>OW285243.1:20235864-21551271 GCA_935421215.2 Melolontha melolontha | reverse complement strand
ACTTTTGGATAGAGTAACAGAAGTAATCACTAAAATCGTGGAGATATTGTAAGTTATAGGAAAAAAATAGATACCCATGAAAATAATTTCAATTCACTTTTAACTGTCAACAACAAATATCACGGCGCTTCACTTAGTTGTAATTTCTTTAAAAAATGGCTGTGTATTCAAACCAAGAGAAGTTAGATATGATTTTAATCTATGGGAATGCCAAAAAAATAGTAAGGTCTCTAGACGAATATACCAACAACGGTATCCAAAGAGATCATTGCCATCTGACAAATTATTTGCAAAACTAGCAAGAAATTTGGGTGCATTTGGGAGTTTCAAGAAGAAGAGAAGTGCTTTTGGACCAATGACTACAATAAATGAAGACAATGCAATGCAGTTTTAGCTCGAGTAAGTGTTGATCCCCACATATCCATTCGGCAAATAGCCGATGAAACTGATATTTCTTTTTCGTCAATTCAACGGATTTTGAAAAATAATAAACTGCATCCATTTAAAATTCACGTACATCAAGCTTTGCTTCCTCGAGACTACGACGAACGGGTAAACTTTATAGCCTGGCTGAACTATGCCCACGAAGTTGGGATTTTACATCTTATCATGTGGTCAGACGAATCTCGATTTCATAACAATGGAAAAGTGAATCGCCACAATTGCCACTATTGGTCAGAACATAATCCTTACTGGCTTCGAGAAACCATTTTCAAAATGTTTGGGGAATAAATGTGTGGGGTGGCATCCTTAATGGAAAAATTATTGGACTAAAATTTTATGAAGGCACACTCACGGCGGAAAGGTATCTACAATTTTTAAGGGAGGAATTATACGAATATATGGACGATGTTCCGTTAAAAATACGGTCAAATCTGATATTACAACAAGACGGCGCACCAGCTCATGGCGGTAGAATTGTCACCAATTATTTAAATGAAGTTTATACTGGGAGATGGATTGGAAATCGTAGTGTGGAAGTAAAGTGGCCTCCCAGATCTCCGGCTCTCACGCCACTTGATTTATTTCTGTGGTCATATCTTAAGGGGAGGGTTTATACAACACCTCTAGTTGATTTGGAAGATCTGCAGAATAGAATAAAACATGAATGTAGTCAAATGACTCAAGAAGTTCTTTTACGTGTCTGTACTCAGGAGATATTACATAGGGCTGAAATGTGTCTTGAGATGAACGGTGCACATTTCGAGCATTTGATGAACTAAGTTTTTTTGATAAAATTATTAAATAAATTTTCCCAACAATTGTTTTCATCGTCATCTACTTGTTACGCATCTAAATAAACTTTTATTATTTTTGTGATTGTTTTTTATTATTTTATCATAGTGATACGTATTTGGAATTAGAAATAAAATACCTATTAATTGGTGCAAAAAAATATACAGGGTTTTTGACAGATGTCATTGCAAAGATAAATTGTTGATCCCATCTAATAGGCTTTGCCATCGGATTTACGAATATATATGGTTTATTATACTTTTTTCTAAAGGTAAAAAAGTTACAGGTCGGCGAATACCAAACTGAATCACCTGGTATATATTGTGGTAAAGATTTTGATGGTTTAACTTTGTCACAAGAAGAAGGGAAACTCTGTACACCCACGTAAAGTGTGCCAACGTTTTAGCTAAGCCTTTGAAAGGTACAAACCGAAATATTACAGTTGACAATTGGTTTAGCTCAATTCAATTAGTGGGTGAGTTAAAAGCTAGAAATTTAACGTATACAGGCACATTACGAAAGAACAAAAGAGAAATTCAATCCCAATTTTTACCCAACAACACAAGACAAGTAAAATCTTCTTTGTATGGTTTTACAAGAGATATGACTCTTCTATCATACGTTCCGAAGAAACGCAAAGTGGTACTACTTATTTCATCGATGCATCATTGTAAGTCAAATAACAATGATGATAAACTCGAAATGATTCTTAATTGTAACAATACAAAGGGAGGAGTTGACTCTCTTGATGAAAAGTGCGCCGTATATAGTTCAAGCAGAAGAACTAGATGCTGGATGGCAATATTTTTCCAGATATTGGATATGAGTACAGTCAACTCTTTTATCATGTACAACATGTACAAGAATAATTGTCAATTTCAATGCTTTACATTTATGAAAGATTTGGCAAGCAAATTGGTGAAACCCCATATGGAAAGAAGACTCGACAACGTAAAAATTTCATTAGAGATTCGTAACGGTATCAGAAAAATATTGAACATCGAGCCAGAACCAACACCTGCAGAAATACTAGAAAAAATAAAGTACCTACTGTTTCTTGTGTGCAAAACTAAAAAGAAAAAACAAATATCTTTGTCGAAAGTGCCACCGTCCCGTTTGTCTGCAATGCGCTTATAAAGTGTGTACCGAATGCTGTGCCAGAAATGACTGACTTGAATCCTTGACATTTGTTTTTGTCTATGAATTAACTTACATTGTTTTCAATTTATATTTTTTCCATAGTTTTTACTATTTAAGAACATTTTCTGTTTGACATGTCAAGCTTCTAAAACGACAAATTTAAAGTTTGAAGGATACCGTTGTTTTCCGAAGTTACATTTACAATTTAACTGATACAAGTACGCTTTTTATTTAACCCTATATCGCGTAATGTAGCAGAAATGATACAACTAAAAGAAGTGCGTATTAATCTGTACTACAAATATTATAGTCTGCGCAAACTCCTCGTTGCATATAAGCTACAACACTTAATGTAACTGGGCATAAGGCATATATTAGAAACCGTTATTTTTCAAGTTATATTATTATTGACCTAACCCTTATGTGTGACCGTTACTACTAGTGTTCACTGTGATGACAATTAGTGATATAAAGTTTTAAAACGTAAAATTTTCTTCGTAATTTTGTCCGATTTTGTTCTATAAGGTAAAAGGATTTCTAATATATTCTACATTTTCAATATATATATGTAATAGTAGGCTATAAATTTTGTTGTATCATATCTGATACATTGCGTTTTTAGTGTAAAAAATTTACGAACAAATGAATCTGTGTAACAAAAGGAGGCCTCTTACAAATGAAGAGCTGGAAAAGTATGCGCAGCAATTGTGGGATAGTGATGATGGTCTAGAACAAGATGAATCTGACTTCGAACCTGAGAGCACCGAACTGGAAGATATACTAGATATACAAAATTTGCCTATTGTATTTGAAGATGACATGTCAGAAGTTGCGGACGAAGCAGAAACGCTAGATGAATCAATAGAATCTACTATTAGTAACGTAGTAAATACTGATACACTTAAAACATGTGTTCCTAAAAAAAATGCAAATATAATTTGGAAAAAGAAAAATTTAGTATTAGGTGATGCTAAAGAGTTCAGAGGTTCTGAAACATTGCCTTCCACATTTATGGACATCGATACGCTTTCTTCAAATACTTTTTTACAGACGAATTGATTACGAAAATAACTTTCCAGACGAATTTGTACGCTAGTCAAATAAATTTAAATAATACAACCGAAGGTGAGATCGTACTGGAGTGCTAACTTAGGATTTACACACATAAAAGAAACAATGAGTCAAAAGAAATTTGAGAAAATTCGTCAAAATCTTCATTTCAATGACAATGACAATATACCTTCAACAAAAGACAACCATTCCGATAAACTTTATAAATTGCGACCAGTAATTGACACATTGTTATTCAGGTATAAAAGTGTACCATTGGAGAAACATTTGTCGATAGACGAACATATGTGTGCGTCTAAAGGCAGACACAGTTTGAAGCAGTATATGCCTGCTAAGCCCCACAAATGGGGATTTAAACTTTTTATTCTCAGTGGTGTTAGTGGTTTTTCATATAATTATGAAATATACAGTGGAAAAAAAGACTATGAACTTGTAGGAGGTGAAATAGACTTAGGGGTAACTGGAAATTTGGTGGAACGCCTATGTAGGATTATACCCCACAATAAAAATTTTATCGTATATTTTGATAACTACTACACAAGTTTATCACTTGTATCACATCTGGCACAGAATAGTATATTAAAAAACAAGTTTCATAAGGCACCATTTTGCCGCACGAGATCAGTTTAGAAAACGAGCCGCGATAGCGGCGAGTTTTCTAAAGAGCGAGTGCGGCAAAAGGCCTTATGAAACGAGTTTTTTATACTATTTTGCGTTTTTTACATTAATAAATTGCTTAAATTGGAATTATTTAATTTGAAAGTTCAGAGTTTAATTTTTATATAAAGCATGCAGTTGGTCACATTTACTTGACATTTTCAAATTTAAATCTTGCTATCCGCGAAGTATATTATATTACATATTATTTATTAATTTTCGTTAACATTACTTGATACTTCATTTAAAAATATAAACATGAGTGACATAGAAACATATATATGTTGTTGTCAATTGTATACAACATACGTTGTTTGTGTAAAATACGGACATATATCATATCTGTCAAATATACATAAATTCTTAAAATCAAATGACAGCAATGATATTTATTTCTGTATTCGAACAACGCCAACATTGAAAAATGAAAAAAAGCGTATCGAAATGAAGCTCATTTCGATACTGCTTTGGGTTTCATAATGAGTTCATTTCGAACGTAAAATAGAAAAAGGTTATATTTTCTTTAGGAACAGTTAGAAGAAATCGAATACCAAATTGTAAAATTCCTGTCGATAAAGAACTAAATAAACAACAACGAGGTACATCTTATGAGTATGTTTGCAATTTGGAAGGCGTTGACGTATTCTGTGTAGCATGGAAGGATAACCGAACCGTATGCCTTTTGTCTAGTTACACAGGTGTACCTCCAAAGACTACTATAAAGCGCTTCGATAGAAAGGAAAAACGTAAAATAGAAGTAGAGTGTCCAAATATTATTACAGAATACAATCGCCACATGGGTGGCGTTGATCTTATGGACAGTCTTATTGGCCGATATAAGATTAAAATTAAATCTAAGAAATGGTATCTTAGGTTATTTTACCACATGCTGGAGATGACACTTGTTAACGCATGGCTATTATATAAAAGAGTAAATCAGCAGCGTAAAGAAGATTTGTCCATGCGGCTAGCCGACTTTAGAACAGAAGTAGCTTATTGTTTGTGCAAAAGTGGAAGTAGCACTATCAGTAAAAGAGGCAGACCATCTGATACAGAAAAGTTAATACAAGCAAAGAGACAACGCTCGGCAACGGCTTCTTACATTCCTCCAAAGGATGTAAGATTAGATGGGTGGAATCATTGGCCAATATACACTGAAACAAGGCAAAGGTGCAAATTACCTACATGCAAACAATTTTCGTATATTAAATGCAACAAATGCAGCTTATTTTTCTGTTTAAATAAAAATAATAATTGTTTCCTAAAATTTCATACCAGTTAAGCTTATACTATACTTTGTTATACAATAACCCCTTGTATCAAATCTGCTACAACTATATTTTACAAAATAAAAGCGTTTTAGAATAGAATATATTTTTTTAAATATTTTTTTCCGAGTTCTGAACATAACATAATATTCAGGATTTTTTTTTGAGACCAATAAAAAAAATTGCGGGATATAGGGTTAACGAAAATAATGAAAAATTAGCAGGGAGTCTCTCAGGCTCCACGCCACAACTAGTGTAATTTTATTCTACGTCACCAGTACGGGTTAAAAAAATCAAAATTGTATTGTGGAAAACGGGGAAATTTTAGTTTCATTGAACGTATGATTGATTGACTGTTTCCTTCCGAACCTATCCCGGAATCTTTAAAGTATTTAGTCGATTTGCTTCATAAAAACAAAATTGAATCGACGAAAGTAATAGAATATTTGCGGTTAACAATCCTGTGTATATACGAAAATTGTTTTCAATTTGAAGGGTTTTACGCACAGCAATATGGAGCAACAATGGGTAACTACTTGTTTCCATTTATCAGGAATTTATTTATGAGTTAGTTCGAAATTGAATTTAAAAGGTATTTTCCGAAGGTATGGACTAGGCACGTTCTCGACGTATTCGCGATTTTGATAAATGTAAATGTGTTCTAAATGATTTCTTAAAACAATTAAAAATCTAAGCCCCTAACAGTTAAATTAATCGTTGAAAAAGAAAACATTAATTCTTTACTATTTTTAGATACGGTAGTAATTAGTAGAGACCGGACGCATCGGGCCGAAACTATCATGGACCATAAAATAGTCTATAACATCGGTGTGTTAAAATAAAAATTAACATCATTCAAAACATTTTTAAAACAACTAGAATCAATAGATTATATCGTAGAAAACACAAAATATTTAGAATTACAAACGAGATTCGATAGAATTGAAAATATAGTATGTGTATTTGATAAACTACAAGAGGATATCGACATAACCAATAGTTAGGGACCGCACGCATGGGGCCGAAATTACGATGATCTATATAAATAGTCTATAACATCGCTAAGTACAACACGCAGTTATTGAATAGCAGCTATTCATTTAGTTACTCGCACATCTGCTTTTTGTCTTTGAATTGTGACGCAATTACTCCAATTTTACAGTAAAATTCCTTTCTTCATAAGCGTAAATAGAAGCATGAGGAGTTTTTGTAACTTAAATTTAATTTTTAATTTTAATTTTATTTATTAGTTTATATTTCGTAAGTTAAATAAAGTACGGTGAGTCAGTTTCTTTTTTCATTGTTTTAACCTTAAGTGTCAAGTGAATTTCGTTAAGTTTCAATAACTTACGCATACATTTTTAATTTTCATTTATCTAGATCTACAGCATTGTTTAAATTACTTTTACAGATATGATATGGAACAAGGTCGAGAATGGTATCGTGAATCAATGGCGAGTTGGATTAAGGGTCAAACTTATTGTATGTCCATTGCCAATGATACCGAAATTTATTGCAAAGTCTGTAAAATATCGTTAAAAAATTCCAAGAAATCACACGTAAAACATTACTAAGCATCGCAAACATACACAGAAATTAGACCCGTTGGAATCCAGCAATTTTAACGAAAAACTCTGTGAAACTTTAATGGCGGCAAATATTCCATTAAATAAACTTAACAATCCCATCTTCAAAACATTTCTCCAAAAATATACTGGTCGAAATGTTCCTGATGAATCCACCTTACGCAAATATTATGTTTCTAAGTGTTAAACGAAAGTAGTAGAACGCATTTGAAGCCATCTTTTAAATGAGTACCCATGGATAAGTGCTGACGAAGAAAAAAAAAAGTGACTGAAAACAAAACTTAAGTAATTTCTTAAAAATTATTTATTAATATTGTTGCACAACACAATATACTAAAATAGGGAACAAAAAAGACAATACAAAAAACTATTTAGAATTTCGAAAATACAATCGCTGAAAACGCTCGCTCAGGTTCTACACTGGTTGGAGGAATAGACAATAGATATTTATATGCTAATTCTAAGTGATATCCATGAACTCCTCCATTTTCGAACAGGCTCATTTCGCGTCTAATACTATTTACCAACCCCGATTCATTTTGTACTTCAGGATCTGGGGATTCCATGGTCGTATTAATTTCCAGCTGTACCTTTTCCTTTAGTGTCAATTGGGGTTTGGAGGTTTGTTGCCTTGGCTCATCATCTGTTTGTTATCCTGACCTTTCTTCCTCTTCCGTGTCATCTCGACTATTTAGTCTTTTAACAATACTCTTTATTTGCGCTCTCACTAAAGCCTGTGTAGGAACTGGAAATAAGTCAAGCCATTCCAAATCCGATAATAACTGATTTTCATAATCTTTTCGTGGATTTTGTAAATAATTCAACACACCAGTTAAATAATCATGTCGTCGTTGTTTTATACGTTCCAAAGGATGTTTTCATTTTATTGGCGATTGCTGAGTTTTTGCTAGACAACTGTTTTATAAGAAATTTAAAAGAGGGATCAGCTGTACATAAATTAGCATCTCGTCGATATATTGGTTCTACTGTTAATTTAATTAGGGTCAGAACATCAACAATTTTATCTACCAAGTCAAAATCAGCATCTTCTAAACGGTTTGGATGATTGAGATTTATACGAGCTTTTTGAATGCAGGTTTTTAAAAGAGAAAATCGTTCCAGCATGGTTAAAAGACTATTCCACCTGGTTTTACAGTCCAAAAGAAGTGACAGCTCTTTTTCATGTTCAATCTTCACATATTTTTGAAGTACTGTTTCATTTTTCAATGGTGATCTTTGAAATACACTACAACTTTGCGGATCTTCTTTATCATCTCATTAATGTTTTCATCTTTCGTTAACTCTGGTATGTGTTCTCGCGCAAGTTCATTTTTGTGACATTAAGATTAAACCTGATTCTGGACAGTCTAAGTCTTCTAAATTGCCATCATCATCGCTATCGTTCATATAATCAGCAGTCACAGGTGGTTTATTTATAGTATCATCTGAGTCTGAGGTAGGGCTGTCTTGCCTGTCTTGAAAATAATTCTTTATTTTATAAAGCACATCACATACGCCCAAATTGATACCATGAGCGAGACACAGTTGTTGTTCAGTGCAAACAAGCTGTCCCACCTTTATCATAACGTTCGGTCCATCGGTTACAGCAGCCACGATATCAGTTTCCAGGGAAATATCAAATTTACTTAGACGCTCTTTCAATATACGAAGACAATTTTCAGCAGTCATACTTCCATGAATAGGAACGAGTCCTAAGCTCCAAATTTTTTATATGAATGAACGTTGATAGCCATGTATCGTTTATTGGACGTTGATGTCCACTCGTCGAAAGATAGACTGAATCTTTCACCTGCACTTTTCAAATGTTTTAATTCTGCAGTTACTTGCTTTCTAATTTCTTCACTGTAATTCATAACACGCTTTCGAGTTGTGACGGCTGATTTTGGTAAATCCGTGTATTTCGCTAAGAGCGCTTTTCTCAAATCGTCTGAAGTTATGAATACACTGAATCGAGATCCATCTAATGCAATCATTCTTGCCAAAACATCATCCAGGCTATCGTCGGCACTTTTAGTAAAATAATCTTCTAACTTTCGTTTAGCAGGTGGCGGTGCTTTGTTCAGATTTTCAGAATCTTGACTTATTGAATCTGTTAAACGATTAAGGTCAGCTAAAATCTTAATGTTATGTTTCGATGGCAAATTGGTATGTAATCCCTTAGTCGATCCACCCAAAGTCTTGAGAATGACAGGGCATCGCTTACATTTAGCACTATTCCCGTCTTTCGCAACTAAAAAATAACTCCACCCTGACGACGTATCACTATTTTTTTTATGTTGACCAAAGTCTCCCGCCATTTAAAATAGCTTTTTCAGATAATTGACTTTTAAATTTAAATGACGTAACCTGCGTAATCTTCTCGCTGGTAGAATAATAAATGAAAAAAGTAAATCCTTATAAGCGTATTTATACTTTCGTACAGAGAATCCCCAACGGAAATCCCTCGCAACAATATTATGACATATCATATGAGGTGATCGGGTGATTCCCCTGTTGGTCCGTTGGAGAATTACTGTAACAGTATTGTATTGAAATATGCCGGGCGGGGAAGTCCCTTCTAAGTTACATATTATTTGGGCTGTACCTGTGTAGTTCTTTTATCGTACGGCGTACCTAAGGTTGATTTTTTGTCTTTATGTAATAAGTGCCCTGAATATAATCTAGGTAAGGTCATTGTCAATGCGCAACGGATTACGGAATGCAAACTGGTAATCCCGAAAATCCCGAGATTAGCCAAGTACAGTCCCGAGATTTACGGGATCCCGAGATCACGTGATTCGGTATCACGCGATTGTATTCTCTACCTGGAACGTATCGCGGAGACAACTCCGTTCTTTATTAATACAAGTATCACCGAATAAGATTATGGCATTATTGTAAACACAAAACGACAGTATTTTGTCAAACCGATATGATATTCAAATCAACGCAAAAGTTTTATTGATGCTCATAGCATTTCCTATTTTCTTAAAGTAAAGCCTTTGGTAGATCAATTTGTTTATATTATATTATACGTATTAGTTATACTGTATTCATTTGTATCAATTCAATACATTCAGGTGGTTATCACGTCCTCTACAGAAAAAAATGTATATTGGCAAAAATCAAAGATCATTGACGTTGCTAAATTCTCTCCTGAACTTTTCCAACCCGAAAACTTTGAATTTATTGAAACTTGACAGATTTGTAGATCTCTTATGGGTAAAATCGACTGTCGAAAGTCGTACTTATCGAATTCCAGTTAATTAATTTGTAATAGTTGTATATAAAATCACATGTTAGTGTTAGCAGAAGCACTGAAAAATAGTTTCTTACAACTTACAACAGTTGTAAGAAACTCTTTGGGAATGGCATAACAGCCGAAACATATATGTTAGAGAATATAATAAAATTTGTGAAATATAGCCAAGTGTGTTATTCCTACCAAGTACATCAATAATTACTAAAATGTTTCACTAAGAAGTGTCTGCAACATAAATTAATGGAATATTAATGTATGCTAATCTATAAACATATTTTATTATAGTTAATGAAGGTAGGTTTGCCGCATACAGAGCAATGAGGGGAAAAACTGCTATCGGTTTAAGACTTGAAAGAATGTTCAAAGCGTCGGCTTCATTTTCCAGGTAGCCGCGCTTAAACTAAGCAAATCCATGTAAGTTTTGATATTTAGGTGGTAATAGTTGGTTATGCCTTAATGAACGTGATTGATAATGTGATTTCTTTACTGTAGATCGACATAATAATTTCCTAGAACCATTAGAACGAACATTTTTTTAACAATTGCTTTTGCACATACTTTTATTAGATTTACAAATCTGACAAGTTTCAATCAATTCTGAGTTCTCGTGTTGGAAGAATTTCTTTGTTAGATGTGCATATATGATATCGGATATTACAATTTCTTTCAATGGATCGCGTACTTCTGTTTTCTTGTTTCATTGACGTTTGAAATATTGTCTTGGGTTCTGTTGAACCAGTTCTATGATATAAGTAATATTCTATAATGAAGTATCAGAGTAGTTACACGAGCTAGTTTTGGATAACACGCATACTATTAACTTTTTCTATTAAATTTAAATGCGATTGTGCCCCAAAAATGATAATTTTTTTCGTGACGATTATTGAAACGCCTCTATAATCTTGTATTGTTTCATTTGTTGGTGAAATTCTCGTAGCAATTAAAGAAGTTCAGAAAAGCATATTTAGGATTAGTGTTTACGAGTAGGTAAAACATTACCTTATTTTGTATAAAAACAAAAACGTTTTTAATAATACAAAAAAAATATTAAAATCGGGTGTGGGGAACACATTATAAGTTCTTATTTGCGTGAAAATATCTTTCCAGACATGCAGACACGTGCTTTATCTTACTGCAGAATCATCAGTACATGCTGCTGGAAAGATACTTTCACCATAAACAACCTTCCCTACATTACAAAAATCATTAAGATACAAGTGTAGAAGAAGATTCAGCGCGGCTCATTGACTAATGTCAACATCACGAATGCTAAAATAATTATCGGTGACTTCATCACAAGTATTGGCCTGGGGCTTTTGTCGACAATTTTCGCAGGTTGCGGCTGTGCCCGTCAGATGGAAACATCTGGCCAAGTCTTGCACTTACCATGAAGGCAGCAATGGTTGTTTTGGCGTTCGAGATCTTGACATTAGTCAATGAGGGTTGCTGAATGTACTTCTATGCTGTACGTTATCTTCCCAGCAGCATGTACTAATAATTCCATGGTAAGATGGAACACGTGTCTGCATGTTAGGAAACATATTTTCACACAAATATGAACTTGTATTGTGTTCTCCACACCAGATATTTAATAATATTTCTATAATATTAAAATGTTTTTGCCTCATACAAAATATTATTTGAGTTATCCTTGTATGTTTATCATATTTAAATATGCCACATAGAAAACAATATATATTCATGTAGTTTTTACATAATTTTATTTTAATTTAAATTTTTTGTATTGTCACAGAATGGTACGAACGGTATTCTATACTGGTCTTGAGCTATGGGGTTAAAAAGTTTCGTCAGTGATGATTAGAGAACGGACCCAATTTCTATAAAACGCAATAGGCAATTGGAATTGTGTATAACGTCGCACAGTACATCCCGGCGTAATTCAATGAAGTATTTGTTTGACTTACTCAGACACCTGGGCTTTTGGCGATAACAATGGACAAGCCAGCTATTGTACTAGGAGAATATAGTGTTTTTTAAAGTGTTTTCATGAGCGTAGATAGAAGCGGGGTTTTTATAATGGATTTTATTTATTAATTTATATTTCGTAAGTTAAATAAAGTGCTGTGAGTTAGTTTCTTGTTTACGTAGTTCTAACTGTTATTTACATCGTAATTTTTGTGATAGATCCTGTTTAATATCGTTTGATTGAATCTATTTCTACCAATTATTTCGACGTAAGTGTGCATTGAATTTCGTTCAGTTTCAATATCTTACGCACACATTTTTAGTTTTCATTTATTTAGATCTAGAGCATTGTTTAAGTTACTTTTTCAGACATGATATGGAAGAATGTCGAGAACGGCATTGTAAAACAATGGCGAGTTGGATTGACGGTCATACTGATTGTATGTCCATTGTCAGTGATTCCGAAATTTATTACAAAATCCGTAAAATATCGTCAAAAATTCGTCACTTAGGATCGCAAACACATCTGAACTCTGTAAAACTTTTATGGCGGCTAATATTCCATTAAATAAAACTTAGCAATCCCACTTTAAAAATATTTCTTCAAAAATATACTGGTCGAAATGTTCCTGATGAATCAACTTTACGCAAATATTATGTTTCTACGTGCTATACGAGAACAGTAGAACGCATTAGAAGCCATCTTTTAAATCAATACATATTGATAAGCGCCGACGAAACGGTGGATATGTTAGGACGCTGTGTGGTAAATGTTGTAGCTGGTGTACTACATCCAACTATTCCCTATAACTCATATGTAATAGCAACAAGTGTTATAAATAGAGTTGATGCGGAAACAGTTGCTGAAACCATTAAGGAGAATATCCAAAAAATGCTTCATTCGGACGCCACGTACAAAGAAAAAATACTTTTATTTGTCAGTGATAGTGCTGCGTATATGTTAAAAACAGGCAGACTATTGAAGAAAACATATCCTAATATGCTGTATATTACTTGTGTAGCACATGCTCTCCACAGAATCTGTGAATATATCAGAGACACTTTTCCGGAAGTTGATAGACTTGTATCAGCTTTTAAAAAAGTTTTCAGAAAAGCAAAGAGTAGCTCTTTTCAAGGAAAAATTTCCATCTCTGTCACTGCCTCCCACTCCAGTAATAACTAGATGGGGAACATGGCTGGAAGCTACTAGTTATTATGCTGAGAATTTCGATAGTCTAAAACATTTCGTAACACTGCTGAAGGAGGATGCTAGAAGTATTGGTGAGTGCAAGGAGCTCACACAAATCCTAAATTTAAAAAATCAGTTGTACTTTCTTCACGAACACTTTGGAAAATTTCCAAAACTAACCACTTATTTTGAAAATCGAAATCTCAAATTAAATGACGGATTAACCACATTAGATGTGGCTGTTAATAATTTGAAAAGTATTCCAAATGACTTCGGATGTGGTCTTC
This sequence comes from Melolontha melolontha, assembly GCA_935421215.2. Taxonomy (NCBI): domain Eukaryota; kingdom Metazoa; phylum Arthropoda; class Insecta; order Coleoptera; family Scarabaeidae; genus Melolontha; species Melolontha melolontha. Next base: position 21,537,649 of record OW285243.1, on the reverse strand, counting down.
GGCAAAGTTTGAAGCAATTCTTAATAGAAATCCAGATTTAATTACATTGCAGCAATTATGTATGGAGACAATTCCACAAAATCTAACGGCTAAATATGAAGAAATACAAGAATATTTCCAGTATGCACCTATAACCAGTTGTGATGTAGAAAGGACGTTTTCTATTTATAAGGATGTATAGCAATCGCCAATTAAGTTGGCGCGAGGAGGGGGTGCGCAGAAGCCGTTTTTAAAAACGTCCTCCCCTACTACTCAACTAATTGTCAGAATACATTTGTCGTTGACGTTTGACGGAACATAATGTCTTTGCTAGGGGATCATAAAGTGATACACGCTCAGAGGTTAGAATTATCTGACATTTGATGTAAAATCAAATATAAATCTCCCCACTACTTCTAATCCTGCGCGAACTTACCCCTCCTCGCGCCAACTTAATTGGCGTTTGCTATACTTAATTCAAAGAGAACAAAATTGACAGAAGAAAACCTTGAGAAACTATTGCTCGTCAATATTAATACTCCTTTACTCAACTTGAACGACAAAATGAACAAATAAAAATGTTCCAATTATAGAAATAAAAATAAAAACTTTAAAAATACAACTTTTCATCAAATACATATGTATTTCGTAATTTTATAGATCACCACCCGTTCGTTTTCCAATTATATAAATAAAATTAAAAACTTTATAAATACAACTTTTCATCAAATAAATATGTATTTCGTAATTTTATAGATCACCACCCGTTCGTTTTCCAATTATATACCCGTTCGTTTTCCAATTATATAAATAAAATTAAATATTTTAGAAATACAGCCTTTCGCCAGTACTGCACTGAGTGGTAAGCGTGTCCGTTCTCTAGTAGTGGTTGTTTCTGAAAGTTCTGTACAAAGCTGATTATGATCAAAGATTTATGGGCAAAATGAAATTTATTATTTCAAATTTTTACGGTAGCAAATAAATATAACTCAGTGTTAAAAGTGTAATAGGTCATTAAAGCTGAATAGAATTGCTAATATATTTTAAAATTTGCCACTTATGTTAAACTTTTGCCAATGATCAAATGAATATGTCATAAAGACATTTATAGTAGTAAGCCTTACTAGAAGACAGTGTTTCTACTTAGGCTTACTGTTACGGGAACATTCCTTGTAAATGTACAGCTCCTGAATTAAACAATTCAGAAAGTGTACTTAACAAATAATTTATTTGTATGGAAAAGTAGAGAAACAGCAGAACACATCTTAAATATCATTTCCTCACTTATATTTAACTTTTCTCTCAATCCCAAGAGAACTTAATTCAATGAGAGGGAAGCGAAACCGAATTTACGATAAAAAATTAGGTCGTCGAGCTGAGAAAATTCGCTTGATATATGTAGATATTCTTGAAATATCTTGTACATCACTATTAATTTGAAACTTTTAAGATGTTGAGAAATTTATTGCCGTCTTGTCAAAACAAAAATGAAAAAAGTTCTATTTTCTTTTATTCGTTGGTCGTCGAAAATCGATTCTGGGCTTTCCATTAACCGCCAAAACTGAAAACTAACGTTTCATCGGGGCAAAAACACAAAAAGAAAGTGTAAGACGAAGAAATATTATTGGCGGAGCGAGGTGTGGGTTCGGAGGTTGGGTTAGAAAAGAAAGAACACAAAAGACAAAAGAAATTTGTAACCCTAGTTGCTAACTTTGACCGGACTTTTATTAAGTTGAGATACTTTTCCCCAAACTTTAATAACCTTTTCGTTAGAAAGATTATATTATATCGTAAGGTGAGATGATTTTTCTGTCAGGAAAGTTGAGGTTGCGTACTTATAAAAGCGAATAAAACATTTTAACTTTTTGAAATAAGTATGCGAGACATTATTTATATTTAGAAATAGGAAAACTTTTATTAATTTGTGACAAGTAACGCCATTCATCACTAAATATAACACTTCCAATTTATATTTTGGATTATGCTGCAGCTACTTGTCGAGTATATTCATTCGACTATACCACTTGAACATTCGGATTTTTAAAAAAATTTGAGGATTGTTGTAAAGCTAGAACTTTATCACAATCCAGTTGCTCAATCAGAGTATAAAATTAAATTCCTGTGTATATTTTCAAAGAAATGTTTCGTGTATATTTTTAGGAGGTGCTTTAATCAACTAGTGTAAAAGATAATTATTTTTGCCCGTTAAATAAAACTTTATCCCTAAAAAAAAACGAAAAAATATTTGGTTGATGCACATGAGTATGAGTGAAATTTAAAACTGTTCAATTTTTAGAAAAAAAAAATTTGTTAGTAAAAGGCAATTTCCTGTCTTTGGAGCTGATGATGGTTTAGGCAATACCTTTAACCAGAAATTCTATTCCCTTTAAGAAGACAATCAGCTGTCTAAATACACTGATGGAAAAAAGTGACGAGCACAGCCTGTATAATCTGGACGTGTCAAAATAAATGCGCACATTTAGCGGAGCATTAAGGTCTCCTCTAGACGAGTTTCAAGCGAGTTTCGACTTTTTCTATAGCTGCATTTTTTACTGAGTGCCTCCAACGGCTGCAATATGGTGTCTCCATGGAGACCTATGCGGGGAGGAAGAAACCAATTATTGTTAGTGTGGTTGAAGCGGGTAGTTGTAGTCCTACTGTGTGCATAATGGAAGGCCGTTCGCGTTATCTGAGTGAGTTTGAGCGAGGAATGGTTGTGGGGATGCACATGACAGGAGTATCCTTTCGTGATATCGCGCGCTGTCTCGAGCGGTCATTATCGGCAGTGCAGCGGGTATGGAGAGAATGGATGGAGCATGGACGTACACGCCTTCAGCCTCTAACGGAATGGCCCCGCGCGAGCAGAGCACGCGAGGATCGCGCCCTTGTGCACAGCGCTTTAGCGTCGCGTACGTCTTCCTCAAGGCAACTTGGAGCCGTTTAGCCAGGAGGAAGGGAAGGCGTACTCACTACGCGAACTGTAACTAGAAAGAGGACTGCGAGTGCGCTGTGCGTTGCAGCGGATTCCACTGACTCGCGAGCGCCGCCGTGCACGGCACCAGTGGGTGGATGCTAGACATCAGAGGGTTGTCGAGTGGAGGCACATTTTGTTTTCCGACGAATCAAGATTCGAATTGGGCACCGGTGACGCGAGAATTTTGGTTTATCGGAGACGTGGTAAGCGTCACCTAGAGGAGTGCATCCAACCACGCCCTATCCACCGCCAGCAGGGCATTATGGTATAGGATGCTATTACATATGGTGGACGTACACATCTGCTGCGTATACAGCATACGATGACGGCTCGCCGCTACGTAGATGACGTGCTACGACCCGTTGTGCTTCCCTACGTTCGACGGCGCCCACGTCTTCTATAAATGCACGACAACGCCCGACCGCACACTGCACGTGTTGCCCAGACCTTTGTGGAAGAGAACCATATACGGATGCCTCCATGGCCGGCACGTTCCCGAATCTCAATCAGATCGAACATGTCTGGGATATGATCGGTCGGAGACTTCAACGTTATCCGGCTCCCCCGGGTAACGTTGAGGAGCTATGAAGGCGAGTTGAGGCAGCATGGTTGGCCATTTCTCCCGCTACCATACAACGACTTATTGACTCTATGCCTAGTCGTATAGTGATGGTACGCGCCGCTCGCGGGTGATACTCCCGCTATTAATGCATCCCTTCCCAGCAGAGCTGCGTCGCTCTCTAGGTGAGGGTAGATTATGCTACGTTAGTGCTACTTCCATACCAAATTTCATTGCGTTGGAACCTCTTCTTCAGATTATACAGGGTGTGCTCGTCACTTTTTTCCAACAGTGTAAATGATAGTCTATTACATAAATTTGGTAAATATGGTGCTGCAGAAATTCGAAGTTTAAATCATCAAGTTTCTATTATCGTATAACAGAAGGTGCTACTGTTTGTGCTGTATTTTTAATTTATAGTGCAGTTGTTGAACATATTGGTAGTGTCTATTCGGTGTACGACTTTCACAATTAGGTAAGAAAAAAAGGAATATTGAAATACACTGTTAGTATTTCACCGAACTATCATTAGAATTGTCTGTAATTCTTGATAGTTTTACTTGACCCTTCTTCCGCTAAAGCTCTAAAGTTTCATTGACGACCAAAATTTCTGGCCTAATTCGATGTTCGTTTTAAAGTTGTTTATTTACATCATTTCTCTGTTTAATACGAGTTGCGACGGTCGCATTCCTGTCAAGTTTAAATTTATATCGCATTAAAATGCGTATTTTAGTAGTTTCATGTCATTTCCAAAAAAAGGTAAAATTAAACACTTGGAACAGGTGTTAATCTCACACAGTAAAAACACAAACTGACTTTTTGATGTTAGAAATTTCGATTTCTATCACAAATATTGTATAATATTGAGTAATCTTTTTATACGAAAGATAAGAATTATTATTCTTATACATCGACTAAATATTGTATTTAAGTTTCTTACTTGTTTCACCAGGTCTATAAGCATGTTTTGCAGGTCTGATAATAACATCGCGCACTGGACCAACTAAACGTATCTGTGAAGACGTTTGTAGAACACATGTTTTTATACTTGTGCAGTTAACTAGAGTCTGCAAAACATAGTTGCCAGTTGCTTCTGCTGGTACGGCCAAAGGTAAAATGCCGTGTCCTGTAACAACAGATAAAAATATATTAATTTTATATGTATTTTGCATAAATATATTGGTAATAGAAAAAAGAATAATATAACATTAGTATTTTGATAAGTAGAAAATTCGTAAATTGGCAAGGCGTTTAATATTGTGACCTCTATATTTATAGTTATATTGTATTTATAAGCAAATAAGTTAAAAAACTGCATGTATGAAAAATACATAAATTTTTAACTGCATATAGGTACTAAATAAATAGTGCGCGATCATATAGTTAAATATATAAATATACCATGCCTTCAAAATCTTTCCTGAGTAGAGATGGCCATGCTTTTTGATAACGATTGGAAAAAGTGCATGTACACACTAATCATTTTGACAGTTTATCTCTAACCAATATGTGTGCAATAATTAAAAATTTAACTTTATTAATAATTTTCATTATAATAGTTAAATTGCAAAGATAATAGTACTAAACTATGCTATACTTAATGTTGCGCTTTATGTTATCAAAACCACTTACCAAGAGTTGTGGAGTTATGTCAGCACGGGAACTGCTAATAGCATTGCGAAGCTCTGTAATTGTGTGATGTCTTGTGTTAAAAATGATTTTCTTTAAATATGGAAAAATAATCTAAAATCGTCAGATACGGAGACCATGAAAAAAAATTCATAATTCTATCGTCGAAAAATTGTTGCATAATAGTTATTTACGATACAAGTGTTAAAAGTGCGATTTTATTTCACGAGTAAAAGTTTGCGACACGAGCGTTAGCGAGTGTCGCAATTTACGAATGAAATAAAATAGCATTTTTAACACGTGTATCGTACAATATTTTTTCTACAAACACAATTTTTATTATAAAATATAATGAAACTCCACTCACCAAATTTGACAGCTCATGAATACGTTTTGACACAACTGGAAGCAACCGTTAAATTACGTCAAATTAAGTCACAATTCATACAAAAGATGAGTTCGTATTTTAATAAAGAAAATGAAGTAATACCGAGAATAATAATTCTGACAGTACTGCAACACAGGAAATAAATATCTCGAATTACACAAACTGTACATTTAATATTAATTATCCCAGAAATATGTAATTTTCAATCATTTTAATATATGTTGTCATTTTTGACAAACTGTCATGTCAATTTACTTTTAACACTAGTGTTAAAAGTACTACTTTTAACACGCTACGCTATAATATCGCATTTTTCATTAAAGTTAGCCGTGTCAAAATGTCAACTTTTAACGGTGTTTGTAGAAAAAAGCTTTTGTATTTCGAGATTTGTGAGCCGGTGCATTATCTTGCTTAAAAATTCTTCAGTAAGTGTGTCATCATGAAGATCATTAATAAAAGGTTGTAATAATTCGTTTTGGTATTTTGCAGCAGTTACAGTTTGGTTAAAAAATATAGGATGTAAAATAAAACAAAACAGTTATAATTTGTTTAATCTTCACTATATAAAACGTATATTTACTAAACGTTTACAATAACGTGACGCGTTTCGCTAACACTGTAGCTTTATCAAACGACGATGGTATAATGATTATTCTACAAATGAAATGAGTGTAAGCACATAAATTTGGTAATTACAGGTGTATAAAGAAAGAAACGAAAGCTGTTAACGAAGAAAGGAAGTGATTAGGCATTCAAACACAACAATCACATGGAAAAACCCTAATTAAATAAGTTTAGTAAAGGAGAACTATTTATATCTAGTTGGTCATTCAGTAAATTCCCAGACTTTTTATTTTTATTTATTTCCTGGGCTTCTAAGAGGTCTAATTTATGCTATTTATTTTGTACATGTAATTTAAATCTTACATGTACAAAATAAATAGCATAAATTAGACCTCTTAGAAGCCCTGGAAATAAATAGAAATAAAAAGTCTGGGAATTTACTGAATGACCAACTAGATATAAATAGTTCTCCTTTACTAAACTTATTTAGTTAGGGTTTTTTCATGTGATTGTTGTATTTGAATGCCTAATCACTTCCTTTCTTCGTTAACAGCTTATCGTTTCTTTCTTTATATACCAGTAATTACCAAATTTATGTGCTTACACTCATTTCATTTGTAGAATAATCATTATACCATCGTCGTTTGATAAAGCTACAGTATTAGCCGGATCGAATGAATGGTTTTTAAATAATGAGTAATTTGAGTAATTAGAATCTAGTTTTTTGTTACCATAACTACGTTTATGTTCTGAAATTCTAGTTTTGAAATTTCTGAAAGTTCTACCAATATAAATTTTGTCACAATTACTACCACATTTTAATTTATATACCCCTGATTTATTAACTTTTGAAGATTTGGATTAATTGTTTTTAATGAGCCTGGCTAAATTGTTGTCTGTTTTGAAGCATGTATTTAGGTCTGAAGTTTCTAAACATTTTTAGTTTTAATTGAAGGTTTTCCTATGTACGTTAAACTTTTAAATTGATTATTTTTATTTTTATTTTTATTTTTACTCTTATCAGAAGGAAATACTTGTTCTAAGGTTTGCTTGTACATTTTCTTAGCTATAATATTATCAATTAAATTTGGGCCATAGTTATTATTGACAGCTATTTTGTTTAATAATATTTAATTCTTTGTTGTAATTATTAGGCGTTAAAGGAATTGTTAAAAGTCTGTGTGTCATACTATTGTAAGCTGCTAATTTATGGTTATATGGGTGGACTGAACTATTATGAATTGTTATATCAGTATGTGATGGTTTATGAAATATGGAAAAGTCATGTTTAATATTTATTTTTGAAATAGTAGGGTCTAAAAAGTTGATAGAGTTATTTTGTTCAATTTCTACGGTTCTAGTAATATCAATACTAAGGATTGTATTTATGTTGCGAAACTATCTAATTGTCTAGTGGTACCAGTAAAGTTGGCTAAAATATCATCCACATATCGGTGCCAGTAAATAAATTTGTTACTCATAGGGTGTTTATGTTTATTAAAAGCTTGAGTGAGGGGGTTACCCATCATCAAACCATCATTACTATTGTAAATTTCCCCGTTAAAATGAAAATAATTTTGATTTAAACAGACATTTAATAATGCCATAATATCAGCATGAATTACAAGGTTAACCCTTTTGAACGTAAGTAAGTTATCAACAAGTGTTATATATATATATATATATATATATATATATATATATATATATATATATATATATATATATATATAACCATTCATTCGATCCGGAGTTTGAAATCTTACATGTAGAAAATAAATCGCACAAATTAGACCCCTTAGAAGCCCTGGAAATAAATAAAAATAAAAAGTCTGGGGGTTTACTGAATGACCAACTAGATATAAATAGTTCTCCTTTACTAAACTTATTTAATTAGGGTTTTTCCATGTGATTGTTGTGTTTGAATGCCGAATCTCTTCTTTTCTTTGTTAATAGCTTATCGTTTCTTTCTTTATATACCTGTAATTACCAAATTTATGTGCGTACACTCATTTCATTTGTAGAATAATCATTATACCATCGTTGTTTTATAAAGCTACAGTTACGAAACGCGTCACGTTTTTGTAAACGTTTAGTAAATATACGTCTTATACAGTGAAGATTAAACAAATTAATTGTTTTGTTTTATTTTACATTGTATTAATATGGATCTTCACCAATTAACAACCTCATCTTTTCAATTTTTCAAAAAAATGTAGGTCCAATAATTCGTCTTTTTTAAACTGCTAGCCACACGCCTATTTTTGTTTATGTAATACAGTTTCCATGAATTCGTGAGGGTTTTTTTGCCAACTATGTTCTCATATTTTGCTTATTTAAATTGCCAGAAAGATCCAAATCTCATCAGAAAAAAAAACATATGTCATTATTTATGTTATGTAAAAACCGTATTCTCGTACCAAAATCTACCTGCATGCGTTTAAAAAAGCTTGAATTTTATATGGAAACAACTTTAAGTCTTTTTTTAAACGATATGTCATGTTCCCACTGACAAATGATCTTCTTGAGAAAGCTTTACAATTGTGTTTTTGGGTGAGTTGTCTATTCGACGTCGAATATCCTCTATGCAATCCTCGGATTTTTAGGTGCTCCACCACCACGTTTACGAGTTATTGCCCCTGTTTCATGAAATTTACCAATGAGAAGCATGAACATGACTTACGGCTGTGCATAAGTAACTGGCAGATTAGGAAACTGTCGCCGGAAGTCATGTAAGCACTGACTAATGGAATGAATCCATTCTCCATTATCTAATTTTCGACCACTTCTAAAGTAACTTTCGATTATAAGCTTTTTGTGTTGTAATTCTAACATGTTAATAATAAATAAAACAATCAAGTATAAGGTTTTCTAATTTAAGTTTGTTGTTGACAATTGTCACAATTTAAAGTACAATTTAAAAGTACCGCAGTGTCGTCAATCTTACTACAGAAAATACTTAAAAGACAGCCTACTCTAATCAGGAAAGTTTTTCAAGGCATGGTAGTAACGGGTGTAAAGAAAAATCCGATGTCAAATAGGTTTTGGGCAAAAAATCGTATTTCCTAACTTAAGTCTATTGATTTATATTAAATTTCAAATGTCAAATGTTTGTCAAAAATTGTCAGAATCTGATATAAATTTAGTAAATTAATTATTCTCACAATTCAAGACCATTACTGGATTAGTTTCTATTAGTACTTGTACTAATGAAATTTCAAGCGATGCTACAATTACTTGCAAACGGAAATATCATTTGACATACACCGACATTTGCGCATACGATAACCTAGAAAATTGTGTTAAGTAAATGCAAGTAAATGTAACGGTCAGTTGTTCTCTATATCAGACATGACTTAAAGTTTCCATATTACTGAGGACATCGACTTTTTCTGAACACCCGACATAATGTGTAAAATTCGAAACAAGAGTATAATGTAGAAATCCTTAGGCTTGTAAGTCCATGTACAAAGGGTTCTTAGATGAATGATAAACAAAATATACAGGAATCGTAAAAAGTTCACCATTTGGTATTATACTCGTATTATGTGCAAGTAAATATATTGTTGAATTATTTATTGAAAATTTCTGAGAACGACTCCAAAACAAGTCCTCTATCTTTCAAAAAAACCGATGTCTTTTGTTAATTTTTTCAATGCCACTTTTTTAGAATATGTTTTCACTAATTAAGTGTAAATATATTAAGTATAAAAGTTGACATTGTAAATCGTAACTTTAATTTGGAGATATGTGCTTCTGTATTTTAAATAATATTAATATTAAATACACAGTATATAACCTCAGAACATATTTTATATATAAACTATCCTGTAGATATTGTTATACCGGGTGGTCCATTTATCGTGCCCCCCCAAAAATTTGGAAGCAGTCAGTTTTATGAAACAAAGTTTCAAGTAAAAGTTTTACTACAAGAAGTGTCCTATCTGATGGTTAAGCAGTCGTACACCAAGGAGAACGTATGAAGGTCATATGAAGGTCATATTTTTGTTTTTAAATAGAGCATGGCATTATTTTTTACAAATTCTGAAAGAGGATGTAATTTCGAGTAGAAACGTTCTAAAACTCATGTGGCCTAAAATTAAGATTCAGCGAAATATTCAAGAAAAACAAAATACAAATTGGAAACAATACATGAAAAACATAGTATTTTCAAAGCAATAATGTGGACGTATTACAAAATAATTAATAACAGATTTACATAACAGATAAGTCATATTTGAAATAGCGGTTGTAGGTAATTAGAAAGTAATTACCTACGTACAAGTTTGTTCTTTATAATTGGATATTAATAGGTCGTATGAATTAGTTGCTTGTTGTAATAATGGGTTATTTGTTGCCCCTTAATCCGGGAATACCATCGAAAAAGCCAATTAACTTTCTATTTGTAATCCCTTGCAGCTGCATAAATATGGGTATAAGTTTGTTATTTATAATTGGATATTAATAGGTCGTATGAATTAGTTACTTGTTGTAATAATGGGTTATTTGTTGCCCCTTAATCCGGGAATACCATCGCAAAAGCCAATTAACTTTCTATTCGTAATCCCTTGAAGCTGCATAAATACCTCACAAGCTAGGTAACTGACTTAATGTTACTTGTATCGTTGTGATAAAACTACCAGTGTTTGAATATCAAGAATGGATCCAGCAACACGTGCAAAAATTGATATGATTTTCATTTATGGTGAGGCGGGAAGAAATATTCGCGCAGCGTTCGTTTGTATGCTGTAAGATACCCTGATAGACACCAGCCGAGTCGTGCGACCTTTCGTCGTGTTGTACAACAGTTCATTGCCACAGGAAGTATTGTGAAGAAGAAAAAAATTCGAAAAAAGAGTATTACCGATGAAAACGCGCAAATTGCTGTTCCAGCGGCAGTGGCTTATTATCCACGCGTCAGTACTAGAGAAATTGCCGGACAGTCTGGAATCTCACGAACTAGTATTGGTCGAATACTGAAACACAAAAAATTTCACCCATACCACATATCGATGCATCAAGACCTTCACGGAACTGATTTTGAACATCGTGTACAATTTTGTGAATGGGCTCAGCAAAAAATTCGCGATAACAATAACTTTTTTCTCAATGTGCTATTTTCCGACGAATCCACTTTTACGAATCATGGGCAGATAAATAGGCATAATATGCATTATTGGGCAACGGAAAATCCAAAATGGTTACGATAGGTAGACCGGCAACATCCATGGAATGTCAACGTCTGGTGTGGGATAATTGGTATGAAAATAATTGGACCTTTATTTATTACTGGCAATTTAGATGGTAATAAGTATAGCGACTTTCTACACAATGGGTTACCGACACTACTTGAAGATGTACCCTTAGAGCGGCGAGCCACAATGTGGTACCAACATGATGGTGTCCAGCTCATTATTCACACGCGGCTCGAGAAATATTAAACAGGGATTACAGCGATCACTGGATAGGACGCGGCGGACCTACATCTTGGCCTACTCGTTCTCCAGATTTGACCCCTCTCGATTATTTTCTGTGGGGTTCAATGAAAGAGAAAGTGTACCGTACTGCCCCAACAACACCGGAAGATATGCAGCTAAGGATAATAAATGCATGCTCAGAAATTACGGAAGACGTGCTAATAAACGTCCATGATTCGTTTAGTCGGAGAATTCTAAAGTGTATCGAGGTTGAAGGTCAACACTTTGAACATTTACTTTAATGACTCCGAAGTTTCCGAAACAATTGTCCCGATTAAATTAAATTAGTGTAGCCCGGGGGTGATCGGATATTTTGTGTCTATTTATGTTATTCTTTTAATAAATTTTTATCATTTTTTTGGTGTTTTTCTTGAATATTTCGCTGAATCTTAATTTTAGGCCACATTAGTTTTAGTACTTTTCTACTCGCAATTACATCCTTTTCAGAATTTGGAAAAAAAATGCAATGTTCTATTTAAAAAAAAAAATTGACCTTCGTATGATCTTCATACGTTCTTCTTGGTGTACGACTGCTTAACCATCAGATAGGACACTTCTTGTAGTAAAACTTTTCCTTGAAACTTTTTTTCATAAAACTGACTGCTTTCAAATTTTGGGGGGGGGGGCACGATAAATGGACCACCCGGTATACGCCTTTACTACATAAACGTAAAACTTTCTTGATTTACCAACTTGCCCCAATAACACGATTGCTCCGGAGATCTTTGGCTGAGAGACCAGCTCAGTTAAGACGCGCGAGCTAGGGGAGGTTCTTTTTATAAAAGATGCCACCGTGTTTATACTATCAAGCCGGTACAGCGAACAGAGACACCACCGACAGTAAGTTAACTAAATCGCAGGTAAATATGTGGAAAATTGTTATTATAATAATAAAAAACACCAAGTAAGATAACAATAACAAGAAGTAATTTATTCACAGCCACAAGATAATCGACAAGGCTTCATGGTTAACCTTTTATTAGTAATTTATTCGATAATTTTTGAACGAACCTGTATATGGTGATATTTTCGAATATATATTGTTGTAATTTCGATATTTAAAAATTTTTAATAATATTTTCTGATGCAGAGAATTATCCTATACTAGAATCACCGAAGACGTGCAGTAGCAACAGCGTACGAGAAATGCGTCACTTGAATGTCATACGTAAAATAACGTTTACTATTGGTTCGTTCGCGTGGACGCTTACAATAGGATAAATTGTATGTTTTGACAGTTTCGATTTTGTATTTCTACTATTTTATCCTTTTTCAAATATTTATTTTATAAGTTATAAATTCAACCCTACGTGTACCTTTTCTGGTATCAGTGTGCCCCTTTGTGTAGCATTATGGAGAATTCACCTCCTAAGAAGAGGCCCGTCAAACATTTTACAGTAGAAGACAAGAAGAGGGTTTTGAATAAATTCAAAACATTACAAGAACAGCCAGGTGCTTTGAAAGCAGGTAAATGTTGATGATATTTTTTTAAAAATAAATACATCTCACATGGTGATGTTTCTTCTCAGGAATATCAGAATGTAGTGTTTATAAGATTTTGCAAGAATATGATACTGAGCACAAATTTTAATCACCAAAGGAATATTAAAGGACCAGGGCCATACTGAACAACGTAGATAATGTAATGCGGAATAGCATTCGCAGAATTATTCATACTTTTTTTTCTCAAAAATGAACCTCCAACTGTAAAGAAAGTTCTTAGGATGATAAATGAACGAGACAATTTGCTAATATTTAAAGTTACGATTCTCAGACAATTAAAAAATTGAACTTTCGGTAAAATACATAACAAGTGTTCATTTGAAAAGTCAATCTAGTAGCATGTGATTTACTGAGAACATTTTGAAGTATGTCGTAAATTAAAATTTACTACTTAACCTACGAAGTCGTATATTTTGACAGTTTCATACATACAAATAAATAACAAATGTGATTGACATTATCAAATGTCATTTGGATTTGCGTTTACGGAACAACAAACATATATTAATATACAGTGTGGTCATAAATAACAAATAATAGGTATTTATTGAAAACTACAACAAATGTTGAAAATGTTGTCCTTCAAGATCAATGCACTTTAAAATCCTCCGTTCAAAATTTCTGATGATATTTTGCAACATTACTGGATTGTTATTAATTTCCATGCATTTCTGTTCGATTCTCTATACTCTCTATAGCATATCATTCAAATTCAATATAAGTGTTTGAAATATGTTATTTTTTAGATAAGGCCACAAAAAGAAGTCGCAAGGTGTTAAATCGCATGAACGTGTAGGCCAGACAATTTCAGTATTTAGACTAATTATGCGCTCATCAAAAAATTCTCTTAAATAATCCAAAGAATCTGCAGTACAGTGACAAGGTGCTCCGTCTTTTTGGAAATATGCATTTTGAAGTTCATCATCATGCAACTGATTGACAAATGCTTGTAAAATTTCCGCACAGTACCTTTGAGCATTTAACGTTCCCTGAAAAAATATTGGTCCAATGATTCGCCTTTGGCTTATCGCTGCCCAAACACCAATTTTCTCTGGATGTAGTGATTCTTCATTAATTACATGTGAATTTTCACTACTCCAAATTCTTGTATTTTGTGAATTTAGGTATCCCGTTTTATAAAACCATGCTTCATCAGTAATGATGACTCTTTGCGAAAGTTCTCCATTATTGTTTATATTTACAAACCAATTACAAAACTGTAGTCTACGAAGATAATCAATTTCTAACAATTCTTGTACTGCTGTGACACGGTATGGATAAAGTTGCATATCTTTTTTTAATAACTTGTGAGTTGTACCAACAGAAAGGTTTATTTGTTGACTCAAATGTCGAACAGATGTTTGTGGTTCATTTTCCATTATTTCTTCAACACAATTGACAACTTGAGGTGTACGTTTCTTAACTGCTCCGCTGCCTGATTTTCTTAAGAGACTACCAGTTTCAGAAAAAAGTTTTAAAGTTCTATCCAAAGTATTCTTAAATTGTATATAATCTATTACAAAATGTGGAAACTCAACTTGAAATTCTACCATGTAATCTTGAACTGAATAAACCCATAAACCATCAATTTTATTACCACTTTGAAAATAAGCCTGCCCTAAAAAAATTTTATGTTCTAAAGTGAAAGCCATTTTAAAACTGAGAAGCAATTTATTTAAACCAGAATTGACGCACGATTATTTTATGCACTAACTGATATTTGTGATTGACATTATAAAATGTCATTTGGATTTACGTTTACGGAACAACAAGCACATACTAATATATTTGGGTCTTATTCTATCAAAATTTCAAAGTAACCTAGATTGACTTTTCAAATGAACACTTGTTATAATTCTATGGATGCTACTTAATAACATATTAAATTAGTATGTAATTAAGTAACATCCATAGAATTATATGTATTCGTTATTATTAATAACTATTCCTTGTCGCAATAACATCTACTTATTATTGTACCAATTAATAATTAAGTGCTTTTTAGATTTTCGACACTAAAATTTTGTCTTATATCGCTTAGAATATTTTGATATGTTGAAAACGTTCTTTCGACTTCAACTGAAGTCATAGGTGCATATTTTAATGACGCCAGATGTTCGGGGTCTAAATGAAAATTATTATCTTTAACAATCGAATTTAATGATAATGATAAAATCTTTGATATTATTGTTAATTTTCGAAAACCATCATTCTTTGTTGTAACACTATAAACTTTATCTAGTATAACTTTACCAGTATCAAATACACGACCTTTACAATATTTGTCCTTACGGCCTTTCTCATGAGGGTTTCCTTGAAGGTTTAGAAATTCTTGCCTTGTACTTTATATATACTTTTATCATTAGTAGCAAGGGCAATAACATTACATTCGATTAAAGCCCGGTTAGAGCGGATAAGACTAAATACAATACCTGGTAAAAACCAAGTGCCACCAGGGGAATATTAAAGTACTCATCTGCATACGGCATAAGGATTATCTTACATCTCAGTTTAGGTTTAGCTCGAGTTCCTTGGGAATGTTATTTTCCGTACTTACATACGAGCTTTGAGCCTCTTCTAAGGGGTATGTATTTGATAGAAGCAATACTTCACCAGTAATGCATATTTTAACTTCGGTTTAATGATCGATGTAATTCTAAATTGTGTATTGAATGCGGATTTCATTCCAATTTTCATCGTGAAAGATCATTATTAATATCAGAATGCGATCAGAACGATGTTTATTATTCAAATTTAATTTACTTTTTTAAAACTTCGCAAATTATTGTTAAAAGTAATACATTTTTATAACGCACACTTTAAAAACAATACACAGATTTTTTGTCACAACCGATGTTTTTATATCAAGATTTTGGGTTTATCAGATATGTACGTTACAAGAATAGTGTAAAATACTTGTCTTCCTTCTGTGAAATGTTTGTCTGTCTGCGGGGTTTTTAAATAAATCCAACGGTAACATAGACACATACTATATTACTAATAAAAACATATAACAATTTAAAACTAATTACTAACAATAAGCACATTTATGTATTTATATTTATGTAAGTTCACTCGGCGATGATTTGGTATCGAATGAATAATAAATCCTTTCATGAGTCTTTGAATTTTGAATCGTGGTCGAAGATTGCCTCCATTTCCACTCCGTTGTTAAGTATCTCCCAGGGTTGTGATGTGTTTGTGTCTGATTAATATCGTGCGTTGTTGTGTTTGTTTTTGTTGTCACGTGTTTTGTTTGTGCAGTCTGTGCGTCAGTCGCGTTTACATTTTTTTTTTGCGTTTCAGTTGTGTGTTTAATGTGTTTTGTTGTATAGTGTTATTATTGTCTGTGTCTGTGTAACGAAGTGTTGTATTTGTTCGTTTGTTGCGTTAGTCGAGTGTAGTGATATTAGCATATTGCCTAAGGCAAGTGCTAATTCGTCAACTGTGTTAAGTTTTGTCTTGTTTTGTCTTTGTGTCCATGGATTACTTGTTGGGGGTGGTGCTGGTACGTATTTAGGTTGAGGTGTGGTTTTATTTGTAGGATTGTTTGGGTTATTGGGACAGTTAATGAAAGTGGATAGAAGAGGACCACCGCAGTTTGCACACTTTGGTGGGGTTGTTTTTGTTTTAGTACATAGATGTGTCGAATGTCCGTCTCCGCATTTCATACATTTGTAGTTAATGTTGCAATTCCGTTGGTGATGTCCGAAAGTCTGGCACTTGTGGCATTGTATAATGTCAGTCCGTTTGTTTAGTTATTCTATTTTGATCGTCAGTCCGCAGCAGTCGCGTAAGTTGTAGATTGACTTGTATTGTCTCGTCAGTTCGATTAATACAAGTGGTGCTGGTATTCCGTGTTTGCCGTTCAGCCGTTTGATTTTTAAAGTCGGGTATCCTTGGTCCGTCAAGTCGTCTGTGATGTCAGTTTCGGTGATAAAGGTGGGAATGCCACGCATCACCACCTTTAATATCTTTTCACTTCTCAATTGAAAAGTGTAGTATTGTATATGTTCGTTGTCTAGAGTGTGTTTTAGTTTTCTGTAGTCTTCGTCAGTTGTCGGTTCTATGTGAATTCCTGGTTTCCCCATTTTGCTTTCTGTCGTGTTGATGTTATTAGTTTTAAGTAATTGTCGTATGTATGTCCATTTGTCTTTTTCGATTATGATAATTGGTGCGACTTTGTGTGTCTTTTTATTTCAGTTTTTGTGTTAAGTGTAGTGTGTGTCTTATCACTTACCCTGGGAGTGCTGTTGTATGAAGTTGAAGGTTGTGGAGTGATTTCAGTTTCTTCTTCCATTTTTTCCTCGGTGATTGTTTTCTCGAGGACACTGTATGCGTTTTTTGTTTCGATAGGTGTATTTGCGTGGTCTGTTTTTTGTTTTTTTGCCGTTTTCTTCGCCATTTTAAAATCGTTTTGGAGTTGGACGTTGATTATGTGATCCGAGTTGTTGTCGGGCGGGTTTGCCGGGCTTGTATCTTCTTCTTCATTTTCTTCGGGCGATACTAATAATTCTATTTCACATGTTGGCTGGACGGGATCGACGATGAATATCTGTGGTTGCCTTTGTAGAAGGTTTTGGATATCTTCTTCGTCGGTTGTTTGGCTAATGATAATTTCTGCGTCTTGTCGTTGCTGCGGCGTACATCTTCTTTTGAAGTTATTCTTCAGAGTTATATTCGTTACGGTTTTGGTGATATATCTTCCGGCCATTTCTTCCGGGTTCGTATTTACGCTGTATTGGACGTAAGTGCTCTCAACTGCGATGTAGCAAGAATGGATATCGCAGTGAGAATGACTCTAAGAGATGTTAATAAATCCCCTCCTCGACGGCTTATATAGCGGCTGTTGAACCTCTCCTGAGTGTTCTATATCTATCGAGAAGGCGCCAGAGGTATGATACGTGACGTATCGTTGGATGAGTCATCACTAGAGAACGGATGCAATTTCCATAAAACGCAATCGGCAATTGGAATTGTGTATAACGTCGCTCAGTACATCCCGGCGTAATTCAATGAAGTATTTGTTTGACTTACTCGGACTCCTGGTCTCGCCGCGATAACAATGGACAAGCCAGCTATTGTATTCGGAGAATATAGTGTTTTTTAAAGTGTTTTCATGAGCGTAGATGGAAGCGGGGTTTTTATAATGTATTTTATTTATTATTTTATATTTCGTAAGATAAATAAAGTGCTGTGAGTAAGTTTCTTGTTTTCATAGTTTTAACTGATAATTACATCGTAATTTTTGTGATAGATCCTGCTTAATATCGTTTGATTTAATCTATTTCTACCAATTATTTCGACGTAAGTGTGCATTGAATTTCGTTCAGTTTCAATAACTTACGCACACATTTTTAGTTTTCATTTATTTAGATCTAGAGCATTGTTTAAGTTACTTTTTCAGACATGATATGGAAGAATGTCGAGAACGGCATTGTAAAACAATGGCGAGTTGGATTGACGGTCATACTGATTGTATGTCCATTGTCAGTGATTCCGAAATTTATTACAAAATCCGTAAAATATCGTCATAAATTCGTCACTTAGGATCGCAAACACATCTGAACTCTGTAAAACTTTTATGGCGGCTAATATTCATTAATAAACTTAGCAATCCCACTTTAAAAATATTTCTGAAAAAATATACTGGTCGAAATATTCCCGATGAATCAACTTTACGCAAATATTATGTTTCTAGGTGCTATACGAGAAAGTAGAACGCATTAGAAGTCATCTTTTAAATCAATACATATGGATAAGCGCCGACGAAACGGTGGATATCTTAGGGCGCTGTGTGGTAAATGTTGTAGCTGGTGTACTACATCCAACTATTCCATATAACGCATATGTAATAGCAACAAAAGTTATAAATACAGTTGATGCGGAAACAGTTGCTAAAACGATTAATGAGAATATTCAAAATATACTTCATTCCGACGACAGGTACAAAGAAAAAGTACTTTTATTTGTAAGTGACAGAGCTGCATATATATTAAAGGAAACATATCCTAATTTGCTGCATATTATTTGTGTAGCACATGTTCTCCGCAGAATCTTTGAATATATCAGAGCACCTTTCCAGAAGTTGATAGACTTGTATCAGCTTTTAAAAAATTTTCAGAAAAGCACCATTGAGAGTAGCTCTTTTCAGGGAAAAATTTCCATCTCTGTCACTGCCTCCCACTCCAGTAATAACTAGATGGGGAACATGGCTGGAAGCTACTAGTTATTATGCTGAGAATTTCGATAGTCTAAAACATTTCGTAACACTGCTAAAGGAGGATGCTAGAAGTATTGGTGAGTGCAAGGAGCTCACACAAATCCCAAATTTAAAAAATATCTGTTGTACTTTCTTCACGAACACTTTGGAAAATTGCCAAAACTAATCACTTATTTTGAAAATCGAAATCTCAAATTAAATGACGGATTAACCACATTAGATGTGGCTGTTAATAATTTGAAAAGTATTCCAAGCGACTTCGGATGTGGCCTTCGGCAAAAGTTTGAAGCAATTCTTAATAGAAATCCAGATTTAATTACATTGCAGCAATTATGTATGGAGACAATTCCACAAAATCTAACGGCTAAATATGAAGAAATAAAAGAATATTTCCAGTATGCACCTATAAACAGTTGCGATGTAGAAAGGACGTTTTCTATTTATAAGGATGTACTTAATTCAAAGAGAACAAAATTGACAGAAGAAAACCTTGAGAAACTATTGCTAGTCAATATTAATACTCCTTTACTCAACTTGAACGACAAAATGAACAAATAAAAATGTTCCAATTATAGAAATAAAATTAAAAACTTGAAAAATACAACTTTTCAACAAATAAATATGTATTTCGTAATTTTATAGATCACCACCCGTTCGTTTTCCAATTATATAAATAAAATTAAATATTTTAGAAATACAGCCTTTCGCCAGTACTGCACTGGGTGGTAAGCGTGTCCGTTCTCTAGTCATCACAATAGCAATGTTTTCCTAATTTTACTGAAAGTAATTTTCAGTTTATATTATTTCTTTGTGTCTTCAAATAAATGTTGTATCCAACTAATTATAGATTTATAGTCATATTAATGGTAGACGATTTTTTTAAATATTATTTTTAGTTTCCGTGACAAAATGAACAGAATTAAAATATATTTCTCTTTACCTCGTCCGATAAGCATTAAACTAGTGAATTGGAATAAACTGCAATTACAATGTACAAAACGAATGTATGAATTTGCCAATGTTCCGTCGTATGGATATGTTATTTTAACTAAAATGAAATGATATGATTCTAAATTGGAATGTATCAATTTGTAAAATTGCCAGATCAGTTGCAATTTACTGTTATTTTTACCGATAAGCAAACAATTTTGTCTCTAAAAATAAACAGAAACTGATAAGTCTGAACCGAAATGAAATAGAGCTTTTCCGATAAAAAAAAAAGTTGTTGGCGGGATGAAATTTTTATTATACAATACAGAAATTTTATTGCTCAGATATTGATAATTATTATTAAAATTGACCTAAATCGGCCAAGTTTTAAACAAAATATTAACAAAGACATTTTGAAATATACTAGAGTAGCAAACCATCGCTTACTTGTATAAAAAGTAGAATTTTTTTTAATAATATCGAAAATATTATTAAAAAATCGAATGTGGCGAACACAATACAAGTACATATTTGTGGTATAATTGCTATTTCGACACGCAGACACATGTTTCGTCCTACTATGGACTCATCAGCGCATGATGCCGAATAGACAAAATTCACAACAAGGCGACTTTACTGTATACAGACAAACTATGGAAAGAGAGCATGCTAGAAAATTTAGTGGCATCCACTGATTAAAGTCAACATCACGAACGTCAACTCAACCAGCGCTATCCCAATGACAGCTGTAAGACTTGGCGAGTGGTTTTCATTAGATGAGCACTGTCGCAACGGACAGGAATCTGTATTAACGTGTCCCCACTGTAAATTGAAAAACCTCGACAATATACATAACAAAAACAATTTGAAATATACTGATGTGTAGTAGGAGGATATACGTCTCTGCATTTCTCAATGTCAGTTCACACAAATATGTATTGGTATTGCTTTCTGCACATTTTCGATTTTTGAATAATATTTTTGTTATTATTGAAAAATATTCTCGGTCTTAAATATTAAGCGCTGAAGTTAATATGACTATTATAACAAGGGCTCATTTGAAAAGTCAATCTAGGTTACTTTGAAATTTTGATAGAATAAGACGCAAATATATTAGTATGTGTTTGTTGTTCCGTAAACGCAAATCAAATGACATTTGATAATATCAATCACAAATATCAGTTAGTGCATAAAATAATCGTGCGTCGATTCTGGGTTAAATAAATTGCTCCTCAGTTTTAAAATGGCTTTCACTTTAGAACATAAATTTTTTTTAGCCCAGGCTTATTTTCGAAGTGGTAATAAAATTGATGGTTTATGGGTTTATTCAGTTCAAGACTGCATGGTAGAATTTCAAGTTGAGTTTCCACATTTTGTAATAGATTATATACAATTTAAGAATACTTTGGATAGAACTTTAAAACTTTTTTCTGAAACTGGTAGTCTCTTAAGAAAATCAGGCAGCGGAGCAGTTAAGAAACGTACACCTCAAGTTGTCAATCGTGTTGAAGAAAAAATGGAAAATGAACAACAAACATCTGTTCGACATTTGAGTCAACAAATAAACTTTTCTGTTGGTACAACTCACAAGTTATTAAAAAAAGATATGCAACTTTATCCATACCGAGTCACAGCAGTACAAGAATTGTTAGAAGTGGATTACCCACGTAGACTACAGTTTTGTAATTGGTTTGTAAATATGGACAATAATGGAGAACTTTCGCAGAGTGTCATCTTTACTGATGAAGTATGGTTTTATAAAATGGGATACCTAAATTCACAAAATACAAGAATTTGGAGTAGTGAAAATCCACATGTAATTAATGAAGAATCACTACATCCAGAGAAAATTGGTGTTTGGGCAGCGATAAGCCAAAGGCGAATCATTGGACCAATATTTTTTCAGGGAACGTTAAATGCTCAAAGGTACTGTGCGGAAATTTTACAAGCATTTGTCAATCAGTTGCATGATGATGAACTTCAAAATGCATATTTCCAAAAAGACGGAGCACCTTGTCACTGTACTGCAGATTCTTTGGATTATTTAAGAGAATTTTTTGATGAGCGTATAATTAGTCGAAATAGTGAAATTGCCTGGCCTGCACGTTCATCCGATTTAAGACCTTGCGACTTTTTTTGTGGCCTTATCTAAAAAATAACATATTTCGAACACCTATATTGAATTTGAATGATATGCTACAGAGAATCGAACAGAAATGCATGGAAATTAATAACATTCCAGTAATGCTGCAGAATATCATCAGAAATTTTGAACGGAAAATTTGAAAGTGCATTGATCTTGAAGAACAACATTTTCAACATTTGTTATAGTTTTCAATAAATACCTATTATTTGTTATTTATTTGTATGTATGAAACTGTCAAAATATACGACTTCGTAGGTTAAGTAGTAAATTTTAATTTACGACATACTTCAAAATGTTCTCAGTAAATCACATGCTACTAGATTGACTTTGCAAATGAACACTTGTTATATGGGATACCGTACTACAACACCATAACCAAGTTGCTAATAACGAACGTTACTGATGACGAAATGTTACTGAAATCTTTGCATGTCCGAATAATAGATCCTAGTGCTCGAAACGCAGAAGTCGATGTGATCCGAAAAACGAAGCGTCTCATCAAATACAATTCCTAGATTCTTCACATGTGATTTACGTTTGATCTTGTTATTTAGCAGATAACTGGAATTATTTATGGTTGTTCTTCTATTGAAGGTTATAAAAGAGTTTTTTATATTTAAATTCAGTTTATTTAAAGAATACTCGTTTTTGGGCCATAAAATATCATATACTTTGTTCTTAGTTATAACACGTGCAAGGACATATACACCGTGTGTATAAAATGTCGCAAAAGCTACACGCAGCGACATTCTTCGTTACATTCTGAATAAAAAAATTTAATGTTAAAAGGTCCTATCACGCTTCGATATGTGTTCAGGAACCATTTGAAAGAAACATAGCAACACTGTAGCCACATACTGTTGCAATTATAGAAACCGCAATAATTTCTGTATTTTCATCTTCGAAAACAATACAAAAAATACAAACTCATTGTTCTACAACGTTGTCAAATGTGTTTTTTGTTAATGAACGAATGTTAAAAACAAACTTTTAAATCAAAAAGAAATACTTGTAAAAATTGTTCTTTAAACTAAATTGCAGCTACCTCTATTAACAGATATCGAAGAGTAAGGCTTAGTTATGCACTAAAAGTCTGAACTTCAAGAACCCCGTGAAAACAAACGAAGCATAATACGACATTTTAACATTTAGATTTTATATTCAGAACTGAACGAATGTCGCTGCGTATAGCTTTTGCGACAATTTATGCACACGTTATATATCTACATAATATGGCTTAACAAGTTAGAGTTTAGATGTCCGGAGTCAGTTTGACTCCTATCTGTGGTTATGTAACAAAAATTCACCTATGTGGTTATGGGTTAAATAGCCTTTTGTTGACTGTGGCCTGTACTTGATTGCTTACAGATATTAATGTTTTAACGAACTTTGTTTCAAATTTCAATATTGATTTAAGAATTTTACAAGCATATGAAAGATTTTGAATGTAATAACTAGAGAACGGACACGCTTACCACATGACGCAAAGCCCAGTGCAGTACTGGCGAAAGGCTGTATTTCTAAAATATTTAATTTTATTTATATAATTGGAAAACGAACGGGTGGTGATCTATAAAATTACGAAATACATATTTATTTGTTGAAAAGTTGTATTTATAAAGTTTTTAATTTTATTTATATAATTGGAAAACAAACGGGTGGTGATCTATAAAATTACGAAATACATATGTATGTGTTGAAAAGTTGTATTTTTAAAGTTTTTAATTTTATTTCTTTAATTGGAACATTTTTATTTGTTCATTTTGTCGTTCAAGTTGAGTAAAGGAGTATTAATATTGACTAGCAATAGTTTCTCAAGGTTTTCTTCTGTCAATTTTGTTCTCTTTGAATTAAGTACATCCTTATAAATAGAAAACGTCCTTTCTACATCGCAACTGGTTATAGGTGCATACTGGAAATATTCTTTTATTTCTTCATATTTAGCCGTTAGATTTTGTGGAATTGTCTCCATACATAATTGCTGCAATGTAATTAAATCTGGATTTCTATTAAGAATTGCTTCAAACTTTTGCCGAAGGCCACATCCGAAGTCACTTGGAATACTTTTCAATTATTAACAGCCACATCTAATGTGGTTAATCCGTCATTTAATTTGAGATTTCGATTTTCAAAATAAGTGATTAGTTTTGGCAATTTTCCAAAGTGTTCGGAAGAAAGTACAACTGATTTTTTAAATTTGGGATTTGTGTGAGCTCCTTGCACTCACCAATACTTCTAGCATCCTCCTTTAGCAGTGTTACGAAATGTTTTAGACTATCGAAATTCTCAGCATAATAACTAGTAGCTTCCAGCCATGTTCCCCATCTAGTTATTACTGGAGTGGGAGGCAGTGACAGAGATGGAAATTTTTCCCTGAAAAGAGCTACTCTCAATGGTGCTTTTCTGAAAACTTTTTTAAAATCTGATACAAGTCTATCAACTTCCGGAAAAGTGTCTCTAATATATTCACAGATTCTGTGGAGAGCATGTGCTACACAAGTAATATGCAGCATATTAGGATATGTTTTCTTCAATGGTCTGCCTGTTTTAAACATATACACAGCACTATCACTGACAAATAAAAGTATTCTTTCTTTGTACGTGGTGTCCGAATGAAGCATTTTTTGCATATTCTCCTAATGGTTTCAGCAACTGTTTCCGCATCAACTCTATTTATAACACTTGTTGCTATTACATATGAGTTATAGGGAATAGTTGGACGTAGTACACCTGCTACAACATTTACCACACAGCGTCCTAACATATCCACCGTTTCGTCGGCGCTTATCCATATGTATTGATTTAAAAGATGGCTTCTAATGCGTTCTACTGTTCTCGTATAGCACCTAGAAACATAATATTTGCGTAAAGTAATTGGAAGATGTTGCTTAAATGAAAAGAAAAGGAATGTACGTGCTATTTCTCTTACGAAATACGATAAACTTATTTATTTTATCTACGTACATGACACCACTGAAAACACTATATTCTCCGAATACAATAGCTGGGTTGTCCATTGTTATCGCTGCGAGACCAGGTGGCCGAGTAAGTCAAACAAATACTTCATTGAATTACGCCGGGATGTACTGAGCGACGTTATACACAATTCCAATTGCCGATTGCGTTTTATGCAAATTGCATCCGTTCTCTAGTAATACCTTTTACATAAAGATGATATTTACATTTTTGCAATAAGGGACAATAATATTACATAATTTTAATTCCCGTAGAGTGTGTATCAGTAGCCAAGGGTACCACAAAAATAAATTTACATTCGCCAGAAATGGCACTACAAATTATAACATCAAACGGAAATTAAAGTATACCGTAGTTGTGATTATTCTATGTTATGAAACAAATAAAAAGACTAATTCGATAAAACGCATGACATCAATATTTTTACCTATCACATATCGATAATATTGGATAGATAGCATTATGGGAATATCATATTTCCAACCAGATGGTAAAAATTGGCAAACTAGACAAGTGACATTTTTTCTTCAGACATATACGTGAGGTTCTGTACTATGTAAGATTTCTTATCTACACAGCTACATATAAGCTGGAAAATATATAGATTGCGGCTTTCCCAAAGCTTTTTCTAACTTCATTTTTGCCGGCAAATATTGCTACTGTGGCACTTTTACGCGGTCATATTTCAGGTCCATTTTACGGCTAGGGTAAACTTGTCTTACCGGTTGGAAATGGTGGTTATTAAAATTTTTATTTCCGGAAACCGTCGTATATCATTAGTATATTTATTGGTAAGGTTTTAAGTTAATAATACTAGACCTATTATAGTCCGCCGTAAAACTGCTATTTATGGTTTCCTTTTAAACGATAGTCGATATATAGTGGGAACGTTTTAACGGCATGCATTATTTTTAGATTATATTGTAATTCATTTAACAAAACATAACTTGGTTACTACAAAATCAGTTTAATATTACCTTTTGTTTAGAGGAAAAAGAATATTGCTTTGAAATAGAAACAACATTATTATGTTCAAACGATCGATTGAAACGAGGTCATCATATTGTTCCTTAGTACCAGCTCAACAACGGATTGCAATCACAGTCATATCATCACTTTGCTACTTTATGGTACGATTAATAAAAAAGAACTTTACCAAATGTAGATCTTGGTTTCTGAGTTGGAATTGCGTCGAGTTAGGCGTAATTGCCAACGTGTCGTTCACTGTTGCAAGGGACATCTTCAGGGCTGTACGTAGATGTTCATCGATTCGCAGTTGATTGAAGAATGCTAGGACAGGGATCGGCACAACTTATATAGGGAGGTCCGGGTCAGATGGTGGGCTGCTATTGGCTGGAGACAGTGAGCTTCCAAAGGTGGCACAGCCAATCTCTCTAGAAACTGCATTTTGTTTGTGTCTTCACTCATACTACGGACTAACCGCATGTGCAATGTATCAGAATAATTGAAACATACATGAGTAGGTAAACCCCACCAGTTTTGTATAATACAAAGGTATTTTTAATAATATAAAATATTATTAAAAATCTGGTGTGAAGAACACAAATACAGGTTCACTATTAATATTTTTTGTGAACGTGTCCGGATATGTTCGGACACGTTCACAAAAAATATTAATAGTGAACCTGTATTTGTGTTCCTCACACCAGATTTTTAATAATATTTTATATTATTAAAAATACCTTTGTATTATACAAAACCGGTGGGGTTTACCTACTCATGTATGTTTCAATTATTCTGATACATTACACATGCGGTTAGTCCGTAGTATGAGTGAAGACACCAACAAAATGCAGTTTCTAGAGAGATTGGCTGTGCCACCTTTGGAAGGGCGTCATTACTTCACATTGGTTATGTGGACGGGGCGAGGTACTTCGGCTGTCTGACAACAGGCAGCGCGGAATTTACTTCTACGCCTGGTCTGGATCATTTCGGTGATGTGGTTCTTTTTTGTGAATGTGTCTGAGAATATCCTTTCTCCAGCAGGGGCGTACCGACGAGCCTGTAGAAAGGCGAAATACGTATCTGCGTCTATTAATAGTGAACCTGTATTTGTGTTCTTCACACCAGATTTTTAATAATATTTTATATTATTAAAAATACCTTTGTATTATACAAAACTGGTGGGGTTTACCTACTCATGTATGTTTCAATTATTCTGAATAATGTGATTCACGGGAGAGAAACTTAACATTTTTGGATATAATTTGATGACCAGAGTTGAGTTTTTGTTCTGGCAGCTCCGAACCGGCTTTATTTAGCAGTCTAGTACAATGCTCATTTCTACGTGCTTTCACAAACCCTAGTTCTGCACCTTACTTAATAACTTACCAACTTGCCCAACAGCGCGATTGCCCAGGAGATCTTCAGTTGAGAGACTAACTCAGTTAAAAGGCGAGCTAGGGAGAGGTTCTTTTATAATAGACGCCATTATGTTTATACTCTCAAACCGGTACAGCGAACACAGACGCCGCCGACAGTTAGTTAAATAAATCGCAGGTAATACGTGGAAAGTTGCTATCACAGCAATAAAATATCAAATAAAATGACAATAACAAGAATCGACAAGCATTTATGTTGAATAACACAGCAGTAATTAAATCAACAAGACAAAATAGTGCAAAAATTTTAATAAGGCTCACGGGCCACAATAAATAATGAATTATAAATCAACTAATATCAACGACCAACTTGTTAATGAGTACAAATGTTATATAATTACAATTAAACTAAAAGTAATAACGGGACACCGAGTCACGAACTCACCTAGTATAGTAATTTAGTATATTATTGAAAAAAAAGAAATCATACACATTTAATATGCATTAAAAAGCAATTAAAGACTGAAGTTAATTTGAAACAAAAGTATACAAATAAATTTGGAAAAATAAAATAAAAGTGATACAACAAAAAGCAATAATCTCTCAGTATTGATCTCAGTATTTAAATCATTAAGCCATAAATAAGTAAATCGGTTGGTAATTTATCTAAAGATCTTTCGATAAATCTCACATCGAGATTCGTGTACACTCAGTATAATAATTAGATTATTAAATATGAGAAAAAAATCCTGTTCGCGGACTTCTTCCGCGGGGGTTGAGCTACCCACCAGGCGCCTCCCTAGGTGGCTGATAAGGGGACGTTCAGGTCTCTCTTCGCCAAGAGAGACCTGGCCGTCCCCTGACATTGTCTGCGGTGACAGCTTTCGCTAAGGATTAGAAGGTTTTTAGGCCTATCCCACTAAGCCACTAATCAGGTCCCCCGGCCTGATTAGTGGCAGTCATAATCGGGATGGATAGGCCTAAAAACCTTCTAATCCTTAGCGAATGCTGTCACCGTGGACCAGCTCTCCCAAGCTACGGTGTAAGGCAACGTGCTTAGAGTTGAATGGCCACTGGGGTATATGTGGTCTCAAACGTTCCCCTGGGGGCACCAGGCGGCATCCCCTTGTATTAATGAGACTTCAAAAAACCAAAGTGAAACGCAACGGACTGAAGCTGAGAAAGTTGCGGGCCACTCCTGAGGATAGAGTAACTAAGCGCACGAAGTTTTCTGCTTCGGGCGTGAGTTACAAAGCAGTTCTTAAAGGTAATAAGGCTGCAATAGTTCCAAAGAACTACTCGGTTAGCTTAGTGACTGAGGGCAATGTAGGAGCTATGCAAGAGCTATGCCTGATGATGGTTATAGATAGGGCGCCAAAGGTCACGAGGTTTGAATCCTCCCGTCTTATGGACGCCTACTATGGAGTCATCTGTGCAGATCAGGACTCGTACAACACTACGAGAGATTACTTAGAAAAGGAAACTGTATGGAAACTCGTGAAGAGCGAGGAGTTTCCAAAACACAAACGAGTTTTAGCGTTTCTGTGGGAGACTAAAAAAGAGGATCTGACAGTGGGCTTGAGAAGACTCGAGAGGCAAAATCCAGGTCTTAAAGTGGACCTATGGATTGTCCTCAGATCCAGGTCTTACGAAAAGAGCCTATATGTGGGCCTTCGGATTGACAAGGAGTCTGAGGAGACGTTGGTAGGCATTGACTGGAGACCTCACTACCGCTTTCAAATGGGTACTCTAGGAGAACCTCAAATATCAGCCTTTGAGTGTTAAAATGTTGAAGATTCTCCAGATAAATTTTCAACATAAGAAAACAGCCACACTTTGCGGCACTTTGCCAAAGGACGATGGCTGAAGATATCGATATCCTCCTCATTCAAGAGCCATGGATACGTAGAGGTAAGGTGAGAGGACTACAGATTAGAGGAAGGGAGCTCTTGGTTGGTGCCCCAGACACTAAAATTAGAACTTGTACGTGTTTCAGAGCCGACCTGGACGTAATGCCTATCATGGAGTTATGCAGTGACGACATGACGACAACCAGAGTCAGACTGAGTGTCGATGGGGGG
Organism: Melolontha melolontha; assembly: GCA_935421215.2. Classification (NCBI taxonomy): domain Eukaryota; kingdom Metazoa; phylum Arthropoda; class Insecta; order Coleoptera; family Scarabaeidae; genus Melolontha; species Melolontha melolontha. Next base: position 21,507,878 of record OW285243.1, on the reverse strand, counting down.
ATATTGGAGATGACAATTGCTTCTCTATATCTACCCATTGACTCTCCAGTGCTACCAGGGCCTGATCTTGAGGCCTTGGTGGCATATATCAGTAAGAACAATCTGGATTTGATTATCGGCGCAGATACCAATGCTCATCATAAGACTTGGGGCAGCAAGGATAATAATTATAGTGGTAGGGCTCTCTTTAGCTATCTTTGTGGTACTGAACTTGATTGTCTGAATCAAGGTGATAAACCGACATTTAAGACATCAAGAGGGAATCAGTCATAGATGAAATCTTATGCACGTTAGGAGTATGGGATATTGTAAGGTGTTGGTATGTATCCGACGAGCCGTCGCTCTCTGATCGTGCGTATATCCGCTATAAATGCTGTATAGATTTAACGGAAACGAACCTGTACAGGGATCCCAAGAGAACAGACTGGAGCTTTTACAAGGAAGACCTGTTAACTGCAACCCGAAACATCCCTTTTAGAATAGGGAATGTGGAAGAGCTGGAGTTGGCTGTTGTATGGTTGCAACGGACCATTCTTTCCTGCTATGAAAATAACTGCCCCCTTAGGGAGCGCCGTATAGCTAGACGGGCTGCCTGGTGGAATACAGAGTTAGTCAATCTAAGAAAAGAAACGCGCCGGTTATTTAATAAGGTGAAGAAAACAGGTAATAGGGAAGCCTACAAGGCTCTCCTCAATAAATACAATGACAAAACCAAAAAGAGCAAAAGAAAGGCCTGGAGAAAATTCTGTGAGTACATCGAAGGTGTTCCTGACATGGCCAGAATTAACAGAATTCTCAAAAATGGTCCTTCCAACGCTATTAAACGGTATTATGTTTCCTAATCTCCTTCAAGAGGGAATTGGGGGGAAATTATGGTTTCTCTATTGAAGATATTCAGGTCTAGCCATGTTATGGGTTACATCCCTAGGGCATGTAGAGAAACTAGGGTAGTGTATATTCCGAAGCCCGGAAAAGGAACATATACCCACTCTAAATCATTTAGACCAATTAGTCTTACCTCTTTTATGTTGAAGACTATGGAAAAATGATATTGTGATGAATCATCCTACGATGCGTCAGGCCTGGCATCATCTCGAAAGATGTCGATGTATCGGGAGAAATCTAAATTTAGGTTCCCGAATATGCTTGATGTTTTCCCGTGAATATATGTAACACTCGAGAGGGATTTATTTTCATTCAACGAGTAGTCGTTGTGTCAAGATGATATTGTAATAAATAAACATTGATATAAATTCTGTGTAAATAAATATTGTTACAGTTAGTTGTATTGCTCGTCTAGTTCGACTTACATATCCGATGGTGCCAGATAATTACATAGAACACCTAGCTGTGCAGACGTTTATAGATGGCCTCCGGGACATTGATACGCAGCAAGCATTAAGATTGGCATCACCGAAAACCTTTATCGATGCTTTGGTTCACGCGCATGAGCTTGAGACTGCAGAACAAGCCTCTCGGAACCATGCTCGTGTCTGCACTGTTGACAAACAGGAAAATGAGGAGTTCATGGAGCAGGTGGTTAGTAAAGTTCAGGACAAACCAAATAAAAGAATACTGCGATGCTGGAATTGTGGTTTGAAGCACATTTGAAGTAAATGTGGTAAGGTGGCCAAGAAAGCATCGTCTGAACAGCAGGAAAACTAAAGCGGGTCGATGAACGGGGGCAATCATCGATCCAGCATCAGGAAGCTCCAAGGACGCTTGGCCAAGTTGCATCCTTGCAACATCCAACCAACGGCCTGTATGTGGACGCTATTATGGAAAGAAGGACCAATGCCTGTTTGCTAGATACTGGATCGACGAAAACTATCGTGCAACCAGATTTAAGCCAAGTTTGCGGTTTGCTGGACCGTTGCTTTACCACTCAAGCCACAATAGACCTTGGTTCAAGCTATTCAGAAAAACATGATTCGTATGATTTGCTTTGTAATTTGTAGACAGCAATGTTTGCATTCACACTTACTTCGCAACTACATATTAATTTGATAATATTTGTAAATATTTCATATAAGGGCCGAAAATCTTCAAGCATTTATCAATTGATATATTTAATGAACGGCTAAGATATTGTCTAAACATATATATATATATATATATATATATATATATATATATATATATTGTAAACGCTCAGTGATGGTGTATATAAAATATAAGCCTCACGTTGATGCGTCAAATGTTACGCTACGGTGAATAACGTTGTATTTTAAAATTATAAACGTAATGTAAATAGTAATGGTAATATGAATGATAGGATTAAATTTGAATCTATAAATTGGGCGCCATAAGTATAAAATAAATATACTTAGAACAACGCTATCTTCACCTTATCGAGCCAACTAGTCATCGGTTGCATGAAATCTATAAAAAATTCAATTGTATCCCAGGACTTCGCAAGTAAAGCTGTTTAAATCTTTATGTGGTGCTTGATTAAATAATATTAATAGAAATTACTCTTACAACTTAACTCTAACAAATAAAAGATTGAATAAAATTAAATATAATATGTTTATTGAAAAAATAAAAAAGGAAACTGTAATGTAAACAACAAAAATGGATTTAACGTTAAAAGAAATAAGTTTTATAATACTAGCACGTGTGTGAATAAAGTTCTCTAGGTTATGTGTACCTATAAATATAAACATGTACAATTTACTATGCTTAACAATAAGAAAACGAGTAAGTACTTCTTAAATTATTATTACAAGGATGGTTTAATGTTCTAAGGAATAATATGATCTGTCTGAAGGGTAAATCAATATAAATAGACTTCGAGTTATTTTATTTAAAATATCCAATATTTATATTAATTAAAATGTAAAAACTGACGACTTTGTGATAATATTGTTATAGTGAACCTGTATTATTGTTCCGTAAATATGAAATTCCAATTTTGAAGCAATCTCGTTGATGGATGTACGTTCGGACGCTTGATAAATCCTTGACGGTGTTCGCGTCTTGCTGGAAAGGACGCGTTCGCCAATCTCTTCGGACTTGAAATGCTTATGATGTTCGAATTTTCGCCTCGGACAAGTGTTGGATTCGAGGTTTGTTCTTTATACTCGTTGAATGTAGCCAATTTACGGTTAGTATACTTCTTTTATGGTTTTCACTGGTATTTAATATTTTATCGATGATAATAATTTGTTAATACTTTGAAATACGACTATGCGTAGAAATACGACGATGCGTTGAAATACGACTATGCGTTTATGTAATTTTTTAAAAGAAACGTTTTGAATTTAGGATTGTACCGAATAAATTGGATTAATTACTTTTATATAAAATTTCTAAAATGCGGATCGAAAAATACGTCTGTATGCTAATTAGATTTTAAGATAAAGACGCCGATATCACTTGTCTATCCTCAAAGCCTAGTATAATTATTACAAATAGCCTCGAAGTTTTAATATTATTGACTGCTCTTACAGGCATTATGTACATATTTTAATTATTTTCTAAGATTGATAATATTTATTTATGAATTCTAAAGTTAGGTTATCAAATATTCTAACGCTAAATTAGTTGCGCATGCTAAATACAAGCTTGGCGGGTTAGTTTACTTTTAAATAAGTGGGCGTGTTTAACTAATATCGATATAATATATTTATGTAGATAAATTAGATATAGGTGATTTCGCGCTAATATTTGAATTATGAAATTGAAGTAATGAATATAAAAATAATTTAAAAAATAGAAATTAGTTAATTTAAAGAACACAATATTATCGTCATATTAATTTATATACATTTCGATATTAATTTAACATATTAACTTCGCCTGTTTTAACATTTTTTATGCTGCATTTAGTAATTAAATATTTTGTATTCCCCATCATAGGTTCTGGAATATGGGTATGCTTGTCCCATAACAATATATATATATATATATATATATATATATATATATATATATATATATAGAAATACATAGATATATATATATATATATATATTTGGTTCGTATGCTAAGATATATCATCTTTATATTAGGAGGAAAATTTTAATTTAAAATTAAATTTGGTTAGATTTTCATTTCTATCATGCCATATTACACTTACTAACAACAAATTTTAAAATTATCTTCTGTAGCATAATATGCCCCAAGCTTCTTTTAGTGAAGATGCAATAATTTAGTTGGTTGGTTATTTAGTTACTACAGTGCTTATTTATATGAAGGCACGGAATTATTATTTTGCGTAACCGCTCGTTAATCGTTAGTAAAGTTAATAATTTCAAAAAATATTTTCATGGTGGACAAAACTTTGTTCGGACATCAACATTAAATTAACTTTTTTTAAGTAGGAGAGGTTTTATAATGCCACCTTCGAAACTCATTAATTCACGTTCTCTTTAAATAAATAAACGAAAGCAACGCAATATTCATTACGAGCAACGTATACGAACAGACAACAGTGCATACCGCCCCATTTTTTTGCTTGGAAAATTAGTTTTGCGAAACAACGAACCAGGCTCGTTTATTTGCACTCCCAGGTTTATTGTCCGAACCTAGGACGGTTGACTATAAAAAAAAGTTAATAAACTCATTCGAAATTATGTCTATTTCGACGAACCGACGATGAGTTTTGGGAACTAATCACAATGGGAAATATATTTGTGCATATAGACGACGTTTTACTGCGAAATTAACTCGGTTTCCGCAATTTTGTCGCCCAATAATTACCTACCTCTGCGTTGAGAATAATGCATAATTTTAGGGAACGACACTACTCGTAAAAGTGACAAAAACATAAAATAATGAATACGCTATAAAAGTGTATTCAATATGACAATAATGTTATATAACTGTATCTTTGTTATTTTGAAAACCCTAAATTGTGACGAAGTAATATTATCAAAAGTTAGAAAAAATTCTTTTAAATACGAAAACAAGCACTTTTGTTTCCGCCCTTTACAGCAAACTAATAATTATTACCCGATTAATACATTTCGGCAGCACTATATATATACTGCTGTATCGTATCGGGGGTACAGGAATCGAATTCGGTACTTGATGTTTGAGAAAGGTTTTCGTGGCTTTCCTTCTTATTTAAGGTAAATGGCGACTATCAAACACCTTAAGTCGCTCCACGGAGGCGGGTGTAATAATAATTCGTGCTCTGCGAATACCCCCTGTAATTAGTCTTAAGTTGTTGGGGTACGCTAAGGCATGAATTAATACTATATTTAGAGATTTCACAAATTGTTATTTTTAACATAGTAGCTCTTAACCTACAAAGGAAGAAATATAAAAATCTCTGGATTTGTTACATATTGATCACTGCACTCCGGTTATCTGTCTTGTTTGGTTCAAAATCTATTAATTGTAATCTGTCGTGGTGTATGGAGTATTTGTAAAATTTAAAAGAAAAAGAAATTCTTTAAGCGCCTAGAACATTCAATAGTCAAATTGCCATGGAAGTAAATTTTTCGATAACTAACACAAATCCAAAAATGGTACTCGATCTGGGACCGAAAAAACGCCATTGATATTATTGCCTAGACCAGTGTTTGAACCTGGTCCATACAGATTCATAGTATAGTGATCTACCACTAGACCAATACGATCCTGACAATTTTATTAATAATATAAAATGTTACTGTCAAATGCTCACTGAAACACTTGAAGAATACTTTAAGAAAGACTATTCTGAATTACTTTGGATGAGGAATCCATTAACATTAGATGTCAATCCTGGAAACTGGCAACGAAAAAGTGTACTTGTGACGGAGGTTTGGGCATGAAATCTGTTAAATTATTTTGATTTGTTTTTAATTTCATTTACAACCACTTATCTTTGTGAAACTAGATTTTCGGCCATGCTAACAATAAAAGATAAATTACGTAATAAAGTGAATTATTTAAGCCAAATTTGTGATTAAAACTAAGAACAACCGATCTTGATTTCTTCGCTTATGTCCTAAACTTATCCTAGTAAAATATTTTTAATAGTTTAATGGTATGCTGCTAATCCGGAAAGACAAAGAATGGTAGAAGAAAAAAATTTCAGAACCTTTGATATAGAACGAATCTTGTTTTTTTTTTTAATTTGGAATTTTCTTTTTGTAAAATATTTTAAATTAAATACGTTCCTTTATAAAATTGTTTTGCTGTTTTTTAATATAGTATACTGGGTGCGGCAATAGTGTGTCGGAGGAGTTTAGCATGAAAACTAATAAAGTTGTACCAATGAAATTTTACGTACACATGTAGTATGCTGCAGTGCATTTTATATTTTTATTTATATATTTACAGGCTGTTCCAAATTTCCGCAACCACTTTCAATTTTTTTTTAAGACTGCTATACTTTCTTGTTATTATGATGATAGACACCCAAATTATCTTTGCAATGATATATGACAATGTGCACTTACAACTGTTAGTTTTGGTATTATTGCAAATTTTGTTAAAATCTCGACAGTTGCAGCGTCTAACATTTTAAGTCTTAGCCTGAAAATGGGTGCAGTGCCTCACGTAACTCTTTTGTTACCAATTTATGGACTAACACGTTATATGTTTTGAGGGTGAACAACGTGACAACATATACAGGGTGTTAAATATGTCGTGCCAAAGTTATCGAAGTTTAAAGGCTATTTTCTCTTTTTTTTTTAAATTGTACCTATAATTTTATTAGTCAGCAAATTCCTTCTAAAATTGTAAAATGGTACCAATAACATAGTACTTATTTCTAGTATTTTCGAAGTTATCACCCTTTAATGAGATATGTTTATAATATTTAATATGCGGTGCATCTAATAGTTTATTGGCCATGAAATGATATCAAACAAAGTAACTTTTACACACATCTGTTTTTTAATTCTTTATTATTACTTTTAGAATTACATTTTGTAATTTTGCCATAATCAAACAAAATTAATTTAAAATGTGTACAAATATGTATATGTCCATTCTGCTCTACATATGCTCTTAATCGCCTCTGCATCGACAGACTTACATTTTGAGCCATGTTGTTTTCACTAAATTGAAGAAAAGCGTTTCTGATTCGTTGCTGCATGTTCTCTGCCGTTGTAGGAGGTGCTTCGTAAACAATATTTTTTACAGTAGGCCACAGACAGAAATCACAAGGGGTTAGATCTGGTGATCGCGGTGGACAGCTTATAAAGCTTCCTCTCCCAATCCACCTAATGATGAATACCCTATCTAAATGTGCACTTGCAACAGCACCGTAATGTGTAATGTGCAGGTGCACCATCATGTTGATACCACAATCTCCTTATGACGTTATCTAGTAGACCTTCTAACAGCAATGGTAAATTATTTTGTAAGAAGTTTGTGTAGATTTCACAATTTAAAGTAGTATTAAAAAAGAATGGACCTATAATAGTGTTTCCTATGATGCCTCCCCAGGTGTAAACACTCCATTTTTGTTGGTATAAAATGGGTTGCACAATGAGAATTTCTAGTGTCATAATAATGAGAATTGTTTCTGTTTGTTATTCCACAATTAGCAAATGTTGCTTCATCTGTGGAAAGCACATGATCTAGAAAAGTTAGATCTTGTCGTAATTGGAAAAGTAGCCATTCACAGTAAACAAGTCTCCTTTTAAAATTCGTTTGTAATAAGTCTTGATGATTTTGAATTTTGTAATGGCGAAATTTATCTTTTTTTAAATCATTCTTACAGCAATGACTTCTATCCCGTGTTCTTTCGAAATGATCCTTATAGATACGCGCTGATTTTCCACAACGGACTGGATGACTGTCACTTCATTATCTTCTGTAACCATAGTCTTAGTTCTTTCATGTTTGACGTAATTCACTGAACCCGTCCGAAGAAACCTTGTCAGCAAACGTCAAACGTCATAATATCTGGTGCTCTTCGGTGAGGATACTCCATAGCATATATTCTTGATGCTAAAAGTGAATTTCTATTGCTAGCGCCAAGAAAAAATACCATGTCTATTAGCTCCTCTTTCGAAAAAATCATTCTAAAGAAACACAACTATAAACTAACGTTTGTTCATTTGAAAGGTCAATCTAGTAACATGTGATTTACTGAGAACATTTTGAAGTATGTCGTAAATTAAAATTTACTACTTAACCTACGAAGTCGTATATTTTGACAGTTTCATACATACAAATAAATAACAAATAATAGGTATTTATTGAAAACTATAACAAATGTTGAAAATGTTGTCCTTCAAGATCAATGCACTTTAAAATCCTCCGTTCAAAATTTCTGATGATATTCTGCAACATTACTGGATTGTTATTAATTTCCATGCATTTCTGTTCGATTCGCTGTAGCATATCATTCAAATTCAATGTAGGTGTGCGAAATATGTTATTTTTTAGATAAGGCCACAAAAAGAAGTCGCAAGGTCTTAAATCGGATGAACGTGCAGGCCACGCAGTTTCAGTATTTCGACTAATTATACGCTCATCAAAAAATTCTCTTAAATAATCCAAAGATTCTGCAGTACAGTGACAAGGTGCTCCGTCTTGTTGGAAATATGCATTTTGTAGTTCATCATCATTCAACTAATTGACAAATGGTTGTAAAATTTCCGTACGGTACCTTTGAGCAGTTAACGTTCCCTGAAAAAATATTGGTCCAATGATTCGCCTTTGGCTTATCGCTGCCCAAACACCAATTTTCTCTGAATGTAGCGATTCTTCATAAATTTCATGTGGATTTTCACTACTCCAAATTCTTGTATTTTGTGAATTTAGGTTTCCCGTTTTATAAAACCATACTTCATCAGTAAAGATGACTCTTTGCGAAAGTTCTCCATTATTGTTCATATTTACAAACCAATTACAAAACTGTAGTCTACGTGGGTAATCAATTTCTAACAATTCTTGTACTGCTGTGACACGGTATGGATAAAGTTGCACATCTTTTTTTAATAACTTGTGAGTTGTACCAACAGAAAGGTTTATTTGTTGACTCAAATGTTGAACAGATGTTTGTGGTTCATTTTCTATTATTTCTTCAACACGATTGACAACTTGAGGTGTACGTTTCTTAACTGCTCCGCTGCCTGATTTTCTTAAGAGACTACCAGTTTCAGAAAAAAGTTTTAAAGTTCTATCCAAAGTATTCTTAACTTGTATATAATCTATTACAAAATGTGGAAACTCAACTTGAAAGTCTACCATGCAATCTTGAACTGAATAAACCCATAAACCATCAATTTTATTACCACTTCGAAATTAAGCCTGGACTAAAAAATTTTATGTTCTTAAGTGAAAGCCATTTTAAAACTGAGAAGCAATTTATTTAACCCAGAATCGACGCACGATTATTTTGTGCACTAACTGATATTTGTGATTGACATTATCAAATGTCATTTGGATTTACGTTTACGGAACAACAAACACATATTAATATATTTGCGTCTTATTCCGTCAAAATTTCAAAGTAACCTAGATTGACTTTTCAAATGAACACTTGTTATTACTTCATGTAAATAAAAAATAATGACAACAAAATGATATAACTGACAACAAGATAACAACTAATAACTAACAAACGGAAATTGGTAATTAACTAGCCGAACTTAAATTATAACAATTAAACGCGGTTACAGCAAAGAGGAACTACAGAAAAACGGAAATTTTAAGTAGATACTTGACGTTTGGTTACGCAGCAATTTTTGCTTAATATCATTTCATGGACAACCAACCAACTATTAGATGCAGCACCACATATTGAATATTATAAACGTAGGTATATCCCATTAAAGGGTTATAACTTCGAAAATACTAGAAATAAGTACTATGTGATTGATACCATTTTAACGGCAATTTTACAGGGAATTTGTTGACTAATAAAAAAATTATAGGTTCAATCTAAAAAAAAAAGATAAAATAGCCTTTAAACTTCGATAACTTTGGCACGACATACTTAACATTCTGTATATGTTGTCACGTTGTTCACCCTCAAAACATATAACGTGTTAGTCCAGAAAGTGGCAACAAAAGAGTTACGTGAGGTACTGCACCCATTTTGAGGCTAAGACTTAAAATGTTAGACGCTGCAACTGTCAAGATTTTAACAAAATTTGCAAATTTTAAGTGCACATTGTCATATATCATTGCAATGATAGCTTGGGTGGCTATCATCATAATAACAAGAAAGAAAAATTCTAAGTGGTTGCGGAAATTTGGAACACCCTATAAATATAAAATAAAAATAGAAAATGCACTGTAGCATACTACATGTGTACGTAAAATTTCATTGCTACAACTTTATAGTTTTCATGCTAAGCTCCGCCGACACACTATTGCCGCACCCGGTATATAATATAATAGTTATTTACGATACAAGTGTTAAAAGTGCGATTTTATTTCACGAGTAAAAGTTTGCGACACGAGCGTTAGCGAGTGTCGCAATTTACGAGTGAAATAAAATAGCATTTTTAACATGTGTATCGTACAATATTTTTTCTACAAACACATTTTTTATTATAAAATATAAAGAAACTCCACTGACCAAATTTGACAGCTCATGAATACGTTTTGACACAACTGGACGCAGCCGTTAAATTACGTCAAATTAAATCACCATTCATACAAAAGATGAGTTCGTATTTTAATAAAGAAAATGAAGTAATAGCTAGAATAATAATTCTGAAAGTACTGCAACACAGGAAATAAATATCTCGAATTACACAAACTGTACATTTAATATTAATTATCCATGAAATATGTAATTTTCAATCATTTTAATATATGTTGTCATTTTTGACAAACTGTCATGTCAATTTACTTTTAACACTAGTGTTGAAAGTACTACTTTTAACACGTTACGCTATAAAATCGCATTTTTAATTGAAGTTAGCCGTGTCAAAATGTCAACTTTTAACGCTGTTTGTAGAAAAAAATATTTTCACCCACTTTAAAATAATTTTTGCTGAAATTGGTATTCTTTGACAAGAAATTGAATTTTTCTGTAGTATATTAATTAGCGATGTGAAAATGGTTCAACTTGTGCTTCTTATATCAAAAGTGCAATGTTTATAGTAATTAATTTTAAATTATGAGGTATATCTGGGTACTTTAAATTTTACCTTTAATATTAACTTTCTTAATAAAACAGAGGTTTTATTAATATTTGATTCACAAACGAGAAACTCTCTTTTAAATGTCGAAAATTTCCATATCTTAATTTAAAAACGAAAAAGATGAAATGAAAATGGAAGCCCATCAGCGCTAGCAGCACGATCCGTCGAAATTACACGCTCAAAATAAAACTACTCTAGTCCGGAAGGCAGAGTCCATAAAGAGTACGCCATTCGAACGTTAGTACACTATTCGCACGCTAGGTGGCTCCGTTCTGCGCCACATTCCCGACTTTGAAGAAGTAAATAGACGACTCTATATATGTAAAATTGCGAATTATGTAGGATGGGTCTCTGGGGAAAGGTACGTGTTTTTCGTTTTAAGTTCGTGCGATCTTCCAAACGATCTAGGTCGTAGAAAAGCACGCACGACGAAATTATGTTACGCAACCATTAAGCCGAGAAAGTGCGGGAGTTACTGAATAGCGAAACAAACGCTAGATTGTGTTATCGAATAAATAATAACGCAAAAACAATAATTATGTAATGATGAGGGATCGAAAGTGTATATTCAACAAATAATGCGGAAGTTTAAGCAAGGAAGAAACGCTTGCGAAACTTCTAAAAAGATACCGTGTTTATGGTTAAGAAGTCGTAACTGATGATCAGGCTCAAATGTTAGGAGAGTTGAATAAGAATCAAGAAGCGATCAATAATAAGTTTGACAAACAAGAACAAGTTCGACAAGAATTTCGTGAGGAAATAAATCACAAGTTTACTATTAATCAAGAGGAGAGCAATCGCAAGTTTGAAATCACACAGAAAGACGTGAAGCTGATGGGCAAGGAGATAGAAGATCGATTGGGAAAAAGAGTTAATTTATAATTCCAACAATTTAATGAATCGTTTAACAACAAAACTACTAAGCTGTGTGAGCTACAAGTGAGCTACAAGTTCAAAAAGACTTAAGAAGTGAGACGCAAACAATTTTTGACAAGTTTCACTCAAATTTACAAACAATGATAATTGTTTGTGAAAATCAAGGCATTAGAAGAACGATTTCAACAAGAGGCGATAACTAATTTTATGCAGGCCTGTGTTATTGGAGTTTTTCGGCTTTTATATGAAATATTTACAAATATCAAATTAGGATGTATGTAATTGCAGAGTAAGTGGGAATGTAAACATTGCTGTCTACAAATTACAAAGCAAATCATACGAAATTTTAATTGAAAAATATTGTCTATGTTGTGACTCGAACCCAAGTCTACAGTTTGCCGGACTGTCGCTTTTACCACTTAGCCACAACAGACCTAGGTTCAAGCTATTTAGAAATGCATTTCGAACTTTTTATAGAATAGATGTAAATGTGTAAATAAAACCGCCAAACCATAGTTACAATCAACGTGTTCCTGTTCAGCAAGTTAACTTAAAAATTTAAGAATCTCTCTTGGTTTATCTACATATTTAATACTAAATTTATTATAATGTTTGTTACATATATACATTTTTAAATTTATTTACTTATATATAATCTAGTACCCATAAACTGTAGTCCGCAAGATCTTATTTGTAAAAAGTCTCAAAGTTATCTACGTAATATATGTACTCCTCCTCAAAGATTTATGAGAAAACCGTTATGTTCCCGCAACACCACATATGGGAACCCACCTTGATTATTAATAATCCATCTCTCGCTTTTCCCCTTATTCATAGTATAGAACATGTCTAATAAGCTTCTACGATCCATGTTAAAGTAAATTTCGGATACAGGGGATATAATAGGAAAGCCCAATGTGGCCCCATGGCGATACTACACTTTGAGATATCTGTGAACTTTCAACTAGTTTCACTCGTTCCGAAATTCGTTAAAAGGATTTTAACGCTTTTAGGCTTCGACTAGTATTTGAGTATTTTGTGCGGGAGTTTATTTTAAATTTTGATGTGAAATGTTTTATTTTGTTTTACAAATTATTATAATAACGGTACCCACAACGCGAGTTGGTTGTGTAGATTTTGTATATTAGTTGCTGCGCACTAGCTCTAGCGTCCTTACAATAATTAAAATAGTTGATGCAATTATGGGCATAAGAGGAGGTTCAGGATATGTAAAAAGCTCAAATAAAGATATTAAATAAAAGAAACATTACACGACGTTGTTCTTAAAGTTTTATTTAATAATTAAACAAAAGAAATAAAAAAGTATCGAAATATATTAAAATTAGTGAATGGGAAATATCGTATATACAGCCTGATTCATTTTCGGCCCCCACCATGGGGATCTCGCTTATTATTGGAGATAGAGTATAGGTTTAAATTTGGCAAAGTTGTTAAATTTTGTGTTTGTTATAAATCCGTAAAGAAAATAGACCTGTGACAAATTACCTTCGTTATTTAAAAAAAAACGCGAAAACCCCATTTTCTTCTTTTACCTGTAGCACCGACATTTGGCCTTGTAGAGAAAATATAAAATCACATCCTTGTAGCCATTTCTAAACCTATATCCAGTGGTGTACTCTAAATTTTTATACGACGTTTCATTTCTTTCTGACCATTATCAACTATCTAATTTCTTATATGCGCCATATTGGATTTAGACATCTTCAGAAAGAGTTTTTTTTTCTGATTTCAACCATGTACCACATGCTGACTAAAGTTTTTGACATTAGGTTTTATTTGAAAGAATAAATTATAAGATTAAATAAGGTAGCCATGGAATTTCAATCTGTCAAACATTTCATTTATTGTTCATTAATAATACAAAAATGTCATACACTAACGAAGAGAAACGAGATATGATAAGTATTTTTTATTCTTCGAAACGAAATTCAACAGTAGCGAGTACAAGATAACAAAAACATTAATAAAAATACATACATAGAAAAGTAAACAATAAACAATTACAGTAAATGTTCAATTATCTGGCCATCTTCGGTAATGCACAATTGGGCACTCCTTCTGGCATTTTGTACTGCCCTTTGTATAGTTCTTCTAGGAACTGCATCGAAGGCATTCTGAAGTCTGTCTCGTAATTCTTCAATGTTTTGTGGCGCATCTACTTTATAAATATTATTTTTAACATATCCCCATAAAAAAAAATCTAGCGGACTTAAATCAAGTGATCCCGCAGACCATTCAACAACTCCCCTATTTCCAATCCAACGGTTTGCAAACTCTTGATTTGAGAAATTTCTAACAACAGCTGCATTGTGTGCTGGTGCGCCATCTTGTTGCCACCATAAATATTGTAATTGATTTAATGGGATATTGTCGTCAAGATAGTCAGATATGTATGTACGTAAAATGTTTAAATATCTTTCTCCATTTAAATGTTCTTCATACATAACTGGTCCTAAGAGACGATTTGCCAAAATACCCATCCAAACGTTTATTCCAAAACGATGTTGTGGTCTTCTAGCCCTGTTTTGTCGGGGATTTTGTACTGCCCAATAGTTCTCCGTATTTCTGTTGAACATTCCAGAATTTGTATATTTTGTTTCATCTGACCGGACGATTTTGCTTAAAAAATTTTCGTCATTTTCTATCCTTCCCATTAACCAATTACAATATTCTAGCCTTCTCAAATTATCTCCAGGCAGTAAAGAGTGACTAACATGGATCCTTTATGGTTTAAACCTACTTTTATGTAAAGTTCTCCAAACTCTGGACTGGCACAAATTTAATTCTGACGCTACTTCGCGTGTAGAAATTGATGGATTATTATTTATCTATAAAAATACAAGATTAACATGAAATTTGAAAACACGCTTTTAATTTACCATTTGTAAAATATCTTGTCGATCTTCATTTAAATTCCTGTTGTCTTGACCATTACGCGGCTTAGTAAACGATCCATTCTCGACCAAATTTCTGTCGAGATCTAGAAAAATGGTACGATGAGGCTGTTGTCGTTCTGGATATAATTGTAGATATCTTGTACTCGCTACTGTTGAATTTCGGTTCGAAGAATAAAAAATACTTTTCATATCTCGTTTCTCTTCGTTAGTGTATGACATTTTTGTATTATTAATGAACAATAAATGAAATGTTTGACAGATTGAAATTCCATGGCTACCTTATTTAATCTTATAATTTATTCTTTCAAATAAAACCTAATGTCAAAAACTTTAGTCAGCATGTGGTACATGGTTGAAATCAGAAAAAAAAACTCTTTCTGATGATGTCTAAATTCAATATGGCGCCTATAAGAAATTAGATAGTTGATGATGGCCAGAAAAAAACAAAACGTCGTATAAAAATTTAGAGTACACCACTGGATAGAGGTTTAGAAATGGCTACAAGGATGTGTTTTTATATTTTCTCTACAAGGCCAAATGTCGGTGCTACAGGTAAAAGAAGAAAATGGGGTTTTCGCGTTTTTTTTAAATAACGAAGGTCAATTTAATAACTTTGCCAAATTTAAACCTATACTCTATCTCCAATAATAAGCGAGATCCCCATGGTGAGGGCCGAAAATGAATCAGCCTGTATATATGTGTGTGTGTGTGTTTTAGATCATTTCTTAGCCGTTCATTAAATATATCAATTGATAAATTCTTGGATTTTTTCGGCTATTATATTAAATATTTACAAATATTATCAAATTAGTATGTAATTGCGAAGGAATTGAGTATCTAAACATTGCTGTTTACAAATTACAAAGGAAATCATACGAAATTTTTAATTGAAAATTTTTTTTTGTCTACGTTTGGACTTGAACCCAAGTCTACGGTTTGCCGGACCGTTACTTTACCACTTAAGCCACGATAGACCTTGGTTCAAGCTAAATAACTTGAACCAAGGTCTATCGTGGCTATTTGTAAATATTTCATATAAAAGCCGAAAAACTCCAAGAATTTATCAATTGATATATATATATATATTTTTTTTTTTTTTTCAAATAAAAAAATTTCGTATGATTTGCTTTGTAATTTGTAGACAGCAATGTTTCCTTCCCCACTTACTCTGCAATTACATACATTCTAATTTGATATTTGTAAATATTTCATATAAAACCAAAAAACTCCAATAATTTATTAATTGTTATATATATATATAGATAATTATTTCTTGACCTTTGTATGTTATAGTAGATTATATTAGTCGGCGATTTAATGTCTGGTTTACTTTAATATATATATATATATCTAAAACAATCTTACATATTTCGACAAATAGTGTCTTTATCAAAGAAATTAAAAATATGTGTATAAATAAAGCATTTTGTCTGTTATGGAGTATTTAGACAAAACTGCTTTATTGACACACAAACTACAACGCGATCACCATTTGGATTTTGAAAACACGCAGATAATCGATAAAGAACAACACATTATGAAAAGGGAAATTAAAGAAATGATTAATATTAAACAAGAAAAAAATTCAGTTAACAACAGAAGAGATACAAAAATCTAAGCAGTAAATATTATAAGCTAATAATGTAACGATCTGCAACTTACCATCATGAATATATGTTGCTTTTATATAATTATTTATCATGTTATTTAAATATCTGTACATTGGCTTATCATGCTGACAGTTTCGTGTTTAGATCCCTGACTGGGCTGTCCGAGTACGTTTTCGTGGTATTCTTTCTCGTTCAAGGCGAATGCCGACAGGTTAAAATCTTAAGTAGCTCCACGGGCGCAGACGTAATAATAACTCATGGCTTGCCAATTCCCCTTAATTGACGTCTGGCTATCGAAAGTTCTGAGGCATGACTTATTATTAAACTTGAATGTATGTATGAATATTTTATCCATGACTACTGATATATAAGTTTGACATTGACATATTCTGTCATTTATATTTTTATTTTATTTGATAAATACACTATGTGTCGAAACATGTAAGATTGTTTTAAATATATACATATCAAGGTAAACCAGACCTTAAATTACCTACTAATTTAATCTACTATATATATATATATATATATATATATATATATATATATAAATGGTAAACCTAATCAGTAGGCGATTAAAGGTCTGTATATTACTTCAAAATATATGTATTTCAAAAACTCTACATGTTTCGGCTGTATACGCCTTTATCAAGAGAATAC
This sequence comes from Melolontha melolontha, assembly GCA_935421215.2. Taxonomy (NCBI): domain Eukaryota; kingdom Metazoa; phylum Arthropoda; class Insecta; order Coleoptera; family Scarabaeidae; genus Melolontha; species Melolontha melolontha. Next base: position 21,490,763 of record OW285243.1, on the reverse strand, counting down.
AAAATATATTTTGTATTCTCTTGATAAAGGCGTATACAGCCGAAACATGTAGAGTTTTTTAAATACATGTTTCGGCTGTATACGCCTTTATCAAGAGTATACAAAATATATTTTGTATTCTCTTGATAAAGGCGTATACAGCCGAAACATGTAGAGTTTTTTAAATACATATATTTTGAAGTAATATACAGACCTTTAATCGCCTACTGATTAGGTTTACCATATCATACCAAGGTCACGAAGTTATTATATTTATATATAAATATATATATATATATATATATATATATATATATATATATATATTTTGTATATCCTTGACAAAGGCATCATTGCCGAAACATGTAGGGTTGTTTTAAATATATATACTTTGAAGTAATAAACCAGACCTTTAATCGTCGACTTATTAAGTTTACCATATCATACCAAGGTTACGAAAATATTATATATAGATATATATATATATATATATATACATATATATATAACGGGTGTTCATTTGAAAAGCCAATCTAGTAGCATGTGATTTACTGAGAACATATTGAAGAATGTCGTAAATTAAAATTTACTACTTAACCTACGAAGTCGTATATTTTGACAGTTTCATACATACAAATAAATAACAAATGTGATTGACATTATCAAATGTCATTTGGATTTGCGTTTACGGAACAACAAACACATACTAATATATATGCGTCTTATTCTATCAAAATTTCAAAGTAACCTAGATTGACTTTTCAAATGAAACGTGTATATATATATATATATATATATATATATATATATATATATATATATATGGTAAACCTAATCAGTAGGCGATTAAAGGTCTGTATATTACTTCAAAATATATGTATTTCAAAAACTCTACATGTTTCGGCTGTATACGCCTTTTTCAAGAGAATACAAAATATGAATGACAGGATATAAATGTCAAGTAATTAAGTTGCTATGGTTTAAATTATTCAAAGATACATTCTAGTAATAATAATAAATCATGCCTTAGTATTCCAAAAAATAGATAACAAGGTGTGAAAATATGTGTTGTTCGCTGCTAGCAATTTGTGTCTCCTTCTGGGTATGAACTTGTGTGTTGGTTGCTGCTGGCAGCTTGCGTCTCTCTATGGGTGTGTGGTTTTGTGTGAGAGCGTAAGTGTAGGGTTTTGTATGTCGGTGCGTTCGTGCGTGTGTTTAGTGATCGGTCGCATGAATTTAGAGAGGTCGGATAACCAGCCGTTGCGTAGGGCCGCCAACCCTTTCCCGACAACTTCTTTACAATTCCGTGCAGTACTTCGACGGTCTGACCCCCGCCCCAACGAGGCAAGGCGCAGACAGGCGAAGCGCACCCTGTACGGGGTTGCTCATCGCAACTAAGGGAACACTCTTAGTGGCTACCTCGGTCGACGATGGTCACACTTATGCCATCTTAACGTTTTCCGCCGAAGCGGGGGCATAGCACACACGTCGAACGTGTGTGTGCTGTTAACGGCAACCTAGCCAGGTTGTCGCCCAGGACCGGTCCTAGTGGTGTGTGCATTGCGCGGCGACGAGATAGCGCCGCGTAGCATGGTTCCTCACTCTTGCTGGAAAGGCGGAATGGCACCTGACTGCCCAACGGGCAGACCCCCCTAGAGTTTTGTAGCGCATATGCTAGGCTGCAACCCAGTAGAGGACCACATCAGCAAAAAACAGAAAACAGGGATAGGCAGGGAAAAGCAAGACATGAGTTATTATTACGTATGCGCCCGTGGAGCGACTTAAGATACAAAGTTGTCGGCATTCGCTCAAAACGAGAAGGAAAACCACGAAAACCTGCTCGGACAACTAGACAGGAATCAAAACACGGAACAGTCATCATGATAAGCAAAAGTATATGATATTTAAATGATATTTAAATAACATAAGGTATATAACAAAAAAAAAATATATATATAATATGCCTACTGATTAGGTTTACCATATCATACCAAGGTCACGAAGTTATTATATATAAGTTATTATATTATATATAAGCGTTGTTCTTCGGGATATTTCGCCGCGTTTGGATGATTTCGTCATGAGAAGGACAACTTTCTTCCTGACGTTTCGGTGACATCACTTTCACCTTTTTCTAGAGGATCTTCTCGTTGCAATGGTAACTTCAAGAGTGCGTTGATTTCCTGTGCCGCTCGTATTATATGGTCCCGTCGTAGTGGGGACGCGTGTCTGACTCCTCGTGATTGGTCCGTCGGTTGTTCTGTCGCTTTCGACTATTGGTCGATCGGTTTGCGTTCGGTCCGAGTTAGTATGACTGGGCTGTGGCAAGTTGTTCTCATTACGTCGCTTATGTGTAATCTGCCTGTTGAGCAAGGCCGACTTCCATGTGTCAGGCAAACGCTGTCCGTCGTCACGTTTGTTCATACAGTTTTGCCGTTTCTCAATTTCTATTGCTTCTCTTATAATCCTGTACGTTAACCTCGTACTGCGTGCTATAGTTTTTGTACCGTCAAAATCGATTGTGTGTCCTGTATGTAGGACATGCTTAGCTAGGGATGATGTTGATTCTTTTTTAGCTACCGCATTTCTGTGTTCTTCCCTCCGTACGCTGGTTTTACGGTTAGTATGCCCTATGTATGTTTGATCGCATTCATAGCACGGTATTTCGTAGACCCCTTGGTTTTCTAGTTCTATCTTGTCCTTTGTATTAGGCAAAATGTCTTTTATTTTCCTGTCTGTCGTATAAATGGTGTCTATGTCGTGTCGGCGTAATATTCTACCTATTTTCTCAGTCGTACCTTTCACGTAAGGGAGAAATGCTGTCCGTGTAGATTTTTCTTTCTTTTTTGGTTGATTCTTGTTAATTCGTGTCGCTCTGTTAATGGTATGTTGTGAATATCCGTTCGCTTGTAATATGTTTTTTATTGTTCCCATTTCTTCGTTTCGATGTTCTGCGTCTGACAAAGTTTGAGATCTGTGGATTAATGTTTTTACTACAGAGTTTAACTGTGCTGGGTGATGATGTGAAGATGCGTTGAGATATCTCCCGAAGAACAACGCTTTAACAAACGACCGCGAAAACATTAGACGAAATATATATATATATATATATATATATATATATATATATATATATACAGAGCAATCCAAATTAAGTGTTCACCATTGGTAACTTTGTTATTATTAAAGATACAAGATTGTTTAAATTAGCAAACTAGTACTTTTAACGCTCTTTAAGATGGAAGAATTAAAAAAACAAATGAGCAGCGCGTTTTAGAGTTTTCCCGAAATATATGTTTTTTTCAAATGGAAACCCCTGTATATTATATCATTTTCTGTTAGAAATTCAATTTTTAAACAAAAAATCTTATAAGAACTTTTTTACTGGGATTAAAAACACTTGAGTTATAATGTATAAACAAAAACAGCTAAATAATTTTTATAAACTTTATTTTATACATAAACATATCATTAAAAGAAAATAAAAATCACCGATTTTTTCATAGAAGATGTTCAAAAATACCACCTTGTTGTTCAATATATTTTTGAACACACATTGCCTCTAAATTTTCGGTACAGTCTCAGAAAAAATTGCTCATTTGGTTGTGTTCGGCGTGGATATAATTCAGCGTAGTGTTCTTTTGCCCTCCTAGAGGATTTTCTGCACACTAAATAAGATTCTAACATATCACACTTTTCTACATGGGTAAAAATTATTTGTTTGTCAAATTAATAACTAGCAAAATGAAATTTATGAGTGAAAACTAATAAAACTGTACTAATATTTGACGTTTACTAGAAAGAATTAACGTCGTTATCATAGAAACATAGAAATGCACTTGACTTAGCTGTTTTTGTTTATTCACTATAACTCAAGTATTTTTAATCCCAGTAAAAAATTTCTTATAAGATTTTTTGTTTAAAAATTGAATTTCTAACAGAAAATGATATAATATACAGGGGTTTCCATTTGAAAAAAACATATTTTTCGGGAAAACTCGAAAACGCGCTGCTCTTTTTTTTTTAATTCTTCCATCTTAAAGAGCGTTAAAAGTACTACTAGTTTGCTAATTTAAACAATCTTGTATCTTTAATAATAACAAAGTTACCAATGGTGAACACTTAATTTGGATTGCCCTGTATATACATATATACGCTTAAGTTGTTAGTGTCTATGCCTTGGTATAGCAAGCCCTAGATAAGTTGGCGAGCGGTGGGGTAAGTTCGTGCAGGATTAGAAGTATTGGGTAGATTTGTATTTAGTTTTAAATCAACTTGCAAGATTAGCTGGCGTAAACAACACATCTATCACTTAATAAATTAATAATTTATTACAGTAAAATATGTAACGTGAAAATTTATTGAAAAATGATCCGGGTCGAACTGGTAAAGTTATACTAAATAAATTTTATAGTTACAGCAAGTTACAGCAGTTGGTTTTCAAAAGTTCACAGAAATATCAAAGACTTTATCATTATCATTAAGTTCGACTGTTAAAGATAATAATTTACATTTAGACCCCGAACATCTGTCGTCATTAAAACATGCACCTACCACTTCAGTTGAAGTTCAAGGAATGTTTTCAACATATAAAAATATCTTAAGCGATAGAAGACAAAATTTTAGTGTCGAACATAATATTATTAATTGGTACAAAAATTAGTTAAGTAGATTTCATTGCGAAAGTGAATAGCTATTAATAATAACTATACGTATAATTCTGTGAATGTTACTTAATAACATAATAATTGATTATGTTATTAAGTATGTATATATTTAAGTTATATGTATTTAATAACATAATAACTTATTATGTTATTAAGTAACGTCCATAGAATTATATGTATATAGCTATAAATTGTAATTTTTTAACATATTATTATGCAATGTTCTTATCATGTAATAATAATTATTTTTTAGGTATAAATGTGATTTAGACTACTTTTTGTTGTTGTACTACTCTTTCTTTGATTTTCAGTAATCCAAATCCATAAAAAATAAAGTGCACAAAATGCATAAACGGTAAAAAAGAACGCATTATTTGGCATATTTTTGTATAACCCCTTACCACAATTATTAATCGTATCCTAAATACGTATTTCGACAACTAAGTTGTCATCATCAGTAGGTAAACCCACTGATCAAGGTGTCGCACATGGGGCACAGTAAAGCTAGCACAACTGATCACGCAACAACTTTACACGGCGTCCATGTATACACTGATTTAAAAATACAAATATATCGACTGAAAAGTACGACAAAATTACCTCTCTTAAGGAAACGGCACCCACGTGTGTTTATACTCTTTTTTAACCGTCTACGACCTTTTTACCTCCTTTTCTAAGAATGAAAAGAGACAGCTGTAGGCGATCGGTCCCTTATCTCCGTTTATAGAATTCTGTTTGTTTTTAGCGATATGAATGCTTTCGTATGCGTCAAGATCGCGGGGATTATTGATGGCCTTGACAAGTTTTAATCCTTTAATCGACATATTGTGTAGTGTATTTAAAGCATGGTTGGCAACGTTAGATATTTCTGATCTATTGTATTTAATATGTGATATGTGTTTTTTAAACCGGTTTATTATTCATCGTTTTGTTTGCCCATATTTTAAATTACAATCATCGCAATTAATTTCGTATGCATCTGATTTCGAATTAAAATTAACTTTATCTTTGGTATTCCCTAGGAGACTTTTGATAGTATTTTCGGACCGAAAGGCAACTTGGAGACCTCGTTCTTTCACAAATTTATTAATGTTTTTCGTGATAGGGTGGTATGGTAAACACATGTACTTTTTCTCCTGGTTACTTTGAGATACCAAACTTGTGGATTAACGGATTGTATTTTTTAATTTTGTTTTTCTAATTAATTTATTGATTATTTCTATGTCAAAGCCATTATATTTGGCAATATTTTTAATGAAATCTAGTTCTATTTCATATCTCTCTGTTGTTAACGGAAAATTTAGTAACCGATTGACTAAAAAATTAAAAGAAGCTGTCTTATGTTGAAAACTATAACTTTAATCCGCGATGATGAATATATTTACATTGGTTTCTTTCCGGAAAATATCGATTTCTATTTTATGTTTATTTCTAATCAGTAAAGTATATAAAAATGGTATCATGTCATTGTTTTTCTTTTCCACCGTATATTGAATCGTCGGAAATTTCAAATTTAACTGATTAACGAACATGTCTAATTCGCATTTCCGTGTATCAAAAATCGCGAGAATGTCTTCTACGTACCTGATCCAGACTCCCGAGAAATATTTAGTGATATTTCTAAATTCTACTTCAAATTTACTCATGAATAAATTATATATGAAAGGAGATAGGCAGTTACCCATTGTTGCTCCTTGTTTCTGCTGATAAAATTTTTCTCCTACTTGGAAACAATTTTGCGTCATGCACAGAGTTGTCAATCTCATGCATTCTTTTATTTTTGAAGGTTCAATGTTATTCTTATGGCGAAAGCCTTCTAAATATTTCATAGTATCTGGAATAGCTACCGAAGGGGATAATGACGTTACATCGAATGAAACTAAAATTTCCCCGGCTTCCAGTTTACAATCTTTAATTAACTGAACAAATTCTAAGGAATTACTAACTGACAAATTTTTGGGTTTTACGGGTAAATTTTTAGATTCATTCACTAACAAGGGCCAAAAAACTTCATTCGAGAAGCTTGTAAAACCAAAATCGATAAGAATTTATAGCAGCACAAACAGAAGTCGGTCGATCGAGGGACTGTTTTTACCTAAAAGCAGATAGAGGGAACAAGTTAGTAATTATGGACAAAATCGACTATTTTCAAAGAGTTAAAAATTTAATTGCCGAAGGTCCGTATGTAGAAATTAAGAGAAATCCGTTACCTAAAATTATTAATGACACAAAAGAAGCGTTAAAGAAATGTCCAATTTTAATAACTTCTACCCAAAAGTATATATTAAATGTTAGTAATCCTTTAGTACCAAGAATGTACTGTTTGCCGAAGATACATAAACCAGGTAACTCGATGAGACCTATCGTTTCAGGTATCAACTCACCGACTTATTTGATTTCCAAATTGTTAGGAAATGAATTTAAAAATTTACCCGTAAAACAAGAAAGTTTATCAGTTAGTAATTCCTTAGAATTTGTTCAATTAATTAAAGATTGTGAACTGGAAGCCGGGGAAATTTTAGTTTCATTCGATGTAACGTCATTATTCCCTTCGGTACCTATTCCAGAGACTATGAAATATTTAGAAGGCTTGCTCCATAAGAATAACATTGAACCTTCAAAAATAAAAGAATACATGAGATTGACAACTCTGTGCATGACGCAAAATTGTTTCCAAGTAGGAGAAAAATTTTATCAGCAGAAACAAGGCGCAACAATGGGTAACTGCCTATCTCCTTTCATAGCTAATTTAGTAATGCATTTAAGTATTCATGAGTCAATTTGAAGTAGAATTTTAAAATCCCGCGGGTCTGGATCAGGTACGTAGATGGCATTCTCGTGATTTTTGATACACGGAAATGCGAATTAGACATGTTCGTTAATCAGTGAAATTTGAAATGTTCGACGATTCAATTTACGGTGGAAAAGGAAAACAATGACAGGATACCATTTTTAGATACTTTACTGATTAGAAATAACCATAAAATAGTCCATATTTTCCGGAAAGAAACCAGTTTTAATAGATTCATCATCCCGAATCATAGTTTTCAACATAAGACAGTTCCTTTTAATTTCATAGTCAATCGGTTAATAAATTTTCCGTTAACAAAAGAGAGATATGAAATAGAACTAGATTTCATTAAAAATATTGCGAAATACAATGGCTTTGACATAGAAATAATCAATAAATTTATTAGAAAAACAAAATTAAAAAATACAATCCATGAATCCACAAGTTTGGTATCTCAAAGTAACCAGGAGAAAAAGTACATGTGTTTACCTTACCACCCTATCACGAAAAACATTAATACAGTTGTGAAAGAACGAGGTCTCCAAGTTGCCTTTCGGTCCGAAACTACTTCAAAAGTCTCCTAGGGAATAACAAAGATAAAGTTAATTTTAATTCGAAATCAGGTATATATAATCTGGTATAAATTAAATGTGAGGAAAGACAGCAGGAATAGACGGAAAAACAACAGAGATGGTAAAGAATTTGGGAGAAAATGGAATAGAAGTATTAGAAATACTATTTAATAAAATATGGGTCGAACAGAAAATACCAGAGGATTGGGAAATGGGAGTTTTGTTACCGATATAAAATAAAGGAGACAACAAACAGTGTAAGAATTATAGAGGAATTACACTATTGTGCGTCATGCTAAAATTTTACGAAAGAATCCTGGAAGAGAGATTAAAAACAATAATCGAGGCGCAACTCGAAGAATCACAGAGTGGATTTAGAAAAGGTAGAAGTGTACAGGACAATATATTCACATTGAAGCAGATGACGGAAAAGAGTGCAAACAGTACAATATACATAGGTTTTATAGACATAGAAAAGGCTTTCGATTGTATACCCTGAAACTTGGTGTGGAGATGTCTAGAAAAAAGAGGAATAAATAGCAAACTGAGGAAAGCCATAGCAAGCATATACAAGTGTACAAGAAACGTGGTGAGAGCTTGTAATAGACAATCAGAAGAGTTTGAAACAAGAGAAGGATTGCGGCAAGGAGGAGTACTTAGTCCTACACTATTTAATATAATACTTGATGACGTACTGAAAGATATCAAAAACAACACAAAAAAGATACAAATAGGATATAGAAATATGGGGCTGGTTGAGGTAGCGAAGAACGCGTTTGCTGATGATTTGGTGGTATACGCAAATACCGAAAAGGACCTGCAAACAAACTTGGAAATTTGGGAAACAGCACTGAAAAAGAGAAACATTAAAATTAACTCAGACAAAACTAAAGTGATGGCGATAGGGAAAAACCATAAACAGTTAACAATTAAAGTAGGAGGAAAGGACATCGAACAAGTCGAAACATTTAAATACTTAGGAGTAAACATTCATAGAGAAGGGAAAGAAGACACAGAGATTAATGGCAGAATTGAAAGCACGACAAAGTTGTACTATACACTCAACAAGACTTTTATCAGAAATAGGGAAATTTCAACGAAGACAAAGACAGAATAAGAAATGAAGTGATAAGGCAAGATCTAAATATAGAACCGATCCTCGAAAGTATAGAGAGATAGAAATTGAAATGGTTCGGACATGTCGTGCGGTTTAAAGAACACATATCTCATATTAAATACAATAGACCAGAAAAATCTAACGTTGCCAACCATGCTTTAAATACACTACACAATATGTCGATTAAAGGTTTAAAACTTACCATCAAAAATCCCCGCGATCTTGACGCATACGAAAGCATTCATATCGCTAAAAACAAACAGAATTCTATAAACGGAGATAAGGGACCGATCGCCTACAGCTGTCTCTTTTCATTCTTAGAAAAGGAGGTAAAAACGTCGTAGACGGTACAAAAAGAGTATAAACATATGCGGGTGCCGTTTCCTTAAGAGAGGTAATTTTCTCGTACTTTTCAGTTGATATATTTGTATTTTTAAGTCAGTGTATACGTGGACGCCGTGTAAAGTTGTTGCGTGATCAGTTGTACTAGCTTTACTGTGTCCCATGTGCGACACCTTGATTAGTGGTTTTACATACTAATGATGACAACTTAGTTGTCGAAATGCGTATTTAGGACACGATTAATAATTGTGGTAAGGGGTTATATATCTTTTTTAAGTTTTTGGGAAGAACCGTGACGTTATCAGGTTGACATTTAAAGTATTTCTTGTGCATAAAAATTCTAACTCCTGCTATGCCCGATTTGAATGCACTGAATATTTGTGCATCAAATTTGATTTAGAATATCTGAGATCTAATCAATGAGAGACTTGAAAATTACCTGGTTTACCTGGCTAATGCTGAACAACCCTTGCATTTGATTGAACAAACATGGTTAGTCGTGGATCGGGAAGAATATTTGAATATTTAAAAATATATAACATAATTTCGTAAAAACGTAAACCTAATATAAAGAGACTAAAATGTGCTAGTAATGGATTGTTCGGTCTAATTTTTTAAAAAAGCGCCGATGTGTCGAAAACGCATCTACCCTATGAATAATTACCTTTTGCATGGACGATCTTTAGATGGAAAAGTCTTGTCTCGCAAATAGAATTGTGACCGATCGAGAAGCTGATAGCGGAAACCTACAGACGTACACAATAACCCTCTGCAAGTTGATGGAACAGTAAAGCTCGTAAAATTGATCCTCCGAGTACAATTGAGATTAGACTCGCTACCTGTTTTCATCCGCCCTATTGATATTAAGTTAGGGCGTGTTAGAGTTCGCGACAGTTGGCGTAATGGGAATGACAGTGTCGTATTAACTTCTCGTCGTATAATTTTGAGTAAATGTATTCTGTCTAAGGATTAAGTTACCTATTGTGTTGTTATATGAATTTCAAAATCGAAGAATTTTACTTCTTTACAGTGTGCTGTTTGATGTTTCTCAATAAAATGTATATTACAATCAGCGTCTAATACGCTACTTACTAATGCACTTATTTTTTTCATTACGCAACAGCTGATTATTGTATAATAAAATATTCGAGAGGTCATTTTAATACACCCGGACTAAACATGAAAACAAAATATCAGAGTAGGTACAAAATTTTGTTTTTAAATATACAGTTGAATCTCGATATTCCGACATTTGACAGTCCGACATGCTCGGTAGTCCGACGCTCCCTCGTGTCGGTCTAGACATACAGATGATGCCTGTTGCGACCTGTCTTTCCTCGATCCAGCAGTTTCGTTAGTTACTTGCTGTGTTCAGTAGCATTCAGTAGCGATACGTATTAATGTACTTTGCGCGATCATATATCTGTTTACCTTTAATGTTTTACTGTTAGTTTTGTTAAGAGTTGTGTGATGGTGAGTAAAAGTGGAATCAGTAAACGTAAGCATAAAACTTTAACTCTTCCTGAGAAGTGGGAAATTATTAATAGGTATGACAGTGGTGAAACTCCCACTGCCATTGCTAAAGTCTGTGGCATCGGTCGACCTACCGTATATGATATTGGGAAAAATAGGGGAAAAATAGAACATTTTATAAAATCTGTTGAAGACGACTCCAAGATAAAAACACTCAAAATGGGAGCAAGGGTACAATGCCGATGAAACCGGGTTAAATTGGCGGCAACTTCCAACAAAGACATTTGTAACAGAGGATGAAAAAAACGTTTATCGAAGAAAACTTCAAAAAGAAAGAATCACCTTAATGGTATGCTCAAATGCCGCTGGTGGTCATATGTAAAAACTGTTAGCTGTGGGTAAATCTAAGTCCCCTCGGGCATTTAAGAACACCAAGACTGAATCTCTTCCAGTGATTTATATGAGTCAAAGCCGAGCATGGGTAACTAAAGAAGTTTTCTTTGATTGGTTTTCCAACCATTTTGTTCCAGGGGTAAAACAACACTTTGAAGGGTAAAAATCTGCTGTTAAAGGCCCTTTTACTGTTGGATAATGCTCCCGGACACCCGAACATGGAGGAATTGAGAGTTAAGACAGCCGATGGTTGCATAGGGGTTATGTATTTGCCAAAAAATACAACTGCTCTGATTCAGCCCATGGATCAGAATGTGATTAAAACATTAAAGGCACATTATAAAAAGCGCCTACTGATGGATATCGTCATCCAACCTGACGCAGACATCACAGCAATTTTAAAAAAATTTAACATTAAGGATGCCATTCTCAATGCAGCATTTGCATGGCACCAAGTCAAGCCTTTAACTTTAATCAAATTCTGGAAAAATATTTGGCCAGAAAACCCACTCCTCTCAAAGGAAGATAAAGGAAATAACCAATCTGAAGATAACGACTATGTTGTAGAGGATACGCTTACACTTTGCGATGATATGAACGTTCCACATGAATTTTCGGAGGACCTGAGAAGATGGGTCTTAGACGACAACCTTGACTCTGACCTTACAGAAGAAGAAATAATCCAGGAAGTCACGTCTAATGTAGAAGACGACACGATTGAGGAGACCGCGGTGGCAAAATACACTATCAGTAGTGACGAAGTTATTTTGGCTGCAAACATTTGTTAAAGTACAAAACAGACAAACCTTGCAGGAGTCTGGTAGACTCCACGTCACCAGTTGCAGGTTAAGAATATTAAACTTGCTAGTTGTCGCTTTTTAAATCTTGTACCCTTCATTATCAAATACTTTGTCATATATATGTTACTAGAGTAACAGGATGACCAGAACGCAAATAATTAGTCCTGTTTAAAACAGTTTTAACTAATTCAACAGGCGCGTGTACTAACTGTAGCGTTTTCTTAGTAAACACCGAAAACACACGAGGCACTCGCATCATTGTACGTGCTCCTATTTTGAATTAAAATCAAAATAGTTCACTTGGAAAAATAATTCCGTATACATTCAACATTTGTTTAAGAATACTTTTTGCAGTTTCCTTGTTTTGTAAGAAATTTTATAATATTTCTGTGTATTTGATGTTATACATTTTGATAAATTAACAATGCGCCACAAAGTTAATAATGTGATTATTTTGTAAATTAGCATATAAATTAAAAGGCATAAGCGAGTAAAAATTAATAAAAAATTAAAATAAATTATTAACACAGTTTTGGCTCGTAAGTTTTGTTCTTACATTTAATTATAATTCCTTTTTTATATAAAATTTTTTTTGGGGGTTCATTTCACGAAAAAATATGACCTTCTGAGACCTGGTTAAGTTCTTATGCTGACGCCGGATTTAACTCGTGAAATAGATGTTTCCTTTTGAAGCATATCGACCGTGACAAGGTTTACTGCCCGTCGCGTCTAAAAGCCGCAGTATCCTTAGAGAAAAATTACGGAACTTCAGTGTTATTTAGGAAGTCATCCAGTTGGTCGTAGTTAAAGATGAGATCGAAAAAAAGTAGGAACGGCTGGCATGAGTTTATTTTTTATTAAGTCGGGATAATATTTTATAAGGATAGTAGTCTTTGATTTATCAGATTGGAGCGTATAAAATATTTAAACTGATTTCATTGAATTGTCACAATTAAGGAATAATATTTTATTGCCTTATTGCCATATAATAAAATGATAAATTATAATTTTGCCAATAAAAATGTTTAGAATGAATGCAGGTAGCGGTTCCAAAAATAAATATACTACAGTTCTTCATTATCGGAATAATGATAGAAACTTAATCGATTAATTAAGAAAAACGTTGGCGTCTTCGCAAACAAATATACAGGCTGATTCATTTTCGACCCTCACCGTGGGGATCTCTCTTATTATTGGAGATAGAGTATAGGTTTAAATTTGGCAAAGTTGTTAAATTTTGTGTTTGTTATAAATCCGTAAAGAAAATAGACCTGTGACAAATGACCTTCGTTATTTAAAAAAAAAACGCGAAAACACCATTTTCTTCTTTTACCTGTAGCACCGACATTAGGCCTTGTAGAGAAAAAATAAAAACACATCCTTGTGGCCATTTCTAAACCTCTATCCAGTGGTGTACTCTAAATTTTTATACCACGTTTCGTTTCTTTCTGCCCATCATCAACTATCTAATTTCTTATAGGCGCCATATTAGATTTAGACATCTTCAGAAAGAGTTTTTTTTTCTGATTTCAACCATGTACCACATGCTCACTATAGTTTTTGACATTAGGTTTTATTTGAAAGAATAAATTATAAGATTAAATAAGGTAGCCTTTGGAATTTCAATCTGTCAAACATTTCATTTATTGTTCATTAATAATACAAAAATGTCACACTAACGAAGAGAAACGAGATATGATAAGTATTTTTTATTCTTCGAAACGAAATTCAACAGTAGCGAGTACAAGATAACAAAAACATTAATAAAAATACATAGAAAAGTAAACAATAAACAATTACAGTAAATGTTCAATTATCTGGCCATCTTCGGTAATTCACAATTGGGCACGCCTTCTGGCATTTTGTACTGCCCTTTGTATAGTTCTTCTAGGAACTGCATCGAAGGCATTCTGAAGTTTGTCTCGTAATTCTTCAATATTTTGTGGCGCATCTACTTTATAAATATTATTTTTAACATATCCCCATAAAAAAAAATCTAACGGACTTAAATCAGGTGATCTCGCAGGCCATTCAACAACTCCCCTATTTCCAATCAAACGGTTTGCAAACTCTTGATTTAAGAAATTTCTAACAGCAGCTGCATTGTGTGCTGGTGCGCCATTTTGTTGCCACCATAAATATTGTAATTGATTTAATGGGATATTGTCGTCAAGATAGTCAGATACGTATGTACGTAAAATGTTTAAATATCTTTCTCCATTTAAATGTTCTTCATACATAACTGGTCCTAAGAGACGATTTGCCAAAATACCTATCCAAACGTTTATTCCAAAACGATGTTGTGGTCTTCTAGCCCTGTTTTGTCGGGGATTTTGTACTGCCCAATAGTGCTTCGTATTTCTGTTGAACATTCCAGAATTTATAAATTTTGCTTAAAAAATTTTCGTCATTTTCTATCCTTCCCATTAACCAATTACAATATTGTAGCCTTCTCAAATTATCTCCAGGCAGTAAAGAGTGACTAACATGGATCCTGCATGGTTTAAACCTACTTTTATGTAAAGTTCTCTAAACTCTGGACTGGCACAAATTTAATTCTGACGCTACTTCGCGTGTAGAAATTGATGGATTATTATTTATCTATAAAAATACAAGATTAACATGAAATTTGAAAACACGCTTTTAATTTACCATTTGTAAAATATCTTGTCGATTTTCATTTAAATTCCTCTTGTCTTGACCATTACGCGGCTTAGTAAACGATCCATTCTCTACCAAATTTCTGTCGAGATCTAGAAAAATGGTACGATGAGGCTGTTGTCGTTCTGGATATAATTGTAGATATCTTGTACTCGCTACTGTTGAATTTCGGTTCGAAGAATAAAAAATACTTATCATATCTCGTTTCTCTTCGTTAGTGTATGACATTTTTGTATTATTAATGAACAATAAATGAAATGTTTGACAGATTGAAATTCCATGGCTACCTTATTTAATCTTATAATTTATTCTTTCACATAAAACCTAATGTCAAAATCTTTAGTCAGCATGTGGTACATGGTTGAAATCAGAAAGAAAAGCTCTTTCTGAAGATGTCTAAATCCAATATGGCGCCTATAAGAAATTAGATAGTTGATGATGGTCAGAAAGAAACGAAACGTCGTATAAAAATTTAGAGTACACCACTGGATAGAGGTTTGGAAATGGCAACAAGGATGTGTTTTTATATTTTCTCTACAAGGCCAAATGTCGGTGCTACAGGTAAAAGAAGAAAATGGGGTTTTCGCGTTTTTTTTTTAAATAACGAAGGTCATTTGTCACAGGTCTATTTTCTTTACGGATTTATAACAAACACAAAATTTAACAACTTTTCCAAATTTAAACCTATACTCTATCTCCAATAATAAGCGAGATCCCCATGGTGAGGGCCGAAAATGAATCAACCTGTATATCAGTCTCCAGCTGATGTCCATAACGGACGAGCTTGATGTACTACAATTACGAATTGCTAGCGATACCGTCAAAAGTAGCAGACAAAACGCAAATTCCCAATAATTATTACCACATGTAGGTAAAATTTGTAATGTCAGATTTAATGAGTAAAATTTAAAATTACATCCTATATAATATTAAAATACATTTGCTTGAACATATCTGAAAATATTAATAAGGGCACAGATGACACTTAAAAAATACCCAAATATACATGTATCTGTTAAAGGTCTTGGCGGTAACTTCAACCCCTTATCTTATTCTCACCTTAATTAAGTCCTTGGGGTTGAACGTCCATAAGTTCAGACACTTAAGCATAATGCTTTTCGTACCGCCTCCAATAATCCCTAATTTCCGTTTTGACCGTCCTGTGTCTATAAAGCCACTAATCCTCATCAAGGAAAAATTTGAGTACTCTCGTAGGTTTGAAAATATACTTGCCGAAATACTTCTGTCTGAGTCCCTTTAGTCCAGGGATGCACAGACATGTAGGGAACCGGGGCCACTCGGGAAAATTAAAAGCCAAGGACGGGCCATTACAAAGAATACTTATTAACACAAATATTTTTATTTTTAAATGGTATGAATTACTACAAATGATAAACATAAAAGAACATTCAAAAATGTTTGTTGTAATTATGTAATCGTAATGTAATCTAATCATTACAATGTAATATTTCATGTTTTATTATTTTGATGCATGACATTGTATTGACCCAACAATTTTGTTTATGTTTGGCTCCACATTACTTGTCGCCACACGTAAAATTGCTTCCAGATTTTCATTTGCCAGACGGTTTCGATTTTTTGTTTCGTTAAGTTTCATCAATGAAAACGTTTGCTCATAAATATACGTCGATCCAAATAAGCTTGCGCATTTCAATGCATTTTCAGCTTACCTTTTTTGAAGTCTAGAAAACGATCATGAAAAGCTTGTATTAAAATATCAATTTTTTCAACATAAGCGAAATTGACATCAGTTTTATTGAATTCCTCCATAATTTTTTTGTAGTTCGAAAAATGGCTGTAATTGGCGAATTTATTTGTGTCATGAAAAGACTCAATTTGCATTGAAAAGACGAAATATGAGAGTATAACCGCGAAATCAATTGATCTTTGCCTTGGAGTCGTGTATTTAAGACATTCAAGTGATTTGTGATGTCTACAAGAAACGCTAAGTCACACAGCCAATCAGGGTTGTCGAGTTCGGAAACGTCCTTTTTCTTTTCCGCCAGAAATATTTTGATTTCTTCAACAAGTTAAGAAACCGCTCTAGTGACAATCCACGACTTAGCCACCTTACTTCAGTATAAAACAGGAGGTCACCATATTCGCTTTCAATATCCTCGAGAAATTGTGTGAACTGTCGGTGTTTGAGACCTCGTGATTTTATAAAGTTTACAGTAGGTTCGGTCATATGTGCCGCATGGACGATAAAAGGCAAGTCAAAATAATATGGCAAACAAAAATGACAGGCGTGAGAAGACGGGGACGACCAAGGAAAACGTGGAATGATGAAGTTGCTGCGACATTGAAGAGAAGAAACATGGACTGGGCACAAGCTAGAAGAATGGCAAAAAATAAGAAAGATTGGACAAAATTTGTACATGGAGATAACATGCAAATAACTTACGTTAGAATTTAAGAGAAAAAGAATGTAAAGGTATCACCTCACACCTAATGGTATAAGAAGTTGTTTGATTATATATATATATATATATATATATATATATATATACAGTAGGTACTTCAACTTTCATCACATTTTCAAATCTCAATAATTTTTAACAGAGGGCCTCTTAATGTATAATGCAATGAAACTGCATTAATTCCTTGGTATCTATGTTTTTAGTTTGTAAATACTCTTTTAACACAGTTATTATCCCAGATTTACTTCCAACCATTGAAGGTGCTCCGTCAGTCGTAATTCCAAATAATTTCGTTAAATCCAAATCCATTATAGAACATTTTTCCAGAAGAGCTTTGAGCATGTCATTTCCCTTGGTTTGACTTGTCAAAGAACTCATACCAATCAGTTCTTCACTCACTTCAAAATTTTGCGTTACACCTCGTAAAAATATTAAGAGTTGAGGAGCAGTGGAACTTATATCTGTAGATTCGTAGAGTGCTATAGAAAAATACTCAAAACTTTTCGATTTCGTAGCTAATTGCTCTTCTATATTAGCTGCTAATGTAGTAAGTCTTCTTTGAACAGTCGTCCGAATTAGTTAAATTTTCTCAAACCTCTTTGCACCTTTCGGACACATTTTTTTTGCGGAGATATCTTAACAAACTCACCATCTTTAAAAGGCCGACAAGTTTTCGCTATTATTCGAGATATTTCAAAGCTAACTTCAGTAGCTGTTTCAGCATCTTGAATTGGTTTTGTAAACATAGCTTGCTGGCCTATTAGTTCCCTTTGTAAAGTGGAAATTTTTTGCGTTCGATTTTCGCCGGTTAATTTGGTAAAAGTATGATGCTGGGTTTCATAATGCCTTTTCACATTATATTCCTTCGCAATAGAAACACTACTCTTGCATATTAAACAGACACTTTTGTTCTGCGATGAAATACAAAAGTATTTTTCGGTCCAAATATCTTGAAACTGTCGATTTTCATCTTCAACCTTAGACTACGTTTTTTACTGGGGCCTGGTTTATCAATATCAAAATAGATATTATATTGTTACGTAGGTAGATGCCAAGTTCGAACGACGAAATATTTATCCTTCACAGTTTACAATTCAAACAATATAACGTTCGCTTGTCCGTAGTTAAAACTTAACTGCCCCGATAGCGGGCGATGCGTTGTATTTATACGAGTTACCTAACATCGAGAACCTACCACATTGTTCGGGAAAATACCGAAGTGTTTCGCGAATCTTCGAGTAATCTAGTTGGTTCGACAGATTTCTTGTCTCGTAACAATATGCTTGGAACGACGAGGAGCATACCTGTCCTACGTAGTAAAGCTGAACAAGAAAGTAGTAGGTACTTAGAGATACAAATCTTACTAACAATTAGAAAAGGTAGAATAAAATAGAAACTTAAGAAATATTGATTTGAATGGATGTTTACCTACTTTTGTAGTTTTTCGAACAATTTTTAAAATTTGTTGACGGTCCGAATAAATATCGACAGTGGGCCGCGGTATATGCATCGCTGCTTTAGTCACTCTCAAGTACATACTACATGAAGGCTATTTCTCCTGTATTTTAAATCTTCTACGTCGAGATTCGTTAACAACTTCGTCCATTTCTTCTAATAGTGCTTTAGCATGAAATTGACCTTCCGTCGACCTCTGTTTCTTTTTATATTCGCTTTCGAGCCATGACCATGTCTCTCTTCTGGCGGAAAACTTAGTGATTTTACATATATGTTCTAGACCAATGAAGGTTTCCTTTCAAACTCCATAACCAGCTCGAAGGTTATTTGATCGCTAATATTCTGGCACCTATATAAGTGACACAATATTATCTTATGCCAGTCCATTGAAAGCTTCCTTACATGAATTTAACCAGCTTCGATTTCGTGATAGTAATAATTGATTTTTAATTCTTACACGGCCTAAGAAAACACACTTTTTATCTTGATGGCCTGATCAATTTTTTTTGATGGACTACTTGCAAAATACATGGCTTTTTTTGAGATATAGTCTAATTGACTTGAGTTCTGATG
This sequence comes from Melolontha melolontha, assembly GCA_935421215.2. Lineage (NCBI taxonomy): Eukaryota > Metazoa > Arthropoda > Insecta > Coleoptera > Scarabaeidae > Melolontha > Melolontha melolontha. The sequence continues at coordinate 21,471,499 of OW285243.1, read as the reverse complement.
AAAGGCAAAAATAAATGAACTTTAAACGCCAAAATTAAAATTTTGTACCAAAAATTAGAATCTTATCGTAAATCCCGACCTTCCTATACCTGCGCAATGCTAACCACGAACACTATTTAAGCAACGTAGACATAACAAGTGTTCTTTTGAAAAGTCAATCTAGTGGCATGTGATTTACTGAGAACATATTGAAGTATGTCGTAAATTAAAATTTACTACTTAACCTACGAAGTCGTATATTTTGACAGTTTCATAGATACAAATAAATAACAAATAATAGGTATTTATTGAAAACTATAACAAATGTTGAAAATGTTGTCCTTCAATATCAATGCACTCCGTTCAATATTTCTGATGATATTCTGCAACATTACTGGATTGTTATTAATTTCCATGCATTTCTGTTCGATTCTCTGTAGCCTATCATTCAAATTCAATGTAGGTGTTCGAAACATGTTATTTTTTAGATAAGGCCACAAAAAGAAGTCGCAAGGTGTTAAATCGCATGAACGTGCAGGCCAGGCAATTTCAGTATTTCGGCTAATTATACGCTCATCAAAAAATTCTCTTAAATAATCCAAAGATTCTGCAGTACAGTGACAAGGTGCTCCGTCTTGTTGGAAATATGCATTTTGAAGTTCATCATCATGCAACTGATTGACAAATGGTTGTAAAATTTCCGTACGGTACCTTTGAGCATTTAACGTTCCCTGAAAAATATTGGTCCAATGATTCGCCTTTGGCTTATCACTGCCCAAACACCAATTTTCTCTGGATGTAGCGATTCTTCATTAATTACATGTGGATTTCCACTACTCCAAATTCTTGTATTTTGTGAATGTAGGTATCCCGTTTTATAAAACCATACTTCATCAGTAAAGATGGCTCTTTGCGAAAGTTCTCCATTATTGTTCATATTTACAAACCAATTACAAAACTGTAGTCTACGTGGGTAATCAATTTCTAACAATTATTGTACTGCTGTGACACTGTATGGATAAAGTTGCATATCTTTTTTTAATAACTTGTGAGTTGTACCAACAAAACGGTTTATTTGTTGACTCAAATGTCGAACAGATGTTTGTGGTTCATTTTCCATTATTTCTTCAACACGATTGACAACTTGAGTTGTACGTTTCTTAACTGCTCCGCTGCCTGATTTTCTTAAGAGACTACCAGTTTCAGAAAAAAGTTTTAAAGTTCTATCCAAAGTATTCTTAAATTGTATATAATCTATTACAAAATGTGGAAACTCAACTTGAAATTCTACCATGCAATCTTGAACTGAATAAACCCATCAACCATAAATTTTATTACCACTTCGTAAATAAGCCTGGACTTAAAAAATTTTATGTTCTAAAGTGAAAGCCATTTTAAAACTGAGAAGCAATTTATTTAATCCAGAATCGACGCACGATTATTTTATGCACTAACTGATATTTGTGATTGACATTATCAAATGTCATTTGGATTTACGTTTACGGAACAAACACATACTAATATATTTGCGTCTTATTCTATCAAAATTTCAAAGTAACCTAGATTGACTTTTCAAATGAACACACGTTACAAAATATTCTTGTTTTCATATTTTTGAGATAGAACTAGGATAACAACAATTAGTCGACAAGAAATGTCACGATTTGAGGTAATCCGATCTTTGGGTATGAGATGATATTTTATTTCCACCCTAAAATATCAAGTTGGGGCTTATGAAACAATTTTGTGCTTTAAATCGAGATGAGTTTTGTTTTGGCTGCTTGGACCGTAAATTTCCTGGAATTAGCACGGAAAAACTGATAGCCAAAATATTGAATGATTATCGGATAAGTCATTAAAGATCCACAATTTAACTCATGAATGAACAAGATTGAGTTTAATGCTTGGTGTTTATTTGTTTGAGTAGCTAGCTTGGAGCAAATAATAATATAGCGTATCTCAAAAGCTATATCTGATAGACTAAATTCGATGGCTATTTTGAATTTTGAATTCAAAGAAAGATTTAAAAAATCGCTCATATTAAAAAATCTGGGCTGTGTTATTATTAAATTAAAATTTCAGATTAAAATATGACAATGCTTTTGCTCTATGTTAACCCTTAACTGGCATTGCGGAGTCCCTGGGACTCTAGCAAGTATGAAGTATTTAATAACTTTCATATTTTGAGTACATGTAGCGCTAGTTGTACAGTAGCTTTGTATGATGGATCGACCCATCGCATGCGCAAACGACATCAGTCTATCATCAAGTCAAGTAGATATAGCAACGACCCTAGAGTCCGTGTGACTCTCTGACGCAGTTAGTGTAATATTTTCAATTTAGCAAGAATGTCCGGGAATTGTGAAACAGTTAAAGTGACAGATCCTAACTTTGAGAAATTTGTGCTAAGATAGTTTGAAGAAACTGACATAGAGTCTTCAGACCAAGATGGCGATTCTGAGCGCAACATTTCTATCGAAAATGCTATTGCAAGTGATCACGAAACAGCGAGTGAGTTGTCTGGCAATGAATCTGATGACCAAGATGCGATGCAGGTGATTGAAACTGAAGAGGACAGTGATATAAGCGATCCAGGTAAAAAATATTTCTACGGTAAAAACAGATACAAATGTGCTGCCACTGAACCAACCCGAAATGTAAGAACGCCAGCCCATAATATATTAAAGTTGCCAGGAAATAAAAACGCTTTAGCAACAATTGAAGCGCTGAAAGCATGGCAGCAAATTTTCTCACAAGATATACTAGATATACTAGATATACTAGATATACTATACTTATTGTGAATTATACAAATTTAAAAATTCAAGAATTTCGTAAAAAGGTAGACAATCAGAATCGCACAGAATACAGAGACACAAACGTTGTTGAATTTAATGGCTTACTGGGACTTTTGTTATTAACTGCTGCTTTTAAGTCTAATAATGAGGCCATTGAATCAATATTTTCAACAGATGGGACTGGAATTTTTCGGCTGTAATATCAGCAGTTTTATTGACTTGCCTTAGATTTGATACACAAGAAGAGAGAATGCTAAGAGTAAATACTGATCCTGCTGCTGCGATCTCACATATCCTTGATAAATTTTAAAAAAAATCACAAGCAGCTTACTGTTTGGGAGCCAATGCAACTGTTGATGAAATGCTGATCGACTTTAGAGGCAGGTGCAAATTTAAAATGTATCTACCAAGCAGACCCGTAAAATATGGCTTGAAAGTCCAATCCTTAGTTGATGCTCGCACCCATTATATATACGAGTACAATACGTATATTTATTGCGGTAAAGGCACTGATACCTTAAAAGATGTCACCGACGATGAAAAAGGATTTTCTATACCAACGCAAGCGTCTTTCGTCTTTTCGTCTTTCTAAGACAATAATTGGAAGCAATAGGAATATTACTCGTGATAATTGGTACTCTTCAATAGAGATAACAAACTATATTTTAAAAATAAACTTACTTACGTTGGAACTTAGATAAAAAACAAACGCGAATTACCCCGACAATTTCTGCCCTCTAAATTAAGACAGGTGGGATCAACAATATATGGTTTCACAAGAAACAAAACATTAATTTCCAGAGTACCAAAGAAAAATAAATGTGTTGTGCTTATTTCGTCGATGCATCACTCCAAACAGGATGATAACGGCTTGTCAGAAATTAATGCATTCTATAATAATACTAAATCTGGAGTTAGACTTCTAGTTTCAAAAATTCTTTTATTGTAAATACCACTACAATATTGTTTCGCCATACAATGGCTTCATCAGGTGTATGAAATACTGAAGCCATTGTATGGCGAAACACTATTGTAGTGGTATTTACAATAAAAGAATTTTTGAAACTAGAAGTTTAATTATTTATTTCTTAGCGTTATAATGAAGTTTCAACAAGTATCTCCTTAGTCAATTAACTATTTAAATCTGGAATTGATGCTGTGGATGAAAAAAACCACTAAGTATTCCTGTAGCAGAAGAACGCGACGCTGGCCTATGGCTAAATTTTACAGGATCGTAGGTATGTGCTCAGCAAATGCATATATCATCCACAAATCTTGTGCCAATGCACATAAAGTAGATAGACTAGATTTTCTAAAATTATTGGCCAAATAATTGTATGAACCACTACTTCGTGAACGATCACAGAAAGCAAATTTACCAAGAGAGCTTAAAGCCAGTATTTTCAAAATTTTCAAAATGACACATGAGGCACCAAATGATGCTCAAGACGGTTTGCCTAGAAACCAGAGGAAGTACTGTTCTGTTTACGATCCAAAATTAAAAAGAAAAACCGGTTATTTATGTGTTGAATGCAAGCAACCAATTTGTTTGCAATGTTCTAAAAAATTGTGTGTTTCATGCATTCAAAACCTAGAAGAGTCCTAAATATTGCTTTTCTCTATGCGGTTTTAGGCCGTTGTCAATTTTTTGCAATTTTAATTTAGAAATAAATGTATTCTCTCTTTTTTGCAGTTTAGACCTTACGATACATATTTTCAATACGAAAAGTTACTATCTTTTACTATTTTTTTTGTAAAATAAAAATCGAAGAAACACCACGTTTATTTGTAATGTTCGGGCAAAATAGATTTAATTTTGTATTTTTAGTTTTATTTAGATGTAGGTATAATATATTTAATTCTAGTTTTTAAATTGTAAATATTATATATTGTATATAGAAAAGGTCTTGGAGTTCTGAGATATCTTTAATATTGTTAAATACTTTAGGACTGGTCAGCAATGTATTACATTTCATACAGGTATTACATTACATTACATTTCTTCATTGTCTACAGTCTACAGTCATAAAAACTATTTATTTTTATTACAAGCACAATCCTCTGCATCCATTAGGTAAATAATGTATTTGAATAAGCATAATTATAATAGAATAAGTTTTATTGTACATATTTCCTGTTATATATTATTATAATAGATTTAATAATTTGTTTCGAGGCGATTCTGCGAACATTAGTTTATCTCTGTGCATTGTATATTTATTACTTTAAGAAGTATTTTATTTTCTATAATTAAGGGTTTCCGGCGTATATTGTTTATTTCATTACATTTGTGATGTCGGAAACTACAGCATATACTTTTCTTGGAAAGGCAAAAATGGTTATATGGAATTTTGCGTATACTCTTTTTCATTGTTTTCTCCCTCACTTTGACTGGTGGGGAGAAAACTTCTTGCCGAAAAATAAGAGAATGAAGAAGTAGTTCCAAACAAGATCTCTTAGAGCTCACTACAGTTACAAGTACGATCTCTTCGAGTTAAAGCTTAGGTCTCAGTGATCTAACAAGCAGCTCCTACGAAGATCTCAGTGGTCTAAATAGGAGCAAATATTATTTATTAGCCAGTTTTTCTCGGTTTTTAGTATTAAGACCAGATACTGCATTTAGCATTTATTAACGGAACTCCAAGATTAAACTTGTAAATATATTAGTGTAAATAGAAAAAATATTGTATTATTTCAACACATACTTCGGTGTACATATACCGACTTCCTTCAAACCAGGAGGAAGAAACATGTAATAAAAAAGTTATTGTTTCTAGTTTTATACTTTTTTGTCTTGTTTATTACTAGTAAATATAAAGTTTTGTCCCCTTTTATGTCTTTGATTATTTATACAAGAAGAACTATTTTACATTAAAATTACGATAAAAGCACGGTATTTTTATATTGGAGTCCCAGGGACCCCGCAACGCTTTGAATCTTAAAATTTCCGGCCGCGGCTTAAGGGTTAATATAGTGATTTTTTAATAGCTTCCTATTGATTGAGACCATAAGGCGAATGATTTTTCCTTTAATTCTCTATAATATTTAAATAGTTTTCACCATTCCCAAATAATTCAGTTTTTTTTATTATTATTTATTTCATGAAATTAAAGCTTCTGATTACAATATGAAAATTATTTACTCTATGTTAATGTAGTAATTTCTTAATATCTGCCTATTGATTAAGGCTAGTATTGTTGACCAATTGATTTCGTCACGAACCTTTTCGTAGTACTATCAATGAATTTAATTCATACTATAAAATTTTGCTCCAAATTTGTTGTAACGAGTCATCATTAAAATTTTCGCTCAAGTAAGCCATGTACACAAAAAGTATGTCCTAACTTAAGTTATTAGAAGAGATCTGTCATTATAATTTCAAACGTCATGATTGTTAAAAAATAATTTGAAATGCTGACTTTTATATTAAATATATTTATAATTTTTATACAAAGTAATAGATTATAAAAAATGTGTAAAATGTTGACCATTCTCCACCAAGCATAATCGCACTCTATTTCGTAGAGCATTGAAAACATTGATCAGTATTTGCGGTGAGTTATTGATGTGTTCACATTTTTCTATGGTTTTATGTCTTAACTCTTGTAGATTATTAATTGGTGTTTCATAAATAATATTCTTTATATATGACCACACAAAAAAATCCAAGACTGTTAAATCACACGATCGTGGTGGATATGGAATCGCTGTATTTCTACTTATTATCCTATCGCCATAAAATTGTTGCAAAAACTGAATATTTTCAAGTGTAACGTGAGATGTAGCCCCATCCTGTTGAAAATATCCGACCTGGAGTTCATCATTAGTCAATTGATTAGTAAAAACACTGAGAATTTCGTTACGATATTTCTCCGATGTTATCGTGCCCTCAAAGAATATTGGTCCTATTAATCGGTGACGACTCATACCTACCCATACGCCTATTTTTTCTAGATGTAGAGGAACTTCTCTGTAGAAATGAGGATTTTCACTGGACCACATACGCATATTTTGCGAATTAACATAACCTTTCAAATAAAACCAAGCTTCATCGGTGAAAAAAGTATGATTTAAAATATTGTCTGTCATTGTTTGAATAAACTATTGGCAAAATTGTGTTCTTTTTTCATAATCCGTAGGTAATAGATTTTGTTCAGAAGTTAATCTATATGGATACATGTACAAGTCCTTTTTTAAAATTTTTTGACATGTTCCATACGAAAGCCCTACTTGTTGCGAAACTCTGCGAATAGATGTTTGAGGAGATTCGTTAATAATTTGTCTGACATTTTCAATTACGCCGCGACTCCTCTTGAGAGGAGGACCGCTTCCTTTTTTCCTTAAAATACTGCCTGTTTGACGAAAAAGATTTACACAATGCATTAGCGTATCACGGAAAGTTTTATAGCTAGGAACAGTATTTGGATATCTCTCTTCAAACTGCGCAAGGCAATTTTCTATTGAATGCTGCCAAATACCATCAATTTTTTGAGATGTCAGGAAGTAACATTCTACCATAAACGCTTTATGCATATCATTAAAGGCCATTACTTTTTCTTTTGATGAAACTTTAAAATATATATTTGACACTGACAGATGTTTGAAATAACATCAATGACTAAAGCCACAATATAATTTTTATATACACGGCCAGCTACGAGTGAAAATTTTCATGATCGCTCGTTATTTATGTAGCGTCAATATACTGAATTTTGGATTACTGTAGATAAGGTTTCTCTATAGCAAAATAGTTAATACTGATACATTTTTTTAGATTATTTTACGTTGCCATGTCATTGTCAAGGCTTACTTTTTACTCCTATGTTATTTTTATTCAAAGAAATATGTAAACGATTTAATTTTAGTTCGAACGTTTATCAAAATTGTCAATTTGTTTTAGGATTGTAATGTTATTAATAATAATTGAGATTAAGGAATATTAACTTGGGTTTATTTTGTAATCACCCTTATTAATTTAATAAATAGAAACATTACCCCATAAAAATATGCAGTTTAATTCAACTTTAGCCGAATTACTTCATATTTTCATTGTCTTCCTAAGTTAATGGTCTCATATTGTATGTGCAATTGAAAACATTTCCAAAATTTAGACATTGCACGATTTTGTCAAATTATAAAACGCATTTATAGTATTGGTCAAATTAATACATACAGCATCAGCTTACACAAGCAAGTCGTATATTCATCTAAAATTACACAGGTCTACAAAATTAAACTTTTTGACAGATGTTTTTATTTTGAAAACTGATTTTATATAAGTTTGGTAGGCTGATTTCAAAAATTCTATGCATTTATTTGTATCACGTAAGGTTTTTTTGCAAATATTAAATGAAAAAAAAACGGTCTTTCTAAAAAAATTTATTTGTGTATTGAGTAAAAAGGTGGAATACAAGTTAAAAAAGTGGAAAAAAATATTTTACTCAGTCTTTTTTAAGTGATATCTTTGTCCTTTTGCCAGAAAGCTGCGTTGTCTGGACATTAGGTTGTATGTTTTTAAGGGCATATCCCGTTTTAACATCCAGCAGTAGTCCGCCATCATCGTTATGCTCCATCTGCCTTGGTATCGCCGTTCCATTTCCTTAATGTCTTAGTGAAACCTCTCTCCCTGTTCTTCGCTAACTGCTCCAAGATTTTCAGGAAAATAGTTCAAGTGTGAAAACAGGAAATGCACTTTCAATCTCATATTACAACCTAGACGATGAAAGTGTTGTAACATATTTTGAACAATATTTTCGTAGTTTTCGTCCTTAGAGTTCCCAAGAAACTTATCAATTACTTCTTTTAATGAAACCTAGGCGTTTTTCTCGACATTGGTCATTGTGTTTTGAAAATCCTTGTCTTTGCATAATGTTCTTATCTGCGGCACAACAAATATACCTTCTTTTAACTTGGCATCGGATAAGGCTGGAAATGTCTCGCACAAATATTTAAAACACTGTCCATTTTTGTCTAGGGCTTTAACAAACTGCTTCATCAAGCCAAGTTTGATATGGAGAGGAGGCAGTAAAACTTTTTTGGGGTCAACCAAGCTATCTCTTAATACATTTTTGCTACCAGGTGTAAGGCTTGTTCTAGAGGGCCATTCTATTTGAGTTCAATGTCTATCCCTTGCTCGACTATCCCACTCACAAATAAAGCATGGAAATTTTGTATAACCTCCTTGTTGTCCTAGTAGCATGCACAGCACTTTAAGGTCACCACAAAACATCCACTGACGTTCTTGGTAGTTTATTTTCTTCTTCTTTAAAAGAAGTTCAAAATTTTCATACGTTTCCATTAAATGTACCGAATGGGCAACGGGAACCGAGGCCAGCTCGTTACCATTGGGCAATAAAACGCCTTTTAAACTACGCTTACTTGAGTCAATAAACAGGCGCCATTCTTCTTTTACATACGGCACATTTGCTAATTTTGAAATTAAGTCAGGAATATTGTTGCAATACACTAGCGGTCCGTCTTGAGTAAAATATTGACATAACTCGCGATCCCGGTAAAAGCTTGATGTGACGCCAGGTGCCAGTAAATGTTTCTCACGAAGTCGGGAAGGCTAACAATTCGGATGCATCCTTTGGAATGTGCAAATCTCTAATTAAATAAATCATTTAGTTCGCTCTGGTTAAACACTTCGGGCTGTCTGAAATCTGGTGTGAAATCTGAGTCATCTGGGTCGCAATTAGATTCCTCTGATTCTGACGATTTGACGTTTTCTAGTGCTTTTGGGGCGGTGGGTATCGGTACATCTGGTCCATGAGGAACTGGTCGAATAGCAGAGTCAAGATTGGGATACACAATTTGTTTCTTATTTTTTCTGTTGAATCCTTGAACATTACACGAACAAAAATAACAATCATCACTGTGATTTCTAGGCTCGCGCCATACCATAGGAACGCCAAAGCTTAAACATTTCTTCCTACCTTTTTGCCAGTTTCTTAATGCTTCAACGTAAACGGAAGAAGCAGTATGAGGAGCCCAGGACTTGTCTTGGTCGCCAATTTTTACACCAAAATAAGCGTGGTATACATTTTTCACAAACGAGGTTATAGTTTGCCTCTGCTTTACTACGACATAACTACCACAGATATAACAAAAGTTATTCGGATTGTTCACACAATGTCTTCTTTCCATATTTATACGTTCTAGAACACTTAAAATACGCAACAACGAAGACAACAAGCGCGCGGACACAGTAGCACGACGACTAACACAACCAAACTGCACATAAGCAGGTTTCAACGTTGTATTGACGCTTCTGCGTCGACTCTGTTGCTTTGCTGAGAAATCTAATATTAACCAGTGTTGCCAAATCACATTTAATTTTATAAAAATCAATTCATTTAAAAATCATGCCTAACATGGAACAAACATATTCTTGTCATAGGTATGTATATTAATAAATTAAAATTTTTAAGATATAGAGCGCTATAAAAAAAATTTACGTGATAGAGCAAAAATATGACGTTTTTTGGAATAAGGGCCCCCAAACATATATAAATTAGCAAACAGCTTTCAAACATCAAAATCACTGTAGACCTGTGTTATTAATAATATTCCACGCGAATGTAATCAAGTTTATTTAATTAAATAACATTTTAAGTTGATTCAGTATTATTTAATGATATCCTGTAAGTGCTTTGATTACTATGCATATAAAGTAGTACGTACATAGTACATTGCAGTAATTTAGTTTAGTTATAGCGTACACACGATCAAGGCGCACATACATATTTGGTTTTGTGTAAATGCACTGTATGCACGTGTATAACTGACGATAATTGAACTGCACATTGTTTGGATGATTAAAGTGATAAACAGGGGTTACGCAAACTACTACCTGGACTATAATAACGTTAGTTTCGCGTTAGGGCAGTTACATATTGATCTGTCAAGGTATTAACTATTAACAATGCCGTGTATGTTGAAAATTGGATGGGAACATGGGGTATGCATATGGTTAGCTGATAATTGTTGTAGTGTAGTGTAATTCCTATTACTCAAAGATGTTTTAAATAATAACAGTTATTTGGAAACTTTATCATATTTAATTTAGTAAAGTATTATACAATAGAAATGATACTTTATATAATATTGTGATGACTCATCCAAGGATGCGTCGCGCGTCATACCTCTGGCGTTTTCCCGATGCATGTAGAACGCTCGAGAAGAGTATTCACAGCGATATACAGGGTGATTCTTAATATATGCGACAAACTTTAGGAGCTGATTCCTGGGGTTATTTTGATAATAAAAGTTCATAAGAACATATGTCCAAAACCGCTTAGTTCAGAAGTTATACAATGTTTAATAGAAAGTTAAAATAATAAATGGTTTTATTATAAATTAACAAAATAATTAGTAAAACAAAATTAACTTATAGTAACTGTTGAAAATGACCGCCCCCAACTGCACTACAAGCTGCTATCCTCCGTCGTATTGACTGGCGAGTCCGTTCGAAAATACCAGGGGTATTTCGAATTGTTTCAAAAGCTGCTATAATACGATTTCTTAGTTCATCGACATTTTCCATGGGAGTCGTGTAAACTAATGATTTAAGGTGGCCCCAGAGAAAAAAGTCCAATGAATTTAAGTCTGGAGACCGAGGAGGCCACGGTTGTGGACCTCCCCGTCCTATCCACCGATTTGGATACGTACTGTCCAGAAACTCGCGAGCAAGTAAACTAAAATGCGCTGGAGCACCGTCATGCATAAAATACATTTGTAATCTTAACTGCAACGGAACTTCTTCCAGCAGTAGTGGCAACTCCTCTTCAAGAAAATTGCGGTATACCTCGCCATTTAACCGCATCGGTAAACAATGTGGACCTAACAAGTGATCTGCAACAATTCCGGCCCACTCATTTACAGAGAATTGATGCTGATGACGGGCATTCATTATTTCTCGCGGATTTTCTTCGGCCCATATGTGATTATTATGAAAATTAATAATCGCGTTTCTAGAGAAAGTAGCCTCGTCGGTGAAGAATATTTGAGCCAAATGGTTAGGATTTTGTACGACTTCGTGTTGAATCCATTGACAAAAAGCTAATCTTTGTGGAAAATCTGCTGGCAATAGAGCCTGCACCCGTTGAATGTGATATGGATACAACAGTTGATCTTTCAATATTCTCCAAACTGTGGCCTGACTAATGTTTAAATCAAACGCAATTTTTCTGGTGCTTGTTGTCGGATGTTCCTCAATTTCATTTAATACCATTTCTTCAACTTGTGGAGTTCTCACTGTAGATGGGGGCCCGCTATCAGTCGTCCGTTTTTTAAAACTTCCCGTTTCACAAATACGTTGGTGAAGACGGGCAAACATGGAATGATGCGGTATGATACGGTTCGGGTATCGTTCTGCATAAATACGTCTAGCAGCACGCGCATTTCCATTGGCAAGACCGTAAACGAAATGCATATCACACATCTCAGCATTCGTATAATTCATTTTAGAAAACAGAAACTGGCAATAAACTGAATGAATACTCTGATACTATTAACATATATTGAAATAACAAATAAACAATTCGTAAATACCGTACATAATCACAACACGTGCTTCTTGAGCAACTGGTAAACACCAACTGATTAGCATCGACAACGCGACCACTACGCATATTAGAGAAACAGGCACAGACTTGTTTACGAGCTTGTATTACAGTTGGAAGCGGTCATTTTCAATATTTACTATAAGTTAATTTTGTTTTACTAATTATTTTGTTAATTTATAATAAAACCATTTATTATTTTAACTTTCTATTAAACATTGTATAACTTCTGAACTAAGCGGTTTTGGACATATGTTCTTATGTTAGTTAAGATTACAAATGTATTTTATGCATGACGGTGCTCCAGCGCATTTTAGTTTACTTGCTCGCGTGTTTCTGGACAGTACGTATCCAAATCGGTGGATAGTACGGGGAGGTCCACAACCGTGGCCTCCTCGGTCTCCAGACTTAAATTCATTGGACTTTTTTCTCTGGGGCCACCTTAAATCATTAGTTTACACGACTCCCATGGAAAATGTCGATGAACTAAGAAATCGTATTATAGCAGCTTTTGAAACAATTCGAAATACCCCTGATATGAACTCGCCAGTCAATACGAAGGAGGATAGCAGCTTGTAGTGCAGTTGGGGGCGGTCATTTTCAACAGTTACTATAAGTTAATTTTGTTTTACTAATTATTTTGTTAATTTATAATAAAACCATTTATTATTTTAACTTTCTATTAAACATTGTATAACTTCTGAACTAAGCGGTTTTGGACATATGTTCTTATGAACTTTTATTATCAAAATAACCCCAGGAATCAGCTCCTAAAGTTTGTCACATATATTAAGAATCACCCCGAATCATCGCGGATTAAACTTACATAAACATAAATACATAAATGTGCTTATTGTTAGTAATTAGTTTTTATATTGTTATTCGTTTTATTATTAATATAGTGTTTGTCTAAAGTTATCGATAGTTTTATTTAAGAACCCGAAAAGACGAACCTTACAGTGGTGCAGGTGTGTGGTTTTATAAATAATGAACTAAGTAGACAATTAAGTGTTAATTAAATATCTGTATAAATAAATATACAGTGCGAAAAGACGTTATTTTAAATATAGTGATATTACTATTAAGCGTCGTCTGACGACGCTTAATAGTAATAGCAGAAACATGTGTCTTAAGCAGAAGTAAAAAGCTGGAAAATACGAGGTGTGTTGTCCATGTTTACAGTTACAGATGTGTATTTTATTACATGTCTGTTTCATTTGTAACAAATGCGTAATATGTGCTTAACGTATTGATATACTTAAACCTTTTTTGTATATTTACTGCCATCTGGCATCGTGTTAATGGACTTACACCTATATGCGTATTTTCTTCCCTTTTGTACCGGCTTAGCCGGTCAAGGGAAGGGTTGCCATTTTCCGCATAGTCTCTTTCGTCCGTCAGATGTCATTATATTATATGGTGCTATCTGATAGGACGAAATTTGCTATACCATACTGGCGATTTAAGCTTTTAAATTACTTCACTAGCTTAACTGACGACGCTTAATAGTAATAGCAGAAACATATGTCTTAAGCAGAAGTAAAAAGCTGGAAAGTACGAGGTGTGTTGTCCATGTTTACAGTTACAGATGTGTGTTTTTGTACATGTCTGTTTCATTTGTAACAAATGCGTAATACGTGCTTAACATATTGATATACTTAAACCTTTTTTGTAGCCCCACTATTTGCTTGATCGATTGCAGGTGGTGTTACTTCCGTCGTTATGAATAGTACATTGTGTCTATTCATTCATAAATTCTAATTTACAGTAGCGTGTAAGACGGAATATACATTTATATATTATTTCGTTAGACTTCGTCAAATAATCGCTTAAAAAAATTATATCCGCTAATTTCCAAAGTGTATTCTCGTGTTTACCTGTTGTTATACATGCATACACATATATGCATTTATTGTTCTTGAGATAGTATATTTTCTATTCTCTTCAATAAGGAATTGTTTCTGGTTTCGTTTCTTTCAGTGTTATTTGGTTACAACTTTTAGTATTAAAAAAAAACGTTTTAATTGTTATATTGTATATTTATCCTATAATTTTGTATAAATATTAAGTTTAATCTACTGCCTTATTTTTCGGGTAGTTTTCGTTTCTTTTTTTAGTCCATTTCTTTTCTTTCTTAGCATTTATATACATAGTTTTGAGTTTTGTTATTTTTAAATTATTTTTATTTGAAAATTCGATACGCAATTTGCTTGTCAGCATTATTATTGTTCCAGCAGTAGTTGCTGCCGGTTACCAAACCGTTTATTACATTCGTTCTGTTGTGCATTGACAGATACATATTCACTGCATATGTAGGTATGTGCCACTTATGCAATGGCCACACGTATCGAATTGTTCGAAATTCACGGATAGCTTACAAAAATAAACCTATTACGAATACAAGAGAGACGCCTATGGGTATGAATCATCAATCGCTCGAGTCCGCTCTCTGTTGATTACAACAAATTATTAGATTTTGAAACTTCTTAGCAATAAATTGTTTAATAAAGAAGAGTTATAGAGAACAACACAAATTCAAATAACCAACTAATTGAAATTATTTATCCTGTGAGAGAGAAACAGACACAGTACGTTATTGACAATTTCAATGGGCTCACCATTTCGTTTGGATTGAAGTGAAAGAAGCCTACTATTAATAATGTTTCTTTGACATTATCTAAAATTTAACACAACTACTTTATTATTCGTTTAAGGATAATAGTGAATTGAAGCTTTGATATCACAAATAAAGTCATCTTTTAAAATATGTACAAATATCCATTATTTCCATTAAAAAATAAAAAATAAAAATTCCAAATTTTTCAGGAATACGTAACTCAATTGTTTTTTTCTTGAACTGCATATTAACCAGCGTTAAAAATACTAATAATATGCTAATTTAACCAAAACCGTAGCTCGAAAACTATCGGAGATAGCAATAGTGGACCGATAACTGGACACGGTATATATAAATATATATATATATATATATATATATATATATATATAATAACTTCGTGACCTTGGTATGATATGGTAAACCTAATCAGTAGGCGATTAAAGGTCTGTATATTACTTCAAAATATATGTATTTAAAAAACTCTACATGTTTCGGCTGTATACGCCTTTTTCAAGAGAATACAAAATATGAATGACAGGATATAAATGTCAAGTAATTAAGTTGCTATGGTTTGAATTATTCAAAGATACATTCTAGTATTAATAATAAATCATGCCTTAGTATTCCAAAAAATAGATAACAAGGTGTGAAAATATGTGTTGTTCGCTGCTAGCAATTTGTGTCTCCTTCTGGGTATGAACTTGTGTGTTGGTTGTTGCTGGCAGCTTGCGTCTCTCTATGGGTGTGTGGTTTTGTGTGAGAGCGTAAGTGTAGGATTTTGTATGTCGGTGCGTTCGTGCGTGTGTTTAGTGATCGGTCGCATGAATTTAGAGAGGTCGGATAACCAGCCGTTGCGTAGGGCCGCCAACCCTTTCCCGACAACTTCTTTACAATTCCGTGCAGTACTTCGACGGTCTGACCCCCGCCCCAACGAGGCAAGGCGCAGACAGGCGAAGCGCACCCTGTACGGGGTTGCTCATCGCAACTAAGGGAACACTCTTAGTGGCTACCTCGGTCGACGATGGTCACACTTATGCCATCTTAACGTTTTCCGCCGAAGCGGGGGCATAGCACACACGTCGAACGTGTGTGTGCTGTTAACGGCAACCTAGCCAGGTTGTCGCCCAGGACCGGTCCTAGTGGTGTGTGCATTGCGCGGCGACGAGATAGCGCCGCGTAGCATGGTTCCTCACTCTTGCTGGAAAGGCGGAATGGCACCTGACTGCCCAACGGGCAGACCCCCCTAGAGTTTTGTAGCGCATATGCTAGGCTGCAACCCAGTAGAGGACCACATCAGCAAAAAACTGAAAACAGGGATAGGCAGGGAAAAGCAAGACATGAGTTATTATTACGTATGCGCCCGTGGAGCGACTTAAGATACAAAGTTGTCGGCATTCGCTCAAAACGAGAAGGAAAACCACGAAAACCTGCTCGGACAACTAGACAGGAATCAAAACACGGAACTGTCATCATGATAAGCAAAAGTATATGATATTTAAATGATATTTAAATAACATAAGGTATATAACAAAAAAAAATATATAATATGATGGTAAATTGTAGATCGTTACAAAATTAAATTATAGTATATACTGCTTAGATTTTTTATATCATTTCTGTTGTTAATTGAATTTTTTTCCTGTTTAATACTGATCATTTCTTTAATTTGTCTTTTCACTGTGTGTTGTTCTTTATCAATTATCTGTGTGTTTTCAAAATCGAAATGGTGATCGCGTTGTAGTTTGTGTGTAGACAATGCAGTTTTGTCTGTTCTAGAGTATTTGTGGGCTTGTATTCTTTTGTATAAATATTGTTTCGTTTGGCCTATGTAGTAACTATCGCAATCGCGACATG
Organism: Melolontha melolontha; assembly: GCA_935421215.2. Taxonomy (NCBI): domain Eukaryota; kingdom Metazoa; phylum Arthropoda; class Insecta; order Coleoptera; family Scarabaeidae; genus Melolontha; species Melolontha melolontha. Next base: position 21,454,685 of record OW285243.1, on the reverse strand, counting down.
GTATTTTATATACGACATGTGTTTCTCGATTTTTTTCTATTTTAGGTTTAAGTTTTGAAAATAAACTCTACTGGGTTGCAGCCTAGCATATGCGCTACAAAACTCTAGGGGGGTCTGCCCGTTGGGCAGTCAGGTGCCATTCCGCCTTTCCAGCAAGAGTGTGGAACCATGCTACGCGGCGCTATCTCGTCGCCGCGCAATGCACACACCACTAGGACCGGTCCTGGGCGACAACCTGGCTAGGTTGCCGTTAACAGCACACACACGTTCGACGTGTGTGCTATGCCCCCGCTTCGGCGGAAAACTTTAAGATGGCATAAGTGTGACCATCGTCGACCGAGGTAGCCACTAAGAGTGTTCCCTTAGTTGCGATGAGCAACCCCGTACAGGGTGCGCTTCGCCTGTCTGCGCCTTGCCTCGTTGGGGCGGGGGTCAGACCGTCGAAGTACTGCACAGAATTGTAAAGAAGTTGTCGGGAAAGGGTTGGCGGCCCTACGCAACGGCTGGTTATCCGACCTCTCTAAATTCATGCGACCGATCACTAAACACACGCACGAACGCACCGACATACAAAATCCTACACTTACGCTCTCACACAAAACCACACACCCATAGAGAGACGCAAGCTGCCAGCAACAACCAACACACAAGTTCATACCCAGAAGGAGACACAAATTGCTAGCAGCGAACAACACATATTTTCACACCTTGTTATTTATTTTTTGGAATACTAAGGCATGATTTATTATTAATACTAGAATGTATCTTTGAATAATTCAAACCATAGCAACTTAATTACTTGACATTTATATCCTGTCATTCATATTTTGTATTCTCTTGAAAAAGGCGTATACAGCCGAAACATGTAGAGTTTTTTAAATACATATATTTTGAAGTAATATACAGACCTTTAATCGCCTACTGATTAGGTTTACTATATATATATATATATATATATATATATATATATTTATATTTTATATTCCTTGATAAAGGCATCATTTGCCGACACATGTAGGGTTGTTTTAAATATATATATTTTGAAGTAAAACCAGACCTTAAATATATAGTCCGTCTAGAAAGTATCCGGAAGACAAGAAGCACAGTTATAATTTTACGGTATATATTTTTATTAATTGAATAATAAAATCACAACAAATAATTCATCTCATTTACTAATACATTTAACTCTAAACACTTAACTAAACGTTGAGGTACTGCTGAAACTAAGTCACCGCTATACTTTTACGTGATGGTGGTTCAGGCTTGTAAAACTGACCTTCAAATCTTCTTGATTTCGTGGCGCTGCTCATTCTACTTCAATTTTGATTAATCCCCATATGTTTTCTATGGGACTAAGATCTGGGGAAGCTGCTGGCCATGGAATTGTTTCTAAGTTTTGTTCTTGCATCCAAGATGTAGTGCAGGCAGAAGTATGGCATCTTGAATTATCCTGTCGAAAACCCCACCCTCCTGGATATAAAGCATGAGCGGTTCTTGATATTTAGATGATTTGGACCAAGCTGAAAACATCATTAAAATTATCGTCTTGAAAACGTTAGCAAAAATCTATTCTTCGTTGCCTTTGTAGAGGTGTCATTACAGGGAATTTTTTTGGTTTTCTTGTTAAGTAACCTTGTCTTTTCAGTGAAATGCGGACGGTTTCTCGACAAACTCTTACTTGACGTTGATTTCCAAATCTGTTAGCCAGTTTTCGAAACCCTAGGCGTGGATATTGTCGTCCTAAAGTTACTAAGGCGTTCAGATTGTTTCCAATAATCTTACGCGGTCTTCCGGAAACTGGTCCATGGCTCATATCTCTCCCATTTCTTATCCTCTTTATTGTCTCATATATTACACTTTTTCCGAGTTCAGTCAATTGCACTAATTTTTTAACATTTTGAACACCTCCTCTATACAAATGGATATAAAAAATATAAATGTGTACCATTTATATTTTTTATATCCTTGACAAAGGCATCATTGCCGAAACATGTAGGGTTGTTTTAAATATATTTACTTTGAAGTAATAAACCAGACCTGTAATCGCCGACTTATTAATACATATATATATATATATATATATATATATATATATATATCAATTGATAAATTATGGGGGTTTTTCGGCTTTCATATGAAATATTTACAAATATCAAATTAGTATGTAATTGCAAAGTAAGTGGGGATGTAAACATTGCTGTCTACAAGTTACAAATCAAATCATATGAAAATTATATATATAGAATTTAATTGGTGTGAGAGATGACAATTATTCAAATCTCATCTCACATGCAATTGTCTCTCACACCAATTAAATTCAATATAATTCGTATATATACACGAAAGTATACAAATAAAAATCATGTCTATGTCCGAATATCGTGTACTGATGATCTGTAACGACAGTGAAATATCGATATCTGCACGTTTCTGGACGGATGTGGTTTTTTCATATACATATATATATATATATATATATATTACGGACCGGCAAGCCGTAGACTTGGGTTCAAGTCCCAAAGTAGACAAAATTTTTCAAATAAATTTCGTGTGACTTGCGTTGTAATTTGTAGACATTAATGTTTACATTCACATTTACTTCAGAATTACATACTAATTTGATAATATTTGTAAATATTTCATATAAAAGTCGAAAAACACAAAGAATTTATCAATTGATATATTAAATTAATAATTTCTTAGACGTTCATTTAATATATCATTTAATAAATTCTTGGAGTTTTCGGCTTTTATATTAAATATTTTAAATATTTTCAAATTAGAATGTTATTTTGCGAGGTAAGTGTGAATGCAAACATTGCTGCCTACAAATTATAACGCAAATCATACGAAATTTACTTGAAAAATTTTGTTTACGTTGGGACTTGAACCCAAGTCTACGGTTTGCTGGACCGTCGCTCTAACCAACGATAAACATTGGTTCACATTTATTAGAAACGTCTAATAAGGCGACGATGTTAATAATTCAGATGTCAGTTTTGAAAGCAGATGTCAGTTTTGAAAGTTTGAAATTGCTAATTATCAACAAGGTCTATCATAGCTTAATTGGTTAGAGCGACGGTCCGGCAAACCGTATATTTGGGTTAAAGTCCCAATGTAGACAAAATTTTTCAAATAAATTTCGTATGATTTGTGTTGTAATTTATAGGCAGCAATGTTTACATTCACATTTACTTCGCAAAATAACATAGTAATTTAAAAATATTTAATATAAAAGCCGAAAACTCCAAGAATATATATATATATATATATATATATATATATATATATAATAATTGATAAATTATTGGAGTTTTTCGGCTTTTATATGAAATATTTACAAATATCAAGTTAGTATGTATGTAATTGCAAAGTAAGGGGGGATGTAAACATTGCTGTCTACAAATTACAAAGCAAATCATACGAAATTTTTAATTGAAAAAATTGTCTATGTTGGGACTCGAACCCAAGTCTACAGTTTGCCGGACTGTCGGTTTAACTACTCACCCACAATAGACCTAGGTTCAAGCTATTTAGAAATGCATTGTAAAGTAACAGTGTAAATGAATCAGATGTCAGTTATTGAATGTAGATGTCAAGTTGAAAGCAGAAGTCAGTTTTGAAAGCTCATGTCAGTTTTGATAGCAGATGTCAGTTAGTGAAAGCAAATGTCAGTAATTGAAAGCAGATGTCAGTTTTGAAAGCAGGTGTCAGTTATGAAAGCAAATGTCAGATTCGAAAGCAGATGCCTATTTTGAAATTAGATATCAGTTATTGAAAGCAGATGTCAGTATTTTGAAAGCAGATGTCAGATTTGAATGTTTGAAAATGCTAATTATTACTCCATAGCTATATGAGTGTTCAGATAATTTCTTAGCCGTTTATATATACCATATATATATATATAAATATATATATATATATATATATATATATATATATATATATATAGATATATATATATATATATGGTAGATTAAATTAGTCGGCGATTTAAGGTCTGTTTTACTTTGATATGTATATATTTAAAACAATCTTACATGTTTCGACACATAGTGTCTTTTTCAAAGAAATGTAAAATATAAATGACAGTATATTAATGTTAAACTTATATATCTGCAGTTATCATGGATAAAATTAAAATATTCAAAGATACATTAAAGTTTAATAATAATAATTCATGCCTCAGAACTTTCGACAGTAAGACGTCAATTACGAAGTATTGGCAAGCCATGAGTTATTATTATGTCTGCACCCGTGGAACGACTTAAAATTTTAAGCTGTCGGCATTCGCCTTGAACGAGAAGGAAAACCACGAAAACCTACCAGGACAGTCTAGTCAGGGATCTAAATACGGAACTGCCAGCATGATAAGGCAGTATACAAAGATTTAAATAACGTATGATAGGTATTTATATAATAACAATATATATTCATGATGGTAAATCGCAGATCGTTACATTATTAGGTTATAGTATATACTGCTTAGATTTTTTATATCACTTCTGTTGTTAATTGAATCTTTTTCCTGTTAAATATTAGTCGTTTCTTTAATTTTCCTTTTCACTGTGTGTGAATAAAGCAGTTTTGTCTGTATTGGAATATTTGTGAGCTTTTATTCTTTTGTATAAATATTGTTTAGTTTGGCTTATGTAATAATAATGTAACGATCTGTAATTTACCATCATGCATACTAACAGCATATTAACAACATGTTATGTTATGTTACGTTATGTTGTTATTATATAAATATCTGTGATATGTTATTTAAATATCTGTACACTGGCTTATCATGCTGGCAGTTCCGTGATTAGATCCCTGACTGGACTATCGAGTAGGTTTTCGTGGTTTTCCTTCTCATTTAAGGCGAATGCTGACAGCTTGTGTGTGTTGTGTGTGTTCTCACGTGTGCGCGCGCGTGTGTGCGTGGTTTTGTGTGTATGTTTATACGTGTGATTTTGTTTATAAAATATATAAATCTGTTATCAATAGTCAAATGTAGCGTAATAATATTTCAGGTACTGTATACAGAATATTTTTCACTCGATCATTTTTATCAAAATTTATTTAGGATGTAGCCTTTTCCAGGACGACAATAAATATTACTTTTATTCACACTTCAAGAACGCGTATGTAAGTTAAGTGGGGTCGAATGTAAAAATATACTGCCGGGGAACACCACATTACGGCGTACAAGGCTGATGAATGGAATCTTTATTCGTCGTGAAATTTTCTTAAAAAGCTGCCCTACTCTTAGTCGTTCTGGGTGACAGCAATAGGGAACAAAGTCAGACGGCACTTGGTGTCTTAAAAAAAAAACGCCGAGTCGCAGCTGGCCTCCAAGAAGCCACAGACATGTTAACGCGTTATATTGAATTTGGTCGCGTTTTATGGAGCATAAATCTAGTTGATGTTTTTTTTTCGTTTTCCTACTTCCTTTTTCTTCTTATTTTTCCTTTTTTTTTTACTTTTCGCTTGCTCGCTGTAGTACAAGAAAAACGAAAAGTCTTGCGTTGAATATTGAGATGAGTCGTTCTCCAGTTAGTTCCGTTTTCCAAGTCTATTTCGCTTCCTTTACTGTCACGCTGACAGACTATAAATTTAGTCAATGTTTCTTTCAATCGGGGAGAGAATATTTACTCACTTATGTAAGAGAGAAAATATTTTTATTGTATATTTTTGGATAATTTAGGGAAATCTTGATTTTCGTAGGAAGCCTGAATTTTTATTTCTGACGGGAAATAAATCATTGAAACTGGCATCCTTTTCACATGTCCACACCAACGTAATTGTTTTTCGATTATTTTCGCCTTGATATAATTTATTTTTAATTGTTCTCTAATGGATGCGTTTCCAATTCTGTCATTTCTTGTCTTTTGTAGAAATCTCATTTCTGTCGCTGTTATACGTTCTATCTATCTTTTGTGTTTGTTTGTAAATGTCCATGCTTTTCAACCATATGTAATTATTGGTGTAACGGCCCTTTTGAAAACTTGTATTTTAACTTCCTTGGGAATTTCTTTCTTACCAGAAAAAAACAGTTTTTTATTGGCCTGAGCAGCCTGTCTCCTTTTGTTATTCTTTTATTTATTTCGTTTTTCAATCTTGCATCTTCAGAGATAATTGAACTCAAATATTTAAATTTTTCGGAATTCTCGATCGGCCTTTTTCTCTATGTACTATAACACGCAGTATATATGGGAGAATAAAAGAATAGCACATTCGCCATTTGCTCCAAGTGTCATGTTTTTTTGCACTTATGTTCGTATTTATTTTCCCAAGCGCCTTTTTTGTATATTTCTAGGTTTCTATTTAAAGTTCTTTCGTCTTTAGTTATTAATACTATATCGTCCGCGTGGCACAATTCTGTTACTTCGACTTTTCTAATTTTCCAGTAGCCGATCTCAGGCTTTACCTACCGTCGTCTAGTACTACGTTAGACAGCATTGGGCCTAATATACCGCATGTGTCAAATATCATTAGGCATAGGGAATACGTATGAGTACATACGATGTATATGTATATGGAAAAGCCGGTCCAATGCCGGCGAAGACCGCGACGGCCGGCAACGATTGTCTCCGATTGTTTCGCAAATACAAGTTAGCAGTAATCATTTGACCATCGACATAGGTACTTGTAATGCGTTCTAAAATAACATTTACGAATTGCAAGGGATTTGCTTTTTTTATTTCTTTCAGTAGATGCAGGAAATTTTTAAGCTGCGGTGCGTCGCATAAACAAAAGCGTAATTCTAATAAAATTAAAGAATAATCCTTATAAAATAAATAAAAAAGGATTCTAAAAATAATAATAAATTATACAAGAGGTTCAAAAATTCCTCCTTGCACAGCAAGACATTTTCCTAGGCGGTCGTAGAAATTAGCTCTTACATTTGCTAACATGTCGGCAGTTAATGAATTCTCAGCTTGAGTTATTTTTTCTCGCAAGGCAACTAGATTTTCTGCTCTACCAGCTCCATGAGTATAAACAATATTTTTTTGACATCCCCACAAAAAGAAATCATTTGGAGATAGATCAGGAGATCGCGGGGACCATTTAATGTTTCCTGTTCCAGTAATAAGACGGTCAGGAAAAGTATTCTAGCGCAAGTGTCGAGATTTTGGTGGTACAGGGTGGCCCAAAATGACCGAAGGGGTTTGAGTTCATTATAACTTCCTATTTAAGACATAATTATTAATTTTTTTTAATTTTAAATACAGTATATTAATGGAGAATATTTTTAATTTATTTATGAAAAATTATATCTCGCAAGTGGTGGCCATTTTCTGCTTTGCATATTCGTGCTCTTTCCAAAACATTTTCCATAACCTTTCGCAAAACTTCAGGTGTTATGTTGTTGATTTCGTTGCGTATATTATTTTTTAATTGCTGTCTGGTTCGAGGCTTATTAATATAGACTTTTCCTTTCAAATAACCCCAAAGGAAACAGTCTGAAGCGGTTAAATCCGGTGAACGCGGAGGCCAATTAAAATCGCTTGTACGGGAAATAATTCGTTCACCAAAGATGTCGCGTAAAAGAGCCATTGTGTCCCTCGCAGTGTGCGCTGTGGCTCCATCCTGTTGGAACCATACTTGCGGATGGTTTTCCACGGCTGCCCTTAAAAAATTTTCCAACATTGTCCGATATCTAACACCAGTAATGGAAACGGCGACACCGTGTTCATTTTCAAAAAAATATGGGCCAATTATTCTTTCCGACGAAACACCGCACCAAACGGTACACTTAAGTGGGTGTAATTCTCGCTGTTGAACTACTCTTGGATTTTCCGTAGCCCATATCCTACAGTTTTGCCTATTAACGAACCCATTTAATTGGAAATGGGCTTCGTCGCTCATAATTAAATTATGAATAAAATCATGATTTTCTTCTGCTTTTTGACGAAAATAAATTGCATAATCAAGTCGTTGCTGGTAATCTGTCGGTTTCAATTGTTGGACAAGCTGAATTTTGTATTTAAACATTCTTATTGTATGCAAAATTCTCTGCAGCGACCCTCTTGAGAGGCCAAGTTGTGTCGAACGTCTCCTGGTTGATGTTTCTCCATCTTCCCGAATACTCTCCTGTACCCGTTCAATATTGTCATCCGTGTGCACCGTTCGTCGTCTGCCGGCACCAACAAGGTTCCTTACTGCCCCTTGTTCTCGAAAATTTGCAACCAGACGGTTTATTGTTGACTCTGAGGGTCCAACCTGCACATTAAAATAACGACGGTATGCACGCTGAGTCAAAACAATGGATCGTTGATTTGCGAATAAAGTTCAACGATTTTGGCACGTTGTTCAATTGTGTACTGTTCCATTTTAAATTCCCCAAGTCTTCCTTACAAAATACTGAAAACAAAAAAAAAATTATAATAAAAAGTTATAAGGAATTAAAACCTCTTCGGTCATTTTGGGCCATTCTGTATAAAAGAAATCATATAATTTAAGTCCTGAATGTTCTTTTTTTACTTTCCTATTATACTTTTCCTTAATATTTTGTATTTGTCTACATGTTATTATAGAAGGGCTATTGTTTGTATTCAATGTTGGTTTACCCAACTATATTATATGATATGCATCAAAATTAGGAATACTTAATATTCCTAGTATTTCTGAGTAAATGACTGGTTCGATACATTTTTTACGTTATTATTTTCATACTTTTCTTTTCTTGGATGCTGGCCAAAAAGTTGTTTTTATATGTTGCTAATCCGTTAATCATCTTTTAATCTTTTCATTAATTTCTTTGGTAATTATTCACAAACATTTCTTTTGAATTTATGAAATTTATTTTGATACTGGTAAAAATTCATGTCTCTGATAGATATGGTATGTTTCGGGTAAATGTAAAAAACAATAACTATAAATTTTAAGTTTCTGTCATTTATATTTTTAATACAATTTAGAGTCCTTTGTTAATTGTATAGTGCGGTGTATACGAGTTCCGCCACAGATTCTAGGAATTAGTAATCCCTCTTAAATCCGTATACGAGTTGGGCCAAAGATACACCTCGAGGGTGGTAAATGTGAAAGTTGGTCATTAAGTAGGGGTAGTTAATATTTTCCTTAAATATTACCTACATATTTATGGATGATATTCATTTATCGTCAAGTTAGTTAGTTAGACAATCATGGAAGTGTATACTATGTTTAGTGAGAAAGGAAAATTATTATTAGTAATAAATAACTACAAATTCAAAAAAACTTCTGAAAATTTATATGGTGTTCGGTGGAGGTGTACAAATAAATCTTGTGCGGCAAAGGTTTATACAAAAAGTGGAAATTATTTCATAATAAACAAAGATTTGAATCACAACCATCCAAGTGACAACACAATTGCAAGGCAAATACTTAGTAATTCAGTCAAAAGGAAAGCACAAGGTGACATGTACGAAAAACCTGCCAAGTTGATTCATAGTGAAATAAAACGTTTAAAAGAAGATACTCTTTCAATGCTAACAACAGAAAATTTGAACCGAACTCGGATAAATATGTATTATGCGCATCCTAATGAAATTGTTATTGATTTTGAATCTGCAATTCATAAAGCCGTCAACACATTGTGCCCAAATACAAAAATTACTGGATGTCGATTTCATTTAAGTCAGGCTTGGTTTAGAAAAATTCTATCACTTGGCTTGAAAAATCAATATATCACAGAAAACTCTGAAATTAGCATTTTTTTAAAACAATTTTTTGGTTTGTCATTATTAAAACCAGATGATGTAGGTGAATGTTTTACGGAGATATTTGAATCTGCACCTGACGATGATAAGGTGATAGAATTTTGCGATTATGTACTAAATAATTATATTGATGAAAATGCTGCATTTCCTCCCAGTGTGTGGGCTTCTGCCTCTTCTTTAATGACTAAAACTACAAATAATTGTGTCATTTCATTCCAAATTTGGCAATTTTTTTTATAATTCACATCCGAACATTATAAATTTTGCAGAAATGCTTGTAAATTTACAGTTAGAAATATATGTTAATTAATACAGCAAATAAGTTTGCGCAGAAAATTAGAACTGACCTAAAAGGCAAGGCATATATAAAACATAAAATCGATGAACTATATGTGTATAAGACAATTAGTAAAATAGATTTTATCAAATGCGTTTCACATAAATTTTTGCCTAGCTCTATAATATAATATTGATGTGGGTGTAATATACATATATATATATATATATATATATATATATATATATATATATATATATATATTGTAGTGGTACAACCAGCTCAGGTATTCCAGCACCTACAATGGAAAGTACAGGTACACAATCAATATAAACACCTGTATAAACAATAAATTGGTGGACGGAATTTGTGAAACTAACATCGAAATGTAAATAAATTAATACGACGCTAACTTTAAAATTCATCATTATCTTATTTTGATTTTAACTAACTTTTTATATTTTAATTTCATTTTTTCATTATTCAAATTATACGCGCGAAACAACAGGTATTTAATTTATCAACATCAGGTTTATATCGACGCTAGATAACCACGCCCACCAATTCAAAATTATATGAACCCCGCTAAAGCAAACTTTACGGTAGAAAACATTACTAAATTTATATTCAAATCATATTTTAGGTTAATGTAAAATATTAAATTAATTTTCCCTTTATGTTAAAATCAAAACATTGTATAAACTCACATTTTAAATTGATGTAATTAAACTAAAATTACGAGATTATTTCGATATAGAAATAAGGCTTTGGAATAAAAAATAAAACGCGATCGGCGTCATCTGATATAAAACTTTCAACATAAATGGCCGTTTTTGAGTGTACTTCCTTAAAATAAATTTTTAAAACATCTTTAAAGTGAAAATCTCCTACCTAGTGTTGAATCATTCGATAACCAAATTAAAGGCCCACCTTTTGAAGAAAAAATCTCAAGAATACCTCAACGCAAACGTGAGATATCGTCCTAAGCATCATTTGAAGCAGAGAGCAGGGCAAGCCAACGATTTACACCACTCAACTCGACGAACTCCGCCAAAGACGGTGAACGAGGCCGTGCTTCCTGGTCTACCGCATATCCACATATTGAGAAGTATATCAGATCTAGGAGATCAACATCAGGTTCACCTACAACGTTTATTCCAAATTATTTAATTTTAAAAGTTATAATTGCTCAAATTAATCGCTACAAATTATTATTTCATGTATCAAATTCAATTTTAAAGTAAGCATCAATTTAAAGCGTTGAATTTTACAGATATTTAGCTACAAATAAGCTTATACTCACCAAAATAATATAAGATATAAAAACTATTAAATATTTGTTTATTTTATCTCGTACACATAACCTCATCACCATTTCCCACATGTGCACTTATTAATTTCAATTTTTGTCACATCTTGTATAATTTATATAATATTAAATACAGTTTCCTATTTTTATCTCTCAATTTTGTTGTTACAGTTTTCTTATTTTTGTGATATTAAATTTTTATTTATTTATCTAATTCAATCTTTTATTTGTGAAGTGTGATTGTTGTGTTTGAGTGGAGAATACACTGATTGGTTTGTAGCTGCAAATAATACACCTGACCGACCGTGAACCCTGAGATTATTAAAAATTAACTTTTACACTCAAGCTCTACCGCAATTAGCTAGTTATATTAAAAAGGGTCAGATAGCGTTGATTCGACTAAGGATATTTGTATATTGGCGCCCACATTTTAAATTTTAAAATCATTAACCTTTCATTCTTTTAGATTTTCAATTTTTATAATTAATTCATATACTATATTCTTAGTTAAATCCTACTCAGCGCGTCGATTGGCACTTTACATTTGACGCCCGAACGTGAAGGCCAAGTATTATCCTGCAGTTATAAAAATAGTGCTCAACCAACTTTTACACAGACAGATATTTGTTTAAAAAATTTGTGAACTGTATTAGGTATTTATGTGTATTGTGTTGTGTATCTGATTTGTCCATTGTATAGCTAAATCAATATCACATTTTACGAGGGAACCTCAACTTTAACCGGGATATTCAGGAATAAAAGGTTAGTGAAAGGGAAAATCAACTTGTGGGTATTTATTGTTTTCAATTCTTGCCAATTTATATTAATTTTGTGTGGCATATAACTATTCTGATTAATATCTAAATTCATACTTCTTTAATATCAATTATAATAATTCTTATCAATTTTTCAAAAAAAAAAAAAAAATAATAAATTCTTTCTTATACTATAACAAATAAATTAACATTAACATGGACACCAGACATCGATCAAAGGCAACAAAAGATAATGTTGATGAGGACAGGTCCGAGCAAGGAGATATTCCAGTAGCTCAAACATCCGGATCTGAAGTGGTAAGTTCTCCAGAGGATAGCCAGGTAATGAAAATGTTAAACGCTCTAATGTTACAAATGAATCAAATAACTAATAAAATAGAAACCACTAATAATGAATTGAAAAATAATAACATTGACATGAATAACAAGCTAGATGCTAATAACCTTGACTTAACTAATAAAATAGAAACCACTAATAATGAATTGAAAAATAATAACATTGACATGAATAACAAACTAGATTTTACAAATAATAAATTGGATATAACGACCAAAAACCTAAAACAAGATAACATTGATTTAAAACAAGAATTAAATAACTTGAGTAGTAATTTAATAACTAAATTAGAAACCAACATGCAACACATTAATGAAAAATTCGAACTTAACAACGCCAATATAGACAACAAATTAAGTGCTTTTAAAATCGATCTGGAGGGAAAAATAGCAGAAATCTCCATCGCACAAAAAGTTATGGAGGAAAATGAGTTAAAATATTTAATTAAACTGGACGAAACAGTCAATCTTCTAAATTCACAGTGGGCAAAACGATTAGGCAAAACCAACAAAATAGAATCCAATAACATTGAAAAACGATTAGACTTAAATAACATAATAGGATCTAGTTACAACAACATAAGCAAGAACTTAGATATCACAAAAAGCATAATAGAAGCTAAACGCAATAAACAAAATAACAAGATAGATTTCAAAAATGCCGATCAAAAATCAACCAATAATAAAACAATTAATACACATAAAGAGGTACTGGATAAGAATACAATCAATAATATGCACAATATTAATAACAAGGAGACGACTAAGATAATACAAAATCATAATACTCACAAACCGCTTAGAAGAAAAACTAAACCCAATTTTCCTAATCAATTTTTAATAAACGACAGAGCTTACCAGAATTTCTTAATAAACAATGCAAGGGAGAATAATAACATTAACATAAGGAAGACGGGGATTAATAACGTTAATTTTAACTTATCCCATATTAACATCAAGAATATTAATCATAATTATGCAACCAACAACACACAATCAAAAATCACGTACATACAAAACATAGCTTTAATTTCAACAAACTTAATTATACATGATAACACAAATAAAATATTAAATAAAGAAGGCATGATAAACAACTCTGTAATATATGAATACTTAAATAATAACAATTTCCTTAATAATTTATCCAATATAAAAATCAATACTAATATACACATTCACACAAAAATTATAAATACATACACACTAATTAACAAAAACCTCCATAAATCTCAAGGTAGAGGCAACATGATATTTCTACACAGGGATAACAACATTGATATCTTTAAAATAGTTCGTCGAAAAATAAATATTTAAAAAATACGATGACAGAATCTCGATGTTCTAATACACACGATGATGAACAAAGCAGAATACGGGGATACGAGTTATAATTACAGATAAATTAAAACAATTACACTTAGATTAAACATAAACAAAGAGATGATAAACACAATTTAATACGAAAGAAAGAACACAATATGATACAATAAATGAACATATAACAAGTCAAATAATAATGTATAAATTAAAGAGAAAACAAACATAACTGGAGCTCAAATATATTTACTAAATATCTATAATTAAGAGTTATATACTTTGAGAAAAAGAAGGTAACATCACATATTCAGATGATGAAAATAAATTACAATAGAACAATTATTTAAAATAATATTGGTATTATCAATAGAGTTTAAAAGGGGAACCAATTCACTTATAAACATGCGAAAGGTAAATAATGAAAGTTTAAACGTATTAGTATTGAAAAAGAGAGAGTATGATTGAATAAATAATAAAGGAGTGTAGATATGACATAAGAGGGACTAGGTAAAGATTTTAAAGTTAGAAGGACTTAATATATGATAGGGGTGTATAGAATTATATGAAAATAAATGAATTATTATTATTATGAAAATATTAAAATATAGACAAAAGTGTCTTCTTATAAGGTAGAAAATATATATTACTGAATGGCATTTTACGATAAGAGAAGTGAAGGTGAATGTAACGTCTTGTATGTATAATGAAAGTATTATTTATTATGGAAGCTAAAGCTTAGATCAGTATATCAATTATAATTAAAGATTAAGAATAACCAGTTATAAAAAGAATTATTAAGCATGTACCATCAATTAAAGAAATAAACAAAATACCCTAACAATTATAACACTACAGTCAAATACCTGAATATTTAATGTAATTAGTACATAAAGTATATAACACCAATTTTTAAACACAGAGAAAAGCCCAGTATTACAACTATGTTACAGATCGAACAACAATACATTATAAAGTATAACACTAATAAAGAAAGATTTAACTAACACAAAAATATTACTAATACATATATACAAACTAAATATAAGAAACCTTATTAAAAGATATATAATAATGCTATTAAAATGTATGGAATATGTAACATTTATAAAGATATAATAAAACATAAAAGAAGTTAATAAACAAAACGAATACAGAAAGTATAATGAATATAAAGACAAATATTATAAAAAGAAACGAGATTTTTAAAATAAATAATCATGATTTACAATTAAAAAAAAAGTTTGAAGTGAATAATAAATAATTTATATATTAGAAAAGAGAATTACATAATAATTATTATTTTGTTCCAAGTTGAATTTGTTTATTTGTTTTTTTTTAAATATGTTGACACATGATGAGGGAGATAAACAAGTTGATGTTCTTAATTCATTTTCCATATCTGGGAAAAGAAATAACTTCAGTACATTCGTTTTTCTTTTGACGGGGATAATGTAGTGGTACAACCAGCTCAGGTATTCCAGCACCTACAATGGAAAGTACAGGTACACAATCAATATAAACACCTGTATAAACAATAAATTGGTGGACGGAATTTGTGAAACTAACATCGAAATGTAAATAAATTAATACGACGATAACTTTAAAATTCATCATTATCTTATTTTGATTTTAACTAACTTTTTATATTTTAATTTCATTTTTTCATTATTCAAATTATACGCGCGAAACAACAGGTATTTAATTTATCAACATCAGGTTTATATCGACGCTAGATAACCACGCCCACCAATTCAAAATTATATGAACCCCGCTAAAGCAAACTTTACGGTAGAAAACATTACTAAATTTATATTCAAATCATATTTTAGGTTAATGTAAAATATTAAATTAATTTTCCCTTTATGTTAAAATCAAAACATTGTATAAACTCACATTTTAAATTGATGTAATTAAACTAAAATTACGAGATTATTTCGATATAGAAATAAGGCTTTGGAATAAAAAATAAAACGCGATCGGCGTCATCTGATATAAAACTTTCAACATAAATGGCCGTTTTTGAGTGTACTTCCTTAAAATAAATTTTTAAAACATCTTTAAAGTGAAAATCTCCTACCTAGTGTTGAATCATTCGATAACCAAATTAAAGGCCCACCTTTTGAAGAAAAAATCTCAAGAATACCTCAACGCAAACGTGAGATATCGTCCTAAGCATCATTTGAAGCAGAGAGCAGGGCAAGCCAACGATTTACACCACTCAACTCGACGAACTCCGCCAAAGACGGTGAACGAGGCCGTGCTTCCTGGTCTACCGCATATCCACATATTGAGAAGTATATCAGATCTAGGAGATCAACATCAGGTTCACCTACAACGTTTATTCCAAATTATTTAATTTTAAAAGTTATAATTGCTCAAATTAATCGCTACAAATTATTATTTCATGTATCAAATTCAATTTTAAAGTAAGCATCAATTTAAAGCGTTGAATTTTACAGATATTTAGCTACAAATAAGCTTATACTCACCAAAATAATATAAGATATAAAAACTATTAAATATTTGTTTATTTTATCTCGTACACATAACCTCATCACCATTTCCCACATGTGCACTTATTAATTTCAATTTTTGTCACATCTTGTATAATTTATATAATATTAAATACAGTTTCCTATTTTTATCTCTCAATTTTGTTGTTACAGTTTTCTTATTTTTGTGATATTAAATTTTTATTTATTTATCTAATTCAATCTTTTATTTGTGAAGTGTGATTGTTGTGTTTGAGTGGAGAATACACTGATTGGTTTGTAGCTGCAAATAATACACCTGACCGACCGTGAACCCTGAGATTATTAAAAATTAACTTTTACACTCAAGCTCTACCGCAATTAGCTAGTTATATTAAAAAGGGTCAGATAGCGTTGATTCGACTAAGGATATTTGTATATTGGCGCCCACATTTTAAATTTTAAAATCATTAACCTTTCATTCTTTTAGATTTTCAATTTTTATAATTAATTCATATACTATATTCTTACTTAAATCCTACTCAGCGCATCGATTGGCACTTTACAATATATATATATATACCGTACGAACGCCGGGGAGTGATTGATCTACCACAATGTAGTAAGACGAAGACGAATAGCGAGTTTATGTGGTTAGGGTTGAGAGAGTATATTCAATCGGGTTCTACTGTCTTACTGTACGGGCGTTCCCTTTCTTTATCCAACACATTCTACATACGATCTAAGTACGAATCAAATAATCTCTCTTTAACACATTGAATATTCCTATCAGTCGGTCATTGTGTTCAAGCAAGGCCAATATACTTGCAGTTGGCCAGTCATTACTTATATATCCATCGATCGCACGACGTTGGGCACACGGTATATATATATATATATATATATATATATATATATATATATATATATACCGCCTGATTCTGAGCAAACGCAACGATCCGAACGTATGAATATTTCTCCCGCTTCGAATACAATTCCCCTGAACGCGTTTAGCCAATCACAAACCAGTTTGTCGCGCAACCATTTAACAACTAATGTCACAAATTGGTGTCACCACTGTCACCCTATACGGAGTCTCTTAAGCGTTTGAATAGTGAAAATAAGAAATGAAAATAGACGTTACTGGTTCTGTACAAAATTTAAAACCATTATTCCCAAATCGCGGAGTTCCTAATGATACGTTCATTTTAGTATGCGCTACAATAGAACTAAATTCAAATTTGACAGTTAGCGATATTTCCAACGATTTAGGCATATGCTGCTCTTCCGTTAACCGCATACTAAAATTAAATGGTTTTCGTAATTATAAATATTCCAAACATCATCAATTATTTTGCGGTGATGAGTTTAAACGGATGAATTTCCGTTATTATATAATTAATTTCTCATTATGAACAATTTATTTTATTATCTGTAAGAGTAAATTTTTCTTAACATTACTAGAATTTAATTTAGTTTTTATTTATTTCTGAAGTTTATTTAGTTTACTATGAACAGTTTTTGTGAGCTTTATTATTAAAATTTAATTTATTAAATCTCTTGATGCCTTATTTGCAATTTTCTTAACCGCTTATTACTAATTTCATTACGCTTTGTAGAATAACGTATTGCAATTTACTCATTACCATAACACAGGACTAAACAATTTATAGTCCTTTAATAGTAATTTGGTAATCAGATAATTTTTCTTACGCGGCTCCATAATATGTAAGTATGTATGATATATGACATTGATGTTGACACGCCTACAGCATTCAGGGGAATTGTTTTCGAAGCGGGAGAAATATTCATAATTTCGGATCGTTGCGTTTGCTCAGAATTAGGCGGTATATATATTTGAGTTTGTTTTAATTGTCTTTACTTGTAATTATTTTAGTTCATTACTTTTAATTTCAAAGTGTAATAATAACATAAACATAAATAAATTGTATTAAAGTTTAAAAGTTTGTTATGTCTACTTTACTTCACCTGAACATTTACCATCCTCGAGGTGAATCTGGCGCAACACGTATACGGATTTAAGAGGGTCGCATAATCCCTAAAATTTTATTTCTAGGATTAATTCAGGTACTTTGACGCAATTCGTATAGTGTTGTCGTATAGTCGTCGTATTATGTTCGAGGTAAATATACAAATATTGGGTGAAGAATGAGTAATTTATAGTAATGAGACTAATGAGATAACAGCTTATAATATATATGATATATGAATATTTAGTTTATATATTTTGTTTTTCACTCCTTAAAAAATCAGTATGTATTCCTTCATATTGGAATAGACTATGTCAATTGGTCGTTAGTCGTCTATTGTAAAGTAGATATAATTCGATATTAAACGAATTAATGTTTTTTTTAGAATAATTAATAAATATATTAAAACTTCCTTTTACAACTATTACAAAATTAATTAGGTATAGAATAAGAGAATACAAGGGATTACATTAGAATTACTTTTTTCCTTTACGAGTGGTTTTATATTTACTGTCACCGATCTGGTGTGAATAAAATCGAACAATGATCGAATCAGAAGCGGATACGGTTACGTAGAAAATGTAGTAGCGTGTTGGGATTTAGTGGCAGAACGGCAGCAGTGATGGTTATTTTTTCACTTCACCCCAATGAAACACAAGTCGTTTCTGCATTCTCTAACGATGTCATTCGAAACCTGCTGTCGTAATATTTATGTGTTAGGATCGGGTGCGTGCGGATTGTGCTGGTGAAAAAAGAGGGAAGACAGGAGTAAACCGGGTTCAATATTATTCGGACATACCTCGCAGTGTTGGAATGGGAGAACAATCGGACTAGGATGAATTGATACAGATATTGGGAGGATTCTTTTGTTACTTTTATCGGAAGTGTTATGTTGTAACATGTGTAGACAAAGTGATTGTTTCATAACATGTAAATTCAAAACGAAAATATTGTTAGTGTATTAATGAATTTTGTATTAGTTATACGCCTATAAACTTCAAAGTTTAGTGAAAATAATAATGTTTTTTAATGGATTAAAAATTGGAAAAGATACACTGCCGTTAAAGAACATATTAATTTGGTCTAAAATATTTATAAATGGTAACCTAACAATCAGAAATCACTCCTAAAGAAATAATTGCGAAATTATGAGGAAAATATATACAAATTATTCTTTTAATTTACATTTAGTATCTATTTAAATATGTTACCTCTTTTAAATTTCGTTGTAATTTTTTCTTTGTTTCGAAACTGCTAAATATTAGTGGTTCTATCCCTTTAAGTTTGCGCACTATTATCTAATTATATTTTTATTACAACATAATTTGAAACATACTTGAGTGGGTAAAACCTCACTAAATTTGTATAATACAAAAGTATTTTTAATAATATAAAAAATATTATTAAAAATGGGGTGTGAAGAACACAATACAAGTTCATTTATGTATTTTTGAATGTATCTTCTCCAAAGACGTAGATACGTATTTCACATTTCTACATGTTCGTCGGTACGCCCCTGTTGGAGAAGAGACACATTCAAAACAAACATAACTACGTTACTATCTAGCCGAAATTATTCAGACAGAGCGTGAAGGAATATTCAGCGCTGTCTGTATAATAACAGCCGAACTAGACGTGTTTTTTATAGTCGGTAACCACCGCATCTATAAAAAACTGTATTCTCGTGTCTTCACTACTTGTCGGCGTGAGCCGAATGTGTATATGACAACATAATTTGAAACATACTTGAGTGGGTAAAACCTCACTAAATTTGTATAATACAAAAGTATTTTTAATAATATAAAAAATATTATTAAAAATGGGGTGTGAAGAACACAATACAAGTTCATTTATGTATTTTTGATGTATCTTCTCCAAAGACGTAGA
Source organism: Melolontha melolontha (assembly GCA_935421215.2). Lineage (NCBI taxonomy): Eukaryota > Metazoa > Arthropoda > Insecta > Coleoptera > Scarabaeidae > Melolontha > Melolontha melolontha. The sequence continues at coordinate 21,434,626 of OW285243.1, read as the reverse complement.
TACGTATTTCACATTTCTACATGTTCGTCGGTACGCCCCTGTTGGAGAAGAGACACATTCAAAACAGATAGTAACGTAGTTATGTTTGTTTTGAATGTGTCTCTTCTCCAACAGGGGCGTACCGACGAACATGTAGAAATGTGAAATACGTATCTACGTCTTTGGAGAAGATACATTCAAAAATAAATAAATGAACTTGTATTGTGTTCTTCACACCCCATTTTTAATAATATTTTTTATATTATTAAAAATACTTTTGTATTATACAAATTTAGTGAGGTTTTACCTGAGAATTTGGTTTAGGTGAAACAGTGGTCATCAATTTTTGAAAGTATTAGAAGTTTAATAACATTTAAGTATATTCTAGTGATTAATATGTGCTTACTACCATTTCAAAATGTTAATTAATTAGTAGACCATTAAAAAAATGTAAATAATTAGTACATCTTTATTTAAAAAATATATAATAAGATACCTTTTAAATTTGTAAAGATTTATATTTGGGGGTTGCCGATCAGTTAATACAGAAATTGTTGGTGACGTTTCATTTTGTGCAACATAAAAGTAGTGGAAACGGAAACTATAACCTCAAAATGCGATTTTAAAGTATTAATTTCAATACGTTCCTTTCAGTTTCGCAAAAAAAGACCCACATTTTTGAAACCAACGAAACGTAAGCTTTCCATTTTTGTATAATTTGTTAATTAAAGCTGCGGTGACCATTCGGAACTCTTACCAAATAATTTATACCCCTAAATCTGTCTATCATGAATATTATTTTTTTGTTCCTTACTTTTATATTTATTTCATATGATGATGGTATTGAGAATTTATCAATTGCATTGATGTGATACAAAGAACACTCTGCATTTGTACCTTCAGATATGACATACTGATACTAAATGTCTGATTTTTGAGTTGATTGCATTCATAGATTTTATATTTGCATTTCGATGAGGTATGATTTCTTTTTCTCATAAGAATCCTTGTTTTGACTATTTGTTGGCTGTAGCTTTTTATATTGTATTTTATTAATATCACTTGAGAAAATACTTTTATTTTTTAATTCTTCTTCTAGCATTCATTCCTTTTGATATGTTTGACATAATAGCATAATACAACGAGACTATAAATGATTGTAAATTTTCGACTTAAGTTGGAAACACTTCTGTAATTTTATGTTAGCACACCTGATTTTTAACGCATCCATATGATACAAATGACATAACCTACAAAGTTGTACCTATATACGAATATCCAGGCAAGCCAATTTTTCAGTGTTGCCAAAGTAAATATTTGTTACAAACATTTATAGTCACGTAGTACTATCTCTTATCTATGCATAATAGTCTATTTTTTAACGTTTGTCAGAGTTTGGAAATTTCCTTTCTTTACATTTGCCACACTGAATGGTAAATTGTCAATTGCATCTCTTGCTATAGTCACAACTCACATTTAATATTATACATAGATGATAATTTTGAGAGCTAAGGCAACCAAACAAGGTGAGACAAGGAGAAAGAAGTTAGTTATGCATCTTAAACATCACAAGGGTGTTGTATTTAGAAGTTGTTCTGGGATAGGAATTTCATATGTTACGAAAAATTTATGTTTGCTATATTGGTCGATTAGTATTCGCCGTATTTAAATTTTGTGATCTCGTGCCCGTGTTATATGTTATAAACTTATGTTGTATTTATTGTTTGTTTGTGTAAGTAGCATTTAGGACTATGGATAATAGTGTATAGTTTGACCATTTTTTTTATATTATTAGTTGTAGATTTTTTAGATTAAAATTAACTGGATAGTGTTATATTCTGAAACGTCAAACTAGACAATTTTTTAAAATACTATTGTATTTCTTTAAATTCATCTAGCATAAGAGTTTGTATAGATTCTAAATATATTTTTAAACGAATTACGTTTGTTTGTTATTTTCATGTGAATTTAGATTTTATGATATATTTTGAAAGATATTCAAAAAGGTGGAAGAGAATTATAGTATGGAGAAAAATAATGTTTCGTTCGATTAAATTCTGCATTGATTATGTCTAAGAAGTTTATGTAATTAATGGGTTCTAAATTACATATATTGATTGCAATACAGAAGTTAATCGAATGAAATATTATTTTTCTTTCATACATAAAATTTGAATAACCTCGATAGTAATTTAAGTGCAACTATGTTGGTTGCATACATAATTAACCCCTTTCCCCGCATGGATCCTAGTTGGCAAGCTATACATAGGGATCTATATTCCAACATAACCCAAATAACGGGTGTTCAGAAACATTCGAAGTCAAAGTAGTCCTTGAAAATATGAAGTCATGTCTGAGATAGATTGATTTTTGACAGACAATTTAATAGCGATTCTTCTAACGATAATTGTAATTTAAAACAAAATGAGTTTGGTTTGTAGAACATGTTTGTATACAAAAAGAAATTTAGTAAACGTTTTCAGTCATTATGAAAATAATAAATTGGTATCAGAAATGTTATGTGAATGTGCATCTGTAGAAGTAAACAGACAACACATTTTTCGTATCTTCAAATAATATTACCATTTTTAGACTCGAAAAAGTGACGGGTTACCCCCACAAATTTGCGGCGAATGCTTAGAGAAATTAATTTCAGCATGGTGCTTTAGAATAATGACAATTGAAGCAGATTTAAAATTACGTAAAACTTTTTGTAAATATGAAGCAGACAATCAATTCCGAAATGAAGATTTTGATGCAGTAGTTGTTAAAGAAGAAATTATACTCAAGGATGAATTACCTGATCCATTAATTCTAGAACAGAGTGAAAGTCTACATACTAGTGTTACTAATTTCGATAATGTAATTCACAGCCATGCAGTTCCATTTGAAAAAATTAATACAACAAATTTATATATTTCTGATTGCAGTAATAAAAAGAATCTGCCACCAGTAACATGTTCTAATCAAGTTTTTTATTAGAATATCGAAAATCCTGTTTTACAGAAAGTTCAGCAACATCTAAGTGAAGGCAATGTAACAGAACAAAATCATATATTACAAAGTAGTCAAAATGCAGCAATTTCGATTAACAATGAAAATATAGATAAAACTTTATGGGAAAATCAATGTCAATTTTCTGATATTGTTCAGAATGAATTGACCACTGATATACAGTTAAATGAAGAAAACTATCAAGAAGTATCTGCACATATTAATAAGAAAGAAAATGTATCCTTAGCTACAAGTAATGAGCAATGCATTATAATATCAGAGCCATTAGGTGTTTCTAATCATATTGGTGGTAATTTACCGTTTAAGTGTAAGATTTGTGGCAAAGGTTTTCCTCAACTTTCACGCCTTAAATTACATGAAATTGTACATTCAGATGTCAGACCATTTACATGTGATGTATGTGGAAAAAGTTTTAAAATATTAAATACATTTCAAAGGCACAAAACTGTACATGTTAATACTAAACCTCACAAATGTACTATGTCATTTAAGTTTTAGACTAAAAAGTTGTCTAGAATGATAAAAATCATAGAGATTACATATGCAAAATGTGTGGCAAATCTTTCGTTAGAGACAGTGAGTTACAATCTCATATGAAAGGCCATTTAAACATTAAAGTTTTTCTTTGCTCACTATGTGGTAAAGCATTTGCAACTAAGCAAATTACTTAGCCACTTTAGATGTACTCACACAAATGAAAGACCATATATTTGTAATCATTGTGATCGACGCTTCAAGGAAAAAAGCGTCATGAAAAAGCATGCTCTAATACATACAGGTGAAAAACCACATACATGCAAGTTATGTAGTAAGTTTTAGACAGGCTGTTGCTCTTCATACCCATATGAGAACACATACAGGAGAAACTCCATTTGTTTGAAAACAATGTCCATTACAATTTAAATACAAGCGATTCCTATTGAATCACATGAAAGTGCACAAATGATTGTTATTTAAATCTACGTTTTACTATTAAGTAAATAAATGTTTGACAGTAAATGCAAATTAGTAATGGTTTATTTACAATTTAATTAATTTAGCTACCCATTTATTTACTATCAGTTGCTTTGACCACATATTTACGAAAGCTTCGATAAAACAAAAAACCTTAATCCTAAAATATATATGTGAATATATATTTGGAACCCTCGGGATTCAGCATACTTCTACATAAGTTGAATTCGTGCCGGGGCAACGAAAAAGGCGTGTATGCCTTTCCCGATTGGCATAAGTATTTTATGTTAATAAAATATTCAATGTGTATTGGTATCAATTAGTAAACCATAAGGGGCATGTCATAAATATGTGGTATACCACAAGAGTAGCTTTCACACATCATGTCTAAATACGCGATAAAAGTCATCCTACCAAGGGGAAAATAGCTTGCAACTTCTTTAGCCCAGTACGCTCTGATATTGGCACAAATCAATAATAGCAAAATTAAGTAAAAAATTTAAAGAAACATGATTTCACAAGCGAATCGTAAAATTTTACCAGAAATACAGCTATTAATATGCGCCCGTTTAGAAAACAATTCAATGTAAAGTTGCGTATTGTCGGTATAGCACAATCGACTCAAACCTAACGAGTACCACATTTTTAAAATATCTCTATATTAATTCTGTTCTTTTTTTAAAATTATATGTGTAATGCTAAAAAAAAGAATAATCAATGCATAGTAGGCCACCAGTCACCAGTTATACACCAGCGAAGTATTTTCCTCTTAATTCTTAAATTAGATTGTCATGGAGATTGGAACGGTTAAAAAAATTTTTAATGTCAAATATTTATGAATTTTTGTTCATACATGAATCTTATTGAAAAATAGATAGTTTATTTAAAACATGAATAAATACAATAGAGATGAAATTGCTACTTTTTCAAAGCAGTGATAATGTGGTACCAGAAGAATAATAATTTAAGAATGGTCAGACATGTTTTCTGTTAATTATCCTAACAGGCCTATACCTCGTGCGAAAACAATTTTAAATATTTTTAACAAATTCAAAGATAGTTGTTTTCTAAATTCCCGCAAAATAAAATAAATCGATTTTAGATGTAGCCAGGCATTTTGGAGTATAGTACAGTTTAGTGTTCAAAACCCTGAAGGAATTTAAATATAAGTCACAAAATATCAAACCATCAAGAGCTTTTTGAGGAAGATAAAGTAAAACGAACTGATTTTTGTGATATATTTAATTTGTTAAATGAAACCGAAGAAATTTTAAATAAAATAATTTTTCCTGATAAAGCAAACAGTTTCGTAATAGATTTAAAGAGTTTGATGTACATTCTGCATGACAATCTAAATAATTTCCTTAAACATTCATATCTTTAATAGTTAGAAGGCATAGTAAGATGAAACCCATTGAGTTATTTCTTTAGCTAATAGAAAAAGGTTGGGTGTAATTTTTAATAAAATAATTACTTATTAATATTTTATTAATTTTTATTTAGGAACATTATCATATGAATATTTTTTAGTTTTAGTCTTGCACACCTTTGTTTTATTATTAAACCATACAAAACACTTTTTCACACTCTGCTGAACTTGCTGGAATAGAGAAATATTCTGTAGCACATTATTCTAAGGGTTTCAGGTCAATTCTTATTACGTAAAAGAGCATTCAAATAAAAAATGCACTTATCCTTTTTTTAACTTACTTTCCAAAATAAAAGAGGATCTATATCCTGATTTGAATTTGGCCTTTCGAAGTATTGCCTTTTAGTTATTACATCAGCTGTAATTGATTTTACTTTCTCTTTTATTCTTTCTTGCAAAAATCCAAATAATGAAAGTTACTTTGGATGTGAACTAATGTCTGTTTTTATTACAGGCATTTGTTCTTTATTTTCAGGATATATTTTCTTCATAATATTAAACATTTCTTACTCTTGAAAAGAAGTAGTACCAGTAGCATTTTCAGTACTACAAATACCTTCTCTTTTAAATCGAGGGGTCTAAAATAGTTGCTACTTTAGTGACTTCATATGAAATAGCCTTGCTATCTAAGATAGAATGGGAACGTTTTAAATGATCAGATAAGTTGCTGGTATTTCCACTATATATAGTCTTGTATTCTGTCCCATAAATTATACATTTAGCCAGCTTTCTGTCATTTGAAGCTTTAATATATTTCGTTTTTTCTTCATTTTATTGGTTTGTTTAATGTCTTTTATCTTAGTCTTTTTAGGCACTGAATTCTCATTATATTCTGATTCATCTTTATTCCTTGTTAAGTGTAGTGACAGACTTCTTGTAGATTCTAAATCTCCTGCAAATTGATGCTTCGTTATATATTACACCCATAAATAAGAGATAGTACACCATACTGTTTAAAACTTTTTTAGACTACATACCATTTGATTTTCCACTACTTAAACCACTTATTCATAAGATAGTACTAAGTGTTATTTATTTGATCATTACTTTTGTGTTCATTTTTCTTGCTCTCAATAAAATTTGCAATATTAGATTTAATTAAATATCTTCGTCGTTGTAGAAGGGTGCCAAACCTTATTATTGTTGAACTCCTCGAGCCGGGTTCTATTAAAATTCCTGAAAATATACAGCATATTTCATTTAAAATAAAAAAGTTAAAATCTTTCTGGCTAAACCGGAAGTCTGATTTGAGAATAAATATGCTCTTCGAATTCCCTATTTGCATTAACTTTATTGTGGAAAATTTTATTAAAATCTAAGTAGCCGTGTCAAAGATATTCGAATGGATCCATACATTTGCCTAATTCTGTATATACCGAAAAATCATAAATGATTGTCAATGCCGCTCCCTTGAATTAGTGCTCAATTTTACAAGAAACCGCTTCACTCTATAGACTCGTACTATTTTCAGTAACGTATCGAGAATTATGTAAAGAATTTAATAAAACATCTTGTAATTTGATTATAGATTCGAAAATTGAAAACAATCTAAAAACAGTATTTAACTAATAGTTTTATTTTTTCGTTATTGATTGTAATATAAAAATTGAATTACACACACAATTATTATTATTACAAAATGTATTTACATAAACACATATGTTTAAAAATTAATAAGAAGTAGAATTAACTTTAAAAACTTATCATAATTATAAATTTATATTGACATTCAAAAAAAATACATAATATTTCTTAGCAGTAACATTTAATATCTTAAAGTTGCTGGCATTGAAATATGTAGTTATTCAAATGTCAGCGTTTGTGCAAAAATCTTTTGAAAATCTCAATATTTAACATCATTTTTCGAGTTTATTTAAAAAAAAATAGTGGTTAATATAAGTGAAATACGAGAAAGTGAAGTTTAAGTTATACATTAGTACATATAAATAACTTCAAATTTCGAAATTTCGCTTGTTATGTTGTGTTGAAAATATGCAGAACAGGCTGGGTAAAGAATAGTATTTAAGTCTAGCTTAACAGTACGTTTTTCACTATAAGTTTATCAGGCAAAGTTGTTGTTTTTGAATACCTCTAAAAGTTTCACTATTTTCGTATATTCTATAGCCATATTATTAACAAACTCCAAAAAGTTGAATATCAAACTCGTTTATAAGTGTAATATCTAAATTAAATATATTTATTCAGCGGCTTCCCGAAATTTTAAAGTTCATATTGACAAATATAAAGAAGGAAATTTGCAAAAAGAAAGATATGCAGGTAAGTGATACAGGTAAGTAGAATACATTAAAAATATTTAATCCTCTTTTTTTTTTTAATTGAGAAAAACATGTCAGGGAGATACTGTAAAAAAACTTATTAATTCGAAATATTTATAGTAAGCCATTTTTAGAATGACATCTTAACTTAACAATTGCTAGTTATTTTGGCTTTATTTTAAATTAAAACAAATCAATATAGCTAATAACAATAACTAAATAAATATAATCATTTTAACTTAAAATTGCAAACTCTTGAATTGCTTATTTACTAAATTCAATTTTTAAAATTAACATAATGCACGTGTACATGGTTGGCTTACTCCAAAAATCCAGCATTTCCAAAAGTCTACTGTAAGTTGAGAATGTGATTAGGTATCGAAGTCCAAAATTAAACAAAAATGAAACATTGTGTAAGTATAAATTATCTACCCTGGAACATGCTCAGAACTATTTTTCTTGTATCGAAAAACGTTTTAAACATTTTTCAAAGTTAGAAGGATTTGGTGTTTTTAGCATGTATCTTGGTAATAAAAATAGATAAAATATTGGTGTTATTTATTAAAATATTTAAGTTTTGATGCTCTATGTCATGTGAAAGTTGCCCCACATTGTAATTTAAAAATCATTTACCTCCATCCAGTCATAGTCCCAAAAATATTCTAAAAATTTGATGGCATTGTGTGCGAAAGACCATTTAGAACGGTCGAAAATATATAATTTATTTAAAACAAATAAACTTATGTCAATAAAATAATGTAAAATGGGCACTATGTTACTGACGTACGTACAATATGAACGGGAATATTTATTCATTTATTTATTTTCTTATCTCATAGCGTTAATAAATAAGAAACTATAGCTTCAAATATTGTAACCATTACAATATTGTTTCGTCAAGTGCATGAAAACTACATATTTAAAATTAAAACTGAGAATATACGAGGTTTGTCCGGAAACAAAGTACCATTTCGTTCTACCGCCATCGCAGCGCTATTGTTGTTTCGCGCATGCACATGTGTCTCTCTGGTTCATAGTCTTTCCGCTGAAGCCATTACAGCCTGATTGTGTTGTGTTTACATTTGTTAATAATCGTTCAAAATGTTTAAAACAATTGTTGAGCCCGCCGACTGTGAAGTGCGTTCGGTTTTTGAACGCAAGGAATATTAAGCCAGCTGAAATTCATCGTCAACTTGTAGAGATTTATGGTGAAAATGAAATAACAGATGGAATGGTGAGAATGGAATGGTGAGAAAGTAAGTTAGACAATTCAGTGATGGACGAAATATGGAGGAGGCGGCCTTCTATTGTCAACGATGGTTTGGTTGAAAAAGTGAATGAGAAAATTCGTGAAAACAGACGGTTCACAATAAGAATGCTTTGTGATGAGTTTCCACAAATTTCAAAAACTGTTTTGCATGAGGTTGTCACAAATCGCTTAAAATATAGGAACATGTGTTCCCATTGGGTTCCAAAAATGCTTACGGATGTTCACAAAACGAAGCGACTTGGCAGTGTTTAGACATTTCTTACCCGATACAGTGTTGAGGGAGATGAACTTTTAAACAGTATTGTGACCGATGATAAAATTTGAATTTGTCATGTCACTCCAGAGTCAAAACAGCAGTCGATGCAGTGGAGGCACTCATACTCCCCAAAAACATAAAAAATAAAAACAACGTTGTCAGAAGGAAAAATCATGTGCACTGTGTTCTGGGACAGACAGGGCACTTCGTTTGTCGAGTTCCTTCCCAAAAGTGAAACCATTAATGCGGAATGATACTGTGAAACATTGAGTCTTCACTGGCGACATCTTTCTATAAAGAAGGTATAGAAAAATTCGTTTTCCGCTATGACAAATGTCTTGAACAATGATGGAAACTATGTTGAAAAATAATTTAGGAAATGCTCTTTCATGCAGAAATAAATTTTCATTTGAATAAAATGTTTTTATGAGTTTTTTTCCAAAACGGTTCTTACTTTCCGGACAAGCCTCGAATGTTTGCAGCTTGCATCTTAACTATGTAGTTTTCATTCACCTGATATGGCTAAATGTATATTGTAGTGATTACAATAAAATTAAAATAAAAAATAAACTCGTTCGATAACATTCGTGGATAAGTCCTTAAAAAGGATAATCACTGCATAATAGAGTAAGAGAGTAAGGATCGTATTTGCGCCATCTATTGACCTCGAAAGGAGTAGAAATTAAAATTTTAAAACTTGAATACGTGCGTTCCTAGTAGTTTCCTTACTTATCTTCCAAAATTAATTGCTTTTCAATCACAGCGCTATCTATATTTGCAAACGGCAGCAGGGCCCTCTTAAGATTTATTCGATACTGATGATTTATTGAATTGTCTACATATATAAGGCAAAGAGGTTTTTCCGGCCAATGGGATTATGCACGATTTTTGAAGGATAGCACAATAACTGGCCAATATTATGGTAATGTATTGACACGTTTCGATGTCGAACTGACGAGAAAGCAAATTATTATTATTATTATTATTATTATATTCCATGAGGATAATACGCCCTCTCATACATCCACTGTCATAACTGTTAAATTTGTGTTGAATTGCTGGCTCATTCACTATATTTATCAGATCTGGTTCCGAGTGATTTTTTCTTATTCCCAAACTTGTGAAAATGACTTTGTGGGAAGAAATTCGGGGCAAATGACGAGGTGATAGCTACAACGAATGCCTATTGCTTATAGAAAGCTTTAAGTATTTGGAAAGTCCTAGTGCTTATTATTAAAATTGGAGAGCCATGAGAAGAAACTGATGACTCGCACAGTACACAGGCTATTAATGGTTCAATTGGATATAGGAATACTCTAGACATTTAATATTGATTCATTTTCTTTGCATTGTATTATTGCGTAAGTAGGTATAGCAAACGCCAATTAAGTTGGCGCGAGGAGGGGTAAGTTCGCGCAGGATTAGAAGTAGTGGGGGATTTGTATTTGGTTTTACATTAAATGTCAGATAATTCTAACCTCTGAGAGTGTATCACTTTATGATCCCCTAGCAAAGACATTATGTTCCGTCAAACGTCAATGACAATTGTATTCTGACAAGTACTTGAGTAGTGGGGGTGAACGTTTTTAAAATCGGATTCTGCGCAGGCCCTCCTCGCGCCAACTTAATTGGCGGTTGCTATACTTATGGTACAGAAATTTGTGACACTTTCTGTCTTTATTATCCGATTTTGATTAGATTGTTAGTTTTTAAATAATTTAAGATTCACAAGTTTAATTTTATCTAAAATGATATTTGTTTGCTTGATTTACGAACTGTTAAATGCCTGATTTGTCAAGAATAGAACGTCATACATTACTTAATGTCAATTAATACTCTGTGTTTACGTTGAATACCATATCCGAATGAATACCTAACGCTAAATATCTAATTTACGCATAACATAAGACCAGTTGAATATTAACACAAGAAATTTCTGAAAATTTTTTATGCGAAAAGTGACCGGTATTTATTTGAAAATTAAATGAAATATTTAAAGGTCTTAAATACAGGTGCCTACTTTCTACCCCCGCATATGGGTAACTGTCTTAGTATTGAACATACGGGATAGTTAAATTAGCAAAGTTGCCCACACATTTAAAAAATAGAAAATAGTTGAAATTTTCCAGTAATTTTGACACATTTTAGGTATAATAAATACAAATTTAGGCAACCCAATACACACTCGGTGTGCCCAATTTATTCAGCTACTTTTAGATTTCTAATTTTACTTAGTAGTAATTTATAAAAAATCGACCAAGCCAATACACAATTTGTGTGCGAAATTTTGTCGTTTTTTAAGGCATTAGGTGTTAGATGTATCCCTAAGTTTTTAAAAGGACAAATGCAAGAAAGTGCATGACATAAGCGACATCCATAATTAGGCAAGCCAGTACACACTTGCTGTACGGAATTTATCTAAGTTGTATTAATTTTGTAAAAAAATAATTCTCATGTTTTTATTCATTTACTCATTGGCCCTTTCTAAACTTGTGTCGTGCGTGTATTCCTTTCAATTGAAATTATTTTTTTATTTATTTTATTACTGTTAATTCTAATTGTAAGAAATATGTTTACTAAAAAATAATTATTCCACATACTAATTTTGTTTAGTTGCAATTATTGAATAGAAATGCCTTGGCGCTTACTATTTCTAATTATAAATATTACAGTTTTAATTATAATAGTTTGTCTTAGTGTGATGGCTAATATTTTGGTTCTGTTTTTTTATTGTTACACATTTAAAGCTCTTGTAGTGATGCCCAATTCTTTAGAGAGCTTTTATCGAGTTTCTTTTTGAGTAGTTGTATTACTACCATTTTGCTCAAGCGGCCCATATCATTGATCCTACCGTACCCTTACCAGGAATGGAGCAGCTTCGCCATATGTGGAAGACACTCAATGTAATAAGAACGTCCCACGGAATTTGTCGTGACTGATACACCTTCTTGTGAATGCGGGGATCCTCGTCAGACTATTCACCATACATATTACAGTTGAGTGACCCCTTACAGCAATATGGAGGTGAGATGAGTGACTTTTTTGAAGCAACTGAGTCTGCGTTGAATTGGATCAATGGCCTCGATTTTTAAACTTAACTTTTAGATGTACGAGGGAGGATCGGAAAGTTTCTAAAATCATATTTATTTTTCTACACGGTCTCCTAGTAACTATACATTTAGTCCAACGTTTTGCAAGACCTTTTATTCCTTCGGAAAAATAAGAACTTTCAAAACCCTCAAAATATTCATTTACAGCTTCGATGATTTCATTATTCGATGAGAATTTCTTTCTAGCCAATAATTTCCTGAGGTTCGGAAATAGAAAGAAGTCCGAAGGGGCCATATCTCGTGAGTACGGTGCATGTTCAATTAATTGGAATTGTAATTCATGCAGTTTTGCCATCGCAATTGCGGACTTGTGGGATGGGACATTGTCTTGGTCAAGCAAGACTTTTTGGTTTGCCATATGAAGTCTTTTGACTTTGATTTATTAGTTCAATCTGTCTAATAAGGACATATAATAGGCGCCTATTATTTTCCTTCCGTGTTGCAAGTAGTCAATAAAAATGATTCCTTGGGAATCCCAAAAGACGGTAGCCATCACGGTTCCAGCTGATGGTATCGCCTTGACCTTCGTTGGAGTTAGTTCACTGCGCACTGCCCGCTGCTTTGATTGTGTTTTGGTCTCTGGTGTGAAGTAGTGTAGCCACGTTTCATCGACGGTTACAAAACGTCTTAAAAAATCTTCAGGATTACGCTTGAACATGTCTAGACATTGCTGACAAATCGGTCACACGAGCTTGCGTTTGATCATCAGACAGCAAATGCTGCACCCATCTTGCACTGAGCTTTCTCATGTCCAAATCTGTCCTTTGTCATGTCCTTACTGCCTCTGCTATCTCTCTCAACTCTAATCGGCGATCATTCATCACGATTCTTTAAACTTTTGCAATGATTTGTTCATCGGTAGATGTTTTTGGTCTCCCAGAACACGATGCATCTTTTGTGCTTGTTCGACCACGTTTAAATTCACCAATCCTGTTCGCAACAGTTGCATACGACGATGAGGGCTCTCCATGAACTTCGTCTAATTCCGTTTTTATTTCTTTAGCATTTAAGCCTTTCAAAAAAAATGTTTAATAACTTCACTGAGTTTGATTTTATTCACGATTAAGAAAATGCGCGCGCTATTTACTTTGCTTGGTTATAACGGCTTTATTTTATGCACTATCTGTCTAAAAATTTGACACCAGTTGTTTAATAGATGGGGCACTCAAAACACATGACCGATACGCGCGCACAACGCCACCTTCTGGTTCGTTCTAGAAACTTTCGGATCTTCCTGCGTATAATACATGTTACCCATACGCTAAATAAAATAACTACCATTTTAGTATGTACATATATGTATTATACAAATAAACATTTTGCCTACCTTTTTTTATTTACATTTATGTATACAGCGTGTTACAAAATTCGTGGACACGGACTATGAGATGAGGGTAATCATCAAACACTGAAACGAATGTTCCTTTACCATTTTTTAATCGACTGACATTTTCTGAATTTTGGCAAATTTAAAAATGAAAAATTATACATTTAAACTTTTTATTATTAAATAATCAAAAACGTATAACACGAAACACTTTATAACACTTGTTCGAATTGTCTTCAGTCAGCAGCTATACATGCTTCAGCACGCCTTACTATTGCGCAAACGGCGTTGCGAAAGTACACAGTTTCCTAATTCGTTAACACTTGATTTGTTTTTTTATCAAATCAAGTTTGCGTATATTTGGGGTGGTTTATTGAGTGAATGACGCGAAACTAATTTTTTTAATTTATATTTTTTTCAATATTTTTAGTTTATTGATATTTTGCTGTACCGCATAAACGTAGAAAATTATTTAGATTTTCTAACGGGTGTTCAGAAACATTCGAAGTCAAGTGGGCTCTGAACAAGAAACAAGATAGTTTACGTGATGATGTAATCATTGATTTGATAAAAAAACAAATCAATGATTACATCATCACGTAAACTATCTTCTAATCTTTTAAAGCAAACTTTGGCAAACGACGGTCAGAAAATCGCATCATATACAATCGCGCTGCTTGACCTGCGTTATTATTTGAAGCACCAAGAGCCGTCGACATATCGTAATACTCACAATTTGAGCATGATTTCATATGCTAAAATTCAAAATATAAACAGCGCATCCTTTTAATGACAATTGTATAAATGTAAATTAGTTTTTTACACACCTCTTTTATTTTATGTATTAATTGCAAAGCTTTCTTTGCCTATTTATTCGTTGCCAGAAGACAATTCGAACAAAAGTTATAAAGTTTTTCGAGTTATACGTTTTTAATCGTGTAATATAAAAAAAGCTTACATGTTTAATTTTTCATTTTTAATTTTGCTAAAATTCAGAAAATATCGGTTAGATTCAAAAATGGCAAGGGAACATTCGTTTCAGTTTTTAATAATTAACAAACAAATTGATAATTAACGTCATCCCTTAGCCCGTGTCCGCGAATTTTGTAACACCTAAATTTTTTAAATAAAATATTCTTATTATTTTGCGAAAGTGATTCTAAAAGTAAGGAACGTTTGTTTTTCCGGACATCTTTATTTGAGATAATGAAACAAAATTTAATTTACAACGCATTTCATACCTTAACTATTTTTCTATTTAGTCGCCGTTTAAATTTAATTATTCGTCGTAGGTTTTTATCAGCTTTTCTATGTCTTAGGCACAGTGCCGTATTTAAACTTTGTGAGGCCCTAAACCAGGAGTGCTCATACTTTTAGGAATTGCGATCTACCACAGAAAATTTAGGTGACAAGTGATTGACCCGTACTACAACCGACTTCTAGGAGTAAATAGTCTAGTTACAATAAAAAAAAAACAGATTTATGAAAATAATTTCTTGCAATTACTTATAATATATAAATACAAAGTACCATATGAGCATAAATTATTTAGATAAGGGATGGCCATAGTCGGGAGGATCACTGTCTTTGATCGGTTCAGCTTGTTGTTGCCAATTAAATTTCAGTTTTTATTTGAAGTAGTTGTAATTATATTGGTTATGTTAGCTAATCAGTTAGTTAATAAAACTATGTCGAATAAAACTTCAAATCGAAGCGACATTTAATTCATGTCAAATAAAAATTCAAATCGAAATTGATACATCCAACCAACATGTAGAACCAACAACAGGCTGAACCTATCAAAGACAGTGATCCTCCCAACCATGGCCATCTCTTACCTAAACAATTTTTGATCATATGGTATATTATATTTGTATAAGTTAAACATCTAATAAACTTGCAACGTCAGAAATTTTCTTTAGTCACTGTTTTCATTTAGAATTTAGATGTTGATGCATGGCACTGCATATCATCCACAAACTTATCGGAGGACGGTTCGTAATTTCTAGAGACCGGACGCTTCAGGCCGAAACTACGATGGACCATATAAATAGTCTATAACATCGCTAAGTACAACACGCGGTTATTGAATATCGCTATTTATTCGGTTAACCGCACATCTGTTTTTTGTCGTTGAATTGTGTCGCTATTACTTCAATATTATAGTTAAATTCCGTTCTTCATGAGCGTAGATAGAAGGGTGAGGAGTTTTTATAATTTATTTTATTTATTAGTTTATATTTCCTAAGATAAATAAAGTTTGGTGAATTAGTTTAATTTTTTTATTGTTTTAACTGTTAATTGGAAAACAAACGGTTGTGATCTATAAAATACGAAATACATTTTTATTTGTTATTGTATTGTGTAGTTCAAGTTGAGAAACAACTCATTTAAGTACTCTCTTGCAATGAGGTGGAGCACCATCCTGTTAAAACCATATGTGCTAAGGAATGCCATTATGTATAGGAAATAAGGTTGCACAAGGAAGGACTTGATTTTGCAACAGATGCAAGTACCTTTCAGGGGTTAAATTTCCTTTTATGAAGAACGGGCCAATAATATTGGTGCCAATTATGCCCAGCCAAGTATTTATTTTCTGGGGTCGTTGTGTACGGACTTCTTCTGCCCAGTGCGGATTTTCTGTGGCCCAATATCGACAATTATTTCGATTTATTAAGCCATTTAAATAAAATGTTGCCTCATCAGAAAATAAAATATTCTGAAAAAACTGAAAATTATTTTTCCTTTGTAACATAATTTCACAGACTTGACTTCTGCTATCGAAATCATCTTCATTCAGTCCATATAGAAGATGTATTTTAAAAAATTTAAACTTTTCTTTTTTTAGAATTTTCCGAACGGATTTTTGGCACATATCATTATTTAAAGCTAGAGTTCGGGTGGAAATTTTGGGATTCTCCGCAGCATCTAATAATACGCTCAGAGCCTTATCTCCGTCGGTTATTATTCTTGCTCTGTCGGTTTTTGGAGCGTGTTTAACGGTACACGTCTCATTAAACCGTTTTACAATTGTTTGGTTAATCGACATCCGCTCAGGATACTTATTATTAAATACATCACTTACCTCAGCTAGCGTACCGCGATATCATAAAGTTTCTGGGTCCAAGATGGCATTGAAATAGAAAATATATGTCTGAACTTTATCCATATTATCATACTGGTAACTTAACCTTAATTTTTGAAAATTATTTTGATAGTGTCATCGTGACATCAATAAATATGTCATTTGATTTAATAAAGATACAATAAAACAACAAGCTCAGTTTGTATTCAAAATTTTATTAATAAAAAAGGCAAAATTAAAGCAAATGTTGAAATTGTTGTCCGTTATTTTCAATTCCCAATGTGACACGCCTTTTCATGCTGTTAAAGGCATTTTGCAGCATTGCGGGCGTTATTAATGCACATTCGTCAATAATTCTTTGTTGCATATCTTGCAAATTAGCAACAGGAGTTTTAAATATTCTATTCTTTAGGTGAGGAAACACGAAAAAGTACATAATTGTCAAACAAGGTGATCGTGGTGGAAACTCAACTTTCGTATGTAAACTTATGATCCGATCGTCAAAAAACTCACGAAGAAAAGCAATATTTTCTCGTGTTGTGTGTGCCGTTGCACCATCTTGTTGAAAGTATCCATATTGCAATTCATCATCATGCAACTGTTCAATAAATTCATTCAGAATGTTTCTATACCTCTCAGCATTAATTGTGAAATTTAAAAAAATAGGGCCAACAACTCTGCGGCGAGAAACTGCTAGCCAAACACCAAGTTTCGCATTATGGAGAAACGATTCAATAAAAATATGAGGATTTTCACTACTCCACATTCGAGTATTTTGGGAATTGACATACCCTGAAAGATGAAACCATGCTTCATCAGAGAAAAATGACAAATTTAGCAGGTCATCATCTTCTATTAAGTTATTTGCAAACCACTGGCAGTACGCACGACGTCTAGGGTAGTCTACCGGCAAAATATCCTGATGTGATTGCATCTTATACGGATGCATGTGTAAGCTTTTCTTTACAATTTTCTGACATGTTCCATAAGAAAGTCCAATCTCTTGAGAAAGGCGTTTCAAAGGTTTTGTGGGTTCATTTACCATACGTTGACGAACATCATTTATAACTTGTTCCGAACGAACAGTTGGTCTACCAGTACGTGATTTATGACCCACAGAACCAGTCTCACGAAACACACCAACACAATTGGAAAGGCAATTATAAAAATCTTTGGGAATTACAGCTAACTCTGGAAAGTGCTCACTAAAATCATTCAAACATGCACGTTGACTGTACACCCAAATTCCATCAATTCGCACTCCACTCCGAAAATAGGCTTCAATCATGTACGCTTTTTGCACTATATTGTAAACCATATTTGAATTTACTCAAATGTGCTATGTTTAAAACTCGACGTTCAAACTTGCTTTCAGCAATTCTAACACATTAATGGATGACAGATAATGTCACTGTCAAAATAATTTACAAAACAGAGTTATAGTTCCTAACTTAAGTTCAGACATACAATTTATATTACAAAGCCATCTTCGTCCTAGAAACTTTATGATTTCACGGTATTATGTCATGTTGCTATTTAAAAACAGAATAATTTATTAAATCAAGACAACTGAGCTGTCACTCGGACTCATAAAGGTTTACGACCATTTTCTTGTAAATTTTCTTCTACAACCCCCTATAAATTGCATATCATTATATTCACGAAAAAAATGTCTTTTAAATATGTATGTAAAAAAAAACATGACGCTATTTAAGAAAATAAAATTAGTCGGCTTGCATTAAAATAGTGAACAAATGCCATCAAGTGATGTCAAATATTATATGAACCATCTTTTGTCTAAGAAATTTTTAATTAAATTGTATCAAACACCAAATATTTTGATATACCGGGCGCGGTATAACGCAACGCTGTACACGCTCTTCACTATTCGTATTATTCCGCCAAATGTCGCCATTAAACCTATAGCGGCACGGCATCGTTTCAATTGTTCCATGAATTAAAAACTGAGTTAGAAAGCCCTTTATTCGCTGGAAAACTCATTATTTTCCAGCAAGATGGTGTACCTTATCATTATGCTATGGTTGCTTGTAACTTTTTAAAAGTAAACTTTCCAGACTGAATCGGTCGACGAAGTCGTACAGAATGGCCAGGTCCCCCGATTTGACTCCGTGTGATTTTGCGTTAGGGGGATTTTAAAAGACAGGGTTTTCCGCTATAACTTACCCAACATTGATCTTATGAAGTAAGTAATAACACTAATAACTGATGAAATGGTAGCAATATCAAACGACAAACAATTATTACAACGCCTATGTTCGCCTGTCAAAAATGAGATGTTTGCTGTGCACTGAAGAGAATGGACGTCATTTTGAGCATAAACGTTAAGAATAAAATTGTATTTACTGTTTAATAATAAAAAAGACTTACTCTAAATTCAGGTTGTTTTTTATTATTTAAATGTAAATTCGTTATCTGATTAATGTCAATATTTTATTAATTTTTATTACCAAGATACACGCTAAAAACCCAAAATCCTTCTATCTTTTAAAGGTGGTTTTGCGTACTCTAAAATGTTTTTCGATACAAGAAATAGTTCCGAGGATGTCCTAGGGTTATACACAAAGTCTCATTTTTTTAACTTTCTAGTTCTCAACCTTCCTTTGTGAATTTAAAATTTTTAAATCGTATTCTCAACTTACGAATATCTACTTTCGGAAGTGTCGGATTTTTTGAGTGAGCCAGCCTTGTATGTACAGTACTGTGCAATAAAATCTGGGACAACTTGTAATGAAAGTCTCGTTGAATTGCGCAAAAAAAAACTGGGACATATTATATTGTAAATTTTACTTCAACCCTGTCAGGTGGTTATAAGTGCCACAGCAACAAGGCATTATACAAGGAAAGTAATAGTAGATAATATTTGCGCTACTGGATTTGGGAAAAACTACTTGTAATTCTGTTAGTAGTAGGTATATCAGAATTTAACTGTATATAGTAAACCAAATTTAAATAAAATTCAATACCAAAACATTGCTTTTATAACAGAACACAATAAATAACAGAATAAAGACATTAGATAAAAGCAAGGAATATATTTAATATTTGGTTATATCGCCGTTTGCGGCAATGACTTGTGCTAATCTCCTTGACATTGAAAGAATTAACCATAAGTCCCCATACAATTTCAGGTGGGTTTAGATCTGAACTTTTTGGAACGTTTGTGCTATAGATGGTAAGCAGTACATGCTCTAATACATCAACATATGTAGCGGCAACAAAAGTTCTATCGATATTTCAGCATACACTCAAACCAGCCGATCTCATCCAGGCTCACGCGTTTACCGAAAACCTTCTAGATTTCTGAGCGGTAATAGTTATTTACGTATCAAGTCCAGAAAATAATAAGATTTTACTGGATGAGTAAAAAAATATCAGGATGAGTCGTAGACGAGTCTCTGGTAGCTTACGAGGTCAGTAAAAGCACTTTCCGAACCTGGGGTGTACAACTTTTTTTTGCAATCGTAAACAAATGATCGTTTTAAAACCTGTAGTAGGCTTTCGAAATAATCTGTATTACATAGCAACCAGTCAACAAACAACAGTGAATCTTTAAAAATAACGTTCATGTTTACAATTTTTCGCAAATTTTGAATTGAAAATGAGCGATAAAAATTATTTAGATTGTGAACATAACATTAACGAGGTCACTAGAGCATATTGTGACAATTCCATTCCGAATAAAATTTACATCGCGAAGAAAATACAGGACCGGGAAGCGAATATGTACTACTATGTCCAGAAATTGCAAACTCGTTCATCTAGATTCTAGAAGAAACGTGTAATATAATTAATATTGAACGTACCCAATTGTACATTTATAACAGTGTATAGTTTTACGCTTAACGAATATTATAAATAAATCTAAAAATCCAAATTTAACTAGTCCGGTAAAAAACATTCAGCGGACTAGTCCGGTAAAATGATACTTTCTAGGTTGAAAATTATTTAAGTAAAGTGTTCATTACATGATTGCCTACTTTCTCGGCACAATTTTAGATCCCAAAATAAGCTATTCTAGTATTTTTGTCCGTTGCTAACCAACCATAAGAAAACAGTCCGGGAAGGTTTTTTCGTCCTAAGACGTTCTAGACAGTAAATAAATACACGCAGACAGACAACATTTTCAGCAGCTTTTACTAACTCCGGTGGTGTTCCGCACACCAGGACATCAGCATTACTGTCCATTTAATTTTTTTTTTAGCGATAAATAAGTATTAAAGCGAAATAAATAATGAATCTTTAACCTTTTTCACAACAATAAACAAACAGTGATTGTCAAGGAAATGATTTCATAGGCAATTAAATGGTAACGAAAAAAATGATATTCATTTACAAAAATTCTTTAATTTATAATAATGTTTATTGCGATTTCAGACAAAAAGTATGTGTACCTCGTAGTAAAAGAACATTCCCGGACTTTAATGCTTGTTGGCTT
The DNA here is from genome assembly GCA_935421215.2 of Melolontha melolontha. Lineage (NCBI taxonomy): Eukaryota > Metazoa > Arthropoda > Insecta > Coleoptera > Scarabaeidae > Melolontha > Melolontha melolontha. The sequence continues at coordinate 21,413,469 of OW285243.1, read as the reverse complement.
CGCCTTAACGCCTCGGCCAACAATTTACATTGTCGTTCAGGAATGTATTGCTTTTAGTACTAGATACACAATGTACAATTTCATTATGTCAAGAATGCGGTGGTCTATCTATATACTCTCACTTTTCCGCTGTAGAACGATTGAACACATTTTTCATCCGTAAATATTACTCAGTTCCAGTAGTTCTCCCCGTTCTTGATATTATTGTAATAGTTTTGTCTTTCTGGCTGTAAATGTTTGTCTGCGGGGTTCTTAAATAAAACTAACGGTAATTTAAACACACACTATATTGGCAATAAAAACTGAATATATTAAATAAAAATCTTAAAAACTATAACCATAATAAGATTAATTTGTATTCACATTTATGTATATTTATTTCACACTAATTAACTGGGCCGCGATTATTCGGTTAATGATCCCTAACCACTTCCTCGACGGCTTATATATCAGCCGTTGCATATTCTAGTACTATTCCCGTACTTCTCCCGTACTTCGCGTTGTTCTCAATCTTTCCGCTTCGATATCTTTCTAGACTGTGTGCGACGTGTGATATCGTCGGATGACTCATCACATTATTTAAAGCGAATAGTAATCGCGACTGCTTATTTTCGTCGCTTAATAAAATCTTTTAACAGAAAATAGAATTTTTTAAATTGGAAACATTTATTCTTCAGCATAGATCTTAAAACTGGAAAAATGTTTCTGTATCTGCTTTCCTCGCAGTAGTAAAGGGATTCATTCTTAAATTATCAAAGCCGCATCATCAGAGTCAATGCCGCTTCTAGGACGACCATAACAGATTTTCCTTGCTAAAGACTTATCCTGCATCCACCGATCTTTTACACCAAACACGGTATTTTTATTTAAATGAAAAACCGTTGCCAGTCTTTGTATTGACCAACCGTCTTCTATTTTGGCCACAATCCTGGCTATTATCAATTGATTTAAATATTGAGGCATCTTTAATGATGTTTTAATGTTTAGAAACTTTCAATTATGGTTGCTATATAATTTAATAATTTTAGCTAATGTCCGAAAATTTATGGAAAAAAAATATACTGACAGGACATTAAGTCACTTGACATTCCATGAGTATAAGACCTTAATTACGTAACTTAAATATGCTTGTCCCAGATTTTATTGCACAGTACTTGTACATTATGTTAATAAAAAAAAATTAAATTTATAAAATAAGTAATTCAAGAATTTGCAATTTTAAATTAAAATTAATTATTTATTTAATTATTAGCGATATTGATTTGTTTTAATTTAAAATATGTAAAGCCAAATTGACTATCAATTGTTTTCAATTAAGATGTTTTTGTAAAAATTCGTTTCTGGTTATTTCTGGTTTTTTTAGTAAACTAGTAAGAGTGAAATATTTCCCTTGATTCACAAAAAAAGAGGTTGAAAATATTTTTACTGTATTTTGACATCATGCGTTTACCTGCATATGTTTTTTGCAAATTCTTTTCTTTACATTGGTTAATATGAGTTTTGTAATTTAGTCGGAGCGCATTTTCATTCTGACTTTAGAAGTGATCAACGCCGATTGTTGCTGGAGATTCCCAAGGTTCTTATAAATTTCTTAAATAGATTTATTAAATTTCGAAATTACACTTTCAATGAGTTTAATATTCAACTTTTTTCTAAATGTGAATTATTTTATTGCTATATTACATTTCGTTTTAAAACAAATAAATAACGTAATCAACAATAATTTTTTATATACCGACTTAAATTTATAATTTAAATTAGTGTTTCCAGATAATTATTTAATAATATTTTTTCATTTTATTCTTTACATTTAATATTTTTACTCGGCAACTATTTAAGGAGCTTAAAATTTAATCCATCTTTTTTAAATAAAAATTCTATTATGTATTACTATATTACTTTTTTGCTTCAAATAAAGTAATAAGTACTAAATAAATTAATTTTTATAAAGTTTCAATATATTTAGCATCTTCTTTTATTTAAATTTAATCTTTTTACTTCTTAACTATATATTTATAATTCCTTTTTTGCAGATACGAACTGAGTAAGTGATTTTTTGAGAAATATTGCGTGCGTTACGATGACTAATCGAACTATTTCGTATACTAACTACGGTTAAAATAAAGTGCTAAAAGTGCTATAAAAATTCGTTCGCATACGGTTATCAAATAAAAGTGTTTGGAAGTGATTGGAACCACCATAAAGGACGTCCTTTGTTCCAGGATTTTGCGATGAAGGTAATAAAATTTTTGGATTGTTTGGATTTAACTTTCATTTGATATATATATATTAATGTTATTATTTATTATTTCAATTAAAACGATATTTAACATTGATTTGAGTCAGCTTTGATGAAAATAAATTTTCATATTTATTAGCAATTAATAAACTCATAGATTGTTAAAATTTTCACTTTCTTACATACATAATTATATATAGCAGTTGGCTCACTTACACAATAACTTATGCGACAAAGTAAATGCTAATTTACAACTAAGAATATCTGTATGTATGTATATATTGTATAATAATCTAAAAATCTAAACGCTAAGAAGTTAAAATTGAGAAAAAATTCTGCCTACCTAACCAACATGGTGGGTAGTTACGAGGGGTCGTTTTTATATTCCCGGACTAGGCATGAAAAAAAAAGTTTCCAACAGATATAAAAATGTATTTTTCAAGATAGCCTCCTTGCTTTTGTATACAAGTATTACATCGTTTTAATATCTCTAATCCATTATAAAAAAAATCCTTTGGTTTGTCTGCAAAATACATTTCAACCGCCGCTATAAGTTTGTCATCGTCCATAAATTTGATTTCCCTTAGAGTTCTTTTGAGATTATGAAACAAAAAATAGTCGCACGGAGCGGGATCTGGTCTATAAGGTGGATGATCTATTTCTGTGAAGCCAAATTCGGCAACGGCAGCTTTTGCAAGTCTTGATTTGTGGAATGGTGCATTATCGTGAAGCAACAGGACACCTTGCGTCAGTTTTCCGTACCTTTTCGCTTTAATAGAATCTCTTAGGCGATGTATTAATCTTGCGTAATACTCTCCTGTAACCGTACTACCCTTGCGTAGATAATCAATCATTAGTATTCCCTGACAATCCCAAAAAATCGTTGGCATTATTTTTCCTGCGGAAGGGGTGGCTGTAAACTTCTCGGAGGGGCTAGAACCCTTAATATGCCACTGCATTGATTCTTGTTTTGAATCAGGGTCAAAATGATGGACCTAGGTTTCATCTGCTGTGACAAGTCGATTGATAATATAATTAAACCTGGTTCATCTCCACAAAGCGCCAAAAATTGTTCAAACGTCTCCATCCGCACACGCATTTGGAATGGCGAATCATTCGCGGAACCCATTTGTTACCAACTTTTGTCATTTCAAGGTATTCGTGTAGATTTCTGAAAACCGTGCCTTCTGAAACCCCTGATGAAGCTGCTAATTGTCGCTTCTTTAATCTTGCACCCTCCAGTACCAAACACTTGGTTTTTTCAATAACATCAGAGGTGATCACGTCAACAGATCGGCCTGGACGGGGATCATCATCTAGTGATTCTCGGCCATGTTTAAACAATTTTGACCATTCGCAAATAATAGACTTTGAAGGACAATCATCCCCGTATACAACCAACATTTCTACACGAACAATTTTTGAAGATTATCCTTGTTTTGTCAAGAATTTTATAACTGCTCGATATTCAAGTTTGTGCATTTTGATACGTGACAACACAAACTGACAGATAATAGAATTAATACTGTTGCAATTGTTTTGTAAATTGTCAAAGTCGTTACCAAGGCATGCATGATAATAAAACACTATAATGAAAAATTATATTAAAATTGAAAAGTGTCCGGGAATATAAAAACGAACCCTCATATATTGTATTTACCTTCAAATCCTAATAGTTTCTTAAATTATAAATCTATTGTATCATCTAGTATAAACTCGCTGTAATGAAATATCAAATATACACATTTGGCCTTTAAATAATTAACAAATATATATTTATTTTCATTATTTACTAGTTCACCCGACAGACATTGTACTGTCCAAATTTCAATAAATTTGTTTGTGATCGCTTTTTGAATTTGTGAAAAGCTATTGGAAATATATAAAGACAGTAAAAATGAGAAAAAAACGTATTTCTGAGTGATTAACTATTGCGGTCATGGATATTCAATTTGTAGAGGAGTACATTCAGAAGTACGCCAATGGGAAATTTTACATTCCACATGAATTTTTCATGAAACAACACAAAAGTAAAAACAAATGTAATTTTTATTTTAATTTAGACTGGAATGCATTTTCCAGATTTTTCTCTAGATCTTCCAGATTTTTTTTCAATTGAAAACATTGAGTTATTTCCATCTTGGTAGCATAACGAACAAAACAAAAGAAGAATCAAACAAATACGTCGTTCCTATCGTCAGTTATGATTAGAGACCGGACACATCGGGCTGAAATGACGTGATTACGACGGACGATATAAATAGTCTACAACATTTGTAAGTACATCACGCAGTTATTGAATAGCAATATTAATTCGGTTAACCGCACACAAAAAATAGATGTGCCGTTAACCGAATGAATAGTGCTATTCAACAACTGCGTGATGTACTTACAGATGTTGTAGACTATTTATATCGCCCGTCGTAATGACGTCCATTTCAGCCCGATCTGCCTGGTCTCTAGTTATGATTGAGAGTGCATACAAAAAGTTATGATTTTACAGTTTGTCCGAATTTTTCGACTTTCCTTTGTAATTGTTTCGAATTTTATTTTTCCTGAAAATTTTTCCAGGACCATAACAAACCGAAAAAAAAATACGCATATCCATCTTTCGAATCGTGAGTTATGGTCTTGAGTTCTTATAAAAATTCCATAGAAAAAAGCACTTTCAGGTTTTCCCGAATTTACAAATTTTCTGGGCAACTTTTCCAAATTTGCTTTCCATAAAAACCTTATTCGGACTGTTACGAACATTTAGAAAAAATGTGCCAAATAGGTCCAGCCGTTCTTAAGCGATGCGCTTACCAACGAACAGCACTTCATTTTTATTTATATAGATTCGTGTAATTTCACATTTAATATTTGCCTATATCATTCGGAAAAAAAATATGATAACAACCTCCCACACAACATAAGGAACATAAGGAATTTTATCAAAATCGATTATGAAGTTTGTAAGTCTATAAATAACAAATTCAATGTTTTTATTTTTATATATATAAGATAAATTAAATTATTTTTATATTCAAAAATGTATTTATATTCGTGTTCTAATAATTTGTTTCTTTTGTTGCAGATTTGGACACGAACACTAATCGCGATTTCGTCGGTCTCGTTAAATTAGCCGCGTTCCGATAGACACGGTTAAAATAAAGTGTAAAAAAAAATCGTTCGTGTACGGACATTAAATAAAAGTGTTGTCTTGTGTTATTGGAGCCAAGATGTTCTTTGTCCCAGGATTCTACGATGAGGGTAATGAAAGTTTTAAAAATTTTGTTGATTTCACTACTTATTAATACTTTATTATTGTCAATTGTCAATATATTGAAAAATTAAAGATTTATTTGCTGTAGAAATAAACTGCAGAGATCCTTTTTTTGTTTGCTTTCGGTTCCATTTTTAAGAACTTTCTAACTCTGTCTTTTGGTAATCATGCTACGTGCCCCAGTCCGCTTATTTTCTTTAATTTTAAAGTGCTTTTTATCGGGCGATTTTGATGCAGATCTACTAATATAAAAGTTCATTCTTTCCTATTGCTTTTCGATTTTATTTCCTTCATAGACACGTCTTGGCATTTTCGTTTTTTGTATTAGCAGCTTCTCTTGTTCGCTGTTCCAATTTGATTGCCCATAATTCTAAAACATCTAAAATTACTGAACCCATTATGGTTCTTTTAAATCCTTTTCTTGATTTTCCTCGCTAGTAAATTCGATTTTACTATTTTCAGCAGTGGCACTGCATTCCTACTTTCACAATTAAAAGCCTAAAATTAAGTTTCTTCTTTTCTAGATTCCTGTTGTTAATGTTAAAATACTCTTAGGATATTGATGAAGATTTTTCATTTGCCTATTCTTTCACAATATATTAATATTACACTGTCATAATAATTCTTGCATATGTGCTGAGCTGACACAATAAATTTATCATTTAAGTCGGTAGATGAGATTTGAACGAAAGTGCCAGCTAACCAGCCACCATGTCCGTTCTAATTAAATATGCAATATATACATTTGGGTTTTAAATTATTAATAAATATCTATCTATTTTGATTAGTATTTATACATTAACTTATTACTTTAATATTTCAAAATTTATTTAAACCCGTGTTTTAATAATTTGTTGCTTTCGTTGCAGATTTGGTGAGGTATAAGTAAATGATTAGTCGAAAGGTCAGGATTTTTTTTTCTAAGCATGCTTATATAAATATTTACATGTCTGTTGTTCCATCTTTTTATTTTGTTTTTGTTTATGTATATTGCGAGAATTTTAGAAATTTAAATATTAGTTTTTGAATATTAATAAATTATTGATTTTGCTGATTTTAAATAAAATTTAATAATAATTCATTTTGATGGCGAACAAAGTTTAACAATAAGTACTTATTATAAATATTTAATGCACCCTTTTTGAAGTTTTCATCAATTGCGTTCGTTAGTGAATAAGTTGCGATGTTAGTGTTAGCGTTAGAATCAGGATTATTGTTAGATGTAGGGATTTACTGGTGTCAAAAAGGAAAAGATAGTTAGAGGAAGTGTCAGCACAGAGTCTTCAAAAAGTAGGCCCGATGTGCTATAAAAGGACCCGTTAGTTTGATTAGCTAGTCAATTTTTAATTTGGAACTATCGATTTTAGGATTAGGATTATTTATTGAAGAATGTTTAATCCAATATTAACACGTTCTTTTTCTATATTATTTAATTAATATATTTTTAAAGTAGACCTAAATGTATTTAGATTCTATTGTCTCATAAATCTTAAAGTTCATATTTTATTATTTATTTAAATATGGCGTTATTCGATACTTAATTTGCACGTTTCTACATATATGGACAACAGATGTGTTTCTTTTTGAAACTTCAATTATTGAAGTTTAAATTATTTTTTTATTATTATTAATTAGTGTCTAATTGCGCATGTTACGATGACTAATCGAACTATATCGCGTACTGCCATAGACTATATTCAAGCCATAGTTAAATTATACAGTGTGTCGCGTTCAATACGGTTAAAATAAAGTGTTATAAAAATTCGTTCGCGTACGGTTATTAAGTAAAAGTGCTTGGAAGAATTTGGAACCACCATGAAGGATGTCCCTTTGTCCCAGGATTCTGTGTTGAAGGTATTGAAAAATCTTTTTATTATATTGATTTGACTTTTATTCGGCATAGATTGTTGTTATTATTTATGATTCCAAATAAAGAAATATTTAATATTTATTTTCATGTCTATTAGTAGCTCACAGATTGTTAAAATTTCCACTTTTTATATGCATAATAATTGTTTCGCCACACAACAGCTCCTTCAGATGTTTGAAATAAGGTAAATGCTAACTTACTTTGTAAAACTATAAGATAATAAGTACGTATCTATATAATGTGTAACAAGCCTATAATTACCCGACCAATAAGTTCAAATTGAGAGTAAATTGTTCCGTAACTACTCGGCATAGTGGGTAGTTAGATCGAAGTTACGTTCAAGTCTACCAGTCTACTTAAATTACAAATTTATTGTATCACCTAGTATGTACTCTGTGTAATTAAGTATAAAATATACACATTTGGTTTTTAAATGATTAACAAATAGTTTTGAAAAATTGAATAGATGAGGCTGTTACTTGGTGAAGATCCATATTAATACGATGTAAAATAAAACAAAACAATTAATTTGTTTAATCTTCACTATATAAAACGTATATTTACTAAACGTTAACAAAAATGTGACGCGTTTCGCTAACACTGTAGCTTTATCAAACAACGATGGTATAATGATTATTCCACAAATGAAATGAGTGTATGCACATAAATTTGGTAACTACAGGTATATAAAGAAAGAAACGATAAGCTGCTAACAAAGAAAGGAAGAGATAAGGCATTCAAACACAATAATCACATGGAAAAACCCTAATTAAATAAGTTTAGTAAAGGAGAACTATTTATATCTAGTTGGTCATTTAGTAAATTCCCAGACTTTTTATTTTTATTTATTTCCAGGGCTTCTAAGAGGTCTAATTTATGCGATTTATTTTGTACATGTAAGATTTCAAACTCCGGATCGAATGAATGGTTTTCAGATAATAAGTGATTTGAGTAATTAGAATCTAGTTTTTTGTTATCATAACTACGTTTATGTTCTGAAATTCTAGTTATGAAATTTCTTTAAGTTCTATCAATATAAATTTTGTCACAATTACTACCACATTTTAATTTATATACCCCTGATTTATTAACTTTTGAAGATTTGGATTAATTGTTTTTAATGAACTTTGCTAAATTGTTGTCTGTTTTAAAGCATGTATTTAGGTCTGAAGTTTCTAAACATTTTTTAATTTTAATTGAAGGTTTTCCTATGTACGTTAAACTTTTAAATTGATTATTTTTATTTTTACTCTTATCAGAAGGAAATACTTGTTCTAATTTATTATTTTCACAATTTAAAGACATATTTACATTAAAAGCTAAGACATAGCTCCACAATTAATAGCGCATTATTGTGATTTTTTTTGCATAAACTCTTTAATAAATGAAACATTTATATTTCCCCTAAATTTTAAATTAATAACACTTTTAATTTTTATAGTACCATATGGATTCAACACATTTTTTATAAGTGTATTTTTCAAAAATGTATGTCTTAACTTAACTAATATCATTTACTTATCTGTCAAATGTGATTAGTTTTAAATGTGAGAATATTAGTAAATAATAAATCTTCTGTTTATATATAAATTATTTATTAAAAATATTGAAGGAGCAATTTAAAATTAGAGTAAAAAGGAACAGTTGAAAATGATAACCGTTATCATTTAAACACAATCTAACTCGACGTTTCATATTTTCAAAAATTCTATTACATTCTTCTTGAATTTTTGCTTTTAATTGATTAATAGTATGGATAGGTTCTTTATAAACTGTATTTTTTAAATGAGGAAATAGAAAATAGTGTAATGGTGTTAAATTAGGTGACCAAGGTGGACACGAATTTTCTGTTCTAGCATTAATTAAACGATTGTCATAAAATTCCCTTAAATAATAGTAGTTTGTGCTGTATGTGCTATTGCACCATCTTGTTGGAAATGCATTGGGTTAAAAATATATCTAAAATATTATTTCTGTATCGCTCGACTGTCACCGATCCAAGAAAATAGGTCCAATAATTCGTCTTTGTGAAACACCTACCCAAATACCTAGTTTTAAAGGATGTAGTGGCGTTTCTCAAAAATAATGAGGATTATTAGCACTCCATATTTTTATTGTTGGTGTATTTATATAACCAGACAAATGAAACCATGCTTCATCTGAAAAGAATATTAAATTTAAATTGTCATCGTCCATTGTATTAATAGACCAATTGCAATATGTTACCCTGTTTTCATAATCTGGGCGCAATAGTTCATGATATAAATTTATTTTGTACGGATATAATCCCAAATCTTTCTTATTAATTTTTTGGCAGGTGCTATATGACTTATTAATTTGTTGGAACAGTTTCCATATAGATAAAAAAGGGTTATCTAACATCCTTTGTTGCACATCTGTAACAGCATCTTGAGTACGTACTGTAGGTCTGCCACTACCTTTTTTTCGTTGAACACTTCCAGTATCTCGAAATTTACTTACTATATAACGAAAGTCATTATAAAATATGGCTTCATCAATTATTACGTCTGGATATTTCAAACGAAGCTCTTGTAAACATTGTTGACTTCTGTACCTCCATTCACCATTTTCGATATAATACCAATAATAACCCGGTTTAAAGAACACATATCACATATTAAATACAATAGACCGGATAAATCTAACGTTGCCAACCATGCTTTAAGTACGCTGCACAATGTGTCGATTAAAGAGTTGAAACTTGCCAAGGCCATTAATAACCCCCGCGATCTTGACGCCTACTAAAGTATTCATATCGCTAAAAACAAACAAAATTCTATGAACAGAGATAAAGGACCGATCCCCTTCACCTGTCTCTTTTCATTCTTAGAACCGTAAATAAAAAGGTCGTTTCAAATTGGAGAAAAAACACATGTGGGTGCCGTTTTCCTTAAGAGAGGTAATATTTTGTCGATCCTCTCGTTCAATATATTTGCATGTTTGAGTTAGTGTATACGTGGACGCCGTGTAAAGTTGTTGCATAAGCAGTTATACTAGCTTTACTGTGCCCCATGTGCGACACATTGATTAGTGGTTTTACCTACTGATGATGAGAACTTAGTTGTCGAAATACGTATTTAGGATACGATTAATAATTGTGGTAAGGGGTTTTATACCTTTTTTTAAAGTTTTTTCGATATATTCATTGCGAAAATATGACTCAATAATGAACGCCTTTTGTTGATCAGTAAATAATATTTTTAATAAGTTAACAATTAATTCAATATAATAAGTTACTACCAACGTTAACTAACCAGAATTCTGACAATTAAAATTAATCACATTTGACAGATAAGTAAATTAAGTTAAGACATACCTTTTTCAAATATACGTAATCCACAGCCGCCACTTATAAAAAGTGTTTTGAATCATATAGTATAATATACTATAGTATAATATAGTATAGTATAATATACTTAATAATAACATAAACACTTTTATTGTGCTCAGGTTTTAATAATTCGTTTCTTTTGTTGCAGGTTTAGACACGAACACTAATCGTTCTCGTTCGAGTAACGGCGCTGCGAAAGATACGGTTTAATAAAGTGTTATAAAAAATTCTTTGGTCTACGGTTATTAAAAAAAAGTGCTGTGTTGTGTGACTGGAGCCAGGATGTTCCTTGTCCAAGGATTTTACGATGAAGGTAATGAAAGTTTTAAAAATTTTGTTGATTTGACTATTTGGTATATAACGAGCGATCATTAAAATTTTCACTCGTAGCTGGCCGTGTATATAAAAATTATGTCGTAGCTTTAGTCATTAAGATGTTATTTCAAACATCTGTCAGTGTCAAATATATATTTTAAAGTTTCATCAAAAGAAAAAGTAATGGCCTTTAATGATATGCATAAAGCGTTTATGGTAGAATGTTACTTCCTGACATCTCAAAAAATTGATGGTATTTGGCAGCATTTAATAGAAAATTGCCTTGCGGAGTTTGAAGTGAGATATCCAAATACTGTTCCTAGCTATAAAACTTTCCGTGATACGCTAATATATTGTGTAAATCTTTTTCGTCAAACAGGCAGTATTTGAAGGAAAAAAGGAAGCGGTCCTCCTCTCAAGAGAAGTCGCGGCGTAATTGAAAATGTCAGACAAATTATTAACGAATCTCCTCAAACATCTATTCGCAGAGTTTCGCAAGAAGTTGGGCTTTCGTATGGAACATGTCAAAAAATTTTAAAAAAGGACTTGCACATGTATCCATATAAATTAACTTCTGTACAAAATCTATTACCTACGGATGATGAAAAAAGAACACAATTTTGCCAATGGTTTATTCAAACAATGACAGACAATATTTTAAATCATACTTTTTTCACCGATGAAGCTTGGTTTTATTTGAAAGGTTATGTTAATTCGCAAAATATGCGTATGTGGTCCAGTGAAAATCCTCATTTCTACAGAGAAGTTCCTCTACATCCAGAAAAAATAGGCGTATGGGTAGGTATGAGTCGTCACCGATTAATAGGACCAATATTCTTTGAGGGCACGATAACATCGGAGAAATATCGTAACGAAATTCTCAGTGTTTTTACTAATCAATTGACTAATGATGAACTCCAGGTCGGATATTTTCAACAGGATGGGGCTACATCTCACGTTACACTTGAAAATATTCAGTTTTTGCAACAATTTTATGGCGATAGGATAATAAGTAGAAATACAGCGATTCCCTATCCACCACGATCGTGTGATTTAACAGTCATGGATTTTTTTGTGTGGCCATATATAAAGAATATTATTTATGAAACACCAATTAATAATCTACAAGAGTTAAGACATAAAATCATAGAAAAATGTGAACACATCAATAACTCACCGCAAATACTGATCAATGTTTTCAATGCTCTACGAAATAGAGTGCGATTATGCTTGGTGGAGAATGGTCAACATTTTACACATTTTTTATAATATTCTATTACTTTGTATAAAAATTATAAATATATTTAATATAAAAGTCAGCATTTCAAATTATTTTTTAACAATCATGACATGACGTTTGTAATTATAATGACACATCCCTCTAATAACTTAAGTTAGGACATACTTTTTGTGTACATGGCTTACTTGAGCGAAAATTTTAATGATCACTCGTTATTACCTAATTTTATTATTGTCAATAATCGTCAACTTATTGAAAAATGAATATTTATTTAACAACATAATTTGAAACATACTTGAGTAGGTAACACCTACCAATTTTGTATAATACAAAAGTATTTTTAATAATATATAATATTATTAACCTACTCAAGTATGTTTCAAATTATGTTGTTATATACGTATTCGGTTCATGCCGACAAGTAGTGAAGACACGATAATACAGTTTTTTATAGATACGGTGGTTACCGACTATAAAAAACACCCGGCTAGTTCTGCGATTATTATATAGACAGCGCTGAATATTCCTTCACGCTCTGTCTTAATAATATCTGCGAGATAGCAAGTTAGTTATGTTTTGTTGAATGTGTCTCTTCTCCAACAGGGGCGTATTGATAATCATGTAGAAATGTGAAATACGTATCTACGTCTTTGGAGAAGATACATTCAAAAATACATATGAACTTGTATTGTGTTCGTCACACCCCATTTTTAATAATATTATATATTATTAAAAATACTTTTGTAGATTATTTATTTGCTGCAGAAATAGACTCCGGTGATCTTTTTTTGCTTTCGGTTGTATTTTTAAGAACTTTGTAACTCTGTGTTCCGGTAATCATACCACGTGTCTCAGCCATCTCGTTTTCCTTAATTTTATAGTGAGTTCTACAGAGTGATTTCGATGCAGTTAATATGAAAGCTCATTTTTTCCTATTGATCTCCGATTTTATTTCCTTCATAGACACATCTTGGTATTTTCATTTATTATATCACCAGCTTCTCGTGTTCTCTATTCCCATTTTATTGGCCATAATTTCAAACCATTTAAAATTACTGCACCTATTACGATCTTTCAAACCCTTTTCTAGATTTTTCTGGTCAGTAAATTCGACTCCAGTATTTTCGTATTTCCACCATTAAATTGAATTAATTTCGTTTGTTTGTAGGTTCTTGTCGTTAGTGTTGCTATTCAAGTGTGTTATTGGAGTTGCACAAAGAAATACAGTATTGTTATATACAAATACACTTAGGATATTAATTTGTGTAGGTGGATGAGATTTGAAGGTACCTACCATGTTCGTTGCAATTAAATATGAAATATATACATTTGGGCCGTAAATTATTAAGAAATATTTATCTATTTTAATTAGTATTTGTAGAGTAACTTATTATTTTAATATTTAAAAATATATTTAAACCCGTGTTTTAATAATTTTTTTTCTTTTGTTGCAGATTTGGATACGAGGTATAGAAAATGATTCGTCGAAAGGTCAGGATTTTTTTTTCTAAGCATGCTTATATACATATTTACACGTCTGTTGTTCCATCTTTTTTTGAATATTAATAATTTGTTAAATTTGCTGATTTTAAATAAAATTTAATAATAATTCATTTTGAATGTTTACAAAGTTTAACAATAAGTAGGTACTTATTATAAACATTTAATGCACCTTTTTGAAGTTTTTATCAATTGCGTTTGTTAGTGAATAGGTCGCGATGTTAGTGTTAGCGTTAGAATGATGATTAGTGTTAGCTGTAGGGATTTACAGGTGTGAAGAAGGAAGAGATAGCTAGAGGAAGTGTCAGCACAGAGTCTGAGTAGGCCCGATGTGCTATAAAAGGAGCCGTTAGATTGATTAGCTTTTCAATTTTTAATTTAGAACTATCGATTTTAGGGTTACGATTATTTATTGAACAATGTTTAATACAATATTAGAAAAAAAAATATATTATATAAATTAATATCATGTTAAAATAGACTTAAATGCGTTTAAATTTTATTGTTCTCTAAATATTAAAATTAATATTGTATTATTTATTTCAATATGGGATTGTTCAACATTTAATTTGTATGGTTTTACATAACGTGTGTTCATTTGAAAAGTCAATCTAGGTTACTTTGAAATTTTAATAGATTAAGACGAAAATATATTAATATGTATTTGTTGTTCCGTAAACGTAAATCCAAATGACATTTGATAATGTCAATCACATTTGTTATTTATTTGTAGTAAAAAAAGTAGTAAAGTAGTAAATTTTCCTCAGTAAATCACATGCTACTAGATTGACTTTTCAAATGAACACCCGTTATATGGACAACAGACGTGCTTGTTTCGAAACTTCATTTATTGAAGATTAAGTTATTATTATTTTTAATTAGCAACTCATTGCACGTGATACGATGACCAATCGAACTATATCGCATACTGTCGCAGACTATAGTCAAGTAATAATTAAATATACCGCGTGTCGTTTAAAATACGGTTTCTGAAATATTGATAAAAGATCTTGAAATTAATATTTAATCAATTTTGGATTTGTTCAATAATAATTTGCCTGCTTTAGGCTTATTTTATATCTATTGACAACAAACGTGATTCTGTTTGAAGCTTTGAAATTTCAAGTTTCCTATTGACGCACTTTTTTCGAGGGGGGTCATATTTAAATTCTGGGGCCCAATTGGAAACCCAGTTGCTGTTCGTTTTTCAATCTCCTAACGTTGATCTAATTACTCATTTCGTGTATGTAGTAAGTAGACCTTAATGTTGCCAATTTTTTTAAACAATTATATTTAGGCAATTTCAACCAATTATAACAGCGTCTAATTTGCATTTTCTACAGAAACAAATGAGATCTACGATTACATATTTTTAATATTCCTAGTGGGAGCAGGGTGCAAGCAATTATAAATAAAGTGAAAGATACTGTTTAGTTTTTTTAGTGGATGTTACCAAATTAGGGTTTGTATTATAATATATTATTAGATCTAATTCTATAAGTATTGTAATACGTAAATTATTACATATTACAATTTTTTTTAATGCGGACGATTTATTTGCATAAGCAATCGATGCTGATTAATATGCATTTTTTACATAAATAAATAACATTCACGATTATATATTTATATACTCGTGGAAGATGAGGGGCGGTGTGGCAAGCATTTATAAATATAGTGAAACATAGTGCTTAGTTTTTTTAGTAGATGCTTCCGAACTAGGGTACGTATTATGATATGTTTTCATATCTAATTCCACAAATATTGTAATACGTAAATTATTAAGTATTACATATTCTTTAATGCGAATAACGATTTATTTGCATTAACAGGGAGGTTCAAAGATAATAAATTATAGAAAAAAAAAACTTGACTTAATCAAAAAATCATATTTTATGTATAGCAAACGCCAATTAAGTTGGCGCGAGGAGGGGTAAGTTCGCGCAGGATTAGAAGTAGTGGGGAGATTTATATTTGGTTTTACATCAAATGTCAGATAATTCTAACCTCTGAGCGTGTATCACTTATGATCCCCTAGCAAAGACATTATGTTCCGTCAAACGTCAATGACAAATGTATTCTGACAATTACTTGAGTAGTGGGGGTGGACGTTTTTAAAAACGGCTTCTGCGCACCCCCTCCTCGCGCCAACTTAATTGGCGATTGCTATATGTATATTAGTTATAATGAATAACATACGAACCCATCATAACAGAATTAAATTTATGAATAATATTTCTTTAAATTAATCTAATTAATTTTGTATTTAATTGCTGTATCCAATGATGGATTAATACTTGTGTTTATTATTAGTTGATATAAGTATAATACGGGCTACAATTATTGAGAATAGAAAGATTGATACAAGTTTTCAGAATTTTTTATTTCAAATATGTTCAAAGTAATTGCCATCAACAATAATACACTTAACCATTCTTTCCTTCCATAGTTCAAAAGCGTGCAGCCAGCTGTCTTTAGGGTTACTATAAAAAAAAAACACTTAACGGCGATATCAATTTCTTCTTCTGACTGGAACCTTTTCCCTCTTAAATGTTTTTTGAGTTAAAAAAATAGCCAGAAGGCCAAATCCGGTGAGTAAGGAAAGGAGGATGTTCTAAAACTTCGATTTTGTTTTCAGCTAAACTGTACAGTTATCCCTGTTGTATGGGACGACGCGTTACCATGATGTAACATAATTCCTTTTCTTGGCACCTTACTGAATACAGTAGGCAAACAATTTTCAACATACCATTTAGCGGTAACTGCCTTCTGATCTTCTAATTTAATTGCGGACACTAAACCCGTATTTCCAAAAAATACTGCGGACATTACTTTTTTCATTGCTCCATACTTTTTCACTGTCGTAGGGGTTTCCTCATCTTCATGTATCCAGATTCGGCTTTCTTGGCGAGTGGGAACATCAAAAAACGGTGTGTACGTTTCATCACCAGTTACAATTTTAGAAATAATTTGATGGCCTCCACCACCATCTTCTTCACTGCAGCAATTATTTTGGGATTAACAACAGTTGAAGGAGGTCCAGCGCTTTCTTTGTGTTACAACCTTGTTAAAATTCTTTATACCATCGATAAACAGTAGCCAATGATGGTGCGAGATCCCAAAATGCCGATTTTAAACTTTCCTCACTCAAGCCTTTCTTAAAATCCTAGTAAATCATTATCCGAAAGTTCTCTCGTCATAATTCCATTTTTTCGATAACAGAAGCGTATTCTATAGGTTATTTCTTAGACACTATTCAACCGAATTGCACAGACTAAATTGTATTTGACAGATAAAATAACGCACTATTTAATAAACAACAATTTGTTTTTCCTAGGTAACTAGATTTTTCTATTCTCAATAATTGTAGCTTATCCCTCATAATAGATTGTGTTAATTTTGTGGTTCGTAACACTTATTAATGCTATTTTGTTAAATTTAGTTAAGAATCCTTAATATTAGATATTTTAATTATTTCACATATTCTAATTATTGGAAGACGAAAGGTTTATTTGTAGAAGCAAGATAATTTAGTTATAAACATCTTCTTTTGCAGGCTCTATTACCAAAACAAAGCTATATCATTGCTTTTCTTTTCGCGTCTGATTATTAATTTCTTGGCGATTTCAAATATGAATGTTTCTATTTCATTGTACGTATCAAAAGCAGCATCTCTGCTTTCAGTTTTTATTATTTTGTGAACTTGCACATACCAATTCTTCATATTTAGTCATATCGTATTCTTTGTTCCTTTGTATATTTGTTTTAGAAAATACTATCTTCAGTTAGTGATCTCTAGTAGGCACATCATTAATTTACTAAAGGATGTTAAAAGCATTCGCTTACATAAGATAAAATAATTACTCCCTATTTGGCAGAGGACTTGAATTTGATCAAAAAATTAAAATTCTCCTAACAAGAAACCTAATTAATTTGTCGTATATGCTTCTCTGCAATTTCTTGAAAAAGTTCTTTAAATTATTTTAATTTTAAATCATGGATTATATCGAGACAGTGTGTGATTTGTGAAACGATGAGGGAATAAACCTTTTATAAACATTTCATATGTTTTTTGATTATTTCTTCGGATAGAATATTAATAATCATTTCATTATTAGATAGAATATTATTAATCATTTCACGACAATTACAAGGCAATTAAGCGAAAGCTAGGAATATTTCGCTTAAATTTAAAGGTCCCAGTTTATTAGAAGATGAAAGTTTTACTTCCAATACCTAAAGAATCCAGAGATACTTCTTCCTTTTGAAACAATACAATAGTAATTTATCGTTTTTTTCCCTTATTCCTCCTATATTATTGGGCCAAGATCAAATTCAGTAAGGTTATTTGTTCAGAAAGGATGCTTTGAGGTTCTCAACGGTTGTACACTTTCTCTTATTTACATCATAACACCAGTACTTTGTTAAAATTGGGATCTTCTATGGAAACTTTTAACAATTGTACTATAAAATCAATAAATGGAAATTAAAGACAATGCTTTTATAAACAACGCTCAAAAATTTAATTTCTCAAATTTTAATATATTCACATATTCCATTTTATTAAAAAATTAAAAATTTGTTTGTACAGAAGTAGAATCCAGAAGTACACCTTGCTTTTTGTGTTTTTAGCAAAATAATTTTGAAGCCTTCTATAAAGATATTTGAGTTACATTTGCTTGTTCATACTGATGGTTTTTCATAAATTAAATTACTTCCATTTTAATATTATTTTATAATGGAGGAAACAAGAGGGTTTAAAAACAATTCTGACTCTAAATCATGATTTATATCTGGATTGTGTGTAATTTGTGAGGAATGCGATGTCCTACAAATGGAATATATTCGTTCTCAACATTCTAAGTCTTTTTTTAACTATTTCTTTAGGCAAAGCTGTTGGTAAAACATTAATCGAATAATTCCGTAGTAATTCAAAAATACTGAAACAAAAGCTAGAAATACTTAAATTTACATATTTTAATACCTTCAAGTACCCCCATTTACTTGAAATATGAAAGATTTTCTTGCGATAGCAACAATTCTATCTAGTCCTTAAATTTTGTTTGCTTTAGACTACAAAATACAAATTCTCCGGATTTCAATATTTCCACCAAGAATTGCATCTTCATACATCCACACTTTTCATCAATGACAATAACACAAGAAGTCAGCATGCATCTCCTTCATCAAAACATGCAGTCTTAAATGCATAATTTTAGATACTCCTTGAATTTATAATTTATCCATCTAATTGTAATTATCAAGGTTATATGATTTGTAAGTAAGTGATTTTTTCTGTTCGCCGTTTAAGAGACATTGCGCGCGTTATGATGACCAATCGAACTATATCGCCCGCTGTCACAGACTATATTCAAGTGATAGTTAAATTATACGGTGCGTCCCGTTAAATACGGTTAAAATAAAGTGTTAATAATGCTATAAAAATGCGTTCGCGTACGGTTATTAAATAAAAGTGTTCGGAAGTGATTGGAACCACCATGAAGGATGACCTGATGCCAGGATGCTGTAATGAAGGTAATGAAAATCTTTTCATTGTATTGATTTGACTTTTATTTTTTGGCATAGATTATTGTTAAAATTTATTATTTTAAGTAAAACAATATTTAATATTGATTTAATTCAGCCTTTATGAAAATTAATCTTCGTGTCAATTAGTATTTAATAAACACATATTTTGTTAAAATTTTCACTTTTTCATACATAATTATACATAACAATTGTTTCGCCACACAACTGCTTCTTCAGGTGTCTGATAAAGTAAATGCTAACTTATATATTTGTGAAACTCTAAGCGTATAAATATGTATCTATAATGTAGAATAATTATAATCCTATAATCAACCAACCAATAAGTTCAAATTCAAAGGAAATTCTTCCCTAAATACTCAATGCAGTGATAGTTAGATCGAATTTACTTTTTAGTTTTACCAATCTGTTTAAATTACAAATTTATTGTGTCACTTGGTTATACTGGCTGTAATTTAATATCAAATATATACATTTGAACTTTAAATTATTACAAACATATTTTTTTTAATTATATTTATAATTTATATTTATTATTTTCACAAATAAAAATATGTTTTTATTAAAAGCTAACACATTACTTTCCAATTAATAGCGTATTAATGTGATTTTTTCCATAAATTTTTTAAAATATAAAATAATAAAACCTTCTCGTTTTCTCTAAATATTCAATTTATAACATTAATTTTTATAGTATAATATACTTAATATTAAAATAAATACATTTAATTTGCCCGGTTTTAATCATTTGTTTCTCTTGTTACAGATTTGGACATGAACACTGTCATTCTCGTTAAATTAACCGCGCTGCTAGAAATACGGTTAAAATAGAATATTATAAAAAATTCGTTCGTGAACGGTTATTAAATAAAGTGTTGTATCGTGCCATTGGAGTCAAGATGCTCTTTGTCCCAGGATTCAAGGATGAAGGTAATGAAATTTTTTAAATTTTGTTATTGTCAATAATCGTCAATTTATTGAAGAATTAGATTTATTAATGTGATTTTTTTTGTATAAATTCTTTAATATATTATGAATACCTGTAATACGTCCGGATTATAATAATTTGTCTTTTCTTCTTGCAGATTTGGGCACGAACACTAATCGCGATTCCGTCGATCTCGTTAAATTAACCGCGTTGCGAAAGATACGGTTAAAATGAAGTGCTATCAAAAATTCGTTCGTGTACGGTTATTAAATAAAAGTGTGTGGTGCCATTGGAGTCAAGATGTTCTTTCTGCCAGGATTCAACGATGAAGGTAATGAAATTTCGTTGATTTGACTATTTGATATAGATTAATTTTATTATTCTCAAAAATTATTAATTTATTTAAAAATGAATCATTAATTGCTGTAGAACTGGACTGCAGAGATCCTTCCCTTTTTCGTGAATTTTTAAGAACTTTCTTGCTCTGTGTTCTTATTTTCTTTAATTTTATGATGCATTTTGTAGAGTGATTTTGATGCAGACCTGTTAATATGAATGCTAATTCTTTCCAAATGATTTTTAATTTCACCAGGTTCTCCTGTTCTCTGTTTCTATTTTATTGCCCGTAATTCCAAGCCAACTAAAATTACTGAACCTAATACGGTCTTTAAATCCTTACCTTGATTTCACTGGTCAGTAAATTTGATCTTAAATTCAGTATTTTCCGCAGTGACACTGCATACCTACCCCCTCTAGTAAAAGTCATAAATTAATATAATCTGTTTACAGGTTCTTGTTGTTAATATTCCTACTCAAGTATGTTGTTAAAATGATACACAGAAATACATTATTGTTACCAACAAATATTCATAGGACATTTGATAAAGATTTTTCATCTGCCTATTTTCTTCCAGACTGCAGACGTCTGGAAGAAAATTCATAGCATTATCATAATAATTCTTGCATATGTGCTGCTGCAATAAATTTATCATTTAAATGTGTGAGTGGAATTTGAACGTAATTACGATCTAACTGCAAACCATGTTCCCCGTAATTAAATATGAAGTACACACATTTGAATTTTAAATTATTTACAAATATCAATCTATTCTGATTAGTGTTTATACATTTATTTATTATTTTAATCTTTCAAAATAAATTTAAATCTGTGCTTTAATAATTTTTTGCTTTTGTTGCAGATTTGGACACGAGGTATAGAAAATTGTTCGTCGAAAGGTCAGGATTTCTTGTTCTAAGCATGCTTATATGCATATTTACACGTCTGTTGTTCCATCTATTTAATTTTGTTTTTATTGTGTATATTGCGTGAATTTTATAAATTTTAATATTAGTTTTTGAATTTTGGTTATATTTTGCTAGTATATAGGTACATATTTTTTGAATTGCCCTAAAAAATAAATTATTTAATTTTAATGATTTTAAATAAAATTTAATAATAATTCGTTTTCGGTTGCAAACGTTAACAATAAGTAGTTATTATAAATATTTAATCTTTTTTGAAGTTTTACCAATTGCGATCGCGAGTGAATAGGTCACGATGTTAGTGTTAGCGGTAGAGTTAGAATCAGGATTAGTGTTAGATGTAGGGATTTACAAGTGCGAAGAAGGAAGAGTCAGCACAGAGTCTACAAAAAGTAGGCCCGATGTACTATAAAAAGACAAATTAGTTTGATTAGCTAGTCAATTTTTAGTTTAGAATTATGGATTTTAGCGTTAGGATTATTTATTGAACAATTTTTGATCCAATATTAAATTGTTCTTTTTCTATATTGTTTAAATTAATGGTATTTTAAAGTACACCTAAATGTATTTAGATTCTATTGTCCTATAAATCATAAAATTAATATTTTATTATTTATCTAAATATGCCATTGTTCAATATTTAATTTGCACGCTTTTACACATATGGACAACAGACGTGCTTCTCTTTGAAACTTCTATTATTGAAGTTTAAATTATTTTTATTATTATCACTGATTAGCCAGTCATGGTGTGTGTACTATGACTATTCGAACTATATCGCGTACTGTCGCAGGCTTTAGTCAAGTAATAATGAGCTATACGGTGTATTGCGTTAAATACGGTTAATATAATGTGCTAAAAGTGTTATAAAAATTCGTTCGTAAACTGTAACTATAAAAGTGTTCGGATGTGATTGGAACCACCATAAAGATGTCCTGTGTCCCAGGATTCTGCGATAGAGGTAATGAAAATCTATTGGCAAGTGGTAATTAAGTATAAGATGTGTCATGTTAAATACGGTTCTTCAAATTTTGAAATTCGTATTTTATTATTTAAACTCTGGGACCCAATTGCAATACGTTTTTCAATAGTGTTATTGCTCATTTTGTATAAGCAGGAATTCCAATTCAAGTAGTAAAAAACAATATATGGAATTATATCTCGTTAATTAAAGTATCAACTTTGTATGAACTGTGTTCGTTTTTAAAGCATGGTTCACCAAATTGTGATTGAGAAACACTCATTCATTATTTAATATCTCCAATTATTTTAACCAATCTTAGCAGTATATGATTAATTTACATTTTCTACATAAACAAATGAGACCCAAGATTATATATTTTTATAATCGGGGAATGGCGAGGGTAGGCGGGGGAGGGAGGGGGCGCAAGCAGTTACAAATGAAGTGAAAGGTAGTGTTTAGTTTTTTTAGTGGATGTTAAGTGACTTAAAGTATGTATTATGGTATTTTATTAGATCTAATTCCACAAATATTGTAATACATGAATTATTACGTATTACAATTTTTTTAACGCAAACGTTTTATTTTCATTACCAAGGAGGTACAGGGATAATCAATTATAGAAAACAAAACTTGAGTTTATCAAAGAAGCATATTTCATTTATATTAGTTATAATGGATAGTATACGAACACGTATAGCTGAATGATTATCTTAAATTTGATTTATATTTCTTTAATTAATTTACTAATTTTACATTTAATTGCATTATCCAAAGATAGATTAATAGTTGTATTTGTTATTAGTTGACACAAGTGTAATAATAGGTTCATTTTATGGTTTGTAATACTTATTACAGATATTTTGTTAAATTAAGGTAAGAATACATAACGTTACATATTTTAATTATTTCATATATTCTAATTTTGAAATTGGAATATGAGTGGTTTTCTTGCAAAAGCTAAAAAGTCCAGAGATACTTCTTCTCTTTGAAACAATACAATAGTAATTGATTTTTTTTCTTTTTAGTTCCCTAATATTGTTGTTTCAAGATAAAATCATAGATTTAACAAAAACTGTTATAAAGATTTATTTATATGAGACAAAAAACTTAGTTCTCACAACAAAAAATCTAATTAATTTATCATATATACATACTTCATTATACTACATTTCATATATTTTTTCCACTATTTCTTAGAGTAGAGCTGTAAATAATCCAAAATATTAATTCGATAAATTCGAGATAAGGAAGCCAAAGCTAGGAATATTTCATTTTACATGTCTTAATATATTAACATATCTAAATTTATTTAAAGTCGAGGGATTTATTTGCAACAGTATCAGAATTCAGAGATATGTGCTTCTTCTTTTTGAATCAGTACAATACTAATTTATTCTTCTCTTTATTTTCATTATAATCTTGTTTTAATAGACTATATTCAGTCAGTTATCTCTGGCTTGAATATAATCAATTTATTAAAAAGATGTTACATTTTCTTGAACAGTTATCAATCTAGAGTCTAATATGGTGATTGAAAGAAGAAGGTGAATACAATCTAAGTTTAAATTGTGAGTTATACTTGTATCACGATAGTTCATAGTGTTTAGAAATCATTCAAAATATGAATTCAAGCATTCCATGACAATTTCAAAATATTTAAGCTATAGCTAGTAATAGTTACTTGCAACATAAGTAGAATCCATAAGTACTCCTTCCTTTTCGTATTTGTAGTAAAATAATTAGTCTTTAGTTTGCTATAAAGCTATTTGGGCTACAATTGTTTGTTCAGAATAAAACAAGAGGGTCTTCAAACAATTCCGAGTCAAAATCATGAATTATCTCCGGATAGTGTGTCATTTTTTATGTACGCGATATCCTACAAATGCAGCACATTCTTTACCGACATTCTAAACCTTTTCGTAACTCTTTCTTTAGACAAAGCTGTCGGTAACATTCATTTAATAATTCCGCAGCAATTCCAAAATACTGAAACGTAAGCTAGAAATGCATATTTAAATTTGTGTATTTTAATATATTTCAAATGCCCTAGTTTATTTCAAGCATGGAAGGTTTTCTTACGATACCACCAATAATTGTATCTAGCCCTTCAATTTTATTTATAGACAAGTAGTTACAAATCCTTCGGGTTTCGTATCCTATTTTTTTTTTTAAGATATCATCTTCAGCCAGTGATCTTTAATAAGAGAATTATTAATTTACTAGAACAGTACTAATAATCCAAAATATGATTTAATTACTTCACTGTAATCCCAATATACTGACGCAAAAGTTAGAAATATTGAATTTAACTTATATTAGTTATTTCAAATTTTCATTTGCATCAGCAAGAGAATCCAAAGACATTCTTTTATTTTTGAATTATCTGTTATTAATACGAAGCTATTTCTTAGTTCTTATATCCTTCGCTTCCTATTTATTTCCAGATAGTCTTAAAATTCAATATTTCCATCTAGAATTCCATCTTCACTTTAAATCTAATTTCTATTCAGATATAACGCAACCAAAATACTGTCATTCTATTCGTTTTGTTCCTGGATTGCAAACATACATCCACATATTTTAACTATGATAATAATACAAGAAACCAGAATGTGTCTTCTTCTTCAAAAACATGCGCTTTTAAATCATTTCAGATACTCCTTGAATTTAATTTGTACATCTAATTGTAAGGTAATATTATCAAGGTTATAAAATTCGTTAAGTAAGTGATTTCTTTGTGTTCGCCGTTTAGGAAACAGCGCGCGTTACGAAGACTAATCGAACTATATCGCGTACTATCGCAGAGTATAGCCAAGTGTTAATTAAATATACGGCGTGTTGCGTTAATTACGAAGACTAATCGAACTATATCGCATACTATCGCATAGTATAGCCAAGTGTTAATTAAATAGACGGCGTGTCGCGTTAATTATGAATAAAATAAGTCCTAAATGTGAAATTCGTTCGCTTACGGTTATTAAAAGAAAGAGTTGGAAGTGATTGGAACCACCATGAAGGACGTCCTTTGTCCCAGGATTCTGTGAAGAAGGTAATGAAAATGTTTTTATTGTATTGATTTGACTTTTATTATTGGGCATAGATTATTGTTATCATTTATTATTCCAATTAAAACAATATTTAATATTGCTTTGATTGTTGATAAAACAACAAAAGCCTTTTGTTATCCCTAAATCTTCAATTTATAACATTAATTTTTATAGTATAATATACTAAATATTAAAATGAATACATTTAATATCCCCGGTTTTAATCATTTGTTTCTCTTGTTACAGATTTGGACATGAACACTAATCGCCATTCTGTCATTCTCGTTAAATTAACCTGCGCTGCCAGAAATACGGTTAAAATAGAATGTTATAAAAAATTAGTGTGCGGTTATTAAATAAAGTGTTGTATTGTGTCACTGGAGTCAAGATGCCCTTTGTCCCAGGATTTAAGGATGAAGGTAATGAATTTTTTAAATGTTCATTTAACTATTTGATATAGTTTAATTTTGTTATTGTCAATAATCGTCAATTAATTGAAGAATTAGATTTATTAATGTGATTTTTTTTGCATAAATTCTTTAATAGAAAATAATAAAATCCTTTTGTTTTCCCTACATTTTCAATTAATAACATTTAAAGTTTTTCGATTATAATATTCGTAATGTTAAAATAAATACCTTCAGTATTTGCTTCCAGGTTATGATAATTTGTTTCTTTTGTTGCAGATTTGGACACGAACACTAATTGCGATTCCGTCTGTCTCGTTAAATTAACCGCGCTGCGAAAGTTACGGTTAAAATAAAGTGTTTTAAAAAATTCGTTCGTGTAATGTTATTAAATAAAAGTGTTGTGCCATTGGAGTCAAGATGTTCTTTGCGCCTGGATTCAACGACGAAGGTATTGAAATTTTGTTGATTTGACTATTTGATATAGATTAATTTTATTATTGTCAATAATTGTTAATTTATTGAAAAATTAATGATTCATTTACTGTAGAACTGAACTGCAGAGATCCTTTCTTTTTTCATTCATTTTTAAGAACTTTCTTGCTGTGTGTTCTTATTTTCTTTAATTTTATATAGCGATTTTGATGCAGACCTATTAACATGAAAGCTCATTCTTTCCAAATGATCTTCGATTTTCTTTCTTTTAGTAGACAAGCGTTGGTATTTTCGTTTATTATATCACTAGTTTCTCCAGTTTTCTGTTCCTATTTTATTGTCCGTAATTCCAAGCCAACTAAAATTACTGAACTTAATACGGTCTGTTTGATTTTTCTGGTCAGTAAATTTGATCTTAATTCAGTATTTTCCGCAGTGATACTGCCTCCATACCATTTCCATTAAAAGTCTTAACTTAATTTCTTAAGTTCACAGGTTCTGGTTGTTAATGTTGCTACTCAAGTATGTTGTTGAAATTATACACAGAAATACATTATTGTTACCAACAAATATTCATAGGACATTTGATGAAGATTTTTCATCTGCCTATTTTCTTCCAGACATCTGCAATTCATAGCATTATCATAATAAGTCTTGCGTATGTGCTGCTACAACAAATTTATAATTTAAATCTGCGAGTGGAATTGAACGTAATTACAATCTAATTGCAAACCATGTTCGCCGTAATTAAATATGAAGTACACAATTCGAATTTTAAATTATTTACAAATATCAATCTATTATTATTAGTGTTTATAAATTTACTTATTATTTTAATCTTTCAAAATAAATTTAAATCCGTGCTTTAATAACTTTTTGTGTTGTTGCAGATTTGGACACGAGGTATAGAAAATGATTCGTCGAAAGGTCAGGATTTTTTTTTTCTAAGCATGCTTATATAGATATTTACACGTCTGTTGTTCCATCTTTTATTTTGTTTTTCATTGTGTATATTGCGTGAATTTTATAAATTTTAATATTAGTTCTTGAATATTAATTAATTATTAATTTTGATTAAATTTTGATAGTATATACATATTTTTTGAATTGCCCTAAAAATTAAATTATTTAATTTAAATGATTTTAAATAAAATTTAATAAATCGTTTTCGGTTGCAAAGTTTAACAATAAGTAGTTATTATAAATATTTAATATTTTTTGAAGTTTTACCAATTGCGTTCGTTAGTGAATAGGTGTTAGTGTTAGCGATAGAGTTAGAATCAGGATTAGTGTTAGATGTAGGGATTTACAGGTGTGAAGAAGGAAGAGCCAGCACATAGTCTACAAAAGTAGGCCCGATCTACTATAAAAAGACCAATTAGTTTGATTGGACAGTCAATTTTTAGTTTAGAATTGTGGATTTTAGCGTTAGGATTATTTATTGAACAATTTTTGATCCAATATTAAATTGTTCTTTTTCTATTTTGTTAAAATTAATGTTATGTTAAAGTATACCTAAATGTATTTAGATTCTATTGTCGTATAAATCATAAAATTAATATTTTATTATTTATCTAAATATGCCATTGTTCAATATTTAATTTGCATGCTTTTACAGATATGGACAACAGACGTGCTCCTTTTTGAAACTTCTATTATTGAAGTTTAAATTATTTTTATTATTATGACTGATTAGCCAGTCATGTGTGTGTACTATGACTATTAGAACTATATCGCGTACTGTCGCAGGCTGTAGTCAACTAATAATGAACTATACAGTGTATTGCGTTAAATACGCTTAATATAAAGTGCTAAAAGTGTAATTATAAAAGTGTCCGGAAGTGATTGGAACCACCATAAAGGATGTCCTTTGTCCCAGGATTCTGCGATAAAGGTAATGAAAATCTATAGTCAAGTGGTAAGTAAATATACGGTGTCATGTTAAATACGGTTCCTGAAATCTTGAAAATCATATTTTATTATTTATTTAAATATGGCATAATTCAATATTTAATTTTCAAGCTTTATGTATATACATATATTTATATACATATATATATATATATATATATATATATATATATGTATGTATATATACATATATATATATATATATATACATACATATATATATATATATATATATATATGTATATATATATATATATGTTTCCTATTAATGCAGTCTCTCCGAGAGGGTCGTATTTAAAATCTGGGACCTAATTGGGAACCCAGTTGCAGTTCGTTTGTCAATTACTCATTTTGTGTATGTAGGAATTCCAATTCAAATAGTAAAAAACAATATATGTAATTATAGCTTGATAATTAAAGTATCAACTTTGTATGAAGTTTGTCCGGTTTTAAAGCATACTTCATGAAATTGCGATTGATAAGCATTGATTTATTATTTAATATCTCCAATTATTTTAACCAATCATAGCAGCATCTGCAATTTACATTTTCTACATAAACAAATGGGACCTGTAATTATGTATTTTTATAATCGCGGCGGGGATAGAGGGGGGCTCCATCAGTTATAAATGAAGTGAAACATAGTGTTTAGTTTTTTTAGTGGATGTTACCGAATTAAGGTATGTTTTATGGTATATTATTAAATCGAATTCCACAAATATTGTAACACGTGAATTATTACATATTACAATTTTTATAATTCGAACGATTTATTTGCATTAACAAGGAGATTCAGAGGTAATCAATTATATATATGTATTTGCATTAACAAGGAGATTCAGAGGTAATCAATTATAGAAAACAAAGCAGCTTGAGTTTAGGTATCAAAAAATCATATTTTATCTATATTAGTTATATAATGGATAGTATACGAATACATATAACTGAACGATTATGTTAAATTTATGATGATGTTTCTTTTAATTAGTTTACTTAATTTTTTATTTCATTGCTATATGCAAAGATAGATTAATAGTTGTATTTGTTACCCTAATATTTATACAACTTTTGCTCTATCTTATCGATTAGAAATATCAATAATCCAAAATATTAATTCAATCATTCCATGGCAATTTCAAGTTAATATTATATATTTTAATAATTTAACTTGGCACAATTTATCAATAGTCGAAAGATTTATTTGCAAAAACAAGAGAATCCAGAAATATGTACTACTTTTTTTTTAATCAATGCAATATTAACTTATTGGTCTTTTCAATTAGTAGTCTCTCATAGGAAAATAATCAATTTATTAAAAAATGTTAAAGGCATTCATTTTTCAATTATTTTAATTGGATTTGATAGACAAATTGAATTTCATCAAACTATTAAAGTTTCTCTTGTGATAACAGATCTAATTAATTTGTCATATATACATCTAAGCAAGTCTTTCATGTGAATGATCGAGAGGTTTTCCATATGGTGCAATCAAAGTACTGTAATTCTATTGATTTTGTTCCTGGATTGAAAATGTGCATCAATATTTTTCATTTATAATAATAACATAAAGCAACCAACACCTTCTTCTTCAAAACATGCATTCAAGAGCATTATTTCAAATACTCCTTGAAATTAATTTGTTCATATAATTGTAATACAATATAACCAAGGTTATAGAAAGTAATTTTTTTCTGTTCACCGTTAAGAATCATTGAGGACTAATCGAATTATATCGCGTACTATCGTAGAGAATAGTCAAGTGTTAATTAAATATATGGTGAGTTGCGTTAAATACGGTTAAAATAAAGTGCTAAAAGTGTTGGAAACCGTTAACCGTACGCGCAATTTGTCTACCAACTCTCCCTACTTGGTAGACATATTGAATTTGAACAGTACATGAAATTCCTAAGCGCATGCGACACCTTTGGTTCTTCCATACATGTTTTTGCCACCATAAGTGATGATTTACTTAAATTTTTTCTATTGAAGATTGTTTTTCTGAATAGCATTTTCAATGCCTTTAAAAATATCTTATCCAGTGGTCGTGATGTGAATGCTATGAACGCCAAAAGCTCCTCATACACTTCATAATTTTTATGTACCTCTTGCATAAAAAGTAACACCGACGGACCAGTATCTGAAATGAGCAATATCTGAAACATCTGTTGACTCATCCAGACCACTCTTATCAGACAATTGAGATAGTATATATTCTCAACAGCATTGACTTTTCGAGCCACAGTGTTTGTAGACAAACTGATGTTTTTAAATAAATTAGCTTTTTTGGAGATATTTCTTCTGTTGTTGCAATCATGCAATCCTTGACACGAGTTGCTTCTTTTTGTTCAGCTTCTTTCACACTTCTAGCAATTCCACTCTCGATAGTTTTCCATATTTATACCATGCATTCTCGGTGCGTAGAACTTATTCGAAAACACTCGAAAGTACTCGAATCTTCCAAACAAGCGATCATGCAGCAGGAATTTCCTAGAATAAGCTCTAGCCTTGCTACTCGCTGCAAGATGGCGCTGGATAATTCGTCTAACCAAGCATTATTGATGTTTTCGCGTAATTCCGCCTCTCTCCACAAGATGGCGTTGCGCTACTGTAACTTTTCCCCATTCTGCACTTAACTTCTCTACTCTCCGCAAGATGGCACCGCTATACATTTAGCATGGTTGTAGCAGTAGGCGCATTGACTATCTTCACCGCATTGCACGTAATTCAAAACTATAGTATGTTGGGGTGATGAGCTATTTAGGTTGTGGCTCTTTGAACTTAGAAGAAGAATCAGCGTGGCACTTAGAGTAAAAAGTTTGGGTAACTGTGTAATCTTATCACAATGTCGTATTTTACGATCCATACTATGTTCTTCGAAAAAGATTCATTTAATTTCAAATTATTGCTTCATAACACAGTAGTATGATTACATAAATCGGCAAAATGCCACAAGACAGTAACTCGCGCTTCATTCTCAATGGATCCTGGATAATTTTTGACATTTCCATGAATTAAGATTTTGAAATGTCAGGAAAAATGGTTACAAAGTGTCTGTCCTGGATTTTTTCATTAATTTCTCTCTTGAGTTCTTTAGTTATAACAGAAGGTCCGTCAATTATAAATGAAGGATGTTGTAGTTTCAGTGCCGCCAACCTAACTAAACAAACGTAGGGCACATTTTAAATCTTGTACTCTTAATGGGACACCCGCTAGCTTTTACTTCTTTTGCTTGTTTATTGAAATTTTACTTGTAATGGCCGCAAGGATGTCTTTTTATATTTTCTCTACAAGGCCAAATGTCGGTGCTACAGGTAAAAGAAGAAAATGGGGTTTTCGCGTTTTCTTTTTAATAACAAAGGTCATTTGTCACAGGTATATTTTCTTTACGGATTTATAACAAACACAAAATTTAACAACTTTGCCAAATTTAAACCTATACTCTATCTCCAGTAATAAGCGAGATCCCCATGGTGAGGGCCGAAAATGAATCAGCCTGTATATATGAAAAATGTGTGAAAGCCGTATCCATCTGGAATGTGCAGACGCCGACGTTTCATAGTTTTTACTAATCGTCAGTGCACCTCATTCAGAAATAGATACGACTTTCATTTCTATACTGCGTGTATATATGCAAATGATGATAAACGTAATGTTAATGAGAATTAACAATTATTATCCGGATGAGGTGCACTGACGATTAGTAAAAACTATGAAACGTCGGCGTCTGCACATTCCAGATGGATACGGCTTTCACACATTTTTCGTTTTTCCCGGACAACTTGAACGGTTGGCGCCGTGACGCGTTGTAGCTACATTCTTAGACAAATGTGATTTTGTCATGTGCAGAAATTGATACAACGAATTAGAGCGGCAATTGCATGTAACGTGGGAATTTAATAATTATTAATTATCATTAACATTACGTTTATCATCATTTGCATATATACACGCAGTATAGAAATGAAAGTCGTATCTATTTCTGGATGAGGTGCACTGACGATTAGTAAAAACTATGAAACGTCGGCGTCTGCACATTCCAGATGGATACGGCTTTCACACATTTTTCATTTTTCCCGGACAACCTGGACGGTTGGCGCCGTGACGCGTTGTAGCTACATTCTTAGACAAATGTGATTTTGTCATGTGTAGAAATTGATACAACGAATTAGAGCGGCAATTGCATGTAATGTGGGAATATAATAATTATTAATTCTCATTAACGTTACGTTTATCATATATATATATATATACATAATATTTTCGTGACCTTGGTATGATATGGTAAACTTAATAAGTCGGCGATTAAAGGTCTGGTTTATTACTTCAAAGTATATATATTTAAGACAACCCTACATGTTTCGGCAATGATTCCTTTGTCAAAAAAATATATATTTTTTATATCCTTGAGAAAGGCATCATTGCCGAAACATGTAGGGTTGTTTTAAATATATATACTTTGAAGTAATAAACCAGACCTTTAATCGCCGACTTATTAAGTTTACCATATATATATATATATATATATATATATATATATATATATATATATATATATATGGTTCATTATTTCTTGGAATTTAGCTTGATAACTATTCATTAGATCGACTTTTATTTTATCTCCATCAGAATAAATTTTATTACAATATTAGGTGTTTCCTGTAAAGGTAAACTTAAACTAATAATAATGTAACTATTGTTTTTTGTAAAATGTAAACTTATATATAGGTAGTTATGGTACTTACAATTTGTATTCTTCTTTTTAATTTTTTAAAACAGCTTGAACTATTTTACCTAAAATATAAAATTGGCACATTGTACATTCAACATATGGAAGTAGAGTATATTTTAGTAGGCCTAAAGTATGAATATATTTTAAATTCTTGTGTTTTGTCTTTGCCTGTAATTTGATACTTTAGGTTTGGTGTGGGTGAGTTTTAAAAGATTTAAGTGTTACGGGATTGGAATTTTTACATTATTTATATTACGGATTTTTTTTAGATCAATCGGAGATATAATTTTGACAGACTTGAAATTTCATGACTGTCATTAACGACATTTTCTTTATGTTTTTAAATATGAATTAACTCTAATTCTGATCTTGCTTTGCAATTTGTTTCGGTTTGTAGTATTTTAACTTCCATGGAATTGAAAGTGTGGTTATTTTTAGTTTTATGTTTTTTTTAAAGCTGTAATGTTTTTTGAATATTTGACCGTTGAATATTCAAAAAACATTTGCACTTTAAACTTTTCCCACATAGTTTTCTCGGAATAGTACCTATGCGTAATTAAATCATATCTATGTATTTTTTTAAATTCAGGACTCTGATAATTATATTTGTAAAATGGTTTATTTTCAAATATACTAGAATGCTACGCCACTGGCGATTTGGTAAAGAGCATATCTTCAAACCTTAGCCAAAGACGCTACGCTTAACACTATCTTTCCTTTTCAGATTGTTTTACTAAAGGTGACAACTTAGTAATTTATATTGTAGTTAGGTATTCTTCTTGTTTCTGTCTGTTTACTAGAGATGGTTCGAATTGATAAGAACATGACTAACGTTGTTAAAAGGAAAATGTTTAAATTTTAAAATGCCTTGCAAAGATTTGGCTTTTTCGTCATTGCTCCTTACCCATTTTCTGTTCTTATGGAAGAATTAGGTGAATGGAGTCAATTTACTGGAATGTTATATAGCATTGTATACTTCAGAGTTTGATAAGTAGAATTTTCAGATCTAAATTATGATAAAGAAAATATGTTCGAAATTGTTTCCAAATTGTGCGTTTATTTCCTAGAGTTGGAGGAAAATGTAATAATTTCTTAGAGCTTTGGAAACGGTATATGGGATCTGTTTTTGTTGATGTTCCGAAAGGAAAATTATTAATGAAATGTAAAGTCGAATTTAAGGACAAGAAATGCGTTCATAATTTACTTGTGCTATTGTACCCACACCATTATGCAAATGGCTGTAATAAAGTCTAAAAAAATCACAACTGGACAAGGGAAAGCTCTTAAAAGTCAAAGGTGCAGTTCGAATTAATTGGCTTTGACTAATTAATCTGAAATCGGTTAATAAAATAGCGTGGTATCTATTTGCGTGATAATTATTCGTAATTAAACAGAAAAATATTCATATACGACGTCTCTTTTCCTTAAGGCTCGATTTTGAAGGAAACTCGTGTTAGAGATATTAGGAAAAGAAAAACTAAGAAGTACGTATTTTAATAAAAAAATAGTTTTTATTTTAATTTTAGTTGAATTTATGTTCATGGATTAGTGACAGGAATTTAGTTTATTTATTTATTCGGTCATTCAGAATTCAGAGCGATAATGGCATGAAAAGTATTGTTTTAGCAAACTATACCTCTATATATTCTTAAGACGAGTTTGAGCTAATAATTGCTTTAAAGGACATTTAAACTGGTAGGTCTGGAGATCTATACTTTTGAAACTATACTATTACTAAGGACTACTAACTGATTTGCAACCATATTTATACACGGTCAGTTTCTTATTATAGCTTACACCGTATTATTTAATCACTTATTTAACTGTAACTTAGGCTATACCGCAACGAACAACATTATTAGGTGCATAGTAGAGTGCATCAACTATTAATCGAATCATTGGAACTGCGAAATGACATCGAGATGAAAGTCGATACTCAGCCCAGGGTATAATGGTGCGATATTCAAATTTTTGTTGGAAGACGTATATATCGAGCCGTAGGAGGTATACTATGACGTGCTTTAGCATATGGAAGTGGGTTTTAGTTGGTGTTAATTCCAGGCACCAGCAATGCCCAGCGTTACGTTGATGAGGTGGTTGAACTCCATTTTCTTCTATTTCAGCAGCTCGAAGATTCAATTCTTCAGCAGAATAATACTCGCGCTCACGTAGTGAGAACTTTTCTAACTCGGTTCGAAGAGGGCCATGTCAATATCTTGCTAGGGCCATCCAGATCTCCCGACCTATCGCCACTCTAGCACGTGTGGGATATTATTGGAAGAAAACTGATGAACTTAGCGAATCCCCCACGAACACAAGAACCCTTCGCCATGAATTGCAGATTGCTTGGGACACCATACCCCAAGAGATTATCGACCACCTACTGAAATGAATGCCACGAAGGTACACCCCAGTACATTATTAACAACAATTTAATTAATATGTGTTAACCTTTTGTTCTTTTTCTTTGAAATCACAATTCATTATTACCTTTCAATAGTTATACCTTTCTGCTAAGTTTTATCAAAAAATTCTCATCGATTTTTGGTGTCGCAATATTCATGTCATGTAGTAAACAGTAAAAGCA
Source organism: Melolontha melolontha (assembly GCA_935421215.2). Taxonomy (NCBI): domain Eukaryota; kingdom Metazoa; phylum Arthropoda; class Insecta; order Coleoptera; family Scarabaeidae; genus Melolontha; species Melolontha melolontha. The sequence continues at coordinate 21,377,870 of OW285243.1, read as the reverse complement.
TTTGGTTACACTCCTTCCAATGCAGCTTAAAATTAAAAGTGGGCCTATACTTGAAATAAATAGCCAGCTTCATAATCGACTTTTGCGTTATATTCATTAGATTATATTTTGAAGCAATCCTATTCATTTAACAAAACATATACCGTAAAGTGGGGCGAAATTGATTTTGGGGGGTGAAATTGATAACTACATCCGATTCAAACATTTTTAAATTTGCCGCGTTACTTGTTTGAGTTTTGTCAGTTGGCAATCTGGTGTCATTTAGTGTTACAACCACAGATTGCATAGAAGTGTCGCGCTTGGTAATATCTTTTGTTTTTGTCGCATAAAAACTAAATTATAAGTGAGCCTACTATTTCAACACTCAACTTCAACTTCAGAACTATTGAAGGTACGTAAAAAATTAAAGCTATTTAAACTCACCTAGCTGCATGGACGTATATACTGGTATCTCCTAACCTATTTCGTACTCGTTGTTTTAATGTGCTTTGACCAGTAGCGCGGGAAATTTGAAAAATACAACGTGGGGTGAAATTGATCATAGGCGTGGGGCCAATTTGATCGTTTATGTTTACTGTGAACTTTATTGCTTAGACGTGTTCTTTCTTTATTTAAGGGTTTTAAAAATGGTACGACTTTATAAAAGGAAGCCTGAAGCTAGAAACTACAAAAACTATTCTCAACAAAATGTTGAAAATGCTCTGGAGAAAGTTGTAGATCATGGATGGAGCTTACGAAAATCTGCTAAGGAATTTAAAATTCCATACGGCACCCTTCACAACAGATTTCATGGACAACGTGTAGGAAAAAATGGTGGCCAGGTTTTCTAGGAATGAAGAAAAATCCCTAATTCAATTTATCTCAACTTGTGGAGAATGGGGGTTTCCCTTAACTTTGTTAGACGTCAGACAACTTGCAAAAAACTATCTAGATAGCCGGGGCCGTACTGTGGCCAAATTTACTAACAATATGCCAGGTAAGGATTGGGCATATTCGCTATTACGCAGATATAAAAACGAAGTTACCAATAAATTAGCAGCAAACATAAAACGATCTCGCGCTGATGTGTCAAGGCAAATTATAGTCGACTATTTTGAAAACTTGAATGTTACACTAGAGGGAGTTCCGCCGTCTAACATATTCAATTATGATGAGACGAATCTACAGGATGATCCGGGGCAAACGAAAATGTTGTACCGTAGAGGAACTAAATACCCGGAACGTATTTGTAACTTTAGTAAAAGTGCAACGTCAATTATGATGTGCGGTTCCGCTTCAGGAGTTCTGTTGCCACCGTACGTTATTTATAAATCGGAGAAGATGTGGGTGCAGTGGACCGAGCAAGATCCAAAAGGGCCACCATGCTGTAATGCAAAATGCTGCTCATCAGGTTCCCGTTACAACCGCACGCATTATGGATGGAATGATGCATAAACTTTCGCAGATTGGTTTGTTTCAACCTTTCTGCCACACGCCAAGAGACTTTAAGGGCATAAAGTTTTATTGGGCGACAATTTATCGTCCCACTTTACCAACGAGGTGTTGCAGCTATGTGCTGCAAATAATATATCATTCGTTTGCCTCCCAAAGAACTCAACCCATCTCACTCAACCGCTTGATGTTGGATTTTTCCGACCTTTTAAAATTGCTTGGAGGGGTGTTTTGACTAGATGGAAAGCTGCACATAAACTTTCAGCGTCTATCGATAAAAAGGACTTTCCACACTTACTGAATGCAACATTGCTGGAAATGGATAAGAAGATCGCTAATGGCGCTATACGAAAAGATCTGTTGATGTCCTTTAATGCAACTGGAATATCACCGTTAGATCCGATTCCTGTTTTGCGAAAAATTCCCTCAGAAGCCACTGATGAACCCAACAACGATCTCAACAATGTGTTGGTTGCATATTTGCAGCAGTAAAGATTTTCAGCCGTGCCGTCAAGACGGAATATAAAAAGACAAAAACTTGTCGTTGTGCCGGGAAAAAGTGTGACTGCGCTAGACGAAGACTCAGATAGCGATTTCAGTGCACCTGATTCATTGACCAATGATAATTCTGACAATGAACCGATGGAAGATAGTCATGAAGAAGTAGAATATACAGCACCAGAGCAAAATGGAATCGAGAAGGGAAACTTTGTATTGGTAAAAGTATTCGGTGGTTCAAGGAAGAAAACAATGTATAGATACGTTGCATTAGTTCAAAATGTAACAAATAACAGTGAAATAGAACTGCTGGGAATGAAGTCTTTGGATAAGGAAGGCAAAATTTTCAAAACTGAAGAAACTGACAAATTTGCAGACATAATAGCTCAGCTTCCGAATCCCACATTAAAAGCATTTGGTAAGCTACAGGCGTACTATTTTGACCACGTAATCGATATCAAGGAAATCTAGTTGTTTAGAATTTTTCTGTATTATGTCTTTTTCAAATAAAGTAATCACATTTTGTGTTTTTTACTTTTATTTTGCCTTAAAAATTGATACCTAATAATCGAGAAAAGTTAAACGGATGATGCTGATCAATTTCACCCCGAAACCGAAAATTTCCAATAACATTTTAATCATCCAATATATTTCGGTCAGGGTCAAATTGATCGCACTTATACAGTTCGTATGTGCATCCTATGCAATAAATTGCAAGTGATCAATTTCACCCCGCTCTGAGAGTGTAGTTGATCATCTTTTATTTTCATTATGTGAACAAATACAAAAATAATTTATGGTTTTTACAAAATGTAACGGCTACATATCTTGTACCCCCACCCACTTTAAGGGAAATAACCACCATTTTATTATTTTAAACAAAAATACAAGCAAAAATCAATATTTATGATCAATTTCGCCCCACTTTACGGTACCATTGTTTAGTTAGATTACGTTCTCCATAAATATACAGATGTATATTAATAGTATCAACAGTACAGGAGAAAATTCATTGTTACGCAAAACATACTAGTTGATGAATTTGGCTTTGCTTAATTTCCTTTTTCTTCACAACAAAGTATCGCTTATGTTGTGATGTGGGAATCGCTTGTCTGAACACAGTATTGGGGTGATACCGTAATTTCCTCGTCATTAAACAGACGTTGCTCTGTATGTGAGCACACACGTTCATTCTTTCGTGTGTCTTCCGTCTTCCGGTCGTTGATAAATGCGTGAGAAATACGCTTTTGGTGGAACAGCTTCGACGGATGGATCATCTGCTCTCCATGATGCCCGGAGAGCGGATGATTTTCGATTTGCATATTAAAAAGGTATAAAAATACCGTATATTTTAGAAATGGGATAATACTTCATTTTATTACTGATCTGGAAAAAGCATTTTATAAAATAACTTTTAAAGTAATAAAAATTTTTAAAGTATAAAATTAGATTGGTTTTAAGTGTATGCGAACTTCTACCTATTACGCCCGTAAGATGTAGAGGTTAATCATTATTTTCTATAATATTTTATATTAATAAAAATGTTTTTGTTTTATATAGAATTTGGTGAAATTTTACCTACTCAAGTATGCTTCCAGGTGCCGGCACCTGGTACACTGATGGATCACAATCTAGTCAGGGGGCAGGTGCAGGCATATGCGGAATGCGCCCTAGAATGCAGATATCGATATGTCTGGAGAAACATACAACTGTTTTCCAGGTCGAATTGTTTGCAGTCGCAGCCTGCGCAGAGGAAATTCGGGAAGCCGGCTGCGCAAACAAAAAAATTAACATAATGACTGATAGTCAGGCGGCTATTAAGGCCATTATGAACTCATCAACCAGGTCTAAGCTTGTGAAATATTGTAAACAGGTCCTCAATAGCCTGGCACAAGACAATAGAGTGTCGCTGGTATGGGTGCCAGGATATGAGGGAATTAAAGACAATGAGATAGCCGACAAATTGGCCAAAGAAGGTACTAATAGGAACTTCATAGGACCAGAACCTGTATGTGGAATCACTAAGGATTCCGCTAAAAGGGAGATCTGGTTATGGCTAGAAAAAGAACATAAAAATAAATGGAGGTTAACGGAAGGTCAACTCCATACCAAAACATTACTAATGGAGCTGGACGGAAAGTTTTCAGTCAACCTAATTCGTAGTAACAAAAAGTAAATTAAAATAATTACCGGGTTAATAACCGGACATTGTCCTTTAAGGAAGCATTTGTACAGCATGGGCTTGGTTAGCGAGCCCTGGTTTAGGAGATGTGAAAAACAGGAGGAAACTAGCCTTCATGTAATATGCACGTGTGAGCAACTGAAGCAACTCACACAGAAATATTTCGGGAGAAATCTATTGGATCCTTCGAGTGTACTCAAACTTCCCCTGAAGAGGATAGTGGCTTTTATCGAGGACACAAGACTAACAGAGTGGAACTGAGAGATCTATTGGGAATAGTACAAAGAGCAGTGTGCTCGAGTGCCTGGACGTGCTGGCGTCCAACCCAAAACAGAAGAAGAAAAAGCAGAAGATGCTTCCAATTACTTTGTTAATTATTATGGATCTCTATATAAAAATGTTTTGATATTATGATACTCTTATGAGCAGATTAAACTTTGTATGGTATCATTACGTGCTGTAAAATGCTCTTACAAACCAACCAAATGCAAACAAGTGCACATGTAATCGTATATGTAACACATGTATATGTAACACATGTAACGCAAGATATAGTCGTTTGTAAGCCGAAAACCCTGATTCGGCAGTAAACCATTCTACGATCTTCATCATATATCAGCGAATGATGTAGTGAGATAGCTTGATATATCAGCGATCGATTTAGTACTGGAGAGTCCGCCTCTTAGTACCATTAGGGAAAGGTGGCGGTCCTGCACGTCATCAGTTCTTTTTACACCCTGGTTCCTCTTCGACGCCTTTCCTGGCCCTTCCTATTCCAGGACTGATAACAGCGCAAGATGATTGTTTCCGGTTAAGAGGATTTGGAATTTCCCTGTACGAAAAAACACCTTCGCGCAAGGCCGCTAGCCGATCTCTGTCCAATTCGCTCAACTGGTGGTAATTTCTACGTTGCCGTACTATAGGCATAATCAAAGCCTCAAAACACGTTATACAAAAATATTACAAAAGAAAATGGTGAAAATTGAATCATAACTCGCAAGAAATACAGCTTTTTCTGATTAATGTCAGAAAAAGCTGCAAGAAGTACTAGCTATACCATGACCATTTGATTCATCACAGCAAAATTATAATCAATTATTACCTTTGAATACGTTTCTGCCAAGTTTGGTAAAAAAGTTCACACCTCTTCTTAATGCTGCAATTTCCACGTTACGTACTATATTTCAAAATATTTTCTCTAAGATTACCTATATTTATTTATTCAACGAAACTGCTGTATCTGTATTCACAAAATGCTTTCTCCGCATATTCTTTTTAATGTAGTGAGCAAAATAGTTACAGTATACTAGGTTGAGTCTAGATGGAGTGTGGGTAATTAAATGGACACTTGATTCATATAAATAATTCATTAAACTTCTAGTTTCAAAAATTCTTTTATTGTAAATACCACTACAATATTGTTTCGCCATACAATGGCTTCATCAGGTGTATGAAATACTGAATATGTACAATACAAGTTTGAATATTTATGTGAAAATTATTGGGGAAATGGTGGTGGAAAAATTTTTACAATCTTAAATTTAGTAGAGGGGAGTTGTTTAAATCTAGTTGGTCATTTAAAGCTAATCCTAAACTATTGTATCTATTAATTTCTAAGTTTTCAACAGGTTAAGTTTTTTACTTTTTTCTTGAATGTGTAAAATTTTGAAATTTGTATTAAATCTATAATTGATATCTATACAATTTTGAATGTCCTCCCCGTTTGTCCTATGTATACCTTATTACAATCTTCGCATGTTAACTTATATACACCAGAGTTTGATTATTTGTCTATTTTATCTTTGTTGTTTTTAATAATGTTCTGTATAGTATTATCTGTTTTAAATGATATATGAGAATGGCTGACAAATATTAAGCACTACACACATGATCTAAACAGACAAAAATACCTAATGACCATACTCTTCGCCCACGATCAAGCTCTAATAGCCAGTGACGAGGACACACTTCAAAGAGCTGTCTACGACTTAAATAGAATAACCGAGAAATACAATCTAATGATATCAACAGAAAAAACTAAAGTAATGGCCTTCAGCGGAAACGAAACAGTGCGATCAAAAATAATAATTAATAATAAGCCAATAGAACAAGTAAAAACATTTAACTTCCTTGGATCCACTATATCCTATTTATACGATGACACGGATATACACACGAAACTAACAAAATTCAACAGAATAAATGGCACCATAGCCAGAACACTAAAAAATAAAGTGAGGAACAACACGCTGTTAAAATTCTATAAAACAATGGCAATCCCATGTGTTATATATGGGAGTGAAAGCTGGACCATTACCAAAGCGAATGAAAGAAGAATCCAAACATCGGAGATGAGGTTCCTAAGAAGAGCAGCAGGCTACACAAGAATGGATAGGAAGAGGAACACAGAAATAAGACAAGAACTTGGAGTTGAAGATGTGAACGAGATGATAGGAGAATACAGACGTAAATGGAGAGAACACGTAGAAGGGATGGAAGATGATAGGATACCCAAAAGAATATGGAAATATAAGGCGAAAGGAAGAAGAGCGACGGGACGCCCACGGAAAAGATGGGCAGACCAAAAATAAAGGTCGTAACAGGCTCAAAGCCTAATACGTGAAGTAAGAAGAAGAAGAAGAAATGATATATGTTCGTTATTAAGTTTTTTAATAAAAGTACCAATTTTTTCCGAAATTTTTCCTAAGTTAGTGATTCAATTATAGGAATTAATTATCTTGTATTTTAATTTTGGATAAACTAAGGAAAGGGTTTTAGATTTTTGTTGGCTATTTAGGATGTTATTGACAATATTTATAGAGTAACCATTGTAATGCTATTGTATATATTCTATTTAGTTCAAGGTCGAAATTACTTTTACTCAAGGTACATGAATTAATCTATATACCATTTATTGGTATGCTGATAATTTGTGTGTTATAGGATGAAAAGAATTAGCGTGTATTGTGGTATCTGTATGTGTTGGTTTATGGTATATAGCGAACTCGTGTTTATTAGTTTTGTTCTGAATAAAAAATATATATTTTTTATTCCCTTGACAAAGGCATCATTGCCGAAACATGTAGGGTTGTTTTAAATATATATACTTTGAAGTAATGAACCAGACCTTTAATCGCCGACTTGTTAAGTTTACCTTCTATATATATATATATATATATATATATATATGTACTTAAATCAATTTTAGTTTAGTTTTCTAGAAGGTGTGTAAAATAGCTTAAATGACTGGCAGCAAGTGGCTAGAGTACTCAGTGGTTAGAGCTTCCGTTTGACTTCGGCAAGAATAATTTAGAATTTCACTTGATAGCAAAATTTTTGAAACAATTAACTAGTAGAAAATGGGATTAAACTAATTAGCTTAGAAAGAATAGTTAAATTATTTACTTTAGGATACCACTCTAAAAAGAAAGGCGCTAAAACAACTTCAGATTTAGCAAAGTAAATTCTAACAAATGTTTTCCATGTTACGGTTTTTATCGAAGTGGAACACATTTACAGAAATGCATGCATACATTTTGAGCTTGTAAAGTTATTTATGGCTTAACTAGAGCTGACTTCGTTTACTACAAGCGACCCCTCTTTTGTTACGAATTTTACATGCCACAATATTAAACCGGCTCCTCCGCCAAAACGAACGTCGGTTTTGAGTTAAAGAACCGGGTTGGCAAATAAATTAATGGTAACATAAAACGGTAAAACCGACAGTGTATGTTCGTACTGCCAGCAAATTGGATACATACGTAAAATATATACACATACACAAAATACCACATTCACGTATTTCTAGCGGATGTGCGGTAAATAATACAGAAAGACAGGGTCGTACTGCATTGTTTTATTGAATTATATCACGTCAGTTCTGATAATAATTACTTTTCTAATTAGGGGTATAAAATGATACTTTTTTTAAATAAATTGATATATAATATAGTGCCTACTTAAAGTATGTATATAACAAGTAAATACGAATTAAACTAATTTTTTATATGAAGTTAAAGTAATTATAATAAAAACCGAAGTTTTCCGAGTCACTGACATCAGTTTAAGTAGAATCAATCGTTCTATAGCTTTTCACATTATACAACATTAAAAAATTCTATGGTGGAGTGAAATTAATTCATAAAATTTTTATATATTTTAGATTTATAGAATATAATCTATTACTTGTCAAGAATGAAAGTGTGAATTATAAAAGTTTTCTTGGCATACAAGAATGTAAAACCTATTTTTATATAACCAATTGCAATAGCTCAAGAAGATAGCAGAACAATAAGAATGAAAAAGTTTGCGCGAAGGATCTTTTGAGAATATTGTTTTCAGGACGTATATACGTTTGATACCAGTCAACAGCAGTTACTCTGTCCACTCCTTAATCTTAATATGTTAAAACGAAATTGAGCTCGCATTAAACGGCAAAAAGTATATCCTATACAAGAGTGGAGTGAAACCTTTTCAGATTGACACATACATGTTGATCAGAGTATAAAAGAAAGTTTGTTTTTGCAGCTACAACCTGTTTTCATCCGAGGTTGGAGTAAATAATTTTCCTAAATTTATTAAAATGGAAAAACTTTAATATCGGGCGATAATTAAAAACTTCGTTTTGATAAGCTTAACACTAACTTAAATAAAAAGTGAGAAGAAATCAACTCTTCACTGAGTGATGCCCTATCATATATGAATAATTTAATATTATAACAATTTTTCTAAATCCTCTTCTTTATTGGATAATATAACATTTTATCAGAATAATTGAAACATACATGAGTAGGTAAACCCCACCAGTTTTGTATAATACAAAGGTATTTTTAATAATATAAAATATTGTTAAAAATCTGGTGTGAAGAACACAAATACAGGTTCACTATTAATATTTCTTGTGAACGTGTCCGAACATATCCCTCCCCAGAGACGTAGATACGTATTTCGCCGTTCTACAGGCTCGTCGGTACGCCCCTGCTGGAGAAAGGATATTCTCAGACACATTCACAAAAAAGAACCACATCACCACATCACCGAAATTATCCAGACCGGGCGTAGAAGTAAATTCAGCGCTGCCTGTTGTCAGACAGTTCAGTCTGACTGTTGTCGGACACGTTTACAAAAAATATTAATAGTGAACCTGTATTTGTGTTCTTCACACCAGATTTTTAATAATCTTTTATATTATTAAAAATACCTTTGTATTATACAAAACTGGTGGGGTTTACTTACTCATGTATGTTTCAATTATTCTGATACATTACACATGCGGTTAGTCCGTAGTATGAGTGAAGACACAAACAAAATGCAGTTTCTAGAGAGATTGGCTGTGCTACCTTTGGAAGGGCGTCGTTACTTCACATTGGTTATGTGGACGGGGCGAGGTACTTCAGCTGTCTGACAAAAGGCAGCGCTGAATGTACTTCTACGCCCGGTCTGGATAATTTCGGTGATGTGGTTCTTTTTTGTGAATGTGTCTGAGAATATCCTTTCTCCATCAGGGGCGTACCGACGAGCCTGTAGAAAGGCGAAACGTCTCCGGGGAGGGATATGTTCGGACACGTTCACAAAAAATATTAATAGTGAACCTGTATTTGTGTTCTTCTCGCCAGATTTTTAATAATATTTTATATTATTAATAATACCTTTGTATTATATAACATTTTAGTAAGTTAGTTTTTATATTCTTTTTTTTTATTGGGTTTTATGTAAGGGAATTATATGTAGATATTATGTTTGTATAAAATAGGTACTTTTTAAGTTCATTAACATATTTTGTTGTATTTTGTGATTATAGGTCTTTCACGATAACAGACGAGACACGTGATAAACAGTTACTTCGGAACAAGTAACATTTAAATTACAATAATACCTAATAATCCTATTATTTATCTCTATTAAGTGTATATATTATGTTACCAGAACTGGGCATGGTTGCCAGCTTGGATTCTGTCAAATGTCATTCGAATAAGTTGTTTACAATGAGTTCATATTTATAAGTGCCTCCCTATTTGATTTATAAAACGATATTATATATAAGGTCAGTTATTTTCATAACTAAATCATGCCTATATATAATATAGTATATATAATAACAACATAAAGCATATTAGTAGGAGTTGTGAATATTTTAAAATGACATAAACCTAACCTCATAAATTATTTACTAACAACAGCTGATACAAAGCAATGTAGATTTGTCAACCCTGTCTTGTAGCTGTTTATCACGTGTCTCGTCTGTTATCGTGAAAGACCTATAGCAACTCTTTATATGCATCTTTTATTTTATACTCACATCTTTATCTTGAAATTGGAATCTAAATCTCTGTTTGGTATTAGATATTATTATTATTACAACCATAAAATTTATATTGCCGAAAGTTTATTTATAACTTTGGTAATTATAAAAATACTAAAAGATTATTAGGAAATTGAATTCAACATGTTAAATGGAATATTTGCTACAATATTTTAATGTTTTCAAAACTTTCATATCTGTGATTGTATTGTGTTTATTGCTTGAAATCAACAGTACGGACCTGGACGGATGCTGGATGTTATACGTGTGCTGCCAACCGAGCGACGTAATATTATTCGATCCATTTTTCGTTTGGGTGAGCTGCGTGTGCGCGCGCGTTTGTATTTATAGGGCATATATGTATGTGAGAGTATGTATGTGTGTATTTGGGGAAGCCCCGCTTGTTTATGTTATCCGGGATGATATTGGCGTGAATGTATAATTAATTTTTTTCGCATTTTGCTTACGTGGGGTTTTGTCTTTCTACGATTACACGTTATTTTTTGTTTACAGGCTAAAAAAATAAAAAGCTATTTTAAAATTCTACAACATTCTGATGGGAAATATAAAAAATGCGTATGTCTAGATATCTTGCATTTTACAATTTATCGTAAGTTTATCAAATTATTGAAAAAAATATTCAATGAAAAAAAATCAAAAAAAATCCATTGATTTCAATTTAAATATTAAGTTACTATTCTAATTTTGTATTTCTTGGAGAGCTTCGGTTTGAATTATTTATAAAAAAAAATCATGCAAAACTGTTATATTTCACAGGGATTCTTAGTTTATTCACTACATTTTCAGGTATATCAAAATCAATTTATTTTTTTAATATAAAGGGTCCGGCAGTGAAACGGGAATATTTAAAAAAATTCTCAAAGTCTTAATTATTAATATTTATTGAACTTTTTTACACAAATTTAATCTAAATTAGTGGAAATTAATGAGGATAATGAAAATGTTCATTTTTTGAAAATTATATCTGTAAGATGGCGTCCTTCGTTTCGAACACATTCTTGAAGTCTTTCGGTGAAGGATCCCATGACTCTGCGTAGCATATCCAACGGAATGTTGTTGATCTCCTGTTGGATTCGCTCCTTCAGTTCGTCCTTAGTTGTGGGTGGGTTTGATTCAAAAACCTTTAGCTTTAAATAACCCCACAGAAAAAAGTCAGGAGCCGCTAAGTCTGGTGAACAGGCAGGCCAAGGCATATCGCCATTCCTGCTAATTAAGCGACCAGGTAACGCCAATTTCAGCAAGTCCATCGAAATGTTAGCAATGTGGCTAGTAGCACCATCTTGCTGGAATAATGACCGATCATTCACATGTTCATCGAGAGCAGGAAATGCAAAGTTCACCAACATCTCAGCATACCGTTCAGAGTACACTGTTACAGTGTTACCGTTTTCACTTTCGAAAAAGTACGGACCAACCACACCTATAGTAGACATTGCGCACCACACAGTTACCTTTTGTGAATGAAGAGGCTTTTCGTGAAGATTACGTGGGTTATTGTCACTCCAAAACCGCAAGTTCTGTTTATTGACATATCCACAAAGATGGAAGTGTGCCTCATCACTCATCCATAAATTATTGGACCAGCTGTCCATCTTGATCGATTAAATTTAACAACTGTTGACAAAACCGTAGTCGGCTAACGTAGTGTTGAGGTTTGAGAGCTTGGACCACCTGTATCTTAAATGGATGAAAGTGGAGATCATTCTTCAGGATCCTTCTTGTGGTTCGGTCACTAAGACCGAGCTGTATGCTGTGACGCTTTGCAGATTTCCGTGGACTTCTTCTTACAGCCTCTCGCACCCGATTAATATTCTCGGGAGTACGAGCCGTCCTTACACTACCACCTCGTTTCTTGGTTACATTAGCAGTTTCTTCAAAATTTCTTACCCATTGGTTGATAGCGTTCGCTGAAGGTACAGGATCACGAGGTAACAAATTGAACTCCCTACGGAAAACACGTTGGGCACCAACAGCACTATCAGCATTTTTGTAAAATGCTTTTACGGCGAAAGCACGCTGCTCATTCGTCCAAAGCAACATGACGACTGAAAATACCGACCCTCTGGACGCTTAAGGTCGAGTCCCCCGCTCCTCTCGAGCCGTCTGACTCTAATCTTCGCAATATCTTAATCTTCCCGTTTCACTGCCGGACCCTTTACATAAGCTGGTATTATTATCAAATAATTCCATTTTTTTACAAAGGTCTTTCTTTGGGGACTGTGGTTAAGTAAAAACTTAAAAAAGGTATAACAATTATTAATCGTATCCTAGAAACGTATTTCGACAACTAAGTTGTCATCATCAGTAGATAAAACCACTAATCAAGGTGTCGCAGATGGGGCACAGTAAAGCTAGCACAACTGATCACGCAACAACTTTACACGGCGTCCACGTATACACTGCGTATGTTGTGTATACGCGTGAAACTGTGTATGATGCTCGAAATTTATGACTTAATAAATAAGGAATAATCGGTTAGAAAAATGTATTGCTAAACAACGTGCTTCTCTTTAATACGGGTTGAATATAATATATATTGTTTACTATATACGTGGAAAGCAGTGGCGGCTCGGGGTGGTTCACATAGGGAGTACATAATTTCAAAATTAAAAAGTATAATATAAAAACGCTTACCCAATCCTTATAAATTTCACCGACGTACTGTTTCAGACGTACTGTTCATTGTAGAGTTTGCTTTGAGGAAATAGTAAATATTACACTACACAGTTTAATTACATCTGACGATAAACGAAGTCCATTTTACGTGTCTTTGACTTGCAGAACAGTTCTATCACTTTTCATTAAAGTTCGGGAAATCATTTAGACATTCTTTTTCACAAGATAACATAGTAGGGGCATTTAATCTTTCTTCTTTCATTGTATTTCTCAGGAAAGTTTTTATTCTCTTCAGCCGTGAAAACTGGCGTTCCGCTTCGGACGTTGTCATTGGGATTGTAATGACAATTTTTAAAAGCTTAACAACTTCATTAAAGGTGTCGCTTAGTCCATCCAGCAGAAGACCTAGCAGACCTACAGCACCGACTTCTATATTTTGCCTAAATTCTTTTCTAGAATATAGAACGCTTAATTCAGTTCGTAGTCTGCTTTCATTGAGGCATGGATAAAATTTTACTGCTTCTTTAAGGCAATCTACCGGAAATTTTTTTTGAAAAGAGGAGAACTGTTTAAAAGAAATTAAGTTTGCTAATATTAAGTGCCCTTTATACCGAAATCTAGTTTTTATTTCTAGCAAAATAATATCGCACACTTCAATAGTATCCCTCCTTCTATGGCTACCATCAGTTACTCTTCGTCGCTTTGATGGTCGAGGAGTCAGTTCTGGGTCATTTTGTTTAACCAACTGATTATCTGTGTCAGCGATTTCGGTTCGAATTTTTCCAATAGCGCGTTCAAAATTATCTGTAGTAATACCATAAGAGCTTTGAATTTATCGATAATTTCACGAATGCTTGTTGCATAGCGACGAAGACGAGTGTCAGTTTGACAAGCATTTAAATCACTACAGCCCGTAGGGCTGCAGTGGTTTAATTGTCAAATTGACACGAGTCGAAGTCGTTATGCAGGAAGTATGAGTGAAATTATCGATTTTAATTCAAAGCTCGTATGGTATTTGATTAGATTATTTTACGTAATACAAAATGAAATTTATCTAAACTCTTTATTTATTAATTCATGTATAAATTAGTACACTGAAAGGTACAATTGTTATATACATTATCTTTTTTATTGGATGTGCTTGAATCAATATTTGCACTGTTGTAACTATTTCCTCGCATTTGATTAATAATAGTTTCATGGTGTTCTTTATCTAGTTGTAGATACGGCTTAATAGAATGCGAACTACTATGGCCAGAAATTTTAATTAATTGTTGCTCATTTACACCAGCTTTTGCTAAATTTGAGACAGCTGTCGCGCGACTGGAATGGTTACTTATTTTTTGGTTTTCTGTGTTGAAACCAGCGAGTTCAGCACTTTTCTTAAACCATTTCAAAATTTCATTTCTTCCAACAGGCATATTTTTATACAAGCTACCTTTTTTCTTATTCCACGCTGGATTGACAGTTAAAAAGAGTATCACTTTTTATACGAGCGTTTTCTGTCCTCTTTGAAATGAGTTTTTTAAAAAGTCTGACTGGGCAATTACTTGGTTTTACTTTGTTGGGAATCAACCATTTACTGTCAGCACATTTTTGTGCTCCACCTTGGGTAGTTTTCGTGAATATGGGATTGTACTCTATTCTTCCAGTCGGTGTATTGTATACGTTTATTTCTTCTCGGAAGTAGTGAATCAAACATGCCACGCCTTCTCCTCCTCGCCATGCCAATTCAATCGACACTATCAGGTAAAATTTCTTTTGTAGTCCATCTGGATTTTCTTCATCCCAAACATTTATCATTTTTTCATATTCGTTTTTCTGTAAAGCTGCAGAACTCATTTCCCGTTTACCAGGTATCGCTTGAAGAATTCTCCTTTTGGAGTTCCTTGCGTCGCAGGCTGCTTTAAATACGATGCTCTGAAAATGATCAATTTTTCTGTTATATTCGTTATTAAACTTCTCTTGTAGCAATTTTGCCGTGACATTCCACATCGTTTTAACAACACCTTCTTTATATTCTTCCCCATTCACCTTCCTCATGTTGAAGGCCCAGTATTTCAGAATATCTGAAAGTTCCTCTTCTGTAACATTTTGTTCGATGCTGTAGTTTTTCGCATCACAAAACTCACAAAATTGTCGCCAAATTGACGCTTTACTCTTTTTCGTATTAGCCGGTTCAGCTTGTTTTACTATTTGATCAATGTTTACAACTGATTCTTCCCCAAATCCCAGCATTGTTTTGTGACAATGAAACCAGTTTTTTGACAGAACTTTAGAAATGTCTATCCTTATTAACCGCATTTCCATAACAACGCCTAATTATTCTATGAAAATTATCGATAAATTACCGCTGTAATTTCGAGTTGCTTCAGTAATACGCGAATCTGATTGGTTTATATTTGTATGTGTAAAATAATCTAAATTATTCTTGATTTTTAATGCATCTGTATTGACATTTTATAATTGATTAAACAATATGTCCGCATGTGGCATAATTTTATGAAAGAAAGTAACTAGTAGATAAAATTTTCCTCCTCTAAAATTCGCAAATTGGCACCAGCTTGATGAATGGTAGTTTGTAAACTAGCTTCTCCCTCGATTTGTTCTAGAGCTTCAATTATTTCTTCTCGGTGCTCATATATTGTATTCACTGTCCTAGAATTGAAGAATCCATCTTATTTTTGAAGAACGAGATAAGCTTTTTCTCTGAAGGAATTCTTCCGATCTTGCAGCTCGTTGTGGTGAAGTAGAGAAAAATGTACATAATCCCGTCAGATTGGCAAAAAAAATTCTGCAATTACTTCTGCTCGATGTAGCATGTGACATAATTAGATTTGTCTGACGTGCATAACAATCAAAATTACAAAATTAGGCCCTTGGATACTGGTCTTGGACATGTCTTTGCACGCCGTTAATATCACCACTCATGACTGCTGCCCCATCATAGCTCTGTGTAATCAGTTTTTCTGGGTCATCAACAAGCAAACTAATTTCGTTAAGGATGGAGGCAGATAAAGAATTAGCATCATGTCCACTAGGCAGAAGAAATTTCCAAAATCTTTCGACCGGTCTCGCGTTCACAATATATCTTAAAACTGAAGTTGAAACTGAAGGAGGATTAATAGCTTCGTACAAGATTTCGCTTAATATAGCAAAAAAGGGGAAAATCACACACACTTGCTGAAGAAATTGTTATCCCTGCAATTAAAGACGTTATTGGGGATGTAATGAAAAAAAGACTCCCGTTAATGTTTTAAAGTCCTTGCCAATAAGTGCAAATTCTGTAAAACGGCATATTGACGAAATGGCAGAAGGAATAGAAAATACGGTAGTTTCGGAGCTAAAAAATTGCAAGTTCTCTATTCAACTCGATGAATCTGTTTTTGGCGTTTCTGCTATTCTTATGGTGTACGTTAGATATTTCAGTAAAATGAAAGGACAAGTCATTGATGAATTTTTATTTGCTAAATATCTTGAAACCGATGGAAAAGGAGTGACAATTTTTAGATGTTTGCAAGAATATTTACATAAATGTGATATTCCGCTTAAAAATATAATAGCAGTAGCCACAGATGGCGCACCTGCTATTGTTGGGCGTTACCGAGGTTTTGCTACATTTCTCAAAGAAAAAGTTCCCGGTATACGTACTATTCATTGGGTGTTGCATAGAAACAACTTAGTACCAAAATATCTGAGTCCCGATTTACTTCAAGCTTTACAGTTTTGTATTAAGTGTATCAATCAAATTAAGGCCCAACCTCTTAAATCAAGATTATTTACCAAACTTTGTGAGGAAAGCGAGGTATTTAACCAATTAATTCTGCACACCGAAGTTAGATGGTTGTCTAGAGGTGTATGCTTGCGACGGGTCGTTGAGTTATTTGACTCCACGACATAATTTCTCAGCGAAATAAATCCTGAGTGATGAACTCCAAAGCAATAGGAATCGTATTTTTTGTTTAGCGTATTTATTTGGAAAATTTAATGACGTCCAAACAAAGCTGCAAGGAAAAGATGGAACAATTATCCAAGCTCGGACAATACTGCAAGTAAAATTAAATTTATTTAGATCTTTATTGCTACGTAAGGATTACACAGGCCTGCGATGGTAAAATTGTCTGGATTTTATACAGTGATTTCAATAGATTTTTTGGTGCTGAAAATGGGAAAATTATTTAAAAAATTCCATCACGTAAGGTTTTTTTCACAATCTGGGGTTTTTTGACCTATCTGCATGTATTAGTCTTTTTGTAAAGGACAATTTTGTTAAACCTTTGTTTAAATAAACTATTATAATTTTTTACTTATGATGATGCAAGAAGTTGATATTCTGAATAAACATACACTAGATTTATGATAAAGAAGTTACAAATAGAAATAATAATAATTATGCATGTCGCAAGACATGACTCATCATCTTCCTGTTACTGCATGTCTACGTCCCCACCTCCACTACAAACATATTGCTATTCTAGACAAAACAGTTAGTTCATTCAATATCTTCTTTACAACTGTGGTGTGAATTTGTGTAATTAGTTGACATTTGTGATTAGTTGCTGAATTAATTTAATTTTTATTTTACGAGTTTTTTAAAATTAAATTCCAATGGCATCAAGAGGCTGTGTCAATGTACCCAACTCCTTCTGCTATATTTGTGGAAAGTTTACAGTAAAAAAACAACAAAGAAACATTACAGATTTTGTAAAAAAAGTATATTTTGCATATTGCGGTGTGAAATTAGGAGACCAAGACAAGCCTTGGGCTCCTCATAAGGTTTGTTCAGTGTGTGTTGAAGAGCTTCGCCAGTGGTCACAAGGAAAAAAACAGTCTTTTCGCTTTGGAGTGCCTATGGTTTGGAGAGAACCGATCAATCATAGCGATGATTGTTATTTTTGTTCGTGTGTAGTACACGGATTCAATTTAAAAAAACAAAAAGGACATCGTTTACCCAAACCTTCGATCCGCAACACGTCCTATACCTCATGGACCAGAAGTACCTGTTCCTTCACTACCAGATACATTAGATGATGTATCTGATGACGAAATGGTTTCACGTACATGCGCAAGTGAACTGGATGAGGGAAGTGATTACTATGATACTGGAAGTGATGAGCCAAAACTGATTGACCAATCTGAATTAAATGATTTGGTGAGGAACTTAAAATTTCCTAAAGACTCAGCTGAGCTTTTAGGCTCAAGGTTGAAAGAAAAAAATTTGTTAGCACCTAGCACAACATTTTACTGGTTTAGGAACAGAGAAAAAGATTTTGCTCGACATTATTCCGAAGAAGATGCACTAGTTTTCTGTAATTATGTACCCGGGCTCATGGAACAATTCCACGTAGAATATAATGTTTCTGAATGGAGACTCTTTATTGACTCTTCAAAAAGGAGCCTTAAGGCCGTCCTTCAACACAATGGAAGAAAATATGCTTCTGTAGCAGTGGGACATTCAGTTCATTTAAAAGAGTGTTATGAAAATCTGGAGCTACTTTTAATTAAAATTCGTTACAAGGATCAAGGCTGGACAATTTGTGGTGATTTGAAAGTTCTTTGTTTGTTACTTGGACAACAAAGCGGTTATACTAAATATACTTGTTTTTTGTGTGAGTGGGATAGTCGTGATAGAAAGCAGCACTATTGTAAAAAGATGTGGCCACCAAGACAAACCTTACAACCTGGAATGAAAAACATTTAAAGAAAATGTTTAGTAGACCCGAGCAAAGTTTTGCTTCCTCCATTACATATAAAACTAGGGTTAATGAAACAATTTGTGAAGACATTAAAAAAAGATGGAGAGTGCTTCAAGTATCTTAGCAGCCAGTTTCCTGGCTTGTCAGAAGCAAAGATAAAGGAGGGTGTTTTTGTTGGGCCGGATATAAGAAAGCTTATGAAAGATGCAAATTTTGAATCTAAAATGGAGGAAGCAGAAAAACAAGCATGGATAGCCTTCAAAAATGTGGTTACAAATTTTCTTGGCAACAAAAAACATGAAGATTATAAAAATATTGTGCAAAATATGTTAGAAAAATTTAAAACCTTAGGCTGTAACATGAGTTTGAAGGTGCATTTTCTAGATTCGCATCTCGACTACTTCCCTGAAAATCTTGGAACAGTAAGTGATGAGCAAGGGGAAAGGTTCCACCAAGACCTAAAAGAGATGGAGAGAAGATACCAAGGAAGATGGAATATAAGCATGATAGCTGATTATTGTTGGATGTTAAAAAGGGATGGTCCACTACGAGATTACAGAAGAAAAAGCACAAAAAGGAGTATGGAAAGACAAAGAAAAAGATATTATAAGGACTTGTAAAGACATAAATAGTATTTTACTGTTTCTTTTCATTAGATTTAATTATATTTGTAAGTAATTTTGTTTTTTATATCCTTTGTAAATAAATTCAAAATGTAACTAAAAATTATTTTTAATTTTTAAAAAATATAATTTGAAGCCTTTTTGTGAAAAATCCTTACGTGATGGAGAACAATAGAGTTCATATTTGGATTCAGCGCCCAAAAACACATAAGAATCAGCTATCAAATTTAAAACAATTTTTAGAAATTTATCTGTTATCAGTATTTTTCAAATCTGCGACAATTAGAAATAAAAGAAGACTTGAAAATATATACAAGTCATCTTCAAAAATTAAGCGACGATTTTAAACTTAGCTTTGTTGATTTGGAAAACATTGACATCCCTGAATGGATTATTGCGCCATTTTCCGCTCAAATTGAAAACGTGGACATCAACCTGCAAGATTGCTGCTTGCTGAATTATTATCGAATCTTGAAGCAAAGACGCTTCTTAACAATTTAACATTAAGCAAATTTTGGACAAATATAAATGTAATGCAAAAATATGTAAAACTTTACTAAATAGCTCAGCCATTTATGCTGGCGTTTCCAAGTTCCTATATGGTTGAAACCGGTTTCAGTCATGTAAATTCAATCTTAACTTTTGTACTTAGTGAAGATTGAATTTCCAAATTAAATGTGGAGTTTCGAGGAGATTTAAGATTAAAGTTGCCCAATTTCGAATCCACTATAGCGAACCTTGCAAATAAACACCAGGCACACCCATCTCATTGATTAAGAAGCAATACTGTAGTTACTTTGTAAATATGCTTTCTACACTTTATGACGCTATTTTATTCGAATTTTTCATAGAAAAAAATTCGCCCGTAAGTAGGAATCGAACCCACGACCTCTGGCTTGCCGGACCATTGCTCTATCACTAAGCTGTTAAAGGCGTGAATTAGAAACTTTTATGGGGAGGGCTTGAGTTACTTCAAAGGAGACAGATGAATATATCTTACCCGTAGTACGGCAGTTATACAAATTTATTACATTTTCGCGAAGTAATGTAATTGTAAATATGCTTTCTACATTTTACGAAGCTATTTTATTCGAATTCTTCATAGAAAAAAAGGGCGAATTTTTTCTATGAAAAATTCGAATAAAATAGCGTCGTAAAATGTAGAAGGCATATTTACAATTACATTACTTCTCAAAAATGCAATAAATCAATAAATCTGTAGTTACTTTACTTATTATTTTAACTTACTTATAATTACTTATTATTTAATAAATATGAAGGTATTTAAATTTCAACTTTAAGATATTTTGCATAAAACTATTGTTACACAATGTAAAATTACTTTAATAAATGTTTAAAATCATAAAATAAATGTACAAACACAGTACCTACCTAAGAGATAGTTTTATTTTAATTAACTGAAAATTACTTTTATGGGGGTCGATGGAGATTTCGAAAAATTATATAGGGGTCGATGATCAAAAAAGTTTGGCGACCCCTGGTTTAGAAAGCCCATTGATTCATTACAATTTCTTTGGCTAAGGTTATCTATAAAAGAAGAAGAAATAATCGAAATCGACGAAAATTATGCCTCACCATAATGCTATCTCTCATTCAAGTCGTAAAACTGTTGATTTTTTTAGCTAGCAATAATGACTGATTTTCTGTATTCACCTGATTTATTGCCTTTTATTATTTATTTGTTACTAAATATCCAAACAAAAATGCGTGGTAAACGATTTTCGTTCTTTGTTCAAAGCTGTTGGGAAATGCTGAACACATTAATTTCTGAAGTGCCTCCTTCAGAGTGGAAAATGTGCTTCGAAAGTTAGTTGGAACGTATTCAAAAGTGTGTTGAATACTTTGGCGAGTACAGTGAAAAACAATGAAATCGGTTTTTAAGCTCTTATATGTAGTTGTCCTATTAATGTTTTATTTTTATTAATGGAGGGCAAAATGGATATAATATAAATTATAAAATTATACATTATAGTATACATAGATTATATGCAAGAGTCCCGTATCGTTATGTTCAAGGTTCAAGAGTGTAAAGTAGACTTCATTTCAAGTAACAGAAACGCAAAACTTGTATATCCATTTTTATTTGTTTCAAAGTTACAGATCTATGAATGTGATTGTCGGAACATGTAATCCTAAAGTCAATACAAACTGATTTTATTTAAAAAAAGTTATACGATTCAATAACAGGCCTGTGATTGTTAACGTCGCATAATAAAATGTTATCCTAAAATAAATAAACATGTGTCGTAGTGCATACAGTAATTTCTTGTAGATCTACAAAAAAGAGTACTGGAAATTGATTTATGATAAAGGAGGTTCTTACTTATTTCGTAAGTGCTGAACCATGAATATCATACAATAAACAAATGTTCAGATGACTGTTAACTTTGCATTTTTTAATAAAGAATTACATTAGGTTTCAGTTCATACAACAGCTTATTAATGAGTGGACACGTTTTCTTTATTCAAAATGCCTTACCGATTTTCTTCTCAAGACTATGCGGACATGCATTTTGTGTATGGCTACTGTAACGGCAGTGCACGTTAAGCAGTTATTGAATACCGACATCGGTTTCCCGATAGGCGCATTCCTCATTACAGAACATTTCTGGAAGTACACAGACAATTTCGCGAATGCGGACTGCGTGATTATCTTTTCGACCGAGGAGTCAATTTGCCAGTAGACTTAGAGAAAGAAGCAATAGCTATTGTTACAAGGGATGCAACTCTCAGTGTACATCGAATCGCTAGACAACTAGGAGTCCTAAGAGCGACAGTTTGGCGAATTTTAAAACGCGAGGGCTTATATCCATATCACTATCTCAGGGGACACGGTTTGCTTGAGGCCGACCACTATGCTTATCTAGTTTATTCTACTTGGATATTAAGACAGTCACGGCTTCATTTTAATTTCTGCAGAACAGTTCTCTGGACAGATGAATCTACGTTCACGAGAAGTGGTGTTACAAATCTGAGAAATCTACACAGGTGGTTATCAGAAAATTTGAATTTTCTATTAACCTTTTAGCGGCCCTAATCGATGACTTGTTGATTGGTCCTGTCGTTCTTCCTGGGAGGTTAAATGCGGACAATTATCTTTAATTTCTTTTTGACGAACTGCCAGGTCTTTTATAGGATGTCCCACTGAATGTTCAACGAGACATGTGGTTTCACGTGGATGGGGCACCACCACATTTCGGAATTGCTGTCTGAAATTGGGTTAACGTCAATTATCCAACATGGATTGGTCGAGGTGTTCCTGTTGCATGGCCACCCAGTTCACCCGATTTTAATCCCCTTGATTTTTATTTATGAGTGTACATGAAAAATTTAGCCTACGCGCAAGTTTCGAACACAAGAGGAGAGATATTGGATCGTATTCACCTGGCTGCCGAGCAAATCCGACAAAAAAGTATGAAATTCGGATAATACTTCTTCTGTTGGCTTACAGGCACAAGCCTGCATTCAACGAGGAGGTGGACATTTCGAAAATATTATTAATTGAACTTTTTAAATAGACTCAGTTTTTATTGACTATAGAATTACATTTTCTTGCATGATCTGACAATCACATTCATAGATTCATAGATACTTTGAAACAAATTAAAATGGATATGCAAGTTTTGCGTTTTTGTTACTTGAAATGAAGTCTACTTTACACTCCTAAAATTAGAACATAACGATACGGGACACTTCTATAAAATATATAGTCATTTTGAAATTCTTTTTTGACAAAGTGACATTTATACAGATGTTTGTAATAACGGGTGCTCAGAAACATTCGAAGTCAAAGTAGTCCTTGAAAATATGAAGTCATGTCTGAGATAGATTGATTTTTGACAGACAACAGTTGACATTTAATAATTATTACAAATCAGATACTTAAGTAAAGATATACGATTTTTTGTTCAGAGCCCACTTGACTTCGAATGTTTCTGAACACCCGTTACATATTGTATAAATAAATTCCTACTTTATCTACTCTATTCATTGACTTAGCATTGACATTTTTAAAGTTGTTTATGTAGATCCATTGCTAGCCTATAAAGGCAAGGGATTAAATTTAAATCTAAAGTATATTACATATTACATGTAAATTATGTAAATCGTATAACTAAATTATCTTTGCGATTAAGGTTAAGTGAATACGTTCCTTCTATTACTAATTATTATTCATAAATATGTATGTCCTAGTAAATTCTGCATATTGGTGCTTATCAATTTTCTAGAGTAAAATCTAAAATTTAGCAAAGAAAACAAAGTAATAAATGGCAAATAAACAAACAAAATATTGTTACTGAATAGGGCGGAGCGAAAAAAAAGAAAAAACGAAAATAGAAACTGAAAAATGAAACAGCAAAAAAAACATTGCCATCATCTCGTCGATATCAAATGGATCGGAAAGAAAAACAAATGAAGCGAGGAAATTTGAAAAATGTCATGGCGCCCGACACACAAAACACGGAAACGCGATTTTCTCTTTTCGCTCGCCAAGCTTGTTCCCTTCCTCTGCTAAGCAATCAACAGTCAAATTCTAATCAGCGAAAAGACGGTTTCTCTTCTCGCCGCGTACTACAGCCAATACGAAGTTACGTCTTACGAAATTTAGCGTCTTTGAATTTGAGTCTAGTCTCTTTTTGCACCCCTATCATCTGGTGTTCAAGTTTTGAGCAAATTATTCGAAGTGGAAAATGTGAACCGTGCCTTTGAACTTCCGTTAAATGATAATTTTAGATTACCTCTTCTAAGGTGGAACGTATTTTATACTTAGATGATTTTTACAGTGCAATACTTATTATATCAACAAAAATAAGCACATATATGAACATTACTTGATAATCAAGTATATAGTGAAGCATTTATTTAATACATGGAGTATTATTATAAAAAAAGAGGATTATAAGGAGTTATAGTATTGTTTAAATTTAAAGAGTATGACTAATATATAAATACATATAATTTTGGATATTGCTAAAGGAGAATTATTAAAAAGCGAATCCTAAGATAAAAAACCCGTGAAAATATAAAGTAAAAGGAATAACTAAAAGAAGTAAATGTATTATACACAACTTTTGCAATTAAGTTATAACAGACACCGCGGCATTGATAATATATATGGTTAATTTCTTCAATATAGAAATAAAACTACGGTTCTAATCTTCACTCTTAATCTTTAATCGTAACACGACAATTGTTTCGCCAGCACAGTGGCTTCCTCAGGCGCTTACATCTAAAGCGCACGTCACAAACTAAATTAATATATATATGTATATATATATATATATATATATAAGGTAAACTTAATAATCAGAGTATATATATATACTCTGAAGTAAACCAGACCTTTAATCGCCGACTTATTAAGTTTACCTTATCATACCAAGGTCACGAAGATATTATATATATATATATATATATATATATATATATATATATATATATATATATATATATATATATATATATATATTGAAGAGATACAGTGTGGTGTTATTTAATATAATATAAAGCCCCACGTTGGTTCGGCAAATGAAGAGAAGCCGATGAAGCTGTTACAGGTATAACTAAGAATGATGAGAATTAAAAAAAAACTTTGAAAAATAATTAATATAAGTAAAAGTTTATGATTTTGAATTCAAAAATTGGGCGCCATAAATTTTAAAGTTCTTAGTTTGTTCAACGCTATCTGTGAACTTGTAAAATAACCAGCTAACTGCGGTAGAGCTTGAGTACATAGATTAATTAAAATATCTCTAGGATCTTCGTCGGCGGATGTATTACCCGTAGGTACAATGTAATTAATATGTGAATTAAGCTCAAACTCAACAACTAAACAATACAAATAAAAGATTGAATTAATAAAATAAATAAAAATTTATTGAAATAAATAAGAAAACTGTAACAGCAATTGAATAATAGAAATAAGGAAACTGTATTATAAAAAGAATATTACGTGCTATATGACAATAAATGGAATTAATATGTTGCACATGTGTTCTTAAAGTGAGAAGGTTAGGTTATACGAAAATTATATAAACAAATATTTAATTGTCCTAAAATTAAACATAATATAGGTAAGTATTGTTTATCTTAGGAACTATGTATGTTAAAATTGCAAGTTTTAATTGATGTTTTATAAAAATGTAATAATTCCGAAATTTTATATGAATATTAAGTTGTTTATAGTGATTTTTATTTAGACAAATGTTGGCTTTTAGATTATATATGTGGAATAACGTAGGATGTGAACCTGTTTCCGGTTCTTGGATCTGATGTGGTCTGGAAACGCTGTGATCGGGATTGATGCGGAGTACGGCTGTTCCAATATGTATAGCGGCGTTGGATGTGTCCCACAGCTTCGGTTCTCGGATCGACCGTATCCCAATTACAAAAAGATGCTTCGCTCGATTATTCTTGTTTTCGTCGTGGTATTCTCCAAATTTTTATACCAAAAGTTGGGCCAATTATTTGTTTATCGAATGAACGAAAATTTGGTATGATATATTTTATTTATAATATATTAAATAATTTAAATTTCACGAAGTTTATAAAATACGGCCATTTTTTGTAAAAATTTTATATCAGACCCCTTCTTCGTTTTTTTTTATTCCACAGCCTATTTTAATTATCGACAAAAGCCTCGAAGTTTTCACTTTATTTGCATCAATTAAAATATGAATTTGCATAATGTCTTAGTCTTAATATGATCGAAAAATTAGTTAAATAATTTACAAATACCTAAAATGTAGTTTTCAATATAAAATTAGTTATAAATCGTACCGTAAAAATCGCTTTCGCGGGGTTAATGATAATTTTAAATTAGTGGGCGTGGTTAACTAGCATCGATATAAATCTTGATGTAGATAAATTAGATACCTGTAATTTCGCGCGAATAATTTGAATTTTGAAATTGAAAAATTTAAATATAAAAAGTAAGTTAAAAATCAAAATAAGTTAATTATAAATTTTAAAGTTATCGTCATATTAATTTATTTACATTTCGATACTAATTTCACAAATTACGTCCACCAATTTAATCTTTATACAGGTGTTTATAATGTGTAGATAATCTGTATTTCCTATTGTAGAGCTGGAATACGGGTGCTGGTTGACCCACTACAATATATATATATATATATATATATATATATATATATATATATATATATATTAAAATAATAGACATTTTCTTGGTTTAGCGACCTTTAATGAATTTCAGTTTTTTTCTACGACGTTTCGACTTTTTTTTATATAATTAAGTCTTTTTCAAGTGATTAGAACTAAAAAATTAATACAACGAAAGGTAAGAAATATATTTGCAATTTGTATGAACGAATTAAAATTAAAATAATAATTAAAGTAAGGAAAATTAAAGGATACAAAACTCACCAATTTATTTCGTGTTAAAACACATATTTTGTGTAATATGTATGGTCAGACATGTCGACCTTTTTAGGGTCGAACTGCCTTTCTCGGAATATTTAGTGTAACTAAATGTCTTAGTGCAGATATGAAATTGTCTATTTCGTTTTAAAATTAGTTTGGTCAGGCCATATGTTTGGGAAAATACAGTATATTTACATTAGGAAATTTTTTTTTTTTGTGTGGTTGGGGTTGTCTTTTA
Source organism: Melolontha melolontha (assembly GCA_935421215.2). Taxonomy (NCBI): domain Eukaryota; kingdom Metazoa; phylum Arthropoda; class Insecta; order Coleoptera; family Scarabaeidae; genus Melolontha; species Melolontha melolontha. The sequence goes on along the minus strand of OW285243.1, from coordinate 21,350,857 downwards.
TTGTTTAATGAGCGGATAATAAAGTTTAGAAAGGCTATCAATCTCGTTACGATCGTTGATTGTTTTGTTGTTTTTGAATATATGAATCATTTCTAAGACCTCCCTAGCCTTTGTATTTTTTTGCTTGGTTGTTATTTTTGTATTTTCAAAATCAAAATTATGTTTTAATGTTATCTGGTGTTTTTTTAAAGCTGTCTGATTTTTTGCGTATTTATGTCCTTTTAATCTTTCCTGTAGTAACTGTTTTGTTTGGCCTATGTATAATTTGTCACAGTCTTTGCAGGGTATGTTATATATTGTATGTGATTGTTTAAGTGTTGGTGTTGAGTCTTTTAGTTTTGTGTGTAGGAATTTTAGGTTTTTTCCGCTTTGTTGTGCTATTTTAAAATTAAATGGTTTAACTATATTGTTTAGTTTTTCGGATAATCCAGTTATATAGGGTGTAGGGATATATGTTAATTCATTGGTTGTTTTATTTATATTTTGGCATTTAGTTTTGTTATATATTTTATTAAGTCTATGTTTCATAATGTTTTGTATAAATTGTGGTGGATAATTGTTTTCTGTTAAAATTGTTTTTACTTTTTTCAGTATTGTTGGTCTGAAAACTGGATTGGTGAGATTTAAAGCCCTGTCCACTAACGCTGTTACAACATTTTTTTTGTGGGATAGGGGTTGGTTTGAATAAAAGTTTACGTATCTGCCGGATGTGATTGGTTTAGTGTACCATTTTGTTTGTATGTTGTTATTTGTTTTTATTAGTGTTAAGTCTAAGTAGTTTATGGAGTTGTTTTTTTCTATTTCAAGTTTAAATTTGGATGGAAGTTTTTGAAGCTATTTTGTACATTGCTTATTTCCTTTTCTGGTAACATCATTATGCAGTCACAATGATGTTACCAGAAAAGGAAAGCGCGCAAAGCCTGGCGGTGCAGTAAACATATCTTGCTGCTTCTCTATGGTCACCCCAAATCGAGCTTTTCTTGAACCAGAATATTCTTCCATGAAGTCTTCGAAGGTTAGTTCCTTGTTGTGCTATCCAATTGGCGCAAGTCAGCGACTTCGTCGTTATTGTCTCCAGGGTATGGGGCTAATCGATTAAAATGCATGACTCTTGGTTTAGTATGAGGTGTTTCGTCTTATGTGGTATATTACATCGTTAATATACCGCTGTATATTTTGTATATATATTTTGTTGGTACAATAAAGTTCTATTCTATTCTATTAATCTGCTAATCAACACTTCGTATGGCCCCTCCCAATTATTTTGAAGTTTTGGAGACAGGATTGTACAGTCAAACGCGATCGCCTTCGCGGTAACCGCCCCTCTGTGTTGATATCGTAGCTGTACTTAATTTTGTCGATGCTGTCTTGGATATTATATCTTTCTTGAATCATGGATATTATACAGCCTTCACCGAAGAGTGCTAACATAATCTTCTCTTGTAAGATCTTCTCAAGACTTACTCCCAAACTTTAAATCACAAGCTAGTCGGGGTTCCCTCCCGAATAGCACATTTGCTGGTGATTGTTCAGTGGTTTCTTGAACAGATGCCCGATATGCCATTAGGAACAATGGTAATATAATTAGATAAGTTTCTGTTCATTGTCTTCTTCCTTCGCTCTACCATCCCAACCGATTGCAGATGCAAGGGAATTATTCCTGTTTTTCGAATGCTCAAAAGCCCACACATCGAAAAGACGAATTCAAAATTTCGTCCTTGATCGGAACGAAGTTTCAGGGGTGTACCGAAACGGTTGGTGAACTCATTTACAATAACGTCTGCTACCGTTCCAGCCTCTTGCTTTTATACAACATAGTCTTCGACCCATTTGGTAAAATAGTCCATGACCACTATGATGTATTTATTTCCTTTGTCGCTTTCTGGATGAAATACTTTCATCCACCTGATGAAGCCATTGTATGGCGAAACAATATTGTAGTGGTATTTACAATAAACGAATTTTTGAAACTAGAAGTTTAATTACTTATTTCTTAGCGTTATAATGAAGTTTCAACAAGTATCTCCTTCGTCAATTAACTATTTAGAATGTTAATATATTAAACTAGTACGATAACTAGATACTATTGTCACTATAAGATGAATAAAACCTTTACTTGTAAAGTTATTTCGTCTTAATTCTGCATTGTCTTCTTACATGTTACTACAGATTAGATGAGCTTTATTACACAAGAATGAATAGCATATTATTTGGATTACGTAATTTTTTCCAGTTATCGCATGAAGAGGTGCTATTGTTCAGCAAGAATTCTCTAAAATATCAAAATACTTAATTTGAAATTTGCAAATTAATTACTGTTACATTCTAAAATCATTACTTGACTAGTTTATATTAATTAATATGGCATATTAAAGTAATATATTTCGACATAAACTGACATTCGCGTGTATGATAACCTATAAAATCGTATTAAGTAAATGTATCAATCTATATCAGACATTACTTCATATTTTCAAGGACTACTTTGACTTCTAATGTTTCTGAACACCCGTTATTTATTCAAGCTAGAATTCTGTACACGGCAAATTCTATTACGGTGAAATACTGAATTAATATTTATGGTTAAATTACATATATACAAAATAGGTTATGATATGAAATGCGTTTTATCAAAATTAGTTATAATAAGTTATAATAAATAATATAATGAGTGACACGAAAATGATCAAAATGGTAAGTACTACTAAATATAAATGATATTAAGCTTGAAATTAGAGTGCTGTTATAGCTATTTATATTGTAAGCGAAAATCAAGTTGTTTAAATTAAATGTGCGTGAATTGTTGTAAAATATAATATTGGCGTCTATAAATGTTTTATTAATAACCCGTAATTTGTAGATTGGACGGCTGAATAAGGAAATTGGATTCAATAGATGGCAAAGGCTGGATTTCAGGTGTAGAAATAGTTAATTGAAGCTCTAGTTCTCTATATGGCTTCGTTGAGGAGTCCGAAGATCGGATAGGGTTAACGGGATCTTGGCAGGTATGATCCGTTTGAATATTTTAACGGCATCGGTGCTATCAAACGACCTTCGCAAAGAAATGCTATTTTTTCAGGTAGTTAATCGATTTTCTTAATTTAAAAATGATTTCAGATCGTAGTTTGGCACTTTATATAACTTTTCTGCATTTGTTTATATTTGTAACACTAGTATTTCCGCAGATTTTAAAATTTAAAATAGGAGAAAAATATTTTAATACATCTATTAACGATATAGTCGAGCGACGCTCTCTTTCAATTATTTTTGTTCCAAAGCCTTATTAGAAAGTTTATAAATGTCTTAATTTGTGCTTACTAATATTAATATAAAAGGCATTTACATGTTATTAGAATTTTAACTACATTTAAACGATGGGCGTGGCTAAATAATACCGAAACACTGTTTGAATATGAATAAATTAAATATCTTTTTAATTTCGCTGTAATTGAATTTAAAAATAAAATTGACAATGAAAAATAGAAAAAGCAAAATTTAAAAAAATGTAAATTAATTTGAAATAAGCAAAGTTGTGATATTCATTTATTGACATCTCGATATTATTTTCACAATATGCGTCTATCTTATCTATTTATATTATAAGAGGTTATTTGAATAATTCCTGCTTTGACAGTTTCAGAGGAAAGAATACAACCCCTTGATTGGAATATAATAATATAATATATATTACAGCAACAATCGAATGTAAAATGAAATTTAATGGAGTTATTAATTCTCATACGCATGAAGTTCATAATAGTTTGTATATATACATGTAGTATGAAAGTGGATGTCATATCTGTCTGCGGATATCGTGCACTGATGATCTGTAAAGACAGTGAAATACCGGTGTTTGTACGTTCCGGGCGGATGTGGCTTTCACAAATTTTTCATTTTTCATTTGTACTGACAACTTGCACAGTTGATGTCTAAAATCTAGGACAAAAGTAATTTGACGGATTGTAGAATTTAATGCAACAAATTATAGCGACAAATGAGATTTAATAGTTATTAATTCTGATACGCATGAAGTTTACCACAGTTCGTATATATACAAAATGCACTATCCTATCTTAACGCGTAATTATAAATTTATAAGAATTAATTTGTTTATAGATTTTGGAGTCATCGGTATACATTGAACAATTTGAATAGTGAGAAACCTCAATACAAATTAAAATAATATAAACAAAAGGGGTTCTAAATTGTTACTCCAAGGAACGCATAAATCAATACAATTGTCTTCAAATTTAGAAATAGATGTAACCTAAATTTCATTATATTGTTCAAATACGCTTGTAAATAAAAAGTTAATGATTTGATAATGCAAAATGGATTCTTTGTAATAACGTGGAAAGAAAAAGTAGTTAATTGAAGCCTGGTAACCAACCATACAAGCTAGTCTACGCCCTAAAAGATGTAAAAGAACATATCTTCTTGGAATTAACACCAAGATTATCGTGGAAAGACATTACACTCAACTGGATAAATGAAAAAAAATTTAAAAAATCACCAATATAATGCGAAACCACGTGTAGCAATGATAATACAGCAAAAAATCGCAGCCGTTTGGTTGGGATGTAATGAACCATTCATCCACCATGCTGTAGTAACTAAATTGAGTAATGTATTGTACTACTTATCTTAGTCAAGGTGCGACCCCGGTCTTGTTTCTATTGTATATAAAAACATGATCTCGGTCCACCAGATTTACATACACAAGCGTCCTCAATATACGTTACACGCTTTCACCACTTGTTGATATTAAACTAAGGACACTAGTCAAAAGGAGCACACTCTAATGTATATAAGACGATCCATCAGATCTTAAGACAGAGTCAGACACAGTCAGACATAGTTAGATATACAGTATGACATAGCGAGTGTAAGATAGAAACCTCCTTTAGACTACTGTCTATTTTGTTATTATGTATATTGTTATCGTTGTATCGTTATAAGTGTTAACTAATTATATGCTGTTATCCCAACGTTACCTGTCTATTATTTAATACATCGATGCATCTGCGTACAGACGCAGCGATGTGCCCCTTAGGATCGGGTCACATCACATGGCGATCCTGCACACGTTAGACATCACGTCTGACATCACAATGCTCACCAAATATTGTGCCATTCGATCACTACCTACTTCGGTTAATTGGGAAAAATTTAAAGAATATAAAGCACATGAAAGAACCTCTGTTTCAAATTATTTTGTTCTTAATGGATTATTGCATTTGAAACAAGTAATATGTACACGAATGGGATCATAAGTTGGTAACGGGTTATGGAATAGGTGAAAATTATATTATTGATTAAAAGTAAAAGAAGATATTATATACTCTAAATAGACCTTTTCGTAAAATTAATTGCCAAATTTCAAGCACATTGTAGGATTTAGTGAAATATCGGAGGCCTTTTATGTACACATTCTCGCAATCGTACTTCTAAATTTTTAAGTTAGTTTCTGTTAGACTGAGCAAATTCGTGTTACGAATATACCAAGCGTTCGCCTGTAAAATAATCGAAAGTGCTTAATCTGTTCTGTAAATTAATATTTGATTATCCTGTACTGAAATTCCATTTAAACGGAATTTAAACAATCGATAATTTTTCAATAAGCCGCGCATCTGTTTCTTTGTGAATCTTTGCTGTATTTAATGCCTCGAATATGATGTTCTTTTATGTTTCATATAAAGCATTTCTTAGAGATGGTGTTATTTCTATTATATGAGATTTTGCTTAAATTATTTTGTGCTTTCAGATTTTTCCCATTTTTATTAAATATCATCATATATAAGATGATAGAAGTTATTACTGTAATTAAGAATTTTGTGTGATAAAATTTTTATAACCTGTATATTCTCTTAGCTTCGCGAATACAATTTTTTCAAATAATCATCCCGACTAATTTCCCTGTAATTTCTTTTTGCCTTCCTCTTTTGATTAAAACTAAGTAAAAGGACAAGTTTTAATTAAGATATCCTGCGATAAAAAATACATCAAAAACATCTTCTAAATATAAGATTCCCATGTTTAAAGATTCTATTTGAAACAACAGAAAAAGTTCTATACCGGGTGCGGCAATAATGTGTCGGCGGAGCTTAGCATGAAAACTAATAAAGTTGTAGCAATGAAATTTTACGCACACATGTAGTATGCTACAGTGCAATTTCTATTTTTATTTATATATTTACAGGTGTTCCAGATTTCCGCAACAACTTTCAATTTTTTTTTTAAATAGATTGCTATTCGTTCTTGTTAGTATGATGATAGCCACCCAAATTATCTTTGCAATGATGTATGACAATGTGCACTTACAGCTGTTAGTTTTGGTTTTATTGCAAATTTTGTTAAAATCTTGACAGTTGCAGCGTCTAACATTTTAAGTCTTAGCCTGAAAATGGGTGCAGGGTGTTAAATATGTCGTGCCAAAGTTATCGAAGTTTAAAGGCTATTTCCTCTATTTTTTAATTGAACCTATAATTTTTTTTATTAGTCAGCAAATTCCTTGTAAAATTGCCGTTAAAATGGTACCAATAATATAGTACTTATTTCTAGTATTTTCGATATTATAGCCCTTTAATGGGATATACCTATGTTTATAATATATATATATATATATTATAAATTATAATATTCAATATGCGGTGCTGCATTTAATAGTTGGTTGGCCATGAAATGATATCAAACAAAGTAACTTTTACAAACACCTGTTTTTTAATCCTTTATTATTGACAACATAATTTGAAACATACTTGAGTGGGTACAACCCACCAATTTTGTATAATGCAAAAGTATTTTTAATAATATAAATTATTGGTTTTAGAATTACATTTTGTAATTTTTCCGTAATAAAACAAAATAAATTTAAAATGTGTTCAAATATATGTCCATTCTGCTTACGCATGCTCTTTATCGCCTCTGCATCGACAGACTTACATTTTGAGCAATGTTGTTTTCACTTAATTGAAGAAAAGCGTTTCTGATTCGTTGCTGCACGTTCTCTGCCGTTGTAGGAGGTGTTTCGTAAACTATATTTTTAACAGTAAGCCACAGAAAGAAATCACAAGGGGTTAGATCTGGTGATCGCAGTGGCCAGCTTATAAAGCTTCCTCTCGCAATCCACCTATTGGTGAATACCCTATCTGAATGTGCTCTTGCAGTAGCACCGTAATGTGCAGATGCACCATCATGTTGGTACCACAATCTCCTTATGACGTTATCTGGTAGGCCTTCTAACAGCAATGGTAAATTATTCTGTAGGAAATTTGTGTAGATTTCACAATTTAAAGTAGTATTAAAGAAGAATGGACCTATAATAGTGTTTCCTATGATGCCTCCCCAGGTGTTAACACTCCATTTTTGTTGGTATAAAATGGGTTGCACAAAATGAGGTTTTCTAGTGTCATAATAATGAGAATCTTTTCTGTTTGTTATTCCACAATTAGCAAATGTTGCTTCATCTGTGAAAAGCACATGATCTAGAAAAGTTAGATCATATCCTAATTTGAAAAGTAGCCATTCACAGTAAACAAATCTCCTTTCTAAATCCGTTTGTAATAAGCCTTGATGATTTTGAATTTTGTAAGGGTGAAATTTATGTTTTTTTAAATCGTTCTTACAGCAGTGTAACCATAGTCTTAGTTCTTTCATGTTTGACGTAATTCACTGAACCCGTCCGAAGAAACCTTGTCAAGAAATTTTCAAACGTCTTAATATCTGGTGCTCTTAGGTAAGGATACTTCTTAGCATATGTTCTTGATGCTAAACTATTACGGCATGTAAATAAAAAATAATGACAACAAAACGATATAACTGACAACAAGATAACAACTAATAACGAACAAACGGAAATTGTTAATTAACTAGCCGAACTTAAATTATAACAATTAAACGCGATTGCAGCAAAGAGGAACTACAGAAAAACACTTTATACGGAAATTTTAAGTAGATATTTGACGTTTGGTTACACAGCAATTTTTGCTTAATATCATTTCATGGCCAACCATCTAACTATTAGATGCAGCACCGCATATTGAATATTATAAACATAGGTATATCCCATTAAAGGGTTATAACTTAGAAAATACTAGAAATAAGTAGCATGTTATTGGTACCAATTTAGCGGCAATTTTACAAGGAATTTGCTGACTAATAAAAAAATTATAGGTTTAATTTAAAAAAAAAGAGAAAGTAGCCTTTAAACTTCGATAACTTCGGCACGGCATATTTAACACTCTCTATATGTTGTCACGTTCTTCGCCCTCAAAACATATAACGTGTTAGTCCATAAATTTGGAGCAAAATAGTTACGTGAGGCACTGCACCTATTTTCAGGCTAAGACTTAAAATGTTAGACGCTGCAACTGTCAAGATTTTAACAAAATTTGCAATAAAACCAACACTAACAGTTGTAAGTGCAGATTGTCATATATCATTGCAAAGATAATTTGGATGGCTATCATCATAACAACAAGAAAGTATAGCAATCTATTTAAAAAAAAAATTGAAAGTGGTTGCGGAAATTTGGAACAGACTGTAAATTTATAAATAAAAATAGGAAATGCACTGTAACATACTACATGTGTACGTAAAGTTTCATTGCTACAACTTTATTAGTGTTCATGTTAAGCTCCGCCGACACACTATTACGAGGTAGACATTTCAACATCCATAACTAAATTTCCAAGAATATTTTTATTCAATGTTTCCGCTATGAAACTTTTTAGAAATTTTACATGGAAACGTCTTTTTTATTAAAAAATAATAAGAGACGGGTAGATTTAATGCCCTACACTGCTTAACACAAACCATAATTCTAAATCATATAGCAATAGTAGTTTTGAGATTAATATTTTACGATGTGTAAAAGGATGAGCATATTTTTCACAAATGGACATAACACTCCCTCGACAAATATTAATTTCCTAGGGACGCATCAGGATTCGGGTATGGACTGGAAATATCATATTGGAAAATTAAGCTCGAAATTATCTAGTATCATTTATGCCTTAGGCAAACTTACTTACGCAGCAGGAGTTGAGTCAACCACTATAGCTTACCATTCACTTTTTCATTCCCATATGTCCTATGCCGTAGTTCAACTACGGCATAGGACATATGGGAATTACCCCACGCAACTACGGTAGTTGCGTGGGGTAACTCAGTTAAAGCCAATAATTTTTTTGCTTCTAAAAAGAGCAATCCGTAAAGCATTTAAGTTGAAATATAATCAACATTGTAAACAATATTTTATAAATAATAGAATCATGTCCTTTTACTCTACATTTATATATCATACTGTCCTGTACTCGTATATACATAAACATGTAAATAATTTTAGGACCCGCGGTGATGTGCACAGTTATAATACTAGGAATGAAGATCATCTGGATAGTCAGTTCTTTAGACTAAAAAAACTAAAAGAAACAGTATTCAAGCTGATTTGTATAATAGACTACATTTATCGTATAAGAATAGTAGCATAAACAAATTTAAAAAACAAGTTAAAAGTCTATTAATCAACAAGTGCTACTATTGCCTGGATGAATATTTGGGCGGCGCACTGTGTCATTATTTCTCTGGGCGATTGGTCATACAGTCACAGCAGTCATTCAGTTTTACAAAATTATTATTTTATACATGATACATGTTTTTTTTCCTTGTCTTTTGTCGTTTAATTTTATACATAAAATTATTGTATATTTTTAGGTATTGTAATGTATTGACATTTCTTGTTATCATCTAACTAGAGAATACAATTCCGAGCATGTTTTTCAATCCCGGGATTACGGGATTTTTGACGCGTAATTCCGGGATCCCGGGATTAGACTATGTGGTTTCTAATTTGGCTAAAATGAAGTAATTTCTTAAAAATTATTTATTAATATTGTTGCACAACACAATACACAATATACTAAAATAAGGAACGAAAAAGACAATACAAAAAACTACTTAGAATTTCGAAAATATATTCGCAGAAATATCAAAGCATCCAATGTTTGACTTCCAAGCCTGCTTAGTAGTTTATTGCCAACATAAGCAGCAGCTCAAAACGCTCGTTCAGGTTCTACACTGGTAACAGGAATAGACAGTAGATATTTATATGCTAATTCTAAGTGATATCCACGAACTCTTCCATTTTCGAACAGGCTCATTTCGCGTCTAATACTACATGCCAACCCTGATTCATTTTGCACTTCAGGATCTGGGTTACTAATTTCCAGCTGTAACTTTTCCTTTAGTGTCAATTGGGGTTGGGAGGTTTGTTGCCTTGGCTCATCATCTGTTTGTGATCCTGACCTTTGTTCCTCTTTCGTGTCATCTCGACTATTTAGTCTTTTAACAATATTCTTTATTTGCGCCCTCACTAAAGCCTGTGTAGGAACTGGAAATAAGTTAAGCCATTCCAAATCCGATAATAACTGATTTTCATCATCTTTCGTGGATTTTGTAAATAATTCAACACACAAGTTAAATCATAATTTGGTCGTTGGTTTATACGTTCCACTAAGTATGTTTTCATTTTATTGGCGAGTGCTGAGTTTTTGCTAGACAATTGTTTTATAAGAAATTTCAAAGCTGCATCAGTTGTGCATAAATCAGCATCTCGTCGACAGATTGCTTCTACTGTTAATTTAATTGGGGTCAGCACATCAACAATTTTAATTACCAAGTCAAAATCAGAATCTTCTAAACGGATTGGATGATTGAGATCTATAAGAGCTTTTTAAATGAAGGTTTTCAAAAGAGAAAATCGTTCCAGCATAATTAAAAGACTATTCCACTTGGTGTTACGGTCGAAAAGAAGTGACTTTTTCATGTTCAATCTTCACATATTTTTGAAGTACTGTTTCATTTTTCAATGGTGATCTCTTGAAATACACTACAACTTTGCGGATTTTCTTTATCAGCTCATTAATGTTTTCATCTTTCGTTAACTCTGGTATGTGTTCTTGCGCAAGTTCATTTGGTGACATTAAGATTGACATTAAGATTGACATTGACATTAAGGTGACATTAAGATTATACCTGATTCTGAGCAGTCTAAGTCTTCTAAATTATCATCATCATCGCTATCGTTCATATAATCAGCAGTCACAGCTGGTTCATTTATAATAGCATCTGAGTCTGAGGTCAGCCCTACCTCAGACTCAGATGATATTATAAAGGAACCAGCTGTGACTGCTGATTATATGAACGATAGCGATGATGATGATAATTTAGAAGACTTAGCTTGTCTTGAAAATAATCCTTTATTTTATAAAGCACATCACAGACGGCCAAATCGATACCATGTGCGAGACACAGTTGTTGCTCAGTGCATACAAGCTCTCCCACTTTTATCATAACGTTCGGTCCATCAGTTACAGTAGCCACGATATCAGTTTCCAGAGAAATATCAAATTTACTTAGACGACCTTTCAATATACGAAGACAATTTTCAGCCGTCATACTTCCATGAATAGGAACGAGTTCTAAGCTCCAAATTTTTTAATATGAATGAACGTTGACAGTCATGTATCGTTTATTGGACGTTGATGTCCACTCGTCGAAAGATAGACTGAATCATTCACCAAATGTTTTAATTCTGCTGTTACTTGCTTTCTGATTTTTTCACTGTAATTCATAACACGATTTCGAATTGTGACGGCTGATTTTGGTAAATCCGTGTATTTCGCTAAGAGTAATTTTCTCAAATCGTCTGAAGTTATGAATACACTGAATAGAAATCCATTTAATGCAATTATTCTTGCCAAAATATCATCCAGGCTATCGTCGGCACTTTTAGTAAAATAATCTCCTAACTTTCGTTTAGCTGACGGCGGTGCTGTTTCAGATTTTCAGAATCTTGACTTGTTGAAGCTGTTAAACAATTAACGTCAGCTAAAATCTTAATGTTGTTTTGATGACAAATGTGTATGTAATCCCTTACTCGATCCACCCAAAGTCTTGAGAATGGCAAGGCATCGCTTACATTTAGCACTATTCCCGCCTTTCGCAAATAAAAAATAACTCCACGCTGACGACGTATCACTGTTTTTTATATGTTGAACAAAGTCTCCCGCCATTTAAAATAACTTTTTCAGATAATTGACTTTTAAATTTAAACTACGTAACCTGCGTAACCTTGTCGCTGGTAGAATAATAAATGAAAAAAGTAAATCCTACTAAGCGTATTTATACTTTCGTATAGGGAATCCCCGACGGGGAATCCCTCGCAACAATATTATGATATATCATATGAAGTGATCGGGTGATTCCCCTGTTGGCCTGTTGGGGAATTACTTTAACAGTATTGTATTGAAGTATGCCAGGCGGGGAAGTCCCTTCTAAGTTACATATTATTTGGGCTGTACCTGTGTCTTAACGTACGGCGTACCTAAGGTTGATTTTTTGTCTTTATGTAATAAGTGCACTTAATATAATCTAGGTAAGGCCATTGTCAAGGCGCAACGGATTACGGAATTCAAGCTGGCAATCCCGAAAATCCCGAGATTAGCCAAGTACAGTCCCGGGATATATGGGATCAAAACCAGGCCGGGATCCAGGGATTGTATTCTTTACATATAACACATAAGAATGGAATAATAAACATTAAACATAAAAAAAAATGGCAAGGTAAAATAAAAGAGATCTTCAAAATCTGTTGCACTATAAAAATATTGATTTCGTGGAAAGAATGCCATATGTTCTTTTAAACAATTTCTTCTTCTACAGCTCAAAATTTAGAAAATTGGTGTAATCCTGCTAACAGAAACAGGGAAATAATCTCCGTGTATTCAAGTTTATCTACGACATATAACTTTCACTCATTGGTGTTTGTTGATAAAATTACTATATGTACAAATAACTTCAATTAAAATTCACTTTTCAGCAAAAAATGGCTGCATTATCAGAATGATTTGTAAAGCATTCTTGCAAGTACAGAATCTTGTCTGAACTTTATATTATTATAATGATAAAATGTTGGCTGGTGACAGAAATCCATTAGACTTCCTATAATTTTAATTAAAAATTAATTACTAATCAAAAGTTGATGTATCGTTTAGTGACTAAATTAATAAATCGATTTAATAAACGCAATTTTAATTATTTACCTCTTATTTCTTGTGTGGTTTCGACAGGTGTTTGCCCACTTTCAATTCCTTGATCCGGTATTAGCCTGAGGGTGACGTTCAAGGGCTGTAAGCTTGCCGGCCCGTGCAAAGTGATTAAAACGGCGGTCGTCTTTCCGGGTACCGCAAGTTCCGGAGCAACCACGGAAAATCCCCTACAAGAAACAAAACAATTAGAGATATACATGGTAGTAAGGGAATAAGTTGTAATTTATATTTAAAGCTCTCTCTCTCATTCATTGTAAATATTAACATAAGTTTGCAGCTGTTTTAGTTTGAAATGAAGTATATCTTCAAGCCATAAGGAACTGAGAAGATATTATATATTAACCACGTTGTAAATGAATATTTGCTAATAATAATATTCAGTAAAATTACATTATATGTATCAGAATAATTGAAACATACATGAGTAGGTAAAACCCCACCAGTTTTGTATAATACAAATGTATTTTTAATAATATAATCTATTATTAAAAATCTTGTGTGAAGAACACAAATACAGGTTCACTATTAATATTTTTTGTGAACGTGTCCGAACATATCCCTCCCCTGAGACGTAGATACGTATTTCGCCTTTCTACAGGCTCATCGGTGCGCCCCTGCTGGAGAAAGGATATTCTCAGACATATTCACAAAAAAGAACCACATCGCCACATCACCGAAATTATCCAGACCGGGCGTAGAAGTAAATTCAGCGCTGCCTGTTGTCAGACAGCCGAAGTACCTCGCCCCGTCCACATAACCAATGTGAAGTAACGACGCCCTTCCAAAGGTGGCACAGCCAATCTCTCTAGAAACTGCATTTTGTTTGTGTCTTCACTCATACTACGGACTAACCGCATGTGTAATGTATCAGAATAATTGAAACATACATGAGTAGGTAAAACCCCACCAGTTTTGTATAGTACAAAGGTATTTTTAATAATATAAAATATTATTAAAGATCTGGAGTGAGGAACACAAATACAGGTTCACTATTCACTATGGGGAGGGATATGTTCGTACACGTTCACAAAAAATATTAATAGTGAACCTGTATTTGTGTTCTTTACACCAGATTTTTAATAATATTTTATATTATTAAAAATACCTTTGTATTACGTTATATGTATTTATAGGACTATAAACATTAGACATTCTCTAGTATTTTAGGAAAATGTTGAAACTAAATCATAAAACAGTTAAAAAATTACGCGGCATAGTTCAGAAGGATAAATTGAAGTGGAAAATACCATTTAATAGAAATAGGAAGAATAAATAAAGTAACTGAGTTGTAAAAAGCACTTCAGAATGTTTTTCTTAATGAGAAGGAAATATCAGTAAAAATAATGTATATTATTATTATGGTACTCAACAGTATATAGCTTGTTTCTTTTAATTCCAAGAACTTAGAGCAATTAGCTTTTTACTTCCTTACATATTTTTCTTACTACCTTACTGCGATAATTACAATCTTTTGTTAATAAATTTTGAATTATGCTTACATTTAGGATTTTTTTGTATCAGGTAATTGTTGCCTTTTAAATTTCTTAACTGATTTTGTAACATTTTATACATATATGGATATAACGGGTGTTCAGAAACATTCGAAGTCAAGTGGGCTCTGAACAAAAAATCGTATATCTTTACTTAAGTATCAGATTTGTAATAATTATTAAATGTCAACTGTTGTCTGTCGAAAATTGTCAAAATCTAATATCGAAGATACTAATTTATATTTTTTAATTTTGAAAATTGTATTTACTAACGTACACAAAGCATTCATGGTTGAAGCATATTTTCGAAATGGTCAAAAGATCGATGGCCAGTGGAAGTATTCAATTCAAGCTTGTTTGGAAGAATTTCGAGATGAATTTCCCAACCTTGCTTTTGATTATAATACTTTTCAGTGTACACTAATCAGAATTGTTCCAGTTTTTCGACAAGCTGGTAGTGTGGGACGCCAAGAGGGTGGTGGGCGACCAAAAGTCCGGACAGAAGAAGTGATTGAGAATGTTAGAGAAATAATGACTGATGCCCCTAAAACTTCAGTAAGAACTCTTGCTCAACAAACCGGGTTGTCAGTTGGTTCTTGCCATAAAGTTTTAAAAGAAGGATTTACAGTTTTTCCCATATCGTATAACTTGTTTGCAAGAAATCCTCGATATTGATTATCCGCGACGAGTAGTATTTTGCGAATGGTTTACAAATAATTTTAATGATGATGTCCTAGACAAAACTTTCTTTTCAGATGAAGCATGGTTTCATGTTAGTGGATATGTTAACTCGCAAAACATGAGAATGTGGAGTGATGCAAAGCCCAATAATTTTTGTGTTGAAGCTCCTTTACATCCTCAGAAAGTTGGTGTTTGGTGCGCTATAAGTAGAAGAAGGATTATTGGTCCAATTTTTTTTAATGGTACCTTGACTGCAGAAAAATATCGACAGGAAATACTATCGCCTTTCTTTAATCAACTTCGCGATGATGAACTAGTTTTGGGATACTTTCAACAAGATGGTGCTAGAGCTCACACAGCGGGGGAAACAATGAATATGTTACAAGAAGTGTTGGAAATCGTATAATTAGTTTGAACAGCGATCATGAATTCCCTCCAAGATCTTGTGATCTTACACCGTGTGATTACTATTTATGGCCTTTTTTAAAAAATTCAATTTATCTAGTACCAGTGCAAGATTATATAGATCTCCAAGACAGAATTATAAATAAAATTAGTGAAATTAGAAATAGTCCCATACTGCAAAATGTATTTAGTAGCATTCGGAGGAGGTGCGTAAAATGCTTGGAAGAAGGTGGTGGACATTTTCAACATCTTTTATAATTATGGTCATTATTGTTGGTAATTTATAGAACTACAATTTATGATATTTATTATAAGGTTGTAATCTAAGGACTCTACAAACAATTTATTTGTTTCAAATTTATTTTGAGCCATTTCTTACAATAATTTATTGAATGTTAATATATTAAACTAGTACGATAACTAGATACTATTGTCACATAAGATGAATAAAACCTTTACTTGTAAAGTTATTTCCTCTTAATTCTGCATTGTCTTTTTACATGTTACTACAGATTAGATGAGCTTTATTACACAAGAATGAACAGCATATTAATTGGATTATGTAATTTTTTCCAGTTATCGCATGAAGAGGTGCTATTGTTCAGCAAGAATTCTCTACAATATCAAAATACTTAATTTGAAATTTGCAAATTAATTACTGTTAGAGTAAGGGCGCCATATATGGACCACCATAAGGATTTCCTAAAATAAAACTCAGATTTTTAAAGTATAAACAACCTTATTTATTTTAAACTATTCGATAATTATTTGGTTTTGAAAAGAATTTAAATTAAAATAAAAAAACATCAACATCTTAGAAATAATCTACATTTTTTATAATCTGTCATTTTTACGATCTTACTAAAAGTGAGCATAACATGGACCACATGGTTTCAAATATGGGCCAAGGTGAACTAAGCTTAAATTAATAGAAGAAAAAATTGCCCACTCTATTATCAGGGCTTAGATGAATCATTGGTACAAAATTCGCAAACATAGAAGTCGACCACATCTTCTATGCCAGTACAATCTTCATGAGCCCATCGCCTGCAAGAAGCACATTGGATCCATTTCTCTCCATGAACATCTTCAGAAAAAAGCCCATGACAATACAAGCATTTGGCGTTTTCATTTTGAGACCGGTCGGGTCTGTGCTATCATCAACTAAATAGTCACTCTGATTAGAAGTTTCAGAAGATGATTCTTTATATTTTGAGATGATGCTTTTTTTCTTTGGTGCTTTTTTTGATTTATTTATAATGTTCAACGGTCTCTTTTTCTTTAATTTATCTGATTCCTCCTTCCTTTTTATCGATGTTTCTAAATCTCGCTTATAGGGTGAAGATGTCAAAATCACTGATTTTGTGGCCTTTCTTCCTCTATTACTGACAGTTTTCTTCAAACGTGGTATGGGTTGCAACACTTTTGGTGACAAATATATTCTAGCTGATGTGGAGGAACAAGCCACTGAATCATTCAAGGTGGTTGTCGGTTCCTTGGATTGTAGATTTGGAAGGTGACTTTCGTCAAATGTCAGAGTAGAAATAGGTGTGGAGTGGGCTTCCAGAGCTTGAACAGCATCTGCCTCAGGAAAATTGTTATCACCATTTTCAATAACTGGTGTTATCATATCACGTGGTGGATCATTAACAGATTCTTCTACTACTGGACAGTCGTCGTCAATAAAGTCATAATCTTCGAAGACATTTCTGTTAATTGGATATATTCCAGTCGCACGAAAACCATTTATAGCCAGTTCTGCACGCTGAGCTCTTATGTAGGCTTGACCAAATAATTCAGCTATGTCATAATGTGTCACTGCTTACGAATTTCTTCTGTCAAGTACTTTTTAATGGACCCATAAATGTTTTATCAAGCGGCTGTATTTTATGACTAGAGTGTGGGGGCAGCGACAATAAGCTATCGTGATTTTTTCTTGCTAAATCCACCTCCTTGATGTTACGAGTGTGACTAGCATGGCCATCTAAAGCAAGGAGAACCGGCGATGTAGCAGTTGGTTTCACGTGCTGTAAAAAGTGCTCGAACCACTGAGTAAATAGTTCTGATCGTATCCATCCTGATGGATGACAGGCATGAATAGAACCAGGTGGAGCACCTTTCATCAGTAATGGATTATACCGTTTTCTTGGAAATATCAACATTGGTGGGATAAATGTACCACCTGCACTCATACATATGACACAAGTAATTGTTGATCCACGTTCTGCTGAAGTTGCAGTTCCAATTTGTTTTTTGCCCTTAAGTGCCAATATCTCCGGCATTTTTGATGGCACGACTGAAATACCAGTTTCGTCCATGTTATAAACATTAGTCGCAGGATACTGGAATTCATTCATACAACTCTCTAATAAGTCAAAAAATGCATTTACATTTTCTTTGTTGAAACCTTTCATTCTTGATATTGATGTACCCGTTGGACGGCGAAATGATAGGTTAGGATGGCGCTTGAGGAATAACCTCAACCATGTTCTGCCTGCAGATTCTTTAGCTTCTAAAAACGAGTGCTCTATGTTGTTTTTCTTCGCTAACTGGTGAGCCAAAGATCTTATGTCCCTGCGTGTTAGACCAAATCCTGATTTTTCCATTTCTAAAATATAATTAGATAGCTCATCCTCCAATTCAGTAGGTAACGCCGATTTTCTGCCAAGTTTGAGGTTAGTTATATCACAAAGTGATTCATTTTCTGTTTTTGTTAATCGTAAAAGTGTAGTTTTGGGTACTCCGTATGTTTTCGATGCTTTTAAAAAGCCCATTGTCTTTTCTCGTACAGCTTTAATTGCATCTGCCATTGCACTTTTATCCCACGCCTGTCTGGCCTTCCCTTTTACTTTAGATGCCATTCTGCAACATAAAAAAAACACAAGTGATGGTATGTAATATGGACCACGGCTACCAACACAACTTTCAAAATTTTCCGTAGTCCATATTTATTTTTTTTTCCGTGGTCTATATTTGAACACTCGTACATTTTAAGGTTAACATTGTTGTTAATAAAATTATAAAAACTATAGGAGATGCGACTTTATATGAATAATTGTACAATAACTCACCTTTCTCCTGGTCTAATTCACTTTCACATCGAGTAGTATTTGTTCAAGTTCAAAAATGTATCGTGAGTTGACGAAAACGAAAAATTGCTCCCAAGAAAACGTGCGTCTACGTTACGTTACTGTAAACGACTAGTAGTCCGCGGGAGGGGTGCGGGTTAGGCACCGACTGTCGGCTTGATACATTCAACGTTATTTAAGATATGTCGGTGGTCCATATTATAGACCTAGTCCATATATGTCGCCTTTACTCTACCTTCTAAAAAATCATTATTTGACTAGTTTATATTAATTAATATGGCATATTAAAGTAATATATTTCGACATAAACTAACATTTGCGTGTATGATAACACCTATAAAATTGTATTAAGTAAATGTATCAATCTATCTCAGACATGACTTCATATTTTCAAGGACTACTTTGACTTCGAATGTTTCTGAACACCAGTTACAAGCTTTAATTATTACTATTAATTAACTAGCACATATTTTATATAAATTTTAACGTGTTACTTTCCTTGCATGTGTTAGCGAGTACCTTTCAGTATCGCGTTGTCGGAATGTGCAAAATTTACAGTTTCCCCCGACGTAATAAAGCATCAGCTCTTCAATATTCAATAAACAAACAATTAGGCTGAACGGTAGCAATTGCCTCGCCCTTATGCATGATTCAATGTTTGTCGGAAACCCACTTCTGAAGTTGGAGCGGAACACCAGTGAGACTGCCCTATCTCTTATTCGCCTGCTCTCCAGCCGACCCGCCTCCTAATCAGATATTGATTCGTTACGGTTAAATTGTGTAAACCATCTATCCTAAGTGAATTACGCGCGATCTTGTTTTTCTAATTTACCAAATGGAACATCTATCGTCTGATCTTTTGTGTGTGTTTGGAATCGAGTGCTTTCTTACACAACCTCTACTGTTCTTTACTTTCTTTTTTTACTCTTCGCGTGCAGCGGACGTTTTAAGTTTTCAGCGCCCAGGTTACAAATTGTAAACAGTGAGTGGAAATTGCATATGTAATGGTATACATATATAAAATATAGGAATTTAATACCGGTTGTCTGTACGTAAAATAAACGTTGAGAGAATATTAATGGGAACTGTATTTACCTATATTAAATATGTATATTAATGTTTATTTTGGACATTGAAACTTGATCTACGTAATGAAGTCTTCGCAATTAATATGCAGAATGGAAAAGTTTGAAATTATCATACTACAAAGATATGTAGGTTTATCGTACGAGGGCCACTGCTAAAATTCGCAGAAAATTGTGAAATAAAACAAATTATGCTATGTAAATCGCTTTACTGTTTCTCAAAATACTCCCCTTTAAGATGTATACTAGGGCGGAGCGACTTCTTTTTAATTTAGCAATAACTTTGGAATACCTGAAAAAAGTTGCTCTATTATCTCCCAAATATACACAGAAAATTTCATTTCGCACATGATATATTTAGAGGTGCCCCCGACATTATTAAGTTTGGCAAAATTCATGAATTTAGTCGAAAAATCAAAAATATTTAATGAACGCTAAATTACACACTGAGTGTTGCGCAGTTAGTATAAGATAGAAAAATATAATCCGAAGCGAGGGTATTAAGACGCGTGGGTGTTGAAGCACTTGGAGACGATTTCGCAACTCTCCTAAAACGTTATTCGAACGCTATAGTCAACACGCGTGAGTACTATTTCACTTGTGATACCCTTTGAATTTTACGTCTGAGATCAAGAAATAAGACTCATGTAAGTAGTATTTTCAATTTCCTATTTAGGTTTCAGATATTATTGTAATACTTTAGCACATATTATATATTTTTATTACAAAAAAATGTCTCAAGTCAAAACACGACAAATGATGACCTGTGATGTGTTCGGATTACCAGAGAAGTTACCAGTATCTCGATTACCAACTTATAATGACGTTATGAAAAATTACCTATTCATTAAAAATGAATTAAAGCCCAATAAAACAGTAAAAGAGCCAACCGTTCATGACATATCCGAAATATTGGCTCAAGAAGTTTTAGAAATTTGGCAAAAAGCTTCGCTGCCAATTGTTAGTGTTAAGAGAATTCTACAACTTATTCGTTCCTACCATGACAAATATAGAATCTTAATGAAACCTTATAAAGGTCGTCAAACAAACAAAAATTACGAAGAAAAGATTTGCAGTTGCAAATGTAAACTTTTCTCAAATCGTAATTGTTTAACAGGCAGTCGTGTTCCCAAGGAAGAAATAAATTTTTTACTCGATCAAAGAACAACAAGATAAATGGTCATAGGCGGTGTAGATGTGGTTGAAACTATAAAAAATAAGAAAAAAGAAGAAAGAAAACAAAAAAGTTTATCGCGTAACAGAGAGATAACTGATTTTGAGAAACCGAGTTGTTCGCGTTCTTTACCTGAAGACTTGGCAATCGAAAGCGACAGTTCAAGCGATAGCGTAGCTTCTAGTCCTTACCTTGAAGCACCAAAAAGAACAGTTGATCCGCCACCAAAAAAAAAGGAGATTAAATTTACCATCGTTACCTCTTGCCTGCGATCGTACTGGAATTTCTGACAGAGCCGCTGCCATTATAGCTTCTTCTGTGTTAAAAGATGTTGGCATTATTTCACCAAAGGATCCAAGTGGTGTTATTGACCGTTCAAAGTTGCGCCGTGAAAGAACTAAAGTCAGAACAGCTTTATAGGATGCAGATCGCAAGAAAACCCTACGCGGTATGTATTTTGATGGGAAAAAGGATAAAACGTTGATTAGTATTCGGAAAAAGAATAAATTTTACAGAAAAAGGGTACTAGCAGACCATTATGTGATTTTATCAGAGCCAGGAAGCGACTATTTCGGGCATGTCACATGTGAGTTGGGAACTGCTAAATGTATTAAAGATACTATTACTATATTAACTCACTTGAAATCCAAATCGGTGAAACTCAGTGAAGTAGTTGTTGTTGGTTGCGATGGAACAGTAGTAAACACAGGTTTTAAAGCTGGTTTTATTCGTTTGATGGAAGAAGACCTGAATAAACCATTACAGTGGTTTATCTGCCAGTTGCATTTCAATGAATTACCACCGCGACATCTGTTGTTACATTTGGATGGAAAAACTACAGGGCCTAAATGCTTTTCAGGTGCCATTGGATATCAGTTACAAAAATGTGAAACAATGCCAATAGTCGAATTCAACGACATTCCTACAATATTACCTCAAATTTCCAGGGGTGATTTGAGTACCGACCAAAAATATCTGTACGATATTATGATCGCTATCAGCACTGGCGTTTTTTCTTCAGATTTAGCTAACATTGAACCTGGATCTCTCAACCACTCTAGATGGCTTACAACAGCAAATCGAATTCTAAGATTATATGCTACTAAACCGGACCCCGAAGAAAAATTGGTGGTGATATTAGCCACGTACGTGATGAGAGTTTATGGTCTGATGTGGGTTAGAATAAAATGTAATCCCTCGTGTATAAACGGAGCTAAACACCAGTGGCAAACAATTAGTCTGAGTCGCTATTTGAACGCCGATATGAAGAAGGTCATTGACAAGGTAATCCAACGAAATGGATTTTTTGGTCACCCAGAAAAATGTTCTTTTTTTATGCTTGGAGATGAAAGGGAAATCATACGAGATCTAGCATATCGACGAATTTTAAAAGCAAGAAGTGAGAATGTTCCAGGACTTCGAACGTTTAAACTGCCTTCATTTAATTTCGATGCTGAAGATTATACCGACATTATAACGTGGCGAGACTGTGAGATAACTGAGCCACCTCTGGCTTTAAATTTATCTAATTATGACTTGAAAGCCATTGTCAAAAACGGTCTCGGCACATGTCAAAAAATTAAATATTTTCCATGCCATACTCAAGCCGTTGAGCGCTGCATCAAAGTGGTGACAGAAGCTTCAAGTGCAGTTTGTGGAAAAAATAAACGAGACGGTTTCATCAGGGCAAGGCTACTATCACGTCAACAAATGCCTACTTTTGATACAAAAAAACAATTTAATATATAATTATTGTATTTCTGAATAATTATCTAGTTTACCATTATTTCTTGTATCTCGCTTCTTTAAATCTGTATAAAAAATATAAGATATTGACCTAACAAATAAAATATATAGTTTGATCACAATATGAAAAATAGGTAATTTTTTTAAATTTTCAATTGTGTTGGGGCACCTCAAAACATCATTACAAATAGGTAATATTTCGTACGTTTAATTTACTCATTGAAATGCAACTTTATACCGATATACCATTTTAAAAAACAAAAATTTTTTTTTATTCATAGATTGTCGCTCCACCCTAATGTATACACTTTTCATCCTATAAAACCAATCTTTAAAACACTTTTTCCATTCTGAGCGAGGTATCTCCAAAACCAGTGATTTAAATTCTTCAGGCGATGAAAACCGCTTTCCACGCATTTTATTTTTGATATTTTGGAATAAGAAGAAATCCTTGGGCGCTAAATCGGGCGAATATGGGCAATGAGTCATTAATTCGATGTTCCTGTTGGCCAAAGACTCGACAGTTTGTCGCGCTGTGTGAGCGCTTGCATTGTCATGACGAACAACGATTCGTCGGTTTATGCTGTTTTTTCTGACTTCATCGATAACTTCCGGCAAACAAATTGACGTATACCAGTCAGCATTAACTGTTCGTCGATACTCTAATGCAACAGTTGCAACATGACCCGTTTTTCTGAAGAAACAAGCAATCATTCTTTTCGAAACGCTTCGTAACCGCACCACTTTTGTTGGTTTAGGTTTAATTTTAAACACCCATAGAGTCGATTGCTGTTTAGTTTGAGGCTCATATGAATATATCCAGGATTCGTCCCCTGTTACAATGCTATATACATAATTTGAACGACCACAATCAAATCTTTTTTTACATTTCCTTGCACCACTTGCCCGTTTTTGCTCGTCTTATAAATTTTGAGGGATCCAACGACTGGAAAGCTTCCTGAGATGTAAATGATTATTAAAAATCGTATGTATTTGTTTCGACGCAATATCTAAGGACGCTTCTATCTCACTGTATGTTACATGTCGATCTGATAAAATCATTTCACGCACAGCATCGATATTTTTCGCAACAACAGAGGTGCATGGACGCCCTTCACGAAGTCTTCCACCCTTAAATTCTGCGAACCATTTCTAAACCATAGTTTTGGATGGTTCTTTATTCTCAAATACCGAACTAAGCTTGTTCACACTTAGCTCTGGTGTCAAACCGTATCGAAAATCGTAAAAAATAATTTTTCAATTTTTGACAACTATTACTTTGTTAAATTCTGTAGAGACAAAACTGTTCGGTTTTAAATCGAACTGTCACCTGAATTATACGTTAAAAATGTCAAATTTTACGAATATGATAATTGTGGAATGCTGGAAATTCAAGGAGTACTTAATTCCGCGAATTTTGCAGTATTTCTCGTACAAGCACCCTTCTGTGGAATCCTTCGGTTCCGATACAAATCAAGTACAAAAGTTTTTCGTAATAATGTAAGTTTTAGTAAGTTTGTTCTTTGTAAACCAGTGCACTATAGTTCAAATGACCACTTTTTCTGTACGAAATTCAAATTTTGAAGCAGCCGTTATATATTTTCTTTTTCTGCCAACCAGTCACTAAGAATCCAATTCAAACAAGTGCAAAAATTCTTTTTGTAAAAATTCAAATACTGTTTGACAGAACGCAATCAAAGTCACCGAATCGATATTTGTTAAAAAAATTTTGGGCAGTATCAGTTTTTAATAAAAAAATTTAAGCGTTTATTGGAAGAAGTGTGTGAATAATTAAGAAAATTTAATGGAAAACAACGAGATGTGTAAGTACTTAATGTTTTTTATTTAAATGCTTGGAAATTATTTTCCTTTTCTGGAAAAAAGGCAATTTTTTTAACCTAACCTCTAAGAATTTATTTTTAATAGCAAATTTGAAGTTCATGGGAGCTTTTAAAATTTTGTTAAAGTTTGTTAAACATAAAGTTGACAGCAATGGATAGATCGAAATATTATTAATTCATTTCAGTTATGTACAAATTGCTATTTTTTGCGTTTTCTTAGAAATATAATTTTTCCTAGGTTACTTTGCTATGAAAAAAATCGAACTTTTTAAAGTTTGGTTGAATGAGCGCTCAAAGAAGACAAAGTATGATGCCGTTATTAAGCATGTGTTGAACAAAATTGGTGCTCCTGATATTAACGATGATTGGAGAAAGTTATTGGATGAAAAGGTCCGCCTTTTTTGCAACTATTTAGGAACCAAATGGGATAAATGCAGGAGAAAGGAAGAAATATTTCGAAATAAAAACATTACATGGCTTAATGGTGACATACGTTTTCAAATTAAAAACGCAGCTGTAAAAACAACTTCTCTGGCTGTCGGACGTCCGGAGGTTCTTCCATTTTGTAATAAATTAGAATATGGAAAAAGAAGAGCAGCAGCAGAGCTCTCAACCGCAATAGGTGGCAAAACCGAGCTATTAGTTCGTGCAGCAGCAACATCAGCTCGGAAACAAGGAGACTCAGACTTAGCTGTTGTTCTTAGAAAAACTCTTGCTAGCCCGACAAGACCCTCAAAAATGAAGAAGTTGTGTTCTACAAGTCCTCCTACACCGATTCCACTTACTGGACATGAGGCGTTGGCTTTTTTTATTGAAAACAATTTTTCAAAGGAGCAGTATAACGCAAACGTCGTAAAAAGTAAGTTGCGCAACTGCGACAAACATCCACACTACAATAAAATTTTTGATGCGAAGTCCAAATGCAGACCTTTAGGCATAAAAGTAACAGAAACAATAGCAAGAGCAAGTTTTTAAATCTTCCGCCTAAAGTTATCGACCTTTTAAGTGGTAGTGAGCCAACATGGAATCTTGTTGAAGACGATGACAATGAACAAAATGAAATTTTACCTGCTTCTTCAATCAATATTTTGAATGAAATGTCCTTACAAAATAAGTTACAGTTAATAATAATAATATAAAATATTTTATAACGAAAAAACTGAAATGACTTATTTACTTCCAAAGGGTTAATGGCCGTCAAAGGGTTGATTTTTTCATAGATTTGTTTGAACATACACTTATTTTCGCATATCATCCCATTTTTTCTTTAAATGGCATAATACTTTGATATTTATTAATTTCGCACAGAAAAAGTAGTCATTTGAACTATAGTGCATTGTCCAGAATCTTCCAACAGTTACTTCGAGATATGAAAATTGCTCACAACGCATTTTGTTTATTAGATTTGGGAACAAATAAAAATTAAAAGGTGATAAATAAGGAGAATTTGGCCAATAAGCTATTAATTCAACACTTTTACTACTTAAAAAATCATCGGTTCGACGTACTGAATAAAAGCACTTTCACTTACTTATTTCGCTGGGGATTTCTAGAAAACAAATCGCGCTGTACCAATCAGTCTTCACCGTCCTACGATTTTTTAAAGATACTGTTAGCACATATCCAGAAAAATTAAAGAAATAAGCCATCATTTGCAGAGCACTGCGTAAAACTTTCGAAGGTTTTTCTTCGCTTTTGAAAAACCGACACTTCAAGTTATTATTTACTTTCATGATTGTACGAACAAATCCAAGTTTTGCCACCAGAAAGCTCTTGCTCGAACTTTTTTAGTATTTCCTTACATTATTTGACAGGACCTTGTTTTTCAGATTTTAGCAAATTGTATATAAACCCCACGACTGCAAAGTTTTCATTCATTTAAAAATATTCCTCCATATTAATATCTAAGGATGCTTAAATCTTAAGGTCTCAATCAACATAAGCGGCAAAGTCATGGGAACGACTGGGAACGTTGTGGACGTCATCGAATGGGAAACGAGACAATTATTAAAAATATAACAAAAAGGAACCCGCAACTAAAACCAAGAGGAAGAGCAAAGTTGAAGTAGGAGGAGCAGGTAATTAGAGATATAAGTGTGTGAATTACAATATGGAGAGAGACGACGAAGAATAGAAGAGTGTGTAGAAAAGTAGCTAAGGAAACATTAACAAATACAAAGCAGTGAAGCAACAATGTGTAAAATGGAATGGAGTGATGTACCATTATACTAACACGTCTATAGAGCCTATTAGGTGGCTTCCCAGAAATGGAATGTATAATAATTAAAAGAAAACAGGAATTAGCATAAAAATGCACTGGTAGACATAAGGTTTTTGTATAAATGTTTATTACTTTTGAATAATGTGCGTATAAATGAATTTTAATTTCCGAATTATTTATTTAACTATTAAATTGAAAGATTATTGTTTCTGAATTTGTTCAAATATTTTATAAAGTCATTTTTGCAAGCATTTACATTTAAAAACGCGGATAAATAATGATTTAATAACTTATTCAGATAAATATTTGTCTATGTATAAATACTTTTGACTAACCAAATCGTCTGAAGTTATGAATCACTGAATGGAAATCCATCTAATGCAATCATTCTTGCCAAAACATCATCCAGGCTATCGTCGGCACTTTTAGCAAAATAATCTTCTAACTTTCGTTTAGCTGGCGGCGGTGCTGTGTTCAGATTTTCAGATTATTTACTTGTTGTAGCTGTTAAACGATTAATGTCAGCTAAAATCTTAATGTTATGTTTTGATGACAAATGTGTAAGTAATCTCTTAGTCGATCCACCTAAAGTCTTGAGAATGGCGGGGCATCGCTTACATTTAGCACTATTCCTGTTTTTCGCAATTAAAAAATTACTCCACGCTGACGATGTTTAACTGTTTTTTTTTTATGTTGAACAAAGTCTCCCGTCATTTAAAATAACTTTTTCAGATAATTGACTTTTAAATTTAAATGACGTAACCTGCGTAACCTTGTCCCTGCTAGAATAATAAATGAAAAAAGTAAATCCTAATAAGTAGAGAACGGACACGCTTACCACATGACGCAAAGCCCAGTGCAGTACTGGCGAAAGGCTGTATTTCTAAAATATTTAATTTTATTTATATAATTGGAAAACGAACGGGTGGTGATCTATAAAATTACGAAATACATATTTATTTGTTGAAAAGTTGTTTTTATAAAGTTTTTAATTTTATTTATATAATTGGAAAACATACGGGTGGTGATCTATCTATCTAAAATTACGAAATACATATTTATTAATAAATTTTATTTATATAATTGGAAAACAAACGGGTGGTGATCTATAAAATTACGAAATACATATGTATTTGTTGAAAAGTTGTATTTATAAAGTTTTTAATTTTATTTCTATAATTGGAACATTTTTATTTGTTCATTTTGTCGTTCGAGTTGAGTAAAGGAGTATTAATATTGACTAGCAATAGTTTCTCAAGGTTTTCTTCTGTCAATTTTGTTCTCTTTGAATTAAGTACATCCTTATAAATAGAAAACGTCCTTTCTACATCGCAACTGGTTATAGGTGCATACTGGAAATATTCTTTTATTTCTTCATATTTAGCCGTTAGATTTTGTGGAATTGTCTCCATACATAATTGCTGCAATGTAATTAAATCTGGATTTCTATTAAGAATTGCTTCAAACTTTTGCCGAAGGCCACATCCGAAGTCACTTGGAATACTTTTCAAATTATTAACAGCCACATCTAATGTGGTTAATCCGTCATTTAATTTGAGATTTCGATTTTCAAAATAAGTGATTAGTTTTGGCAATTTTCCAAAGTGTTCGTGAAAAAAGTACAACTGATTTTTTAAATTTGGGATTTGTGTGAGCATAATAACTAGTAGCTTCCAGCCATGTTCCCCATCTAGTTATTACTGGAGTGGGAGGCAGTGACAGAGATGGAAATTTTTCCCTGAAAAGAGCTACTCTCAATGGTGCTTTTCTGAAAACTTTTTTAAAAGCTGATATAAGTCTATCAACTTCCGGAAAAGTGTCTCTGATATATTCACAGATTCTGTGGAGAGCATGTGCTACACAAGTAATATGCAGCATATTAGGATATGTTTTCTTCAATAGTCTGCCTGTTTTTAACATATACGCAGCACTATCACTGACAAATAAAAAAATTTTTTCTTTGTACGTGGCGTCCGAATGAAGCATTTTTTGCATATTCTCCTTAATGGTTTCAGCAACTGTTTCCGCATCAACTCTATTTATAACACTTGTTGCTATTACATATGAGTTATAGGGAATAGTTGGATGTAGTACACCAGCTACAACATTTACCACGCAGCGTCCTAACATATCCACCGTTTCGTCGGCGCTTATCCATATGTATTGATTTAAAAGATGCTTCTAATGCGTTCTACTGTTCTCGTATAGCACCTAGAAACATAATATTTGCGTAAAGTTGATTCATCAGGAACATTTCGACCAGTATATTTTTTCAGAAATGTCTTCAAAATTGGATTGTTCAATTTAAATAATGGAATATTAGCTGCCATAAAAGTTTCACAGAGTTCTTCGTTAAAATTGTCAGATTCCAACGGGTTCAATTTTTTTTCGTGCTTTAACGATCCTACGTGACGTTTTACGGTTGATTTATTTCAATTTTTCAATAACGTTTCACACACTTCACAATAAATTTCGGAATCACTGGCAATGTACATACAATCAGTATGGCCCTCAATCCAACTCGCCATTGTTTCACGATGCCATTCTCGACGCTCTTCCATTGTCTGAAAAAGTAAGAATATTCTAGATCCAAATAAACGAAATTAAATAACGAAATTTTATGCACACTTACGTGAAAATAATTTGAAGATGTTGCTTAAATGAAAAGAAAAGGAATGTACGTGCTATTTCTCTTACGAAATACGATAAACTTATTTATTTTATCTACGTACACGACACCACTGAAAACACTATATTCTCCGAATACAATAGCTGGGTTGCCCATTGTTATCGCTGCGAGAGCAGGTGGCCGAGTAAGTCAAACAAATACTTCATTGAATTACGCCGGGATGTACTGAGCGACGTTATACACAATTCCAATTGCCGATTGCGTTTTATGGAAATTGCATCCGTTCTCTACTAATAAGCGTATTACTTTCGTACAGAGAATCCCAGACGGGGAATCCCTCGCAACAATATTATAACATATCGTATGAGGTGATCGGTTGATTCCCCTGTTGGTCCGTTGGGGAATTACTTTAACAGTATTGTATTGAAGTATGCCGGGCGGGGAAGTCCCTTCTAAGTTACATATTATTTGGACTGTACCTGTGTAGTTCTTTTATCGTACGGCGTACCTAAGGATGATTTTTTGTCTTTATGTAATAAGTGCCCTTAATATAATCTAGGTAAGGTCATTGTCAAGGCGCAACGGATTACGGAATGCAAACTGGCAATCCCGAAAATCCCGAGATTAGCCAAGTACAGTCTCGGGATTTACGGGATTAAAACCCGGCCGGGATTCCGAAAGCCCGGGATTCGGGATCCCGGGATTGTATTCTCTAAGTCGTAGCTTTAGATTATTTATTGATTAACTCTCATTTACTTTTTATCATTGCAAAACCTTTACATTAGCCCAAAACTTTAAGGATCAACTTACAAATTAAAATTCATATTAAAGAACTTAATGCCTATACAGGCATCACTGCAGTATTAGTGTTAAAATAAAAAGATATTGAAATTAATTTGAATTTGTATATCCCAATTCTAAACCAAATAATAAATAATACTATTTGATGTAGTATCTAATATTTTATTATATTTTGAAATAAGTTTCTATTCGTTTTAATCTTTCTGTTCTATTTAGTATCCACTATTTTTTTTTATAAGATTATGCCATCGCTTACGTCTGAATAAGATGCTAAAAGATTGTTAGACTGTGTTTAGTCGTTCTAAAAAGATTTCAATATTCTTTTTCTCAATTAGCAATTATTCCCGAAAATAATCTTATTAATTTACTGTATTTCGACTTCTACTGAATCGTCAAAGGATCACAAAATTTGCTGAAGCAAAAGTACCTAAAGTGAGATACTACAAGGGATAATTTTAAGCTCCAAACGACTCCTTTGCGAAAACTGAAAATCGCTTTCATTTGGACCCCCTTTTCTTCATCTTGACTCGTTACCTCTTCGAAAAGGGGAGAGTTTCGTAGATATCAGCGCTTTCTCGTAAACAAATGTCGAACGCTTCCGCGTATTACCGCTGTCTGAACGGAACGCAGATTGCCTCTGTAATTTCCTTCTTTGTCGTGAACGATTTTTTCTTTTGCTTTGAATAATTTTCCGTGTCATGTTAGATAGAGTCTGAATGAGAAGGAAAACTGAGGCCTGCATGTTTGTTAGAAGATGAATATATCTTACTAACTGCACTATCCAGTTCGTTATTCACTTTGGTTATTTTGAAATCAAGAATTTTTTTCATAAATACGATGGTAGTCATTTAAACCTTGCTGAGAATTGCGTTAAGCAAAAAATCACTACGAAAATCGAATTGAATCTAAATGCTATAATTTTTCATAATGACTGAAATATTAATTTTTAGTATAGAACAACTGAAAGAAGACAAGGTAACGATAATGAAATCATGAAATATTGCTTATATTACAAATTAAATAGTTAATTGACGAAGGAGATACTTGTTGAAACTTCATTATAACGCTAAGAAATAAGTAATTAAATTTCTAGTTTCAAAAATTCTTTTATTATAATAAAAGAATTTTTGAAACTAGAAGTTTAATTACTTATTTCTTAGCGTTACAAATTAAATGTATGATATTTTATATTTGTTACCAAAAACTATTACAAAGCAAGCGTTTAAATAAAAATTATAAAAGGTACAAAGAGTACAATATTATTTAAAATAGAAATAAAACCAATAGTTAAAATTTATTCATCACAGCTACTTACTAGAGTACGTTTCAAACTAACATCGGTATACATAAATAACCCGTGTTCATTTGAAAAGTCAATCTAGGTTACTTTGAAATTTTGAATTAGAATTAGACGCAAATATATTAGTATTGTAGGGGGTGAGGTAGAGGGGTAAGGGAAACACGTTCTCAGTTTACTAAATATATTATTAATATTTACACAGACGATAATATGTTCACACTTTAGTTAATAAATTGCCGACTTTGTGCCGTAGATAGGAGGTCCCGCCGGGACGCTGTCCATATGCACGTACTTGGTGAGTTGAACTCTTGGAAGACCCAGGCAGGGTGCTGTCCAAGGTAGGTTCAGGGGTACTTCTGTTGACCAGCTGGAAGACCTAGGCAAGATGCTGTCCAATTGAGTCGTAGAAGTAGACTGTCTTCTGTAGTATATGAGTCCTTGAATTTTGTTTCGTGGTCGAAGATTGCCTCCATTTCCACTCCATTGTTTCGTATCTCCCAGGGTTGTGATGTGTTTGAGTCTGATTAATGTCGTGCGTTGTTGTGTTTTTTATGTGCGGTCATGTGTTTTGTGTGTGCAGTCTGTGCGTCAGTCGCGTTTTTGCGTTTAAGTCATGTGTGTTCGTTTGTTGGTCATCATCACATTTTTTTTTGCGTTTCAGTTTTGTGTGTGTGTTTAATGTGTTTTGTTGTAAAGTGTTATTATTGTCTGTGTCTGTGTGATGAAGTATTGTATTTGTTCGTTTGTTGCGTTAGTCGAGTGTAGTGTTATTAGCATATTGCCTAAGGCAAGTGCTAATTCGTCAACTGTGTTAAGTGTTGTTTTGTTTTGTCTTTGAGTCCAGGGATTATTTGTTGGGGGTGGTGCTGGTATGTATTTAAGTTTGGGTGCGGTTTTGTTTGCTGGGTTGTTAGGATTGTTAGGACAGTTGATGAATGTGGATAGGTGAGGACCACCGCAGTTTGCACACTTTGGTGGGGTTGTTTTAGTCTTTGTACATAAGTGTGTCGAGTGTTCGTCGCCGCATTTCATGCATTTGTAGTTGATGTAACAGTTTTTTTGATGATGTCCGAATGTCTGGCATTTGTGGCATTGTATAATGTCTGTCCGTTTATTTAAGGGTTCTATTTTGATTGCAAGTCCGCAGCAGTCGCGTAAGTTGAAAATTGAATTGTACTGTCTCGTCAGTTCGATTAATGCCAGTGGTGCAGGTATGCCGTGTTTACCGTTCATTCTTTTAATTTTTAATGTCGGGTAACCTTGGTCAGTCAGATCGTCGGTGATGTCAGTGCCTGTGATAAAGGTAGGAATGCCACGCATAACTACCTTTAATGTCTTCTCGCTTCTTAGTTGGAATGTATAGTATTGTATTTGTTCGTTGTCGAGTGTGTGTTTAAGTGTACGGTAGTCATTGTCAGTTGTCGGTTCGATGTGTATGCCTTGTCTCACTAGTTTGTTTTCTACAGTGTTAATATTGTTTGTTTTCAGTATGTGTCGTATGTGTGCCCATTTGTCTTTTTCCGTGATAATTATTGGTGCGATTTTGTGTGTTTTACGTGTTTCTGTTTTTGTGTTATGTGTGATGTTGGTTTTGTCACTTACCCTGGGTGTGCTGTTTGATGTTGACGGTTGTGGAGTGAACTCGGAGGTTTCTTCTTCCATTCTTTCCTCGGTTTTGGTATTGCGGGCGTCGTAAGAATTTTTTTATTTCTATCGGTGTACTTGCGTGTTCTGTTTTTTGTTTCTTCGCTGTTTTCTTCGGGCTTGTGAATGCGTCGGTGATTATTTTTTCGGTTGTCGGTTTTATTGGGTTTGTGTCTTCTGTGTGTTAAATGTAATTGTTGCTGTCGGATTGTTTTCTTCTGTGTGATGTGTGTTAAATGTAATTGTTGCTGTCGGATTGTCGCGATCAACCATAAATATTTGCGATTGATCGCGCAAAAGAAGTTGTATTTTTTCTTCGTCGGTGGTGTCTTCAATTATAGTTATAGCGTCTCTTAATTGCTGCTCGGTACATCTTCTTTTGAAGTTTGGTCTCAGCGCCAGGTTAGTGATTTCAATAATATTATCTGCTCTTTCTCTGGCCATTTCTTCCGGGTTCGTATTGACGTTGTATTGTCGTAAGTGCTCTCAACTGCGATGTTGCGAGAACAGATATCGCAGTGAGAATGCTGTCTTCTGTAGTGTATGGGTCTTTGAATTTTGTTCTGTGGTCGAAGCTGCCTCCACTTCCACTCCGTTGTTTCGTATTTCCCAGGGTTGTGGCGTGTTTGAGTCTGATTTAATCGTGCGTTGTTGTGTTTTTTGTGCGGTCCTGTGTGTATTGTGTTTGTGTAAAGTCTGTGTGTCAGTCGCTTTTTTGCGTTTAAGTCAAATGTGTTCGTTTTTTTTTTTTTTTTTTTGCGTTTCAGTTGTGTGTGTGTTTAATGTTTGTTATTGTAGAGTGCTATTATTGTCTGTGTTTGTGTTACGAAGTATTGTATTTGTTCTTCTGTGGCGTTTGTCGAGTGTAGTGTTATTATCATATTGCCTAAGGCAAGTGCTAGTTCGTCAACTGTGTTAAGTGTCGTGTCTTTTTGTCTTTGTGTCCATGGATTTGTTATTGGGGGTGGTGCTGGTATGTATTTAGGTTGAGGTGTGGTTTTGTTTGTAGGATTGTTTGGATTGTTGGGACAGTTTATGAAAGTGGATAGGTGAGGGCCACCGCAGTTTGCACACTTTGGTGGGGTTGTCTTCGTCTTTGTACATAGATGTGTAGAATGTTCGTCTCCGCATTTCATGCACTTGTAGTTAACGTTGCAGTTTCGTTGGTGATGTCTGAAAGTCTGGCATTTATGACATTGTATAATGTCTGTCCGTTTGTTTAGTTGTTCAATTTTGATTGTAAGTCCGCAGCAGTCGCGTAAGTTATAGATTGACTTGTACTGTCTCGTTAATTCGATTAGTACAAGAGGTGCAGGTATTCCATGTTTGCCGTTCATCCGTTTAATTTTTATGGTCGGGTAACCTTGGTCTGTCAAGTCGTCTGTAATGTCCATTTCAGTGATAAAGGTAGGAATGCCAAGCATAACTACCTTTAATGTATTTTCGCTTCTTAGTTGAAATGTGTAGTATTGTATCTGTTCGTTGTCTAGTGTTTGTTTAAGTGTACGGTAGTCATTGTCAGTTGTCGGTTCGATGTGTATTCCTGGTTTCACCAGTTTTTTTCTACAGTGTTAATGTTGTTTGATTTAAGTAAGTGTCGTATGTGTGTCCATTTGTCTTTTTCGATTACTATTATTGGTGCAATTTTGTGTGGTTTTTGTGTTTTAGTTGTTGTGTTGGTTTTGTCACTTACCCTGGGCGAGCTAGTTGATGTTGAAGGCTGTGGAGTGAATTCGGAAGTTTCTTCTTCCATTTTTTCTTCAGTTTTGTTTTCGAGGGCGTCGTAAGAATTTTTAGTTTCGATCGGTGAGGTTGTGTCGTCTATTTTTGGATTCTTCGTGAATTTCGGGTATATAAAGTCTTCTGCGGTTTTGATTTCAGTTTGCATCTTGTTCTGTGTTCGGTGGTGTTTTTTTTCTTCTTTGAGCGGTTCGGTGTTTTTTTCTAGAATCCTGACTTGTATTTTTGGCTGGTTTGGATCTACCATAACTATGTTTGGCGATGTCCGTAGAATGTGCTGGATATCTCGTTCGTTGAATGTTCGGTCGATTATCTCGAGTGTCTCTTCTTTTAATTCCTGTGACCAGAGGATCGTGGTGTTTGGATTAAGAATTAATTTTGTTTAAAGTAACAATTCGGCCGGCCATTGCTTCCGGCTTCGTATGACGGTATAAAATCGTATGTTCTCTCAGCTGGTGTACTGCTCGCACAGACGACGCAGTGAGAATGTCTTCTGTAGTCCAGGGAGGCTCTATTTATATCCGGCCGAGAGGCGCGCGCAGTCTTCCTTCGGGGAGAGGGTGGCCCTGTGGTAGGGATGTCTAGGAGGGAAGGTTGATGGTGGCGACAGCGGAGAGGGTACTGCGGCGCGCTTGTGTACTAAAAGGGTAGCGCTACAGTATGTGTTTGTTGTTCCGTAAACGTAAATCCAAATGACATTTGATAATGTCAATCACAAAAAATGTTGCAGAATATCATCAGAAATTTTGAACGGAGGATTTTAAATTGCATTGATCTTGAAGGACAACATTTGTTATAGTTTTCAATAAATACCTATTGCTTGTTATTTATTTGTATGTATGAAACTGTCAAAATATACGAGTTCGTAGGTTAAGTAGTAAATTTTAATTTACGACATACTTCAAAATGTTCTCAGTAAATCACATGCTACTAGATTGACTTTTCAAATGAACACTTGTTACAAAAAGGTTAATATTATTTTACAACGTCTTTAAAATGTGAGAATTTGTAGTAAAAACGTATGACCCATCTGGTCAGCCCTTACTGTTATGTTAATTTAATTTAATCTCGATTTCGAGCGCCTCTGGCGAGGTGGCAGGAAACTATCCGCGATTACTATCCGATTACCGGAACTTTTAATTTAAGGCTTTTGTCTGCGTTTACTTTCATTTCCGTCTTTGTATTATTTGTTTATAAATGGGTTGGTTAATCCATAAATATTGCATAAATATAAATACATTTATATTTTTTATATCCTTGACAAAGGCATCATTGCCGAAACATGTAGGGTTGTTTTAAATATATATACTTTGAAGTAATAAACTAGACCTTTAATCGCCGACTTATTAAGTTTACCATATCATACCAAGGTCACGAAAATATTATATATATATGTATATATATATATATATATATATTTATATATATATATTTATATATATGTTTTCTTTTAGATTTCCGCGGGTAGTAGTATGTGTTTTAACTGGATTCCGGGTTTTCTTCCGCGTTTCCACTGTTTGGTCTACGTAAAGACCGGTGCTGGTTTCTGGACGACGTTTTCTAAAAAGGTATTTTGGTTTTTGAATTCCGAAGGACTGTGCTGATTTTTCTGTCTGCCTTGAATGTGGTTTCAATGTTGTGTCTTCGTAGGACTCTGGATATTCTGTCGGTGATACCTTTGACATAGGGTAAGTAGGTTTTGGCTATTTAGGTTTTAATGCTTTGTTGATTGCCCGTTTGCTAAAGCCATTCTGCTGGAGTGCATTGTGGAGTTTATCCATTTCTTGAATGATGTTATCTTCATCTACTAATCTCTGTGATCTTGTTACTAGACTCTTCACTACTGCTTGCAACTGAGCTGGGTGGTGGTGGGAATGTGCGTTGGGGTACCGATCTGTATGTATGGATTTCTGGTACACAGTATGGCTTAATTCTCCATTTTCTTTCTTCTTAACCAAAACGTCGAGGTATGGTAGTTGGTTGTTTGATTCTAATTCCATTGTGAATTTTATTTTTGGATGGATATTATTCAGATGTTCCAGGAAGCTCTTAAGGTGATCTTCTCCATGTGTCCAAATCACGAACGTGTCATCAACATATTGTAACCAAAGCTTGGGTTTATGGTTGGCCGTCCTTAGTGCTGTTTTCTCCAAATCTTCCATGAAGAGGTTCGCTATTATTGGTGACAGTGGAGAGCCCATCGGTGCGCCTTCTATTGTTTGTAACGTTGATTGCCGTAGATAAAGTAGGTGTTTGCCAGGCAGTATTTCACCAGGTTCATTATGTATGGTGTAGGTTGGTATTTTCTTTCGATGGTCTCTAGAGCTTCGGTTACTAGTATATTGGTAAACAGTGACACTACGTCGAAGCTTACTAATACCCAATATGTTTCCACTTTTTCTTTCTTCAATATCCCAATGAAGTGGCTCGCGTTCTTGACGTATGACTCGGCTTCTTCGGCATGTGGTTGTAGTTGTTGGTCTAGGTATCTTGCCAACTGTTGAAGAGGTGACCCAATGGAGCTGACTATGGGTCTTAATGGTGAACCTTCCTTGTGGATTTTTGATAAGCCGTAGAATTTGGGATATCCCTATGACTTCTCCCTTGGAATGAGTCGTGTTTGGATTTCCTTGTCAATGGAACTCTCCTTGATTTTAATTTTAGTTGTTTTCTCCAGGTATGTTGTTGGATCCGTAGTGATTGGTTGGTATGCCGGATCGTCTAAGAGAGCTTTTATCTTGGTGTCGTAGTCGGTTGTGTTCATTACCACCGTAGCATTTCCAGACAGTCATATATTGTATTTTTCCATAGAACTTCGTTACCTCCCTTTAACATAATGTAGACCCTCAGTTTTATCACTTAAGAACAGTATTGTATAAACCGTAGTGAAAGTTTTGTGCATAGACATTTAGTAATAAAAAGTACCCATTCCTTCAACTATTCAAAACCAAACATGTGTTTGTCCATAAGTTAGTTATATGTCTGATGAAGCTCAGGTTGGAGCGAAACGATCGTTATGGTGTAAAGTAAAAAGTCAAATTCATTAAAATTTGTTTTATTTTATCCAGATAATAGTTATAATGGAATTTCATCAAATAAAGGCTGCAACAATCCTATATTCTAAACCTAAATAATGGTAGTATTGTATAAAGCATGTTACTCGAATACCTTTGCGATATTAATATTCCGAACTTCGTAATTAGCTTTGACAGAAATAATAATAATATAACTTTATTTAGCAACTGCTATGTACATGCACAATAAATTTTGAAAATATAAACTATGAAAGTTAGAACAATAACAGAAGACTTAAACTAAAAGTTTTCCCTAACAAATTCAATTACAAGGATCTTAAATCTATTCAAACTACCACTGGATTTCATGTGCGTAGGTAAACTATTAAACAGTTTCAGTCCGTTCACAAACACATTCTTGGTTGTTTGCACCCTATTATAGTTTTCAATATAATAATCGTTGGTATTTCTGGTTCCGTAGTTGTGAATTTGATCGACCGTTGTCCATTTTCCACTTAAGTAAGGAGGCATTATTCCAATTTTAATTTTATAGATGAAAACGATTGTCTTATATACTATGTATTGTTTTACACTTAATAAATTTAAAGTATCTAGCATTAGATTAATTGGGGTATATCTGTTACATTTTAGTACTATTCGCAAAGCCTTATTCTGTAGTTTTGGAGTTGCTGCATCTCTTTCCCATTTATACTAAATAAAATGGCAGAGCAAAAATCAAAATGTGGCGCTATTAAGGATTGAAACAACAACAGTCGGGCATACAGTGACAAATTATGACTAAATCTATTTAAGAAAAATATCTTCTTGGAAATTTTATTAGATAGGTATTGAACGTGAGTTTTGAAATCTAAATTAGTATTCAATATTACCCCCAAATATTTCATACTCTCAACTCTGTCTATTTTCTTGGAGTCTATAGACAAATCTATATCATTAAAATTCAATTTAGAAATCTTATATTTAGTACCAATTATCATGAACTTAGTTTTACTGAAATTCAGTGCCATATTATTCTCACATACCCATTTATACAATTTATTTAATTGGACAGTCATGCTATCCACCATCTCCCTAATATCATCACCAACTATATAGATCATGGTGTCGTCAGCAAACATACATATTTCGCAATTATCAACCGCTTTGACTATATCATTAATGTACAGAAATAAACAATAGTTGATCTAACACTGTTCCCTGGGGCACTCCGTATTTTGTAATAATCTTATCAGACATCTCATTTTTATATTTGACTACTTGATATCTATTACTTAGGTACGATTAAAACCATCCTAATGCTAATCCAGATATTCCCAATTTATTTAATTTACACAACAACAAGGCTCTGTGAACAGTCTCAAAAGCCCTCTTGAAGTCTAAGAATATAGTCAAAACAAACTTGCCTTTATCAATTACTTTCGCCCACGCATCGCAAACACTCAGCACAACCGTTTCACACGAATGATATTTTCTGAACCCCGACTGATTCGACTCAATTAGAGAATTTTTTTCACAATATTCCATTAATTGGACTTTTACACACGTTTCCAAAACTTTTTCATATGGAGCTACTAAGTTAATAGGTCTAAATTCCTCATGCCAACACGTTCCGTTAACCTTAGGTACTGGCGTCATATATGTCGTTTTCCAATCTTCAGGAAATTCACCAGTTCGAAGTGACGTATTTATAACATCGAGAAACCTGTCAGCAACTACTTCACAGGAATCTCTTAAAACGTTTGTTGATATTCCGTCACCTATCTCTCCAGTACACTTCATAGATTTTAATATAGATTTTAAAGACGCCATCGATACAGCAGTAAAGCAATCCATTTGTACGGGGGCATTAATATAATCGAGTATCTTTGGATAATCCATCGACCTGGGTATATCTCACAATATTTTCAATACTGTTAACGAAAAAGTTTTTAAATTTATGAGCAATCTCTTTCGCGATAGCCGTAGCTCCGTCACTGAATTTTATTTCACTATTAACATTTTACTTTTATTCGGTAGTAATGCTTTTAAGTTTTTCCACAATTTACGACTATTATATCTATTTTCATCTATAATCTTAATGTAATATTCATCCATTTCCTTTTTTATAAGCTGTGTCACTTTGTTACGCGCTATTTTGTAATTTTCCCAGTCGCAGTCTTGGTCAGTAAACACAGCCCGCCTATAGTTCAAGTCTCTTAACTTCATCATTTCTATTATACCGCTATTCATTCATTTCTTCTTCAAATAAATTTTCCTCAGTATGAGTTCCTCTATAGGACACATTTTCTCCATTATGTCACCTATGCTGCTAATGAAAGCATCCGCTATAACATCAACATTTACCACCGAATAGCTCCAGTTGATACCAAGTAAGCTATCTTGTAAACTTTCCTTCCTATAATTTCTCATTTTTCTTTTCTTTACTACAGTCTTTTCTAAGTGGGCTTCTTTTTCCTCTTCTATGGCAATGCTCAAAATGCAGTGGTCACCAATCCGAGGAGTTCTATGAACTTCGTGTGCCAAATCCTTTTTATTAATTATAATATAGCCTATTTATGTTTTGCTATGATTCGTTATTCTAGTAGGCACATTGACAATTTGATTCCGTCCGTGTTTATATAATATTGTTTTAATTTTGTTACAGTAATAATCATTTATGTTCAAGTAATCAAGATTATAATCCCCTAATAAAATTATGTTTTCCTCTACAGTATTTCCCATGTATTCATCAATGAATTCAATAAATAAATTATCATGTTTTGCAGGAGGGTGATATAGAGCGTTAATGAGGTACTTCTCGTCTTGTATTTTTAGTTTAAATTCAATGACCGATACAAAGTCTAAACTCACTATATGTGAAGTTTCGAAAACCATATTATCTAATATATAGACAAGTACACCACCCGTTCTACGGATTTCTGTGAAACACTTAACGACGCTATACCCTTGGATTTCCAATTCCTTATCTTCCACTGTGACATCCACATCGGTCTCAACAAGGCATAATATTTTGGGGCTTCATTCGCTAACCAATTCGATTATAAGATCCTTATTGTTAAAAAATCCCTGACAGTTTAAGTAAACAATATACACTGCTCAACTTTTGAACTGGTACACTTACAAGAACATATATAAATAACAATTTACTACTTTTTGAGCAACACTTTCTTGCTTAATTGATAGTATATGGTTCTGGGAAACACTTTTAAGGCGAAGAATTAAAAGAATAAAATTTAAATAACGAATTTCAAATGTTTTAATAGAAAAATAGCAAAATCTTCATTTTAGTATTACAGAAAAGTTTGCTTTGGAAAGAAAAGATAACCAAACACTTAAAGATTAATAATACGTGGGACCTCCTCTAGCTCTTATGACCTCCTGGCAACGTCTTCGCATCCTAGAAATCAAATTCCGAATGTAATGCTGAGGAATATTTTGCCATTCTGCCAAAACGGCAGTTCGGAGCTGGTGGTGATTGTTTGGATCCACTCCTCGTGATCTTATCAGCCTCTTCAAGTAATCCCATACGTCTTCTATGGGATTAAGATCTGCAGAGTTCGCTGGCCAATCCATGTGCGTAATATTGTTCTCTTCAAAAAATGCATTGATTTGTCTTGTTCTATGACGACGCGCGTTATCTTCAACAAACACAAAACCATCGCCTATTTCATTAGCAAATGGCAACACTACAGGTTGTAATACGTCATTAAGATACCTGACACTATTCATTGTAGCATTTCCAAGCATAACCAATTCAGTACGAGTCGCAAAAATACCTCCCTAAGTAATTGAACCACCTCCATAAGCTTGATGGTAAGTCACGTTGTTCTCAATATAGCGTTCTCCTCTGTTTCTCCAAACTCTAATTCTTCCTTCTGAGCTATGGAGATGCACTCTGGTCTCGTCACTGAATAAAAATCGACTCCAATCTTCAACATTCCAATTTGCATGTTGATGTGCCCACTCTAGCCTTCTTCTTTTGTGGGCCCTGGTCAACAATGGGCATTTTTTAGAAGATCTGAACCTTAAATTTACCCCATGAAGCCTTCGTCTTATGGTTTCAGTACCTGTTGCATTCAATAGCTGAATTTGGAGTGTTCTTGCAGTAGAAAATCTATTCCTTCGACACTGAATCGTAATAAAACGGTCCTCCCTGACTGTTGTACTGCGATTTCGCCCTCCGCCGGGTCTATGTTGGACAGATCCAGTATCATTAAAACGCATTCGAACTCTTCTGATCACATTGTGGCTCACATTGAAATGGGCTGCAACAGTTCTTAGCGATGCACCGGTCATAAGCATTCCCATATCTTGGCTCATCTCTTCGATACTTAAACGCCTTAATGGCATCTCTAAAATTCAATCAACCACTCTGCATTAAAACTTATTCGAGAAATTAGCAAAAATTCTCTTAAAACTTGATAAAAGTATAAGCGTCCGCGAGCTCAGTAACTGCACTTATGACAGATAATAACAACAAACAACAATGGAGTCGCAAATGTCATTCGATAGACATTTGTTTGCATTCCGAAACACAGCCCTGATCATATAGGAAGTCATGCCTAACGCCTACGAGGGTTGTTTACTTTTACTGCATGCTAAATAAGTGTACCAGTTCAAAAGTTGAGCAGTGTATTTACTATTTATATGTAATTTACTCAGTATATCTTTACCATTAACCATATTTGTTAATTGCTATTCATACTGAATTTTAGATGTTATTTTATTTATAATTCTCTTGTATTAGCAAACACTCGAGTCTAAACAATTCTGTTAATGTGGCTGCAGTTTTAAAAGCTCTATAACAAAACAAAAAAAAACGCTTCCCAGTAAAAATCAAAATAAAATTAAAATAAGAAATTCTTACATTGAATCACCATTTACATAATTTACAGTCAGACAGGTTGACCTGTTTCACCACTTCTAGATAATGGACGTACCTGACGTTCGCGATAGTTTATCTAATTGACTGCAACTGTCCTAAATTTGATTTACTGGCGAACTAATTGATTCGCATTGTGCGGCAACAATGTGGAGTACGTCCAGTTACGAATTACGCGCTGGCGATTCTGTCGTGTGTATGTGTCAATTAGAAAAGGTCGAAATTTATGGCGGGGCATTGGCGACATGTCAGACATGGAAAGCTTCACATTGGTTAAATGGTGTATGGTGCAGTGCACATGTCAAGTACCGTTAATCCCGCCATTTAAAGTTTAAATTAATTAAGGTTGTCGAAGGTGTGTGCTGATATATAGTGGATTATTGTACTAGTTGGCAGTCCTTTCTTTATTTTCCCGAATGATTTATTATTTATTTTTTTATCTTTAAATTTATATATAATAAAGCTAATCAACATCCAATTCAATTTATTTCTTTCACCAGTCTCACAACAAAGTGTTACCCAGAGATCAATAATTTTCCCACATTTATGATTCCTGTTTTATTCAAACTATGTAACAGGAAATATAATAGTAACCTTTGGATAGCTGTGATCGATGACAATATTAATTATTATCTAGGTGGATGTTACTAAATTACCATAAGACCTTCAAATCCGTTGCTCGTATTCTTATATTCGTTGTCAAAGTTATATCGTTAGTCCAAATTCCATACAATTTTTGTCGACTTAATTATCAAACTGTATCACTTTCTTACGAATCATTTTGCATAATAAAACTATAATACTAGCTTGACCACATTAGTGGATAACAGAGCCAAAGAAGCAGGACAAACAATTTTGCGTTTACCACCATACCATTGCATTTTCAATCCCATTGAATTGATATGGGCCCAACTGAAAAATACCATAAGATGAACAAATCAAACACCGAAATTTAGTGGAAGCAGTGTAACACACATAAAAAATGCTATGGAACATATAACTGCTGTAAATTGGAAAAATGCTGTTAAACACGCAATAGCAAAAGATGACGAATATATGCGCATGTACAAAATAGTAGCACCTTTGATTATAAATTTGCAATACGATTCAGATACAGACACCGATTTGCAAGACGACTCAATCACATATGATTTATGAAATGCGATGACACATAAAAATTTTATTGTGTATTACAAATAAATTAGCTTTATATATCTATATGTATCCACTACACATGTTGCCACACGATTTGTAATTTTTTCTTTGTATATAAATCCAAGTATGGCTCTGGCTTATGTCGATAAAGCTTAGTGATTTGTCGCTCCGTAATAAAAACCCAAACATTGTGTAGTTACGAGTAATAAATTGCCAGCAAGTATAAAATCAACTGTCTAAAAGCGAAATACATAAGATAGACAAGTTTCAACATTAGCAAGGTAGGAATAGAAGTAACAAAAAATAAGATTTAAAAATAAGAATCGCTGTGTTTCGATAAAAGCAAGGTTTCCGACGGGTGGACCGGGATCGGCTTTTTGCGCGTACACATGCGAGAGGTAGAACAAAAACGCATATAAGAGGTTCGTGAATGTAAATAGTTGAACAGAGCCGGATCTAGGAAAAGTACTGAAGATAAATTAAT
The DNA here is from genome assembly GCA_935421215.2 of Melolontha melolontha. Classification (NCBI taxonomy): domain Eukaryota; kingdom Metazoa; phylum Arthropoda; class Insecta; order Coleoptera; family Scarabaeidae; genus Melolontha; species Melolontha melolontha. The sequence goes on along the minus strand of OW285243.1, from coordinate 21,306,346 downwards.
CGAAATTATGGCAGATATGGACAGAATAGAAAAGATGTTCCAAGAAATAGGGAATAGTTTAAAGGAAATGGATGGAAAACTAGCGCAAGTGATGCAGGACATGAAATCAACTAAGGAAGAAAATACAAAATTGAGGGAACAGATTACAAAACAGGATGAAAGAATTGATTTTTTGGAAAGAGAAATTAGGAAAAGAAACATTCTGGTGAAAGGAATAAAGGATCAAGAAAATGAAAACCCCATGGACACTGAACAAAAAATACTAAATGTAATACAAAGAATTGGAGTAAACATTAATAATGAAGTGCATGTTGAGGAAATAAGAAGAATTGGTCAATATAAAGCAGAGGTGAACAGGTCGGTACTCGTAAAATTAAGTACAGAAAATAAAAGAAATGATATCCTAAAAAACGCAAAAGCTTTAAAAAATACAGAAATATGGATTGACGAAGATTACCCTAGGAAAATACAAGAAGAAAGGAAGCAGTTAATACCATATCTACAAGATGCGAGACAAAAAGGCCTTACGGCGAAGATAAGATATAACAAATTAATAGTAAATAATAGCGTTTATAAAGTAAGTGACTTGAATAACGAGGAGTGTCGCAAATTAGGAAAGGAAGAAGAAATAATAAGTAGCAGGGAGAAAAGAACTGCTGGTGAGAGATCCCCTGAAGGCACAGCCAACATACAACAAAGTAAGGAAATAACAAAAACCCTAAACCGAAAGGATTATAAATGGAAAAAAAAAAGAACAAGGACTGGCAAGTCTGGAAGGAATCCGACAGATAGAAAAAAACTAGATGAGCAAAAAAACAACATTTACAAAACAAACAAAGACGACGAAACATGCAAACAAACAGGAAGGATGAGGGAGTTAAAAATAGGAACATGGAATGTGCGAGGCACATACGAAGAGGGGGCCTTAAATAATTTAGCAGAGATAATGACAAAATATGGTGTGGATGTCCTGGCCTTGCAAGAAACAAAACAACTCGGTAGTAACATAGTTGAAATAGGAAAAACCACGCTTTTCAAAAGTGGTGGGAAAAATAGATATTTTGGGACCGGATTCATGGTGAACGAGAAATACAAAAAGGCGGTGATGGATTTCAAGGCATTGTCTGATAGGATGTGTTATTTAAGATTACGAGGCAAATATAGGAAACTGAATGTCATAAATGGGCATGCTGCGACGGAAGAAAAAGACACAAAAACAAAAAATGAGTTTTACGATAAGTTAAATGAAGTATGGAACAGCTTACCGAGATATGACATAAAAATGGTGATGGGCGATTTTAACGCGAAGGTAGGCAGAGAGGAAGTATATAAGAAAATAACAGGAGGGAAAAGTTTACATGCTGACAGCAATGAAAACGGCGGGAAACTAATTGAGTTCGCAGCAGAAAATCAACTGAAAATTGACAGCACACATTTTAGCCGCAAAGATATCCACAAAGTAACATGGGTCTCCCCTGACGGACGATCAAAAAACCAGATAGATCATGTTCTCATAGAGAGTAAACATTCTAAAGCTATTAGAAACTGCAGAAGTTACAGAGGACCGGACGCGGATAGTGACCATTTTTTGGTCATTACTAATTTAAAGCAAGAAGTACCAACAGGAAGAAAAGAGAGAAAAGTCAGACAGACATATAATTTAAAGAAACTTGGTGAGGAGCGAGTGGCAAGGGAGTTAGAATATGAAATAAGATCAAGTCTACTAAGAGGTAGCGTAGAAAGTCAAACAATTGGAGAAGAAAGGAGTAAAATACAGGCTGCAAGGACAAATGCTGCAAACACTTGTTTGGGAAAGGCGAAATATAAAAGAACAGTGGAATGGTATGATATGGAATGTCGATAATGGAGAGAAATAAAGCAAAACTGGAAAGAGATCGAAACAGAACAGTGGAGAAAATTAGAAATTACGAAGAAAAAAGGAAAACCGCGAAGCGAATATGCAGACAGAAAAAAAAGGATGATGTTGGAGAAACAGTTAAAAGAAATAGAGGAACACTTTGTAAACAGGGAGATCAGAAATTTCTACCAAAAAATCAAGAGAACAAGGCAGAACAAAGACACAAAAATGATTTACTGTAGAGATGAAGATGGGCTACTGTTAGGAGATCCAAAGGACATATTAGGTAGATGGGCGCAGTATTTTCAACAACTACTAAATGTAGAAGTAGAGATGAAGGAACAAACAACAACACCAACAGAACAACACCAACAAGAATGTAACAAGCGGGAAGAAATAGAAGAACCAACAGAACAGGAGCTAAAAGAAATAATTAAGGGACTTAAGAATAACAAAAGTGCAGGTGAAAGTGGTATACCAGCAGAAATCCTAAAACAAGGAGGAGCGGAACTAGGTGCATGCTTGCATCACTTAGTACTAAGGATTTGGAGAGAAGAAAAAATGCCGGAGCAATGGTGAAGGGCAGTCATATGCCCGATTTCAAGAAAGGGGACAAAACACTGTGTCAAAATTACAGGGGAATAGCTTTACTGGAAGTCGCCTACAAAGTCGTGGCAAAAATCATACGAAACAGATTAAAGATATATGCTAATGAGATAATAGGGGAATATCAAGGGGGTTTCAGGGCTGGTAGATCAACAACAGACCAAATATTCACGTTAAAGATGCTGCAAAATAATAGTTATGAGCAAAATCTAGGATTGCACATGCTTTTCATGGATTTTAAACAGGCGTACGACCCAGTTTCAAGAAAAAAAATGTATGAAACTTTAGCAGAATTACAAATACCGTACAAACTAATAAAGTTAATAAGAATGACACTCTCGGATTCGCGAAGTAAAATTTTTGTGGATGGAAGGTTCTCGGAACAAATTACAACCAGAAGAGGACTAAGACAAGGAGACCCACTTTCGATTGACCTATTTAATCTGGTGCTGGAAGGAATCATGAGGGAAAGCAACATCCAAACAAACGGCGTAATTTTCCACAACAAAGTACAAGTTATTGCATATGCAGATGATGTAACCATATTATCGAGGTCAAAGAGGGAACTAGAGAAAGTATTTGGACAATTTGTAGAAGAAGCAAGAAACACGGATTACAGGTGAACGAGGAGAAGACAAAGTATATGGAAATGAGAGCGGAAGTGACAGAAGAAAATAGATATACCAAATTCAAATCAGGTCGAAACAAATATAAATTCGAAAAGGTGAAACAGATAGAGTACTTGGGTGTAACACTAACCAGTAAAGGGCAAGAACAAAAAGAAATTGAAAAACACATGGTGAGAGGAAATAGAGCAGTTGGCGCGTTAATACGAATATTAAGAGGAAAACACGTATCCAGAACTTCTAAAATACGAATATACGAGACATTAATCCGGCCAGCTGTTCTATACTCAAGCGAAACATGGACCATGACAATACAACAAGAAGAAAATCTGAGAATCTGGGAAAGGAGAGTGCTTAGGAAAATTTTTGGAGGAGTTAAGGAGGAGGATGGCAGGTGGCGACGGAGAACAAACACAGAGTTAGAAGAAATGTATAGAAAACCAAACATAACTCAATTAATTCGATCACGAAGAGCTAGTTGGTTGGGACATATCTCTCGGATGCCGGAACAAAGAATTGTGAGGAAAGTGTTGCACGGAGGAGAGGGTGGTAAGCGAAGAAGAGGTCGGCCAAGGAAAAAGTGGTTACAGGAAGTGCTAAAGGATATAGAGGAAGATGGAATTGATGACTGGAGAAAAAGAGTGAGGGACCGAAAGAAATGGAAGAAAGTAGTAGAAGAAATAAAAGCCAAGGGCCTCGAAGGCCTGTAGAGCTGTTATATATATATATATATATATATATATATATATATATATAAACCCAATGTATATACTTGAAATTAACAGCTTTTTTTTATTATACTAGAGGGCCCTAATTTATAGTCAATACGGCCCCTAGTTTCATACGTTGCAAATAGGGAAATCGTACCCGTTCAATAAGGAGTCCAGGTATAATAATTATCATCACAGAAGGTGGTGTAATAAAAGCATTAGAGCCGTTCAAAGTTATATTCTTATAATTTGAAATGAACTATACAGTGGTATTAGATGGTCCTTTATCCCCAAACTCGAAATGAGTTGACCGCACTGTTGTTGAATTAATCCACGTCGGAATCGTAGTAAATCATAGCATGAAAATTTTCACAAATTAATTCTGTTTTCTGACTGAGACGAAATTTTGCAGTTACTGAAAATAACATAAATGGCGTACGTATGACAAAACTTTGCATACCGTATGCATACCGTCAAAAATGTCGAACTTTAATATTGATATGTCAGATGACGCCTAGTAATACTAGTGTTGTCAGTTTCGGATACATAAATAGCTACCCCTCGTAAAAAAAAGATTTACCCAATTAACTATTTGCAATGTCATTGTTTTATTATTTTTATAATTATACTTGATTTCTTTTTACGAAAATAATAATTATGTATAATGTAAAAATTAATTATTTATAAGGCAATCGATTTAATTCAACTCAATATTCGCAAATACTACGCGAATAATTCACCTTACTGATCAGTTGTAATCGTTTAATTGATAAAGACGAAAGCGAATGGAATGGATGATCGTTAGGAAAGTGTTGGAATGAGGGAAAAGTTAGTCGAGAACGGTTTAAAATACTGACAAGTAAGGCGTCGAAACTTTTTAAAAATTTCTCTCCTCCATTCTGCCAGCCAGAAAAGTTACTCGCTTGATGAGATTAGCGTAATTAAATAATGTAATCTCAGTTCGTTCTGTTTTCCAACATTAGTATGATGGACTTTAATTTTTATGGTGGTATTAACGAGTTCGTTTTTTTATGATTTTTCCAAAAAAAATTTCGTTTGGTATTTTTAGAAAACTTTTAATGAAGAAGCCATTTAAAAGTTAGAATGTAAAAATAATTCCTAATTATTTAAAATTTTATATTATGTAGACAATAACGAAATTGGCCTTATCGCAGAAAGCTTGAAAATATAGCAAATTGTTTTTAAAGTCAACTTTGTTTTAAATTTGCCGCCTACGTATTCTTTCGTAACAGATGGCGCTTGCGTAATACTAGTACTCCAACAATTAATGAACTCTAGGTAATAATATTTCGGGTATTTTCTTGTTTATTGCTGGCGACAATATGTTTACAAGCAGTTCCAAATCAATTATCCCGCCAATTGATTGCAAAATTCAAGTAGTAATCCTATTCTTGATAAACGAAAACAATTATGCGTAGAAGTCAAATTTAGTATTAACAACAAGGTTCACTTTATGAAAAAAATTTTGAGACATGATTATTTATGATTTAAAATGTGATTTAGCGCTGAAACAATGCATCGATTGATTTTTAGGGATGAAGTACTATCCAAGAGTAGTGTTTACAGTTGGTCTGCCAAATTTCATCGTGCACACTTCACTCTCAGATACGAATTTTGTGAGTCGTCCATCGACGGTTGTTGTTGCTGCTAATACCGATGCTGTGCGTAAAATGATCGAGATTGGCATGCCACTTACCATGAGATTTGAGCGTCTTTCGGCATTAGCTTGATTGGTGAGTGACTGCGAGTATGCAAAATCCTGATGCAGCCTATTGTACTCTTCAGCAATACATTATAAATAAATTAGATGACATATGTCCTAGGAAATTCAGTAAATCCTATAAAGACAAAAACTTGAAATGGATAACTGAGGAAATAAGACAGAAATGTTGTATAAAAAGGCGGATGTATCAAGATATGAAACAGGGCCTGATTAATGGGGAAACTTACAAAGTTTATTCTAACACATTAAAAAAGGAAATAGAATATCGAAAGAGGAAAGAGAACAGTGCATTTATTAACAATTCAAAAAACAAAATCAAAGCAACTTGGCACTTAATGTTGCAGACATAAATATAGAAGAAAATTTTAAAGACAGAAGTGAATTGTTGTCTTACATCAATAATTACCTCCTTAATATGTGTAATGATATGGAGCAAGGATTGGATAGATGTGAGTTCTCGGATTATAATCATCATACACTATATCTGAGACCAACAACATGTTTTGAAATAGAAGATATAATTCAAAATTTAAAAACCACAAATTCGGTAGGGTTCGACGAGGCGCCCATGAAATTAATCAAATATTGCAAGACAACACTGTCAGTCATATTAGAACCTTTGATAAATCAGAGTCTCGAAACAGGTATATTTCCGGATATGCTAAAACACTAGAGTATAAAATTTATACACAAGAAGGAGACGAGAACGACATAGTAAACTACAGGCCCGTTTCCCTACTACCGAATATATCCAAAATATATGAAAAAAAATTATATATAGGAGATTATACGAATTTGTTATAAAGCATAATATTATTAGTAACAGACAAAATGGTTATATAAAAGATAAATCCTCTTCAAGAGCTATTTATGAAGTTATAGAAGACGTATTGAGCGGAATAAATGAGGGAGATGAGATTGCGGCGGTGTTCATGGATCTATCGAAGGCCTTCGATAGTGTCAATTACTGCAAATTGTTCACCAAACTTGAACGTATGGGTATCAGAGGCCTATCATTGGACCTAGTCAAGTCGTATCTGTCAAATCGAAAACAACGTGTGGTTGATGAGGGATTTGGGGCTGCAATCTATTCTGACTGGGGCACTCTTAAAAGGGGTGTGATTCAGGGTTCAGTGCTGGGCCCCCAGCTTTTCCTTCTTTATACCAACGAAATACCGGCAATTACTAACCACCTAACAACTCTGTATGCGGATGACGCTGCTTTGGTTGTGAGATCTCGTGGTGATATCGGGGAGGAAATAATAAGAACTACCACACAATTTCAAGAATGGCTTTCCAAAAACGACCTCAAACTTAACGTAAATATGACCAAGGTTATCCAATTTAACTATAACAAAGAAGTGAAACATCCCATGAACTACAGGAGAAGAATTTACCTTTTGTAAGCACTAAATTTCTGGGAGTATATGTTGATAGACAACTAAATTGGAAGGCACATATCGAATACTTAGCTTCGAGCACGTCTGGATTTGCATATGCATTGCGTACTATAGCTTCCTCTGTAGATAGAGCCACTGCACTGAATGCTTACTATGCCTATGTTCAATCGCGTTTGCGATATGGCATAATCTTTTGGGGTACGTCTGTGGACATCTCGAGAATTTTCATTCTGCAAAAGATGTGCATTAGGAATGTTTTTGGACTGGGACGAAGAGACACATGTAGACCGGTATTTATAGGGAACAGCATACTTACCTTGCAATGTCTTTATATACTTAAGTGCGCGTTATTCGTAAAAGCAAACTATGACCTATTTGCAAGCAAAGAACTCACTCATCAGTATGACACAAGAGGTGTTAGAAACGCGTATATAGTGCCTCCCCAAACTAGCAAATCTCTAATAAGTAAGAGTGTAGTAACACAAGTGACGCGAATATATAATCATTTGCCAATTGCTATAAATATTGAAAAAAAGACCAAATTTAAACAAGTTTTGTGCCGCCTGCTAACATCACAAGCATTTTACAGTGTACAGGACTTTCTAGAACATGTATTTTGATCATGGTGCGATGACTTGCAGTGTAATTTAATGTAGACTTTTGTTTTATATGTCAACAATTATTAATGTTAATTTGAGTGTTAATTTTACTATTTTTACCATTTTTTAATGTTTCTTGACATTTTCCATACATGCATAATGTAATACGGAATAAAGTTTATTATTATTATTATTATTATTATTATTATTATTATCAATACGCATAAGTTTTGAACATACGGAAGCTCTGCAATCCTTGGATACCACACAATTTGACAGAAGATAAAAAACAAAAGCCGTATCATATGGCGTAAAGAATTACTAAATTAAATCTACAACATAGTTACTGGTAACGAACCTTGTATTTATTCGTACGATATCGAAAGTAATCAACCATGCACCATTTGGGTCTTTTGAAGCGAGTCAAGCAGCTGTGAAGCAAATTATCGTTTGTTTCTATGATTTTACTGGATATGTGGCAACCGTAACTTTAGAGAATCGAAGAACAGTGAACGGCGATTAATACACCACCATTTGTTTGCCGAAAGTTATTGATAAATAAGAAGAAATAAACGATATTAGTAAATTATTATTCGTTTCAAGAAGGTCTGTTGATTTTTCTACAAGTAGAAATGTTGAGTTAATTACTCATTCACATAACTTATAATAGTCATAACCTTATGAATTTCTATTTGTTCCCAAATATAAAAAATAAAATTATTGGCAAATGATTTTCGTCGCCTGAAGCAGCTGTTGAATAATTCCGAACAATACATTCTCTTAAATGCTTATAAACGTAAACGATTAAGTACGATTTGTAAATTTAATTATTACTTATCAAAGTTAAATTTTGTTGAAAAACACGGACATCTTTAACCCATTATTACCCAACGTTGCGTAAACGCAACATTTTAGAAATTATTTTTTTTTTCTATAAATACTTAAATAAAACCGCTTTGAATATATATTGTGTTATAAATTGAACCATTTCCCAGCTCTTCGTGGGTACATACGTTGGAACAGTATTGAAACTAAATTCTTATTAACAAATTTATTATAAAAACACACTTGGCTATTTCACAATTTTTTATTAGATTATTTCTAACATATGTTTCGGCTGTTATGCCATTGTCAAAGAGTATCTCACATACCATTGAATACTGATGCTTTTAAAGAAGAAATAATATATATTAAAAAAATAGTAGAAAATAATGGATACAATCCCAACATAGTAGACAAAATATTAAACCGAAAAGAACAAAAGAATATTCAGAAAAAATTCTTATATCCGGAAATAAAAGAAAATAAACCCATTTGGCACGCAATTACATATATTCCCCAAATCACAGACAAAGTAAACAAAATATTAAGAAAATTAGATATTCAAATCATATGTAGCAATAAAACAAAATTAGGTACAATGTTAAATAATAACAAAGATAAAATAGAAAATATAGAAAAATCAGGAGTATACACAATAAAATGTAATGAGTGAGTAATGACTGTGAAGCTATATATATAGGGCAAAGTGGAAGATCCATTAAAAAACGCATATCCGAACACGTAAGAGACGTAAAATATAGTAATAAAAACACAGGTTTTTCGACACACTGTATCGAACAAAGTCATTTGCCTGGCATTAATAGCTCCACCGTGTTACATAACGTAATAAAAAGTAGAAGACTAGATTTATTAGAAATACTAGAAATTAAAAAAGCACAAAAACAAAATATAATAATTACGAATACACAGTTAGAATTTGTTAACACCCCCATAATAGACACGATTGTAAATATGTCTTAACCATCACCCCAGCACTAAAAAATAGGTATAGAAGTTAAAAGGGCACGTATTGTAAGTTAGTTTTATGATACTCTTTGACAATGGCATAACAGCCGAAACATATGTTAGAAATAATCTAATAAAAAATTGTGAAATAGCCAAGTGTGTTTTTATAATAAATTTGTTAATTACAAAATGTTTCACCAAGAAGTGTCTGCTACGTCAATTAATAAATTCTTATTACTTTTATAAAACCGTTAAAATCGTTTTTGCGAATTTGGAGAAATTAAAAAATTCGTAAATATATATATATTAACCTACCGCTATGTTTTTTACAATTATATGCATATTAGACTCTTATTCTTTCATAGACGAAAATTCGTTCCAATTCAAATGACAAAACTCTTAGAAAATCAGCTTTAAAGATAATGTTGCGCGTACGCAACGTTGGGTATACTAGACTTGTTGTCTGCGAGTTCCGACAAGATTAGACGTGCTAGTGTCAAATAACGTGCTTTGATAAGATTTGTTTCAGTTGCATATTAACAGTTAACGAAGTGAGTTGTGTAAATAAAATACTGTGATTTTTATTGAAATTTCCAACGTTTGATAAAATTAACCTAATTATCCGTGAATAGTAAGTTACTTTATACTCTAATATGTATATAATCTAGTTATTATCGTTGTTATTCAGATTTATAAATATGAGTAAAGATTGGGAGATGATCCGACCGTTAACTACTGCAGAGTTGATGGCAGAACTAGATGATTTTTATTTAGACGACATTGACGAAGTTCAAGCGGTTTATATTCCACCACCAGTTGATGAAGTCACAGACGAAGAAGACATTGACGACGATATTTTGGCAGAGGACGACAATTTGACAGACATACCGGGAACATTCGAAATTCATTAGAAACAAGTAGAAAATATTAAAGATAAAGATGAAGCCGTGTCGACAGCATCCACTTCCAGAAAAAATAAAACAGGCAAACAAAAGAAACCAAATTTAAAATGGAAGAAAATGCATCCTGTTTATAAATCAACTCGCGATACTAATGTCATAAATAATCCAGAAGACATTTTTGCTGATTTAGAAGGAAAGTGCCTTTATGATATATTTTCGTTATATTTTTCAGATGATGTTTGGAATGATATCGTAAATTTTTCTAAAAAGTACGCCTACGACAATAATAGACATTCATTTGAGATAGACACACCTACGATGAAAAGATTTTTTGGAATACTGATTTTTACCGGGTATCATACCCTACCAAGCACTAAAGTATACTGGTCGAAAGATGAAGACAAAGGGATTCCTCTAATTAGAATATGTATGAGACGCAAGAGGTTTATGTCCGTAAAGCAAAATCTTCATCTTTCGGACTATGATCAGCTGGACAAGCAGGATCGATTTTCAAAAGTGCGACCTTTTTTTGACAGAATCAACGAAAAAAACATGCAGTTTGGTATATTTTCTAAGAATCTATCCATTGACGAGGAAATGGTGCCATACTATGGTCGGCATTCGGCCAAAATGTTCATAAAAGGTAAACAAATACGATTTGGGTTTAAATTATGGTGTTTGTGCAGTTCCGATGGCTACCTTTACAAATTTATTCCTTATGGTGGAGCAAGCACAGAAAAAAGAGAACTAAGTTTAGGGGAACAAGTAGTAATGGATTTGTTGTCCGGCGTAAAAAATCCGTCTTGTCACCGTATTTATTTCGACAATTTCTTTACATCGCATAACCTTTTGTGTTCATTGGATCAAAAGGGATTTTTTGCTACCGGCACAGTGAGAGAAAACAGAACATCTAATAATACCTTAGAGTCTTGCAAAATAGTGAAAAAGAAAGATCGCGGATCATATGATTATTCTTTTGATTCTTCAAACCAAATTACGCTTGTAAGATGGAACGACAATTCTGTTGTCACTGTTGCGACCAACAATGGTACTATAGAACCTCTTGTATCTGTGAAAAGGTACAGCAGAAAAGAAAAACGTAATATTTCTGTGCAACAGCCTAACGTTATAAACGACTACAATCAAAATATGGGTGGTGTGGATCTATATGATAATGGCATCGCCAACTATAGAATTCGTGTTAGAGGCAAAAAGTGGTGGTGGCCACTTTTCATCAATGCGGTTGATAGCGTGATTCATGGAAAGTGTACAATAGGGCTAATAATGAGAAAATGTCTCAATTTAACTTCCGTTCGTATCTGGCTGTTGCTCTAATAAAAAGTGAAGACGCTTTTGTAGAAGATGAGAATTCTGAGACAGCAACTGGAACAAGTAAACCTAATCTTGGTGGACCATCGAAATTTTCTCTTTTACCCGAAGTCCAGTTTGATAAATATCAACATATGATTGTGGAGCAAGAAAATAAAGCTAGACGTAGATGCAGACAATGTAAAAGTACCACGATCTATATGTGCAAAAAATGTAACTAACATTTACATCCCACCTGCTTTGAAAGTTTTCACAAACGCTAGTGGGTACGCCCAACGTTGCGTATACGCAACATTTTATTGTAGCCTTAGGTTTAAAGTTTTTCAGTTTTTTTGTTTATGTGTCTCTATCTTTGTGGATATTTAATAAAACTAAATCGTTTTACTAAATCGATTTTAGTTATTTTTACCCTTGGGCCTTAATTCGTTAAGTGGTGTCCTACTACTTACTAGATTTGCAAAATTTTATTTATTATGTATTACACTAGGTTGCTTAATCTTATTCATAGTATTTTTTATTTCCAAAGAGAGGAGAAATGTAAATCAGAAACTAGTATGTACGACAAACTTTGTAAAGATCCATCAGAAAAGCAGGTGTCAAATGAAATTCCCAATGTTACCTAATTCTTTATCGAGGGTACGTAACACATGTTCAATTTAGGTGACAGGAACAATTGAGCGTCGTCATGTTTTAGAAGCCAAACGTTATGGAAAGATATTATATAATATTCTATATAATGTAGATCAAAAGTAAGTCCTTCCAATATATCTGCCAGTATATGGAATATCTGATTTACAACACCCTTTGTTAATAACTAGTATCAATGAAATCCATTATTGGTTAAATTGTACTTGGAAATAACGATACACATTATAATATTCTCTCCTTCGCTTTATAAAAATTCTATTAAAACACGTTTAGTGAGAGAACTGGGTAGGAATACGCGCACAATTCGATAATTAAACAATAAGACTGATTTTATTGTAAGGAAGAGGAAAATACTATCGGCAATTGTATGCCATCGATATGTATCGGGTGTTTTTTAAGAGCTTGAGAACTTAAAATGATAATACAAGACATAAATATTGTTGGAATGAAATTTTTTTTATTATAATATGGTAGATAATTTCATGGCATTTATTTTTTAAATATGATTTCCGGCATATGTCCGTCGCGGCTACGAGTTACATGGTCCATTCGATCAGTCCAATTTTTGACTACCTTTTCCAATAAATCTGGCCGTATGGCGTCAATGGTGGCTTGAATAATGGCTTTCAATGTTTCAAGAGTTGCTGGTTTGTCGGCATAAATCAATGACTTAACATAGTCCCATAAAAAGTAATCTAGAGGCGTTAAATCGCACGAAAGAAGGCGCCAGTGAACAGGACCACTTCTGGAAAGAAAGTTGTCACCAAATTGATTTTGCAATAAATCGATTGTTAAGCGCGCTGTATGGCAAGTTGCGCCGTCTTTTTGGAACCAAATGTCGTTGATGTTTAGCTGATATTTTTGGAAACAAAAATTCGGTCAGCATGGATCGATAGCGCTCCCCATTCACCGTAGCGGCAGCTTCCTGCTCATTTCGAAAGAAATAAGGACCGAAGATGCCGCCAGCGTGTAAACCGCACCAAACAGTCAATTTCAATGGATGTAATGGTGATTCGTTAACGGCTTGAGGATTGTCTTCGCTCCAAATATGGAAATTTTGCTTATTGACGTAGCCATTTAACCAGCAATGAGCTTCATCACTAAACAAAATTCTTTGATAAAAATGTTCATCTTCGGCCAGTTTCAAATGAGCCCAATCAGCAAAAATGCGACGCAAACGATGGTCGTTTGGCTTCAATTCTTGCACGAGCTGTATTTTATAGGCACGTAAGGTAAGATCCTTACGTAAAATTTACCACGTAGTCGAAGGACAAAAGCCAACAAGTTGAGAACGACGACGAATCGACATTTCGGCGTCTTCTTCAATACTTCACGCTACAGCAGCAATATTCTCTTCGGTACGCACATTTCTTTGTCTTGTTGATGGTTTTGAATCGAGAAGAGTAAAATTAGTGCGAAAACGATCAATAACTGCACGATTGTTGGCTCACTAGGCCGATTATGTTGACCGTAAAATGGACTAAGTGCTTTTTTTCAAAGTAAATTTACACAATTTGGAAGCATTGTTCTGGCGTTAAACGATTCATGATGACTTCAGTAAACCTTACTGAACAGAAATGTCATCACAGTTTGACATTCTCAGCTGTCAAACCATAGTTATCGATACCGATAGTTCTCATGCAGCTAAAAAAACACACATTACAACCTCCATCTGTAACCTGACAGCTTTGCATCGTTGCACAGTATGTATGACAGAAAATAGGCCGTTAATTTTTGTTGGTAGCATGGAGCAGAGAGCCAACATTAAAATCTGTTTTAAACTTGTCATAAGTACCTACAATTGAAACTGTGCAATTGAGAAGTGAGAAACATGGGGGTTTATCTATAATAGCCGGCCTATAGATAAAACTTTAGTTCTCTCACATATGGCAGATGTCGCATCTAGAAATTTACACTAATAATAAGGATAGCTTCTTAACCAACTAATCTAACATCGAATCGCTTCGTGATCGTTTGTTTGTTTGTTGATATCGCCATTGTGACTCTTTATAGTTAATATTTTCTATTACTTTCCATACTTTAGTTTATATAGTGATAGTGACTGACAAAGTGCTGTAATATAGTGTTAACGTATATTCACAATAGACATTTTCAATTTGTGAAATAGTAGTGATAAATACGTAAGGTGTGTTTAAAAATGTTTGTCTTTATCTATATATATCTTTTTAGTATATTATAATATTATATATATTATAATATTTTATAATATCTTTATTTCCAGGACTACATTTGAATTAAGATTTACATTGGTTAAGGTAGAATATTTTAGTTTGGTTGGCAATTTTATATATAGGTAAGTTTATATTGTATTAATATCCAATATTTACTTCTAATATGTTTTTGTTTATTGTATAGTATGTTTTAGATTTATTTAATAGATGCATGTTATAATTGTTTGTAGTAATACTTATAATTAAATTAATTGTCATTAACAAATTTGTATATTTGAATATAAATTTCAGATATATAATTTTCCTTGTTCAATTACATTTGGAACATATCCAATAGAAATTATTATACTAAAGAACTACCTAGAAATTTTATTTGAAATATTTTTTACTAGATTTTTATACCAAATTGAATCATGGCACCACCAAATTGTGCTGTATTGGGATGCACTGATACCAATTCGCCACGCCATATATTTCCAAATCCTGACAAAGATCCTATGTGGATTAAAAAAACAGAAAATGATAAATTAGCCTTACTGCCATCATAAAATATATATAGTTCATACAGCGTATGTCACCTACATTTTCTTCTGCAAGATATATCCAGAAATGGTCGACTATTTCAGACAGCGGGTCCAGTATTAAATTTGCCAGGTAAACATTTCACATATAATCACAGTATATTTTCTTTTTTTTTTTTGTTTGAAAATTTTTGTATTGATAAGAAGGAATTTTTTGTTTGTTTTTTCTTTTAATTAGCATCACAATGTTCTGTATGCTCAAATGTTATATAATGGTTGTATTATTCATTTGAGAATATCGTGTAGAAGTGCCAACAGTTATAGATCTCAAATACTTTTGTATCTAAAAACTTCACTAGAAAACCATTTCTTGAGGAATACAACTTTAGCATTGTCTTACATGTATATTCTGATTGTGTTTTGTAAATACTAACGATAGTTCATACAAGATGTTATGTTTATTATTGCATTACTTTAATAAATTGTTATGAAAGTCTATGTTTTTTATTTCCTAATTTCTATTACTACTACTTATAAGCAATAACTAACAGATTATTTAGAGTAGACATTTTTACATATTTAATGTATATAATTGTAAATATCACACAAAACTAATTCTAACAATCAATAATTTTAGATTAAGTTTTGATTAAAATATTTACGTGTGTATATATTAAATACACAAAAAAATAGTTAAAAATAGTTAAAAATATTTAATTTTAAATATATATACGAGTTTTTTTTTTCTAAATTAGTTCCCTCACATATTGTAGGAGTCGCAAAGCGCAGTTTTCTTTTGGTATTTAAAGTTGCCTGTCTCCTTAGTATATTATCTCTGGTGAGAAATATATCGAGATAGTTGCAATTGATTCATTAAGTATATAATTGCGATTGAATTGAAAAGAAACGGTGTGCTTTTACTAGAATAAGGGAAAAATTCATCACGAATCTACCCCTGAATGTCACTGTAATTTTTTATTTCTATGTTTTCTAATACAGATGAGGATTCCCCGCGTCTAGTCGAGTACTTAACACCAGGTAGTTGGTTCCTGCTTCATGCATGAGTTCACAAGTCGCTATTGCGTAGGGGTTTTTGCTCCGAAAATAATTACCCAATCTGCTCACCAGGTTTGTCCTCTGGCAACTATTTTCTTTTTCCGACTGAGGTTACCGTTGGAAGGTAGACTATTTGACAATGTTGAAGAAATCTAAAGGACTGTGACATCGACTCTTCAGCCCATACCACAAGAATGCACGCGGTTTCAGTCATTGCTCATTGTATTGATACACAACAAATGTAATTTAAATAGAATATATGTATTATTCAAGTACTTTGTTTACATTTGGCACTATCAACTCATTCTTATTCTTTAATTACACAGGCCTGCATTTTTCAACTCTTTGAATGTTGATTTAGAAATTTTAACTGTTTTCTAGTAATTGGGTAGCGCTGATTTCAAATCTGCTTTTATTTTGTTTGTATCATGTAAGGTTATTTTTCAAACCAGTAAAATCAAAAAATATAGAAAAAACACGATTTATTTCATTTATAAGCTAGTTTTATATTATATTAAAGAAATACAAAAATATACACATAGAAACTATTAGAAATAGTTATTTATTCTTTATGCTTCTTAAAAAAAGTTTTCGTTTTTCAGAAAAGCTTCGTTTGGTTCTTTTTCTGTCATATTCAGCTAAAGGAAGATCTGAAGGTAGTTTCTGGGGCAAGCAAATTTTTTTGTTTCAACCTAAACCCCAGTACTTCAGAAAGATCTTTTGAAAGTCCCAAATCTCTTACTAAATCATTCAGTTCGGCTTGTGAAAATAGCTGAGGTTGGTTTTGACCTGAGGTTGATGGTTCAAAATCACT
This sequence comes from Melolontha melolontha, assembly GCA_935421215.2. NCBI lineage: Eukaryota > Metazoa > Arthropoda > Insecta > Coleoptera > Scarabaeidae > Melolontha > Melolontha melolontha. The sequence continues at coordinate 21,289,553 of OW285243.1, read as the reverse complement.
ATCCATCTGTACGGAGCCGGAAGTTGAAGAGGTTTCAATATCTTCTTGTAGTACTTTGGGGGGTATAGGTATAGGTGCATGATCACTGTGAGGAACTGGTCTGATAGCTGATTTAATATTGTTTGGGTACAAAATATGTTTCAAAGTTTTTCTATTGTGCCCCTTAATATCACAAAGACAAAAGTAGCAATCTTCATGATGATTTTGCGGTTCTCGCCAAACCATCGGTATTCCAAAAGGGAGGCTTTTTCTATTCCTTTGGTCCAATGTCTTAAACCTTCTTCACATACCTTACAAACAACGTGCGGTGCCCAATCTTTATCTTGTTTTCCTAATTTGATTTTGAAATAAGCATAATATGCATTTTTCACAAATTCACCAATTGGTCTCTTAAACTTTTCAAGACGAAATATCCACAAATATAACAGAAATCATCTGGTTTGTTTTTGCAACACCGGCTAGATATATTTTTAAGCAATGTTTATTTATCAAATACCACGCACAACACTAAAGACAAATTAATTTTACTTGTTTACTGATCGACACTCAGAGCTATAATGAAGTAAATGACATTAAAATATACATTTTGTTTGGAGTGATAAACTTGAAATCCTTCTTCGCAGTACTAATAAAGTGAAAGCATAATAAATAGGATTTAGCAGGTAAAAATTTCCGGAAATCTTGTCCAATATTAATACATGTAATAAAAGATTTACATCAGGTAATGAGAGCCTATTTAACAAATTTCTTTAAAACCACAACAGAAAATCATTTGAGGGTTAATACCTAGAATTTGAAGTAGTACATTCATTTTAAAATGTATTAAAACGCCTATTATAAGATTTTTTTTATATTTTTTTCTTTTTCTTTTGTGCAAAAAAAATCTGTGCGTGGTAGAGACCAACTGTATTTTAATTAGTTATTGCTATATAAAAACTGAGCTTAACAAAAAAAAAATCACGTCATCACAAATTTTATGCAGGCCTGTGTTATCAGACTATGTATAATTTGAAAATAGACTCAAAAAATTGGCGTTGATTATAACACCATAGATATCTAAAAATTAATGACAATAGTTTGCAGTTTAGTATAATTGTATTTTACTAATTACCAATTTTAAGTTTAAATCTACGGAAGTTTAGTAATAATTTCCAGTCACAAGAAAACAAATTAACATTTCAGTACTATTTATTGGTTTACGAAATCACCCTGTTTGTTTAAAAGCACCTGGGCACGAACAAACAAGATGTTTTTATCGAGTTTTCGCACATACCATGCCGGGAATTTTTTAACATTATTCCCGTGACAAATTGATAAATTAACAAAATTGCGTCATCCTGATGTCCCTAGGGGTCCGGTTGCCCCGCAAACCGGAAAGAGTACCGTCGACTCTAATCGAATAATCGATGTTCGGACAGAATTCTCGCGTTAGCGAACGGGGGTTTATATTTATATATCGGAACGCGAAGCATATAATATGTATGTACCTTAATGGTTAATTATGTTCGCTTGTCGTATCCGTGTCCCTTCGGTGTACACGGCTAAACAGATAACTAAATTACCAACACGAGCTAACGTATAACGCATATATGTATACATGGCTTAACTAATTGAATTGTGTTTCATAGAATGTGGTCGCAAATATCATATTGCTGTGTAGTTTGATTCTAAAAGGCTCTAATTATAAAACATGAATCGTCACAGAACACACATATATTATTAGACACTTTTGAATGAATTGCTCTGGATTGTTTTTAAAAAGGGCTCTTTTGCAACTAGGTCTAGCATACAATGTAAAAGCGGTAAGAAATGAGACGCAAAGATATAAAGTTTGATATATTTATTGTTCACCCTTTAGAATTACACACATGAGTACTGAGCTTTATTAACATTATTAATAGTTATTTACGAACTAAGTGCGTGAAATCATATTTCGCGAATGAGTGACCAGTTTAAAGCGCGAGCCGCAGGCGAGCGCTTTATGGACACGGATTCGCGAAATGTATTTTTAACAATATTACTTAGTATCTGTCAGGATGGCCGAGCGGTCTAAGCCGCCAGACTCAAGGTTTACCTTGCCCGTATACGGGTTCTCGAGCGTTCTGGTCATCTCTGAGGGTGTGGTTCGAATCTCACTTCTGACAATTTTTTTTTAGTTTTCTATAAATTTAAAAAATAATATTTGTTGCTGTTCTGACATTGAATTACATATCTTCTAAATATGATAATTTCTACTTCATTTCCTTTTATTTTCATAGAAAAACAACGAACTGGGTAGCATATTATTAAGGTTAGGGATTTATGATTTTAAAATGTCACTAAATTAATCAAATTCCAGGAAGTACCAACTTTACTTTTACGCACTCGTATTTAAAGTGACTTTTTACGCACGCAAATCGAATCGTGAAATGACAGGTTTTGATAAGCGAGAACAAAATATTTATTTATTTTTTAAAGGCAATACCTAACATATAAATCTTTGTGTATGTTCAAAATATATACATATAAATAAGTTTGAAGGTCTTAGTTAGATTTTATAAATTTTGCAATCACGCTTGTGTATTGTCTCAGGGAATATATACTCTCCAATAACCAAGATATGACACAACATGTTTTACTTAATTTTACAAAATGACGTAGCTTATGGATTTAAAATTCTCCCGATGCTCTGTATTTAAAGAAAAGTGTGTTAATTAATATTCATAAGACATATACACCTGATACTATTGCAGAAGAATTTGGTCATTTGGTATTGCGGCTGCCACCATTCTATTTTCAATCCGATAGAAAATATTTGGGGTATAACAAAAACTTATTATAATAAACATATTGGTAGGGATGGATGGGGCACTGAAAAATGCATTGCAATGTGAAAAGAAGCTTTAAGTACCATTACACCTGAAAGAAGGTCATGTACAATAGACTTCATTGAAAGGCTTATTAAACAGTGGTGGGAAAGAGAATTAGGTTTCGATCGAGACGACATTCCATAAGTAATAATTTCTTTAGAAGAGGACACGATGAATGTTTTGCTACAGATATTGAATAACTTTTCTAGTTACTTTATATGAATTATCTCATATATTTCATATATGCTGAGACATTTATTTTTTATTTATAAATGATGTGTGTAATTTTGTATATTATATACTTACCTAAATAAAATGTATATTATTAGAAATAAAACATACAATACTATTCGTATATTTGATAAATGGCTTGGATCATTTTATATTATTTTATTGGTGATTATGTTAAACAAGAAGGACGTATTTTTATAAAAATATTACTATAAGAAATTTGTCTTACTGATACATAGGCAACACAGTTAACACATATGTTAAAGAGAAAAGAAATGGCAACGTTGTCTAATGTGGCATCATAGTAAATTGATGACGTGCATCAACACCTTAATCTCATGCTCTATAGTATGTATTATATATTTTGCGCTCATTACTTAGAAGTCAATGTATATCTTAGGGATATTTATTATAAATTTGGTGATTAATTACATACTTTTATTTTTAAAGAATAAGAGATAATCTAGGTTGTTACTTAAGAAATACATATACAGGCATCGATAGTACCTATAGTATATTCAAATACATTTAGAAAAAAATTCAGGTCGTCAAACATATAAATAGACACACTAGTTTATTGGCACATGCCCCGATGTGACAGAAAAAAAATAAACATACTTCATGTGTTTGAATTTTCAAGAAAATAAAATTGGTGGACAAGTAGGCGTCAAGCTAATAATAGTTGTGTATTAGAAACCCCAAAAAAGCCCCTAAAGAATTTATAAATGATGCCAAAAGAATTATAAATATACTTCTTTTGGCCAATTATTACACTTCCCTTACGTAAATAGTCAATAAAGATTGTGCCTTTGGAATTTCAACAAATCTTGGCCGTATTTTATTGGTCAACAAATTTGCCTTTTTTTGGAGCTCGTTTATCAAAATAAATTTATTGTTTTTATTTGTCTCTCGAGTATAGTGATGTATCCAGATTCATCTGCGGTGACATGTCGGCGAAAGAATTCTCTTGGATTTCTTCTTCTTCTTCTTTCTCTTTCCTTAAGACTTCGTCTTGTTTCTTCTACTATTTCAATTTTGTTCAGCCTCTTGGGAAGCAGATGTCCAGCTCTCGCACCATCTCTTGGGAGGTCGGCCTGGAGGTCTCCTTGAGATCGGTTTTTCGTTCTTTGCCCATTTTGCCCATCGATCCCCCGTCATTCGGTCGACGTGGTCTCGCCAGTATCTTCGTCTATTTCTCGTAAATTGCACCACGTCTTGAATTTTAATGTCTGTTCGTATATCCCTGCTTCTTACATGATCTCTCAAGCTTACTCCTCTGATATTCCTTAAGGTCCTCATCTCCGTTGCTCTCATCATGCTCTTCGTTTTTGTTGTGTCCGCTCGGGTTTCCACTGCGTATGTAATCACCGGTCTTACGGCTGTTTTATATATGCGGACTTTACTTTCGGTGGACATGTATTTATTCCTCCATATGAGGTCCCTTAGGTAGCCAGAAATTCTTGAGGCTTTATTCATTTGTGTTCTGGCTTCCTGTTGTAGGTTTTTGGAGCTTGTTATCTCGACTCCCAGGTACGTGCATCGCATACATTGTCGGATGGGTTTGTCATCTACAGCCAGATTACATCTAGTGGGTTCTTTTGCTACGGCCATTGATTCTTTCTTCTCCACTGATATCTGCATGTTAAGGTTCTTTGCTTTTGTTTGGAACCGATATAGCAGTCGCTGAAGATCGTCCTCGTTATCCGCCACCAGGATTGCGTCGTCAGCGTAGCACAGTATCCGCATCGATTCCTGTCCCATTCTATATCCTCCATCCATTTCTTTTACGCCTTTGATTATTTGATCCATGATGAGGTTGAATAGTACTGGGCTCAGGCTACCCCCATGCCCGTCAGTACAGGGACTTGTTCTGTGAGTCTCTTTGGTGTTCTAATCTTGGTTGTATTACCTTTACTGAGGTCTTTTATTATGTTAATGTACGACACAGGTGTCTTGTTTTGCTGGAGTATATCTATGATGTCGGCTATTTGTACTCTATAAAACGCTTTTTTGAGATCCACAAAGCAGAGAAACAGCGGCTTGTTGTATTCTAGGGATTTTTCGATCATTTGTCTAAGGATGAAGATTGCGTCAATTGTCGATCTATTTTGTCTGAAGCCTTGTTGTTCTTCGTTTATTGCTATTCTCTTCATTATCTTTGTTGCAATTATTTTTGTAAAGAGCTTGCTTATGCTAGGTAGGAGAGATATCATTCTGTAATTTTCCCGGGTCGTTCTTATTTCCCTTTTTTGTAGGTCGGTATTGTGATGTTGTTTTTCCAATCATTAGGCACTTTTTGGGACGAGATTATTTTTTGGAATAATAATGTGATTGCTGTTTCCAATTCAGCCCCCCCGTACTTGAACATTTCATTTACTATTTGATCTGGGCCGTGGGCCTTCCGGTTTTTCGATTTTATTAGTGCCTCATGTACATCTTCCCGTGTTATGTTGTCCTCTTCAAGGAGCTGTTCTGTGTAGGTGTTGTCTTCATTCTCTCCATTGTCGTCTGCCCGCGTTTCATACAAGCCCTTTACATACCTTTCCCATTCTCCTAGGGTAATGATGTTTATTTGTACTTCTTCGTTTACCGCTCTTTTCCTGTTCCTCAGTGTGTTCCGGATCCTTCTCTGTCCTCCGTACAGGTCATGTTCCATGTCGGTAGAAAATTTTTCCCAGTATGTCTTCTTTATTTCCTTTATGGCATCATTCACTCTGTTTCTGATCGTTTTGTATCTTTGGTATTCCTCTGCTGTTCTTCTGCTCCTATATCTGACGTAGGCTTCTTTCTTTTGCTCTGCCAGCGTTTTCACTTCGTCTGTAAACCATTGCTCTCTATTTTCTCTGCCATTTATGTTTACCTTCCTCACTCCGAGTGCCTCTGCGGCACCTCCCGTTATGTTGGCTTTTATCGTATACCACATTTGTTCGACATCCTCGTCCTCGGTCATTTGGTTCGTATTCATTTTTTCCTTCAGTCTACTCTGATACAATGTTTTCGTTGAAGTGTTGTTTGGTGATTCCACGTTGAATTTCTGGATGTACAGTGGTGATTTTTTCTTTTGGAGGTTAGTTTTGAGGCGGTATTTACATAGGACTAAACCATGCTCTGTCCCGACATTTGCCGACGTGAGTGTCCTTACGTCTAGTATTTGACCCGGGTGTATTGCCCTGCTGGTGATAATGTAATCGATCATTGAGTTTTGATCTCTTGTGTTGCCGAAGGTATATTTTTGTTGGTTTTTGTGTGCATAGAATGTATTATTAATTCGCAGTTCGTTTTGCGCGCATAGTGTTATTAGCATTTCTCCATTGTTATTGATGACGTTTTCATTAAATCTTTGCATTACACCCGGTACGGGTGTATTGCCGATCCTGGAGTTGAAATCTCTCATTATGAAGATCCTGGATTTTTCTGGTAGTTCGTTCAGAATTTGCTGGAGTTCCTCGAAAAAAGCGGCTCGTTCCTCTCTAGGCTTGTTTATATCGGTCTATATATGCTTATGAAGTACGTTTTTGTTGTTTCTGTTTTAAGAGAAATGTACATTATATTACTGTTTATGTAATGGATTTTATTGAACTTAACCATAGAATCATTTGAAATTGTAACACGGGTTAGCATTTGTTAAACAGTAAGCAAACGGGGAACCCATCTTGCAGTTGCAGTTGTTTTCGTATTTAAATGTTAATGTAAAATATTATGTATTCATTCTGTTGAGATGTTTACGGCATTAGCTGTCTCACACACTTTTATTCGGCGGACGTTCGGCATTTTCTGTGCTTATATGATTACTTTCTAAAGGAGTGAACCACTTACAATTCATTCCATGGGAAGGAGGAGTTTCGTCACAACATTTATGTAATCCAGTTTGTCTCCAGTTTCCTTAATAGATTTTTCATGTTAAAATTAATGTTTAATTAACTCGAAATTATTTTTTTCAAATTAACACAAAACAAGCAAGTAGTTTACTTTAAGTTATCGAAAAAACTTATCTATCTAATTTGGGCGAAACTTTACATTGTGTCGTGGTTTTTTCCCCATAGAAAAAAGAAGAATTATATTGAACATTATTTGAATAACATTGATTTAAAATGTATTTTATTTTATTATGTATATTTAAATATTTATTATGTTTGAATTTATCTTTAGGTCCAGGACTGTATAAATATATATTAGACCGATGGACTCGGCAAAATTATGTACTATTGAGTTCGATGTATGAGATTTTCGGGATATTTTATTCAGAGATACCAGGCCTTGCGAACCATGTGGTCAGAGTAAAAAACAGTTAAAAATTTTATTCTGCTGTTTTTGAGTAAAATCGGGTTATTTGATTTTTTGTTGTGCTTTAAATTTGTGCATTCAATTTAATTACGATTTTTACGAGTTTATGTGTTCTCGTTTTTGATATATTAATTGAATAATGGTATCTCTCGCGTAGTTAGTGTTAAATGTGTTTAGATCGATGTAAGTACATAATACAGTTGATTTATATAATTGCTACTACGATGATTTCCTGATGATTGTAATTTTAGTTTATAATTTACATAATTTTGATAAAAATAGTATATGAATATTCAAGAAAATTGTCATGTTTTTGGTAATGGAGTTTTTTTTAGTCAAGATGTTCTAGATCGTTTTGTATTCAGGTTGGCTTTTGTGGCCGGGTTTGATATTTGTCATGTTTTATTGCGCATGACCGTAAAGCTGTCACGCGTACTCAATAACTTGGTGGTTGTTGACATTTGGAAATTTTGGGGTTACAGTTAGAGGTCAAACTTGACAAATTTCTTAATTATTTATTAATTATATGTTTGCTCGAGAGTCACAGGGGGTTTTTCTCTTTGTTCGTGTCATAATCATAAAGACTGTTTCCTCCTAGCTACTGTTTACTTTGCTTTAGCTCCTTATACACTCGGTAAAGGGATTTTTTTTTTCTTTTTTAATTTTTTTTTAATAAATGTAAATTAGGAAAGTGCGAATTTTATTTAATGCTATATTGTTTTCTTTACACGTATCTTGCTTGTTCGAGAGCAAGACCTGAGTTGAGAAGAGCCCAGCTTGGAGATTGAAAGACTGAGTTTATCCGGACATTCGTTGTGAACTGTACCCATAAGCTAAGGCACAGTTCATAGCAATATGTAGAAGCTAAGTGCACAATAGGTACCACAATTGTTGACCGTTGACAAAAAAACCCTCGTGGGGCATAATTGTATTGTTTAACAATGTGGACTAATTGGTGAAAATAGGCCATAAAATCTGAAGATTGATTTTTCTGCTTATCTGCTGGTTTTTACGGTCACTAAGAAATTACTCTGGTCGACTACTTCAAACATTGAAAAAAAAATTAATGCTGTTTTTGAACCGCTTGAAAGAAGAACTACAATAAAGTGTTTTACTGGTACTGTCCAACTGTCGGAAAGGTAAAATTGCACGAATTAGGATTCGAATCGTTTCCCATTCATGCCATTCTCCTGATTTAGTTATACATCACTTCCTCTTGTTTGCAAACTTTTTGGTTCAAGATAAGAAATTCTTATCAAACAATAATATCATCGCTGTCGTCAATGCATACATACTTTGTGTACTTTGATAAAAACTTTCAATTGGATCAAAAAAATACGATGTGCATAACAAAAATTTTAACTGAAGGGTTTAGTATCTCAAAACTATAACTATGCCTCTACATATAAAGTTATTGAAACACACAAAAGAAACGCGGTTCAGTAATAAGTGGATTTTATAGTACTATGTGCAACTATCTTTTATTTTCTTCTATAAGAAGTTAATCTAGCTCAAGTTAAACTGTTCATTTAATGACAAGTTTTGTAGACCGTCGACCGATTATTTTCATTATTATTCTCCTTCTAAAATTGTTCCATTCGTTTCTTTTAAAGTAGGAACCGACTGGGATTAAAAATCACTTTAATTAAAGGGCGGGCTTTACGAAAACCGTAATGGATTGAGAAACTCGATACCGCGTTCGCAAATTTTTTGCAATTTATTTGTTTCGCCGAACTAAGAAAAAGCAACGTAAAATACAGATTTAAGCCACCAAATTAATGCTACTAATTAGTGAAGTTCCACAGGGCTAGGAGTAAACATAAAAGTCATTTGTAAATGCAAAATAACATTACATCACGCAAAAAATATACCATTTCAGACTGGCTTTGACTACACATTATGTGTTTATGCGTAAAGTTTTGGCTTATCCCGCTTTAGCGGAACTTTTTTCGAGTTGTTTTTAGATTTTTCTTTTTTAGGAATTTTTAGCTTCTTTTATTTTTCTGTCCTTAATACGTAGTCAATAATAAAATAATTTTGTTTGCAAATACATGATAATAATCAGCATTAAATCCTACTACAAGGCCATTCTGCCCCCCCCCCCATACACACATATACGTATATATATATAGTAAACCTAATCAGTAGGCGATTAAAGGTCTGTATATTACTTCAAAATATATGTATTTAAAAACTCTACATGTTTCGGCAGTACGCCTTTATCAAGAGAATACAAAATATAAATGACAGAATATAAATATTATATATATATTCATTTATATTCTGTCATTTATATTTTGTATTCTCTTGATAAAGGCGCACTGTCGAAACATGTAGAGTTTTTAAATACATATATTTTGAAGTAATATACAGACCTTTAATCGCCTACTGATTAGGTTTACCATATCATACCAAGGTCACGAAGTTATTATATATATATATATATATATATATATATATATATATATATATATATATAGTGTCTAGATAATTTAGCCCTTTATTAAATATAACAAATGATGAATTATTGTTTTTCGGCTTTTATATGAAATATTTACAAATATCAAATTAGTATGTATGTAATTGCAAAGTAAGTGGGGATATAAACATTGCTGTCTACAAATTACAAAGCAAATCATACGAAATTGTTTGAATATATGATTCATATATTCAAAAACAACAAAACAATCAACGATTGTAACGAGATTGATGGACTTTCTAAACTTTATTATCCGCTCATTAAACAATAGAAGACAACCTCAACCACAAAAAAAGAAAAAAAATTTCCCATTGTAAATATGTATTTATAAACTGTATTTTTCCCAAACACATGTTCTGACCAAACTAATTTTAAAAACGAAACAAACAATTTCAGTTCCGCACAAAGACATTTAGTTACACGATATATTCCAAGAAAGGCAGTCGACCTTATAAAAGGTTCGACACGCCTGACCATACATGTTACACAAAATATGTGTTTTGACACGAAATAAATTGGTGAGTTTTGTATCCTTTAATTTCCTTCGTTTAATTTCATTATTTTAATTTTAATTCATTCCTACAAATGTAAATATATTTCTTATATTTCTTTGTATTAATTTTTTAGATTTATTTACTTGAAAAAGACTATAGAAAGTCGAAACGTCGTTAAAAAAAAATGGAATTCATTAAAGGTCGCTAAACCAAGAAAAAGTCTATTATCTTAATATTATGACACGGCCAATAAAACAAATAAGAAATAAATTTTTAACTTATTAACACTAAATATATATATATATATAGAAATATATAATATTTTCGTGACCTTGGTATGATAAAGTAAACTTAATAAGTCGGCGATTAAAGGTCTGGTTCATTACTTCAAAGTATATATATTTAAAACAACCCTACATGTTTCGGCAATGATGCCTTTGTCAATGGAATAAAAAATATAAATGACTTATATTCTTTATTCCCTTGACAAAGGCATCATTGCCGAAACATGTAGGGTTGTTTTAAATATATATACTTTGAAGTAATGAACCAGACCTTTAATCGCCGACTTATTAAGTTTACCTTATATATATATATATATATATATATATATATATATATAAATATATATATAGTATATTCGTGACCTTGGTATGATAAGGTAAACTTAATTAGTCGGCGATTAAAGATCTGGTTATTACTTCAAAGTGTATATATTTATTTCATTTATATTTTTTATATCCTTGACAAAGGCATCATTGCCGAAACATGTAGGCTTATTTTAAATATATACACTTTGAAGTAATAACCAGACCTTTAATCGCCGACTAATTAAGTTTACCTTATAAATATATATATATATATATATATATATATATATATATATATATATATATATATCATTATGAAACAGACATGTAAATAAATTTACATATCTGTAACTGTATACTTGGACAATACCTCGTATTTTCGGCATTTACTTCTGCTTAAGACATATGTTTCTGCCATTTATAGGCGTCGTCAGCTAAGCTAATGAAGCAATGTATACAAATGATACAAATCTTTGTAAATAAAATCTGTATCTGTATATGACATTAAACCGTCTGTTTCATAATGAAACAAAAGCTTTATACGTGCATATAACGTATAGACATATTTAAAACATTTTTGTATATATATATATATACATATATATATATATATATATATATATATATATATTTAGTGTTTATAAGAATTTTATTTTTCTTATTTATTTCATTGGCCGTGTCTTAATATTAAAAATAATAGACTTTTTATTAGTTTAGCGACCTTTTATTGAATATTGATGTTGTAGAATATGATGTCGTAGAATAAAACATCAAAATTCAATAAAAGGTCGCTAAACCAATAAAAAGTCTATTATTTTTAATATATATATATATATATATATATATATATATATATATATATATATATATATCAAAAACCCCCTTTTACCCAAAAAGGTGACGGGTAAGTACAGTCTAATCTAAATTATGCACAAAATTTCTCCATAATGTTCAGTTACTGGCCAGTGATTTTGCTTCTTTCCAGCTCTTTCCCCTCTTCTGGATGCTATTTCCAATGACATCCTCCCATACTTGTCACGGTCTTCCTCTTTTACTTTTATACTGGACTTTGGCTTCATATATTAGCTTTACTGGTCTAGTGTCGCCCATCCGTTGTAAATGCCCCCACCAATGTAGTTGCCGCTGTTCAATAAAGTCCATTATCGATTGTATCTTCAGTTCCTCTCGTATTTGTGTATTTCTCATTTTATCCTTTCTAGTTACGCCTCTCACTCTCCTAAGATATCTCATTTCTGCAGCCTGGATTTTGCTTTTTTGTCTATTATTAAGTACTCATGATTCACATCCGTATGGAAGAACTGCTCTGTAGACTGCTTTGAATACTTTTATCTTGGTGTTTCGTGATATTTATTTTTTCATAATGAAGTTCTTATTCAGTGCGTAATACAATTTGGTTACCTTTTTAATTCTTTCATTAATTTCTGACTCATTTTTTCCAGTGTTTTCTATAAGGGCACCTAAATAATGAAACTCATTTACTTGTTGAATAGTTATTCCTTCAATTTGGATATTTAGTTGTTCTTCACCTGTGGTCATTACTTTTGTTTTATTTTTATTTATACTCATTCCTTTTTTCTTAAGTGTTTCGTTCCATATATCTATTCTTTCTTGCAGGTTATTTCCATTTTCAGCTATTAGTACTATGTCATCTGCGAATGCTGCCTCAGCTACTTGTATCCTCTCTAGATTCCTGTACCCAATTTGAATTTTTTTTGTCTGCATTGAGCATTGTTTTATTACATCGTCCATAAATACAGTAAACAGTACGGGACTTAATCCTCCGCCCTGCCTTAACCCATCTTGAGATACAAATCCCTCGGATCTCATGTTCCGCCTTATTATATAATTTACGATGTTCTGATATAACCGTTGGAGATTCCGTATTATCTTTTTGTTGACTCCCCTTTTTTCAAGAGCTTTCCATATTTCATATCATGGTACTCTATCAAAAGCTTTTTCTAAATCAATAAATGCGAAATATGCCTTCTTCCCTTGTTGCAATCTTTTATTAACTATTTGTTCTAGTGTAAATATATGATCTTGCGTGCTCCTTCCGGGTCTGAATCCACTTCGCGATTCCAATAGTGATGGTTCGATTAACGGTCTTGCCTGTTGTTAATTAACTGCTCATATATATTGACGACTGTGCTTAGTAACGTTATAGCTCTGTAGGTATTACAATCTAAATAATTTCCCTTTTTGTATATCGGTGTTATTAGTGTCACTTCACAATCTTCTGGTATATTTTCACGCCATGTTATTGATCTCCAGAAGTATCTTTGTTCCTACTTCACCAATGTTCTTAACAATTTCTGCCACTATTTTGTCATTTCAAGGAGCTTTTCCATTTTTCAATTTTTTTATTACAATATTTAATTCTTCTAGAGTAAATTCCGTATCCTCATCTGCTATATTTCCACTTTCTATAACAGTCTTCACATTTTTGTGTACTTTGCTGCAGAGTAGCTCCTCAAAGTATTCCTTCCATCTGTTTATTACCTCTCTTCTATCAGTGATTATTTGTTGCTGTTTATTATATATGCTTTCATCATCTATTGATTTAGTTTTTCTGCCCGATTTCAAAACTTTATAGAATAGTTTCTGATTACCAGTGCTATCTCTCTCCATTCTATCACCAAATTCTTTCCACTTATTTGCTTTTGCTTTTAACACTAATTCTTTTACCCGTTTCCGTTGCCTTTGGTACATTATGTATTGTTCTGTTTTCTTATTTGCTAAGTACTTTCTCCACAATTTCTTTTTATTTTTGATTTCCTCTTTTATGTCGTTCGTCCACCAAGCAGTCTGCTTCCTTGTGTTACATATTTTGTATACTCCGCATATTTCACGGGCAGGTTCTAGAACTATATGTTTGAATATATTCCATTTTTCTTCTAAATTGTCCAGATTTGTTATCTCTGACATCTCTTCAATATTTTTTCTCACTAATTGTTCATGTTTTCTGTCTATTTCTTGTTCCTTTAATTTATATGTCTTTATTGACGTGAATTCTATTTTCTTTATTTTAATTCCACTGTCATGTTTATTTTCTAGTTCTTTGATTCTAGCTACTACCAAATAATGATTACTATGTATCTCCGCCCCTCTCCTAATTTTGGCATCTAAGACAGTCCTTCTGTTTTCACTTTCTACCAGCACATAATCAATTATAGATTTTTCCCCTCTATTGTGTTGCACACGCGTATATTTGTGAATATCCTTGTGTTTAAAGAATGAATTAGTTATTACGAGATCATGGTTTAAACAAAAGTCCAAAATTATTTTTCCATTATCATGTCTAATTTCCTCTCAATGTTCTCCCATAACTGCCTTATAACCGTTGGTTTTTTTTCCTATTCTGCCATTGAAATCCCCAGCAATAAACAATATTCCTTTGGCTTCATCCATTACTAATGTCAGCTCCTCCCAGAATTTATCATTTTCTTCTACTTTGTCATTTTCATTAGGGCCATACACTGCTATTGTTGTCATTAGCTTCTGTTTAGGGTCTTTAAGCTTCAGTACTAATATGCGCTCCGATATAGCTTCCCATTTACTTATGTTGCTTCTTAAATTTGTATGTATTATTACACCTACTCCAGCTGCTGCTCTATTACACGAATTTACTCCGCTATGCAGTAATATGTGGTCATTATCTAGTACTTTCTCCCATTGGCCTTTCTTTTTTGTTTAACTAATACATCGTATTGTTAAACGCGCTTCTTCAAATTCACTTATGAGTTCACTTTCCTTTCCGCTTAAACTTCTAACGTTCCAAGTCGCTAATTTCCATTCTTTCTTTTTGTTCGAAGTATCATTTCCATGCCTTATCGTATACTTTATTTCTTTCGTATGTTTAATTTTGTTAACGTCCATTATCATTGCCGTGTCAACCTCCTTCTTTCCATCTATGCATTGGTTTCTTAGTTTTTTTTGAGCTTTCCTGTCTTTCATTTGTATTAGCTTTTCGTTGCTTTTGTCCCATTTATATTCTTCATCTTCAATATATAATTTCCGAAACGCAATTTTAACCCTCTTGCCTTTTCTTTTCTTCTTTTGCCCTATTTCTAATTATCTTTTGTATATCTCTGTCTTGTTTAGATAAATCATCGTTGATAAAGACCTTTTCCCCTCGCCTTTCCTTCAATTTGTATTTGTTCTGCATAAAACTTTTTTCTTGTCTGTGGCTTTTTCCATTTGTACTAGGCAAGTTTTTTCCGTTAGTTTAATCACTCCTTTTGTTTTGACTTTTAAATGCAACTCTTTCTCTATAAACTCCTCCATTTTGTTTTTTATTTCCGCCTGATTGGTTGCATTCAGTCATAGTCCTTGTACAACTACATTATTTCGTCTCCTCTCATTTTCAAGATGCTCTAACCTGTCATCCATTATTATTATTCCTCTTCTCAATTGGGAATTCTCTCTTATCAATTTTTCATTCTCTTTAATCTTTCCTCATTCCTTCTATTTCTTTTTTGTACCCCTTCTATCCTCTCTCATTTCTTTTATTTCTTTCGCTAAGGATTTCATTGTCATTTGCAGTATTTCCATCATGTTCCTCATCGCTTCTATATTATCCTCCATTTTCTTCTGTGTTTTTATCGGCGATCTAGCTATTTTCTTACTTTTACTGAAGGCATGTTCTTCTACATTCTCTTTAGAACACTTTCTCTTCTTCTAGTCGGTGGATTATTCATCACTATCTTCAGAGCGTTCCATTTCTACACTTTTATTTCTTTGTCCCTTTTTCTGTTTAAATTATTTCCTTAGTCCGGTCCTGTCTTCTTATTTTTCGAACTTATGCGAAACTTTGTAGCCGTTTCTATTTGTCGATATGTTTTGCCGCCGCGCAAGAAACCAAACCCCGGTCAACCCGTCGTAGGTTGGGCCTCTATTGACACATTTTCTATCTCTTACACAATTATTTACTATTATATTTTTACTGCTACTTTATTCTTACTCTTACTTAGTTTATCCTATATCTTGCACTTTTCCACACTAGTTTTTAGTACTATATTATATTAACAGCTCGTAATGTATCGATATATCGAAAATAATTACGGAGCTATTCTTTACATACACTGCTAACCACTTGCCAGAGCCGAATGCGTATATAAAAATTAATTAGCAGATATTACTTGAGAAGATTTAATAAAATAAATTAAACATGATTTAGGTAAACCCTAAAATAAAGAGAACAAACCATACACATTTGATGAACCTGTCTAAAAGCTAAAGGTACAGCGGTTACCATGAACATCAATATACAGTTTCGTATTTCGATTTGTTCATTGGACCGTAAATCGTGTCGCCGCACTGTCTGTCAGTTAGATTCTGGTTGGTTGGAAATGGGTCAGTTCAATGTGAAGTCGGTCGCAGAGCAAAGGTAGATGAGGGGTGCGGGTTTGGTTATGTACATGTGTGCCTGTGTTGAAAGCAGGACAAGAGAATGTAGTGGAAGCGGCCGCGGCCCAAATAACGACGACAGAGGGCGCTATTATCGCCTGAACGGACGACCGGGACTCAAACTGACATTATTCAGTGGCACAGAACGATGTGTAGCTGATAGCCACGTGTTTGCGGACGTGTATCGGACCCGAAGGAACGAAAGGGAGTCCCTTTTGCAGGATTTATGTGTGTCGGTGGAGATGTGGGAGAATCCGGCGAGAAATTCTAACGGAAAAATGCGAGAAAATGTATTATGGGAAATACGGATCTTATATATCATAAGTATAAAAAGTACGTCTGAAAATGCAGAAAACGTCTCTTATGATATGCTTTAGAAAACAAAGATGAGACAAAATAATTCTTATTGTTCCAAATTAATTAGTAAGTAATATTAAAATTTTATCTAAAAAAACGTTTAAAACCTATTTGAACTGTAATCAAGTGTAAAATACACTAATACGAAAGTGTTAAAAAACATATTTGTATATGTACAACGCATACTTATATTTCATATTGGTGAGACTTCTACGTATAGATAACGTATTTCGAACTCATTCTAGTTCTCGTCAGTATACGAGTAGAAAAAGCACATCAAATACTTGCGTTGCTGTTGATATATGAACAATCTTGTACGTCACGTGTCATGAGAAAGCATCTCAAGACATCTGACGGCCAAGATAGACACTCCGGCAAAACTTTCCATGCTAAGCTACCAGGAGGAACCTATAGTTTAAATGTGTTACCTACTGCTTGTAGCTTAGATGGCCTCAATATATTATTTAAAATATGGTATATTGATGTTTAACTAACATCAGGTATAAAATACAGTAATTCTCACTCGCGATATTTGTCTACGTATTGTATGTGAATGACATATTTTTAATGTCGAAACTGCAGTGACGTTATCTGTTATAATTAGAGAACGGATGCAATTTACATGAAACGCAATCGGCAATTGGAATTGTGTATAACGTCGCTTAGTACATCCCGGCGTAATTCAATGAAGTATTTGTTTGACTTACTCGGCCACATGGTCTCGCAGCGATAGCAATGGACAACCCAGCTATTGTATTCGGAGAATATAGTGTTTTGCAGTGGTGTCGTGTACGTAGATAAAATAAATAAGTTTATCGTATTTCATAAGAGAAATAGCACGTACATTCCATTACTTTTCATTTAAGCAACAACTTCCAATTATTTTCACGTAAGTGTGCATGAAATTTCGTTATTTAATTTCGTTTATTTGGATCTAGAATTTTTTTTTTTTTTTCTATTTATAAGGATGTACTTAATTCAAAGAGAACAAAATTGACAGAAGAAAACCTTGAGAAACTATTGCTAGTCAATATTAATACTCCTTTACTCAACTTGAACGACAAAATGAACAAATAAAAATGTTCCAATTATTGAAATAAAATTAAAAACTTTAAAAATACAACTTTTCAACAAATAAATATGTATTTCGTAATTTTATAGATCACCACCCGTTTGTTTTCCAATTATATAAATAAAATTAATTAATAAATATGTATTTCGTAATTTTAGATAGATAGATCACCACCCGTATGTTTTCCAATTATATAAATAAAATTAAAAACTTTATAAATACAACTTTTCAACAAATAAATATGTATTTCGTAATTTTATAGATCACCACCCGTTCGTTTTCCAATTATATAAATAAAATTAAATATTTTAGAAATACAGCCTTCCGCCAGTACTGCACTGGGCTTTGCGTCATGTGGTAAGCGTGTCCGTTCTCTAGTTATAATAAAGTGAAAAAAAATAAAGCAATAGATTTTGTGTATCTATATTTTTCTAGTCTGTCTTCAAGAAAGTTCTTGGAAATCGCTTTTATCCACTAATCCCTGGAAATGGCACAACACTTCAAATCTAGAAACAGGTGGTCGCTGGATGTCAGATCAACTGATAAAGGTAAATTAGCGATTAATTCTCAGCGTAATTTTTTTAAAACTTTTACAGCTCGATGAACGGTATATGGTCTTGCGATATTCTGTTATGGTAATGTTCACTTATGCAACTTTCGCAGACGTTTTCTGATGAGCGCCTGTCGCAACAGCCTGGATTAGATTCTGCGTTAAGTGTGGTTCATCTTGGTAGATAGTCTACCAAAATTATCTCATCATAATCTCAATTCACAGTAATTATTACCTTTGTCCATTTTTTTGGTTTGCGCCATTCCTTAAGGTACCTTTTCGTTTTCGGGGCAATGCAGGGATCTACCAGTAGCTCATAGGATTGTGTCATAATTTATTATTTGTTGTCAAAATAAATCATCATAATGATTCATAAGTAGTTCCTGTAAAGCCACACAAGTTTTAGGACTTGGTTGTAAATTAATACTTTATTATATACTGACAGCTTGGACTTTCTGCCAAGGAGCCAGTAGTACTCTTTGTATTTTAATCCTAAATCGGTCTTTTTCTTTTCAAATACTTTTCATCGTAGCTTTGTATCAAGAGTCATCGCAAGATATTTTGCATTCAGCTCATGTGGTATAGTCACAGGGTATCAGTGTCACTATTTTCAGAGTTGCTGAACAATGATGAGAAATTCTTGCCGTCTAAAGAATATTTTTCTGCTTAATTTTAAAAAGGTTGCCCAAGATATAAGAAGAAGTTAATACCTCTAAATATTGCTTCCGAATCAACTTGTTCAATTGATATATCAAGTATTCATGTCAAACTTCGTCAACGCCTTCACAAAGATCCAAAAAAATCGCAGAGCATATTTTTTATTCTTCAAATGCACGCTCAACTACATGCGCTATTCGATGGACTTGGTCAATTGTTAAGGTGTCTAAAGTCGAAATTAAAATGGGGAATTATGTTGCTATTTTCTATTAGAGGTTTTAATATCTTAAGTAGTAGCCTTTCAAATAGCTTTGAAACAATTGGCAATGGGAAAAGAGACATGTAGAACTTAACATCATATGGTGGCTTCCTTGATTTCGGTAACACGATTACTTCTGTAACTTTCTAACAAGTAGGACATCGAAGATGTTCCTGATATGGCCAGAATTAAAAGAATTCTCAAAAAGATCTTTTCAACGCAATTATATCTATACAAAAATCGGACGGAAGGTGTACCATTACCATGGAAGAGACTTTAGAGTACCTTCTGGGGGTACACTTTCCAGGTTCGGAGCGTATGGATGATTGTGATACGAAGTTGCCACCTCTTGGAAGGTGACTAGAAATTATTGGGAGATATCAAACGAGATCTTCAATCAATATTTAATTAGATGGGCGATAGGATCTTTTGAACTACATAAATCCGCGGGACCAGACGGAGTGTTACCCAAGCTCCTTCAAGAGGGAATTGGGGAAATTATGGGTCCTCTATTGGAGATATTCAGGTCTAGCCATGCTATGGGTTATATCCCTAGGGCATGGAGAGAAACTAGGGTAGTGTTTATTTCGAAGCCCGGAAAAGGAACATATACCCACCCTAAATTATTTAGACCAATTGTCTTACCTCTTTTATGTTCAAGACTATAGAAAAAATGATATATTTAAATATTAAAAAAGGGGCTCTGGATAGATCTCCTCTACACCCACTGCAATGGGCATACCAGATGGGAAAATGAGTTTTACATTAAATTAAATGAATAGTGATAACTATATGCTTGGTTTAAGTGCTAAAGTATAGGAACGACCATTCAGTAGCAAGATAAGGTTATATAATTAATCTTTCTAAGCTGAATATAAATTAAATTGTATAAATTGTAAAGTTGTGTTGTGTTCGTATTTTTGGATATAAAATATAAATTTTCATTAGGTATTTACTTGTCTTCTTGTGGTATGGTACGTGATGTTGAACTGTACTCTGGAATTCGTATCGAATAGGGATAGATCAGCGATCTTTTGGTTTTTCCTCTGATAAATCTTCGATGCTGCTTGTTTTTATATGTTAATCGTTGAATAAATACTTTCTACAAATAACTAGGTGTTTTCAGGTGAGTGAATATTGAATATACCATTTAAATTTTAATATTAGTTTTCGTAGAATTTTTTAGCGTGCTTTTCTATATCGTCATTCATTTTTTCTTTCAGGGATTCTCTTTTCTCTGTTCGGATGTTTTTATTAATCTCGTCTTCTGTACGGATTATTTGCATAAATAAGTTGTTTTTATATTCTAAATTACGTTATACAGTAGGAAAAATTACATTATTAATTATGAATATCTTAAATTGTTTTTAAATGGTTATTAATGTCATATGGTTATAGTAGATAATGAGTGACTTTCGGGGTAAAACTAATTCAAATTCAAACTAAATACGGGTCGGTAAAATAAGTTTCCATATGGTATTAATTCTTATCAAACAAGTTAATCTTTGGTTTTACAAGTAAATTAATGAATTTTGAAAGTGAAATGGCCTACATAAATATAATTAAATTTATTACAAAGAAATTTTATAATAAAAAACGCGGTATCAACTTATCTAATAATTTACATTGCATGTGCATGGTCCGGTTCCTTTTATTTGTTTAAAAGCTTATTTCTATGTAATTTATTTTTTTTCTTCCAGTTCCTGGCCTTGGGAACCATCACAATATATGTATATATATATATATATATATATATATATATATATATATATATTTCGTCTAATGTTTTCGCGGTCGTTTGTTGAAGCGTTGTTCTTCGGGATATTTCGCCGCGTTTGGATGATTTCGTCCTGAGAAGGACAACTTTCTTCCTGACGTTTCGGTGACATCACTTTCACCTTTTTCTAGAGGATCTTCTCGTTGCAATGGTAACTTCAAGAGTGCGTTGATTTCCTGTGCCGCTCGTATTATATGGTCCCGTCGTAGTGGGGACGCGTGTCTGACTCCTCGTGATTGGTCCGTCGGTTGTTCTGTCGCTTTCGACTATTGGTCGATCGGTTTGCGTTCGGTCCGAGTTAGTATGACTGGGCTGTGGCAAGTTGTTCTTATTACGTCGCTTGTGTGTAATCTGCCTGTTGAGCAAGGCCGACTTCCATGTGTCAGGCAAACGCTGTCCGTCGTCACGTTTGTTCATACAGTTTTGCCGTTTCTCAATTTCTATTGCTTCTCTTATAATCCTGTACGTTAACCTCGTACTGCGTGCTATAGTTTTTGTACCGTCAAAGTCGATAGTGTGTCCTGTATGTAGCACATGCTTAGCGGATCACCGCTGTCACCTATACTGGCAAATTTGTTTATGGCAGACTTCGAACAAAGAGCACTGGAAAACGCTACAGACAAACCAAAACTCTGGCTGCGATACGTAGACGACACCATGGTGATTTGGCCGCATGGAAGAGAGAAACTAAGCGAGTTTTTACAACATCTGAACACCAGACATCCGAAAATAAAGTTTACTGTCGAAATGGAGGAAAGAAATCGGCTACCGTTCTTAGACTTGATGATAATCAAAAACCGGATGGCTCGCTAGGATACACAGTGTACAGGAAACCTACACATACGAACAGATATCTCAACGCATCTTCACATCATCACCCAGCACAGTTAAACTCTGTAGTAAAAACATTAATCCACAGATCTCAAACTTTGTCAGACGCAGAACATCGAAACGAAGAAATGGGAACAATAAAAAACATATTACAAGCGAACGGATATTCACAACATACCATTAACAGAGCGACACGAATTAACAAGAATCAACCAAAAAAGAAAGAAAGATCTACACGGACAGCATTTCTCCCTTACGTGAAAGGTACGACTGAGAAAATAGGTAGAATATTACGCCGACACGACATAGACACCATTTATACGACAGACAGGAAAATAAAAGACATTTTGCCTAATACAAAGGACAAGATTGAACTAGAAAACCAAGGGGTCTACGAAATACCGTGCTATGAATGCGAACAGACATACATAGGGCATACTAACCGTAAAACCAGCGTACGGAGGGAAGAACACAGAAATGCGGTAGCTAAAAAAGAATCAACATCATCCCTAGCTAAGCATGTGCTACATACAGGACACACTATCGACTTTGACGGTACAAAAACTATAGCACGCAGTACGAGGTTAACGTACAGGATTATAAGAGAAGCAATAGAAATTGAGAAACGGCAAAACTGTATGAACAAACGTGACGACGGACAGCGTTTGCCTGACACATGGAAGTCGGCCTTGCTCAACAGGCAGATTACACACAAGCGACGTAATAAGAACAACTTGCCACAGCCCAGTCATACTAACTCGGACCGAACGCAAACCGATCGACCAATAGTCGAAAGCGACAGAACAACCGACGGACCAATCACGAGGAGTCAGACACGCGTCCCCACTACGACGGGACCATATAATACGAGCGGCACAGGAAATCAACGCACTCTTGAAGTTACCATTGCAACGAGAAGATCCTCTAGAAAAAGGTGAAAGTGATGTCACCGAAACGTCAGGAAGAAAGTTGTCCTTCTCAGGACGAAATCATCCAAACGCGGCGAAATTCCCGAAGAACAACCCTTCATATATATATATATATATATATATATATATATATATATATATATATATATATATACATATATAGTAGATTTAATTAGTTGGCGACTTAAGGTCTGGTTTTACTTAAAAATGCATATATTTAAAACAATCTTACATGTTTCGACAAGTGATGCCTTTCTCAAAGAATTTAAAATATAAATAATATTTTAAATTCTTTGAGAAAGGCATCATTTGCCGAAACATGTAAGATTGTTTTAAATATATGCGTTTTTAAACCAGACTTTAAGTCTCCAATTAATTAAATCTACCATAACATACAAATGTCACGAAATAATTATATATATATATATATATATATATATATATATATATATATATATATAAATATATATATATTAATATGGAGTTACGCCCCACGTTGGAACGTCACGTTAAAATAGGAAAGGAAGACTCCACATATGTAAATCAAGAAAATATATTCAAGCCCTACTTTTGGAAGTCAGGATAATATGATGTTAAAGGTTCACGTTTGGTCGCCAAGTTAATGTATAATTTAAAAAGGGAGGGTTAACGAATAAATAAATAAATGAATGAATGCCCTGATACTAAATCAATCGGAAAGTCAAATGAAACTGTGTTATTCTCACGGTGTGCTTCAAAGAAAGAAGAGATATATCAGTAGTAGATATTTCTATTGAAAGAAAGTCATCTACTAAAACCTTTGTTTATTGTACAAAACTATTTAATATTTTAATAGAATATATAGACAATTAAACATTTATTAATGTACGTTAATTATTACAGACATTATAGGCAAGATAAAGCTAATGCAGATTCTGATTCTGAGAGAGTATTTCAAGAAATTATCAAAAATATGATTAATAGATTCAAAAATGACACAAGGTAAACGTATTGATATAAATTGACAATCGAATTCTTAGTTTAAAGATCATTAGTTAGTTATTTACAACGTTATAAAACGTAAATAACTAACTAATGATATTTAAACTAAGAATTCGATTGTCAATTTATATCAATACGTTTACCTTGTGTATAAACACTCTTTAATGAGTTGTCAAATGAGACAATATATATATATATATATATATATATATATATATATATATATATATATATATTGATATAGATGTATGATTAATAATAGAATTATAAATTATTAATCAAATATGATTAATTCAAATTAAGGATTGGTTTTAAATTTTCAGTAATTTATAATATAAAGTATTATGTTGCCTACCTTATTATTGAGCTTAATTTGGTAGTAGAATGTAAGATGTCGCTCTTTCAATATTATCTGGGCAAGTTTATTATATATAAGTATTTTTTATTATAATATATTAATACAATTGGGCACCAGTTCATATTTTTATCTCTGAACAATATTATACGTATATTTTCGGCTGTTTAGCTGATATTTTTCTCACAGGAGCCGGTCCTTCAATTCATTAAAAAAGTAAATATCAAATCTCATTTATGTGATAACAATCTATCTCGGGCATTAATACTGAATTTTAGTGAAAAGTATCAACATCATATGCGTAAGTAACTTAGTAAAATAGACAATAAATAAAAGTATCAATTGTAGTTTGTGTTAAAATCCAATTTAACACAAACTACAATTAGATACTAATTTGGTATTATTTGTAAATATTTCATATAAAAGCCGAAAAACTCCAAGAATTTATCAATTCATATATGAAATACAAAATTGATATCTGCTTTCAAAAACTGACATCTGCTTTCTAATACTGACATCTCCTTTCAATAACAGACATTTGTTTTCAATAACTGACATCTGCTTTCAAAACTGACACTTGCTTTCAAAACTGACTTCTGCTTTCAAACCTGACATCTACTTTAAATAACGGACATCTGAATCATTAACACTGTTACTTTATAATGCATTTCTGAATAGCTTGAACCAAGGTCTATCGTGGCTTGGTAAAGCAATGGTCCGGCAAACCATAGGCTTGGGTTCGAGTCCCAACGAAGACAAAATTCTTCAATTAAAAATTTCGTATGATTTTCTTTATGATTTGTAGATAGCAATGTTTACATTCACATTTACTTCGCAATTACATACTAATTTGGCTATATTTGTAAATATTTCATATAAAATCCGAAAAACTCCAAGAATTTATGAAGTGATATATTACATGAACGGCTAAGAAATTTTCTAAACACATATAAATATGAATATATATATATGTATATGTATACATATATACAATAGTGTATATACATGTCGTATATACACATAACATTGTCTGAAGTCTGTAATCTCCCTAACTAATGAAGATATAATTGCTTATGTAAATTCGACATTAATTTTATTGTGAAGGTATCATCAGAGAGAATAATAATGAAGATATTTCGTGAAATGTAAATCTATTTTACATACTGTCAAAGGAACTGTTTGCTTTTTCTCTTGTCGTGAAATAATTGATGTAAATTAACGTTGCCGTAATTTGTAATTATGATTAGGAATGTTCTAATTTCAGATGTAGGAAAACATGGAATGCTTTGATCTGTGCTCCTTACGTAATGTGAATATGTAAATGTCGTTTATGTAGCGTGGATTACTATCATGTTTGTATAAATTATAAGAAGAAGCAAAATTCAAAATACGTAAATGGCATATTATATATTTACACATATTTTTTTGTTTAGAAATTGTAAATTTCGCCAAAGCTAAGTAGGAGAAGTTATATTATTAGTAAAACAAAGAGAATGACATGATTGAAATTTGCTCATGGAAGTCCTTCCTAGTAAATATTTATGAATCAATAATTTGTACTTTCTTTTCCGGGGACGATAAAAGATTCATAGCAAACATACTGAGACGAGTACTAAGACGTGCGCCATAATGGATACTGTACAAGGAATTTCCTTATTGACTGTAACTATTTTCAGGTTGTGATGGATAACAGATAACATAGTTTGGAACAAACCAGGGTATATTCCAAATATTCCTAAGTGTATTTAATTAGGTCGAAGGTTAGAAAGGTTGAAATTCATTATAATAGCTGGCCAGACTTCAAAGCTGAATACCATAGGTCCACACATATTTTGTAGAACAATTCTTTGTTTTCAATAGTTTCAATAGTTTGAATAGTTTCAAGGTTGAAATTCATTATAATAGCTGGCCAGACTTCAAAGCTGAATACCATAGGTCCACACATATTTTGTAGAACAATTCTTTGTTTTCAATAGTTAGTTGAGAATAACAACCAATGAACCAATACATTTTACGATGAATATGACCAAGCTGGAAACACTCACACCATATATATTTAGCCCTCGTCAGCCTACCTATGTGCAACTTAGGTACTTCATTTCATCCTTTTGTGGAAGAAGGATATTGTTAAGGGTTACAGTGGGGCATGTTTAAGGTAAATGTAATGTGTATGTATTTCATAGTGTTTGTTTTAATACACCATAGTTTAAGCAATTTATTAATTTTGTATCTAGAGAAGTTGTGATACTACTTTATCATTTCTGTAAGAAGCTATTAGAACAATATCATTTGCAAATGTTGTAGTTTTGGGAACATTAGTTATTGGTAGATAAGCCGTGTATGAAAGGTACAGCATGGAATCCATAATGTTAGCTGGCAGCACACTAGACTGAAACGAAAGTAAATATGTAGGGCTCATGTAATTTATATAATGTATGGAGTTGGTTTTTATAAATTAGAGAGGTATGTTAAACGTATCAAACGCTTGAGATGCGCCGAGAAATCCTATGAAACAATATCTCATATTTTTGAGGTCATCGATAATAGTTTTTACAGCTCGGTGATTCCTGTGTAATGCACGTGCTGAAATCAAAATTGATGAATAGATTTTTTTCCTCTAATATAGGCACGATTCTGGCTAACAGAAATTTCTAAAACAGTATAGATAGAATATTGATTTGTTTGTAAGAGGAAGGATTATAGATGAGGTAAAGGTTTTTTAGGTGGTAATCTCTTTAAGATTTTACTCTGTTATCAAGTTTCTGTGACTGCGATTATTAAGATGATCGACATTTTAAATGATATAATTTGTAAGTCTAACTGATATAGAGCTTCGAAAAAATCGTTCAGGGAAAGTTTCTATCGCAAATGGTTTAAAAACACAACTGAGATGTTTTTGAAATATTAGCTATTTCTTTCTTGCTTCTTGCCTTTTCTTCTTATAAATTAGGCATTTCTTTTGTATTTTATTGATTCTTTTAACCGCTTTTAATAGGAAGTAATAAGTTGCATTTTTAAGTGAAAGGCTTTTCAGGTATTTTTAGCATGTTGTTTTCGAGATTCGAATGATCTTTTATTTCTTTGATGATACCATTTAACTTAGTGTTGTCTCACATTAAGTGTAAGAAACAAAATGATAACGATGTTTTACTTTGCTGTGGACACCTTCTTTAAAAGCTTTCTAAGATTCTTATATTAGACAATCTTTGCAAGGTCTTGGGTGTTTTGAGCAAAAAATATATATATATAAACGATTTTAGACTGTTTTAAACCATAACCAATTTTCTGGATATAATCCTGCATTCTCAAATGTTTTTAATTTCATTCTTCTGTCAAATTGCAATTCTACAAATTGCAAAGCAAATCATACGGAATTTTTTAGTTGAAAAATATTGTCTACGTTGGGACTTGAACTCAAGTCTACAGTTTGCCGGACTGTCGCTTTTACTACTTAAGTCACGATAGACCTTGGTTCAAGCTATTTAGAAATACATTATAAAGTAACAGTCTTAATGAATCAGATATCAGTTATTGAATGTAGATGTTAAGTTGAAATCAGAAGTCAGTTTTGAAAGCCGATGTCAGTTTTGATAGCAGATGTCAGTTATTGAAAGCAAATGTCAGTTATTGAAAGCAGATGTCTGTTTTGAAAGCAGATGTCTGTTATGAAAGCAAACGTCAGATTTTAATTGATATATATATATATATATATATATATATATATATATATATATATTTAGTGTTAATAAGAATTAGATTTCTTATTTATTTGATTGGCCGTGTCTTAATATTAAAATAATAGACATTTTTATTGGTTTAGCGACCTTTAATGTGCTTTAAAACGGAATAAATCGTCGCTTGAAAAAGACTTAATAATTAAAAGAGTCGAAACGTCGTAGAGAAAATTGAAATTCATTAAAGGTCGCTAAACCAATAAAGAAGTCTATTATTTTAATATATATACGAGTACATAAGTGTTTAGATAATTTCTTAGCCGTTTATTAAATATAACAATTGATAACAATATATCAATTAAATATAACAATTTTTTATCAATTGTTATATATATACATATATATATATATATATATATATATATATATATATATATATAAATTACTTTAAGTGTAAAATGCTGAACCAAATTTATTTTAATATGTATATGATTTCACTGTTAATAAGAATTTGGCCCAATGTATCATCAAATAAAACGATTTGTTGCTACGTATTGTTTGAAACTATATTAGTTTCTTCACCAGACCTGATAAAACATTTACAAATTAGCCATATACAGTAAACTATGGAAATATACTTACATTAGCAATTTACACATTCCAAAGTAATTTCGTAGAATGAATATACTAGTTAAAAACATATCTTAGTTATATTTACAAAAAAACAATAATTGTAAAACGAAAAAAGTGCATTCCTATTAAAC
The DNA here is from genome assembly GCA_935421215.2 of Melolontha melolontha. Taxonomy (NCBI): domain Eukaryota; kingdom Metazoa; phylum Arthropoda; class Insecta; order Coleoptera; family Scarabaeidae; genus Melolontha; species Melolontha melolontha. Next base: position 21,260,993 of record OW285243.1, on the reverse strand, counting down.
ATGTTCAATACCAATTAAAAGAAAACACAAATTTGCATTGTAAAAGTTTGATGTCATGGCACTCTATGGGCACGATAATGCTTGAAACTGAATGTACATACCTTCGAAGACAGACTAGTGAAGCGATAAAGGATACAAAAACCATATGTGGTAAATATATATATATATATATATATATATATATATATATATATATATATATGAAAAATTTTGTGAAAAACTTATCTGCGCGGAATGTGCATATATCGATATTTCACTGTTTTTTACAGATCATCAGTGCACCTTACCGAAGACAGACATGTTATTCACTTCTATACTACGTGTATATATACGAACTGTAATGAACTTCATGTGTATGAGAATTAATAATTATTAAATCTCATTTTACATGCGATTGTCGCTATAATTTGTTGCATTTAATTCTACAATTCGGCAAATCACTTTTGCCCTAGATTGTAGACGCAACAAGCCGCGACATCAACTGTACAAGTTGTCAGTACAAATGAAATGTAAATGCAACAAATTATAGCGACAATCGCATGTAAAATGAGATTTAATAATTATTAATTCTCATACACATGAAGTTCATATATATATATATATATATATATATATATATATATATATATATATATATATGTATAATTATGTGCGTAATAGTATGAAATAAAATCGAATACGAGGACTGGACAAACGAGAATCAGACCAGAAAATATAAAACAATCAAATTAATTTAATTTTAATGTATTTAATGAGACCATTGTACGCATTAGTAAACGTGGGAGTAACTTCCTTAGTATTGAGAATTATTCGTGATTTTTTGATAGCTAAATTACATTAGAAAATTTAGCTGTAAAAAAATCACCAAACTCCCAAACCCAACGAGATCACGAGAATAATTAGCGGTTGTTCAAAGAGTACACCTCTATCCTGGCTCCTGGTTCTAAGCCATATTACAGCTCCCTTCAGGAAAGCCTGATAAAAGAATATAATAAAATAATATCGAATCCCCACCTTCAAGTACACAGTGATTTCTTGATGCCGGCCTGTCGAGACTGAAGTCGAGATCTCCTCAACTACTGCTAGCAGAATCTTATAGTAGAAGATTTCAACACAAACGATAGATGCAGAGAGTATTGGGAAGCCTTGAAACCCGCTCAAGCGGCCCATGTCAGTGATCCTGCCGTACCCTTACCAGAAATTGAGCTGCTTCGCCATGAGTGGAAGACACTTAATAGAATAAGAGCGTCCCACGGAATTTGTCGTGATTTATTCTATAAATGGGGACTGAGTTTGCGAATGCGGAGAACCTCGCCAGACTATTCACCATAATTACAGCTGATGCCACCCTTACAGCATATTGAGGTGAGATGAGTAACTTCTTTGAAGCAACTGACTCCAGCGTTGGACTGGATAAATGGCCTCGATTTTAAATTTAACTTTTAGATGTATAATCCATGTTAGACATGCGCTAAATAATGCATTAATTTGATAACCAAACTTTAATTAGAATCTTTTATCACACGTAAAATAATTAAGTTTCAACACATTATAATTCTTGAAATTCTTGAAGACTTATTTTTTTTGCTTGTGACCTTTTTTTGTTTTATATTGTTTTAAATTTACCTAGGTGTGACTGTTATATACTACTATATGAAACAAGTTGTTGTTTCTCGTTTCGACGCTTAATATACAGGGTGTTGCTTATATCTGCACCAATCTGACGTTCATAATTTATCACGAGATTGGTTTACTTATTTGTTTTGGATATTTCTGTGTTGTGAGTTTCTGTGTCGTATAAACGTGTCATTAGATAAAAAAAAAATGAAAGAGTATGCAATATTTATGATAAAACCAAACTCAAATATTTTTTTGATAAATATCGGATGGATTCGACGTTTAAATAAAGCAAATAATTTAATTCATCCGTACTGATAAGGAAATTGCAAAATCTATCAATAAAATGAAAGTAATAAAAAGACAAAAGAAATGGGTAATATTGAGTTAAAGTGAATGCACTAAAACGCATAATATTATTTCGTTTTCTTCAAATTTGTATGTATTGGAGACATAAAATCTCGTGCGATAAAATCCGCACGCATATAATATTTCAGATTTCCTACCTTCATAAAATAAAAAGACCCTTTTTAAAGTCTCTATTCATTTTACGACCTAGTTAACACTGACCTTCTTACCCTCCAGAAAAAAAGGCATGATAAAAGGAGTCACAACCTGTCCCGAACCGCCACTTTTCCCTACTTCAACGGAAACAGTAATACTATGAAACGCGAGTTTCGAAATCTGCAGAACCGGCGACTCCGCCACATGTCTCGAAATCGTTACGACTTCTTTGTCGTCTTTTCAATCATAGCACTGCTTTATCTTCCGGGACGAAATTGATATGTGCGTATGATAATGTGGCGAGGGCGTTTATATACTCTCATCCCGGCCGAATTCCCGAACGTTCTTGAGCTTGTTGCGGGGGCATAAAATGGGAAATAGGTTCGGAATACGAAAACTTGACGTGAATTTCCACTTTTCTAGACTCTATGCAGAAGAGATATATACTTAAATCGTAGCGTGTACGTCTGTATTTGGAAAGAGAGGAATGCCGGATCTTGTATAAATATTTATGGAGTGCTAGGCAGATGGTGTGGGAAAATCCTCGGATAAATTCGTTCGGAATACTGGTATCTCTTTCCAGGGTGAGTGCTAGGGGATGACTACCAAAAGAAAATAGAGTTACATGTATTTGACTTCGAATGAAAATTATATTTATTTGATGTCTCGGTTTCTCTGCACAGGAATACATATATTTGCTTAATACTAACATTATGATGAGAATCTCTCTTATGTTTGCAGTATCCGAAGTTTATAACGCAACGTCAATATATACTTATTTAATTTTCTTTTTATGAGAGGAGACATGTTCAAAATTACTCTCTTTCGGAATATATTTGCGATTCCATATAAATTTTAGTTAGAAATTCAAATTATATTTCAGTAATAATATTGAGACCAGATTTGATCTAACTAAATAACACAATTAATAGACGTTGCGGAAATATGTGGTAATTAGGAAACCCATAGTTTTACAAAGTGGAAGATTATCCTGTAAATTATAACGTCTGTCACCACGTAGTGAGTTTCTAAATTAACTAGGAGAATTTGAAATTTATAATATCACCAACGAAATATGTAAATATATACCATGAAGTCAGTAAGAGAATCTATAACGTTCTATAACGTAATCGTTCCCTCAGGAACCGTTAAATAATGAAAATCTAGCAACACCATTTCTTTAAGCAAGTATCTCCTTCGTCAATTAACTATTTAAAATTAGCCAGTAATGGTGAACAGGAGAAGTGGTTCTTTAAACAAGTATCTCCTTCGTCAATTAACTATTTAAAATTAGCCGGTGATGGTGAACAGGAGAAGTGGTTCTTTAAACAAGTATCTCCTTCGTCAATTATTTATTTAATATCATTTCTTTTATATGAGTATGTAATATGATACTAAATGATTAAAAATATTATTATTATTATTGATTAAGTTTATAGAATAAAAGATATTTTACCAAAATTTAAAAAAATCCAAATTCTCCATTTTAGATAAAACAGGACTCCTGCAGTGGAACTTAGTCAAGGTCTATCAATAAGTTAGGTTTGCCTTTATATTCAAAGCCAATCACTCTATCCTATTGATTCTTGTAGTATCCCATATATGCCCTATGAAATTAATAGTTTAATTACTATACAGGGTTATCCAGAAAGATGTTACCATTCATATGGAACTACCTAATTTTTAATTTAATTTTTTTTTTTTTTAGTTTGAAGACTAAATATGGCCACCCGACTTACTTTGGAAGAGAGAAGGAAGGTAGCGTCTTGGATGGAAGTGTTTGGGTCACCCTCAGTAGTAAGACAAAAATTTCAGCAATGGTTTAAGAAAGAACCTCCAAGCCGTTTAACTATCCGTCGAGTGCATGAAAAATTTGTGCGCACAGGGTCTGTCACTAATGACTGTAAAGGAAACAGTGGACGTCCCAGAACTATTCGAACGGAAAATAACATGATAAATGTACAAGGTCGAATAATTCACAGCCCAAGAAAATCAAGTACGAGATTAGCATTGGAAAGCGGAATCTCGCGGACAAGTGTTCTGAGAATTCTTCACCTCGATCTGGGAATGAAGCCATATCACATTCAAATGATTCAGGCCCTTTCTGATGCCGATAAAATTGCTCGTGTTCGAGCTGCAGAAGTGATACTAGAAATAACGAACATAGACCCTAATGTTGTGTTCTTCATGTCGGATGAAGCCACATTTCATATCAGTGGCAACGTCAATAAGCACAATTGCAGCATTTGGAATACAGAAAATCCTCATGAACTAAGAGAGCACACTCGCTCCACACCGAAAGTTAACGTATGGTGTGGCATATCGAAGTTTGGAGTGCTTGGTCCATATTTTTTTAACGCCCAGACTGTAACGGGAGATGCTTACCTGAATATGCTGCAGAATTTTGTTGTAGACAATCTTCCCCTCCGTATCTTAACATCTGGTTACTTTCAGCAAGACGGTGCACCACCATATTATTCCTTAGCGGTTCGACATTACCTAGATCAAACATTTGGTAGACGTTGGATTGGAAGAGGTGGACCTTTGTCTTGGCCAGCACGGTCGCCAGACTTGACCCCTTGCGATTTCTGGCTATGGGGAATGTTGAAAGATCGCGTGTATGCTACAAAGCCTACTGACATTAATGACCTGAAAGAGCGCATAATAATGTGTGAACGAGCAAAGACTTCACTCATGCATTGAAAATAAAGGAGTACAGATCGAAGGGGTGCATTAGGTCTATTTTGACTTGTGTACATAATGTGTTACTTATTAAGTTACTAAAATAAAAGTTTTTCCCATATAAGTGGTATAAGTGGTAACATCTTTTTGGACAACCCAAATTGGAATGTTTAATCGACGATTAGAATTTTTTTCTATTTGTAATTTTTTTTTCTTGGCGATGCATTATTTGGTATTTTCTTTATAATGTTCTCATATTTTTAAATAATAAATAATAAATTTGTTTGCCTCAAAATATTTCTATAATTCCTTCTGTCAGTAGTTTTACTTTTCTCTAATTATTTATCTTTAAAGTTTTAATATTTTTTCCATCGATTTTTCGTGAAATTCTTTTTATCAATTTATTATTTATTCTTCTGTAGACACGATAGTTTTTTCTAATTATTTACGATTTGCATAACTTTATTATATTTTCATCTTTATCTTCTATTTTGCGATTCATTACCGATTTTATTCCATTGCTCCTACTTCTAATAATAATAATAATACTTCATCAGACTAGTAACCCGAAAAGTCTACGGCGAATGATATTTTGAGTTTAAGTTCTACCGGCAGCATCTTGTGTTATCATCATTGTGTCCATTGTTGAAAACCGTGTTACGTTTAAGATTTACGAGATACTTTAACTTACCTAAAACCTCATTTAATTTCCTAATTAATTTCTCTTAATATTGGCTCTTCCGTAAGAGTTTTTGATTATTTTGTTTCGTTCGAACATTTTCCTTCTATTCATAATTGCACTTATGTAGCGTCATTGTTACTTCTTTAAAATTTATATCTAGTAATCCAAGTCATGATATTATGTACCTCTAGTATTAATGTTTTTGTCTTTCCTGATTATCTCCTTATTGACTTGTTCTGTACATACCACCTATTCAGCGTGTATTATTTGTATTTCGCGTCCTTTATTTTCATATTTTGCTTTAAACATTTGTTTATAAAAAAAATGGTTTCTCCGTTTTCTTAAATAATTAGTTAGTTAATTAGCTTTACTGCTGAGTCTGTTTACTTTTCGCTCCCGTTTGGTTCAGCTTGCGACTTTGTGAAAACTTGTCCTGTATTCTTCTTTTTCATCTATCAATTAGTTCATGAGTTCAATTCCTCTAGTGCGCAGAGGACCTTAGGTCTATCTTTGCTTTTAACTGTCGTGTTACTTAAGACACTTTCCGTTTTGAACAATAAGCGGGTGTTATTTACCGTTCATGTAAAAATCGATAATTTTTTGGGTGAAATACGGTTTTTTGTACGTCAATTAGATGGCTACCTTGAGTTTCAGATTTTCGAAATTTGGTGATTTGTTAATTCTTTCGGATATTTTTCCAGATATTTAGGAGCTTTTCGTAAGCGAATGAATGTTTAATTACTTTTCATCGTTCATCTTGAATACGCGGAATAATTAAATCAAATTCCTTCTTCTGTCAATCGTTTTAGGGTTTTTTCTTTTTAGTACTTGGTTTCTGACTTATTGAAACCGCTTCCACGGCTTTGTCAACAGCCAACTAAGACCTCGCTTCCGTCCTCCAGCATGTATTTTCCTGCGTATTCGTTATTGTGTTTATTTGTTAATTAAATCAGCTTGCAAATTTAATCGACGTTCAGACTTACATTTGATTAATAATTAGTTTCGAGTAAAGTTTATTTATTGTCCGATTACATATCTTTTTCTTCCCTTTCCCTAAAATAATTCTATGCATCAGTGTAATTGTCTATATATATATGGTAAATTCAATTTGTTGGCGATTTAAGGTCTGGTTTTACTTCAAAATATATATATTTAAAACAATCCTACATGTTTCGGCAAATAATGCCTTTCTCAAGGAATATAAAATATAAATGACAGTATATTAATGTCATACATTTGTAGTAGCTATGAATAAAATAATTCAAAGATACATTCCAATTTAATAATAATAAATCATGCCTTGGTATTCTAAAATAGATAGACAACAAAAACAAGGAAACACAAGACATGAGTTATTATTATGTATGCGCCCGTGGAGCGACTTAAGACGTTAAGCTGTCGGCATTCGCCTTAAACGAGAAGGAAAACCACGAAAACCTACTCGGACAACCAGACAGGAATCAAAAACGGAACTGTCAGCATGATAAGCAAATGTATAGGTATTTAAATAACATAAGATATATAATTATATAACAGCAACATATATTATGATAGTAAATTGCAGATCGTTACATAATTAAGTTATAGTATATACTGCTAAATTTTTTATATCACTTCTGTTGTTATTTGAAAAAAATAAATACCCTTAAAAACATATGATATAGCTACAACATATAAACTTAGTAATACTAATAAACATCTATTTTCAAAACATAAACCTAAAATAGAAAAAAAACGAGAAACACATGTCATCTATAAAATACCATGTCGCGATTGCGATAGTTACTACATAGGCCAAACTAAACAATATTTATACAAAAGAATACAAGCCCACAAATACTCCAAAACAGACAAAACTGCTTTATCTACACATAAACTACAACGCGATCACCATTTCGATTTTGAAATCACACAGATAATTGATAAAGAACAACACACAATGAAAAGGGAAATTAAAGAAATGATTAGTATTAAACATGAAAAAAATTAAATTAACAACAGAAGTGATATACAAAATTTAAGCAGTATATACTACAACTTAATTATGTAACGATCTACAATTTACCATCATAATATATGTTGCTGTTATATAATTATATAATCTTATGTTATTTAAATACCAGTACATTTGCTTATCATGCGGACAGTTCCGTGTTTTGATTCCTGTCTGGTTGTCCGAGTAGGTTTTCGTGGTTTTCCTTCTTGTTTAAGGCGAATGCCGACAGCTTAACATCTTAAGTCGCTCCACGGGCGCATACATAAAAATAACTCATGTCTTGTGTTTCCTTGTTTTTGTTGTCTATCTATTTTAGAATACCAAGGCATGATTTATTATTATTAAATTGGAATGTATCTTTGAATTATTTTATCCATAGCAACTACAAATGTATGACATTAATATACTGTCATTTATATTTTTTTATATTTTATATTCCTTGAGAAAGGCATCATATGTCGAAACATGTAGGATTGTTTTAAATATATACATTTTGAGTAAAACCAGACCTTAAATCGCCAACAAATTGAATTTACCATAACATACAAAGGTCACGAAATAATTATCTTTATATATATATATATATATATATATATATATATATATATGTGTGTGTATATGCCTTTTTCAAAGAATTTTAAATTATAAATGACAGTATATTAATGTTATATTTATATATGTGAAGCTATCATGGATAAAAATGATATTCAAAAATTCATTCAAGTTTAATAATAAGGCATGCCTTAGTATTCCCCAACAGCTTGACGCCAATTACAGTGGGCATTGGCAAGCCATGCGATATTAGTATGTCTGCCCCGTAGCGACTTAAGATGTTCAGCTGTCGTCATTCGCCTAAAACGAGAAGGCTAACCATGAAAACCTAGTCGGACAGACTAGTCCCAGATCTGGGACTGCCTTATTTCTAAGCGTTATAATGAAGTTTCAGCAAGTATCTCCTTCGTCAATTAACTATTTAAAATTAGCCAGTGATGGTGAACAGGAGAAGTGGTTCTTTAAACTACGGTTAAAATACAAGATCAATGAACAGAATATTTGGATCCTACACCACTGCAAAAAACAAAATGTCACACCTAAACACATAAAACTCAAGACCAAAAATAATAGTAAAGTACCACTTAAAGCAGTCGGTATAGGGGAAAGAACATGGATAAGGGTAGAATTGAAAAATCTATTCAACAAACGAGACACGTTGTCAATATATCTTAAACAACTCCCCTCTACTAAATTTAAGATTGTAAAATTTTTCCATCACCATTTTCCTCAATAATTTTTACATAAATATTCAAACTTGAATTGTACATATTCAATATTTCATCCACCTGATGAAGCCATTGTATGGCAAAACAATATTGTACTGTATTTACAATAAAAGAATTTTAGAAACTAGAAGTTTAATTACTTATTTATATGATTGCGTCACCCTATACTTGATGAAATTCCATTATAACTATTATATCAGCATAAAATAAAACAAATTTTAATGAATTTCACTTTTTAATTTACACCGTAACGATCGTTTCGCTCCAACCTGAGCTTCATCAGACATATAACTAACCTATGTACAAATTTTAACACAAATGTACCATAACAAACACATGTTTTGTTTTAAATAGTTGAAGGAATGGGTACTTTTTATTACTAAAATGTCTATGCACAAAATTTTTACTAAGGTTTATATAATACTGTTCTTAAGTAATAAAACTAGGGGTTTACATTATGTTACTGGGAGGTAAGGAAATTCTATGGAAAAATACAATATGTGACTGAATATCAAATAAATAAATTAAATTGAGTAAGGGTGAGTTATTTGTTTCTAATTGATCATTGAGGATCTTGTCGGTTTTCTTTAATTTATTAATTTCAAGTGACTCTAATAAATTAAGTTTTTTGCCCTTATTTTCTACGTGTAATATTTTAAATTCTTTGATAAAATTGTGGTTCGTTAAATTAATATGAGACGCATATGAAGAGTCACTTTTATTATTTCTAAATGAAGAAAAATGTTCTTTAATGCGTATTTCAAACGATCTGCCTGTCTGTCCGATATACGTCATGGGGCAACTACCGCAAGTTAACTCATAGACTGCTGACTTTTTATTGTTATTTGTTAAATCTTTATTGTTTTTTATAAATTTGGATAAATTGTTGTTAGTTCTATACGCTGTATTAATGTCAAACATTCTTAAATATTTACAAATTTTTGTGCTTGAAGAGCCTCTATACGTGATCATTTTAAATTTTTGGGTGTTATTATTTAATATTGGGTAAACATGTGATATGGCTTTTGTAAGGAATTTTTTATTTAAAATGTTGTCTATTATATTACTTTGATATCTATTGTTGATAGCTATTTGTTTAATTAAATTTAACTCTTTCTCGAAATTTGTTTGGTTCAACGGAGTATTGATTAATCTATGTATAAGACTGTGATAAGCCGCTAATTTGTGTTGTATCGGATGGCAAGAAGTGTTATGAATAGTTATATCTGTATTTGACGGTTTGTGGTAAGTTGCAAAGTTACATTTGTTGTTAATTCTAGTAATCGTTAAATCGAGAAAGTTAATACTATTATTTGTTTCCTGTTCCATTGTAAACTTAATATTGTGATGCAATATATTAATATAATCAAATAATAAATTTAATTGTCTCTTTGTTCCTGTGAAACCTAGTAATATATCATCTACATATCTGTACCAAAATAATACATTTTGGAAAAGAGGATTTTTGAAATTCAATTTGCAAGATGATCCATAAAAACTGATTTACTAAACATATGCATAGAACAAAATTACTTTGAATTTAATGAAAACATATACACTTGCAAAGAAGGTTTAAATCATGGGTAATCCCCTAAGTCAGTTATTAACTGAGATTTTTATGGATCATCTTGAAAATTCTATTTGAAAAAATCTTTTCCGAAATGTATTATTTTGGTACAGATACGTAGATGATATATTACTAAGTTTCACAGGAACAAAGACACAATTGAATTTATTATTTGATTATATTAATACATTGCATTAAAATATTAAGTTTACAATGGAACAGGAAACAAATAATAATATTAACTTTCTCGATTTAACGATTACTAGAATTAACAACAAATGTAACTTTGTAATTTGCCACAAACCGTCAAATACAGATATAACTATTCATAACAATTCTTGCCATCCGATACAACACAAATTAGCGGCTTATCACAGTCTTATACATAGATTAATCAATACTCCGTTGAACCAAACAAATTTCGAGAAAGAATTAAATTTAATTAAACAAATAGCTATCAACAATGGATATAAAAGCAATATAATAGATAACATTTTAAATAAAAAACTCCTTACAAAAGCCATATCACAAGTTTACCCAATATTAAATAATAATAACACCCGAAAATTTAAAATGATCACGTTTATAGGCCCGTCAAGCACAAAAATTTGAAAATATTTAAGAAAGTTTGACATTAATACAGCGTATAGAACTAACAACAATTTATCCAAATTTATAAAAACAATAAAGATTTAACAAACAGCAATAAAAAGTCAGGAGTCTACGAGTTAACTTGCGGTAGTTGCCCTATGACGTATATCGGACAGACGGGCAGATCGTTTGAAATACGCATCAAAGAACATTTTTCTTCATTTAGAAATAATAAAAGTGACTCTTCATATGCGTCTCATATTAATTTAATGAACCACAATTTTAACGAAGAATTTAAAATATTACACGTAGAAAATAAGGGCAAAAAACTTAATTTAATAGAGTCACTTGAAATTAATAAATTAAAGAAAACCGACAAGATCCTCAATGATCAATTAGAAACAAATAACTCACCCTTACTCAATTTATTTATTTGATATTCAGACACATATTGTATTTTTCCACAGAATTTCTTTACCTCCCTGTAACACAAAGTAGACCCTCAGTTTTATCACTTAAGAGCAGTATTGTATGAACCGTAGTGAAAGTTTTGTGCATAGACATTCTAGTAATAAAAAGTACCCATTCCTTCACCTATTTAAAACAAAACATGTGTTTGTTATGGTATATTTGTGTTAAAATTTATACATAAGTTAGTTATATGTCTGACGAAGCTCAGGTTGGAGCGGAACGATCGTTACGGTGTAAATCAAAAAGTGGAATTCATTAAAATTTGTTTTATCTTATCATGATAATAATTACTTATTTCATAGCGTTAATTCAATAAAATATATTATTATAAAATGAAATTGCGAATAATATTGATATTTATTTATTAGGAAAGAAGGTAGTTTGTAATTTAAACGAAAGTTTCTTTATTTCTAAAATATATACCTGAAAGACATATATCTAGGTTAAGTGCTTATAGGAAATTGGAATTCTTCGTATCCGATAGAAATATTCTTGAAGCAGTAGAACGTATTCAATATCTTTTAGTTTGTTGTAGAAACTAAGTGGTCTCATATTACAACAGTATATAGTTTTATAAATTTCTACATAAAATTTTCATTATTTAGAATCATATTAAAAGACAAAATGAACTCGGATAATTTAGTACAAAAAGCTTTTTTATATTGTTTTCAAAACATAAATTAGCATAATTCATGGTAAAATTAAATTTAGAAGATTATATCAACACACAAAAACTTTTCACTTTAAATATTCCCTTCAAGTGCATTTTATCTTTTAATTTAATATGACCTACATAATGCCGAGCGTATTTTCATCGCGGCTCAACAGCGACGAAAATCTCAGTCCTCGTCAAGTCGTTCTCCATTTCGTGGTTGGAGAAATCTTTCGCGAACACAAAAAAAGAGCTAATTGCACTCAAACAGCCGTTGGAGTGGCGCACTTGGGTGGTAGTGCAACGTATTAGGACTTTAGGGGAGCTAAGGTTGGATGAACCGAGCGGTTGAGTGGGTAACAAGGCATGATATATAAGGATAACGCTCTTGTGATTTTCATTACGGGCAGAGACAGCGCACGTGGGTGGGTCGGTAGTGCAAAGGAAAGGGATCTTGCAAGGCCGACGTAATGCGAATAAGGAGCAAACTGCGGACCACTTGAGAACAATTTTCTAACTCATGAACTTAAATTGAAAACTGAAACTATGGCGGTGCAACTTACACCTGTATTATGGGATAATACGTCTGTTTAAACGGGCCAAACTTCTGAGAAAGATTTAATAAAAATATGATACGCTTTCTTGTCGATGCCTTTATAGATGGTGTTTTCGTATTAAAAAAAAAAGAAAACTTTCACGATTTAAGTGAAATATGAAATTACTGGGAAAACATTTCGCACTTACAAATTTGTTTGACTTGTTTCTTTTCTTCGGTACTGGTTTAAAGTTCTAATATTTGTCAAGTGGAAGGAATTGTAAAATATAAGGAAGTTTATGAGAAATGAGAAAATTTTGGTTTGTCAAAGCAAACATATTTTATCAAACATTTTATATCTGACGAAGAAAAGTTTATTTCGTGAAAAAAAAACGTTAGTAATACTTCAAAATGTAACTAAATTATCCAGCACCTTGTAATGCGGAAAATAATTTAGTCATGATCAAGATTATTTTCTTTTATTCATTTTTTAATTCTTGCAATGGTGTTCTGTTTTTTTGACTGATTACACAGGTCTACAAAATTAAACTTTTTGACAGAAGTTTTTATTTTGAAAACTGATTTTATATAATTTTGGTAGGCTGATTTCAAAAATTCTATGCATTTATTTGTATCACGTAAGGTTTTTTTGGCAAATATTAAATGAAAAAAAACGATATTTCTAAAAAAATTTATTTGTTTATTGAGTAAAAAGGTGGAATACAAGTTAAAAAAGTGGAAAAAAATACTTTACTCAGTCTATTTTAAGTGAAATCTTTGTCTTTTTGCCAGAAAGCTGCATTGTCCGGACATTCGGTTGTATGTTTTTAAGGGCATATCCCGTTTTAGCACCCAGCAGTAGTCCGCCATCATCGTTATGCTCCATCTGCCTTGGTGTCGCCGTTCCATTTCCTTAATGTCTTGGTGAAACCTCTCTCCCTGTTCTTCGCTAACTGCTCCAAGATTTTCAAGAAAATAGTTCAAGTGTGAAAACAGGAAATGCACTTTCAAACTCAGATTACAACCTAGACGATGAAAGTGTTGTAACATATTTTGAACAATATTTTCGTAGTTTTCGTCTTTAGAGTTCCCAAGAAACTTATCAATTACTTCTTTATCTGAAACCCAGGCGTTTTTCTCGACATTGGTCATTGTGTTTTGAAAATCCTTGTCTTTGCATAATGTTCTTATCTGCGGCCCAACAAAAATACCTTCTTTTAACTTGGCATCGGATAAGGCTGGAAATGTCTCGCACAAATATTTAAAACACTGTCCATTTTTGTCTAGGGCTTTAACAAACTGCGTCATCAAGCCAAGTTTGATATGGAGAGGAGGCAGTAAAACTTTTTTGGTGTCAACCAAGCTATCTCTTAATACATTTTTGCTACCAGGTGTAAGGCTTGTTCTAGAGGGCCATTCTATTTGAGTCCAATGTCTATCCCTTGCTCGACTATCCCACTCACAAATAAAGCATGGAAATTTTGTATAACCTCCTTGTTGTCCTAGTAGCATGCACAGCACTTTAAGGTCACCACAAAGCATCCACTGATGTTCTTGGTAGTTTATTTTCTTTAAAAGAAGATCAAAATTTTCATACGTTTCCATTAAATGTACCGAATGGGCAACGGAAACCGAGGCCAGCTCGTTACCATTGTGCAATAAAACGCCTTTTAAATTACGCTTACTAGAGTCAATAAACAGGCGCCATTCTTCTTTTACATACGGCACATTTCCTAATTTTGAAATTAAGTCGGGAATATTGTTGCAATACACTAGCGGTCCGGTCCGTCTTGAGTAAAATATTGACATAACTCTTTTTCGCGATCCCGGTAAAAGCTTGATGTGACGCCAGGTGCCAGTAAATGTTTCTCACGAAGTCGGGAGGCTAACAATTCGGATGCATCCTTTGGAAGGTGAAAATCTCTAATTAAATCATTTAGTTCGCTCTGGTTAAACACTTCGGGCTCTCTGAAATCTGGTGTGATATCTGAGTCATCTGAATCGCAATTAGATTCCTCTGATTCTGACGATATGACGTTTTCTATTGCTTTTGGGGCGGTAGGTATCGGTACATCTGGTCCATGAGGAACTGGTCGAATAGCAGAGTCAAGATTGGGATACACAATTTGTTTCTTATTTTCTCTGTTGAATCCTTGAACATTACACGAACAAAAATAACAATCATCACTGTGATTTCTAGGCTCTCGCCATACCATAGGAACACCAAAGCTTAAACATTTCTTCCTACCTTTTTGCCAGTTTCTTAATGCTTCAACGCAAACGGAACAAACAGTATGAGGAGTCCAGGACTTGTTTTGGTCGCCAATTTTTACACCAAAATAAGCATGGTATACATTTTTCACAAACGAAGTTATAGTTTGCCTCTGCTTTACTACGAAATAACTACCACAGATTTAACAAAAGTTATTCGGATTATTCACACAATGTCTTCTTTCCTTATTTATACGTTCTAGAACACTTAAAATACGCAGCAACGAAGACAACAAGCGCGCGGACACAGTAGCACGACGACTAACACAACAAAACTACACATAAGCAGGTTTCAACGTTGTATTGACGCTTCTGCGCCGACTCTGTTGCTTTGCTGAGAAATCTAATATTAACCAGTGTTGCCAAGTCACATTTAATTTCATAAAAATAAATTCATTTAAAAATCATGCCTAACATGGAACAAACATATTCTTGTCATAGGTATGTATATTAATAAAATTACATTTTTAAGATATAGAGCGTTATAAAAAAAATTTACGTGATAGAGCAAAAATATGGCGTCTTTTGGAATAAGGGCCCCAAACATATACAAATTAGCAAACAGCTTTCAAACATCAAAATCACTGGAGACCTGTGTTATTAGACAAATTTTTTCATGAAAGAAGTATCATAGAGTAAACTTAAAATATTTATCTTTGTCGTCGCAGACCCAATAATATTTTGCAAATATTACTTGGTATGAATTTAAATAATGCATCCTAAATACAAAAAAGATAACACAAATTTATTAAAAAAGTAACGCACGATGCAAGCACTATTCTCTTAATATTAAGCCTAAGGCAGTAAAATTGAAAATAATTTTTGCATTTTCAAGATAAGTTTTCTATTAAAAGTTTTTAAAACATTTCTTCAATGGTTCTATAGCAACGATGCACATACCACGGCCCGCGGGCCGCATTCGGCCCACTGTCGATATTTATGCGGCCCGCCAACGAATTTTAAAAATTGTTCGAAAAACTACGAAAGTAGGTAAAAATCCATTCAAATCAATATTTCTTAACTTTTTGTTTTATTCCAACTTTTGTAATTGTTATTAAGATATGTATCTTTAAATACCTACTACTTTCTTGTTCAGGTTTACTACGTAGGACAGGTATGCTCCTTCGTGGTTCCAAGCATATTGTTACGAGACTAGAAATCTGTCGAACCAACTAGATTACTCGAAGATTCGCGAAACACGTCGGTATTAGCCCCGAACAATGTGGTAGGTTCTCGATGTTAGGTAACTCGAATAAATACAACGCATCGCCCGCTATCGGGGCAGTTAAGTTTTAACTACGGACAAACGAACGTTATATTGTTTGAATTGTAATCTGTGAAGAATAAATATTTCGTCGTTCGAACTTGGCATCTACCTACGTAACAATATAATATCAATTTAGATATGGATAAACCAGGCCCCAGTAAAAAACGTAGTCGTAAGGTGGAAGATGAAAATCGACAGTTTCAAGATATTTGGACCAAAAAATACTTTTTTATTTCATCGTATAACAAAAGTGTCTGTTTAATATGCAAGAGCCGGGTTTCTATTCCGAAGGAATATAATGTGAAAAGACATTATGAAACTCAGCATCATACTTTTACCAAATTAACCTGCGAAAATCGAACGGAAACAATATCCACTTTACAAAGGGAACTAATAGGCCAGCAAGCTATGTTTACAAAACCAGTTCAAGATGCTGGAACAGCTACTGAAGTTAGCTTTGAAATATATCGAATAAAAGCGAAAAGATGGCGAGTTTGTTAAGCAGTGTTTAGATATCGCCGCAAAAAAATGTGTCCGAAAGATGTAAAGAGGTTTGAGAAAATTCAACTAAATCGGATGACTGTTCAAAGAAGATTTACCACATTAGCAGCTAATATTGAAGAGCAATTAGCTACGAAATCGAAAAGTTTTGAGTATTTTTCTATAGCACTCGACGAATCTACAGATATAAGTTCCACTGCTCAACTCTTAATATTTTTACGCGGTGTAACGCGAAATTGTGAAGTGAGTGAAGAACTGATTGGTATGAGTTCTTTGACAAGTCAAACCAAGGCGAGTGACATGCTCAAAGCTCTTCTGGGAAAATGTTCTATAATGGATTTGGATTTAACGAAATTATCTGGAATTACGACTGACGGAGCACCTGGACAAAACTGATTGGCTGTGTGACTTAGCGTTTCTTGTAGAAATCGTAAATCACTTGAATGTCTTAAATACGCGACTCTAAGGCAAAGATCAATTGATTTCGCAGTTATACTTTCATGTTTCGTGCTTTCAATGCAAATTGAGTCTTTTCAGGACACAAATCAATTCAGCCAATTACAGCCATTTTCCGAACTACAAACAAATTATGGAGAAATTCAACAAAACTGATGCCAATTTCGCTTATGTTGAAAAAATTGATATTTTAATACAAGCTTTTCATGATCGTTTTCTAGACTTCAAAAAAGTTAAACCTCTATTAGACATTTTCAGCAATCCTTTCAACATTTCACCCGAAAATGCGCCGGAATCAATGCAGCTAGAATTGATAGACATGCAAAATGATGATAATTTACGAAACAAGTTTAATGAAGGTAATTTACTCAACTTTTACCGTTGCGTTGGCAAAACCGCTTATAAAGAGTTGCGGATAAATGCATTGAAATGCGCAAGCTTATTTCGATCGACGTATATTTGTGAGCAAACGTTTTCAGTGATGAAGCTTAACAAAACGAAAAATCTAAACCGTCTGGCAAATGAAAATCTGGAAGCAATTTTACAAAATTGTTAGGTCAATGCAATGTCATTCATCAAAATAATAAAGCATGAAATATTACATTGTAATGATTAGATTACATTACGATTACATAATTACAACAAACATTTTTGAATGTTCTTTTATTTTTATCATTAAATTTGTAGTAATTCATACTATTTAAAAATAAAAATATTTGTGTTAATAAGTATTCTTTGTAGTGGCCCGTCCTTGGCTTATAATTTTCCCGAGTGGCTCCTGTTCCCTATAAGTCTGTGCATCCCTGTTCTATAGGCACCTCTCTTTGGACACCATTGGTAATTTAATTGTCCGAAACAAAGCAGGGCTCCATCCTTTCTATTCGTACAAGAATTGGGACCACCGGCACGATAATCTAGTGCGTTGCCACAGTACTATAGGACGACTAAAGATGTGATGAAACGTGCTCTTTAGTACTTCAAACATTATTTCCATGACTCTGATTGAAGAGTTCGTACTCAGTTTGATGAAACCATACTCTTTGTTATATTTTCTTGGCTGACTTAAGTTTTTGGTCGACATTGACGTTCATAATATGAAATGCTTTCCGAATTATTTCTAAATCACTTATGCAACTCTTGAATTATTGTTCATGATAAACAATTATGACCGCAAATTTCTTCTATCACTTGATAGATTTCAGTAAAAGCTTTACTTAGTTTGGAATAGAATTTACTGTTGGTAAGCATTGGATGTTAATCTTTCAAAGGATATATAGAGCGACTAACACTTTTGGCAGAATAATTTTAACTGCTAATTACTATATTAACCTTCTAATGTTTATTTTTAAATCGGAAGCAAAAGTGATGATGTATAAAACGATATTCAGACTCTGACATTTGAAAGTCAAAGTTGAGAAATATCGCAAAAAAATATGCAGAGGTAGATCTACACACATGGATTTATTGACAGATTATTGAATAGATCATTAAACTTGGAAGAGGCAACAGCAATGTCTGGAGATCGAAAACAGTGGGCAAAATGTGTAAATTTTAGATATTGGAACGTTATGTTATTTGCCTTTCTTTACCTTTTGTAGGGGTAACGACACGTAGAGAGGATTACATATTAATATGTTCAATTTTACGAGTTCTGTTTGTGTTAAAACAGTTCAGCAACTTTTGTAAGGCTTATAATTTACATACAAATTTATTTCCATTTTCGCTGTAAGGCCAAATTTACATAATATCATTTATTAAAGAAACTCTTAAGCTAATATAACATTTTTTGTTACGGATGCCATAAGCACACAAACTAAAACAAAACGAATTATTTGAGAATTCGTTATTTATGCACTTTCGCAGAATCACCAGGCATTAGAGAAAAATTGCTACACGGTTTCCAGCACGGAAATATTTCCTACCACACCATGTTTTATAATTCACCGTCGCCACCAAGTAATTTAATCGAAGGTACTCAGCTATCTGATAAATTACAGTAATTTTGACCGCAACTGAGTTTTTTCCTCCAACGATTAGACGAACAAAACCAACGGTCCCAGTAGTTGGTATTCGAGCGAGTTTGCTTTTTAACATTACTCACGAGAGTCTTCGAACGACGTCGTCGATACATAAATTGTTCTGGAAATGTAATAATTGGCCATCGGTTCGCCAATTTACAGCTTTGCAAGTGGGCTTATTTATGTTATAAATTCTCGTATATAGCAACAATCTAGAACAAGATTGTGTTTTATATTACAATTTGCTGAAAATACAAGGTAATAAAGCAACAAAAGAAAGTAATAAGTAGTCTTCGGTTAGATTTATTATATTATATATTGTATGATAATAATAAAGGAATATTAGAAGATTTATAAAAGTAAATTGTAGTAATAATAAAAAAAACAATAATAATAATAATCGTACCTTTTATTGAAATAAGAAAAACACCCTAACCACAATATATATCAATAAATACTATATACGTATTTCGGCAAATAAGTTGCCATCTTCAGTAGAATAACCTTAAAACTGAAAAAAAATGTTAAACGTAGCGTTTTTGGCTAAGGTAAACCTTAGAAGATATGCTCTTCACCAAATCGCCAGTGGAATAACACTTGGCAACTTAGTTGCCGAACTTAGTTGCCGAAATACGTATATAGTATTTATTGACATATATTGTGGTTAGGGTGTTTTTCTTATTTCTGTTTCAAATTTCAAACCACAGTCTCCACCAATTTCCGAGTACCTTTTATTGTTTAACAGAATACAGACAATTCAAAGAAGGAAAAAATAAAAAAGTTTAATCTTGTAGATGAAGGAACTAATTCAAGAACCAAAATAGGAACAGTATCCCTACCATATACAGATTAAAAAATGAAAAAATACGAACAAAAGGTAAGATAAAATTAACATAACAAAAATGGACTTATAATAAATAATTATTATAAATAAATTTTTGCTATATCTAAAATTTGTCAAAAAGTTATTGTTTATATTACAATATAACACTATAATATTAAACAATCAAAATATCTTTTGTTACACTTCGTGTATATATAAGAATGTTTTAATTCAATTTTAAATTATATTTCTTCAAATATTTCGAATTTAAAAATATGAATTCAACTTAACTATTTTAACCATATTCGTTTGCAAATAGAAACTCTTTCTTTTGTTATCGTACCATTGACCGACCTTTCGAAATCTACCCGACTGAGATCGCCCACCAAGTATCTAACGTTCGGTTACAATTTCTACAAATACATTTCATTTTAACTTAGTTATTTAATTAATTACGTACTCTTCTTTACAATTATGACATGTCGCATATCATTTT
The DNA here is from genome assembly GCA_935421215.2 of Melolontha melolontha. Classification (NCBI taxonomy): domain Eukaryota; kingdom Metazoa; phylum Arthropoda; class Insecta; order Coleoptera; family Scarabaeidae; genus Melolontha; species Melolontha melolontha. Next base: position 21,240,584 of record OW285243.1, on the reverse strand, counting down.
AAAGCTTTTCTCACAAGGGATATTTTAATGATATTTATGTCATCGATATCACAAAAGCTCGCGCTTTTGATTAGTTCCTAATTAAAAACACAGCTTCATCCCCTTCTCCAAAGTGCCTCATAAACCTACTCGTTTTCTAAATCAGTGTTCTCTTACATCCAACTCATCCTTCTTCTGTTTCAAGCCTTCGCAAGAAAAACATTTTACTCCACGTGCTGTTCCAGCATGCAGCACGCCGTCCGGCGTACTTTGTTTCCACGACATGTCTGGCCGGTAAAAAAGGTAATTCTGTACTGTTCTGTAGAGATTATTTTATTTCCTCTCGATCACATTAATTTAATTAATTAAATTTCTTGCCAACGCGTGATTTTTGTATGATAATTTTAAATTACTTATTTGCCGCTACTTGTATATATTGCTACTTTTATTTAATTCTTTTAATCCATTTTAAATATCTCAGTTTCTTATGTACATATTAAATAATAACTTTAATAAGTTGTAATATAGTTATTTACATTACACACGTCCTGGATCGTTGATGCTCTTCATCACCATCATTTATTATTTAAACATTTACAGCTCCAGCTAGCTCGGAAAGAATCAACACGAGCCACAAGCGCCCGTCTCGTATTAGCTTGGCGCTCCCATGTGTTCAATACAATACAATTTAACCCCATCTAGCGTTAGACTAACAATTGGCACCCAAGCTTATATTTGATTAAGTGTAATCGACGAACCCACAGCAGCATTGTGAAGTCATATAAACAACAGGACAACTCTTCTAATTCCAAATAGAATGATTTGGTAGCGCCTAACGAAAACTCGTCAGATATACAATTTTTCATCAATGTTTTACAGCAATTTTGGAGATCAGTTGCCACACCACACCACGTACATTACCTCCGAAACCGGATGTTTTTGGTGGAGATATCTTCCAGAACCCTGAAGTATTCCTCCAACAACCAGAAGTACATCTGAAAGCAGAATTTAAAATTTATACAATTGCGTATTTTTGTAAGACGTGATTATAAGAGTGCGCCGTAGTAATTATAGGAGTACGCTATATTAGACTAACACAATTCGTATGTGAACTTTCATGTTTTATAGGAAGTACATTTCTCATGCCACCACTTATTACACTCATAACACTTCCTTCGATGGCGAATCTGTATACAATGCATTATAAGATGGACATAATATTTCTTCATTTTTATTTCCTTTTCGTTCTTCGGGCATTAATGGATTCTTCTTGTCGCTTCTTTCTTTGACGATTGTATTTATTTTTGAGGTAAATGCTTTAAATGTTTTTCTTTGCCTTGTGTTTTAGTTGCAGGATTTGCCAATTTCTCTGAACCTGTTTTTCTTTTGATCTTTTTTGTCAATTCAGATTGCTTTGCTTCCAGTTCATCTTTTAACCGCGTGCTTGTCAATATCTCCGATTTCTGACTACGAAATTTTCTAGTTTGCTTCGTTTGACTACATTTTGGATATGATCGTAGATCTTCTGGTTTTACAGGAGATTTATCTTGTTTCAATAGAGTGTTTTGGTTAATATCATAAGAAACTGGAAAGTTGTCACGATTGTTTTCTTTGTCTTCGGTCGTCGAAGGTCCAGGTTTGGCGCCGTTTTGGACACTCAAATATATTTTTAAATTATTCAGAATATCTGTATCGAAAGCATTGTGTCCTTTAAAATTGAAGTCACTATTTGTTCTGCATATTCAGATTTACCGGCAATCCTGTGGGAGCATTAAAATCAAAGACTTCAGTCTCTTTGACTATCTCATCTAATTCCATGGGAATGCCAGTAGTTTCGGCATCTTCCATAGCTTCAAAAACTTCTTCACATGCATTATAAAGTTTATCCGTTACAAGTGAAAGTGCAAAATCTTCTTCTCTAAAATGATCGGCATTGCAATTGATCGGGATGTCGTTTTAAATAAACCGGCAAGTTGATTTTGAGCAATAGCTTTACCAGGATTGGTAACTAACCAATTGTCACTTGCTTGGCTGTATGCAGTTTTTAATGGGCCAAAATATCCCTTATCTACTACATTTTATAACTGGCATGAGGTGGAAACGATAATAGATGAATGGGACTCTCACGGCAGTATTTGATAACATTAAGGCTTCGGCAAGATGAATGATTATCAAATATTAATAAAGCAGGAGCATCTTTGGAAACTTTAACATGTTTTTGGAAATGCCTCAAATGCCTTGGAAATCCATTCAAGAAATAATTCGGAATTTACAAAACCTGATTCAGAAATAAGTGGTAAAGTTTTTGAAGACGCCTCTGTATAAACTCTTCTTTCATTTTTACGAAGAAAAACTTAATGCTGGAGGAATATACAGGGTGTCCAGAAACTCTCCTGACAAACGAAGACCGGAGATTCCTCTGATAATTTTAAGACAATTAAACCCAAATTCACCTAGTCCGAAAATGCTTCCTAAGGGAGCTAGAGTTCTTTGAAGATAGCGCCTTGTATTTATTTTTTTTTAAATTCCTCCAGAACGCTTCTATTTAGAAAAACAAAAACTGGTATGCTTATTTATCCTCCAGAGATGAATCGATTCCATCAATTGCGAATTTCTAGTACCGGTCATAGGCGTCCGTTTTTTGTAGGTCAACGGTTATTTTAAGGCATTACTTTTTTGTCTTTAACTTTTAAGCATTTGTGACACTAGATTATTAAATTTTAAGGTATTCCAGTACTAAAAGGTACTCTTACTTTAAGTCGGTAGGATACACCGTTTTCTAGAAAAATCGATTTGTAAATTTTTCGTTTTTTCTTCATTAAAGTTCAATTTTTTATTTTTTGCAATAGTTAGCTCTGAACTGCCAACAGAAGTAAAACCTACGTTTTTCATTGTCAAATTGTTGTCAGTTCGCGAAGTTTATCTTTTCATTTTTTACTTTGTGTTATTCAAACACAACGATTTCAATTTTAAAAAAATGGTTTTTACTAATGAGGAATACGCCGATATGCATTTAGTTTATGGCGAAATGAGGTGTAACGCTCGAGCGGCGCAACGTAGATACGCTGGAAAATTTCCCAATCGTCAGCATCCCACTCACTCAACATTTACAGCTCTTCATCAACGATTAAGAGAAACAGGTTCAGTGGTCCCAAAAAATAATGAAACAGGGAGACATAATGATGTAACAGCAGAACATGAAGATGTTATTTTAATGGAAGTTGAGGAAAATCCGGAAATTAGCGTTCGAAGACTATCTGCCATGTACCCCACAATTTCAAAATCTTTCGTAGGAAATATCTTACACAAAGAAAATTTATATCCTTTTCATTTTACAAAGGTGCAAGCACTGCTAGAAGGAGATTTTCCTGCTCGCGTAGAATTCGCTAGATGGTTACAAAATCAGAAAAATCAAGATCAAGATTTCTTCAGGAACATTTTGTTTGGTGACGAAGCTACATTCTCAAAAAATGGAATTTTTAATGTACATAATGCACATTATTATTCGTACGTTGGTGACAATCCCCACGTTGTTCAAGAATTTAAGCATCAGCATAGGTTTAGCATAAACGTCTGGATAGGAGTAGTTGACGATTATCTACTTGGACCTGTGGAATTACCTGCTCGTTTAAATGGTGCTGATTACTTACATTTACTGCAAAATATTTTACCTGATTTGTTAGATGAGGTGCGTTTAAATATTCTGCAAAACTTATGGTTTCTACAGGACGGCTGTCCGGCCCACTTTAGCAGGAATGTACGAGACTTTCTAGATAATAACTACGAAGACCATTGGATTGGAAGAGGCGGTCCAATTGCTTGGCCAGCAAGGTCGCCGGATTTGAATCCTTGCGATTATTGTGTTTGGGGATACATAAAAGCATTTGTTTATTCCGTTCCGATACAAAATCGCGCACAACTCTGGCTAAGGATACAAGATGCTTGCAACGAATTTAGAAATAATTTTGGAATTTTTGCAAGAATTCGGCGTTCTCTAAGCAAAAGGGTAAACTTATGCATAGAGACTAATGGTCATCACATCGAGCAACTTTTGTAACAATCTACCTTTGATACTTGTTCTTTTTTTGTTAGTTTCGTTCCATTGTAGTAAATAATTTGTTTTTAATTTATTAAATTAATTTTCATCCATGCCTTGATAGTCCAAGCCAACTTCGTCGCTAAAAATAAGTAGGTACATAATAAATTGAACTTTAATGAAGAAAAAACGAAAAATTTACAAATCGATTTTTCTAGAAAACGGTGTATCCTACCGACTTAAAGTAAGAGTACCTTTTAGTACTGGAATACCTGAAAATTTAATAATCTAGTGTCACAAATGCTTAAAAGTTAAAGACAAAAAAGTTATGCCTTAAAATAACAGTTGACCTACAAAAAACGGACGCCTATGACCGGTACTAGAAATTCGCAATTGATGGAATCGATTCATCTCTGGAGGATAAATAAGCATACTAGTTTTTGTTTTTCTAAATAGAAGCGTTCTGGAGGAATTTAAAAAAAAATAAATATAAGGCGCTATCTTCAAAGAACTCTAGCTCCCTTAGGAAGCATTTTCGGACTAGGTGAATTTGGGTTTAATTATCTTAAAATTATCAGAAGAATCTCCGGTCTTCGTTTGTCAGGAGAGTTTCTGGACACCCTGTATAACCCACCAGCACTCATGTAGCACACTGCAGTAGCCAATTGACCTCTTTCACCGCTAGGAACTTTTCTTACGAATTTTTTTCCTTTTTTTTGTAAACACCTTGGACTGCTTGTTGGTACTGTAGATATGTCTGCCTCGTCCATGCTGTATATAATAAAATTACTTGCGAAATTATATTTTCCGTACATATCTCACAAGTTTTTAAAAAACTAATCAACCTGAGATCTGTTGAAGCCTTTGCGAAGTGAACACTTCTCTGGTTGCCGTAATGTGATTTTTTGCCTCTGACAGAAACAACGTATCCATTTTGCCAGTAACCTTTTTTTCAGCATTACAATTATGCTCTACACCATTAGCTTTGCCGAATTCAAAAGCAATTACGGTTAAGTCTTTCATGGTTAATTCGTAAAATCGGCAATTTATTTCTTGCACATACTTTGCTAATTCATTTATTGTTGTTCACTAAAAATATATTTGTATCGTCCAAGTAACACTGGAACAGTGGCAGTTTTGATTCTTTTGCGTAATGTTGGTTCCGGCATATTCAGTTTTCATGAAATACTTCGTTTACTTTGGCCGTTACTAATTTTATCCGTAATCTCCGCCTAAAGTAGTAAATATAAGCTTCCTGTTGCTTTTTCTTTTATAAGAACTCATTTTTTTACTGCCTGAAAATAATAAAGGCTAATATATTTGTTTTATTATAGGTAGGTCCTACTCAATGAGGAAAAATAAATTATTACATTTCAATAAATATAGTTTACAAGAATATGCAGCGTGTTCTCTTGTAAACTTTTACTTGTGTGTACACGTATTAAAACTTTCTAATATTTAAGAACATTTGTTCCATATTTCTAAGAAATTTTGCCGTTCTTCATTCGCTGTTAGGGCTTTCCAACCAGCTATTTGTCAATCAGCGATTGTCAACCTGCTATTGTCAAGGATGAGTTCTTCGTTACATTTGAAACAAGCATCACGTACGGTATAATAAATGTAAATGTAAATAACAACCAAGTGTTCAATCGCCAGCACTGTTTTTATAGTTAAATTAAATTTGTATGTAGTATAAGTGAGTTTTATTTGTATAAGTCTCCCTACAGATTTACAACCTGTGGTTCAAAAATAAGTGCCAAACTCCAGCACACAAACTACTTTACAAATGGCTTACTGGGATTTTTGTTATTAACTGCTGTTTTTAAGTCTAATAATGAGGCCATTGAATCAATCATTTCAATAGATGGGACTGGCCGAGAAATTTTTGGGCTGGTAATATCAGCAAAAAGGTTCGCTGTCTTATTGACTTGCCTTAGATTTGATACACAAGAAGAGAGAATGCTAAGAGTAAATACTGATCCTGCTGCTCCGATCTCACATATTTTTGATAAATTTAACAAAAATTCACAAGTAGTTTACTGTTTGGGAGCCAATGCAACTGTTGATGAAATGCTGATCGATTTTAGAGGCAGTTGCAAATTTAAAATGTATCTACCAAGCAAACCCGTAAAATATGATTTGAAAGTCCAATGCTTAGGTGATGCTCGCACCCATTATAAAAAGCGTTCAAATAAGCTTTGCCTCTAGTAGGCCATTCCTTTAAAAACGTATGATTATTAATAATTTAAATTTGCATTAGTTGTCAATTAGACAGATGCATAGTTGACAAAAATTGCTTTGTAATTTAAAATTGATTTAACATGGTTTTTACTATACAACACAAATCATTCACGCTAGAATCTTATTTTCGAAACGGACGTAAGATTGACGGACAATGGCAGTATTCTCTTCAAGATTGTTTAGAAGAATTTAGAATTTAGTCGAAGGAGAATTATTGGCCCTATTTTTTTTAACGGAACCTTAACAGGAGAAAGGTATCGACAAGAAATTATTATGCCATTTATCGAACAGCTTGACGACGAAGAAATAACACAGGGTTACTTTCAACAAGACGGAGCTAGAGCACACACAGCAGGTGAAACAATTAATATTCTGCAGCAATTTTTTCAAAATCGGTTGATAAGTTTAAACACTGAACATGAATTTCCACCAAGATCTTGTGACATTACCCCATGTGATTTCTTTTTATGGCCATTCTTAAAGAACTCAATTTATCAAGTACAGATACCTGATCTTGCAGGCCTTCAAATCAGAATTGCTGAAAGAATTAATGGAATTGACAATGCGATACTACAAAACACTATTTCCTCCATTAGAAGAAGATGTGAGAAATGTTTCGAACAAGGTGGGGGACACTTTGAACAATTTTTATAAAATTTTGCTTGTTTGTTGGAAATAAACATATTTCATTCACTTAAAAATGTTCGTTTTATTATTTTGACATTTGTCATTTCAATCAAATATCTCATCTCATAACCAACAAAATTCCTATTAAAATTTGTAACAAGCTAAGACATAATCATAATTTCCAAGGGCTACTTTGAGGTAAAATTTATTTGAATTCTTTGTATATACAATACGTATATTTATTGCAGTAAAGGCACTGATACCTTAAAAGATGTCACCGACGATGAAAAAGGATTTTCTCTACCAACGCAAGCTGTTATTCGTCTTTCTAAGCCAATATTTGGAAGCAATAGGAATATTACTGGTGATAATTGGTACTCTTCAATAGAGCTAACAGACTATCTTTTCAAAAATAAACTTACTTACGTTGGAACTTTGAAAAAGCAAACGTGAAGTACCTCAACAATTTCTACCCTCTAAATTAAGACAGGTGGGATCAACAATATATGGTTTCACAAGAAACAAAACATAATTTCCAGAGTACCAAAGAAAAATAAATGTGTTGTGCTTATTTCGTCGAACAGGTTGATAACGGCTTGCCAGAAATTAATGCATTCTTTAATAATACTAAATCTGGAGTTGATACTGTAGATGAAAAAACCAATAAGTATTCCTGTAGCAGAAGAATGCGACGCTGGCCTATGGCTATACTTTACAGGATCGTAGATATCTGTGCAGTAAATGCATATATCATCCACCAGTCTTGTGCCAATGCACATAAAGTAGATAGACTCGAGATTTTCTTAAATTATTGGCCAATCAATTGTATGAACCACTATTTCGTGAACGATCACAGAAAGCAAATTTACCAAGTGAGCTAAAAGCCAGTATTTTCCGAATTTTGAAAATGACATATGAGGCACCAAATGACGCTCAAGACGTTTTGCCTAGAAACCAGAGGAAGTACTGTTCTGTTTGCGATACAAAATTAAAAAGAAAAACCGGTTATTTATGTGTTGAATGCAAGCAACCAATTTGTTTGCAATGTTCTAAAAAATTCTGTGTTTCATGCATTCAAAACCTAGAAGAGTTCTAAATATTGCTTTTCTCTATGCGGTTTTAGGCCATTGTCAATTTTTGGCAATTTTAATTTAGAAATAAATGTATTCTCTTTTTTTGCAGTTTAGACCTTACGATACATGTTTTCAATACGAAAAGTTACTATCTTTCACTATTTTTTTTGTAAAATAAAAATCAAAGAAACACTACGTTTATTTGTAATAAAAAAGTTTTTGTTTCTAGTTTTATACTCTTTTGTCTTATTTATTACTGGTATATACAGGCTGAGTTTTTTTCAATGTTTAGCATTGGGATCTCAGAAACTACTGGAGATAGAAAAACGCTTAAATGGGGAAAGATGCCCAGTTTTACGAGTTTGATTTAAAACTGCTTTTGTTTCTCCGATAACTTTCATGGCTTATTAGATATTCAAAGAAATCTAAATTTTACGATTTTCTTTAAACATGCTTAGCATCGCTAATAGTAATTTTAGAGAAAAAGTATTCAGACAAAAGTTTTAGATAATTTTACGCCAAATAAAACTATGTAGCTAATATTTTTTTTTCGTTCACCATTGTCGAGTTATGACACAAACTTGTGTTTTTTTAAATGGAAACCATAGTTGATTTGAAATCATTAAAAAGCTTATTTTTTGCTGATTACATTGATATAAGGTTTGATATGGTTATTCTAAAAAATAAAGAGGATATAGACATTTCTTTGATTGTTCACTTTATATGATAAAAACTTTTAAAAAAAATGTTTGGTGTTTTGTAATTCAAAAAACGAAAAATCTGGGTTACAATAGTGTTCGTTGGAGCAGTCGAGATAAATATACTAACATTGCTTTCACGTTGAGTCACTGAAGTGAGAGCTGTTAATTTTTACTTTTAAGTCAAGTTAATTGTCAAACATTGACAATTAACTATTAATTAATTTAATTGTAATTTAACTATAAGCGGTGCAAACGGCCGTTAATCAAGTTTTAAGTTTTAAGTCAAGTTAATTGTCAAACATTGACAATTAACTATTAATTAATTTAATTGTAATTTAACTATAAGCGGTGCAAACGGCCGTTAATCATAAGTTTGCATTGGCTATGGAATTTTCTAACGTAGAAAAGCGTGATATGGTTGAATGTTACATTCAGTGCCAGAAAAATTCTACTAGAGCTGCTGAAGTTTATTTTGAAAATTATTTTGATCGACGTTAGCCGTCGCTACCTACTTTTAAGAGATTATGGGATAATTTAACAGATTATGGTTCGTTCGTTAAACCAAAATCAAAAAAAGGGATGGATGAAGATAGAGAAATAAACATATTAGCAAGTGTCGCTCAGAATCCATCTACATCGACCCGACAAATTTCAACAGAAATGGGCTCCTCTCAACGCACTATTGTCAGAGTGTTGAAGAAGCATAAATTTCGTCCCAACAAATTATCAGTATCACAAACTTTACATGAAGGTGATAACATCAGACGAATAACTTTTTGTAGATGGTTTAAAGATCAGTGTCAAAACGATCCACACTTTTCAATGAAAATATTATGGACTGATGAATCTCGTTTCACAAATTGTGGAATGTTTAATAGGCACAATGAGCACATATGGTCTCAAACAAATCCACTTCACGTTGAACATAGGAGACCACAACTTAAATTTGGGTTTAATGTTTGGTGTGATGTTATAGGATCAACTGTTCTTCCTCCTTTTATTTTTAATGGATCACTAACTGGCAATCGTTATCTTAATTTTTAACAACATGATTTCGAGGAAATGTTAGATAATTTAAATTTAAGAACCCGAGCAATGCTGCAATGGTTTCAACATGACGGAGCGCCTCCGCACAATCAACTGAATGTTAGAAATTATTTAAATTTGAACTTCCCTAATCAATGGATAGGACGAAATGCACCCATTGAATGGCCGGCTAGATCCCCTGATTTATCAGTTTTGGATTTTTTCTTGTGGGGCGTACTAAAGGACACAGTATACAAAAGAACACATGAAACAATCGACGATTTAAGAGAAGCTGTCTTAGTTGCTTTTAATAACATCGATAGGCGTAAAGTCCGCAATGCTACAAATTCTGTTATGAAGAGATGCAATTTGTGTATTAATAACAATGGAGGTATCTTTGAACATTAATAATGTTGTGTGCCCTTAATAAAAGTTCTTATAGTTTTCATTTTATTACTACATAAGATTTCAAAATAAGTTTTCGTTTGGTTTGTATTTTATCAGTTCGAAATTCAATTGTTTTCCATAAAAACCATAAAAATGTCTATATCCTCTTTATTATTTAAAATAACCATATCAAACCTTATATCATTGTAATCAGCAAAAAATAAGCTTTTTAGTGATGTCAAAACCAACTATGGTTTCCATTTAAAAAAACACAAGTTTGTGTCATAACTCGATAATGGTGAACGAAAAAAAATATTAGCTACATAGTTTTATTTGGCGTAAAATTATCTAAAACTTTTGTCTGAACACTTTTTCTCTAAAATTACTATTAACGATGCTAAGCATGTTTAAAAAAATCGTAAAATTTAGCTTTCTTTGAATATCTAATAAGCCATGAAAGTTATCGGAGAAACAAAAGCAGTTTTAAATCAAACTCGTGAAACTGCGCATCTTTCCCCATTTAAGCGTTTTTCTATCTCCAGTAGTTTCTGAGATCCCAATGCTAAACACTCAAAAAAACTCATCCTGTATAAAGTTTTGTCCCCTTTTATGTCTTTGATTATTTGTACAAGAAAAACTATTTTACATTAAAATTTCGATAAAAACACGGTATTTTTATATTGGAGTCCCAGGGGCTCCGCAACGCATTGAGTGTTAAAATTTCCGGCCGCCCCGGTTAAAGGTTAAACTAAGAAAAATAGGTTATGATTACTTAATACAATATAAACACTTAAAATAATGAGTTTTATTACTACTTGATACTTTATATTACACTGCGAAACACCGAGGAGCTTCCTAGCAGGGCAAATACCAAAATTATTCCTTAAATTACACTGGCCCAAACATCATTCACAATCCATAAGAACAAATTTTGTTTACTGCAACAACTATATGCGCCATATTTTCTTACAAACACATTCATGGCGATACGTTGTTGTATAGTTTGTAAAATGCAATGCCTACTCTTATACGCTGCGTATTCTTATGTGCCTTAACCCCACATTTATTTCAACATCTATAAAATTTGACACCAAAATTAAGCTTCAAACTTTACGTGTCAATTACCGAAACGCACATATTTTCAATGCAATGAGAAATCTTCGACTTGCAGACCGATAATAAAAATGTTCACTCGTAATGAAATTTTTCAACTACTTCTTTTGCCATTTCGAAAGCAAGAGAAGCAATTAAAACCGAGGTAAGAACAAAAAGCACTTCAGAAGTTCTCTCGTTTCCACTGATCCAATCCGTTAGAAGGTGTTAAAACGGATAACTGAAAATAGAGAAAAGGTAGGTGTGTCAAATGTGAATTGGAACCGTAACGTTAATCTCGGGATCGTTTGCGTTGTGTCGTTACCTTCTAACGCAAGTTCTCACACACAGCCATGAACGTACGTATGTACACTCACAAAGAAATCGTTATAATTTATTTTCTTTCTCGGTTACGTTTCTCTTTTATTTTGTGTCCGAAAAGAATGAAGGGAAGTTTCTACCGTTAATAATAAAAATGTAAAAGGTTCTTGTGATAGATATTCTGTCAAAGAAACGACCAAGGAAAATTACCTTTGTCGGTTGAGATGTTCCCATTCGTTTTCTGCTTACTCGTATTATTCGGTTCACTTGGATATTTAATTCAAATGAACCATTACTTATACACTCTTATATACTTAAGATGACACGTGGTTCACCTAAACAAATTGTTCAAAAATTTCATAATATTATTTTAATATTTTCTCAGAATATAATTTTTTTCAGATTTTCGGACCTATATTATACCAATACGAGAAATCATTAATATTGGCTCAAGACGATAATAAGAGAAGTCTGCTGATGTAACTAAGCAAACGCGCATTATATTTTAGAGTTGACTGGAACGACATTAAAAATTTATAATAGTTTCCCTTAATAGACAGTATACATAGGTATTAGGTATATCAAGTACTACGACACGTGAAAGTAACAATGCACCCAATTTGACAATACATTAGATATATTAGAGTGAGAAAGTTTCAAAATTTTACATCCAAATTTTTATTTTCGTCAGCAAGAGAAGATGCCATTGATATTTGAGCCAGTAGCAAATTCAATTATTAGAAATATATAAATATAATATAGTAGATTGTAGTATTAATATAGATAAAAGTAAGGTAAGAGCAATTAACAAATAAAGACAAATATAATACAAAGGTATTTTTAATAATATAAAATATTATTAAAAATCTGGTGTGAAGAACACAAATACAGGTTCACTATTAACATTTTTTTGTGAACGTGTCCGAACATATCCCTCTCCAGAGACGCAGCTACGTATTTCGTCTTTCTACAGGCTCATCGGTACGCCCCTGCTGGAGAAAGGATATATTCAGACACATTCACAAAAAGGAACCACATCGCCATATCACAGAAATTATCCAGACCGAGCCTAGAAGTAAATTCAGAGCTGCCTGTTGTCAGACAGCCGAAGTACCTCGCGCTGTCCACATAACCATTATATTATTAAAAATATCTTTGTATTATACAAAACTGGTGGGATTTTACCCACTCATGTATGTTTAAATTATCCTGATACATTACATATGCGGTTAGTCCGTAGTATGAGTGAAGATACAGACAAAATGCAGTTTCTAGAGACACGACTGCGCCATCTTTAGAAGGGCGTTCTTGGTTCGCATTGGTTATGTGGACAGGGCGAGGTACTTCGGCTGTCTGACAACAGGCAGGGCTGAATTTACTTCTACGCTCTGTCTGGATAATTTCTGTGATATGGCGATGTGGTTCTTTTTTGTGAATGTGTCTGAAGATATCCTTTGTCCAGCAGGGGCGTACCAATGGGCCTGTAGAAAGGCGAAATACGTATTTGCGTCTCTGGGGAGGGATATGTTCGGACACGTTCACAAAAAATATTAATAGTGAACCTGTATTTGTGTCCTTCACACCAGATTTTTAATAATATTTTATATTATTAAAAATACCTTTGTATTATACAAAACTGGTGGTGTTTTACGTTTCAATTATTCTGATAAAGACAGATATATTTGTAATAATTAAAAGATCGATGAAGAAAGATATAGTTAATTGGCGAAGGAGATACTTGTTGAAACTTCATTATAACGCTAATAAATAAGTAATTAAACTTGTATGGCGAAACAATATTGCAGTGGTATTTACAATAAAAGAATTTTTGAAACTAGAAGTTTAATTACTTATTTCTTAGCGTTAGAAAGATATAATTTCAAAATAAAGAAAAATATCACATAAAATTTTGAGACAAGAATTATCGAGGGGAAAGAATGAAATGCAAACATATTGTAAACAGTAATTAATAGTAAAAACAAAATTACGAGCAAAAGTACGATAAGATGTTATTATACTAAAAAATTTAAATACAAATGAGAAAACCCGAGATAAGATATGACATAAGTAAGTACACATAGATATCTAAATAAAATTGCTAAAGCTGCAGTTTAGGGCAAAATATATGCATGCTTTCGTAACCAACTAAACGTGATTGTCACTCAACAGCGTTGTTATACATTATTTTAATTTTATGTAAATAATTTTAAGATAGAAAAGTTTATAAAGAATAAGAAAATTAAAAATTTAAAAAACACTTAGAAAAATTGTGTCATTTTAATCACAATTAACTCCACACTTGTTTCGACCTCTCGGTCATTATCCAACAGTTTACAAATTCAAACTAGAATGGTTTGATTTTATAAACTCTTAGATAATGACCGAGATGTCGAAACACGTATCCAGTTAATTCTGATTAAAGTCAAACAATTATACCAAGTGTTTTTAAATTTTATTATTCATAATGTTTCACCAAGTGCCAACCGTGAATTCCACAGTTTGTTTATAAAGAAGACTAATTTAATTTTATATGCAATATATTATTATAAAGTCGTGATAATAAAATATAACTCTAAGTATATTAAAAAATATATACATATACTTTCAAATAATATTACACATTACAATTATTTTATAATTGTGAGTATTAAAATTATATAGAACTTTCTTGTATGAAATTAAATTGGAACATTACTTGGTGAATAGTTATCTAAAGCTATTCACTACATGTAGTTATATAGTGCGTTTATAGATTGTTTCAGGTCTTAAGAGAGAAATACTAGATGTTGTAGACAGCGTCATATTTGATTGTAATGTTTTAAGAGTAAGAACGGAAAGAGATGATATTCCAGGATTATTGCTAGAAGACAATGGTTATTCGTGTAGATATTATCTTAACTCTGGCATTACAACCGGGTATTCTGATACACACAGAATATTAAAAACTGATAATTAATGAAATTTTGACATTATATGTTTCAGTTACTACTATTACTGCAAAAGTTCTAGGTTTTGTATTAGAAAATAAGAAAAATATAACTCATTCAACTCTGATGAATAAAACATACACTGCTCAAAATCGTACAGGGATGCTTACAGAATTAAGAGAAAAAAGATTATTATATATTGTTAAGTAACTTTATTGACCAGATTTTTATATTCACAGCGTAATTCAACAAAAAAGTATAAAATTAAAAGTAAATTCAAGAAGTTTTAATAAACTTGAGTTTGCAAATACGAATTTTGTTTACAACGATGTAATATTAAATCTTAAATATGCTTAACTTTAGAAAACAATCTTAAACATATCATCAAAAGCAACTTCTAGTAATTAGTATGTCTTCCACGATTGTTTATTACTGCCGTAATACGGTTACGTATTGTTAAAATTAAATTGGCAATCTCTTCCTGTGGTATTGCCCTCCATTCTCTTTAAAGAACTCTAAAAAGGTCTCGGGGACCGTTAATGTGATCATTTGAATTGTTAACCCTCCTTTGTAACTTATCTCACAGATGCGCTAACGGAGTCATATCCGTAGACTGAGTTGGCCACTCTAACAACGAAATGTGTTGCTGTTCTAGCACATTCATTACAATTCGAGTTACTTGTGGACGTACATTATCTTGCATGAAATTGAAATTTTCTCCTACTGCTCCTGTATATGGCACAACGACAGGTAAAATGGCCTATTCCACATCAACTTGAGCTGTCATTTTACGTTCAATCAAAACGAGATCTGTTCTTCCACGTATACTTATGCCAGACCATACCATGATTGTACCACCTCTGAAAAAATGGACTTCTTGGACTGCATTCAAGCCATTTACGCGCCCTGGCTGCCCCAAACTCGAATTCTTCTTAGATAATTGTACATACCAAATCTAAACTCATCACGTTACATATGACCATTGTTCGTTTGTCCAACTTCGGTAATCCTGTGCCCATAAAAGATCTCCTTACCTCTCATAAAAAATTCTCCGCGATTACCTCCTGATAGAGGTGGAACTCTTAAGGGTCGTCTAGATCTTAAATGTACCTCATGTAACCTATTGCGAAGAGTTTTGTCACTAATCATTACGTCTTATGTTTGGTTAAACTGATTTTGTATCTGCCGAGCAGTGCAGGTTTGATTATGTCGGGCAATAATTTGGACGTAAAGGTCTTGTGCTGCCGTAGTAATCCGACCGTTCCCACGATATTGATTACGTACTTCATCAGTATCCCTATAGTGGCGCAATAAAAGACTTATGACGCTTTATGTAACTTGAAATTCGGCTATAATTTCAGTGTCACGCCGCCCAGCTTGTAAAATGTCAACAGCACGTAACATTTCTTCCCACAGTAAATGACGCCTTTCCATTAATAAAACTACTCAAATTATACACAAAATTTAATGTTTTTAAACTCTGCAGCAAGAAATGACATTATAATGTAGTTAAACGGAAAGTGACAAATAATGCCGTTATGACAACTGATGTTGCGAACAAAACACAATCGCTCCCTTGTTAGCAAGATAATATGATAAACCTTTGCGCATATTATTTTTGTTCAAAATATTTATATACAGTACGATATTCTGTTTTTACATCTTATTTTTAAAAATATCCCTGTACGATTTTGAGCAGTGTATTTTAAGGTTGGTTCTTCATTATTATAATTACTAATTTTATATAGCTACAGTATTTGGTTACTTGTGTGTTAATTCCTTTACCACAATTTATGGTTGATTAAGGTATTTTTTGCTTATGTGTGACGAGTTGCCACTAATGTACATTGAAATTTTGTGCTTCTAGCGAAAGGTTAAAGTTTCAGATTTATAATTTTCTCAATGTAATTACTTTAGCGCCAAATATACTTCATTGTGAGTGTTTGATATATTTTAAATAAAATTAATGTAAATTAAACAGCATTTTTTATTTATAAGGAAAAAACTGTAGGAAGACAAAATACAAAAAAATGTTTTACTGGAGATAAACTCCATGTGTTCAGTAAAAGTACTCTTGTAGAAATGTCTGAACACGATCAGTGTAAAACCCTCTTTTATTGGCATAATGCACTGAAGAAATATCTCAAAATCTAATACCTACACTTAAATAATTGCATTTAAAAAATTGTATACTTATCTCCTACTTATTGTCCAAAATATTGTCAAATGAAATTCTTATGTGTGATGTGTTGTATCGAATTTTTTGGTTACTCTCTGTAATGTAAAAATTTAATTAATTATTAGCTTTTAATATTCTGTGTGTATCACAATATCTCGTTGTAATACTGTTCAAAGATAATGCCAATACGAACAACAATCGTCTTCTAGCAATAATCCTGGAATATCACCTCTTTCAATTGTTACTATTAAAACACTACAATCAAATATAACACTATCATGATTTGAACCAGGACGTAGAACTAATAATAACATCTAATATTTCTCTGTTAAGACCTGAAACAAGCTATAAACTCACTATATAACTACATTTACTAACTAGTTTTAGACAACTATTCATTAAGTAATGTTTCAATTTAATTTCATCTAGCAAAGTTGTATATAATTTGAATACTCATAATTATAAAATGATTGTAATGTGTAATATCATTAATTTTTTTTTTTTAATAAAGAAGGGTTGCTTTTTATTATCACGACTTTACAAAAATATATACATGTAAAATTGGAATATTCCTTTTTATAATCTTTTCTACCTTAAAATTATTTACTTAAAAATAATATAATGTTTGGTAACACTTTTGAGTGGTAATCACGTTTCATTGGTTACGAATAAATGCATATATTTTGCCTATCTTTAGATCCTACACTGTAGCTTTACCAAATAAAATGATTTATTAAAATATATACTTCATCCACCAACCGAAACAGTGGACACACCGGTAAGACTCATTGGGAAAGGCATAGAAATACAAAAGCGGCTAAATAGCGTCAATAAAAATTTAAAAAAACCGCCACAAGACCATATGAACCGAACACAACGCGTCCTAGCCATGAATAGTAGATAAGACAGCGACGCCTGCGTCGATAAGACTGGCATATAAAACGACCACACACATTAGCGTAACTCAGTCCGGTTAAAACACGCTTCAGAAGAAGATGGCAGTAGGAGCATTGAAACGTCGACAAGTTAACGATTCGTCTTCGAATAAAAGAATCTCTATAACGCGAAGAAAATCCGAAAACCAGGATTTACCATCGACAATATTCACACATACACATATACACACAATATATATATATATATATATATATATATTGATAACGAGCAGCCTCTCGTTGTGCTGTGAATTGATAACGAGCAAGATGCGTAATAAAATAATGTAAACGTTTATGAATATAAAAATGCTCAGCTGTGAATAAATGGCTTGTTAGATTTTATATTTATTCGGTGAATTTTACATCTACGAACTAATTACATTGCTCTAAGTAACATATAGATGGGGTTGTTCGAGTTTAATCTATATGCGCAAGATGCAAAGTTGCCTACTTGCGAATTATTCCATAAATGTAACCTAAAACAGCTGTTCGGATATAAACTTATTAATAAGTATTAATAAATGTGCGTTTATTATCTTCAGGGTCCGGCTAAACTCGAGAACAAAATAGACTCTAGTGTTAGGGCATTGTGATATGTCCAAATTTAAAGTGCGAGTTCGGTGACTTCAATCAAACACTACTGATATTTTTAGATTCCTAAATGATAGGTTAATTGTTGTTAATGCTATACTACAAAATAAAACGTCGAGATCAGATTCACGAATAATAACTTTAATGTTCTTAAGATCTCTATTAACAGGTAAGTTATAAGCATTAATTGTTAAGTATAATTTGTATATAAATTTTGTAACGTGATAAATTTAATATGTTATTTAACTATGATAAATTACGATAAATATTACATGAAATAAATGAAATAGATAAATATAGAAATAGTGAAAATAATCTTTAATTAATTAGGAGAATTAAGTCAATAACTTTAATATAACTAGAATGTATGACGTAAAACAAAGAAAAATTAAATTAAAACGTAACTGTATTCTTCCTCTTTAAAAGTAATAAATAACCTAAATCTTATATATCGTATTTAATAATGTATATCTTAACTAATATAAATAATATACTATATTCTTTTTTAAATATGATTGTTTAAATTGTCTTTTCAATATAGATGTGAGATTTTAAAGAATACTTAAGTAATTGGTGCAGGATTCTGGATAAAACGGGATCTCAAAAGGTTTTGGAAAGGCAGGTTTTTCGTCGGCGTTCGAACGGCGTCACCCCGGTCAAAAACACTTTCTAACGAACTGCTTCTCGGCAAATTGCTCTTGGCAATATTTTTGTCACTGGTACACGTACGAACTTGAAATATGTGTCCAACTGGAGCTGGGAATATTGGTAAGATGTTTAACTAATTGGACGTATGAATTTACTTGTATTTATTGTAATTTTCTTCTTGTTTTTAGTGATACACTCAAAAATACGTCTGGATGCTTTAATGGCGATTTTTCAAGTTACGCTAACCTTCTTTTATTTTTGTTACTTGATTTTGATTCGTTCATCGGTATGTATTCATTTAATCTCGACAATTACTACTAATGAAAATGACAATTCAATAATTTTAAATACATTTACATGTTGTAATAAATATTTACTTAATTTTAAAACTAATATGCATATAATGTGTATGTCAAAAATAATACATTATGCTGTTTTTATTATGGGATATTTTCCCGCGATTGACAATTCAAATTATGTACAGTTATACCTAAATAAATGGCGTCATTAATGATTTATCAATTAAGTTGATATTTTTTGTAAATACAAATTATCGAACTGAAAATACTATTACAAATGAAATGTTAGATTATAAATGTGTGAATGTCTTAAAAAAAATAATTAAACTTGCGTATTCAACTTTATTGATTTGACGTGGGAAGAATTCAGTTTTGACATATAATTAACTATTCAATAACTTATTTATATACATTAAGAGATTGTCCTTTTGCTTATTGGGGCATACTTGAGTGTGGGCTTGACCTACCTCAATTCCCCAGTAATTTGGTATGCCGTTATTGACTTGGCAAAGAGGCTTATCCAAATTATTCTCTTTGAACTATTAAGTTGTTTGCTTTATCATATGAGTTTTTGTGCATATAAGCTGTTTTTAATATAAGTTTATAGTTAATGCTTGTCCCTTTAAGTGTTGATTTGTTAATATTATTTTTGAACTGTTAACTTTTTGAAGTCTGTTTTTTTCTTTTTATTAAAAAGAAAATTATTATCTCTTCTTGATATATTGTAACGATGTTTTAATAGTTAAAATGATTTGTTTTGGGGGTTTACTCTATTTATTTTACTTGTTGATGGTCCATGCTTAAAGTTTTCTTTTTTTTTTTTAAACTTGATATATTAATATAGATTTTAGTTTTCACAATAAATAATTCTTTCATGTTAAATACATGTTCTGACTAGCGAATCCTACTCTTTTCTTATTATAATACCATTCCTTATTATATAATTAAATTCCCCATTATTAGACATTCTCATCTATATTTCTATATATTCATATTTATAATACTAATTCATATCTTATTCATACTTTATATCCCCATATTATATATTTATTCCTACTATCTCTATTAATCTAGACTTTTTCCATTCCTTTAACATTACATCAAACCTTCTATTTATTCTTAGCATACTATTACTTATATATATATTACATTTTAGGAATTCATTTTATTTAATTTTAAGCATGTTAATATTCGTTTTGTTTCCCCATTACATATTTGACTGTTTATCATATTATATCATGTAGATACTTGTTCTTTCTATATTTGTTTGTATATCATATTATTTGTGTTGTGTTGTTTCAGTTTCTTCTACGTGTATGAACTCTTCAAAGGGTTGATAAAAAGTTATATTGTTTAATTTTGAGGGGTAGTTACAGTCGATTTTATTTAAAGATTTTGGGTTGAGGTGCTTGGTGTCGGGTTGGTGTACATATCGATTTCCGAAATCGGCATTTTTTTTTTTTACATCCTCCGATTCTTGTCTAGAGGGCAGTGGTGACAATGGTCTCCGGCAGTAGTTATTAACACGTCCTCTATTACGGTATCTATAATTATTCATACCTCTTCTTCCCGGCGGGTTGTTGTACTGATTGTTATTATTCTGACGATTAGCATCATACGTTCGTGTATTATTATTATAATTATTATTATTAGGGGGTGGATAATTCGAAAGATTGGGTCTATTGTTATAATTATGAAAAGGATTTGTAGAATGGTTACGATAATTTTGATGAGTGTTATAATTTGGTGCAGGACTTGCGTGATTATTATTATAATTAGTGTTACTATTATTAGTTGTTAGATTCGCCTGAGTATAATTGTTGTTAGTTCTGTTATTATTATATGAGGTTGTTTCTTGTACATGATTCGGTCGATTATTTTGTGAGTAATTTTGTCTAAAAGATGGATTATGTATGGTGTTATAATTTGTATTGCTCGGTCGATTATTAGAGGAATTATATAGACTGTTATTTGTATTACGTTGTACTGTTGGAAAAGAACTACGATTACCTTCTGCAAAGTCATCTAATCTTCGGAGAATTTCTATTAAGGAATCCATATCATTGACTCGTTGACAAATAATTGCTTGTGTGTCCGAATAAATGAAATGGTTCAGTAACTGTCGTGCTATGGTTGATTCCTCCATATCAGCTATGTGTTTACACAGGTTGTACATTCTTGAAGCATATATCTCCCTAGTTGTTGAGCCCATTCTATATTTACCGGTTAGAAGTCTGATTTTGGCACGATTTTGTTGTGCTTCATCCCAGTAATTCCTCTTAAATAATGACACGAATTGCTCTACGTCCTCGCAATGGTCTTCAATGCGCAAGAACCACTCCTGAGCACTATCTTTAAGTGTAACTCTTATTATGTCCATCTTTTGTTTATTGTCCGGAACATCAATTAAATAACGCAGGAGTCCATTTAAATAGAGCATGGGGTGTACGTGCGTTATATCCCCATCGAAATGAGTTAAATTTTCTATTTTTATGGTGAGACCTCCTGTGTTTATGCAATTATCAGACGCAGTATATCTTTTGATCTTCGTTTCAATTATCCTCAGTTCGGATTCATAATACCTTTTATTATTATCCTGGTTCGTTCGGAAGGTGTCAAGATTATCTTTTACTTGATTGATCTCTTGTTCGTAGAATGTCCTATGTTCCCCCATCTGAGTGTTGAGACTATCGGTAAAATGTTGTTTTAGATTTAACGATGTTATTTCGTTACTTAGGTTAAAATCTGTTAATTTGTTATTTAATTTTGTATGAGCTTCATTACAGGACTTTGTTATTTCGGTTTTTGTTTCCGTATTTGCGGTTATTATTTTATTGTTGGTAATTACGTAAATTTCCTGTGAAGTATTCTCTAATTGTTTGGCCCAATGTTGGTTATGGACATTTAGAGTTTCGTCCATTTTCAGCAAGCATTTTAACTCGCTTTCTTCTAGTGTTTGATGTATTATCTTCTCGATCTTTGTTTGACTATCTTTCAAACCCTTTATATCCATCTTTATTTCTTCCTTGTCCTGTTTGAGTTGTTCTAATTTGCTGTTGAGATTGGTTTCTATGAGACTGATATTAGTTTCTAATCTATTATTATTTTCTGTGATTAGTTGTTTGAAATTTTCATTATTAATTTCTAATTTTCGTGCTAAATTCATTTCTATCTGGCTGATATTTGTTTCTAATTTTCGCGTTAAATTAGTTTCTAATTGACTTATATTTTTATTGTTAGCATCTAGTTTTTCATTATTTTCCGCTACAAATTGTTTAAAATTAGCTTCTTGTTTTTGTTGCATATTCATTATCAAAGCGGTTAACGAATTAAAGTTCATCGTCGCCTCTTCCTTTGAAGCTTCTGCTTGTGCTGTGGCTGTAACAGAATCACCCTGATCAGCCTGGTCCTCTCTATCTGCTAGGTTTTCCCTTGACTTACTCCTTGTACGCTTGTCCATATTATTATTATTATTGAAAAAATATATATGATAGTGTTATGATTATAGGTTCTATTAGTTTATGTATATTAATTATTCTTATTCTGATGTTTTAGTATTAGTGTTATATTTGCTAATAAATTGTATAAATAAATTCTTATCTCTTCAAATAATTATTATTTTAATCTTTTGGACCTATTCGTTTAGTGTTTATTATACAAACAATAACCCCTTTTAAAAAAAAAACAAACTTACAAATCCTGTTCCTGGGTACCAGTCAGCATCCTATCACACAAAAATGACCACAAGAAGCAAAATACAACTTACAATTATAAAAATTTTGTATCTTAAATAAATCTAGAAAGAATACAGTTTTTTAAATTTATACTCTCTCGTTTTATTTTGTATTACGTGTTTGATTGAGCACGTTTTCTAAGCCCCACGTTGGGCGCCAATTGATAACGAGCAGCCTCTCGTTGTGCTGTGAATTGATAACGAGCAAGATGCGTAATAAAATAATGTAAACGTTTATGAATATAAAAATGCTCAGCTGTGAATAAATGGCTTGTTAGATTTTATATTTATTCGGTGAATTTTACATCTACGAACTAATTACATTGCTCTAAGTAACATATAGATGGGGTTGTTCGAGTTTAATCTATATGCGCAAGATGCAAAGTTGCCTACTTGCGAATTATTCCATAAATGTAGCCTAAAACAGCTGTTCGGATATAAACTTATTAATAAGTATTAATAAATGTGCGTTTATTATCTTCAGGGTCCGGCTAAACTCGAGAACAAAATAGACTCTAGTGTTAGGGCATTGTGATATGTCCAAATTTAAAGTGCGAGTTCGGTGACTTCAATCAAACACTACTGATATTTTTAGATTCCTAAATGATAGGTTAATTGTTGTTAATGCTATACTACAAAATAAAACGTCGAGATCAGATTCACGAATAATAACTTTAATGTTCTTAAGATCTCTATTAACAGGTAAGTTATAAGCATTAATTGTTAAGTATAATTTGTATATAAATTTTGTAACGTGATAAATTTAATATGTTATTTAACTATGATAAATTACGATAAATATTACATGAAATAAATGAAATAGATAAATATAGAAATAGTGAAAATAATCTTTAATTAATTAGGAGAATTAAGTCAATAACTTTAATATAACTAGAATGTATGACGTAAAACAAAGAAAAATTAAATTAAAACGTAACTGTATTCTTCCTCTTTAAAAGTAATAAATAACCTAAATCTTATATATCGTATTTAATAATGTATATCTTAACTAATATAAATAATATACTATATTCTTTTTTAAATATGATTGTTTAAATTGTCTTTTCAATATAGATGTGAGATTTTAAAGAATACTTAAGTAATTGGTGCAGGATTCTGGATAAAACGGGATCTCAAAAGGTTTTGGAAAGGCAGGTTTTTCGTCGGCGTTCGAACGGCGTCACCCCGGTCAAAAACACTTTCTAACGAACTGCTTCTCGGCAAATTGCTCTTGGCAATATTTTTGTCACTGGTACACGTACGAACTTGAAATATGTGTCCAACTGGAGCTGGGAATATTGGTAAGATGTTTAACTAATTGGACGTATGAATTTACTTGTATTTATTGTAATTTTCTTCTTGTTTTTAGTGATACACTCAAAAATACGTCTGGATGCTTTAATGGCGATTTTTCAAGTTACGCTAACCTTCTTTTATTTTTGTTACTTGATTTTGATTCGTTCATCGGTATGTATTCATTTAATCTCGACAATTACTACTAATGAAAATGACAATTCAATAATTTTAAATACATTTACATGTTGTAATAAATATTTACTTAATTTTAAAACTAATATGCATATAATGTGTATGTCAAAAATAATACATTATGCTGTTTTTATTATGGGATATTTTCCCGCGATTGACAATTCAAATTATGTACAGTTATACCTAAATAAATGGCGTCATTAATGATTTATCAATTAAGTTGATATTTTTTGTAAATACAAATTATCGAACTGAAAATACTATTACAAATGAAATGTTAGATTATAAATGTGTGAATGTCTTAAAAAAAATAATTAAACTTGCGTATTCAACTTTATTGATTTGACGTGGGAAGAATTCAGTTTTGACATATAATTAACTATTCAATAACTTATTTATATACATTAAGAGATTGTCCTTTTGCTTATTGGGGCATACTTGAGTGTGGGCTTGACCTACCTCAATATGTATATATATATCATTTGATAAATTCTTGGAGTTTCGGCTTTATATTAAATATTTTAAATATTTTTAAATTAATATGTTATTTCGCGAAGTAATGTGAATGTAAACATTCCTGTCTACAATTATGCCGCTAATGATTCGAAATTTTAATTTGAAAAAATTTCGTCCTAGGTGTGACTTGAACCCACGTCCAAGGTTTTCTACACCATCTCTAACCATTGAGCTACGAGGACTTGGTTTCAAGTTTATTGGAAATGCCTTATAAGAAACAGATATTAATATTCTGTCAGCTGGAGATTGCTATTTTTCAATCAATTTTTAATAATACAGAGATAATTTCTTAGCCGTTCATGTAATATATCATTTAATAAATTCTTGAAGTTTCGGCTTTATATTAAATATTTTTAAATTAGTATGTCATTTCGCGAAGTAGCGTGAATGTAAACATTGCAAATTACAAAGCAAATCATACGAAATTTTAAATTGAAAAATATTGTCTATTTTGTGACTTGAACCCAAGTCTACAGTTTGCCGGACTGTCGCTTTTACCACTCAGCCACAGTAGACCTTGGTTCAAGCTATTTATAAATGCATTATAAAGTAACAGTGTAAATGAATCAGATGTCAGTTATTGAATGTAGATCTCAAGTTTAAAGCAAAAGTCAGTTTTGAAAGTTTTTACACTGTTACTTTATAATGCATTTCTAAATAGCTTGAATCAAGGTCTATTGTGGATGAGTGGTAAAAGCGACAGTCCGGCAAACTATAGACTTGGGTTCCCAATATAGACAATATTTTTCAATAAAAAATTTCGTATGATTTACTTTGTAATTTGTAGACAGCAATGTTTACATCCCCAGTTACTTTGCAATTACATACATACTAATTTGATATTTGTAAATATTTCATATAAAAGCCGAAAAACTCCAATAATTTATCAATTGTTATATCTAATAAACGGCTAAGAAATTATCTAAACACTCATATAGCTATGGAGTAATGGTTAGCAATTTCAAACATTCAAGTCTGACATCTGCTCTCAAAATACTGACATCTGCTTTCAATAACTGACATCTACTTTCAAAATAGGCATCTGCTTTCAAATCTGACGTTTGCTTTTATAACAGACACCTGCTTTCAAAACAGACATCTGCTTTCAAAACTGACTTCTGCTTTCAACTTGACACCTACATTCAATAACTGACATCTGATTCATTTACGCTGTTTCTTTATAATGCATTTCTAAATAGCTTGAACAAAGGTCTATTGTGGCTGAGTGGTAAAAGCGACAGTCCTGCAAACTGTAGACTTGGGTTCAAGTCCCAACATAGACAATATTTTTCAATTTAAAATTTCGTATGATTTGCTTTGTAATTTGTAGACAGCAATGTTTACATCCCCACTTACTGTGCAATTACATACGTATTAATTTGATATTTGTAAATATTTCATATAAAAGTCGTAAATCTCCAATAATTTATCAATTGTTATATTTAATAAACAGCTAAGAAAATATCTAAACACACACACACACACACATATATATATATATATATATATATATATATATATATATATATGAAAAAATGTGTGAAAGTCGTATCCATCCGGGATGTGTAGACGTCGACGTTTCATAGTTATTACTAATTGTCAATACACCGTACCCAGAAATATGCAACGAATTAAAGCGGCAATGTCATGTATGTGAGAATTCAATAATTATGAGTTCTCATTGGCATTACGTTTATCATATATATATATGTATATATATATATATATATATGTATATATATATATATATATATATATATAATAAAAAATTAATTAAAATTCGGGTAAGCGGTCAATTAAAAAACTCCTTTATTAAATTACCCTATATTTCGCGACAGACTTTGTCGCTTCTTCTGGGATAACTACAAGATTAATGAGATTAGTTACCCCAGAAGAAGCGACAAAGTTTGTCGCGAAATATAGGGTAATTTAATAAAGGAGTTTTTTAATTGACCGCTTACCCGAATTTTAATTAATTTTTGATAATATATCACGGTCGATAATTTCTTTTCAATTATATATATATATATATATATATATATATATATATATATATATATATATTTGGACCACTTTATGATATAATAAACAACACCTTGTTATTGTTATCGAACCCTGGGATTTATTTTTTTATTTTTTGATATTGTCTGCACGATCCCTTCGGATTTGTTTGGCTTGCCTTCGGCAGCTTCTGTGTTATGTGTGCAAGTTGAGATCATAAACACGGTGGTGCCTATTTTAAAAAGAACCTCTCCCTAGCTCGCCTCTAAACTGGCTAGCATCTCAACCTAAGATCTCCTGGTATTTGTGTTGGTAAGTTGAAGATAATTAGGAAAGGCACGTGTAACAAAATGTTCAGCAAAAGTTTTGAGTCCTTTGGTAAATCATTCGGCACAATCACTTCCTCTATAGTTTTGAAAAAATTTTTCTGATTTTCTTGATATTTATTTTGATTTCACATAGTATAAGTAAATATTCCAAATTGGAATATACAATGAAGCGCGCTTTCGCTTTCTTTTCAAAAATTTTAAATTTAATAAACTTGTTATCTTCTGTGGGCAATCGAATCATAGATCAGTTAATTTCTAGACAGTCTACGAAATGTTTATCGAGAGCGGTTTTCGTATAAAAGTAGTATAAACAGCGGCCATAAAAAGACTTTTTCTTATCATGCTTTG
Source organism: Melolontha melolontha (assembly GCA_935421215.2). Taxonomy (NCBI): domain Eukaryota; kingdom Metazoa; phylum Arthropoda; class Insecta; order Coleoptera; family Scarabaeidae; genus Melolontha; species Melolontha melolontha. The sequence continues at coordinate 21,213,107 of OW285243.1, read as the reverse complement.
ATAGCTGTGTGGATAGGAGGCGTGATAAGTTCTTAATCCAGACATCGTAATATCTAGGCGTTGATTTATTATCATCCTTTGGCTCTTCATCTTCGTATAGTAAAAGTCTTGAATAAGTAACAAATGAAGTAATGAAGTTGTCATTAGTTTTTTTTCAAAATATAGATATTTATTGAAACGTCGTTTTGTTTTTCAAAGCGTGTAATTTGTTTCATTGTCATTGCAAACTGAATTCCTGTTAAATTTAACACAGATGATTTTTTATCATTATTTTTTATTATAAACATGCTTCTTTAATTTTAATTTGTTTAGATACTTTAATATAAGATGATCCTAGTTGAGGTGTAAATTTATTTGCAGGTATATGACCTAGTCGCCGTCTCTTTCTTGAAACTCTTCGAGATCGGGAAGAATTTATTGTTGTATGTAGTTAACAAATCATTCCTGCAGTGTGAGTGTGATTTGGTAAATGTGAATATGTTTAGTATTAAAATATTTTAATTCATTAATTTATTTATTTATATTATTTATAATCATTTTTATCACGCTCTTATAACTACTGAATTTATCGAGCTTTCGATGCCCGCGTTTACTTATGTAATCTACAAAATATATGAATGTATTTATAGAGAGATCATTATTTCGTCGCTTATCTCATATTCTAAAAGGTCGAAAAACTAAAAGAGGTCTTATAATTTAGTTATAAACTATTCCTTGGATATTATCAAGCTTTCCAGAAAAATGTCAGGTCCTTATGTGGGTCAAACGCATTTGAAATATATATGCGGTAAGTACGTTGTAAGAACATGAATCTTTCAGTGGGTACATCCTCGATGACTTCCTTGGTTTCCAACTTAATGGATGATCATTAAATTTGAATTGTTTGAGTAGTTTATATGTTAATAAAAGCGTAATTTTGTTATAGCGTTGTATTTATGAATAAATTATTCTATTAGCAATTAAGTACATGGTACTGATAGGACTATACAAAATATTGTCATTGAATAAATAGATAATTTGTTGATATTGTTTTTGTGGTCAACAGTCCATACTCAGTTGAAACTTTGTCTTATGAAATGTAATCGATTCATACAATTAAAGGTTGGAGTGTTTAAAGCTTGGCAAGTACAGTTGGAGATGCAAATTCTGGGGTACCACATAGATTAGTTTTGACATCAGCATCTTTTTCGCTGTATATCAGCATTTTCCTACCTAAATCAGTTTCTTGCTGGCATTCAATGTGTTGGGTATGTAAATAAGTAACGATTTTTCTTATTATAACTACTCGAATATTCATTCAAGGTTAAATTGATGTTAGATCAGTGAAAAGTGTTAATGCTTTCAGCCTTTAATAAAGAGAGATTTTGGTTGAAGAGCAAGTATAATACATTTATCACAAGACATCCTATGTGTAATAAAATAGAAACTACCAAATTAAATTTTTATAGAGATGTTGTAAGACTAATTTGTCATTATCTCTTAGGTTACGTCAAATATATTATTGGCAATCTAGATCAGGATACAAAAATTCAAAATCGTGCAGTTTGGACATGCGAAGGACTGTACTTAGATTATAAACAACCCTTTTGAAGAAAAATATGATGCTAATTCGAACGCATTAAGCACAAATATATCGATTTAGCGCTGTTAATGTGTTGTCGTATTCACATGTTCTTTATTTTGTGTACCTGCTTCAATTATATGGTGAAGGAATTACTGTACTTGTTATGGCTGAACGGTGCAAATGGCAAGAGCGTCGGACAATAGAAATGCGAGTTTCGTTGGGAGAGGGTTGGGATCTCAGGACAGACGTGTAAGAGGTTAATTTTTCGGAATTAATATCCTCTTCATTTAGTCTTAAACGTTGTGGAAGTGAAAGTCGAATTATTCTATTTTTAATGAGTATAGACATTGTAATATTCATTAATGTTATTCGTATTCTAATATTAACTTTATGAATGTATTAAATAATGTATAATTTCGTTCACATGTACGTCCACGTCGGAGTGAGAATTTACAAGGCGTTAATATTTACGACTTTTAGAAATATCAAATATCATTTTCAGTACGGACCTATTCGCGGATTCGACCGAAAAAGTATTCAAATGAATTTTTGCATATTATGCTGGAAAAGGAGTCGATGTGGGGTGAAGAAAAAGTAAAAGAAAACGAGACAGGGAAAAAAGAGAATGAAAAATAGACTCGAAACCTAGAATTAAATTATTCATCGCCAACGCGTGGAACTGACGGTGTTCTTCTGCATATCGAAAGGGAGATTCTTACTTCATTTGGACGCGGCACCGTTTCCTAGAACGCGCTTGATAAAATGTTTTTTTTCTTTTAATGTCGAAGTTAAAAGTATACGTACATTTATTACTACTAACTGCGATATCTAAATTTGATAATATTGTTTACAAGTTCTTACTACTTTCAATTTCAGTCAGTTATTATTATTATTATTTATCAAATACCCCTACCAAAAGTAAATTTTAATGAATACTATTAATTAAAATCTCAACAGTAATATAAACAATCATATTAAGTATATTTTAACTAAGATTTAGTAACACCACCATTTACAATTCGCATAGCAGCTATTCTGTCCGGCATACTTTCAGTGCAATGGTTAATCGTTCTTCATTTCTAAGCTATGTTGCTAAATTTTTTCAGTATTGATTAGATATGTTAGTTATAGTCTTCTATGATGATCAAAGACGGCAGACTATGTGCCCACACTGTAAAATTTAATATATAATAAATTTAATATATATGTTTATATACTGAAAAGGATTGTTCGACGTTGAGAAATGTTATATTTGCATAGTTAAAGCGCTCTTTGTATCTGTACAATGGATCTTCAGTATTGGTAAAAAGGATGTTATATTTGCATAGTTAAAGCGCTCTTTGTATCTGTACAATGGATCTTCAGTATTGGTAAAAAGTTGCCCTAATTTTGTAAAATCTACATTTTTATCTAATACACCTTATGTGTATTATTTATTAAATTTAACAGTGTGGGCACATAGTCTGCCGTTTTTAATGATGACACAATAGTTTTTAATATGGTCCATAAATATTCCATTGGAGTCATCTTCATCACTCCAATATTTGTGGGAGAATTTCCACCATATAGCCCAGATCTCGCTCAATACCACTATATGTTGTGTCCATTTGAGGATTATACTGAAAGGAAGGAGGTTTATTTGTGTATTAAGTATACCCAGCCTTCAGAAGAAACGTGAAAGAGTTGGTTTGAGGACTAGTTTCGAAGAATGGCAAGAAAGTGGTGGAAATTATTTTGAAGCTTGCGAAAAGTAAAGCTCTATTACATCATTGATTGATTCGGCATTTACTTGATGAAGATCCATAATTTAAAATATGAATAAGACTACGGTTCTAATCTTCACTTTTAATCGTAACACGACAATTGTTTCGCCAACACATTGGCTTCCTCAGATACTTACATCTAAAGAGTATGTTACAAACTAAATTAAAATATATATATATATATATAAAATCAAGAAGGTTGGTATTATTTTTAAAGAAATCTATGAATTTACACAAGTACTGTCGGTAGTGAGAAAATGTGGCACATCTGGTCGGCCCTAACTGTTATACTATAGGGTACTAAACATGTTTACGCATAAAATTTGTTTAATAAACTATATATACATTTATATTATCGTCTAAACAGATTTTAAGTTAATAAATTTAATAAAGGCGAGTTATTTAAATCTAATTGGTCATTTAATAAAATTTGTGAGTGTTTTAATTTATTGATTTCGAAACTTTCCAGTAAATTTAATTTGTTGCCTTTACTTTCTAAATGCAGAATTTGAAAATCTTTATTGAAAGTGTAGTTTTTTTCTAATAGATGATTCGCAAAAGTGGAATCTTGTTTTTTATTTCCTAACGCAGAACAATGTTCGACAATGCGTTTTTCAAACGATCTTCCTGTTTGACCGACATATATCTTACCGCATCCACACATTAACTTATAAACTCCAGACTTCTTAGTTTTGTCTGTTTTATCTTTATTGTTTTTAATATGTTTGGATAAATTATTATTAGTTTTGAAAATCGTGTTAATATTAAGTTTTTGTAAATCACTTGAAATATGCTTATTAAGTATCCCAATGTACGTTTGTAATCTAAATTTTGAATTTCCCTTATTCTTTATTGTTATAAATTAGAATTTGATATTTACCTTAAAGAATTTCATGCTGACATAACTATACATAATTCGTCAACACATCCCATACACGAGTTTCCATAGTTTCTTACATAGATTAATTAATTACCCATTATCCAAAGAAAATTATGAAAAAGAGTTAAATTTAGTCAAATAAATAGCTATCAATAACGGCCACACAGATACTTTAATTGAAAATATACTGACAAAGAAACTTTTCAAAAAAGCAATCTCTATGGTATATCCTGCAATAAAGGATAAGGGAAATTCAAAATTTAGCATAATAAGCATATTTCAAGTTATTTAAAAAAACTTAATATTAATACGGTTTTCAAAACTAATAATAATTTATCCAAATATATTAAAAACAATAAAGATAAAACATATGAAAATAAGAAGTCTGGAGTCTGTAAGTTAATGTGTGGATGCGGTAAGATATATGTCGGTCAAACAGGAAGATCGTTTGAAAAACGCATTGCCGAGCATTGTTCTTCGTTTAGAAATAAAAAACAAGATTCCACTTTTGCGAATCATCTATTAGAAGAAAACCACACTTTCAATAAAGATTTTCAAATTCTGCATTTAGAAAATAAAGGCAACAAATTAAATTTACTGGAAAGTTTCGAAATCAATAAATTAAAACACTCACAAATTTTATTAAATGACCAATTAGATTTAAATAACTCGCCTTTATTAAATTTATTTACTTAAAATCTCTTTAGAGGATAATAGAAATGTATATGTACAGTTCATAAAGTATAAGTTTTCAGTTCGTACTGCCCAAGTGTGAACCGCAAATTGTACTTTATCTCTTTCTAACACACATGAACACGCGCTGTAATACTACAGACGTTTGTCATTTTGAGTTAAGACGTACGTCTTTGAAATATTATATTAAATAAAAAGGATAGGTTGTCTAGGAGATAGTCTTATGATATTCGATATTATGTCAATATTGTTGTTTATTGACTTTGTTTCCGGTATTCTGACTTCTAGGTTAAGCATTCTTCCAATTTGAATATTTAGTTTATCAAAAATTACAAAATCTGGTTTTTTGAGAACAATACTGATAATAAATAGTAATATCAATTAGTGGCAATAATTACGAAATTGTTTGATTATTACTTTGACATTTATAACCTATGTATTTTACAGAATATTTCTTAGATGCCAAGTAAACCTCTTGGTTCTCAAGCGAAACAGCTTGTATTAAATCTTTCAGCCTATTAACAGGTAAAGGAGAATGGTGGACCATTTATGTCCATCGACCGCGTTCATGAGGTAATTCACATAATCAGTTAGATAAGGCGGTATTATGAAATAAGTTTTATTTTAGAGGGCAGCAGAAGCCCTTAATATATCTAGTAGAACGGTCTACACTATTAAACATCGTAACATTCAGAATCCAGTCTTATCGTCTCCTAGCAAAAAAGGTCTTGTAAGAAGGCAAAAACTAAGGACTTAGCAGAAGCAACTAAAATGGAAGTTCGAAATACTGTTTATGACATGTATAAAGAAAATATGTTTTTAATATATTGTAAATATTTATTACATGTTAAAATTTTTCAGAAAAACATCTTACCTTAAAAAATTTAAGCAATGTTTTGGCTATGAAAGAATTTGTTCATACATGTACAACTACTTTAGCAATATTGCTTAAAGATATTGGTTTTAAATATAAGAAAGAGTGTAACAGGAGAGCGCTCACAGAGAAATTAAATATAGTCTGAATGAGAAATGTATTTTTAAGGGAATATATGAATAACTTAAATTCAACTTTATGTCAGGTTATGTTCCTTGATGAAATTTGAATCTTTTCGAAAGAGAATAGAATGAAATCCTGGCAAAATGATAATATAAAAAGTGTTAGGAAGCCCAAAGACTATGATGGTAAACGGTTTATTATTATACATATTGGCACAGAAAATGGCTTCATTAAAGGAGTTAGTCTGATTTTTCCATCAAAAACAATCACTGGTGATTACCATGGAGAAATGAATGGTGACTCCTTTAAGCAATGGGTAAATGATCAGCTTATACCAAATCTTGAGGTACCATCACTTATAATAATAGATAATGCTCCTTATCATAGCGCTAGTCAAAATAAACAACCAAATACCTCCTCAAAAAAACAGAAATTATGGAATGGTTGAGAAAAAAAGATAGAAGCTATTCACCTGCAATGACTAAGAATGAATTAATTCAATTAGTAAAATATCATAAAGAAGAGAAGATATTTATTATAGGTGAAATAATGTGAGAGTGGACATGAAGTTTTAAGATTACCTCTGTACCATTGTGACTTGAACGCAATTGAAATGATTTGGACTAAGGTTAAAAACTATTATAATTCAAATATAGGAAGAAATGGTTATTCAGATGAAAGAGTTAAAGAAATGTGGAATGAAGCTTTGCAACAGTGTGATGAAGTTACTTGGTATAATTGTGCTAGGCATAGGGAAAATTTAATTAAAAAATAGCATAGCGGGAGCAATTTCTTGATAGGGCAGAGATTGCTACAATAATAATGTAAATGACTCAAGTTTTGAGTCAGAATCAAAAACTGACTAGTTTTCATTCATTTTTGTAACTCCATTCGCATTAAAAATAACATACCTATTGCAAATAATACAAGTAATATTTTTGAGGTTTTATTTGGATGAAACAGGAAAGTTTACTTCTATAAAAGTTCACTAAACATTAATAAGCAGGTAACTATCTTATTTTGACAAAATATTTTTGTATTTATATTTTGTAGAAGTTTAATATGGCTACATTAATACTGCCATAAAAACCATCAATGTGTATCATTTGCATGCACATAATATAAAGCAGCGAAGAAATTACTGCCACTGGTTCAACGAAACATTACATGATAAAGATCTCGTGGCAAAGTTTTATATGAATGAAGTTTGTTTTTTTCTTATTGGTAGTGTACTAACCTGCAAAATTATCAAATGTAGTTATCAGAAAATCCTCATGTATTTGTTAAATATTATCTTCATCTAATAAAGGATAATATGGATTTGGATTGTATTATTATACCATTATTTTCTTAAGAAACAATAAAATATTAAATGTAGACTATATAAATGTTTCTTTTATGTATAATTTTATAAATGTAATTTGACAACATATATTTACAACTTTCAAAAAGTTTTAATTCTTTTTCAAAGAGTTACGAACATAACTTTTACATTCTTTTCCAATATATTTAAATTTATTTAAAATATAAACAATATATAAGTTAAGTAGAAATCTAAATTATTCATCAAATTAATACATTCCCAATCTTCTTAACCCAGATATAGTGCAAGAAAATGATTTTGGTAGGTATGTCGTTCTTAATAATGCAAACACTTTTAACACTAAAGATCTTTTCAATACCTCATTTCACTATTGATATCTGACTTGAAATATTTCTTTTTAAATAAATTTTTGATCGAATATTTTCGTGAGTTTATAATTATAAATAATATTTAAAATAATTTGTTCAAATATTAAAGTAATAATTTCGGCATAGTTTTCTTGGATAGAATATATTTATACAGAACTAGAAAAGAAACAATACTTTTGAACTATTAATGTTCCCACCTTACTCATTATTATTATTTTGACATGTAGGTTATGTATATGCTTTCTTTGGTTATATTGCAAGTAACATACTAAAATTTTGACAATATTGAAACATGACGTTTATATTTTATGATGACAAACGGTTATTTCCGCGATTGAATACTGACTTCATTTGACTCTGCAGTACTGATTTGAATCATATGCTTCGAATTTGACCTTGAACTGAAAACTTATACTTTATGAACTATAGTTTATTATGCAAATTTTATCCGTAAACATGTTTAGTATCAAAAAAGTCTTTCTTTGGAGACTGTGGTTAAGTAAAAACTTAAAAAAGGTGTATAACCCCTTACCACAATTATTAATCGTATCCTAAATACGTATTTCGACAACTAAGTTGTCATCATCAGTAGGTAAAACCACTAATCAAGGTGTAGCACATGGGGCACAGTAAAGCTAGAACACCGCTTACGCAACAACTACTTTACACGGCGTCCACGTATAGACTAATTTAAACATGCAAATATATCTAACGAAAAGATCGACAAACTTACCTCTCTTAGCGAAACGGCATTCACATATGTTTATACTCCAATTTGAAATATATCGAACGAAAGATCGACAAAAATTACCTCTCTTAAGGAAACGGCACTCAACATGTGTTAATACTTCAATTTAAAACGTCGACGACCCTTTTATGGTTCTAAGAATGAAAAGAGACAAGTGAAGGGGATCGGTGCTATATTAACGTTCATGGAGTGTTTGTTTTTAGCGATATGAATGCTTTCGTAGGCGTCAAGATCGACAAAGCTTCAAGAGTCAAAAATTTAATTGCCGAAGGTCCGTATGTAGAAATTAGGAGAAACCCGTTACCTAAAATGATTAGTCACACAAAAAACGCGTTAAAGAAATGTCCAATTTTAATAACTTCTACACAAAAGTATAAATTGAATGTTAGTAATCCTTTAGTACCAAGAATGTATTGTTTGCCGAAGATACATAAACCAGGTAACTCGATGAGATCTATCGTTTCAGGTATCAACTCACCGACTTACTTGATTTCCAAATGGTTAGTGAATGAATATAAAAATTTACCCGTAAAACCAGAAAATTTGTCAGTTAGTAATTCCTTAGAATTTGTTAAATTATTTAAAGATTGTGAACTGGAAGCCGGGGAAATTTTAGTTTCATTCGATGTAACGTCTTTATTCCCCTCGGTACCTATTCCAGAGACTATGAAATATTTAGAAAGCTTGCTCCACAAGAATAACATTGAACCTTCAAAAATAAAAGAATACATGAGATTGACAACTCTGTGCATGACGCAAAATTGTTTCCAGGTAGGAAAAAAAATTTATGAACAGAAACAAGGCACAACAATGGGTAACTGCCTATCTCCTTTCATAGCCAATTTATTCATGAGTCAATTTGATGTAGAATTTAGAAATAACGCTAAATATTTCCCGAGAGTCTCGAGGTAGGTATGTAGATGACTTTCTCGCGATTTTTGATACACGGAAATGCGAATTAGACATGTTCGTTAATCAATTAAATTTGAAATTTCCGACGATTAAATTTACGGTGGAAAAGGAACACAATGGCAGGATAGCATTTTTAGATACTTTACTGATTAGGAATAAACATAAAATAGAAATCGACATTTTCCGGAAAGAAACCAATGTTAATAGATTCATCATCGCGGATTCAAATCATAGTTATCAACATAAGACAGCTTCCTTTAATTTCTTAGTCAATCGGTTACTAAATTTTCCGTTAACAAAAGAGAGATATGAAATAGAACTGGATTTCATTAAAAATATCGCGACATATAATGGCTTTGACATAGAAATAATCAATAAATTAATTAGAAAAACAAAAATAAAAAATACAATCCGCGAATCCACAAGTTTGATATCTCAAAGTAACCAGGAGAAAAAGTACATGTGTTTACCTTACCACCCATCACGAAAAACATTAATAAAGTTGTGAAAGAAAGAAGTCTCCAAGTTGTCTTTCGGTCCGAAAATACTATCAAAAGTCTCCTAGGGAATACTAAAGATAGAGTTAATTTTAATTCGAAATCAGGTATATACGAAATTAGTTGCGATGATTGTAATTTGAAATATATAGGCCAAACAAAATGACCAATAATAACACGGTTTAAAGAACACATATCACATATTAAATACAATAGACAGGATAAATCTAACGTTGCTAACCTTGCTTTAAGTACACTACACAATGTGTCTATTAAAGGATTAAAGCTTGTGAAAGGCATTAACAACCCCCGCGATCTTGACGCCTACGAAAGCATTCATATCGCTAAAAACAAACACTCCATAAACGGTAATATAGCACCGATCGCCTTCACTTGTCTCTTTTCATTCTTAGAACCATAAAAGGGTCGTCGACGTTTTAAATTGAAGTATTAACACATGTTGAGTGCCGTTTCCTTAAGAGAGGTAATTTTTGTCGATCTTTCGTTCGATATATTTCAAATTAGAGTATAAACATATGTGAATGCCGTTTCCCTAAGAGAGGTAAGTTTGTCGATCTTTTCGTTAGATATATTTGCATATTTAAATTACTCTATACGTGGACGCCGTGTAAAGCGGTGCGTAAGCGGTTGCGTAAGCGGTGTTCTAGCTTTACTGTGCCCCATGTGCGACACCTTGATAAGTGGTTTTACCTACTGATGATGACAACTTAGTTGTCGAAATCGTATTTAGGATACGATTAATAATTGTGGTAAGGGGTTATATACCTTTCTTAAATGTTTAGTATCCTATAATATAACAGTTAGGGCCGACCAGATGTGCCACATTTTCTAACTACCGACAATACTTGTGTAATTTCATAGATTTCTTTAAAAACGTTGTAAAATAATACCAACCTTCTTGATTTTATGTATATATTTTTTAAGTTAGTTTGTAACGTACTCTTTAGGTGTAAGTATCTGAGGAAGCCACTGTGCTAGCGAAACAATTGACGTGTTACGATTAAAGATTAAAAGTGAAGATTAGAACCGTAGTTTTATTTCTATTTTCTATTACATCACTTTGATAGTTCCTTTTATATTACTAAGGCTGATACATTTTGTATTACGTCTCAGAGTTGAAGCGGGACTTCCACAAACTAAAAATCGATGCACTTGCGCAAAAATTAATAATTTTATTGTTAATCATAGACATACTATTTTCAAGATTTGAAGAAGTACAATAAAAAGTACTTTCGTAATTTAAGTTTCAATAATTAATCATAATTTTCTGAAATAAGAATTAAGAAATAGGAATAAAAAGAATTGTTAATATTTCTCAAATTTATTATCATTCAGTGTTTCGGCATTTTCAAAAGGATATTAGTATGCGACCCTTATATACTTATACCATGTGGCCGCGTGCGTCTGCACTATAGGGAAACCTAGTAGTGTAAGCAAAACACACAGAGGTGTCAGTGTGTTAGAACGGTAAAGAAGTAGACGCAATGTTCCAATGGATTACAAGAGAGCCTAGTATTTCGCATATCCCTATGATGCAGTCGTATTTGTCCAATAAATTCACATTTAGACGGTGTAGCCGCGCAAGCGCATTAGCTGTCGCTCCCACATATGAGTGTTAGTTGCAATGTTTATATCGTCAGGGGAACTACTCGCTCACAATATTTAATAAACCGCGTTGTTGGTGTACGTAACGGTCATTTAAAAAATGGAGTATTATACACCGGAGCAAAAACTCTTTATGATTAAACAATTTTACGGTGGTAATTCCGCGGAAGTAACTCGAGCTTTATTTGCAGCTAATTACCCTGAAAATCAAATTCCCAATGCAAGCACCATTCGTAGGACAGTTAATCGATTCGAAACTACATTTTCTTTAGTAACTAATAAGAATAAAGTTGTTCCGGATAAGAATATAAGTGATATAAAAATTCGAGTATGTGCTTTAGTCGAAGTAAATCCCACTATGTCGTCTCGACAAATTGCCCGCGAATTAGGTATCTGTAAAACAACGGTTCAAAAGATTTTACGTACTAATAAATATCGTTCATTTAAGAAGTAAATATTTTATTTTTAAGTATTTTATGATTGTTAAGTTTTTAGAGTGTAATACTACTATAATACTAAATATTATTTTCGTTAAGAAGTTTTTTTATGTTAAAGTCGAGTAGCTCTGTTTATGTATGTTTGTTTTTTTTGTTGTTTATGAAGCTGTGATGAGTTATTTCACTGAGATGTTATCAGTGATTATCTGATGCTTCAAACAACTGCAAATATTTACTTCTATCGGGAACACAATACCTCCTACACTGCTTTTCACTTGATTTGCCTACGAATACATTTATACGTATAACTTATAATTCGCCCGCTGTCGGTGTGGCAATTCAAGTTGGCACGCCCATTATAGTCGACCAGTAGTTACTAATACATGCATCGCGCTATCGATGGCGGCCACACTGTATGTATACCAAGTACTGATAGTGGACTTCGCCAATATGTTCAAATAAGAAATTATGATTTGTTATACAATACTTTCACATCATATTGCATAAGAACCTTCTAGTCTTTGTTATAATTTCGAACTAGCTTTAATCATAAGTGTTCATGATAATTTCTCACACAACGGTAATTTGTTTCACACGAACTGACGCTTCTCGGCTTCAAGCGTGTGACATTTAATAATTATTTCGATAAGGCCAGTATCCCAGCCACCCCTTGTCGCATTTTTTCTTGCTGGTTTTACGACCGCGTCGCTTAAATTAAAGAACTTAAATCGACGCTAACAAAAAACGATTCTTTTTCGTCGACGTCCACAGCCAAGCCAACCTAGATAAAAAGTCGAGGCAGCAAACGTGTTAGAGATAAGCGAAAGCAAAAAAATAAATGGCAGGAGTGGAAAGAATTTTGTGACTAGACCATAAATTGCATTAAGTTCTCATTTCTGCATTTCTGCATTTCGCGTGTCTAAATATGTGTATTTATCGAGAACCTTGAGTAAGGTATGTAGTAAGTGAAAGAGGTGCATATATGAATAAAGATATCGCGTTTTTAAGTATGCGTATTTATCGAGAACCTTGAGTAAAGTATGTAGTAAGCGAAAGAGGCGCATATATGAATAAAGATATAGACAAAGAGAAAGAAGAATAAGTTTAAGTCAATAAACTAGCTTTTAATACATAATTAGCCCCAGTTTAAATTTGTAGCGATTTCTTCAAACAATCTTAATTGATTGGGTGTTTCATGATCGTTTCAAAAGCTGAAAAGAAAAGCAGTTTGAATTGTAGAGCAGAAAAAGTTATTTAAATCAAGGCACATCAGTCTGTAAATTTCGAATAGCTTTACGATAGTCATTGTGGAATTATATCTCTATCTCAAGGGTTTATTTATATAAGAGAGTTGCCTCTAAGGATTCTGATTTATATGAGACCTCATTGTTTTCAATTCATTTTTGAATGTTAGGTAAATATTAAAATGTTTACTATTCAGAGAACAATAACCTTGTGGTAGAAATGTCCCCATCCATTTTCATAAAATTATCTTTAAGGACAAATACTTAAAAAGAGTAAAATGGGACAATTGCTATTCAATTTCTTTTCAAAGCAATCTTGTCTATACAGTGTGTCCACAGATTCATTCTCAACTTGGGGATCTCGCTTATTATGAGAGATAGAGATTTGGTTAAATGGGACCAACTACTCCAGAGGTAAAGTTGTACTCTATACACTAGCTTTGAATATTTAACGTACTTCGGGCGCTATTGCAAAAAAGTGAATTTTTGTTTTTTCGATCTACTAAAGTCTAGCACGTTTATTCCTGAGAATTTAACCAAAAGTGAGTAAAAAAAAAGATAACTCTTCTAAGAGATCTTATGAAGTTATGCTAATCAAATCACTAGAAAACGTGCCTTTCTAAAGTGCAATCGGCTTGATTTGAATTAAATATAATAAAAAGTAAGCTACAATTTAGTTAAGTTCCAATTAAAAGAATAAGAATTTCTACACCTACTTCAGAAATAAATCTCTTTTAAATTTATCGTCCTCTTATGAAATCTCAACTGAAATATTCTCCTCCTAGGGTTTTTGCACGGGCATATCGCTAGCACGCCATCTTAGACGCCATTTTGCACGTTGTGAAATTTCTCCAACCCAAAAATGAGGTCTCGCAGGAATTTAAGAGTCCAACGAAGAGGAAGGTAGCCAAAACAACGGTATCACCTCCAATAGTCGCTAAAGCAAATGCAGCGTCTCGGTGATTAGGCAAATTTGTCCAGCCCTTCTTGCTGGTCACAAAGATTACACGATGATGCCAAACGCAGACAGATAAATCCGGAATAATCTCGGGAAATTTGAAGTTAAATACGAAAGTAATATCGCAATCAGAATCCTGAAATGTTAATTGAACAAATTAGACAAAGATTAAGTGAAATAATAAAACCTTACCGCAGATAAAAGATTCACCACACAAGTGATATCACGAGTAAGCGCTTCGATGACTTAAGTACAAGTGCCCAACGGTCTAGGAACGAGAATAGGAAAAGCCGGTCATACGTCATTTTCAAGATCGGAAAACCGGTAATTTTTGAAAAGTAGGGAAATTAATTTTCAATAAACACAAAACAGATGCAGGAGTGAACAGCAAAGCCAAAAACGTCAGAGGGTTAATTAAATCTCCCTAATTAAAGATTTAGGATACATAAAAATGACCGAACGATAAACTAGGATACTGCAAAAGTTAGTGTAAAACAAATGTAGAGAGATGGCGTTCCGAGCGAGAGAAATTAAATAACGTAAAATTAATTGAATTGAATGAGTTAAAAGACGAATAGGCCCTAAATTAGATGCATGAATTTCTAAAAGAATTTCTACAATAAAGTAATCGATTAAAGGAACAAAATCTGAATGCATCAACATTCGGAAATATAGGGTCGGCCAAAGTATTAGAACATGAATAAAATTTGAAGGATTAAACGTTTGAAAAAGCTTAAGTTACACGAAAATTAACAATATAATAAAATAAAATAGAATCAATCGTATTTGTTGAGAAATAGGAGGACCAAATTGACTTGAAGAGGTTAATAATGAAGTAAATGAATTAAAAATTCCAGCATGAACTCAAAATGATTTCTCGCCCGTAACACATTGTAGCTCAACTGTTATACTTACGACCTATTCAATACACATGTCGTTTGGTGATGAGATCATATTGGAAACGCTATAATTCATTACCGGTGATAAATTTGTTAAATAAATTACAAAAGCTATCCGCAAATTGGATAAAACAGCGCGGTGTATCCACATTTCGTCTGTTCGGAAATATGGTATCAGCTTTGCGCACAACCTTTTTTTGACCAACTTTTCGTGTACGATCGTGTAAATACTTAATATTAAGATCTTCTGCTATCATTTTACACATTATTTGTTGGTCAAAGCCCAGAGGAAAACGCACACGCTTTAGATTTTCAGCACGAGTCCAGTTTCGACTAATCTTCTAGGGACATATGATCACTCTTAAACCTGAAAACCATTTGCTAATTCCTACTACTGATTTGAAGGGATAGGAAATAAATTTTCAAAATGTAGTTGCTGGAAAGTACACCGTAGATTGTTTCACCACATGTGCACGAGTGTATGATGGTGGACATCGTCATTTTATTCTTAGTGCTGAACCTTAAATAAAAGTTGAATATAATCACAAAGTGTTTTATCATAATACTGTACGCTGCACTTAAACTTAATATCTAAAGCTAAGAAGTTGCAAATCAAATAAGAAGTAGAACTTTTTTGTGGAATGCTTTAGATAAAACTCACTTGAGCACTGAACCTGTGCAACCAAAGTAACTTTCTCCACATTTAACTATATCAATTCGAATGAGGAGAGCTATCTATGATATAAACTATATATATGGGCTGATGGCTTTAAAGTAATTACATAAATTTTCCAAACTTGCTTAGTAATGATAAAGATATATTAAACGTATTTACTTACAGAATAGAATTAAGTATTAAATAAGCATAATAAGCAGACTATACTATAATTTAATAACATTTAAGGTATTAGTTACTAAGAATTGTACCTGAAATTCCGCTCATATAAATAACACAGGCCTACAAAAAAAAAATTTTTTTTGGTGCATCTCTGTTTGTTTGAATTGTCGACAAAGTAGGTAATGTACAGTATATTGACATACGTCATTTTAACTCATCAGCTCTAGTTTACCTACTACCCTCATTGTGAATTGTCGTCGGTCTTGTTATGGTCTTGTTCGTAACTAGTCATTATTACAATATCATCGATAAAGTTTGTGTTACTATCTCATTATGGCTAGTACGTCCAGACGTTGTGTTAACGATCCTGATATATTTTGTTATGTTTGTGGTGAATACATACTGAAAAATCAGCATAAATCGATTAGAAACACTGTGTGTCGTTTGTATTTTGCTTACTTCGGTATTGAAATTCTACACCAAGATAAAGTGTGGGTGCCTCATTGTGTTTGTAAAATATGCGTTGAACATTTGCGACAATGAGAGAGAGGGAAACGTAAGTCTTTGAAGTTTGGAGTGCCTATGATATGGCAAGAACAAAAAAATCATTATGACGACTGTTACTTTTGTATGATTAATATAGTGGGCATCAACAAAAACAATCGCCATAAATGGAAATACCCCAATATTTCTTCAGTACAAAGACCTGTTCCTCATTCAGAAAATGTTCCAATACCAACTTTTCACCAGGTAGTGCAGCAATCTCAGGAGGATAAGCTGAAATACCTATTTCTTCCCAAGTAGATGGTGACTTTCAAGACTGCGGAAAACATCAGATCCTAAGCCATTTTCGCAGAATGAGCTTAGTGACCTCATCAGAGACTTAGATCTTTCGAAGGAACGTGCTGAGTTACTAGCGTCAAGATTAAAAGAAAAAAATTGTCTTTCCTCAGATGTTCGAGTGTCTACATATCGCACGAGAGAGGGAAAGTTATAGAAGTTTTTTTCATCTCATGAAAATTTTGTGTATTGCTTTAATGTGAGTGGTTTGCTGGCTTTCATGGGTTTAACGATCTATCAGCCCTATAATTGGCGTCTCTTTATTGACAGTAGTAAACGAAGTCTGAAAGCAGTTCTTCTACATAGTGGAAATAAATATGCTCCCGTTCCAATTGCTCAGTCAACATGTGTAAAAGAAGAATATGAGGTAATTTCAAATCATTTAAAAAAAAAATATATATTGAACATAACTGGGTGATCTGCGTCGACTTGAAGATGGTTAATTTTTTATTGGGTCAACAGAGTGGTTATACTAAATACCCATGTTTTATTTGTCTCTGGGACAGTCGAGCTAAATCACGTCATTGGACTGCAAAAAATTGGCCTGTGAGAGATACTTTTGTTGTTGGGGAAAGAAATGTTATAAATGAACCCTTAGTTTCAAGAAAAAAAATCATTCTTCCGCCATTGCATATAAAATTAGGGCTAATGAAGCAATTTGTTAAGGCTCTCGATAGAAATGGTCAATGTTTCCAGTTTATTTCTCACAAATTTCCTAGTTTAAGTACTGAAAAACTAAAAGCAGGTATCTTTGTTGGACCTCAAATACGTAAGTTGATGAAAGACACAACTAATTTTGAGACTTGTATGAATGATGTGGAGAGGCTTGCCTGGCAATCTTTTGTAGCAGTTGCACAAAATTTCCTCGGAAATCATAAGGCCGACAACTATGTAGAACTAGTAGAGGAAATGCTGGTGCGATTCAAAGATTTAGGCTGTAATATGAGTATAAAATTACACTATCTCAATAGTCATCTACATCATTTCCAACACAATTTAGGAGATCTAAGCGAAGAACAAGGGGAACGTTTCCACCAAGACCTAAAAACAATGGAGAATAGATACCAAGGAAGGTGGGACAGTCATATGATGGCTGACTATTGCTGGGGAATCATGCGAGATTGCCCGAGTCAGTTTCATTCTATAAAATCACTCAAAAGACAATTCTTGATGTTTAATGTCAATCAAATATATATTTTTTCGTGAATTGTGTTTTTTTTTTCTCGGGATCTAGAGCTGACAGAAGAAAACGGGTAACATTTTTGATATCTCCATGTAAGACATACTTAAAATCGGGACTAAAATCTCCAGCACCAAAATGGTTGTAGGCCAGTGCAATTATATTCTTAAATTTAAATATACAGAATAAATATAGACAACATACAAAATGAATCTGTAACACCTTTAATACATCAGCATCCGGGCATACTCTCAGTTTATCTACTCAAGTGTTTAAGTACTGTTTTTACCCAGTAGAAAGCCAAATTGTCGCACGTTGTTAGATTTTGTAATTTTAACATCACAAAAAAATATACTTTGTACTATCGCTGTTCATAAACTACACCTTTTCTAGTGAAACAAATGTCAGATAATATGCTTGGCTTTATATTAAACAGTATCACTAAAGCGTTATAATTTCTTTAAAAAAAATAGTGTACTATACGCTTTGGATTGAATTAAAGGTCGATAATAGAACACCAGAGTTTCAGCCAATCCCATCTTATGTAATTCTCTTACTGACACCTGTAAGTTATTCATAAGTATTCAATTGTAAATAGGTAACTAATCCAAAGGTATTTTTAATAATATAAAATATTATTAAAAATCTGGTGTGAAGAACACAAATGCAGGTTCACTATTAATATTTTCTGTGAACGTGTCCGAATACATCCTATCCCCAGAGACGTAGATACGTATTTCGCTTTTCTACAAGCTCATCGGTACGCCCCTGCTGGAGAAAGGATATTTCCAGACACATTCACAGAAAAGAACCACCTCGCCCTATCACCGTAATTATCCAGACCGAGCGCAGAAGTAAGTCTCTATAGTAAGTAGTAAGTCTGTAGTAAGTCTCTGAAGTAAGTCTCTGGGGATAGGATGTATTCGGACACGTTCACAGAAAATATTAATAGTGAACCTGCATTTGTGTTCTTCACACCAGATTTTTAATAATATTTTATATTATTAAAAATACCTTTGTATTATACAAAACTGGTGGGGTTTACCTACTCATGTATGTTTCAATTATTCTGATAAGTAACTAATCGTTTTCTTTACGAACTAGTTTCATTTCAGCATTTTTATCAAAATTCGTTATTGCTGATTTTGATACTTTAGATGCTTTTAGATACAGAACCAACAGAAGGCACATCATCTGAAATTTTTTTATTAGCATATAGTTATTTTATGTAAGTTTATGTAAGTAAGACAAAAGTGCCACTAGTTCTTGTTTCATTTTAAGTAGTTTCATTTAAGTAAGTGCGTAAAGCATGGATACTAATTTTATAAGTACAGCTTCCTCAAACCAATTAATGTATTCTGTAGTGAAGTAACCTATTAATTCTAAATATATCAATAATTTTTTAGCATCTATTCTCAAGCATGTATAGTTTTTTGATTACATTGTTATATTGTAACGAGCCATCAAAAAAATTCATAATTGGAGTAGACTGTGAAATTGGGTTGGTACTTTAGCCACTTCCACGTAATGACATTTATTATATGACATTGAAACTATAAGTTTGTGTCAAATTTTTCAAAACTCTTATTAAGAAAATTAAATTTATTTAAAAAATGGTATTCAACATAGACAAAAAGCAAAAATTATCGAATGTTACTTCCGTACAGGTGTGAAAGTAAATGGCGAGTGGCATTATTCAATTACGGAATGCATGGCTGATTTTAGTGAAGAACATCCTGAATTAGTGTTTGACTACAATGATTTTTACAATGTTTTGACAAATTGTGTAAAGTTATTCAGAAAGACTGGTAGAGTCGGTCGAAAACCTGGAAGTGGACGGCCATCTAAACGTACAGCTGATAATATTGAAGCCCTTCAGCATATTATTGATGAAAATCCAAAAACATCCATTTCAGTAGTGACCCAACAAACAAATTTATCTTATGGTACGTGCCAATTCTTTCTTAAAATAGTCTTACCTTGTCATCTATACAAGCTGCAATGTTTTCAGGAACTTTTTCTAGTGGATTATTTAAGACGAGTGGAATTTTGTCAATGGTTTCAAAATAATCTACACAATCAGGATATCCTTAACACAGTTTTTTTCACGGATGAGGCCTGGTTTTATCTTTCTGGATATGTTAATTTACAGAATATGAGGTGTTGTTCCTCCGAAAATCCTCATTTTTTTGTTGAAAAAACATTGCATCCCCATAAAGTTGGTGTTTGGGTTGGAATATGTCGAAGAAGATTGGTGGGTCCCATTTTTTTTGAAGGTACACTTACTGCTGCACGATATCGCAATGAGATACTCGGCTCATTCATAAATCAATTGGATGATGAGGAATTACAAACTGGGTATTTCCAACAAGATAGTGCAACAGCACATACGACCAGAGAAACACTTCAATATCTCAGAGAATTTTTTGCTAACAGAATAATAAGCAGGAATACTGAAATCCCATATCCAACTAGGTCTTGCGATTTAAACATATTGCTATGAATTGTGGTATCGATTAAAGATATGAATTAGCCCACAATACACAACAGCTTGCTCGGTTTCACACAAGTCGGTTCAGCCTTCCTGGAGCTCTTGTATCTTCAGGTTACCCACAAGGGGGTATGTGTTAAATAAAAAGTTATTAGAAATAATAGTCACATTAACAACACAACATTTAATCAAAAATTAAAATAATAAAAAAAACTCTCTTAACAAAGTATTAAGAGTGTCTTATGCAACACTAATGCAATAGACTGAGGAAAACTTGTATGAATATTTACTCGCATACAAGGAAAAAACCTCAAATGACCGCGAATAAAATTAAACTAATTAAATAGTTAGAAAAACTTTCAAATTTAATTAATTACGTTAACCCCACCCTCAAACGTCAGACAGAAAATATAACTGTCAGCGCGCAACTCAATTGACAGGATCATGCGCTGAATAACATGATCAACTTTCCCTCCAAGAACCCTGACCTTCAAATTACTACGAACAAAGAAAGCAAAAGCTAGAAACAAAAAACTGGAATGTTGAAAATTTTCCTTGCTATTTATTTTACTATAAAATACATTAAATAAAATTACTGAATTTACGAGCTCATATCATATACAAATATCTTAAAGAAATAAATATAAACATAAATATACTTGCAAATGCACACGTACATTAATTAATGTGGTCGTCATACATCACTAAAAAAAATAATTACTTAAGGAGAGATTTCAGATAGATCGCACAAAATCAACATTTACAAGTATCCAAAACTCGTAATAAATCGAAAATTACCGTAAACACATCAAAGATCACAACCAAAAAACACAAACCGAAATTGACTCTAATACTTTGAATAAAGAGGAAGTCCTTATTCAAAAAATTAACTCGACCTATCTATCTAAAGGATAAGAAATCTCTGAATCTCCTTCTCGGAAATGAAATATATCCAAGCATAAAATATAAATCAGAAGACCGACTACGATAGATCTGCATCCGGCAACGGTCGAACTACCCAGTTCAAAACAAAGTTCGGACAACCTACAGACGTGGACAAATATACATATTATAATCAAATTTTAAATTAAATGTAAAAAATCTCTAATTATTAACCTGAAATAAAATGTACATAATTATTAATAGTCTTTTAATGTTTCTTTAATTTTTCTTCGGGGAAAAATCCATTACAATATGTGATTTTTTCGTATGGCCATACAACAAAAATTCGATTTATTCAACGCCAATTCATAATCTGGAACAACTGAGAATTCGCATAACAGAAAAGTGTGAAGAGATAAACAACTCACCGCAAGTGTTGCATAAAGTTTTTGCTGGATTGCGGAGAAGAGTTGGTTTGTGTTTAGATGGAAATGAACAACATTTTCAACAACGTCTGTAGCTATATGTAAATTTTGATTATGATTTCGATATTAAATAAATTATTTGTTTTCTTTTTTGTTGTAGTATCATTTCAATGCCATAACCTTTTTTTACAATGAAACCAAATGAAACTATCAAGCGTCAAGTAATGTGTCATTATGTGGAGGTGGCTAAAGTACCAACCCAATTTCACAGTCTACTCCAATTATGAATTTTTTCGATGGCTCGTTATAATACAAAAGTATTTTTAATAATATAAAATATTATTAAAAATCTGGTGTGAAGAACACAAATACAAGTTCAATATTAAGATTTTTTTTGTGAACGTTTCCAAACATAACCCTCCCCAGAGACGCAGATACGTATTTCATCTTTCCACAGATTCATCAGTACGCCCCTGCTGGAGAAAGGATATCTTCAGACACATTCACAAAAAAGAACAGATTTTTAATAATATTTTATACTATTAAAAATACTTTTGTATTATACAAAACTGGTGAGGTTTTACCCACTCATGAATGTTTCATTTATTCAGTTGTTATATTGTATAAAATTTCTTATGATTTTTAACAATCTGTTTTCTTTATTTATTTTTTATTGCAATATAAGAGAGGTATTGAATTATAAATAGAATAGGTGGTTATAAACGGACCAGTATAATTAGCAATACAAATTTAATTAGGCGTGTGCCAGATGTATCTGGCAAACGAACTCGTTTTGCCTCTCTTAAAGCCCACGAACGTCATAAATCCAAATTTACGTTGAAAAAAGCACATATCGTGTCTGAAACTGAACTAACCGACACTTTCGACTGTACGGGATACCATTTTCGAAGCTAGAACATTCCAGTCACATATGTTTGAGCACTTCGGACGCCATAAAAAGCGCATTAGGATTTGAAGGCGGTTTTGTTTGGTAGAAGGAGGACGATAGAACAGTGCCGGTACTAATGGCACCCCCTATATGTGTACGCAATAAAAGGCATTCACCTAACTATAAGTCCTCTCGGACTACGACTTTCTACGGTACGCATAGCGTCGGATAATAAAGAAATGTGCGAGTGTGTGTATGTGTTTTAGTGCGGTAACAGACAAAAAAGACTTAGTAACTAAGTCTTTTTTTGCATTTTCCTTGCTCATTCCTTTGTATGTATAATTTCCGTTTCTCGTTGGCTATATTTGTTGAGTATGATTAAATTTACGTAAAAACAAAATTTGATTTTTTGTTAACGATTTTCACAGCAATTATGACGTAATTGATGTGAAAGCTAAATAACTGAACTAAACTTAATATACAGGGTTAGTTAAAAGTATGGAGACGGCGATTTATTGTCGTTAATATTCATTTTAGGGATTTATGTCCAATATAAAAGTTTGTTAGGATATTTTGATCTACATTTGAGAATATTAGATTTTTTTTTCTTCAATTGTTTTTTAGTTACGCCTGTCCACGCATTTTTTTTTAAATGGGAACTAGTAAATTTTACTCTACCATTCGATAGAGTTTTTTTTCTGTTTACAATAATATTTTTGTTTTTTAAATTCATTTTAATAACTTTTTTACAAGAAAAATTAAACAAATTAATAACAAAGTAAATTAAAGTAAGTGTTCAAATTGTCGTCCATTAGTAATTTTACAATGACCCAATCAATTTATAAAACCCCGAACAGAGTTCTGTAAAAAATCTCGGGGAATTTCTTGTATCGTTCTGGTAATTCGGATTTGTAAATCTTCGACGTTATCGGGCTTTTCTTTGTAAACTTTGTTTTTTACGTATCCCCAAGAAAAAAATATAAAGGACTTAAATCTGGCGAACGGGCTGGCCATTCAATGGTTCCTCGTCTTCCAATCCATCTGTGGGGAAAAACGTTGTCCAGATATTGACGAACATTTACACCATAATGTGGTGGGGCGCCATCTTGCTGGAACCAGATACTGTCATTGGGCAGGTGTTCATTGTTTTCATGAGAATAGAGCGTAGCACTAGCAGGTATTATTTCATTTTGCAATAACTGCAAATACAGAGCCGAAGTTAAATTGCCATTGATGAAAAAGGGACCGATAATATGACCGCCTAGAATGCCAACCCAAACATTAACCTTTTGGGGGTACAGCGTATGGTACTCCAAAAACCAAGAGGGATTTTCCGATGACCAGTATCTGCAGTTATTTCTGTTTACTTCACCGGTAAGGCAAAAAGTAGCTTCGTCTGAGAAAAGAATATTGTTGACAAAATTTTCATTGTTATTGCAAATATTTAACATTTCGTCAGAAAATTGTAATCTCCTATCAAATTAATTCTGCCGTTAACTAGTGTAAAAGGTGTACCTTATAAGGTTTATACTTTTCAATTTTTAAAAACGACACGATCGATGACTGTGAAATATTGAAATTGGCCGCTAATTGATTGGTTGATAAATGGGGATATTCAGATACAGCCAATAAAGTATCCAGTTTGTTATCATCGCATTTTGCTGTTCTAGGTCTACCACTCCTTGGCAAATCTTTAACGCTACCCGTTTGTTCAAAGCGTCATAAAGTTTTACCAACAACGGATTTAGAAATTGGATTTCTATTTGGGTGCGTATCATTAAATACATTACTAACGTCTTGTAAACTTCTGCGTCTATCTCTTTAACCCAACATCATAAGTATTTCAATTCGTTCATGTTCACTTAAACTCGCCATTGTTAATATTAACAGCAACAAATTGCACAAATGAATTATTTCTGTCAAAGATTTGACGTACACAATAACCACTGATAAAATTATGTCGCTCAAGTTTGTTTATCGCTACGCTTCTGTCTATCTGCGATGTACCGAACATCTGTTAAATACATGAACCGGCTTTTTCTTATAAAAAAGTTATTAAAATGAATGAAAAAACGAAAATGTTATTGTAAACAGAAAAAAAACTTTATTAGTTCCCATTTAAAAAAAAATACGCGGACAGGCGTAACTAAAAAACAATTGAAGAAAAAAAAAATCAAATATTCTCAAATGTAGATCAAAATATCCTAACAAACTTTTATATTGAACATAAATCCCTAAAATGAAGATTAACGATAATAAATCGCCGTCTCCATACTTTTAACTAACCCTGTATAATAAATGAATCAGAAATTGAAAATAAATGTTATTTCAAAAGAAGGCGGAGGAAAGTTATTTATCCTAATCGTATGCTAATCATAAAAAGAAAGAATATAATGCGATTAAAAGTATAAAATATGGAAAGAAGGGAACATCCCAGAAAACTGGCACCGGGCTTTAATAGTATATATAAAAAAGAGACAGGAGAGACTGTAACAACTACAGGGGCATAACACTACTGAGTACAGCCATGAAGATAGTCGAGAAAATTCTAAATGGAAGAATTAGAAATATAGTGGAGAGTACATTAAATCAGGCGCAAAGTGTATTCAGAAAAGGGAGAAGTGCGCAAGATCACGTTTCCTCGTTGAAACAGATAACCCAGAAAGCCATGTGTGAGAAAAAAAACCGTATTTCTAGCGTTCATAGACCTGAAGAAAGAGTTCGACAAAACACCGAGGGAAAAAGTATTAAATATTTTGAAAGAAAGAGGGGTAAGTGTTAAAATAATAAGATTGATACTAAAAATTTACAGTAACAACGTTAACACTATCATAAATAATAATATAGAATCTGAAACATTTACAACTCAAAACGGTCTGATACAAGGGGGCAGTTTAAAGCCAACGCTTTTCGTAACATATATCGATAATACAAAATTATTTTTAATAATATTAATTTTAACATAATTTTAATATTATTAAAAATGGGGTGTGAAGAACACAATACAAGTTCATATGTATTATTGAATGTATCTTCTCCAAAGACGTAGATACGTATTTCACATTTCTACGTGATTGTCAATACGCCCCTGTAATATTATATATTATTAAAAATACTTTTATATTATACAAAATTGGTAGGTTTTACTTACTCAAGTATGTTTCAAATTATGTTGTTATATACGTATTCGGTTTACGCCGACAAGTAGTGAAGACACGATAATACAGTTTTTTTATAGATACGGTGGTTACCGACTATAAGGAACACCACCGCTAGTTCTGCGATTATTATATAGACAGCGTTGAATATTCCTTCACGCTTTGTCTTAATAATATCAGCGAGATAGCAAGGTAGTTATGTTTGTTGAATGTGTCTCTTCTCCAACAGGGGCGTATTGACAATCATGTAGAAATGTGAAATACGTATCGACGTCTTTGGAGAAGATACATTCAATAATACATATGAACTTGTATTGTGTTCTTCACACCCCATTTTTAATAATATTATATATTATTAAAAATACTTTTGTATTATACAAAATTGGTAGGTTTTACTTACTCAAGTATGTTTCAAATTGTGTTGTTATATATGGATAAAATAATAAAGAAATGTACCACAAAAACTAGCAAGTTCAACGTTGGACACTTACAACCACAAAGAGTAGATATCTCGGAAGGAGATTTCGCAGATGATGTCGTTATAATCGCTAAAAGTGAAAAAGAACTACAACAGAACCTAGAAATTTGGAACACAGAGCTGGAAAATAAATATAGAAATCGACGGGGTAAAAATAAAGCAAGTGAAGACCTTCCAATATCTTGGAGTGCCAATAGACGAAAAGGAAACACAAGAAGTAGAAATAAACCAGAGAATAGAGAAAACGTTAAAGCTCCATTATATGATGAACAAGAAATTCATAAACAATAAAGAAATTTCGCGAGACACAAAAATGAAAATATTTAAAGCGATATTTGGACCCATATATAACATTTGGCTGCGAATCCTGGGTTTTATGCGAGAGGCAAAAAAGCAAGTTACAGGCTGTCGAGATGAAATACCTGAGAAGAGTCCAAGGGGTTACCAAACTAGATAAAATTAGAAACGTGAAAATACGAGAAGACCTGGAAATGGAATCAACAATCAAATTCATATAAAAGAGACAGCTGGGTTGGTGGGGCCACTTGCAAAGAATGGAAGGAGTAAGACCAGGTAAAAGAGTGTGGGAAGCAAAAATACTGAAAAACAAAAGGAGGGGTAGGCCAAAAACACAATGGGATGGAGTAATAGCAAAAATACTGGAGACAAAGGAAATAACAATAAAAAAAATGGCGGAAGAAAGAAAAGGATGGAAAGAATTTCAAAAACTGACTTCTGCTTTCAACTTGACATCTACATTCAATAACTGACATCTGATTCATTTACACTGTTACTTTACAATGCATTTCTAAATAGCTTGAGCCAAGGTCTATTGTGGCTGAGTGGTAAAAGCGACAGTCCGGCAAACTGTAGACTTGGGTTTAAGTCCCAACATAGAGAATATTTTTTAATTAAAAATTTCGTATGATTTGCTTTGTAATTTGTAGACAGCAATCTTTACATTCCCACTTACTTTGCAATTAATACATACTAATTTAATATTTGTAAATATTTCATATAAAAGCCGAAAAGCTACAATAATTTATCAATTGTTATATATATATATATATATATATATATATATATATATATATATTCTAGTGGATTCGTGTCGTAATATAAATACACGAATTCAAGAACATCATTGCGTTGATATAATATGCATTGAAGTTCGAAGTGATTCCGTTAATATAGAGGTCACCAGAACCCGCATTTTAACAGAATAACGTTAGACCGTATGTGGCACAAAATATAGTCAATTTTCTTATTGCCTGAGCTGCCGTGGCTAACCTTTTTGCTTAACTAACCATCGGCAAAGGTACGAGTATATTAAATTTCATCGGTCTACTTGATAACAACCATCACCGACTAAAAACAATCTCTAGAAGCATATGGAAAGTGTATGAATTAACATTGCCCAATGAATCTGTTCGAGGTAATGCTCAATTTAAGTTGTTGTTCTTGCTCGTAGGACATTAATACATTTGTTGGTGAATTATGTTAAATATGAATACCTGAAAGATTATATTTAAAAATATGAAATGAAAATAATGAAGTGGCTAATTTACATAAATTAATGACAAGGATTTAACGCTCTAGTATTAATACATTTATACGCATTGCTGCAAAATGCCTTTTTTGGTAGAAATTAAATAAAATTTAATGATGTATAAATTAATCAAACATAGTATGAATGGCATAAACGAAATAAAAAGAAATCAATTGAGGTTGTGTCTTTTAAAAGGAACCTTGTACAGCATGGCCCAAAATGACCGAAGGGGTTTTAATTCCTTATAACTTTTCTATTATAATTTTTGTTTTTTTTGTTTTCAGTATTTTGTAAAGAAGACTTGGGGAATTTAAAATGGAACAGTACACAATTGAACAACGTGCCAAAATCGTTGAACTGTATTTCTCAAATCAACGATCCATTGTTTTGACTCAGTGTGCATATCGTCGTTATTTTAATGTGCGGGTTTGACCCTCAGAGTCAACAATAAACCGTCTGGTTGCAAATTTTCGAGAACAAGGGGCAGTAAGAAACCTTCCAGGTCCTGGCAGACGACGAACGGTGCACACGGATGACAATATTGAACGGGTACAGGAGAGTATTGGGAAGCTGGAGAAACATCAACCAGGAGACGTTCGACACAACTTGGCCTCTCAAGAGGGTCGCTGCAGAGAATTTTGCATACAATAAGAATGTTTTCATACAAAATTCAGCTTGTCCAACAATTGAAACCGACAGATTACCAGCAGCGACTTGATTATGCAATTTATTTTCGTCAAAAAGCAGAAGAAAATCATGATTTTATTCATAATTTAATTATGAGCGACGAAGCCCATTTCTAATTAAATGGGTTCGTTAATAGGCAAAACTGCAGGATACGGGCTACGGAAAATCGAAGAGTAGTTCAACAGCGAGAATTACACCCACTTAAGTGTACCGTTTGGTGCGGTGTTTCGTCGGAAAGGATAATTGGCCCATATTTTTTTGAAAATGAACACGGTGTCGCTGTTTCCATCACTGGTGTTAGATATCGGACAATGTTGGAAAATTTTTTAAGGCCAGCCGTGGAAAACCATCCGCAAGTATGGTTCCAACAGGCACACTGCGAGGGACACAATGGCTCTTTTACGCGACATCGTTGGTGAACGAATTATTTCCCGTACAAGCGATTTTAATTGGCCTCCGCGTTCACCGGATTTAACCGCTTTAGACTGTTTCCTTTGGGGTTATTTGAAAGGAAAAGTCTATATTAATAAGCCTCGAGCCATACAGCAATTAAAAATAATATACGCGACGAAATCAACAACATAACACCTGAAGTTTTGCGAAAGGTTATGGAAAATGTTTTGGAAAGAGCACGAATATGCGAAGCAGAAAATGGCCACCACTTGCGAGATATAATTTTTCATAATTAAATTAAAAATATTCTCCATTAATATACAGTATTTAAAATAAAAAGAATTTAATAATTATGTCTTAAATAAGAAGTTATATAATGAACTCAAACCCCTTCGGTTATTTTGGGCCACCTGTATATAGCATGCCAATTTTTACATTAAACACTTTATGTAAGTAATTAAACGATATGTAGATAGTTTAAAGATTATCATAATTTTCGACGATGATTAGAATCTAATTAAATAGAAGCATGCTTTACGTACTAAAACTGTAGAAAAAGGATACCAAATAAGCTTTTTTTCATGTGTTAGTCATATTAACACTAATATTTAGCTCGGATGTGTTGATATTATATAAAACATATGAATAATTATATAGAAGTTAGTAACTTCAAATGCATTTAGAAATGAGAAAACCATCTAACATCAACAACAGAAGCAGTGTAATCTGAGAAACAATAAAATAACCAAAATAAATGCGAACAAAAATTAGTTATATTAAGAATAACAATTGAAAATACTTTCAAAAACGTAAATAAACACAATGTCAAAAGGCAAAGTACATAAGAGAGATACAAATACGTATATTTAAACGATAAAATAAAATTAAGGATGAGAATGTAACTAATACGAAAGGACTATGGAAATGACAAGGAGAGAAAATCACGAAAGACGTCTAATAAAAATATGTACAAAACTGCAAGTACTTCTTTGCGTCTTATAACACTCAAAATAGGCCGAAAGTGATAATTCCCGGAAGTTAAAAAGGAAATAAATTTGCTCTCATAATTAAAAAGAGACAAAACACATAAGTTACGAAAAATGAGAATTTATGTAAATAAAATAACTTCAGACAATGAAATAAAAGGCAAATTTGCATATAATAGGCGCGTAGATACAAGGGTCGAACGAAAGAAAACAAGAGAAAAATTAAAATTTGAAATTAAATAGGCCAAGCAAGAGAATTATTTCCGATAAGAAGAGAACGACCCGTATAAAAGGAGAAACAGCTGGAGAAGAGGGTTTTAATTGATCATTCTTCGACATTAATTCATTCAAAATACATTCATTTAATCATTTGCTGACATATAAGGTCAATTCGACCTTATAAACATTCTTTCAATATTGTATTACACTAATTTGGGAGTAGTAGTTCAAGAGTAGGCCCTACATTCCTTTTTATTAGCGATTAATGTTATTAACATTATTATAAAATACAACATTTAGAAGTTACTTATTAAACAGACGTAATATGTACAAGGACAAATTTGATAACATGTATTGGGAACTGTTTCGAGTAACTAAATTTAGCACAATATTAATTGGTGTCTATAAAACAAAATAATATATTTTACATATATGGATTATTAATTTGAATTAATTAATAATAAATATACTACTATAAGTGTAAATTTATGTCAGATATCTGAATAAAACGAGTAGGAAATAGCTTTCCATGAGTAATCTCATGATATTTGTGTAATTGAATTTTGCAGTCAAATATTCAATGATAGATGTAAATAAAATTTATATACTGTGTGAAGATAGACGTCATATTCTGTAGGAACTCGACTTCCACTTAAACAGATGTCGAATAGCACATTCAATCTAGAAACGAAGTAACCGTAAAAGCCAGATATCCATATTTAAGAATGTCTGATACACCTTGAGTACTAATTTAACGTTCGGTGGGAGAAAACCCCCTCGGTTGAGCGTGATTTGTAAAACATTCTATAGAATCTAAACCAAAGACTTTCAAAAATATATGTGTGATTTTAATAAACAATTTATGATAGTAATTAAGTTTTAGTTCAAGAAATGAGATATTTTAGGTTGCAAATAAAATGGTCTGTGAAAATATAAATAAATAATAAAATAATGTATTATAATAATAATAATAATAAACCGTTTATTAACCCAACAGAATACATCCAATTATGGGGTTATAAATATAAATACATGTATATAAGCATTAAACATAATGTGCGTATCAATGGAAAAATTATCCTAAACTAAATTAAATCTAAGAAGTAAAACAAATACATTGCTTCACAGAAACCAAATACCTGCAGTAATTATCGCCAAATACATCTAAATATACGTCAATAAATACATGTCAATATTTACAAAGTCTTTGCAAGATCGCACTATAAAACCTAGCAATTTGCAGCAATGAGAATAAATATGAAAGATATGTTTATTAAAGGTTAATCTACTATCAAATACTACTCCCAAATCTGTAACCTCCGTATATCCCTGAAGATTTACACTGTTAATTTCATAGTACCTAGCAATTTGCAGCAGTGAGAATAAATATGAAAGATATGTTTATTAAAGGTTAATCTACTATCAAATACTACTCCCAAATCTGTAACCTCCGTATATCCCTGAAGATTTACACTGTTAATTTCATAGTTGTATTCAACATTGACAGCTTTTCGAGAAAATGTCATTACTTTACATTTTCTAACATTAAGATTAATACAATTTCTTTGACACCAAGCACACAATTGATCCAAATCACTCTGCAGGATATCACAGTCAGCAAAAGTATTTATTATCCGATAAATTTTTAAATCGTCAGCATAAGGTAAACAGGTAGAATCAAATTTATCACACACATCATTTATAAATAGTATGAACAACAGTGGACCTAGATTCGAACCCTGTGCAACTCCACCCCGGGAAAGATAAGTTCGTGACCTGATTCCCTCATATTCAACGTATTGCTGCCTCCCAGTTAAATAACTTCTGAATAAAAGCAGGTAGTCGGTATGGAGTCCAAACCGCTCCAACTTCCGCAGAAGTATATGATGTTGTACACAATCAAAAGCTTTACTAAAGTCTGTAAAAATGACATCAACCTGTTTTCGCTCATCAAGGGCCTCAGTTGCAAGCAGTCAAAGCCGAAAAAAAATAATACAGGCATTGTATGGAAAGAGACAAATTTAGTTTGAGCGACAGATGACAGAGTAAAATGTAAGTGTATTTAGTATTTATAGAGGCTTTGGACAGTCTTCATACAGTTCTAGATAACAGACATAAATCCAGAAGACGGAAGTTAGGACGATGTATTGTTATTGTTGAAATAGTAGATGGCTTTGAAGAAATGGTGTTTGAGAATGTAAAATAAATGATGATCGGTACGAAAGTAGTCCGCAAATTTACTGAAAAGGCAAACTGAAATAGTTAAAGTGAACCAAAAGCATTTGCTTGAATTTCAGTAAAGTTTTTGTTGGTACAACTCACATAATTAAAAAAAGAGGAGCACCGGCATAATAATAATTCATGACTTGTTAATGCCTCCTGTAATTGCCGTTTAGCTGTTGGGAGATATTGAGGCATGAGTTATTATTTTTGTTATTATGGAATTGAATTATCTTGCACTTATTCACCCTATAGCATGGAAACCTCTTACTCATCCCACATATCTGTAGGTGTGAGATCGGCTGCACGTGGCTGATCTTGCGGTGTTGGTATACATCATGCGGAATTTATTATTAACTTCTATGATTATTTTTATTGTTATTGCTTTTTCATGATTCTCCAACTATGTTGGAATTATT
Organism: Melolontha melolontha; assembly: GCA_935421215.2. NCBI lineage: Eukaryota > Metazoa > Arthropoda > Insecta > Coleoptera > Scarabaeidae > Melolontha > Melolontha melolontha. Next base: position 21,180,543 of record OW285243.1, on the reverse strand, counting down.
CTCGTAGAAATCTATAAGGCGTGTATAATTGATTTAGATTTACTCTATTTGTAAACACTTACGAACTATACGTACCTATTGATCTCTGCATTAATTCGGACTTTGAATGGCAATTCTAATGATTAGAGATCATTTGAGAACTGATGAAGTGTGATTGCGCTAACGGATATAATAAAGATTATTATGTATAAGTTTTGCTATTTTCAGATACATTGAAGTTCTATCTTCAGTGGGGTGTGTTTTTAAATTTTACTTGAGTGTTTGCTGTTAACGTTATTGTCTACTGGTACCACTGTTCCACTGTAATTTGAAGTACAGAAAGTCTAGAAGCAGGGTGCACATTTGTCGTTAATGAGAATGTATTTTTGTGTAATTGTTTGGTGTAGTATTATATCTACTGGTGGTATGTTGTGTTCCTGCTAGTATTTTATATCCTGCAGTAAATATGGTTTAGGGTTTCTGCGTGTAAATTGCATCTGCTGAAATTGTTTGCTGAATGTTTGTGTTTTTAATTATGTATGTTCTATAATTTCGTATAAGTATTACCTGATCTTTTATTGCTGAGATAAAACATTTGGTCTCTGAGAAATGTTATCCACTTTCTAGCAATTTGTAACTATCAGCAACACTTATAAGTAGAGCAGACAAATTTCCGTGCGCGCCATAAGCGCCGGTATAGGAGTGTAATTCGTAATATATTAGAATATGCGATAGAATAGGGACGCAACATGAGCTTGTTACCGATATAAGTATAGGAGTAGAGACATTTATTATCAGAAATAATTAAATATACATTTGGTTTTCTGCTATTAAAGTAATATGCATAAACACAAGAAAAATAAGAATAGTACATATTATAGCAGCGTTGTATGTACCTATAAATCAAATGGAAAATGTATGAAATCCGTGATTGTGTGTACGACAGAGGATTTAAAAAAACACTTACCGTTTTAAACGTCTTCCAAGGATTGACAAACTGGAGAAACCCGATTGTATATTTTCAAGATCAGGTGCGTTTCTAAGGTTATTTCTGAAAACATGTCCGCCGTGAGGAAAAAATATGTTTATATTCGGAAAACCGGCGTTCTACATCTAGTGATGTTATATTCGCATAATCAAAATACTTTGTTAAGCAACTTAACGCATCTGTAGACGTGCCGTCACAAATACGTGTTAAGGTGGCAAATTCTGCATTTCTGTCTATAACACCCTCAAATTTAATTAGAATACTTTCACTTTTTGCGTCTTCTACAGCACACAGTTGTGCGTGAACATCTTTAACGATTTGCAGTGATTCCTCTAACGACAGCGACGAATTTTCTAATTTTGTTATTACTTCTTATAGTCCCAAGTAATTCTCACGAATACCTTGTAAATCCATTTTAATCTGGGCATCTTGAATTTTTTTCTGGCTTGTATTGATAGCTGCACTTTCTTTCGGATCGAATGATAGAACCACGTCCTTAATTTTTTCAAAATGTTCATGATAGTAAAACCCCGCCCGTAACCATGTACCCCAACGTGTCAGAATCGGCTAGGTGACTCAGGGGTATTAGGACACAATTCGTGAAATTTCCGAATACGTTTTGGAGATTTCAGGAATACTGCCTTTGTACTCGATATTAAAGCATCTATCTCTGGATAACATCTACGAACCTGTTCTGCCACAAGGTGTAGAGCATGGAGTTTACAAGTAATATGTAACAAGTTAGGACAATATTTTCTAAGAGACCGGCCTACAGAACACATGGTTGCGGCACCATCGGTCACAAACAATAATAATTGGTCTTTCGAAAGTTTAAATTTTTCCACAGTATGTAATAGCACCTCTGAAATTTTTTCGGCATTACATTGTTCTAGTCGTTTGGATGCTAATAAAATTGAAGACGTTGGTTGATGTGGTTCCATATTACGCGCCATCACATTAACTACAGATTATTTTTTGCTGTCAGTTGTTTCGTCCACACATAACCACAGTTTTTTAGTTTTTTCAGTTCGGCTTTGATTTTATTTTCAACCTGTTTACGCACCGATGGTAAATTCCTTCGTAACGTTTTCTTGCTCGGTAATGTTTGATTCGCGTATTTATTCCAAAATGAAATAAATGAATCATTACTTAACAAAGTAAACGGCAGTGTACACACAATCATAGTTACACATAGTTTATATATAGACTGTTGTCGATTAATTTTGTTATTATTGTGCTTCGAACTGCTTACGTGATCTTTACAATGTGTTTTTCACCAACACTTGCACACTAAACATTTAATTTTTGAGCCATAGTATATTAAGTCTGGAAAATCCATAATAAACTTATACACTTCGTCTGACAACGGTCGTTTTCTCGATTTATGTGTTGACGACATTTTATTACGTATGCTTACACTTACATGCAGTCTAAGCAAGTACCAAACACATACTGAATGCTTTTTATTAGTTCTGATGCAATACAGCCATCCTCACATCGGCGCACATGGCGCGCACGGAAATTGGTCTGCTCTACTTATAAGCTATAAGGCAGCAATGTATGTCATGGAATTTTTCTCTTCCAATTTCTTTGACTTCATTTGGATGTATGATAAATAGATCATATTTGAATCATAAATCGTGTGTATGGTTTTGAATCTAGTTGTTTTTAATGACACATCATTATAATAATCCGATGCATTATATTTCTTCTTTATGTTAATATAGTTTATATACTCGTATTACTTAACCATAAAATCATTTTCAAAAAGAAATATCTGGAATTAGTTTTCTGTTATTTTATTCAATAATCTTTTAAATTTTGAATAATAAATTTTGTTTAAATTATCAATCTTTAATTATGACTGCTTTTTCTCGTTGCTAAAATACATCTGTTTACAATTTATTTTGTTTTAAATTTAGGTATTAATAAAAACTAATACTTTTTTATAGTTTAGTTGGGATTTTTCACAATATTTATGCACAATTTTTTAAAGGTTATAATCATATTAAAGATTTTAAATTACTGAAACTTTGACATTGATTTCTATATTTTGTGGTTTATATCTGTTTTATGTAATGTATGCACATCATTATTATTTTACGATTGCATTTCTAACTATGAGTATTGCATGTTATTTTTCTTAATTTTAGTGTGCTTACTGATAGTCATATTTTATGTGCATTTTACTAATTCCATCTATCGTCCATGTACAACTCATGTCATTTGCTTTCCAAATAAAGTTTAGTTTATTCATTGGATTACTATTAATGACTTATCATGATCATATTAACATATTTTAGCATTTTTTACCAATTACAAATTTTATACTCGTAAAGTACTGTTGATCGGATTATTTATTTAATGATCAAAAAATTTCTTGGAATAAACATGCAAATATAAATAGGACATTTAAAAAAGTTAATTTTGTTTATATTTGTATCTCTATTCAAACTTATAAAAAATAAATTTATCATTTTTGTAACCAAAATATTCCATTTCAATTTATACAAGCTGTCCCGTATCGTTATGTTCAAATTTTAGGAATGTAAAGTAGACTTCATTTCAAGTAACAAAAACGCAAAACTTGTATATCCATTTTTATTTGTTTCAAAGTTACAGATCTATGAATGTGATTGTCAGATCATGAAAAAAATGTAATCCTAAAGTCAATAAAAACTGATTTTATTTAAAAAAGTTCAATTAATAATATTTTCGAAATGTCCACCTCCTTGTTGAATGCAGGCTTGTGCCCGTAAGCCAACAGAAGAAGTACTTATCCGAATTTCATACTTGTTTTGTCGGATTTGCTCGGCAGCCAGGTGAATACGATCCAACAACTCTTCTCTTGTGTTCGAAACTTGCGCGTAGACTAAATTTTTCATGTAACCCCATAAATAAAAGTCAAGGGGATTAAGATCGGGTGATCTGGGTGGCCATGCAACAGTACCACCTCGATCAATCCATCTTGGATAATTGACGTTATCCCAATTTCGAACAGCAATTCCGAAATGTTGTGGTGCCCCATCCATGTGAAACCATATGTCTCGTTGAACATTCAGTGGGGCATCCTCTAAAAGACCTGGCAGTTCGTCAATAAGAAATTGAAGGTAATTGTCCGCATTTAACCTCCCAGGAATAACGACAGGACCAATCAACAAGTCATCGATTAGGGCCGCCCAAACGTTAATATAAAATTCATGTTGAAATTTAGATGGGCGTATAGCTTTGGGATTTTCTGATGACCACCTGTGCAGGTTTCTCAGTTTTGTAATACCACTTCTCGTGAACGTAGATTCATCTGTCCAGAGGACTGTTCTGCAGAAATTAATATGAAGCCGTGACTGTCTTAATTTCCAGGTAGAATAAACTAGACGAGAATAATGGTCTGCCTCAAGCAAACTCAAAAAATTACACTGAACATTTGTTTATTGTTTGATATTCATGGTTCAGCACTTACGAAATAAGTAAGAACCTTCTTTATCATAAATCAATTTCCAGTACTCTTTTTTTTTGTAAATCTCCAAGAAATTGTATTCACTACGACAATTGTTTATTTATTTTAGGATAACATTTTATTATACGACGTTAACAATCACAGGCTTCTTATTGAATCGTATAACTTTTTTTAAATAAAATCATGATCTGACAATCACATTCATAGATCTGTAACTTTGAAACAAATAAAAATGGATATACAAGTTTTGCGTTTTTGTTACTTGAAATGAAGTCTACTTTACACTCCCAAAATTTGAATATAACAATATGCGATAGCTTATATAATACGTACTATTAATCTTCATCTGTTCACCTGGAGTATTGAATTACTGTTAATCCGTACTAAATCCACTTTAGAATACAAGGTATTAACACAGTAGTTCTGGTAATTGATGTATGTATGTACTGCTAATAAATTTAGAAGATATTGATTTAATCAAGGTTATGTTATATCTACACATATAACGTATTGCTGTATATTCTGCCAGTTGGGGCAAGCGTAAAACTTATTATTCAATATTTTTCAGACTCAGTTTATGTGCTTATCTCTGGGTGTTTAGTAGGTTCTCGATACGAGACCCTAGCATGAAATGCGGTATATATTACGGTCAGAGAAATAAAAAAAAATTGTCTATAAGTAGTTTTATTGTAAATATTTCTTCATATAGAGTTTTATGTAAATTATAGCGCCGAAAATTTATATATAATCTATATACAATATCTATTCAAATAATTTACCATGTGAGAAATAATCAAAAATATACAACATTCACAGTTTCCTTAAAAACTACTAAAGCGTTTAATGTGAGTACAATTTTTTATAAATACTATACAGTGGAGTGTATATTACGTTCACCTACTCGTATTATTAATTAACGAGTAGAGTAATTTTCAGTTCTTTCATGCCTTAATTTCGTGCTTTTCCTTGATCGAAGTTTGAAATTTACAAATAATTCATTAAATTGAATTATCGCACCGGAGATATCATTTCACCCACCTAACACGACTAAGTGGTTCTGTACAATTATTCTACACTTGAAACGAAAATTTTTGAATAAAATATTTCTTGAATGTTCTATAATTCTTGATAATTTTCTAATTACTTTCGGGCATATGCACTTCACAGGTCATTCTCCGGGATATCTCTTCACCCTCAGAAAACGCGATCTGCTATTTTCATATGGAAAAGCTGACTAATAATTATGAAATTTATTTTTAATATCTGAATGATTAAGCCAAGATTACGCCATAGGCAGATTATTATTATTTCGTATGAGAAGCGAAATATAATTTAGATGTTACGGTACAAATCACTTTTATGACAAAAAAAAATGTTCATAATACTAATTTATACACTAATACCTAAATTTTTCAACCAGTTTAGAGTTGCAGGCGCTGCCTTGCTCAACTCGTGGATGTCACCAGGGAAACTTCTTCTGGGGCTGCCATTTACTACATGGGCCATAGTTCGTTCCACATTTCCGAAGTCGAAAAGGTTAGTATCTGCCAGTTTCCTTTTATACTAGTTTCTATTTAATTGAGACTATTGCCTACGTGGGAGGGTTACGCCTGGCAGAGGTTCTGAAGGATTAGAGATTAAGTCACTATTGCTCAATTCAGGGTGGGGTTCGAGGAAAGTTATCCAGCAATCATTCACATTGATGGGATGCTGAACTTCCTTATTCAGCCAAACTGAACAGATAGCACTGTTTCAACTCAAATTGACTTTCTAGTTTTACACTTGTCGACTTACTTCAAAGCGGAACTATTAAGAAGTGAACGCCAAGAATGATGGTCAGTTAATTTAAGCAGAATAACTGATACGTCATTATTAACAAAAAAAGGCACTACCCCCATACGGGATATTGAAATAAAAGATTGATGACTCGAATATCATAACATGATTAAAAAGCAAATGAGGAAGCCACCATACAAAAATAATTCGGATTAATTAAGCGATTATAAACGATTAAAATTATACCAAAGGTTACAGTGATCTAGAACAAAGAGTTTAAGAAAGTCTCTCCTAGATGGCTTTCCAAACAAACCAAAAATGTCAAGACTTAAATTAAGTGAAAAATGGTTATTTGACAAGTTAAACCATCCTAATATGTTTGCAAAATTCTAATAAAATAATATAACGATGTCCTGTTTACCTAAAATTGCCAAAAAGGAACGATAATTGAAATACAAATTCAGATATACGAACAATGACTCACATAATATTTCAAAATTTCAAACTTGCGCATAAGTAGATCCAATGCTCCGGATTAAAAATAGTTATAGTGACATCCAAAATATTTTAACCTACAAACGTTACGTGAAGATATTAGAGTTTGAAATAGCCTATGATGTTCGATAATTAGCAATTAAAGTAAATAAATTATATTAAACGATAATATTGAATTTTGAAATAGCCTATGATGACTTAGAATTAGCAATTAATTTAAATAAATTATTAAAAATGCCCAAACGGTATAAGGATCATTTTTAAAGCATAACAATTTCTAGTATGGAAATTTAAATTTTCCTGTTTACCGTTGTTGAGTAACAATGTGATTGTTCACGAGTTTGATTTCTGAGATGCGTACCAAGCAACCAACCGTGATAGAATTTTTAGTGCTAGAAGGTTGCGCATTCATCGAAATTTACGAAACTTTTTTCATGGACGGATTAAAGAAATGCGTTTGGAGAAATGTGTTGCACTAAATGGTGATTATATGGAAAAATAATTATGTACATTAATAGTATTTCTACTATAAGTAATTTACTCCATTTTCATACTGCTTTCATTATTTTGTCTTTTCTTTTTCTTATTTTATAATTGGAGACCTTATATATCAGTGTATCCTCGTATCTCATAAATTATAATTCCTGCAAAAAATACTTTCTTAGTGTTAATTTTACGTGAAGATTATTTTACTTTTATCGTACCCTCTTAATTTTTATATACAGTTTCCCTTAAAAATTCATTCACTTAAACGCGTTTCAATAAAAATAAACTGCGTTCTCCGTTTTATATCCGCCAGTTCTCTCATTTCAGCTATCTCCATCTTTCTCCCTAACATCATGAAAAAAAAGCAATTATCAGCGAATCATTGTAAGCGACGTTCTCAACTCTCGGCCCGGAGGATTCAGATTTATTATTGAAATTGGTTATTCAACTGGAGAATTCAACTGAATTTTTCTCTCTAAAACTAATCTATCCGAATGAAAGACGTAACCGATACAGAACTTTTATCATGAAATATACCAGGATCAACCAAAGTTTGATACACTTTATTTTTCGACGTAAGCACGTAATTAATAAGAACAATAAGAAGAATACCAACTAAACAAAACAAACGAAAATTCCAAATAAGTAATTTACTCGTTAAAAATAATATTAATATGAATACATGTAAAATAGAAGTTAGCAACATGATTTTAGTCTATTGATTTTAACAAAAGTAAAGAGAATTAAATGTACACTTTGATTAAATTCTGTAAATTTTAAATACAAGGTTCAAATGGTTAGATATGCTTTACATAACTATGAAAAGTAGCTGTAACTATCTTAAAGATTTTAATAAGCTATTAAAACTGATAAAGTATGCATCAATATATCGGGATTAGAAATGCCTTAGTTAATGTTGTTTCTGTGGTATATGTATCTACAGTATTACAGTATTTATTTAAGGGCTAAATTGAATTTAGGCTATAATATTATTTGAAAAATCGGAGACTGTGGCTTTTAAGTGAATAAAAAAATTAAAAACCCTTACCACAATAGAATTTAGCAATTCTATATAGGTATTTCGACAACCACGTTGTCATCCTCAGTAGAAAAAGCAGTGTAACACTTGAAAGCACAAAAAACACACAACACTCACTGAGCGCTATCGATAGTGCTCAGTGAGTGTTGTGTGTTTTTTGTGCTTTCAAGTGTTACACTGCTTTTTCTACTGAGGATGACAACGTGGTTGTCGAAATACGTATATAGAATTGTTAAATTCTATTGTGGTAAGGGTTTTTAATTTTTTTTGTTTATAATATTATTGCTATTATATTCAATGACTCCTGCCAAACATTTTGGTAACGTTACAATTCCACTATTATAGAACTTTGGAGATTTTTTTTGGAAAAGAGTTGCCGAGGGAACTTTTCACACAGTCGTCATCATCAAATCTATAAAATCAGATACTGCTGATAAAAAGAAATTCTTGGTCATTTGGGGGTGAATGCGGATTTCGATGCTTCAACTAGACCGGGAAAGTTTGATTTGTCGAGAGAGTCGCGTAAAGGTCGATTAGGATTACACTTCCATGTGATGTATAAAGTCGCTATAGTAAAAAAATCAAATAAATGATTTGATTTTTATGACAAATCATGATTCAATGGCGTATTGGTGTCCAGAGACAAAACACGTATGCAGATTCAATTACTGAAATCAGTTAAATAACAACTACTTGATCGCAAGGCTGCAGGAAAATCCAATCCACAAGTAGGTATATTCGTGACATCCCCACTATTGTCAACGCTACGATCGTCTCGGAAAACTAATTTGGTAGTAATTTTACCTTTAGACTTATTTATCAATTGTTTGCGGTTTACGTCCAGCTATTAGTAATGACGAGGATGCCGATGCAGTTGCTTTTACCGAGACTTGTCTTCTGATATTGAAGGTTCTGAAATTTTCAATTTTTCTTTTTCTGTGATGAGAACTGATAGAAGGTTTGCGGTGGTTGGTCTGTCTATAGGTGTAGGTGTTTTGTCTGCTTTTACCAACTCTATTAATGTAACTTTTGTTGGCCTGTCTCCTGCCTCGCTCTTCGTACCTTTAATCGATATAAATATAGCTAAGATTACCCTTTCCAATCTAGTGCTTTTCATTGTACATATTTATATTTCTCCTAGTTTTTCGAGTAATGACTTTCAAAACTTTTTTGACGCATTGACTCTTGAATTATTAAATGAGAATATTATATTTCTTGGCGATTTTAACTGCCCTCTTTTCAACGCTGATAATAATACTTTTGACCGTAAATATTATCGCAATTCATGTTTCCATTGGATTCGCATCAACTTAACATCGTAACAAACTCCTATGGCAGATTGCTTGATTTAGTTTTTATCAATGTAGACTGTCAAGTCGAGTTATTGCATGATAACAGCCCGGTGGTTGGTGATAATCTTTGTCACCCGGCTCTAGACATCACTTTTGTTTTTAACATTTCTAAGAAGGAGATGGTTTATTTTCCATAAAACGATAATATCAAGTACAACTTCAGTCGTGCAAATTTTATGCAGTTATATAGTGAGTTGGCTAGTGTTGACTGGCCTTTCATCAACTCCTCCACTGATGTGAATGTTGCTCTTTCTGCACTATATGTATGTATATGTATGTATGTTTTCTATAGTGGACGATTCTGTTCCAAAGATTAGTACCTCTGGCCGTCGCTGTTTTCCTCCATGGTACAATCCTTATATGATAAAGCAGCATTATTTTAGGAAGTGGAAGAAGAGTAGGTTATGCTATCACCGGAATGAGTTTAATAGATTGCGATCTTTGACGAAGCTCGACATTAGAATAGCTTACGTTGATTATATCAGTCCTGCGAAGCAGCACAAATAATTCAGGACCCTGCTTCATTCTGGAAAAAGTGTAAATAACAGGAGGGCTAGTTCTAGTATGCCATGGTATTTAACGATCATGAAATTACTAGGCCTTAGAGTATAGTGGATGCATTTGGTGAATTTTTCCAATGGTCTTTCGTTGGCAATCTGCAGCTTCTTTTTTGCGTGTTTTTTGTGCTAATAGATATATGCCCTGTTACTCACGGTACAGTCTTGAATTGCATCCGCAAGCTCAAATCTAATCGAAGGTCTGGTCATGACGGTCTACCAAGTTTTTTCATTAGAGATTGTGGACTATTTTATGTGAATTATTACTCTCACCGGAACTGCTACATCTGAACATGTTTCTATTGGATGCTCTGGAATTGGTTTAAATAAAAAAGTATATAGTCGTCATGGTACTTATAACAGTGAAGCTGCTTCACCAATGAAACCGACAGGTGTAAATGACTTTAATGGAGAAACGTTTATTAAGAAATTGTATGGTACAAATAATTTTAATGCTGAACAATTAGGAATGAATTTAGGTATACCTAGACATGTCAATATGTATTTTGTATTAGTAAGTAACAGTAGTCGTGAACTTCCGGCTCCAAATACTAATAAATATCAAAGAAATATTTGTGGATGGCCTGCCATTGATAAAATGTATGATAGATGGAGTTTTATGCCTAAAATTGGTGAAATTGTTATAGATTATAATTATAAACCAGTTAATGGTATCATTGGTCTAAAACGTCATTATTTACCATATCCGGTTGATACTGGTGACGTTGCTTGGGCAACTACGCCACATTTTCTTGCAAGTAAACTTACTATAAAAAATCAATATGACGCTACTCGAAAAGATACTACACCTGTTATTGCACCAGATGTTAATAAAAAATCTTATATTAATGCCAATTATTATGATCAACCTTATGCAATGGACATGTTATATTCCAGTATTGATCCTGTCAAAATGTATCATCCACAGTCTACGAAACAAAGAAATACAACAATACCCCTTCCTTATTTTGGTATTCTACCAGTTCCACAACTAAATCCCGCACAAGACACAACCCAATTTCAAAATAGTTGCGCATATTGGTCTGTGAAATGTGAATTGACTTTAACAATAAATACTGAATCACTTTACTCTCAAGGTCATATGTTTGTAGCTGCACCTGACGAAGCTGCATTCAAATTAGATAGTGCCGTTGAAGGTTGTAATTATAATAACTTTTATCCAATGAATCTTATTACTTATGGTAATTAATAAAAGAACAAAATAAAATATAATTGTTTTATTCAGTAATACCTTCCAATAAATTATAATTTTGTAACAATATAAAAAAACATAAAGGATATGGTTTTTTATTACAATGTTTCAAGAAAGGTGCACTTTGCCATTTATATCTAATCATACGACATGTAAATGTAGGGTCATTAGGAAATATGTTTTGATTACTTAATACTACTACAGGAGTTCTATTTATAATCGCATCTTGTTGATATTTAACTTTTACATTCAATGTATCGCCACCAAATAACATTTTAATAGTATCAAATTGACCTACTTCGCATTGTGGTTCATTCCATAATAATATTCTTTTATTAACACATTCCTGTAACGGAAAATTACTAAACTTAGAAAAATTACCAATTTGCCCAAAACTTATAAAAAAATGAAGTACCATATCGAAAAAAAAATTTTTACCACTACTAGGTGGTGAAACGACTTCAAAACAGTTGACCTTTGGAATTGTTTTGTCCACAATATTAAGTAAATCTAATAAAAATTGTCGAATATTATCATTTGTATGTAATTGAAATAATAATAATCGCTCACAAATTTTAACAGAATCTTCTAATGTATAATAATAATCAAAGACATTATCAGTAGTACATGAAAAATATGGTGAAGAATTTTTTAAAAAATTATACATACTCATTACGTCATAATTGATAATTTGTAAATTTAAAATGTCAACTATTGTTTGAATCATATAGTCATTACGACGTTTGAATTTATACGGTGAACTTAACCAAATAGGTGTATTAACAATATTTAATAAGGGGCTTGTCGGATATTGGGATATGAATTCCAGTAACTCTTCTTCTTCACTTCCTTCTTGATGTCTTTTATGTTTTTTATTCTTTTGATTGCGTCCTTGATTATATGTTGGATTGGTTGGTAAAGTGGATCGACTGGTGTCGCAAGTAGAAAATTCATGCGGATCGTTGCTTCCTTCCACCATAAATTCTTCGGAATTTGTCGCAAATTCTTCAGCTCGTAAAGTTCTAATTTCACGAGGTGGGAACCTCTTTCTCCCGGCGACTGAATAGTACAATATCCTTCTGGGGTATTCCATGAAATATTTTGTGAGGTTGAAGATATATTGGTGAGTGATGTCGAATGTTCGTCTAATTCGGCGTGAATTTCGCTTGATAGGCAATCCAACAATTCGGGAACATCTACAATATCCTCCACTCCAGGAACAATCGTGGATAATGTGGGCGTGGTCTTCATGCCACACCCAGATGAAACATCCTCCTTTAAATTTTTGCTGTATACATCTACTAAAATATCTTTCATTTTGCTCGGAAGTAATGTTTGGCAAAACATCATGAATAAGTTTTTTTCCTTTAAGAGCTCCACAAACTTCTCGAACGAAATTTCGGACCCTACGTCTATTTTCACGTCCTTCATCTCCTTCGATATTTTCCGCAGTGGCATCAAGAAGTTCTTGCAAATCCGTTTGCCAGTTAGGTATTGGTCCTTCACGCAATGCGATATCGACATTTCCAACCACATTATTAGTAGAGGTACTTGGAAGGGATCCATCCAAATCAATTCGATTAAGTTCAGAAGACACTCCTGTTGACAATTCTCGGTAACTTCGACACCAATCTCGATCTGTTGTAATTGAAGTTGATTCTCCATCGTGTTCTGAAGGCAGCTTTTAAAAACAATTATACATTATAAACATTAAATTAAAAATTAAGTGTAGCCGAATGAGTTTCCCAATCTTGTAAATTCATTGACCTACAACGCGATTGACTGCTAATAACCATGGGTGGAAGACTCATTTCAGCCATAATTAATTCGTTGAGAATGCAAGAGTAATTAATACTAGTCGGGTACAAACACCAACTACAATGTGTGTGGATTAACTTATGCTCATGAATGTACCAAAATGTAATATCATAATAATTGATTATTAACTTGCGGAATTTAGGTAAACAATTTATACATGAAATCGCGCATTTCTGATCTATTGTATCATATATAAAAATAAATTGTGAACATGTAAAATCATAATTAGGATGTGAAGAAGCGTCATATACAGGCCGAAATGCCCAATTTGGAAAAGTTTCTAGAACATGTCCGTCGAAGCTGAACCGGCTGACATTTGCACTACCTTCGGGTGCTAACTGTTTAAATTTCAAAAGGCGATGTTTTACTGAATCTAAACTACTTACATTTAATTTACAAAAACCATCGGATTCGTCATAAAACCCATCAGGGTCTAATTGAAATACTTCGGTTGTACTTGCTTCACTAACGTTTGGTTCAACATTATTTACTGGTACATTTGGCAATTCTTGATTAAAATATACATTCGACATTGTAGCTGGTGTTTCTTACCTGAATAGTATTACACAAAGTGTAGAGGCTGTGGAAGTTTGCTCTTTTATATGAATAAAGCGAGGCCGCTGTTGCTAAACTTTCAAACTAATTTGAATTCGAAGCGAGAGAAAGGTAAGTTATCTAAAACCTTTGGTTTTTATCCACAGCGGCAACAGCGGCGGGGAGAGTAAGCGGGGAGGGGTGAAGGGGGCAATCATGATCAGGAGTCCGGACACATGACGTAGTCGTGTCCCGACTCGATCGATTGCCCCCTTCTCTCTCTCTCTACAGTCCATAAAAGTGGCAATCGTAATAACATTTCCAATTATAGACCAGTTACCATATTAAACAATTTTGCTAAAGTTTTAGAATCTTTAATATATGAACAAATAAGTGTCTGAGGTACGTCATCTGCTGTCTCCTCACCAACATGGTTTTGTTGGTGGGAGTTCTGCCACAACTAATTTGGTAGAAATAACGCAATTTATTACAAAGCTATCGATGATCGCATTCAGATCGATGTAATATATAAAGGTTTCGCCAAAGCTTCCGATTCCATCAATCACTCAATACTAGCATCTAAATTAGATGTCTTTGGTATCTCTCCTTTGTTGATGAATCTCATTTCTCCTTACTTAGCTTCTTCTTCATGTTATGTCTGCTTTAATGGTTTCCACTCTCGACGTTTCCATCCAACATCCGGTATACTCCAAGGCTCTAATTTGGGGCCTTTACTTTTTAACATATTTGATAAAGATTTACTTTGTTCAACTAGATTGCGGAGTTTTAGCTTACCTGGGTAACTTGAAACTCTATATGAAAGTTACGAACATTGAAGATTGTTACGAGCTTAATAACAACTTAAAGCTAGTGTACAATTGGTGTAATGATAACAACATCTCTCTAAATATTAACAAATGTGCCATTGACATATTCTAGGATTGCGAATCCATATCGCTTTACATATAGTGTTGACCAAATGGTGATTGCTCGTAAATCTGAAATTAAAGGCTTGGGCATTTTGTTTAATGTGCCGCTTCAATTTACCACCGAATAACCATCTTTTTTGTATGTAATTTTGCTTCGAAGTCTTTGGACTTCCTGACACGAACTTGTCATGACTTCAGCAACCCATCGACTTTAAAGTGCTTGTTCTATACTTATGTGCGGAGTGTGCTGGAGTATGGTGCAATTGTGTGGTATCCATACTACGTTTACCAACAGACCGCCTTGGCGAGACTTCGGAAGCATTTTTTTAAATACCTCACCTTCAAGTGCGATGGAATTTATCCAATGCGTGGGATGGGTTATAAGCTTTGCTCGACAGACATGGTTTTCGATCTCTCACAAGTAGAAGAGAACAGGCAAGGGCTACCTTTCTTTTTAAACTGGTCAACAACTCAATGGATGCATCCAGTCTGCTATTTCTAGTAGCTTACCCGTTTACTGTACTCGTTTATGTGCCACGTTTCTGTTTCCAACAGCCAGATCAAACGTTTTGAAGAAGGTACCTCTAGTGTATATGAAGCGGAATTGCAACATCTTGGATCTGGACCTGTTCTGCATTGTTTTCTTTAACTCTTACTTTTTTTTGTTGATAAAGCTGTTTTCACAACATAACTTTTAATTTTTATATAAGCATATTTTGTATTAATTTTGATTTTTTTTGTATATAGCAATAATTATTAACCTGTAAATAGTTTCATGTTGGATAATAATGGTTATTATTACTATTACTATTACTATTATATTATTATTTACAACATACGGTTATGAAATCTTCAGGCCCATAAAGCGAACTAGTGAAATGTTTACTCGTCAGTATTAGAATGTAGAATTTTTTGAAGAATATCTCCTCAAATAGAATTTAAAATAAAGATTATAAAAGTTTAATTTGCAAATAATACTTTTCTGATGGCGACAGAAAGTAACAGAACGAAAATCACAGACTTTGTTTAGGGCTTTTATATTTGACAGCCTAATAAGGCTGTTGAGAATTACATCAAATGAAAAATTAATTTGACAGATGTGCATTTAATACGTGGCCTTTAAATATAGTTTACTGTGTAATGAAATAACGTACATCTAAGCTAAACTGCGAACATCTTCTGACCGTGTATTACGTAGGTAACTGTGTTTTCTGTCATGTCTTATAAGGGGTGCTTTCAGAGATTTAGAAAGGGTATCGATTGCATAAAAAATGATGGTGCGCTTGGTATTTCTAAATTTTAGAGAAACATGTCGAGGCACAAAATTTTAACTTAACAAATAATATAAATATAGTAATTTTATCCATCTTAATAAATTATTTTTCTGAATATTCCTGTGTGCTTTTTGTTCGTATGTCAATATTGGTTATTCCTATATGACCTTATTTTTATCCTACTATAATACCCTCACGTTATCAAAGTTGCATACCTTTTACAGGGGTTGGTCAAAAGTTAAATTAACAATGATGTTCAAAATTATTTGTACACAAATATTTTAATCAAAACTAGCTTTAAAATTCTTGATTTCACGCAATATTAAGTTATGATAAATTAATAAATTACCAAATAAAATAAATAAGCAAATAAAATATTCAATTAAGTTCGGTATCATGATTAAAAAGCTAATTTTGATCTTACATCGTGTTTACATATTATTTACTTAATTATTAACGTTTGAATTACAATTATTTCATAGATATTACTTTCATGGGACAATATAAATTAATTAAATATATTATAAACCATGGGTGTGAGCTGTACTATCACAATATACAGGGCAATCCAAATTAAGTGTTCACCATTGGTAACTTTGTTATTATTAAAGATACAAGATTGTTTAAATTAGCAAACTAGTAGTACTTTTAACGCTCTTTAAGATGGAAGAATTTAAAAAAACAAATGAGCAGCGCGTTTTCGGGTTTTCCCGAAAAATATGTTTTTTTCAAATGGAAACCCCTATATATTATATCATTTTCTGTTAGAAATTCAATTTTTAAACAAAAAATCTTATAAGAACTTTTTTACTGGGATTAAAAACACTTGAGTTATAATGTATAAAAAAAAACAGCTAAATAATTTTTATAAACTTTATTTTATACATAAACATATCATTAAAAGAAAATAAAAATCACTGATTTTTTCATAGAAGATGTTCAAAAATACCACCTTGTTGTTCAATTCATTTTTGAACACGTTTCTGAACTTGTCGAACTGCTTTTAGTATGGTCCTACCATCTATTTGGTTTATCTTTTCACTAACTGCAATTTTTAGGGCGTTTACGTTTTCGTACCTTTGCTTATAAATCTCTGTCTTTAAATAACCCCATAAAAAAAAATCAAGCGGTATTAAATCTGGCGATCGGGGAGGCCACTGAATAGGACCGTTTGTTCCATGAATTGTTAAAAATAGTATTTAAAATTTGATGAGTACCTCTGTAGTTGTGCGCATGTGCGCCATCCTGCTGAAAATGCAGATTCTGTCTACTTATGAGATCAATATCGTCTAAGAAATTATTCAAAATTTCAGTCAAAAATTCTATGTATCTTTCACCAGTTAGAGTGCCCTCATAAAAGAAAGGACCAACACTCCTTGAACCAATTAAACCGCACCAAACATTAAAACTGTAACGGACTTGCGGGCGTCTTGGATGTACTAAAAGAAGATTTTCCATAAAATATAACGAAAGTTGTTTACATTTTGGCGACAAAAGTTAAGATACCAGTGGCAAAAAAACATTCTTCTCTCTGGATCCCCTGGCAAGAAAACTTGAACTGGTTTGTACTTATAAGGAATGAATTTGTGTTTCTTCAGAATCCTATGCACAGTACCGTGACTCAAATCAGATTCCTTGATAATATCTAGTATGGAATTCTCACGGTTGGCCTCAAAATATACAAGAACTAGAATTTCCGTTGCCTCGCTTATTATAAAAGTCCTTCTTGTTCTTGTTTTGGCAAAAACACTCTCATTGCCTCTAAATTTTCGGTACAGTCTCAGAAAAAATTGCTCATTTGGTTGTGTTCGGAGTGGATATAATTCAGCGTAGTGTTCTTTTGCCCTCATAGAGGATTTTCTGCACACTAAATAAGATTCTAACATATCACACTTTTCTGCATGGGTAAAAATCATTTTTTTTGTCAAATTAATAACTAGCAAAATGAAATTTATGAGTGAAAGACTAATAAAACTGTACTAATATTTGACGTTTACTAGAAAGAATTAACGTCGTTATCATAGAAACATAGAAATGCACTTGACTTAGCTGTTTTTGTTTATTCACTATAACTCAAGTATTTTTAATCCCAGTAAAAAATTTCTTCTAAGATTTTTTGTTTAAAAATTGAATTTCTAACAGAAAATGATATAATATACAGGGGTTTCCATTTGAAAAAAATATATTTTTCGGGAAAACTCGAAAACGCGCTGCTCTTTTTTTTTAAATTCTTCCATCTTAAAGAGCGTTAAAAGTACTACTAGTTTTCTAATTTAAACAATCTTGTATCTTTAATAATAACAAAGTTACCAATGGTGAACACTTAATTTGGATTGCCCTGTATATATACAGATTGACTCAAGTAACTGTGGAAATTGTGAAGCTTATTACACACACTAGTGCACGCATATTTAAACGTACATGTGACTCTAATGACCGTAGGCTTTAGTTACAATAGTAGGGATACATTCGTTAGTTTCAGTCCGTATTCTCCTATTTATTTAATATATGTCTCTATAGTAAACGTCGAACAAAAAAAAACTGAACTGATAAAAGATAAGAACGGAAAATTGGGACAAACTAATGGAATGGCCAAAGTACAAAGAGGACTTTAGCAATGCTAGTATGCTAATGGCAAAGCTAAAATAGAAGTTTAGAACAAATATTCACAAAAACTTTGAGTCACACAAAGCGTCTCATAGAATACAATAGAAACTATCAAACTAGTGCTATCAACAGAAATGATAATAGTGTAATAGTATATTGTACAGGGTTATTCATTATAAATGTCCCAGCCCTTACCATAGTTATTATTGCATAAAAAAAATTTTTTGAAATAAAAGTTGTATGGTTATAGACTAATTTTATTATAATGTTAACAAAAGTACAGTGGCGTGCGTAGTTTAGGGGACACAAAATATAATTGTTTTTTTTTAATGAGATTTATATTATTAAATTTTTGAAAAGATCTTTTTCTTCTTATTTCAAAAATATACCATATCATACCCCTATCTTACACCGTTCTTATGTTATTAAAGGATAAATATAGTAAATATAAAATATAGTAATTAAACTAGTTACTATAAATATTGAAAAGTTAATATCATCAAAGAAAGCTATGAAAATCACAACTGTCATGTTTATTAAATGTCATTTCTTTATTGAAACATTCAAAATGGTTTACAGTGTAGCAGAAAAAATTCAAATATTTACTTGCTATATAGAAAATAACAAAGATAAACGTGCAGCGCAAAGAGCATACAGGGAGTTGTATCCAAATCGTCCAACACCCGCAGACAATACGTTCAGACGTATTTACGAACAGGTAAATAATACCGGTAGTTTTAATAGAAAAAGGCGAGTAGTTCATGCAAACAACGAAGATCAATTAAATGTACTGCTTTATTTCGACGGTAAGCCCTCTTATAGGTATTCTTGAAAAGTTTTTTTAAACACTATATTATTTTTTAGAAAATTCTGAATGTAGTATAAATAATGCAGCAGCTCATTTAAATATAAGTTACTCTAAAATACAACGTACGTTGAAAACTAACAACTACAAACCATATAAAATTTTACCCGTACAACTTTTGACAGAGGCTCATAAAAGGAAAAGGTTAGAGTTTTGCCGCCAAATGATCCAAAAGTTATATGAAGATCCTGATTATTTGACTAAAATATTATGGACCGATGAATCATGCTTTTCTACGGCTGGAGTTTTTAATAGGAAAAATCGTAGGTCATGGGAAAAAAAGGAGAATAGGAAAAGATAAAAAAATCAGGAAGAAAAACTCTTAGTGTATGGTGTGGAATTTTCAGAAACAAAATTGTTGGACCCATATTTTATGATTTCAATTTAACTGGAGTTACCTATCTGGAAATGATTCTTCCTGAAGTTGAAAATATTCTTGTAGAGAATTTTCCGGACGTTCAACTTCAGGATATGATTTGTATGCAGGATGGGGCAACTCCGCATAATGTCCTACCTGTTAAAGAGCATTTGAACAATGTATTTCATGGATAGGGAATAATGGAACCATATTATGGCCTCCTAACAGTCCGGATCTATCCCCAATGGACTCATATTTTTGGGGGTTTTTAAAAGACATAATAAATAATAATAATGACTGTATTCAAGTCATGAAAGACCGAATTCAATTAGAAATAAATAATCTAAATGTAAACAATCAAGCCATTTCTGATGCAATTCAAAATATAATTAGACGTTTAGAATTATGTATTGAAAATAAAGGTGGACACTTCGAACAACTTTTATAAGTTATTATTTATTTATAGTTGTAAAGTTATCTTTGTTATATTCGTTTTATAGGTATTATTTGTAATTTTAATTAAATGTTGACCAAAACTCATTTGTAGATACAAAACTTTTATTTAATAACTTAAGAACGGTGTAAGACAGGGGTATGATATGGTATATTTTTGAAATCAGAAGAAAAAGATCTTTACAGTAATTTAATAATATACAGGGTGTCTCATTTAAAAAAACAAATAATTTTTTGTGTCCCCTAAACTACGCACGCCACTGTACTTTTGTTAACGTTATAATAAAATTAGTTTATAACCACACAACTTTTATTTCAAAATTTTTTTTGTTTATGCAATAATAACTATGGTAAGGGCTGGGACATTTATAATGAATAACCCTGTACAACTAGTGCTGAAAATAGGATATTTCACACGAGCATGAAAAATTAATTATGCGAGTGTGAAATATTTTCAGCACGTGTTGTACACTATACTTTTCCGACGACCGCTTAGTAACAAGAATTAATTTCAATGAAAATAAAAGAATGATTCACAAAATAATGATATATGATGTATTTCATAACAACAATTTGACATTTGAGAGTAATTCATTTGACAGTTTCCTATATGTTATTTTATGATTAGTAGGTTGGCACGTCTGTTACTTTGCACACGGTTCTGCGACGATTCTAATTGGCCCTTTTGAACTTTTCAGCACAGTTTTAGTTACAAGATAACTTTTCAACACAGTTTTGGGGATACAATGCAATTTGCAATTTTCAGTGCTAGTAAATCATGCGAATTTGCTCTTCTTACATTGTGGTCGTCGGAAAAATAATTTATAAATATGCCAACATGTCTCTTTTAAATTTGATTGGTCCTTGTATATAAAAAAATTCATTAACTCTTTTTTTATAGAGGAACGCAATATTGCGTCATAGTAGAAATTACTTCGATTTAGCGACATACAGAAAAAGAAAAACTTTCTGAATTGCAAACAAGTAGGCGATTAAAGCCATAAAACGAACGCCAATAAAACGTTATTGAATTCGAATTTCGCAGACTGGAAAATTTACCAGACAGCGAAGCCTTTCTCCCATTCATACTTCTTTTTTTCATTAAAAAAAAACGACTCGTATTGAGTTTCTTCTGTATTTCAGCCGAACAACTCGACTCAATGGAGAATTTTTAATAAATTAACTTATTTAGAAAGTAGAATATGTAAGCAAAATATTTTGAAGATATAAGCGAAATCAAAGGTAATAAAGGTTACTGATTAAATTTATGTAAGGTTTGTTAAGCATTATTAAATGAGTTTTTTGAATATATTCTGAAATTTTAAACAAATATAATATGTGGGTACATAAGTAAATATGAATTAAAGTCTAAAGCATCTTGTACCCTTTTTATGTGATGTGACATGTTTTATAATTGGTTATTTATGAAGAAAGAAGAAGCACATCCTTGTGTGGGAAGTAATTATTATGAATCAATTCTTTACTATTCTGAATCAGAATTCATTTAGTGCAGAGACTATAAATAGTAGTAGTTTTACTTATTATTCCTTTTTGGGATAAATGGAAGTAATAAATGTCCCCCATGCTCCATCTCGTTTTCCATACTCCGTGTTAAGTTTTTCTTCACCGTCTTAGTCTTCTTCTTCCTGGTAGATTTTTAAAATATTCATTAGGTATCTGTTGAAAAAAGTCTCCAACTTCACATGTGCCATTGAGAAAGAGACAAATCCATATAAGAGCAGTATAATAAGCCTGATTAAGATACTTTTGGTTATCCCTGCATTAACATCCTTGTGGACATCATGTTCTTCTATTATCACTTTAATATACATCAAGTTAGTTTTCTTCATGTTGATTTTTATGTCTCACATTGATTGACTCCTTGCTTAGATTATTAATTTCTTTTTGCATTTCGCTTCTTCTGTTTGATATCCAACATATTTCTGTGTATATTTCCCTCATTAAAAATATATATAATAATATACAGGATAATTCAAATTAAGTGCGCACCATAGCTATCTCTGTTATTATTGATTCTAGAAAGTAGGTTAAATTAGCAAAGTATTAGTGTTTTTAACATTGATTAGCATGCAGTTCATGAAAAAAAATTGAATAACGCATTATCGAGAAATTTTGAAATTTTTTAATTTTTTTAAATGGAACAGCCTGTATATTTTCTAAAATATACAGGCTTCATATATAGCTTTTTCGATGTGTTTAAGTACGCGTGGTATAAGAGTGGATAGGTGTTTTGTTTTATGAAAGATGTAGAGTCTACGCCCTTGTGTAGTATTTGTAATAAACCCTCTACTGGGCGCTATTCGTGGTGCAAGCAAAATGTGTTTTGAGCACTTTTACGCTGACTATCATTATTGCAATAATTACATATATTACTGAAAAAAAAAATCGCCCTTATGCAGGATTCGAACCTACATCCTTTGGTTTGTCGGACCACGCTCGTAACAATTAAGCTATTAAGAGATTGAAGTTCGATCGTCCGGAAAAGCCTTAAATGGATATAATTGCATATTTAAACGTAGTTTTTAGTACTGATCAACTTTTCTTTATAACAATTTTCGATATTGTCAAATATAAAGATACTTTACTCTTGAGTAAAATTTATATTTTTCGATAAACCGCGTATACGACTGAAAAAATGTAATATCTGATGATTGTATTTTAGATTTTAGAACATGCAGAATTTTTTATGAAGAATAACTTTTTTTCCTAAAATTAATAATAAAAAGTTTTCCTTATGGTTCCAACTTAGTGAGACAATCTGTATATATATACTCTGATTTACAATGCTTATATAATGACAGATGTGGAGTTTACTATAAACGGTGAACAGTGAGCTCATTGAAATATTCCTGTAAGATATTTACCTTTTACTAAACTGTATCGGCAACGTTGTCGGATGCTTAATGCACCGATACATGAATTGCCGATGTACTAAAAGGTGTTATATACTTCAGACGTTATATTGCTATTAGAGTGAAAGGAATTGATAAAAATGTGAAAGTTGAAAAATCTCAACCAAGTTAAGAAACATAACGGTTTAAAGCGAGAAAGTAATATATGACATTCGAGCTTTCCTTCTCAGGGACGCCAAAATGATGGATTATGAAAGGACGCGAGTTTGATCGTCGGATGATATATATATATATATGTATATATATATATATATATATATGTATGTATATATATATATATATATATATATATATATATATATATATGTATATATATATATATATATATATTGTTATAGTACAGCTCGTACCTACGGTATGTAACAATTTATATTGTCCCAAGAAAGTAATATCTAAGAAATAATAGTAATTGAAAAGTTAATAACTAAGTAAATAATATGTAAACACGATGTAAGATCAAAATTAGCTTTTTAATCATGATACCGAAGTTAATTGAATATTTTTATTTGATTATTTATTTTATTTGGTCATTTATAAATTTATCATAACTTAATATCGCGTGAAATCTAGAATTTTAAAGCTAATTATAATTAAAATACCATTGTTAATTTAACTTTTGACTAACACCTGTAAAAAGTATGCAACTTTGATCACGTGAGGGTATTATAGTAGGATAAAAATAGGTTCTTATAGAAATAATCACTATTGACATACGAACGAAAAGCACACAGGTATATTCAGAAAAATAATTTATTAAGATGGACAAAATTACTTTATTTATATTATTTGGATTTATAGCAAAATTTTACAAAAATATAATTAATTATGACTAGCTTCCTGTGGTAGTTATGACAATAAAAAAAGGAGATTTTTGCACGACTTGTTTTTTCGACGCAACATTTTTTTAATTCATAAAAACACAATATATAAGCCTAATTTAATCATAAATGTCGTTTTAAAAATATAGTAAATATAATTACCTCAATTAAAGACTTTCTCCGAAAGAAAAAGCAACATATTTTCAATAATAATAAATATCAAGAATTTTCCTGTTTCAAAGCCAGTTAATTTTGGAAGTATTGGCTTAAAATAATTAAATAAACCATTCGACCAAATTTCTGTCGAGATCTAGAAAAATGGTACGATGAGGCTGTTGTCGTTCTGGATATAATTGTAGATATCTTGTACTCGCTACTGTTGAATTTCGGTTCGAAGAATAAAAAATACTTATCATATCTCGTTTCTCTTCGTTAGTGTATGACATTTTTGTATTATTAATGAACAATAAATGAAATGTTTGACAGATTGAAATTCCATGGCTACCTTATTTAATCTTATAATTTATTCTTTCAAATAAAACCTAATGTCAAAAACTTTAGTCAGCATGTGGTACATGGTTGAAATCAGAAAAAAAAACTCTTTCTGAAGATGTCTAAATCCAATATGGCGCCTATAAGAAATTAGATAGTTGATGATGGCCAGAAAGAAACGAAACGTCGTATAAAAATTTAGAGTACACCACTGGATAGACGTTTAGAAATGGCTACAAGGGTGTGTTTTTATATTTTCTCTACAAGGCCAAATGTCGGTGATACAGGTGAAAGAAGAAAATGGCGTTTTCGTGTTTTTTTTTTAAATAACGAAGGTCATTTGTCACAGGTCTATTTTCTTTACGGATTTATAACAAACACAAAATTTAACAACTTTGCCAAATTTAAACCTATACTCTATCTCCAATAATAAGCGAGATCCCAATGGTGAGGGCCGAAAATGAATCAGCCTGTATAGGAGTGGATAAAAATGACATTATTAAAAAATACATTCCAGTTTAATGATAATAATTCATGCCTTAGTATTCCCCAACAGCTTGACGCTAATTACCAGAGCATTGGCAAGCCATGAGTTATTTTTACACTTGTGCCCGTGGAGCGACTTAAGATGTTAAGCTGTAGGCATTCGGCTAGAACGAGAACGAAAACCACGAAAATCTACTAGGATAGCCTAGTCCTGGATCTGCACTCGAGACTGCACCTTGCTCACTTTGATTTGACATTTCTGCTGTAAATTTCGATTACAACGCCCGAATTTATTTGTTCCTTTTGTTAGAACAAATCTTATCTTGTGTGTATAGTAGTATAAATTGCATGATTAAAATGTATTTATTGCTGTTAGAATTTGCAAAAGTATGACCCAACTTTTGAAATACAGATTTGTATCTTTGTTTTAAAAACAACAAGATTCGTAAGAATTAGAGGTAATGGGCTTCCGTCTCCTGTCTGTTTTTGCCATTTTAAAAATTTTTACATAAATTTTAAAACTATTATTGAAAATATATCTACGTTATCTATAATCCCCCAACTTGCAAATCAATAACGACTATATATCCCTTAATTTCCAATTAGTATACGGGCGGTGCGGATTCCACGAATGCATCCCTAGGAATATATTTACATCTTTTAATGTGCCGGCTCGCCGTATTCGTTACAATGCAATACGAATATAAACTCATTCACATTAAAATAGGATTTATGGAAATCCGAATGTAGTGCTTCTAAACTCTTGAAATTTCTGAGTAACGCGTTCATCGATTGTTTTTTAAATTTTAAATCTTCCGCTTTAGTATTACACGAAGTGTATTATTTGTTTAAAACTATTCCGACTAGCAAAAATAAAAGTATAATGAAAAATTATCTATTATGAATAAATATAAAATGATATCAACTTACATTACATAGAAAGTTTCGATGAATTTGCAACTACAAGTAAAATGAAAAATTTAATTTATACATAGTTAATTGACGAAGGAGATACTTGTTGAAACTTCATTATAACGCTAAGAAATAAGTAATTAAACTTCTAGTTTCAACAATTCTTTTATTGTAAATACCACTACAATATTGTTTCGCCATACAATGGCTTCATCAGCTGGATGAAATACTGAATATGTACAATACAAGTTTGAATATTTATGTGAAAATTATTGGGGAAATGGTGGTGGAAAAATTTTTACAATCTTAAATTTAATAGAGGGGAGTTGTTTAAATCTAGTTGGTCATTTAAAGCTAATCCTAAACTATTGTGTCTATTAATTTCTAAGTTTTCTAACAGGTTAAGTTTTTTACTTTTTTCTTGAATGTGTAAAATTTTGAAATCTATATTAAATCTAAGATTGGTATCTATACAATGACTTGCGAAAGTTGAATCTGTTTTATTTTCTTTATGGCTTCTCTCGTGTTCTTTCATCCTAATTTTGAATGTCCTCCCCGTTTATCCTATGTATACCTTATTACAATCTTCGCATGTTAACTTATATACACCAGAGTTTGATTCTTTGTCTATTTTATCTTTGTTGTTTTTAATAATGTTCTGTATAGTATTGTCTGTTTTAAATGATATATGTTCGTTATTAAGTTTTTTAATGAAAGTCCAATTTTTTCCGAAATTTTTCCTAAGTAAGTGATTGAATTATAGGAATTAATTATCTTGTATTTTAATTTTGGATAAACTAAGGAAAGGGTTTTAGATTTTTGTTGGCTATTTAGGATGTTATTGACAATATTTATAGAGTAACCATTGTTTAATGCTATTGTGTATATTCTATTTAGTTCAAGGTCGAAATTACTTTTACTTATAGGTACATGAATTAATCTATATACCATTGATTGGTATGCTGATAATTTGTGTGTTATAGGATGAAAAGAATTAGCATGTATTGTGGTATCTGTATGTGTTGGTTTATGGTATATAGCGAACTCGTGTTTATTAGTTTTGTGTGATATGGTTAAATCTAGAATATTAATGCTCTTATTTATTTCTGTTTCTATAGTAAAATTTATTTTGAGGTGAATAGTGTTGATATAATTATGTAAAGTTTTTAATTATCTATCTGAACCGTTAAAGCAAAAACTCATTCAGATAACATATTGCAGTGGAATGTGCTTTTGATTGCTTATTAATTTTTTTCTTCACACTACAACTTATGCTTCCGGCTGTTCAGTCTGGTAGATTTCCTTGAGCTTATGTCACTCGGGTCGATCCTCTCGGATTCAGGTTATATCATAAAATAAAACACAA
This sequence comes from Melolontha melolontha, assembly GCA_935421215.2. Classification (NCBI taxonomy): domain Eukaryota; kingdom Metazoa; phylum Arthropoda; class Insecta; order Coleoptera; family Scarabaeidae; genus Melolontha; species Melolontha melolontha. Next base: position 21,153,356 of record OW285243.1, on the reverse strand, counting down.
GGTGTCAGATAAATTATACACACATTTTCCCTTTACATTTGTATAATAAAAAAAAAATAAAAAAAAATCTACTTTACCAAGTGTAACGTTGAACTGCTAAAGGCACAGTACTGAGGGCAAAAAGATTTGGATATCATATGAAGATACAAATCATTAAAACCTCTATCTGACTATCCACGATCAAAATTATAAATTTTTAATATACAAGAAAATTTATTAAACAACAATAAAATATATCCAAAGCTAAAACGTCAAAGTAAAGAATTGTTTACTCTGCGCGCGAAATCAAATCTGAACTGTCATGAATGCAATCACATGACCTTGCAAACTCGTCCCCACCTTCCTACGTATTGAAATATTCAAAGTGACTAAAAACAAGTAACCTCCACAAAAAATCTTTTCAAATAAATTTTCCAGATATTATTCTGAATACATATAAAAAATTTAACAAAATTTTTACAAGTTAATTATAGCGCTTTCATCAATATATACTAATAATTATAAAGATACCTACATTAATTAAAGTAAGTCACAATTAAACATGAGAGATTCCTTTCTTCAGATAGGTGTATCATTTAAATAAAATTATGAATTCACGAAAATTTACGTTTAAATCACAAACGACGCACCAAAAACTATAAACGAATTTATTCAAAATTTCATTAATATTAGACAAAATTAAGTCGTGTCCAATATGCTTATACACACCTATCCACAAGGACTTTCAAATAATCTCTCCATGAAGTTCCAACATCCGCACGGATATCCCCACCAACTATAAAATCAAAAATATACAGAAAAATATACGTCTTATTTCAATATAATATCCGGGATGGCGGCAGCTTTGAACATCTGACCAACCTATATATACGAGGATGGATCAAAATTTCAAATATACTAAAATTCATCACTTAAAATTAAATATATTTATAATGATCCCCGTCTGAAATAAAATAAACATCAAAATGAAATACATAAGTTTAATAAATGTACTACACAAAAAAGTTTAATATATAGTTCTATTATTTTCCTTTCTTCTCCATGGAAAAATCCATGACAATATGTCCATCTGCACCTGACACTTTTAACGAAGAACTGTCTGAAGTTTTCATGGCGGCCAATATCCCATTCAATAAGCTTAACAATCCAGTTCTCAAGAGGTTTTTTACAAAATATACTGATCGTCATATACCTTTACGCAAATACCACTTATCAAAATGTTATTTAAGAACCACTGAAAAAATACGAACCAACTTATATGGTCATTATCTTTAGGTAAGTTCAGACGAAACAACGGATGTAATTGGGCGATATGTGTTAAATATAGTTGTTGGTATTCTTCATCCGACAACTTCATACCCACCATACTTAATTGCAACTAAAATATTGTCAGTCGTAAATGGTAAAACAGTTGCAGAAGTAATTGATCAATGTATTAATAATATTCTGTCATCGGATAACAACTATAAAGACAAGATGCTATTATTTTTGACTTATGCGGCAGCTTATGTGTTAAGAACAGGGTTATTAAAGCAGTCTTATCCCAATATTCCACACGTTACCTGTGCAGCGCATGCACTACACAGAGTATGTGAATACATCAGGGGTCATCTTCCAAATGTTGATAAGTTAGCTTCATTATTTAAAAAGATATTTCTCAAAGCTGAGACAAAAAGTTGATACCATATTTAGCAGAAATCCAGCTCCGACAATTTCGCAATGTCGAATTCGCTTCAAAAGATGGAAATCCTATGTATTTGATATTTTTTAACATGTGATAGAGCTAAGCTAGATGTTTCTTCGGGATATTAAAAACATTTATTAAAAATTTATTGAGAAGTGTTAGTTACCACAAATTCTCCAGCATTCGGACTTTTTTTAATAATAATTACAAATTCTTTGTTTGAAAGAACTTTCGTACCCAAGGTGACGTTGAAGTTAAATCAAACATTTCCTATTCTAGATACACATGTCACAAGTTAAGAGTATTGTACCACAAAGTTCTATATTCCGAAATAACTATCGATTATTTGGAAACAAAACTGTACCATAAGCTACCAGAGTATTTTAAATATCTTAAAATCACCACTTTAAAATAATATTTTTTACATACTATTCAAATTTGTAAAAATATTTTGATAAATAATATTACAGATGTATGTAAATGCACATATGTTCGTGACTACTTACATCCATATGTATAGATACATTTGAAAAACACTTACGTTGAACAATCCTCAGTGAAAACGACGACCACTTGGCACAGCAGAAAGGACAATAAAAGAGAAGCAGGCATCATTTTAATCGCCATTTATATTGAACACACCATCTCATTCACAAAACCTGCAATAACGAAAGCCTTATGATAAAATTATATAATATTAAATAGTGAATTAAATACGCTAAAATAGCACATACACTGAATATCGTTACTGTTACTATTATGATCATGCTATAAAAATATTATTAGAGGCCGTAAAGTGATTATTTAAAATGTCTTAGGTATATTAAAACGCATTCGCACAATTATAATTTTTTATTATTATTATTATTATATTAAAATTATTTCATTTTCACTGTTTAAAACCGCATATGACAATAAATATAGTTTTATATTATAGCAGTATATAGTAAATAATAGGTAATTAGAGGTATATTGACATGAAGTTAAAAGAAATTAATTAAATATTAGAACAAAATTATACTGATTAGAATTTGAAATACGTCAAAAGAAAAAGTAATGATGCAAGCGATAATTACAATTTGAAATACATAGATGAAGTAATGTAATGTTTTTTTCCATAAAAATATCCCTGTTAAATGACAAATATGATCGAAAGCAAGTAAATGCTATTAATAAAAAAAAAGAAGCATAAATAAAGGTAAGTAAATTGTAAATTCGAATTGCATGATGATGTAGATAGAAGCGAATAAGGAAAAATTAACAAATTAAATCAGTTAGAGCTAAAATAAATTAAAAGTTACGTCAAATAATAATTATTGTTAGACTAGAATAGAATGTAAATGTATTGTGCATAATAGTTATTAGTAAAAATTAATTTTAGCCGGTAATAGCTACTATCCAAGATACGCAACGTAAATACCACTAGAGGGTTCTAGGGAACCAATAATTAAAAAAAAAATATAACAATAATTTTTTCTATCGAAAACGTTATTTTTAACATTTATTCAACTAAGCTATGCTTCTATTATAATAACATAATAATATAAAATAATAATTAAATCCATTTAGGGCACATCGTGGCCGCACATTTTAAACATATGGGAATTTTACACCTAACGCAGTAATTAGTTGTTTTTGGTCTTTTCTTGGCCGCCAAACGCAGCATTTGGGCCTTTTAGACCTGCAAGGGTTTTCTGAAGCTATAGGTGGTTCCTCCACGACAATTCCTAGAAGCTCAGCGGCCATTGAACGAAGTTGACGAGGTACATGTAAGTTGTATATTCTAGTTTTCATGTAGCTTTCACATCCTAGCGCTTTGAGAAAATTATAAATTATTGGACGAGAACTGGTATAAATTAGAAATACATAAATTTCTTTGAAAAAGACACTATGTGACGAAACATGTAAGATTGCTTTAAATATGTATACATATCAAAATATACCAGACCTTAAATCGCCTCCTAATTTAATCTACTTTATATATATATATAGTAAACTTAATAAGTCGGCGATTAAAAGTCTTGTTTATTACTTCAAAGTATATATATTTAAAACAACCCTACATGTTTCATGTAGGGTTGTTCTATAATCATGTTCAAAATTTATATTGGTAAAACTTTCAGAAATTTCAAAACTAGAATTTCAGAACATAAACGTAGTTATTATAACAAAAAACTAGATTCTAATTACTCAAATCACTTATTATCTGAAAATAATTCATTCGATCCGGAGTTTGAAATCTTACATGTACAAAATAAATCGGATAAATTAGACCTCTTAGAAGCCCTGGAAATAAATAAAAATAAAAGGTCTGGGAATTTACTGAATGACCAACTAGATATAAATAGTTCTTCTTTACTAAACTTATTTAATTAGGGGTTTTCCATGTGATTATTGTGTTTGAATGCCTAATCTCTTCCTTTCTTTGTTAACAGCTTATCGTTTCTTTCTTTATATACCTGTAATTACCTAATTGATGTGCATACACTCATTTCTTTTGTAGAATAATCATTATACCATCGTCGTTTGATAAAGCTACAGTGTTAGCGAAACGCGTCACATTTTTGTAAACGTTTAAGTAAATATACGTTTTATATAGTGAAGATTAAACAAATTAATTGTTTTGTTTTATTTTACATCGTATTAATATGGATCTTCACCAAGTAACAGCCTCATCTATTAAATCTTTGATATAATAAATATATCTGACTTTGTTAGGTAATTGGTACCGCAGTAAACTTTTTAAAGTATGTTTTTGCTATTTCTTGAAAAGTTATGTATAGTTATTATTAAAACACACTGAACTTGCCTACTACTTACTGAATATCTGATCATTTAATTTGTTTTGGATAATATATGAGAAAGAGCAGGTAATTAACTGCTCTAAGCTCTAGTTCTATTTTTACCGTTACAATTTAAGTTAAATTTATTGCACATTAACCAGGTACCGTATTTATTTATATATAAACATATATCTACTTAAATTTGAAACGCAGACGCTATACAAATTATTCAAAAATGTTGTTATCTTTGTAATGAAAAATTAAATTAAATTTTTTAAATTCTGGGCCGACTAATTAACAATTCACCTTTTCGAACATACTCGACCTGTGTCTGGATGCATTTTGCAACATTTCCGTAAAAAAAATCACCTTTACAAGGGAATTCGCCTGCATAACGAATCTGTTTACGACACCTAAAAACCCTTCATGTTTCATATCGCTTGACATAAATTCTTTTGACTCCGTTGACGATCGTAGAAAACGACCCTTTAGCTTCACCGAAAAAGAAAAACCGTTAAAATTTAAATTCCCTTCTCCCAACGTCTGTGTCGCTAAAGAGACGCCGAGTACATTAATTTGACCATCGAGGGCGCCGCAGTCGTTCGTTGAAAGGCACGTACCGTACACAAAACGAGCCAAGTTTGCGATGAGTCGTTACCGTTTTTGTTTTTCTTGAACGGGTGTCTTTTATGTGAAACACGTTTCGGTGTAAATGTAAGGCTTTCAAAATTTAATATATATAACAAAATAAAAGTGGAGGTAGCATTCCACCGTTTTGGTAAGATATAAAGTTTACGCGGATCGAAAACTTGGTTGAAAATTTAATGATGGAGAAGTTGTTAGCATGTTTATGGTATGTGTATATAATGAAAGCAAATGTAAAGATACAATACAATTGTGAAGTATATTATTTCTTGTGTAAATATGGTTTTCGAGATTATGATAATAACTGTAATAATAATAATGATATAAGTTACACACCAATACAATCACTGATAAAGAAAGAAACAATAATGCACTATGTACTCTATTCAAAGTCTCGAAGTACACTTAAATTTTATAGATTAACTAATTTTAGAAAAATGCCGAGAATATTCTGTTAATATTGAACCTAATGCTGTTAAATACAATTTGTAAACAATGACAACTTCATTATAGGAAAATAGAACGCATTTTCTATAATTTATCATCGACATATGGGAATAAAAAGAAATCGTTGGTACCTGTCTCGGTGTTACATGGTGGATGACAGTGGCGGCTCTTTAATGAGAGCAAGTGAGCAATTGCACCCCCTGGAATTATGAAACAAAACAAACCAAGCGGCGACTAACCGTGAAAGTATTTATTTATTGCGTATTCATACTTTCATAGTTATTGACGAGGAACGTGACACGCTACCAACGTACATACACCAATCGTCGTCACAGATATACTGAGCAAAGCCCAACTGTTGCTCTCGTAAGGCATTAACATTACATTGATGGTGCGGAGAACTGTATTTTGCCATACTTCAATGTCGTATAATACACAGCGTCTGAGCAAGTGGTCCAGTCTGCTCACGGCCGTTGTAAAATAAATGCCGTCTCTGCTTTAGAGAACAACGCGTTTTCGCGGTTAACGTATGATGGAAAAATCGCAGTAAAAAATCTTAAACGGCCGATGCCTCAATTATGTTTAGAAAATAAACAATCTGTTAAAGGTAAAGACGTTATAAGAAAATTCAAAATGGATATTTATCAAAAAAATGACTGGATTTGTGGGTGTGAAATTAAAAATACTTTGTTTTGTTTTCCGTGTCTTTTGTTTGGTGGTGAACCGTCTTGGTCAAAGAACGGAATAAGAGACTTAATTCATCTTAGTGCTAAAATTATTAAACATGAAAATTCCGAAGGGCATTTGAAAAATATATTTAGTCTAAGAATGTTAGGAAAAATAACATTAAGAATGTTTTAGATTCATCATATAGAAAAGCAATTCAACAACACAATAAAAAGGTAACAAAAAATAGGCATGTGTTAAATTTAATAATAAATTGTATTAGATTTTGTGGCGCGTTTGAACTGGCACTTCGGGGTCACGATGAACAGCAAACGTCGAATAACAAGGGCATTTTTCGGTAATTGATACATTTTACGGCAGAATTGGATAAATCGCTCAGAGATCACATCGAAGCAGCACCGGTTTTTAAGGGATTATCAAAAACGATACAGAATGAGCTGCTTGATGCAATGTTGAACGTGTATCATGAACAAGTTGCCAGTGAAATTAAAGCAACCGACTTGATATCTGTGATAGCTGATGAAACCACAGATGTGTCCAATCAGTTTCAGTTGGTGGTTGTTTTACGATATATTGTGAACGCGAGACCGGTCGAAAGGTTTTGGAAATTTCTTCTGCCTAGTGGACATGATGCTAGTTCTTTATCTGCCTCCATCCTTAACGAAATTAGTTTGCTTGTTGATGACCCAGAAAAACTGATTGCACAGAGCTATGATGGGGCAGCAGTCAGGAGTGGTGCTATTAACGGCGTGCAAAGACATGTCCAAGACCAGTATCCAAGGGCTAATTTTGTACATTGTTATGCACATCAGACAAATCTAATTATGTCAAATGCTACATCGAGCAGTAGTAATTGCAGAATTTTTTTGCCAATCTGATGGGATTATGTACATTTTTCTCCACTTCACCACAACGAGCTGCAAGATTGGAAGAATTCCTTCAGACAAAAAGCTTACCTCGTTCTTCAAAAATAAGATGGAACTTCAATTCTAGGACAGTGAATACAATATATGAGCACCGAGAAGAAATAATTAAAGCTCTAGAACAAATCGAGGGAGAAGCTAGTTTTCAAACTACCATTCATCAAGCTGGTGCCAATTTGCGAAATTTAGAGGAGGAAAATTTTATCTATTGGTTAACTTTCTTTCATAAAATTATGCCACATGTGGACATATTGTTTAATCAATTATAAAATGTCAATACAGATGCATTAAAAATCAAGAATAATTTAGATAATTTTGAACGCGCTATTGGAAAAATTCGAACCGAAATCGCTGACACAGATAATCAGTTGGTTAAACAAAATGACCCAGAACTGACTCCTCGACCATCAAAGCGGCGAAGAGTAACTGATGGTAGCCAAAGAAGGAGGGAAACTGTTGAACTGTGCGATATTATTTTGCTAGAAATAAAAACTAGATTTCGGTATACAGGGCACTTAATATTAGCAAACTTAATTTCTTTTAAAAAGTTCTCCTCTTTTCAAAAAAAATTTCCTAGAGATTGCCTTAAAGAAGCAGTAAAATTTTATCCATGCCTCAATAAAAGCAGACTACGAACTGAATTAAGCATTCTATATTCTAGAAAAGAATTTAGGCAAAATATAGAAGTCAGTGCTGTAGGTCTGCTAGGTCTTCTGCTGGATGGATTAAGCGACACCTTTAATGAAGTTGTTTCGCTTTTAAAAATTGTCATTACAAATCCCAATGACAACGTCCGAAGAGGAACGCCACTTTTCACGGCTGAATAGAATAAAAACTTTCCTGAGAAATACAATGAAAGAAGAGAGATTAAATGCCCTTACTATGTTATCTTGTGAAAAAGAATGTATAAATGACTTCCCAAACTTTAATGAAAAACTGATAGAACTGTTCTGCAAGTCAAAGACACGTAAAATGGACTTCGTTTATCGTCAGATGTAATTAAACTATGTAGTGTAATATTTACTATTCCCTCAAAACAAACTCTACAATGAACAGTACCTCTCTGAAACAGTACGTCGGTGAAATTTATAAGGATTGGGTAATCGTTATGTATTACACTTTTTGATTTTGAAATTATGCACTCCCTATGTGAACCACCCCGAGCCGCCACTGGTGGATGACCCTTGAATTTAAAATCTTGATCGTTCAACTCACTACTCGAGAGACAGAGCTTAAAAAGCGTTATCATAATGTAGTCCGTTTACTAGATTATCACGAATCGTTTCACGGACTTAGGGCAAGCACGCGGTGGTATACCATTCAGTGTCGTATTATATCATATTATATACAGTCATTCAGGGTATAGTTGAGGAACAAAATTCATGACCATTTTCTGCTACAGCTTTTCCCAAGAACATTTTTTGTTGGAGAAAATTTTTTGGATGATTCATCTTTCTTTAATCATTGTTCAATATCGATTTTGAAACAAGATATTGCTGTGAACCTTGCTTTTAAAATAATTTATTTAAATGAGTAATTTGTGTGGACAGGTACACAAGCATAGTTTTTATTGAGACTCTGTACTTATATGATTGGGGTATCTCTTGTGGATTCTACACAACTAGGCAGGCCTAGCGTCCAGAGTAAATGCAAAGAAATGAAATAACCAGAACTAATCGTTTAAAATATTTTATTACCCGTTCGTATTTTCACATTTCATTTTTGTGGTAACCTAAAATATTTTCATTTTAACCTATTTCTTAACCTATCAATGCAACCTTATAATACAAATATTTCTTAATGAGTCATACACAGATAGTATTGGAGGTTCAATACAGACATAAAATGAATCTCACAAACAAAGACTCTTGAGGATCCCACTCGCAAAAGGGGGTGTTTGCCCTCCAAATGCTGAAATGAATACTCAAAGTCTATCTTTGTCTAAAATGTGGATCTCCGGTCTCGACTGAAGATTTTTTACAAAGCGATTGTGTTATTCAGCGCCTATTTGAGTGGGATTCACATGCACTTTTACTACTTTAATTAACTCTATATCCTCTAACTTTTATCGTTTATTACTCGGACCCAATTTCGGCATATAAAGTTTCAAATTCTTCCTTGTACATCATTAGTCTAATACAATAATGACAATAATAATGATAATAGCAAAATAAAAATAATAAAGAAAAATTCTAAATTAAACTCCTGTTCGCCCTTACTCAAATATTTCTCCCGACAGGCTTTAAAATGTTTAAATTACATTATATTCGAATTTAGCTATTTAAAATTTTAAAAACTAAAAATTAAAAAATTTAAAATCAGTATCTATCAATACACATCCAAGTTAAATTTATGAAGTCGAGAATATATCAGTGAATGAATGAATGAATCTCTCGGTGCTGGTCTTATTTATCCCCTTTGCGATTCTGTTTCTTGAGCTTCTTCCCCACTTTATCTTATTTATTTTTGTTTTATCTAATTTACATAGTTACTTAATATTTTCATCCCTGTGTATTTTTATCCATCCTGGGTAGTTTTAACTTTTGCATCTCTAGGTGTTGTTTCTTTGTTTATGTATTTTTTCTTTTTGTTGTAATTTTGATATTTGTAAAATTTATTGTGGAAAAATGAGCTTTTGTCTCATCTTCCAAAAACAGCGTTTCGTTCGTGTCCAGTCTTGTTGACATTTTTTTTCGAATCCAAGTTACGTAGGAGTTTCGTTTCTCGTAGTATCTTCTTTCTCTTTCTTCCCTTGTTTGTTTATATGGTATCGTCCTGTCCTTTGTATTCATTCGGACGCCTGTCAGATATTCACGTTGTCATTATTGAGCATGCGTCTCTGATATGCTTTTGTTGTTTTGTTTATATCGTAACATTACTGCATTAATTACTTTTATTTACATTTAATGCTGTTTTGTTTTATTAACTTACTTATATTCTAAGAACATTTAGTAATCTAATTAATCGAAAATTTATTGATATAACTTTCTTTGTTAACTATAAATGCTTGGAAATATTCAGCTAAAATTTTAACCTTTTTAAACCTCGGTTGATTTCTTTTAATTTGTTTTTGCTTAACCAATTATGCTTAATTAATACCTACCATATTAATTATATTTTTAATTTTTTTATCAAAAGTTAATTTCATATTTATTTATTCATTCATTCCTTCGTTCGTTCGTTCGTTCGTTCGTTCGTTCGTTCGTTCGTTCGTTCGTTCGTTCGTTCCTTCGTTCCTTCGTTCCTTCGTTCCCTCGTTCCCTCGTTCCGTGGTTCCTTCGTTCCTTCGTTTCTTTGTGCCTTCGTTCCTTCGTTCATTCCTTCCTTCCTTCCTTCCTTCCTTCCTTCCTTCCTTCCTTCCTTCCTTCCTTCCTTCCTTCATTCATTCCTTCATTCATTCATTCATTCATTCATTCATTCTTACTTTAAAATATATATATTTAAAACAACCCTACATGCTTCATTTCCCGAAATATGTAGGGTTGTTTTAAATACCAGACCTTAAATCGCCAACAAATTGAATTTACCATAACATACAAAGGTCACGAAATAATTATCTTTATATATATATATATATATATATATATATATTGTTTGCTAAATTTTAACTCTGAATTGTAAGTATTTAGTTATTGTTATATTGTTTAATATATTGTGGTTTTGTTAAACATGTAGACACTCCTGATGAAGTAACTAATCCGTTATGAAATATAGAGTGGAATAAAGGAGTTTTATTTTTACTTGACAGACCGCTCACCCGTTAATGAATTTTTACTTATATATATATATATATATATATATATATACATATATATATACAAGGTGTGTATAAATTGTCGCAAAAGCTACACGTAGCGACATTCTTCGTTCGGTTTTGAATAAAAAATCTTAATGTTAAAATGTCGTATCATGCTTCGTAAATTTGTAAATGTCAAAATTTGACAGTAATGATTTTGATTGAACTCACTTTTAAATACAAACTTATTGTTCTACAAGGTTGCCAAATGTGTTTTTCGTGGAAGTACGTTAATGAATAAATGTTTAAAACAAGCTTTTAAATCAAAAAGAAAACGTTTACGAAATAATACTAGTAATTTTTTTTTCTTTAAACTAAATTGCATCTATCTCTATTAACAGATATCGAAGAGCAATGGTTAGTTACTCACTAAAAGTCTGAACTTCAAGAACCCCGTGAAAACAAACGAAGTATGATACGACATTTTAACATTAAGATTTTTTATTCAGAACCAAACGAAGAACGTCGCTGCGTGTAGCTTTTGCGACAATTTATACACACGTTATATATGTATATATGTATATATAACCCCACTCATGTTACTGATACTTTGTGCATAGGTTACAGATACCATGCTGTAAATCTTTCATCCACCTGACGAAGCCATAGTTTTGTGTAGTATTATTTTGAAACTTTTACTTTTGTTTTTTTTAGTGATTATATATAGGAGTTTCAAGATATATCTTTTTCGACAATTAAAAATTTTCATTTCATAGAATACTGCCTTCCTGATACATCTCGTTGTGTTGAAAAAAATTGGCAAAATATAACTTCATTCCATTCGCTACTCGATTAACATTTGCATTTTAACGGATTCAGGGTTGAATTAGGTAACGCGTCCTCTTTTGGTATTTTACATTTTGTGTATGTCGGCTAGCAAAGTACAGTCATATATATTCTGGGTAGGCATACGAATCCATTCATGCACAAATGTTCAGAGGTTCGAAGTGCAAACAGACATTTGATTAAATGTTGACCGTACAATTTCCGTTTACCTACCTACCCGACGCGCAGATGACAGACACTACACAGGCAAACCAAAAGAAAGGGAAAAACGCATTTTTTTTACCCAGTTTTCGGACCGGACGTTATATCTCTTCATTAATTCGCCGGTGTGTGTACGTAATTTTGAAAGGGGATTACCCGAATTAATTGCAGCGACGCTCGCGCCAAGGCGGCAACACGGTGGCAAATGAAGATAATTCGGATTTTGTTCCTCTCCGACATTTTTTTGTTATCTGTTCGTAGGGTGCAGTAATTTTTAATGATATACGTTTGTGTGGACGTTTTTCGAAAAGCTGTGATTTCGTGGAGGTTAATACGCAAAATTTTTGCACGAATAATGCATTGTATTCTCGAAAGGGATTAAAATTATGAGCATCTCCATTGTTTGCTCCTGACAGTTCTTGTTTTATTGCAGTTATTTTGATGATATCTGCGAGAATATATTTTTTTATTGTGGGAAGGAATTTATAATTGATTATATTTGAACCCTTAAATTCGATTCAATACTTATTAGTTTCCATTCACAAATAATTTTTCTTTGGGCTTATAGTATTCAGGCATCGATATAAATATAGAAGGGCACCGCATACCTGTCACATACGGACAAACCCGTTAAAAATCGTAGGCGTCTCCCCCTGTACCTGATTCCTGTAAACACACCAGAACCAAACTTCTTTTTGCTGCCAAATTAATCTCGAACATTACCTGGAAACCGTATCCCGACGTAGAATACAAGTATTTGTAAAGTTAAATTTATTTTATACCATATTATTGCATTATCGTAACATAACCTTATTTAATGTTTAGAAATAATCGAATTCAAAGCTAGAAATATATATATATATATATATATATATATATATATATATATATATAATCAAACTGACCTTAATTGAATGGTCTCCGTACAAATTATATTTTCATAAATGTTTATTGCTTTCCAAATCACTATTTTAATTAATATTATACCCATTTGTTGTATCATATGTTTAATATAAATACTTTCACCATTTGCGCCAACATTATGTCACGTGATTAACTTACGACATCAGCTGACTTAGATATGTATTAAATTATAGCATAATTGCCTAAAAATAATTATTAAACTTGAATTTTCATAATCCTCATACATTTTTATTTATCGTTATTTAATTAAATTCCGTATGCTTGTGATAGTGCACATATAACATATTATCAGTGTGATCGCAAGATTTTGGAAAATTTATACAAAACAAGGTTTGATTTTGAAAAGAAGACCGGCTCCTGAGAAAGAGGTCTTGCTCCTATAGTGAGAAGGTAAATAAATATTTACCTCTCAGCGACGAAATCAAGAGTATGTGGAAGATAGACAAGGTGCTAATAGTCCCAATTGTGACTGGCGCAACGGGAGAAACTCCACATAAATTACATAAGTCCATAAATATTTTGGATCTCTACTAAAAACTTTATTTAAAAATGCAAAAAAGTGTCTTGCTAGACACGGCTGCAATAATCGCCGCGTGCTAAACTGATGTTGGGAGCGCGAACGCGGGCTATGTGGCCAGGAGGTGAAACGTTGGAATGGGTGAGGTGCTAACGTGGTCCTCTACTGGGAAACTCGCTAGGAAACTCTAGGGGGGTCTGCCCGATGGCGGACAGGTGCCATTCCGCCTTTCCAGCAGGGCAGAGAGGAACAAAGCTACGCGGCGCAAAACTCGGCGCCGTGCAATGACACGTCACTAGGACAGTTCTTGGGCGGCAACCTGACCAGGCTGCCGTAAACAGTACACACACGCCCGACGTGCGTGCAGTGCCCTCATAATAGCGAAAAACGTTAAGATGGCACAAAGTGTGACCGCTGTCGACCGAAGCAGCCGGTAAGAGTGTCGCCTCGGTTCGCGACGAGCAACCCTGTGCAGGCTGCGCTTCGCGGATCTGGACAGTCAAAGTACTGCATAGAAAAGTAAAGAAGTTGCCGGGAAAGGTTTGGCGGCCCTGCGCAAAGGCTGGTTCTCCGATCTCTCAAAATTAACGCGAAGCGACACTAAACAAATGCATGAACGCGCTAACATAGAACACCCATACACTTGCGCGCTCGCATAAAGGCAAAACCACACCCAGAAAGGGACGCAAGCTGCCTGCAGCGAACTACATACAAGTTCACACCCAGAAAAAGACACAAGTTAACACATAAGTTAACACAAGCATATATATAAAAAACCCTTTTACCCTAAAGGGTGTCGGGTAAGTACAGTCTAATCTAAATTATGCAAAAAATATCTCCATAATGTTCGGTTACTGGCCAGTGATTTTGCTTCTTTCCAGCTCTTCCCCCTCTTCTGAATGCTATGTCCAATGACATCCTCCCATACTTGTCGCGGTCTTCCTCTTTTACTTTTATACTGGACTTTGGCTTCATATATTAGCTTTACTGGTCTAGTGTCGCCCATTCGTTGTAAATGTCCCCACCAATGTAGTTACCGCTGTTCAATAAAGTCCATTATCGATTGTATCTTCAGTTCCTCTCGTATTTGTGTATTTCTCATTTTATCCTTTCTAGTTACGCCGCTCACTCTCCTAAGGTATCTCGTTTATGCAGCCTGGATTTTGCTTTTTTGTCTATTATTAAGGACCCATGATTCACATCCGTATGTTAGAACTGCTCTGTAGCTGCTTTGAATACTTTTATCTTGGTGTTTCCTGATATTTCTTTTTTCATAATGAAGTTCTTATTCATTGCGTAATACAATTTGGTTACCTTTTCAATTCTTTCATTAATTTCTGGCTCATTTTTCCCAGTGTTTTCTATCAGGACACCTAAATAATGAAACTCATTTACTTGTTGAATAGTTATTCCTATAATTTGGATATTTAGTTGTCCTTCAACTGTGGTCATTACTTTTGTTATATTTTTATTTATACTCATTCCTTTTTTCTTAAGTGTTTCGTTCCATATATCTATACTTTCTTGCAGGTTATCTCCATTTTCAGCTATTAGTACTATGTCATCTGCGAATGCCGCCTCAGCTACTTGTATGCTCTCTGGATTCCTGTACCCAATTTGAATTTTTTTCGTCTGCATTAAGCATTGTCTTATTACATCGTCCATAAATAGAGTGAACTGTACGGAACTTAATCCTCCGCCCTGCCTTAACCCATCTTGAGATACAAATCCCTCGGATCTCATGTTCCGCTTTATTATATAATTTACGTTGTTCTGATATAACCGTTGGATATTCAGTATTATTTTTCTGTTTTCTCCCCTTTTTTCAAGGGCTTTCCATATTTCTTATCTTGGTACTCTATCAAAGGCTTTTTCTAAATCAATAAATGCGAAATATGCCTTTTTCCCTTGTTGCAATCTTTTATTAACTATTTGTTTTAGTGTAAATATATGATCTTCCGTGCTCCTTCGTAGTCTGAATCCACTTTGCAATTCCGATAGTGATGGTTCGATTAACGGTCTTAACCTATTGTTAATTAACTGCTCATATTATATGCTTAATATATTTTGATAACTGTGTTTAGTAACGTTATTGCTCTGTAGTTATTACAATCTCTATAATTTCCCTTTTTGTATATCGGTGTTATTAGTGCCACTTACCAATCTTCTGGTATATTTTCGTATTTCCACGCCGTATTAATGCTCTCCAGAAGTATCTTGATTCCTAATTCACCAATGATGTGAATCATTTCTGACACTATTTTGTCATTTCCAGGAGCTTCTCCATTTTTCAATTTTTTTATATCAGTTAATTTTTCTAGATTAAATTCTGTATCCTCATCTGCTATATTTCCACTTTCTGTAACAGTCTCCACATTTTTCTGTCATTTGCTACAGAGTAGCTCAAAGTATTCTTTCCATCTGTTCATTACCTCTCTTTCATCAGTGATTATTTCTTGCTGTTTATTATATATGCTTCCATTATCTATTGATTTTGCTTTTCTGGCCGATTTCAAAACTTTCTAGAGTAGTTTCTGATTACCAGTGCTATCTCTCTCCATTCTATCACTAAATTCTTTCCATTTATTTGCTTTTGATTTTAACACTAATTCTTTTAACCGTTTCCGTTGCTTTTGGTACATTATGTATTATTCTGTTTTATTATTTGCTAAGTACTTTCTCCACAATTTCTTTTTATTTTTGATTTCCTCTTTTATGTCGTTCGTTCACCAAGCAGTCTGCTTTCTTGTGTTACATATTTTGTATACTCTGTATATTTCACGGGCAGCTTCTACAACTATATGTTTGAACATATTCCATTTTTCTTCTAAATTGTCCAGATTTGTTATCTCTGGCCTCTCTTCAATATTTTTTCAAACTAATTGTTCATATTTTCTGGGTAAGTAACACTTTTTGAGGGTCAATAAGACTTTCGCGAATTACATTTTTGGTTCCAGGTGTTAAAGTCACCCTTTGTGGCCAGTCTCTTTTTATCCAATGCTGTTCTCGATTTCTGCTATCCCACTCGCACAGGAAACATGGAAATTTAGTATATCCAGACTGCTGACCCAAGAGAAGGCCTAAAATTTTTAAATCTCCACACACTTCCCAGTTGTGATTTGCATATTGTATTCTTAAAACTAATTCCTGAAAATTTTCATAGTTTTCCTTTAAATGAACAGAATGGCCGACCGGAACAGAAGCAAAAACATTGCCATTATGAAAAGAACAGCTTTAAGGCTCCTTTTTGAAGAGTCGATGAAAAGTCTCCAGTCAGAAGGTGTGTACTCAGGAGCTCCGAGGAAAGTAAGTAGATCAGCAATTGCTTGGCAGTACACGACTGGTCCGTTTTGTGCAAAATATTTTACAAATCCAGCCTCACGATTTCTATACCAAGAGAAGGTAGTTTCTGGGGCAGGAACATTTTTTTGTTTCAACCTAGACCCCAGTACTTCAGAAAGATCTTTCGAAAGTCCCAAATCTCTTACTAAATCATTCAGTTCGGCTTGTAAAATAGCTGAGGTTGGTTTTGACCTGAAGTTGATGGTTCAAAATCAATATCCATCTGTACGGAGCCGGAAGTTGAAGAGGTTTCAATATGTTCTTGTAGTACTTTGGGGGGTATAGGTATAGGTACATGATCACTGTGAGGAACTGGTCTGATAGCTGATTTAATATTGTTTGGGTACAAAATATGTTTCAAAGTTTTTCTATTATGCCCCTTAATATCACAAAGACAAAATTAGCAATCTTCATGATGATTTTGCGGGTCTCTCCAAACCATCGGTATTCCAAAAGGAAGGCTTTTTCTATTCCCTTTGGTCCAATGTCTTAAACCTTCTTCACATACCTTACAAACAACGTGCGGTGCCCAATCTTTATCTTGATATCCTAATTTGATTTTGAAATAAGCATAATATGCATTTTTCACAAATTCACCAATTGGTCTCTTAAACTTTTTCAAGACGAAATATCCACAAATATAACAGAAATCATCTGGTTTGTTTTTGCAACACCGCCTAGACATATTTTTAAGCAATGTTTATTTATCAAATACCACGCACAACACTAAAGACAAATTAATTTTACTTGTTTACTGATCGACACTCAGAGCTATAATGAAGTAAATGACATTAAAATATACATTTTGTTTGGAGTGATAAACTTGAAATCCTTCTTCGCAGTACTAATAAAGTGAAAGCATAATAAATAGGATTTAGCAGGTAAAAATTCCCGGAAATCTTGTCCAAAATTAATACATGTTAAAAGATTTACATCAGGTAATGAGAGCCTATTTAACAAATTTCTTTAAAACTACAACAGAAAATCATTTTTGGGTTAATACCTAGAATTTGAAGTAGTACATTCATTTTAAAATGTATTAAAACTATTATAAGTTTCTTTTTATATTTTTTTCTTTTTCTTTTGTTAAAAAAAAATCTGTGGGTGGTAGAGACCAACTGTATTTTAATTAGTTATTGCTATATAAAAACTGAGCTTAACAAACAAAAATCACGTCATCAGTAGTCATCACAAATTTTATGCAGGCCTGTGTTATTAATTATGCTGTACACTAAATAGGTTTTAGATATTATTGAAGTTATAAAATATAAATATTAAAAATATATATAAATATAAATAAAAAAAAAAAATAATGGTAGTATTTTTACTTTATGAAATCAGAGAGATTTACATTTAAAAATATGTTTTGGGTCGGTGGTAGTGATGGGCAGAATCGAGAACTTTTATGAATCGAATACTTGGTTCTCGAATACTTTTTGGAATCGAATACTTATCCGAGATCAAGACCAAAAGTATTCGAATACTTCGCCGCAAGTTCTCGAGAACAACAAATTGCAAATATAGTGTGTAGAAGCCAAATGGAATAAATTCATTATTTCGGTTACTGTACATATTTATAAAAAATTCCGAAACACGTCATATTTAATTTATAAATTAACATTCTTCAACGTGAAAATGCGATCCCTGCCTTCAACCCCCTTCGAATGACAGGTACAACCCCCATTTTTTTAAATGGGAAGTATAGGCTTGTGATATATCGTTGTAAAGGTCTCTTTATTCTCTATTCAAAAATGTTATAATTTTCATGTTTGTTGCAACAATTAAGATAGAATAAAATAAAATCATGTTGTTATCGAAATTCGCAACAATATACTCAAAAAATAAAATATAATGCAAAATGTAAAGAAAAATTTAAAACGTCAAAAAGAAATACGAATGTCAATGAAGTAGATGTTCAAAATGTTCACCATGAACGTCTTGGCAACATGCTAATCTTAAATAAAACTGTCTTCTAACATTATTTAACATATCAGGCGTGATCGACCTAATCGCAAGCGTTATTCGTTCTCTTAAGTCATTTAAATCCAAAGGTTTAGTTTTGTACACAATGCTCTTCAAATATCCCCATAAAAAAAAATCAAGTAAGTTCAGATCAGGTGATCGCGCTGGCCATTCTATCGATCCTCGCCTTCCTATCCACCGATTGGGAAATATTGCATCGAGGTACTGCCGGACATTGCGTTGGTAATGTGGTGGTGCTCCATCCTGTTGAAACCATATCGTATTCATTGGAACTTGAGGGTTTCCTGGATCAGGATATAAATTTGCCAAAGTTGGAATGACATCATTTTGAAGTAGTGCCAAATAACGATCGCCATTCAAATTGCCCTCAATGAAAAAGGGACCAATGATATGGTTTCCAACAATACCTGCCCAAACATTAACTTTTACTGGGTATTGTGTGTGTTCTTCCCTCGTCCAGTGAGGATTTTCCGTAGACCAGTAGCGGCAATTTTGCCGATTAGCATGACCGCTAAGAGAAAAAGTGCACTCATCAGAAAACATAACGTCTTCTAAATTGATAATATTGTTATCCAGCATGTCCATCATTCGCTCACAAAAATAAGTTCTTCTATCAAAATTGTCTTCCATAAGCTCCTGAGTAGATATCATCACATCTACTTTGATTTCATCACTCAGTGCATTGGCAGCTGGTTTTTTTATCTGCCTTACATGACCAAACTCTCGAAACTGCTTCTCTGTCTTACTTATTGTTCCTTGAGCTATAGGCGGTAAATCAGGAAATTTCTCATGAAATAGGCGGGTTACTTCTTGTTGTGTTCGGGTTCTATCTCTGTAACAAATCATTTGTATGACTGTTATTTTATGCATTTACGTTAATCTAACCATTTCCCAGAATTGTATTTTACGAAATTCAAACTAAAATTATCAAACTGTCAATTTAAATGACAACTTTTAAATACAAAACAATTTACTAAGGCGTTTTAAACAAACTAATGTTGCCACGGAAACTTTTTAAAGTATTTTTAATGGATACCATCTAAAAAGCACATTGGTATGGTTTTTACTCACTTTCTTATTATGCAGACCTAAACGGGAAGTAAGTAATGCAATGATGCCTTTGATGTATCTATTAAATCTTTATAAACGCAAATGAGCATCTATTTCATTGACATTCATATTTTTTTCTGGCGTTTTAAATTTTTCTTTACATTTTGCATTAAATTTTATTTTTTGAGTATATTGTAGCGAATTTCGATAACAACATGATTTTATTTTATTCTATCTTAATTGTTGCAACAAACATGAAAATTATAACATTTTTGAATAGAGAATAAAGAGACCTTTACAACGATATATCACAGGCCTATACTTCCCATTTAAAAAAATGGGGGTTGTACCTGTCATTCGAAGGGGGTTGAAGGTAGAGATCGCATTTTCACGTTGAAGAATGTTAATTTATAAATTAAATATGACATGTTTCGGGATTTTTTATAAATATGTACAGTAACCGAAATAATGAATTTATTCCATTTGGCTTATACACACTGTATACTATTTTTGTTCTCGAATGCTCGCATCACAAGTGTATATACATACACACGTTGTTTTGAATTTGCTCTCTATCTCGGTTATATTATTATTCACTATAACAAATCTCTCCCGTTTACCTAAAATTAACTCATATTAAAAACATCATACCGTATAGCCTACCTATAGTCTAAGACGGAATGGAGAGTCGAGAACAGCCAGTATTCGATTACTTATTTCATATGAATGCGAGAACAAACGCGTTTCCGAGTACCGGCAGTGGCCCCGAGACCAAAACCAAAAGTATTCGAATACTTTGCCGCAAGTTCTCGAGTACAGCGAGAACTTTCAAGAATCGAATACATTACTACTTTTGTTCTCGAGAACCCCCATTACTAGTCTATGGGTATTATTTCTAAAAAATAGATTGCATGTCGATGCGATAGTTCACATCAAGCTTTGATACAAAATAATACAAATCTGTATAAAAACAAATTTGTATCTGTATATGCAAGGACACACAGTACGTATTTACCAGCTTTTGCTTCAACTACCAGACGCATGCGTTTCTGTGTAACCACTTTGTCAATGATAGATTTACGAAGCAAAAGACTGTAGTACACTTGCGGTCATGTGGTAAGTTTTGTCCTATCCGAAGACAACAGATAACTTCTTGCCATCTGACGGACAAAACCGACCACGCCGGTGCAAAGTGTTCTTCTCGAATAGCAAAGCTATTACTGATAAAGAAGAAAAATACGCATATTACTGTGAGTCCATTAACTCGTCGCCAGGTGGCGTAGTATAGCAAAAAATAGATTGCATGTCGATGCGATAGTTCACATCAAGCTTTGATACAAAATAATACAAATCTGTATAAAAACAAATTTGTATCTGTATATGTATATATATTTGTATTATTTTGTATCAAAGCTTGATGTGAACTATCGCATCGACATGCAATATATTTTTTGCTATACTACGCCACCTGGCAACGAGTTAATGGACTCACAGTAATATGCGTATTTTTCTTCTTTATCAGTAATAGCTTTGCTATTCAAGAAGAACACTTTGCACCGGCGTGGTCGGTTTTGTCCGTCAGATGTCAAGAGGTTATCTGTTGTCTTCGGATAGGACAAAACTTACTACATGACCGCAAGTGTACTACAGTCTTTTGCTTCGTAAATCTATCATTGACAAAGTGGTTACACAGAAACGCATGCGTCTGGTAGTTGAAGCAAAAGCTAGTAAATACGTACAGTGTGTCCATGCATATACAGATACAAATTTGTTTTTATACAGATATGTATTATTTTGTATGGTATTATTTCTATTTCATTTTGGTGCAAAGACTTTTATGTTGCATGTAGCGCCAGTATACTGGAACATTGAAGAAAAGGAACTGAACTATGCATACCGAATCAAATAGTTCTAGATTGCAATCGTAGATAAAGGACGAAGTGAAAGTTGTTGTTTGTTAAAAGAGGAAGTTGTTATTTAGGCGAAACCTCACAGCTCCACACGTTGACAAGAACAGTAAACCATATTATCATTTACATTTGAGACCACCGGTATCATTTGGCACACGTCCCGGACTTTTGTTCAGTGATTTCCGCTTTTTCTGTCATATAAAAGGTGCTGTGAGAGAAGCGTTTCGCTCTACTACAAATGTAGTAAAATTTATCGTATGCAACTTCAACGAACTTGTGGATAATTATAATAATTCTACTAAAACGCTTCGCCTGGATGTAGCGAGGCACTTTTTCGCCAGAATAAAACTCTGCAAGTAATAGAATATATAAACTTATTTTTTTTTAAATTATGATTCACACCAACACACAATGCTCACCTTATAAATCTATACAATTAAAGAATATCGAATTACCGTAATGGCATTGATTAATAAAATGTTCTCTTAATAACTTTTTATATTTATTTATGTTAAATTTCTTCATAATGATAGTCTATTAAAACCTATGAAAATAAAATTTAAAAGTGTAATAACTGACTGAATATTTTCTGTAGCAATATAAGTTTAGCATAATGTTAGTTACATTTGAACGTGAATCAAATTATATACAATAGATCCTGTCGATAATTTATACTCTATGTTCAAATGAAATAAAGAAAATATTACACAATTCCTTCCATAACTCATTCAGCTTCTATTCAGTCACGTCTGTTTTTAGACATTTCACCTACATTAAGTGTCGATTGTAGTGGGTTATTCGGTGAAAATAAAAAAGACCAACAGCCCGTCTAACTCTCATTTAAATCCCGTCAACCGACCATGGGACCACCTTGCCTTACGCAAAGAACAAAACGTTCGAGAATAGCTGATTTACCGTATATCGAGATTCTTCCCTTTCCTTTCCGTATTTATTAGCGCCCTTTTGGAACAATCTGCTGCGTGGAGAGTGTCGTAACAAGCAAGAGAACTTTAATGGGGAACGCGTGAAGAGCTGTTGTATAGTTGACGCTCGAATCGAGAAAGAAGTGTTTGAGGCACAATATTGAGGCAGTTGTTTTAGGGGAGACCGAGTTATTTTTTGGGTGAGTGTTTCCATTGTTTAGGAATAAATTTCAGACAATATATAAGCCATGTTTAGCGGAATTTGAACACGTTTTATTCGATATTTGGAACGGAATTGATTCCTTATATAGTATACGATACCGATGTTCCAATTTAAAATAAGATTGTGTAACAGGGTATTACAGAAGGTGCATTGTTTAAATAATATATATATATATATATATATATATATATAGTAAATTCAATTTGTTGGCGATTTAAGGTCTGGTTTTACTTTAAAATGTATATATTTAAAACAATCCTACATGTTTCGGCAAATGATGCCTGTTCAAGGAATATAAAATATAAATGACAGTATATTAATGTCATACTTATACATTTGTAGTTGCTATGGATAAAATTATTCAAAGATACATTCCAGTTTAATAATAATAAATCATGCCTTAGTATTCTAAAATAGATAGACAACGAAGACAGGGAAAAGCAAGACATGAGTTATTATTATGTATGCGCCCGTGGAACGACTTAAGGTGTTAAGCTGTCGGAATTCGCCTAAAACGAGAAATGGTTTCAAATCAATGGACCATATTGATTTGAAACCAATCCAAAAAAATCAAGCCTGTAAAATGTGTAATTACACAAGTTAAAAAATTATAAATGGAAGTTTTAGAGCATTGATGTCAGAGCAAATTTATAGTGAGTGATTGATACTATTTATTTTTGGGTTTCAGATTCAAGGCCTACTTATCCTTGAGGACGTAGACTAATTGCAGAATGGTCGATTTGTTGTAGGTGTGCGAGATCGAGGATTTCGATCGCCTATTTCTATTGCATATTTTCTTTGTGTTCCTGTCATTATTGTAGGAACGATTGCGAGAATAGACAATGTAAAGTAAAAAAAAAATATATTAGTTACAGTATGGATCTCTTTTAGATAGTACCGTTGGATCATATCAGATTTATTGTCAATATTGTGCGAACTGATGCTGTTGAATTAAAATATATTGATTTTGCGGTTACTTCCACAAAATTAGCTTTACTTTTGGTTTGGAATATTTAACAAGACAGATAATCGAGTAGATGCCTTTCTTCATCGTACCTTTCAATCTCATCACTTTCAAGAATATGCATTACTTTCAATTGTAAAAAACAGAACTAAAAATTACAAAGTTATGGAATGTAATGATGTAATATACTGTATAATGTTAGATTATTTGTTATTAATTTATAATATATTGGATTTACAGTTATTTTGCCAATATTGCGCTTATTATTTTTCTATATTTGTATTTCGTATGTATTTCGTTGTAATGCCTACAAATAGCATGAGTATCAAGTATTTATATTGCTGTCAATTGTAAAAAATAATTGCTGATAAATTTTGAAAAACTGACATTATATATTTCAATTGAACCTTATACAGATGCAAGCTTATTAATGTCCACCCTTGCTCATTTCCATAATCGTTAAAGAGAACATGCCCAGGGTTACGTACGTATTACGCTTTTATTTCAAATAATCAAAGATGCCGACACGAAGTGCAGCTACTGTAAAAGGTTTATACTGTAGTCTGGCGCGGCCTTCGTTTGCATAAAATCTATTTTCTTTGTTTTGGTGGAAAATGATAAGTGTTTAAGTAGTGTAACGAATTGTCGTGGAATATCATATGAAACTTGGCAAAATCCGCTACTGAAACTATCTTTTATTAAAAGAAGTATATGCCAATGAATGCTTAACAAGTGCGCGGGTATTTGGGTGGTCTAAAAGTTTTCAAGATGGCCTGGAAAATATTAAGGATGACGCATGCCCTTCCATGTCAAAAACAGATGAAAATATTGAAAAAACCTGTAATTCGTTCCGATTTGAACGTGAGTTAACTATTCGTGCGACTGCTAAAACCATAGGAATTGACAATTGCATTTATACATGCAAAAGTTTGTGCAAAAGCGATGCCGAAAATTCTCACAATCCAACAGAAAAAAGCTCGTGAAAATATTTGTATTGAGACTTCAAGTGCCATTGAAAATGACCCAGACTTCTTGGAAACTCTGATAATTTGATTTTTCACCTAGGATCCAGAAACTAAGCGTCAACCGACGCATTGGAAGAACCAAACTTGACCAAGCTAAAAAACTGCCAATGAACAAATCTAAATTCAAAGCCATGATGACTGTTTTTTTTCAATAAATGTCCCTGGGATTGTGTATTTTAATTGGATTCCTGAAAGTCAAACTGTTAATACCTACCTTGAGGTTCTTGATCAACACCGTGAGAAAATCAGAATTAAGACCCCAATTGTGGAAAAAGTCATGGGTTCCTCATTAGGGCAACACACTGGCGCACACTACATTTTCTGTCAAGACGTTCTTAGCCAAATATAACATTCCAATGTTAGAACATCTGCTTTATTCGCCTAATCTCGCACCGCGTGTCTTTCATATATCCCCAAAGGTCAATTTTCATTAAAAGAAACAAGATTTCATATCGGTGATGCTGTGAAGAAAAAAGCGACACGCATTATGAACAAGCTCGAAGAGGAAGATTTCCAGCGCAGTTTTGCGCAATGGAAGATTCGAATGCAGCGGTGTAAGGATAGAGAAGGGGTGTATATTAAAGGGCATAATAATTAAATATGCATAAATTTAAATTAGAAAGTTTTACAGAATCGGTCTCTTTATTTTATAGCAACACCTCGTACAAATAAAATACGTTTGCTTAGTGTTTTCATAAATATTTCATTAAAAAAGTTAAAAGTTTAGATATTAGTTTTTAAAAGTTTATCTGGAGCTTATTTGTTCCATTGAATTTCATAATACTTTTAACGTTATATTTGTGCTCTTATATGACAAAGTCCTTAATAATTAAATTGAAATAAAAATGTATAATATGGCCTCATAACAAGGTATAAAGATACATTAGTTAAGACCTACTTTAAAGTAAACAGAAATAAGAAAACAACAAAAGATGCTCTTCGAATAAAGGCAAATTGTAAAAGCTCATTTGTGAAATGTTACACGAAACACGGCGTGAAGGGAGAGCAAGAGCAGTACTGGTGAAACAATTCGACCCAACTGTAGAGAAAAAGATGCCGTTACGATGTTCGCCAAGCTTCCAACTTGGTAATAATTAGCATCAGTTCCTCAAACAAATTGTCCACGTTTATAATTTGCCAGAAGTCGTCTCTCTAGAAAGACTCTGTGATGTATTTGTGTGAGTATCTATATTCGTTTGTGCGCCCCAAATATGTCTATTACCATCCAGGAGAGTGTCCTAGATTTTGCTCTCATCGTGAGAACTCATCCATGGCACATGACTTCTTCGAGGATCCGAAACTTACATTCTCTAATGTCAGAGAGAGACAAATGACGGCGAACTTAATATTTGGCCACGTTTTTAGCTTACATATAAATCATGACATTGTTTAATGAAAACACAAAAGCTTCACGTACCTTTCGAATATGATATGATAGAAATAAAATTCTGGAGTCTTCGTATTTTATCACAAGGACACACACATATATATATATATAAGTGATTAGATAATTTCCCAACATAGACATTTTTTCAATTAAAAATTTCGTATGATTTGCTTTGTAATTTGTAGACAGCAATGTTTACATCCCCCCTTACTTTGCAATTACATACATACTAACTTGATATTTGTAAATATTTCATATAAAAGCCGAAAACCTCCAATAATTTATCAAATGTTATATATATATATATATATATATATATATATATATATATATATATATATATGATTATAAATGTAATGCTAATGAGAACTCATAATTATTGAATTCTCACATACATGCCATTGCCGCTCTAATTCGTTGCATCAATTTCTACACATGACAAAATCACCTTTGTCTAAGAATGTAGCTGCAACGTGTCACGGCGTCAACCGTCCAGGTTGTCCGGGAAAATGACAAAATGTGTGAAAGTCGTATCCATCCGGGATGTGTAGACGTCGACGTTTCATAGTTATTACCAATTGTCAATACACCTTACCCACAAATAGATACGACTTTCAGTGAAAGTCGAATCTATTTCTGGGTAAGGTATATTGACAATTAGTAATAACTATGAAACGTCGACGTCTACACATCTCGGATGGATACCACTTTCACACATTTCTTCATATATAAAACATCCTAATTAAATATTTAATATAGCCTAATTTCCAAGATTTATCATAAGTAAAAACACAAGAGCTTTTTTTAATCGGATAAATTTCTCTTTGTAACGAAATTATTTTGCCAATCAGTAATTTGACGAGAAAAACTTACATGAAAAAATCGCGAGACCTAAAGGTCGAGCGATTTTTTCTAATGTAAGTTTTTCGAGCGAAATTACTGATTGGAAAAATATTGAGTTAAAAAGAAATTTATCCGATTGAAAGAAAAGCTCGAGTGTTTTTTGGCAGATAAATTGACGACATGAATAAAACTTTTTAAATTGTCTCCATATTGACGATTTTGTATTTCTTGTGTATTGCGGTATTGATCTTTTGATATTTGTTGAAATTTCCCCAAACCGACTCGTACATTTTACGTTCAACGATACTTAATAGTTATTACCTGTCACCTGCCAAAATAAAAAAAGTGATGCAGGGCTACTAGATATGTAAGAGGAAGAAGCATTTTTATCGGAGGAAGAAGCATTTTTATCGGTGATAAAAAGCTATGTAGGTTTTTATCGCTGTCAAAGTGACAAAAATGTCACCGTCAAATGGACATTTTTATACAGGAGTTAATTTATCAAATGATATATATTAATTGTACGTATAAGAAATAGATTATTATCAAATAGCTATGGATGAAAAATTTAGCAAAATTCCATCGACGACAGAATATTATCTGTTCCTTAATAAGTAACTTAAGGCATTTCTAACAATTCTCGAATGCAAGAGCCTTGGTAGCCCAGTGGATAGAGCGTCAGTCTAGAGAACTAAAGGTCGTAGGTTCGAGTCCCACCTAAGGACAAAATTTTTCAAAAAATTTCGTTAATTAGCGTTGTAATTTGTAGATAGCAATATTTACATTTTCACATTACTTCTCGAAATAATATTCTAATTAAATATTTAATATAGCCGAAATTCCAATATTTATTAAATGATATATATATATATATATATATATATATATATATATATATGTATATGGTAAACTTAATAAGTCGGCGATTAAAGGTCTGGTTTATTACTTCAAAGTATATATATTTAAAACAACCCTACATGTTTCGGCAATGATGCCTTTGTCAAGGATATAAAAAATATAAAAGATATAAAACTATTTTATATTTTTTATATCCTTGACAAAGGCATCATTGCCGAAACATGTAGGGTTGTTTTAAATATATATACTTTGAAGTAATAAACCAGACCTTTAATCGCCGACTTATTAAGTTTACCATATCATACCAAGGTCACGAAAATATTATATATATATGTATATATATATATATATATATAATTAGACGAGGAGTCTTTGCCGTTAGAACACGTATGGAAGGATAATTGTTTTTTGGGGAATCCAGCAAAATTAAGCTCTATTACTTAAGTCAGTCCTTTATTTTTTTATCCCAATATTTCGCATCTCATTCGTATGCTTCCTCAAGGGGTCACTTTAAGAGCAGGTTGACATAAATTAAGTACTTATTAACAAAAGCAAGTCGTTAATACTTACAAATGTGAACTGTTTTTTTTTATGGAGAAATTACTCGTCTCAATATTTATAATGTTTGCAATATTCTAAATTAATACAACTAATATCAACGGCGTACACATAGTTAACTCCGAAATTACATTTTAAAAGCAGGACAAACACATTTAAAAGAGAGCCAGTTGTGAAGTTTTGACGAACAAAAGCTATACTCGCACGCACAGACACATGTTATTGTCACATAGTTAATACATATAATGTTAGAGGATGATAGTGTAAAAAATCCGGTAAAGTTTTTTTGGAATTTCAGGTGTCTAACATCGAATTGGAGATGTCACTATTCATAATCAAGGTCACAAATTTTATACAATGGTGTGCGAAAGTCAAGGTGGCTATTCTTTAAAATGTGTCGTCTTACAACAATTTCACATTTAGAAAAGAAAAAACGTGTTACAATTAATAAATGACACAAAAGGTTGAGAAGGACCAATGTGTTAAACGGTAAAAGATAAGTTAGTATTTTGTGTGGTTTGTTGTTTAGAATTTATGTTCATTGAGATGGTTAGCAAGTAAGCATATATTGCACTTAGGTTGTTCGTATCAGATCTGAAATTCATCGAATTAGCGTTATTATTGATCCCTACCATTTCCAAAAACTCTATATATTTTAAGTTGTTTACAGTCTGAAGGACTTTAACATTATTAAAATTAGGTGTGTGATCATTGTTAATCATATGTAAAGACAAGGTGCATCTGCTCTTAACAGTCCGAATTGTAATTGTTTATTATAAAAATCCAAATCTGACAACGTGATTGAAATTTCCAAATTATTTTCCACGTTGTCAGATTGGGATTTTTATAATAAACAATTACAATACCTTAAAGCTACCGCCAAAAGCTCTTTACCAACATATTTAGTAAATGATTTTGAAAATACATTAAATAAAAATAATGATAGACTTTTTGAACAGATTAAATTAAAAAATATTAATAAATTTGAAAACCTAATTAATTTATATATATATATATATATATATATATATATATATGTACAGGGTGAGTCGTGAGGAATCGACCAAACGCAAGGAGTGTATTCTACTGGTGAAAGTAATGTAAAAAGCTCAAATGTTGTTATCCGATTTTTATTTGTTTTCGAGTTATAGCGTAATTAAAAATGTAGATTTAGTATATCATGTTTATGTATGTATTCGTAAAAACAGTGAAACCCCGGTAGCAATTCATTATAGGGAAGTCTTCCTAGCTGAAGCGCTACCTGTTCGTGGTTTTCCGAACTAGCGGTAGTGACATTGAAAGCAGTCGAAAATTAGTGTAGAGTGGTTTGTATGCCTAATGCGTCTAATGTCACTACCTCTAGTTCATCGTTGATATAGTGAGGGTGCCATCATAAAAAATGTTCCTTATACCTTGGAGTAAATTATAACATTGTGTTCGGGTATTGTGACATTGACTTGACGTTTGTACGACTATAGTGTAACAAACTAAAATGCCACACACTTATTCTAATTTAGAATATGCTAATATGGTGTTTGTTTATGGATTTTGTGATGGGAATATCGTCAACGGTTTCCACATCACAGACATCCTAATAAAACCGTATTTATTAGTGTATTCAACACATTGTGCGCGACCGGAAAGCTTCCCAGTGTAAACATAATATCTGAACGAGGCAGTCGACAACAATTACAAGAAGTAGAAGATATTCTGGATGTAGTAGAAGAAGACGCAACTACCAGCTCACGGAGAATTAGTATTCAATTGGGCATTCCACAAACAAGGGTGATAAAAACACTCCACGAGCATGGCTTACGTCCGTACCATGTACAAAGAGTACAGCACCTACAACGAGATGAAAATCGTAGACGTATGGAATTTTGTCGATGGATAAATGATAATCCTCGTTTTGTATCGCGTATACTGTTTACGGATGAAGCGACATTCACCCGTGACGGTATTAATAATTGTCATAACCAGCATGTATGGTCAGACGAAAATCCACACGCAACAGTCGAAAGTAACTTTCAACATAAATTTTCGGTAAACGTGTGCTGTGGTATGATCGATGGTTTTTTAATTGGTCCTTACATTTTTGAGAATCGCCTCACAGGAGACACCTACTTACATTTTTTAGGAAATGAACTGCACGGACTGCTAGAGGATGTTCCCATAAACATCAGATTCCAAATCTTCTACCAGCACGATGGAGCGCCTGCACATTACGCTCGTGCAGTCAGGCAACATTTGGCTGAAAGGTTTCCAGGGAGTTGGATTGGACGTGGTAGTCACATTGGTTGGCCTCCTAGGTCTCCAGACCTCACGCCACTCGATTATTGTTTATGGGGCTGGTTAAAAAATGAACTGTATCAAGTAAAAGTGGACACTCGTGAAGCACTAATTCAACGGATTATGAATGCTGCTGACAATATCAAACATCAACCTGACGCAATCAGGAACGCAACCAGCGCCCTTGGTAGACGATGTAAAAAATGTTTTGAAATGAATGGCGGTATTTTTGAAAATATATTATAAAGAACGATAATACCAATAAAATACAAAAACTTCAATGCATGAAATTTTGTTTATTTTTAATTACGCTATAACTCGAAAACAAATAAAAATCGGATAGCAACATTTGAGTTTTTTTACATTACTTTCATCTGTAGAATACACTCCTACAGTTTGGTCGATTCTTCACGACTCACCCTGTATATATATGTATATATATATATATATATATATATATATATATATATATATAGATAATTATTTCGTGACCTTTGTATGTTATGGAAGATTCAATTAGTTGGCGATTTAAGGTCTGGTTTTACTTCAAAATATATACATTTAAAACAATCTTACATGTTTCGGCATATGAAGCCTTTTTCTGTCTGCCAATAATTAAAATTTAAGCATAGTTTAATTAACAATGTGGCAAACTGTATGACTAATTATAAATTCGTGTTCTCTCATCAAGTTTTCATTATTTAATAATTATCGAAGAACATGTACACATTATTGACATTTAAATCGTTTCATGACTTTGTATCCATGGACGACAAATGCCATTTAAACATAATAAATATTTCACTATCGGCTGAGCATTTCGAATTGTATATATAAACGTACAGGGAAATCGTTGAAATTTATTTTATTGAACGTTAAAATACACATTTTGGACGGTATTGGCAGTAGTAATGGGCAGTATGAGAGCCACGGATCATAAATTTTTGACGACAGCGCCACCAATTCGGACTGACGGCGTCGAGACCAAGCTCGCCTAGGCTCAATGCATTAGGCGTATCGAACTGCTTGGAATTTATAGATACATATTTACAGAGACAGTCGCGTATATGTATGTAGCGGATAGACAGAACGATTTATACTCGTACACAATTTTAAATATATGTACGTAATGCTTGAGACTGGTCCCAAGGAAATATGTACTTCGAGTCTATTTAATTGCAAAGGAAGATACAGAAATAGTGGAAAGATATGCATCAGAATAATTGAAACATACATGAGTAGGTAAACCCCACCAGTTTTGTATACTACAAAGGTATTTTTAATAATATGAAATATTATGAAAAACCTGGTGTGAAGAACACAAATACAGGTTCACTATTAATATTTTTTGTGAACGTGTCCGAACATATCCCTCCCCCAGAGACGTAGATACGTATTTCACCTTTCTACAGGCTCATCGGTACGCGTACCGAGGTTTTTAATAATATTTTATATTATTAAAAATACCTTTGTATTATACAAAACTGGTGGGGTTTACCTACTCATGTATGTTTCAATTATTCTGATACATTACACATGCGGTTAGTCCGTAGTATGAGTGAAGACACAAACAAAATACAGTTTCTAGAGGGATGACTGTGCTACCTTTGGAAAGGCGTCGTTACTTCACATTGGTTATGTGGACGGGGCGAGGTACTTCGGTTGTCTGACAACAGGCAGCGCTGAATTTGCATCTACGCCCGGTCTGGATAATTACGGTGATGTGGTGATGTGGTTCTTTTTTGTGAATGTGTCTGGAAATATTCTTTCTCCAGCAGGGGCGTACCAATGAGCCTGTAGAAAGGTGAAATACGTATCTATGTCTCTGGGGAAAGATATTTTCGGACACGTTCACAAAAATATTAATAGTGAAAGATATGCGGTAAATATACATACATTTACATTTTATGAGGAGGTATTTCATGTGCAAACGAAATTTTTCATTAGAAGTTTATTATTTCGATGATATATATTGCGAATCTTTTAAAGAATGTGTATCTAAAGGTTCTGTTCAATTTCGAGATTAAATAAATGAACGGAAAGCATTTCAACAAATTATCAAATTCAGTCATGGTAAGGAAGGTTTGTCTCGCATCAGAGCACCAATAAAATAAGCAATGATGTAAAGCGATATTGTTTCAGTAAACTATTTCCCTTTAGATTTAAACTAATTTTATATGGCTAGTGTGTTAGCAATTACCGTTACTCTCGTAAAAGTCATTAAAAGTTACTCAAATCTGTTGAACTCGCAGGTTTAAACCTGTTAAGTCTACATTTCGTCACGGGGCATTAGAAATTGATTTAGAAACATTTTGGGTAGACGACTAATCGCTTACGATAACATACACTGTACCCCTTGATCACCTGCTTAATAGAAGCGATTGAAACATCACGTTGTATAACATTACTTGCCACAAACAAATGTGCAATCCACCATTGTTCGAATCGCCTTGTTTGGAACTGTTAAATGCTATACATATTGCAGTTTGTAGCAGAGCACTAGGTTTGAATCCAGTACGCTCAAGTGGATTTAGTTATAGTTTTGTATAGCAACGCTGTATTGTTAATTGTCAGTTGAGATTTGTGTCCTATTAACATGCACATTTGTATCAGAATAATTGAAACATACATGAGTGGGTAAACCCCACCAGTTTTGTATAATACAAAGGTATTTTTAATAATATAAAATATTATTAAAAATCTGGTGTGAAGAACACAAATACAGGTTCACTATTAATATTTTTTGTGAACGTGTCCGAACATATCCCCCCCCTCCCAGAGACGCAGATACGTATTTCGCCTTTCGTAAATTGATACATTTCAGTAGGCTATTCTGCATAAGGAAAATCAAAAGATCCGAAACCAATAGAATAGAATATTTTCTACTAGTATGCACTTTCGTTGCTACGTGAAATAAATTCTGCAACTGCTCGCGTTATACAAGGTGTTCACAATTTCGCAAAATCGAAGAAATCTCGTAATTTTTAAATGGAACACCCTGTATATTTTTAGCTCATTGAAAAGCCCTTTTACTACGCTTTCTATTGATACCTCATTTGATGCACCTAGGATGGATCATTTGCTAATTATTTCTTTTTAGAATTGAATTAATGAAAAATGCTTGTATTTTTAGTAGCTAATTTGCGCTTTTAAACCTTCTGTAAGATCGGATATTCAACAAATTATCCATAAATGGTCTATAACAAGAAGAAACTAAGTATGAGAAACAGTTGATTTTCACTCAGCGGTGAAAGCAAACATTAAATTAATATAAAGTAATATATCATTTTCAATAGATTCACTGCTGATCAAGTTATCCGGTGTCAGTTTTAAGCTTGTATACTTAATAACAAAGTTGTCAAAAATTTCGTTGCATCTTACACAGTATTTCGTTCAATCTTTAAAATAAATTGCTATAATGACTAATTTTAGTATTCAAGAAATCGTGAATATGATATTTATTCTTTGGGAGTGTACAAGAAATTGTCTCCTAGCAAGTAGAGTATATACAGAGAGATTTCCAATCCTTGAAAGAAAGCCATGACCGGAAGCATTTGAAAGGTTATTAGAGAGATTTCCAGGAACTGGTAGTGTAACATACAAGAAGAGAGAAATTAATAAGCCGGTAATCAATGAAAAAAAACGAATGGCCGTATTATTAACAATACAGGAAAATCCACATGTAAGTATAGACGGTATTTCAAAGGTAATAGCTATTGAAGATAGGAGCGTACGAAAAATTTGTAAACAATAAATGTATTAAATTTGATATCTTATAGTATTTATAATCTTATATAGTTAAATAAAAGCGAACAAAACGAAAATATTTTATAAATAATTTATTATATAATTTCTTCTTTTTCCATTTCTTTCATCCATAGTTACTCTTTTCTATTTTACGTATTTTATCAATCACCCTCGCTCCAGTAATACCCTCTTATCTTCCAAGAACACGACGCATAGACGTACTTTAAAAAATTCATCCGACAATCGAAAACGAGGCATTTTTATTGCAGTCTTTCGCGAATACCAATCATGCAACATTGCCCTTGGAAATACATACATTCCCCTACCGGAGATATCACAAAGCATACAAGCGACAGTGGGGCTAAGGGTCAACTAGGGGTCGCAAATTTCCTAGCAACATATCCAAGCCGTATCGAATTTAGCCCTTAAAAATTCAATTTTACGAGCGAACTGTGCATTGGAGACCTGTTTATGACATCTAGACCCTTCTTTTTATACTCGTCGGTTCATTTTTCTAAAGACTTCGACCCGAAAAAACGCAGTCAAAATATCGAAGTTTGCAAAATGTGAGACGAATTTGTATCTTTTAAACCAATCTTGTTGAAATAAAGGCGCCTTTTTATTTCTTTTCTAAAGTCAGAAAGTGCCGGGGTGTTTTGCAAGTTTTAGACTGCGTACTATTTATTGAATAGATAGAAAAGGTATTTTAATATTAAAAATAAGGCTAAAACGTCAAATATCATTGTTCTGCTAAATGTTAATTTACTTGATTTTTTTTAAGTATTTTTGGTTGTTCTACAAATATTTATGAGAAGTGTTTTTAATTAATTTAAATTTTATTTATTCAAGTCAGTTAAAGCAATGAGCATATGCGATACAGTGATAAATATCGACGAACTATTGTATTTGTTTATTCTTATAAATACGAGGTAGTCTAAGTACAAGGCAGTTATTATCTTCGCTTTTGATACATGGAAGTGTGAAATTAGAGATCACCAAATGTAAATTAAAAATTAAATTTTTAATTTCAATTATCACGGGTCTACAAATCTTCGTTCTTTTGTTTTTTCTTTATAAACTATGTACAAATGTTGTTCCTTTTATAGTTGTTCTAACAATAGTAATAACAACCCATTTATTCTGGCACGTCAGGTTTTGGAAGAAAAATATCGAAAAGTAAATGAAATAATATTAATTAGGTATGTACATTATATGGAGCTGCATGATATAGTCCTTTATAAAATGTTTTGATTTTAATTTTCTTTTATACTCTTCTTCGTCACTTTCTGATATCAATGCCCAACAATAATAAGCCAGAATTTGACTATTCCACTTACCCTGACAACGTTTTTCAATAACAGAAACGTCTTGGTCGTGCTCATCACTCACGTCGACGAGGTTCGTGGGAAAGAAATTCAAATACGAATGCAAAAAAATGTATTTTAAGGCTCACGTTATAGCCCAATATAACTTCTAAGATATTCATTAACAAGGTCACATTTTCTGTTTCCTAGAAAATTGTGGATCACATTTTTAAAAGCATTCCAAGCAACACACTTCAAGTCACTTAAGGTTTCTTCGAATTTTTTATCTTGTAGAAGTTTAATTTGGGATACTACAAAAATTCCTTCTTTATGTTATGCATCTGAGATTTTGGGAGATTTTTGTTTAAGATATTAGCATTCACGGCCATCTTTATCAATTGTTTCAACGACATTTTTCATCAAACCTAATTTTATGTGTTTTACCAACCCTTCAGAGTAACAGCACACCGTGAGCAGCAAATGCTGGGAACCCATGACATGTATCAATGTTCAATGGTTATGCCAAAATTGTGAAAATATAACTCCTCTATTAAATGTGTCATATTTCGTTATCCTCTTCGGTCCCCCGGTGCAGCCCGCTGGACACGTCTTATTTGCGTTCTAGTATAAAATTGGCTTGCCCGCGACGGTTGGTTCCGTGTGTACAGTCGGCTGGCATGTAGTAAATATTATTACACACGTGGCGATTTTTCTGCGCATTCTTCACTCGGCGTTCGTAGGTGTTAAGTGAGGTTATGGCGGGATAATTTTAATAGTAAGGATTATTCTTATTCCATTTGATATTTTATGCCCGTCCAAGCGGCTGGACTCTAGGTCTTAGCTCTATAAAATGTTACTTGTATTTTGTCGATTAGCTAGATATTTAGTTACGTAATTTTTAATTGTGCGAAATGTGTTAATTTCAGATATGTGGTATAAGAGAAGAGCGTTAACTCATGATGAGTTACAAAGAATCACGCAAATAATATGGGACGAAAACGAAGGAAATCTTAGCAGCGATGATGAAAACGAGGAGTGAAAGCAGTTCTGATGAGTTGGTAGATTTTGACGTTAGCCACGTAAGTGCCAATAACCCAAGAGTTCAGGATTACATTGAAATTTTAGAAAATGAAGCCCTTTTTGATTCTGATGACGACAATGTTCTGTTGTCAGAAATAAGAAGAGAAATGAGTTAAAATAAATCTGCTGCGGAACGGAAAAAAATGAAGTGGAGTAGCCAGGTTTTCGAACCAAATAATGTCGAAATAATGGAGGAAGAGTGGTCAGTCGGAGAAAGAACGAAGTGGTCACCCTATCAGTACTTTTGTCAATATCTTGATGAAGACTTTTGGAACTTGACTGCAAATCAAAGCAACATCCGTGCTATGCAAGATAATTTACCTCCGCTTCGAGCTACAAGTTCGGAGTACAAAAAATTTGTGGGATCTTGTATCATAATGGGATGCTTCAAGCTACCGAGAGTTTGTATGTATTACAAAAATTCCTTAAAAATTCCTGCAGCTACTATATTACCGCGCGATTGATTTTTTAGACTTAGAAATTACATGCACTTGGTAAACAATTGGAAATTACTGAAGAATCCAAGAAACAAAATAGATTATGAAAGGTTCGGCCAATAATAGATGCTCTAAAAAGAAAGTGCATCATTCTTCCGCATACCAAGGAGCTCAGTATTGATGAGCAGATGATTCCAATCACGGGAAAATCTGTGTTGAGGCAGTACGTTAAGAACAAACCGAACCCATTAGGCCCAAAAAATTTTGTTCTAGCTACTCCTCAGGGATTGGTAGTGGATTTTTTTGTGTATTAAGGCGCAAGCACATGGCCAGATGGCAAACCTGAGCCAGAACTCGGCATTGGGGGGAGTGTTGTAAAAAAGTTATTACAAGACGTGAGACCCGGCAGCAAGTTTTTATGGACAGATATTTTACTTCGTTCTCACTTTTTGATTTAGCGGGAGAGGGACATAAATGCAGTTGGTACCATTCTTAATAAGAGTGTGCCAGCTACGGCAAAGAGCGTTATCCATTCTGATAAAGATCTTATGAAGGAAGGTAAAGGTACATTCCAAGAAATTGTAAGGCAGGATGGGCAAATGTCAATTACAAAATGGATAGATAATAGGTCGGTGCTAGTTTAGTCATCATTAGAGGAAAGTTTGCCACTTACCGATATTCAACATTGGGATAAAAAAACTGGACGATACATATAAATTACACGCCAAAATTGTATTACTGCATACAATAGGGCAATGGGAGGGGTAGATCTTAACGATAGAATGATATCGTATTATGGAATGTCCTAAAGAACAAAAAAGTGGCCAATTCGATTCATTTTCCATTGCATTGACTTAGCCACTGTTAATTCATGGACAGAGTACCGCTTAGACAAGAAAAAAATGTTCGTAACCCTAACTAATGGATTTGCTAGATTTTAAAATGTACATAGGTGAATGTCTTACCATGGATGCTGATTGTCCAGTTACCAATCCACAAGATAACGAATACGAACCCCCATTAAGACATACCCAACTAACAAAACCAGCTGCACCAAAAGCTATTCTCCCTGCAGATGTTCGAACATCCTCAAACAAACATTTGCCGATTTGTGCGGTGCAAGATAAAAACAATTTGATAAGGTGCCGTAACGAAAAATGTAAGGGAAAAGCTCGATTTCAATGTTCTACATGCGAAGTGTTTTTATGCATACAACCACAACGCCAATGTTTTTCGAATTTCATGCGTCGTTTTTTTATTATTACTGTTAATTACTTTAGGTTAAAATATATTTTAGGTCATAATTATTAAAATGTTAAATACAAACTGTACCCAATGTCCAGCCAGCTGGACTAGCATTTTTTTGTACTAAGTTAAGATATTTTTGAAAAATAACTTCACATTTACTTTCTTTTTAATGTTCTAAATTAAATAAATAAAGAAAACATCTTTTTAAATAAACTATTTTTTTCTTGGGACCGAAGAGGTTATACTGGTGGAAAGTGAATTCTCCACATATATAACAGAAACTGTTTGGATTATATATACACATATGTGACATTATGTAATAAAAAGACATTCAGCTATTATAAACCGACTTACATTAAATCAAAAAAGCCGTTCTTAGCTCTTTATGTACCTACGTAGCCAGATATCTACCAATTCTTAATTCGTTGGTTTCAAAACAAAAATGGTGTGGGTTAAATTCTCTGACGTGAGGACATGTTCGGACATGTCCACTCAATGTTGAACAGAACAATATTTTAGTAGTATCTTTCTTGTATAAAAGTAACTTTGAAATTTTGTAAAACTTAATGCGTTCTTTGAAAAAACTATTTAAGAAAATATCTCAAAATCCTGACATGGTGGAGCAAATTTTAAATCAGATTCAGAATCATCATTAAAAAAGACATAAATTACACATCGGTATAAGAAAACCAAGCTGTATTGATCAGTGTAGTGTTGATAAAGATATACTTAGATATTTTAAGAATATAACAATCAAAAGGAAATCAATAAATATGTCTAATCTTCGAATAATACAATGTCACACAGTCTTATGATTACCTTATAGATAACTTTAACCTATAGCGTAACATATTGCTATGGATTTTTTCTAAAATAATATTTAAAAATAATTTAAAATAAATGTACAATTATTGTGAGATAAAGTGCATATTCAAGATGTTATTTAAATGTATTTAAATTTTATGCGAAGAGGAAAAACTTGTTCTTCCCGATGTCGATTTGGTGTAAAGTTGAGGCCAATTCAAGGAGACAGATTTAATAGCTCGTACTAGAAGGTAGCTTGGTGTGATATAATTAATTATATTGAATTAAATCGGTTAATTATTTGATTAGTGTTTAATTGATGTATTAGAGAGTTGTAAAGTTAAATTCTCGTTTGCTAATTGTTGATTAATAATATAAGCACCTTCTTTGTCTCCATATTAGTTTTTGTAAGAAGATATTTTTTATGAATTCATAAATATCACAATTATATTTCTATTGTATTGAAGTTTATACATGTAATTAAGAGATTTAATTTAAGAAGATAAATAATAAAGATTATTATTAAAATTCTATGAAATAAAATTATAATTGTAAAATTTTGGTCGATTGGAGTCAAGGGTATTTTTTCTTGTGCTTGATGATTCCGCATGCGTAGATTTTGATCGTGTATTAGTATTTCATTATACAGTGTGGTTTTCTGGGGAGAAATTAAAAATAAACTTTATTATTTTAGATAAGTTTGATCGGAGTAATTAAGAGGAAGTTTTTTCATTCACTCAGCTGTCAATATTACAGTGAATATTTTTACCTCCTGTATTATTGTGAAATACAGAATCTTTATACTTTATAAAGATAGATTTTTTTTCTTTTTTTTTATTTTTGTATTAAATATTCAGTTTAAATTTTTATGCTGTGTTTCATTTATTTTACATACCAATATTGCTGTTCAAGCTCAATATATAAAATAAGTAAATTAAAAAATTCTGAATAATTCACTGGCGCCAGACTTATTTTAGAAATAACACGACTCTCCGAATTGAAACCCGAGAAGATAAAAGTCTCATATTTTGAAAATTCACCGGCTGAGAAACCTAGTTGGGAAAACTAGTTGTGGATGGTGGCGCACTAATTTCTCAAGCCACAATTCATGGCAATATGTATGTCGTATTATACTCCATAGAGCACAATTTGGTTTGTTGTTATGAATTCAGGCCACCTTATGTTGCACTATATTTATACATTTAGGCAAACCTTTTTAGTTTAACCATTTAGTTTTAAAATACTGATGACGACATTCATTACTTTTTGTTCTTAAAAACTCTACTCTACTAAAAATGTAAATGGTGGGCTTGTCTAAATTATTGGCTATACATTTTGAATAAGAATAAATCTTTTTATTCGGGTATTTGAATTAAATAAAAAATAAAGTGACAAAAGCCAATTTTAAGTAAATATAATGATGTGTAAAGTACAAAGATTGGTGGGATATTAATTTATTTAATATTAGACATTAATTCTTACATGCATGCGTCCATATACAGCTATGTTCCTATTTACATTTCCTTTTTGGTTTTACTAATTTATAATTTTATCATTCCTAGGAACCTTCTGTACATAAGCGTATAGAACTATAACAATATATATATATATATATATATATATATATATATATATATATATATATATATATATATATATATATGAAAAATGTGTGAAAGTCATATCCATTCGGAATGTGGAGATACTGGTATTTCATAGTTTTTACTAATCATCAGTCCACATTATCCAAAAATAGACATTACTTTCATTTCTATACTGCGTGTATATATACGAATTATGAAAAACGCAATGTAAATGAGAATTAATAACTATTAAATTCCCACATTACATGCAGTTGCGGCTATAATTTGTTGTATTAATTTCTAGAAATGACAAAATTACATTTGCCTAAGAATGCAGACACAACACGCCGCGGTGCCGACTGTCCAGGGAATTTAATAGTTATTAATTCTCATTAACATTGCGTTTTTTATAATTCGTATATATACACGCAGTATAGAGATGCAAGTCATGTCTATTTTCGGCTAATGTGTACTGATGATTAGTAAAAACTATGAAATACCGGTATCTGCACATTACGAATGGATTTGACTTTCACACATTTTTCATCTGCCCGGACAACCTGGACGGTTGGCGCCGCGATATGTTGTGTCTGCATTCTTAGGCAAATGTGATTTTGTCATTTGTACAAATTAATACAAGAAATTATTGCGGCAATGACATGTATTGTGGGAATTTAATTGTTATTAATACTCATTTACATTGCGTTTTTCATAATTCGCATATATACACGCAGTAGAGAAATGAAAGTCATTTCTATTTTCGGATAATGTGTACTGATGATTAGTAAAAACTATGAAATACCGGTATCTGGACATTCCGAATGGATTTGACTTTCACACATTTTTCGTTTACCCGGACCACCTGGACGGTTGGAGCCGCGACGTGTTGTGTCTGCATTCTTAGGCAAATCTGATTTTGTAATTAGTAGAAATTAATATAACAAATTATAGCGGCAATTGCATGTAATGTGGGAATTTAATAGTTATTAATTCTCATTTACATTGCGTTTTTCATATATATATATATATATACATATCTATGAATTGTGGTTTATATATTTACTGCACCACCATCCACAACTAATCTAGCCAACTAGGATACTCAGCCAGTTGATATCCAACAATGAGACTTCTTTCTTCTCAGATTTCCAATCGGAAACGTGGAACTGGAATATTACTAGGCGCCAATCAAACGTACTTGACAAATATGATAGTTATCTTTTTAATAATTTACTTCTTTTAATAATAATTGCGCAGTAAAAGGTTTATTAAAATAAACGAGCACAATATAAAATTTAAATAAATATTTGATACAAAAAAAAATCAAAAAAGAAAAAAAAACTATCTTTATAAAGTATAAAGATTGTGTATTAAACAATATACAACTTCTGAGGTAAAACAATTCACTGAATATGACCGCTAAGTGAATTAAAACTTCCTCTAATGACTTCCGATCAACTTAATTAAAATAACAAAGTTTATTTTTAATTTCTCCCCAGTGAACAATATAGTATAAACAAACTTGAAAACACGATCAAAAATCTACTACATGCGTGCTCACATGTACAAAAAATTTACCCTTGAATTCCACACGAATAAAATTTTACAAATATAATTTTTTTACGTAGAAATTTTAAAAATTTTCTTTATCATTTATCTCAACTAATTAAGACTCTTAACTAATAATATTAATACAATTGATATACAATCTTAAAAAAATCTCTTTGAATTAATAAGACGTCTTATAAATATATATCTTTACTTACATAAAAAATTATATTGGAGACACGTTGACAAATAAAACGTTGTTTAATCAAAAACTATCAAAATTACGAGAACAAAATCTCATCGAATATACGGGAATTGAATATCAAACACCAACAACTAATTAACTCAATAAATTCAACCCAAATTTAATTAAAAATATATATATATCTATATATTTTTTTAGAGAAATACAACGTTCTTGTGTATAGGTATAACTTAGTCTGCCCCTGAACATCGTCACTACGTTCGATTTCACATAAAGACCTTCAAAAATCTAGTTTTTGCTTACACATATTTTATCTAAATATAACGGATATACACAGATATCCAAAATAATGTACATTTATTTTTAAATAAATCCATAGCAATATGTATATATATATATATATATATATATATATATATATATATATATATATTTAGTGTTAATAAGAATAAAATTTCTTATTTATTTTATTGGCCGTGTCTTAATATTAAAATAATAGACTTTTTTATAGGTTTAGCGACTTTTAATGAATTTCAATGTTTTTCTCACGACGTTTCGACATATTTTCGTACATTTGGTTGTATTAATTTTTTGTTTCTAGTCACTTGAAAATGACTTAATAATAAAAAAGAGTCGAAACGTCGTAGAGAAAAACATTGAATTTCATTAAAGGTCGCTAAACCAATAAAAAAAGTCTATTATTTTAATATATATATTATTATATATATATATATATAAATAATATTTTCGTGACCTTGGTATGATAAGGTAAACATAATAAGTCGGCGATTAAAGGTCTGGTTCATTACTTCAAAGTATATATATTTAAAACAACCCTACATGTTTCAGCAATGATGCCTTTGTCAAGGGAATACAAAATATAAATGGATTTATATTTTGTATTCCCTTGACAAAGGCATCATTGCTGAAACATGTAGGGTTGTTTTAAATATATATACTTTGAAGTAATGATCCAGACCTTTAATCGCCGACTTATTAAGTTTACCTTATATATATATATATATATATATATATATATATAACAATTGATAAATTATTGGAGTTTTTCGGCTTTTATATGAAATATTTACAAATATCAAGTTAGTATGTATGTAATTGCAAAGTAAGGGGGGATGTAAACATTGCTGTCTACAAATTACAAAGCAAATCATACGAAATTTTTAATTCAACAATATTGTCTATGTTGGGACTCGAACCCAAGTCTACAGTTTGCCTGACTGTCGGTTTTAC
Organism: Melolontha melolontha; assembly: GCA_935421215.2. Taxonomy (NCBI): domain Eukaryota; kingdom Metazoa; phylum Arthropoda; class Insecta; order Coleoptera; family Scarabaeidae; genus Melolontha; species Melolontha melolontha. Next base: position 21,109,401 of record OW285243.1, on the reverse strand, counting down.
CACTCACCCACAATAGACCTAGGTCCAAGCTATTTAGAAATGCATTATAAAGTAACAGTGTTAATGAATCAGATGTCATACATATATATATATATATATATATATATATATATATATATATATATATATATATATAATAACTTCGTGACCTTGGTATGATATGGTAAACCTAATCAGTAGGCGATTAAAGGTCTGTATATTACTTCAAAATATATGTATTTAAAAAACTCTACATGTTTCGGCTGTATACGCCTTTTTCAAGAGAATACAAAATATGAATTCATATTTTGTATTCTCTTGAAAAAGGCGTATACAGCCGAAACATGTAGAGTTTTTTAAATACATATATTTTGAAGTAATATACAGACCTTTAATCGCCTACTGATTAGGTTTACTATATATATATATATATATATATATATATATATATATATATATATATATATATATATATTAATATGGTACGCTGAAGGCTGAATAATTAATATACATACAAAATTTTAAATATTTAAATAAATTGGTAAGTTAAATTTTAAATTGTGAGTTATAAATCTCTATATTAAATATGTTATTAAATGTTACATGTAGATGGGGTTGTATAACGTTACAACTATAATTTGCGTATGATGCAAAGATACATAATCGTTAATAACTACATATACTTAACCTAAACAGTCGTTCCGGTAGATAACTTCTTATAAGTATATTTGGGTGGGCGAAAGTTTGTGTTATGTGTCCAGCTAAAAAGAACAATTTAGACTCTTGTGTGGGCATAGAAAAATACCCTTTAAATGGTCGGTTCGGTGACTGCAATAGAACACTTACAAAATCAGCTGATGCCAATGCAACAAATAATGGTATTTCTATATTCAAAACTACGAATTAAAACGAATGAGATAAGGACGAATATTAAAGACTTTAATGAAGTGATTGCAAAGAAAGAACAGGTAAGTGGATAAATAAATTAAATTCTGAATATATAAAATGTATCATGTCACGTGATAAAATAAATATGAAATAAAATCTAGGTTAAACAACACAACAAAATAAATGTGACATGAGTAAAGCTAAACGTAAAAAAATAATTCTATGATTAAATTTAATAGATTAACAGGAAACTGTATTCTTCGTAACTTAGCTTAGAATATATTAATCTTAAAATGCAACATAGGTTATATTTATTTAAAAAATAATAATTTGATGGTGGTTTTATTTGTTGAAGTAAAATTAATTTATAATTTTCAAAATTCGTAGGATGTTTAAAAAAATACTTATGTGGACCTGGACAGGAATTAGTGATTCTGGACCTGGCTGGTAGATTCGTGAATGCAGGATACAGGTATCAACGGCGATTGGCTGGCGTCCCCGCTTGTTCGATCTAACGGCCGGCTTCCCGGTGAAATGTAATTTACGTTTTCTTGGACATAGGTTACCGTCTGGACTCGCACAATGGGTTAAACAGGAGCTGGATATACTGGTAAGGTTTGACTAGACTTGACGTCTGGGTTTTTTAGATTTTTTTTAATGCTTTTTCTTTTAATTTTCAGAGAGGCACTTTAAATACGTCGAGGTGTTTTTAATGGAGATTTGCTAGTGACGCTAACTTTCATTTGTTCTCAATCCTAATTTCTGATTTGTCCAACTGTATGTATTTTTATAGTCTCGACATTTTATTATAATGAAAATGACAATTTAATCATTTTAAATATACATATGCTTAACATAAATTATCTAGTTTATATTAGTGAATACATGCTTGACGTGTGAATGTTGATAATTGTAAATAATGCTAATTTTATAGTGGGGATAATTCCCGCTGTAATTATTTTAAAATAGTACAGTGTCGCCTAAATAAATGGCGTCATTTATTATTAATCAATTAAGTTGAAATATCTTTGGAAATACAAGATATCGGAGTAAAATGACTTATGCAAATGAAAAGATAAAAATTAACAAATGTGAGAATGAATTAAAAACAATTAAATACGCGAAATCAACTTTATTGATATTACATATGAAGAATTCAGTTTCAATATTTTTTAATTATTCTAAAGCTTACATATTTATATTACAATTCTGTCTTTTTCTAACTGAGGCATTCTTAGGTGTAGAACTGACCTACATCAATATATATATATATATATATATATATATATATATATATATATATATATATATATATATAATAGACTTTTTATTGGTTTAGCGACCTTTTATTGAATTATGATGTTTTATTCTACGACGTTTCGACTTTTACTATTTGTCAGTCTTTTTCAAGTATCTAGAAACAAGAATTAATACAATGAGAATATGAGAATTGTGTTTGCTTTTGTGAGATTGAATTAACAATTAAATTAACAAGTAAAATTAAAATTAGATTAAAGACTGAATTACCAATTAGATTAACAACGGTGAGTTTTGTCATTAATTGTTCATGTAATGTAGTTTAACATCAAAAGTTTAACATCTCATTCATTTATACAGATTTAACCACTGTAATTTATCCTTACTCATTATTAACCTAATTTTAAATTTTAACTTTAATTATTAATTTAATCGTTAATTCAGTCTTTAATCTAATTTTAATTCTAATTGTCAATGTAATTGTTAATTCAGTCTCACAAAAGCAAACACAACTCTCACGTTTTCAGTGTAGTAATTCTTGTTTCTATTTACCTTACTGTATTGTAGCTTAATTCAAATTTTTCTATTCATTTATACAGATGTAATCACTTTAATTGTCCTTACTCATTATTAATCTAATTTTAAATTTTAACTCTAATTGTTAATCTAATTGGTAATTCAGTCTTTAATCTAATTTTAATTTTACTTGTTAATTTAATTGTTAATTCAATCTCACAAAAGCAAACACAATTCTCATATTCTCATTGTATTAATTCTTGTTTCTAGATACTTGAAAAAGACTGACAAATAGTAAAAGTCGAAACGTCGTAGAATAAAACATCATAATTCAATAAAAGGTCGCTAAACCAATAAAAAGTCTATTATTTTTAATATTAAGACACGGCCAATAAAATAAATAAGAAAAATAAAATTCTTATAAACACTAAATATATATATATATATATATATATATATATGGTAAATTCAATCAGTTGGCGATTTAAGGTCTGGTTTTACTTTAAAGTATATATATTTAAAACAACCCTACATGTTTCGGCAATGATGCCTTTATCAAGGATATAAAATATAAATGACAGTATACTATCATTTAGGATAGTCAATTAAATGAAATCGTAACAGGACAATTTGTGCAAAAAAATTATTTTGAAATGTATGTTAGTAAAAAAACATGATTGAATGATTTCCTTAGCTTGCAGTGTTATTTTCCTGCTTAAAATAACTTATAAGACAAAAGAAAACTGAAGCATTGAAATTTGCAGAAATGAATCTAAAAGGGAACTCTGAATTGTCATCTGTCTTATTTCCAAGTGAGTTTTTCTTGAACTAGCCGAGAAAAACTAATCCAAGTAGTCGTCGATGTGGGTGCCGCTGTCGTCAGTTTGATACGAAGGAGCCGGCTAACGTCCGAACTCTTTTATTCAATTTTTAATTAGATCCTTCGCTGTTTCTGAACACAAAAGGGGCCGAATGTGCTATGGTATAAAACGCCAATTAATCATGCAACAAAGAAAACTTTTCCAAGAGAGCTGGCCTTTAAGTACTATGCGCCATAGATACCGAGGAGGAAAAACATAAGAGATACATGAATGCCATCTGCAGATGTTATAGAAAAGCGATACATGAAATGTGTTAATGCATGTTGTATGAATAGCATGTAGTGATGTATGTGTCTGATATTTTCTTTGTTGCCTTTTGTTGCTGGCTTGTAATGTTGGTCAGATAATGAAACGGTATACTAATTAATCAATGGTTTCGTTTCTAAAAGAATTGCTATTTTTCATCCGTATATAAACGAATTTATTGTTATATTTCGTCTCGTGTAGAAAAATATTGTACGACGATGTATTGGTAACATGTGTACTATCTCAGCAAAATAACGATAGAAAACGAAGAGTTACTTGAGTGATAGTTTTCGTACAGAAAATATTTATACACATCAAATATTAGATTTTCCTTTTCAGAAATATTTCCAATTGGGATATGAAGTCGTTGTTTCTCGGGTTCTTCTCCTCGTGTGAGATATGTTCCGAAAAGGACTCATTTTCTCGACGATTCAACGAAATCACACTCGTTATCTTCTGGAGTTGATCTTACGCTGGTCGTAGTTAGCGGTAGAAAAGCTAACTCCGAGCAGCGCAAGACCAACTCCAGAAGAAAACGAGTGCGGTTTCGATGAAAGGTCCAGAAAATGAGTCCTTTTCAGGACGTAACTCACACGCGGAGAAGAACCCTAGAAACAACGATTTCATCATTCAACCGCGAGATCATCAAAACTATTTCTCGACATACATATATATCAAAAACCCTTTTACCCTAAAGGGTGTCGGGTAAGTATAGTCTAATCTAAATTATGCACAAAATTTCTCCATAATATTCGGTTACTGGCCAGTGATTTTGCTTCTTTCCAGCTCTTTCCCCTCTTCTGGATGCTATTTCCAATGACATCCTCCCATACTTGTCGCGGTCTTCCTCTTTTCCTTTTAAACTGGACTATGGCTTCATATATTAGCTTTACTGGTCTAGTGTCGCCCATACGTTGTACATGCCCCCACCAACGTAGTTGCCGCTGTTCAATAAAGTCCATTATCGATTGTATCTTCAGTTCGTCTTGTATTTGTGTATTTCTCATTTTATCCTTTCTAGTTACGCCTCTCACTCTCCTAAGATATCTCATTTCTGCAGCCTGCAATTTGGTTTTTTGTCTATACTAAGTACCCATGATTCACATCCGTATGTCAGAACTGCTCTGTAGACTGCTTTGAATACTTTTATCTTTGTGTTTCGTGATATTTCTTTTTTCATAATCAAGTTCTTATTCAATGCGTAGTACAATTTGGTTACCTTTTCAATTCTTTCGTTAATTTCTGACTCATTTTTCCCAGTGTCTTCTATCAGGACACCTAAATAATGGAACTAATTTACTTGTTGAATAGTTATTTCTTCAATTTGGATATTTACTTGTTCTTCACCTGTGGTCATTACTTTTGTTTTATTTTTATTTATACTCATTCCTTTTTCTTAAGTGTTTCGTTCCATGTATCTATACTTTCTGGCAGGTTATTTACATTTTCAGCTATTAGTACTATGTCATCTGCGAATGCTGCCTCAGCTACTTGTATCCTCACTAGATTTCTGTACCCAATTTTAATTTTTTTCGTCTGCATTGAGCATTGTCTTATTACATCGTCCATAAATAGAGTGAACAGTACGGGACTTAATCTTCCGCCCTGCCTTAACCCATCTTGAGATACAAATCCCTCGGATCTCATGTTCCGCCTTATTATATAATTTACGTTGTTCTGATATAACCGTTGGATATTCCGTATTATTTTTTTGTTGACTCCCTTTTTTTTCAAGAGCTTTCCATATTTCATATCTTGGTACTCGATCAAAGGCTTTTTCTAAATCAATAAATGCGAAATATGCCTTCGTCCCTTGTTGCAATCTATTATTAACTATTTGTTTTAGTGTAAATATATGATTTTGCGTGCTTTTTACGGGTCTGAATCCTCTTTGCGATTCCGATAGTGATGGTTTGATTAACGGTCTTAGCCTATTGTTAATTAACTTCTCATATATTTTGACTGTGCTTAGTAACGTTATAGCTCTGTAGTTATTACAATCTCAATAATTTCCCTTTTTGTATATCGGTGTTATTAGTGCCACTTCCCAATCTTCTGGTATATTTTCGTATTTCCACCCCATGTTAATGATCTCCAGAAGTATCTTTGTTCCTACTTCACCAATATTCTTAATCATTTCTGCCACTATTTTGTCATTTCCAGGAGCTTCTCCATTTTTCAATTTTTTTATATCAGTTAATTCTTCTAGCGTAAATTCTGTATCCTCATCTGCTATATTTCCACTTTCTCTAACAGTCTCCACATTTTTCTGTCCTTTGCTACAGAGTAGCTCCTCAAAGTATTCTTTCCATCTGTTCATTACCTCTCTTTCATCAGTGATTATTTCTTGCTGTTTATTATAAATGCTTCCATTATCTATTGATTTTCATTTTCTGGCCGATTTCAAAACTTTCTAGAATAGTTTCTGATTACCAGTGCTGTCTCTCTCCATTCTATCACCAAATTCTTTCCATTTATTTGCTTTTGCTTTTAACACTAATTCCTTTACCCGTCTACGTTGCCTTTGGTACATTATGTATTGTGCTGTTTTCTTATTTGCTAAGTACTTTCTCCACAATTCCTTTTCATTTTTTATTTCCTCTTTTATGTCGTTCGTCCACCAAGCAGTCCGCTTCCTTGTGTTACATATTTTGTATACTCCGCATATTTCACGGGCAGCCTCTACAACTATATGTTTGAACATATTCCATTTTTCTTCTAAATTGTTCAGATTTGTTATCTCTGACTTCTCTTCAATATTTTTTCTAACTAATTGTTCATATTTTCTGTCTATTTCTTGTTCCTTTAATTTATATGTCTTTATTGACGTGAATTCTATTTTCTTTATTTTAATTCGATTGTCATGTTTATTTTCTAGTTCTTTTATTCTAGCTACTACCAAATAATGATTACTATGTATCTCCGCCCCTCTCCCAATTTTGACATCTAAGACAGTTCTTCTGTTTTCCCTTTCTACCAGCACATAATCAATTATAGATTTTTCCCCTCTATTGTGTTGCACGCGTATATTTGTGAATATCCTTGTGTTTATAGAATGAATTAGTTATTACGAGATCATGGTTTAAACAAAAGTCCAAAATTCTTTTTCCATTATCAGTTCTAATTTCCTCTCCATGTTCTTCCATAACTGCCTTGTAACCGTCTTTTTTTTCTATTCTGCCATTGAAGTCCCCAGCAAGAAACAATATTCCTTTGGCTTCATCCATTACTAATGTCAGCTCCTCCCAGAATTGATCTTTTTCTTCTACTTTGTCATTGTCATTAGGGCCATACACTGCTATTATTGTCATTACCTTCTGTTTACTGTCTTTAAGCTTCACTACTAATATGCGCTCCGATATAGCTTCCCATTTACTTATGTTGCTTCTTAAATTTCTATGTATTAATACACCTCTCCAGCTGCTGCTCTATTACACGAATTTACTCCGCTATGCAGTAATATGTGGTCATTATCTAGTACTTTCTCCCATTGGCCTTTCTTTCTTGTTTCGCTAATACATAGTATTGTTAAACACGTTTCTTCAAATTCACTTATGAGTTCACTTTCCTTTCCGCTTAAACTTCTAACGTTCCAAGTCGCTAATTTCCATCTTTCTTCTCGTTCGAAGTATCACTTCCATGCCTTATCGCATACTTTATTTCTTGCGTATGTTTAATTTTGTCAACGTCCATTATCATTGCCTTGTCAACCTCCTTCTTTCCATCCATACATTGGTTTCTTAGTTTTTTAAAGCTTTCCTGTCTTTCATTTGTATTAGCTTTTCGTTGCTTTTGTCCAATTTCCATTCTTCATCTTCAATATATAATTTCCGAAACACAATTTTAACCCTCTTGACAATTTCCTTTTCTTCTTTTGCCCTATTTCTAATTATCTATATCTCTGCCTTGTTTAGATAAATCGTCGTTGATAAAGACCTTTTCCCCTCTCCTTTCCTTCAATTTGTATTTGTTCTGCATAAAACTTTTTGCTTGTCTGTCGCATTTTCCCTTTGTACGAGGCAAGTTTTTTCCGCTAGTTTAATCACTCCCTTTGTTTTGACTTTTAAATGCAACTCTTTCTCTATAAACTCCTCCATTTTGTTTTTAATTCCTCTTGATTGGTTGCATTCACTGATAGTCCTTGTACAACTACATTATTTCGTCTCTTCTCATTTTCTAGATGCTCTAACCTGTCACCATTAGTATTATTCCTCTTCTCAATTGGGAATTCTCTCTTATCAATTTTTCATTTTCTTTCCTCATTCCTTCTATTTCTTTTTTGTACCCCTTCTGTTCCTCTCTCATTTCCTTTATTTCTTCCGCTAAGGATTTCATTGTCATTTGCAGTATTTCCATTTTCTTCTGTGTTTTTATCGGCGATCTAGCTATTTTCTTACTTTTACTGAAGGTATGTTCTTCTACATCGTCTTTAGAACACTTTCTCTTCTTCTCATCGGTGGAGTATTCATCACTATCTTCAGAACGTCCCACTTCTACACATTTATTTCTTTATCCCTTTTTCGGTTTAAATTATTTTCTTAGTCCGGTCCTGTCTTCTTATTTTTCGAACTTATGCGAAACTTTGTAGCCGTTTTTATTTGTCGATATGTTTTGCCGCCACGCAAGAAACCATACCCTGGTCAACGCGTCGTAGGTTTGGCCTCTATTGACACATTTTCTATCCCTTACACAATTATTTACTATTATATTTTTACTGCTACTTTATTCTTACTCTTACTTAGTTTATCCTATATCTTGCACTTTTCCACACTAGTTTTTAGTACCATATTATATTAACAGCTCGTAATTTATTGATATATCGAAAATAATTACGGAACTATTCTTTACACACAATGCTAGCCACTTGCCGGAGCCGAACTCGATATAATTGCTCTTAAATTAAAACGTGAAACAGGCTTTTCTATGCCACTATTTGTGAAATTTACATGTAACTGTTTTATTTTTTAATTACTGTTTCTACCTCATCATTGGTGCTGCATCGCTGAGCTGCTAAAAATTATTTATGATGTAGAAAAAGGTAGTAATCATTCGGCGAAAGATCGGGATTGTAGGTAGGGCGGTTGATATCATATCAAACTTCCCTATTAAATTTCTTCAAGAGTACTCGTGCGAAAGTGTTCGACTGTGGTCGCATATTGTCATCCAGTAAAACAATTCCGGACCCTAGAAGATCTGACCATTTATTCTTTACGATCGCTTATAGTTTTTGTAGCGTGGTACAGTAACTACCTGCGTTTATTGTATCTATCTGTTTCATGAATTCCATGAATAAAACGCATGTCTGTTTCCAAACCACATATAATGGTACAGTTAATAAGTGTGTTTGGAAGGTTTTTCTGTCAATAATTAATTAGGCCGAAATTGCTTACCTTCTGGTGTAATATGAGTAGCTCAGGTTTCACCGTTCGTCACAATTTGGTCAAAAAATGATTACCATAAACACCATGCCACTTAATTGTGCCATTGTTGTTGTCGTTCCTTTTGCCTTATGTTCTTTAAATAGCATTTTCGGTACCTACTAGCACATAATTTGCGATAATGTTTTGTTTTTCTGTTATTACTTCATGCAACATTTGTGAAAAGTGCTCTTACAGATTTTTTCATTCACTTCTTGAAGTGAATTCTCAGTGGCTTAATGGCCTTCCACTTCGCTCATACTCATGCTATTATTTTGTGCAGTGCCAAAGAGCACTGCGCTCTATTAGAAGTTCATTATTAAGATTAAATTTCTGTAGTATATATTTTGACAATATTGAAGTGTCTTTATTTCCAATGTAACTGCCGATAGACATTTATTTTTGATTCGACTAGATTAATTATCGGTCAAGTAACAATTTTATCGTTTCGAGTAATGAATTGTTATTACTCTCAACTAAACTAAGATTGAGACAAAATCATTTTCGAACTAAATAATTAGATTAAAAGCTTTCAACTAAAGTTCCATCACATACATAATTACTTACAAGCCCTTCCGAAAAGGTCCTAATAGGAATTAAACCCGCAAGTTGTCTAACGTCGATAGTACGTGCATATACATAACATACATTATTCAAGGCTTTTCCCGATCTTTCACCTTCTCTGTCTTTCCCTATCTTTGTCTCTATCTTTCATACGAGAGCGTTAAACATTAGCCTGGTCTAATCGTCCATTATCCACCCAGAAACCGCAAGCGATACATCCTGGACTGCCTAGAACTATCCCGATCCCATCCGCAGCGCTGTTTCGTGCACCTAGACGAAGACGAAATCACTCCGCCCAACAGGATCTCATGTAGACGATTAACCGTGGCACTTCTACGAGGTCTATCGGAGTTAATACGAAACTAAACCTCTGCCGTCTAATCCATCAATACGTCAGAGTGTAATCTCCTATTGTAGTAGTTCACCGGGATTGTATGCATAGTGAAAGGTATGGTTGTACATAAGTTCGATAGTTGGTTGCGTTCAAGTAATAGTCCATTACGAAATGGGGTTAGTTTAGGTTTAAAGCATTGCCCCGCGGAAACTTGTCGTCTGTTAGAAAGGCTTTGTTTCACTAGAGATGTTGCTCGAGTTTTGCTCTGATGATTTTAATGAAGTTTACTTGTAATCCAGCGTAGTTGTGGTTATTATTAAGTTTACACTTGTACAGAAATGTAAGTATATCTAAGTAAGTGTACATAAAATAAGAATCTAATACGATATTTAATTTAGTATCAGTAACGCAAAAAAATGTTAGGAAAGACAAATAAAAATAATTATCTTATTATTGGATAACTTAAAAAAGGTATATAACCCCTTACCACAATTATTAATCGTATCCTAAATACGTATTTGACAACTAAGTTCTCATCATCAGTAGGTAAAACCACTAATCAAAATGTCGCACACGGGGCATAGTAAAGCTAGCACAACTGATCACGCAACGACTTTACACGGCGTCCACCTATACACTGACTAAAAAATAAATATATCGACTAAAAATTACGACAAAATTACCTCTCTTAAGGAAACGGCACCCACATGTGTTTATTCTCTTTTTGAACCGTCTACAACCTTTTTACCTCCTTTTCTAAGAATGAAAAGAGACAACTTTAGGCGATCGGTGGTCCCTTGTTCATTGTGTTCTGTTTGTTTTTAGCGATATGAATGCTTTCGTATGCGTCAAGATCGCGGGGGTTATTGATGGCTTTGACAAATTTTAACCCTTTAATCTACATATTGTGTAGTGTATTTAAAGCATGGTTGGCAACGTTAGATTTTTCTGGTCTATTGTATTTAATATGTGATATGTGTTCTTTAAATCGGGTTCTTATTCATCGTTTTGTTTGGCCTATATATTTCAAATTACAATCATCGCAATTAATTTCGTATATACCTGATTTCTCATTAAAATTAACTTTATCTTTGGTATACCCTAGGAGACTTTTGATAGTATTTTCGGACCGAAGGCAACTTGGAGATCTCGTTCTTTCACAACTTTATTAATGTTTTTTGTGATAGGGTGGTATGGTAAATATATGTACTTTTTCTCCTAGTTACTTTGAGATACCAAACTTGTGGATTCGGGTATTGTATTTTTTAATTTTGTTTTTTTAATTAATTTATTGATTATTTCTATGTCAAAGCCACTATATTTCGCGATATTTTTAATGAAATCTAGTTCTATTTCATATCTCTCTTTTGTTAAGGGAGAATTTAGTAACCGATTGACTAAGAAATTAAAAGAAGCCGTCTTATGTTTTGAATCCGCGATTATGAATCTATTAACATTGGTTTCTTTCCGGAAAATATCGATATCTATTTTATGTTTATTTCTAATAAGTATCTAAAAATGGTATCTTATCATAGTTTTCCTTTTCCACCGTGAATTTAATCATCAGAAATTTCAAATTTAACTGATTAACGAACATGTCTAATTCGCATTTCCGTGTTTCAAAAATCACGAGGATGTCATCTACGTACCTGATCCAGACTCTCGGGAAATATTTAGCGTTATTTTTAAATTCTACTTCAAATTTACTCATGAATAAACTGGCTATGCAAGGAGATAGGCAGTTCATAGCCAATTTATTCATGACTCAATTTGAAGTAGAATTTAAAAATAACGCTAAATATTTCCCGAGAGTCTGGATCAGGTACGTAGATGACATTCTCGTGATTCTTGATACACGGAAATGCGAATAAGACATGTTCGTTAATCAGTTAAATTTGAAATTTCCGACGATTAAATTTACGGTGGAAAAGGAAAACAATGACAGGATACCATTTTTAGATACTTTACTGATTTGGAATAAACATAAAATAGAAATCGATATTTTTCGGAAAGAAACCAATGTTAATAGATTCGTCATCGCGGATTCAAATCATAGTTTTCAACATAAGACAGCTTCTTTTAATTTCTTAGTCAATCGGTTACTAAATTTTCCGTTAACAAAAGAGAGATATGAAATAGAACTAGATTTCATTAAAAATATCGCGAAATAGAATGACTTTGACATTGAAACAATCAATAAATATTAGAAATGCAAAATTAAAAAATAAACAAGTTTGGTATCTCAAAGTAACCAGGAGAAAAAGTACATGTGTTTACCATACCACCCTATCACGAAAAACATTAATAGAGTTTTGAAAGAACGATGTCTCCAAGTTGCCTTTCGGTCCGAAAATACTATCAAAAGTAAATACCAAAGATAAAATTAATTTGAATTTGAAATCATCTATATACGAAATAAATAAAACAGTTGCATTGGCTCCCAAACAGTAAGCTGCTTGTTAATTTTTGTTAAATTTATCAAGGATATGTGAGATCGCAGCAGCAGGATCCGTATTTACTCTTAACATTCTCTCTTCTTGGGTATCAAATCTAAAGCAAGTCAATAAGACAGCGAACTTTTTGCTGATATTACCAGCCGAAAAATTTCTCGCCTAGTCCCATCTGCTGAAAAGATTGATTCAATGGCCTCATTATTAGACTTAAAAGCAGAAGTTAATAACAAAGTCCCAGTAAGCCATTAATTTCAACAATGTTTGTGTCTCCGTATTCTGTGCGATTCTGATTGTCTGTCTTTTTACGAAATTCTTGAATTTTTAAATTTGTATAATACACAATGTTATCTAGTATATCTTGTGAGAAAATTTGCTGCCATGCTTTCAGCGCTTGAATTGTTGGTAAAGCGTTTTTATTTCCTGGCAACTTTAATATATTGTGGGCTGGCGTTCTTGCATTTCGGGTTGGTTCAGTGGCAGCCCATTTGTATCTGTTTTTACCGTAGAAATATTTTTTACCTGGATCGCTTATACGAGGGAAAGTCGTTAAATAAATCACAAACTGCTGTAGGAAAGCTGAAAATAGGAGTGAGTTGTTTCCCTATTTGTCAATAGGTGTCACCACAATCCAGCTTTATAATTCTCAAGTGACAGTTGGTGTGCGCGAACACAGGCAGTGTTAAAATGGCGACCGTGCTCGAAGATTGTACTGTGGAAGAGCAACGTGCTATTGTGCGTTTTTTTCTGGGCAAAAGGACTTTCTGCAAAAGATATTCATAAGGAAATGTCTCCTGTTTACTGTGAAAAGTGTTTGTCGTGTAAAGCCGTATATAACTGGATCGAGAAATTCTCTCAAGGACGCTCAAAAGTTGTTGACGATCAGCGAAGTGGCCGCCCCGTTCAGATTTCGACAGATGCAACACTTCGACGGGTGGAAGAGATGATTCGAACTGACAGGCGGGTAACAATAGACAGTATAGCAACTGCAATAGGGTGTTCTCATGGTTTAGCCTACGAACTGATGCACGATCGTTTGAATTTCCGAAAAGTTTGCGCACTGTGGGTACCTAGACAACTGACCGAGGAACACAGAAGAATTCAAATGGGCTTGTCCTTGCAACACCTCTCTCGATACACAGTGGAAGGGGAGAACATGCTTAACAGGATTGTTACTGGTGATGAGTCATGGGTGCACCACTACCAACCCGAAACAAAGCGTGCTTCAATGCAATGGAAACATCCTTCTTCGCCGTCAACAAAGAAATTTAAGGTTGTGCCCTCAGCTGGTAAGGTTATGCTTACCGTGTTCTTGGATTCTCAGGGAGTGCTCCTAGCCCATTTCCAGAACAAAAAAGAGAACGTGACCGGTGACTGCTGAATCATACTGTAGAGTTTTGTTGTTGCTTCGAGATGCAATTCGACGAAAACGTCCTGGCCTACTGACGAGAGGAATATTGCTGCATCACGATAATGCCAGGCACCATTCGGCCCACTTGACCCAGGCGAGAATTGCGCAATTAGGGTGGGAACTTCTTGAACATCCGGCTTACAGTCCCGACCTGCCCCAAGCGACTATCATCTGTTCGGTCCACTCAAAAAGCATCTTGGCGGCAAACATTTCGAGGGTGACAACGATGTTCAACAAGAGGTACGCACGTGGTTCAGACGCCAGCCCAAACACTTTTATGCAACAGGCATTGGGGCATTGATAAGGCGATGGGATAAGTGTATTAATGTAGATGGAGACTTTGTTGAAAAATAAAACTTGTTTTTGGCTAACTATTTCTCTAATTATTCTTATAATACATTTTTGTGACCTAATTACTGACTTTCCCTCGTATCACTGTCCTCTTCAGTTTCAATCACCTGCATCTCATTCTGGTCATCAGATTCATTGCCAGACAACTCACTCGCTGTTTCGTGATCACTTGCAATAGTATTTTTTATATAAATGTTGCTCTCAGAATCGCCAACTTGGTCTCAAAACCCTATGTCACTTTCTTGAAACCACCTTAGCACACATTCCTCAAAGTTGGGATCTGTCACTTTAACTGTTTTACAATTCCCGGACATTCTTGCTAAATTGAAAATATTACATTAACTGCCTCAGAGAGTCCCACGGACCCTAGGGTCGTTGTTATACTAACTTGACTTGATAATAGACTGATGTTGTTTGCGCATGCGATGGGTCGTCCCACCATACAAAGCTACTGAACAACTCGCGCTACCTGCACTAAAAATTAGAAAGTTATTAAAAAGGGACTCCGCAACAGTTAAGGGTTAAACTTGTCTACTAGGGCGGCATTGTGCGATACTATAGCGATTTGATTCTTTACAAGATGCACTATGAAAATCATTAGAATTCTAAAAAATCGTAGTACCCATTGTCGTACTCGCCTAGCAAGTGCTCGCAAAAAATCGAGTTTATTCTTGTTAAACAACATCAAGTTATCACTTAACGTTCGCATTCTTTCACGTTTTTTATTATAATTCATCGAATTTGTTAGCAGCTTGGACATTCTACGCGTAAATTAATGTGTGCGTTCAGTCGATAGGCTTGCGATGTTAGTTATTTTCTTGATGTCAATTCTACGGTCTTTCTAAAGAATATCAGTAATTTTATTGGCAATCTCCGCAATTGTTGCAGTTTAAGAAATATTATCGCTCAAAGTTTGTTACATATCAGCTGTTAAGTCTCACAGGCACAAATAATTGTACATATTACTTTAAATATTTATGTTTTTTTATATCTTTTATTTTTGAAGTAATTAAGTAATAATCAAATGTATTCAAGCATAAATTATAGGCTACGCATATTTTTGTATTATATTCTTTGTTAAAATTTGTTTCCTCTTGTATATAGGTACATTCGTTAGTTCATTTTAGTATTTTAAAATTTATTCACAACTTTGGGAATTTTAGGTAGTAAACTAACCATGGACGGTCAACATTTAAACACCTTTCAAAATTTCATAAAGTTCCATTCCTTTGTAAGGAAAAAGTTTAATTGTATAGTTTTATTGCCTAATACTTGTAAATAATTGCATTTCAAAAAATTTGTAGTAAAACTTTTACCGTAGCAATTATTTTCTTTCTTTGTATTTAAGTTAAGAAAATTACTTTATGGACAGATTGACCTATTTTCTATTGGAGTTCTATGAAGTACTGTGACGTCAAAATGTATATTTAGAAGGTATATATTTATTTCAAATTTGTATTTGTATTGTTACGCCTAGCGTATGGAAGTTTAATTAATTTATTTAAATACACATATATTCGTTTTTAAATATCTCATATTAATTATATTTTAACTTAAGACATTTCTTCTGTATATTCGTTTCCAAAGAGAAAGTATTTTCTTTTGTTATATATCTTGAACTGACCGCCGACGACCCTTATTACCTGCACCGTCAACCGATAACCGAAATGTTGAATTTAGAATATTGAATTCGTCTAGAACATTCCAATTTTTAAATTGTTTTAATTTAAGATTATTTACATCTTCTTTTATATGTCTTGTTTGATATCGTTAGGAAGCTTATGTCACAAGGGTTATTTTAAGAATATTTATGACATTGACAGACGACGTCTTCAGGTCGCGATTTTTAATTAACTATTATTCGAGATATCGATCCCCCTCTTCGATACATCATAAACCAGCCGTTCTAGACCCCTTCCTTTGCGATACAAACTAACAGTTCCTTCTTCCCTTGCGAACCTTTCGTGAGAAAACACACATCGCTCATCGTGCTGTTCAAGCACACAATGGAACTCACCACGCTGTCCAGCCTCTTTCGCTTCTAAGGTAATTCTGTATTGTTCTATATATATTATTCTTTTAAGCGAATCCATATTAATTTAATTAATTTCTTATTCCTCCGGTAAAACATCGCTCTGCATATACTTGACCAAGGTATATCTTCGAAGACCACGTGACTATCATCGCCACGTAAAGGTAACTGTATTGTTCTATACAGAGATTCTTTTATATACATATTAATTAACCCTTAATTTACTACCCCGTTTAACGTTCGTTTCAGAGTATTTTTTGTGTTAATTTTAATCTACTTATTCACCACTCCACGTGTATATAGTACTTTGTTTTATTACTGTTTCACCTTTCCATTTCCGATATTTTATATTAATTTCTCGATTACTAATTTATCGCCCCTTGTGTATAAATTACTAATATAATGACTTTACATACATCAATTTCTTTTATTTAAATATACGGGTTTCAATTTTTTTACTATGTAAATATAAATACAAAATTTAAGGACGCCGCTGTGTTTTATTTTATGTATTAAGTTGTTGTATATTTATTTTAATTAACCAATACCACGCACGTCCTGGACCTTTGAAGGAACTTCACCAGCATCCGTAATTATTTTATTGTCTATCAAATAATTTTATTATTATAAATAGCCGAGCCCCCCTTCTATTTGTAATAGTATGTATTTTAACGGTCGTCCTAAGTAGGAATGGTCAATCTATATTTTAGAAAATTTTGCTTCTCCCACTTTTATATTTATGCGAAGAAACAGTTTCAAAAAGTAGTATACTTTTAGACAAGAAGGCTTCAACTTGTCTTTGGCAAAAATGTCAGAAATATTTAAGGTATATTCATGAAAACATAAAAACTATAATTTGCTTTCATGCAAGTAGTTATTTAATTTAGTTCACATTTAATTTCTTGCTTAGAACAAGAAATAAATTAGCATTCCATTACTTAAAAATAAATGTCTATTTAAAAGTAAAAAGTGAGTGTTATTAATGTTAATCAACTAAGATTAAAATTATCACGTGAAACCTATTCACATCCGCCAAGATTTTGCGCTACGAATTACGAGTTTACTCATTTTGAAAATTTCATTTAGATACAAGGGAAGTGGGCGAATCAGAACACAATGGTAGTTTTTCTGAAACATGGCGCTAATAATTGAGTCTCGTCTTCCACAAAATCATTCTTTATTTTATATTTAATGAATACGTAAATAACAATATAAGTAAAAACACTTTATTTTTATTTAATATTAAAATTTAAATACAGTTATTAAATAAAAATAAAATGTTTTTACTTATATTGCTATTTACTTGTTCATTAAATATAAAATAAAGAATGATTTTGTGGAAAACGAGACTCAATTATTATCGCCATGTTTCAGAAAAACTAGCATTTCCAATTTTCTTATATCCCTTCCCTAACTCAAAGTTACTGAAGATCCCAGGTATACGCCAAAATTATGTCGATATTTAAGTGGAAGTATGTTCATGTTGCCTCGGGTCAACCAGGAGAGATTCACCGAGCTTACTTTCTGCAAGTTTTATTTACACAGGCCCTGAAATAATATTATTGGGGAGGAAATGAATGTGTAAATCGTTCAATCGAAGATGGTTAAAGTGAACATACCTGCTTCAACCTGCTCAATTTTGACATTCACGTATAAAGATTTCCTCAGGTTTAAATGTTAAGAAAATAAACATTAAAAAGATGTATATATTTCCTCGCCAGCCAATAACCGTATTAAGTTTTTATTATTTGTTTCCTTTTATTCCTTTGTTCTCATTAAATTATTTTCGAATGCATCTAAAATTAAGACTTTAGCCACAGGAAACGCATTTATTAATACGGGTTTACATCCTAGATTATTACTACATATACACATTGAATTTATTAATCATAAAAGAAACTCTACGAAAAATACGTGTCACATTCATAGATCTGTAACTTTGAAACAAATAAAAATTGATACACAAGTTATGCATTTTTGTTACTTGAAATGAAGTCTACTTTACACTCCTAAAATTTGAACATAACGATACGGGACACTTGAGGTTTTTTCTTTTTATTTTAGAAAAGGTTACAGAAAACGGGAGTTTCTTATGTTTCTTATAGTAAATGTTCAAAATGACCTCCACGGGAAGCAACACAAGCTTCAGCTCGTCGTATCATGGACTGCCTCACGCGCTGAAAAATTCCTGGTGTATTTCGAATTTGGTGGCATCCATCTTCCACTCTACGTTGAAGATCTTCAATATTTTGAATTGGAGTAGAATATACCATAGACTTTAAATGTCCCCATACTTAAAAATCTATTGGATTTAAATCTGGAGACCGTGCAGGCCATGCTACAGGTCCACCGCGACCAATCCATCTTTCAGGATATACGGCATTTAAAAATTCGCGTGCTGTGTGACTGAAGTGAGCCGGTGCACCGTCGCGCATGAACCACATGCGTCCTCTAACATTTAGTGGAACATCGTCCAGCAAACCTGGTAAGTCGTTTTCTAAAAAATAACGATAATTCTGCCCAGTAAGTCGTGGTGGAAGTACAAAAGGACCAATCACAAATTCGTTAATAATTCCGGCCCACACACTAAATGAAAACTGCGCTTGATGTCTGGACTGACTAATAGCATGAGGGTTTTCTTGTTGCCACTGGTGTAAATTATGAAAATTGACGATACCATCTCTTGATCGGCGGCGCATGTCCGTAATAACCATACACAGTAAGCTTCTCGTGATGGGAAATCATTCTCACTAAGTCCCTGTACTCTTTGAAGGTGGTAAGGAAAAAGCTGATTAGTTCTTAAAATACGCCATACACTCACATGATCGACATCTTCCGCCAATGCCATTCTTCGAGCACTAGCACCTGCATTTTCTTCAACACGATCCAACAAACGTTCTTCCAATTCCAAATTTCTTGTGGTTCGTGGTCTGCCGCGATCTCGGACTACTGGTTTGAATGATCCTGTTTCTCTTAATCTAATATGAAGCCTTTCGAAAGTTTTTTCATTTGGTAAACTTCGGTTTGGAAAATATTCTGCGTAAAGTCTTCTTGCTTCTGCTCTGTTGCAATGTGCTAAACCATACATTAAATGCATGTCGGACATCTCTTCGAAAGAATAATCTGCCATTTTACACTATTAATTAGAAAACAGTACTAATCACAAATGACTTAATCAACTTTCACGACTGACAGCAAAAAACACGGACTGCCTACTGAATATGATTAACATAAGTTACTCACTTGTCGGCGACTTGTTCAAACATGCAATACGAACGCTTCGCGTCTGCGCGATAATTTGTGACGAGATACACACGTGTCGGACATGCAATACGAAAAACTTCAAGTGGCCGTAACTCAGTAACGAAACATTATAGGACACAAATTTATTTATTGTAATATACTTTGAAGTAATGAACCAGACCTTTAATCGCCGACTTATTAAGTTTTCCTTATATATATTGCTGTGTTGTTTGACTCTAATAAGTTGGGCTACAATGATTTAAAACGTTTTTATTATTACACACGCATATTGATCCCAAATATATTCTGTGTCAGACTTTAATAGTAATCTGAGTGAGTTTGTTTCTTGAGAAACATTAGGAATGAATTTCCCTATATAATTTATCATGCCTAAAAATGTTTATAATTCTTTTTATTATTAGGTTTTTAATATTTAAAATTGCCGATATTTTAGATATATCTGGTGTTATACCATTGTTAGAAATAAAGTGACCCAAAAATCTAACTTTATTTTGTGCTAATTGAATTTTATCTTTCTTAAATTTAACATTGAATTCTGATGCTCTCTTCAATAATTCTTCTAGCCTCTTATTACGTTCCTCTAATGTCCTACCATAGATAACTATATCGTCCATATAAGCTATGGCCCCTTCCAATCCACCTGTCAGATCATTCAAGGCATCTTGAAAAACTTCACTTGTTGAGGATAATCCATATGGTAATCTGCAATACATGTATCAACGAAATGGAGTTGTTATGGTGCATAATTTTGAGCTTTGTTCATCTAATGGAATTTTATGGAATGAACTTGGAGCATCTAAAACTGTAAAATATTTAGCACCATCAAATCAAGCAAATACTGACTAAACTGTGGGTAATTGCAGTCTTTGTCTTTTTACAAATTTGTTCAATGGTCTAGGATCCATACAAATTCTGATTGTATCGTCTTTGTTTTGTAATAACAATTGAGTGAACCCAATCTGTAGGTTCTACTACCTTCTTAAGTATACCTTGTTGTTCCATAGTCTCTAATGCTGTTTTTAATTGTTTATTTAGTGCTAAAGGTACACCACGAGTTCTAGATATTTGAGGTACTGCATCATCTGTTGATTGAATTCTATATTTCTTTTTGAAGCAGCCTACTCCTTTAAATACTGAACTATACGAGTATTTATCTAATATTTGTAGTGGATCCTAATTTAAGCAATTTATATTTATTAAAGTATTTGAACGTTTGATCAGATCTAATTCTAAACAGCTATCTAGGCCTAGTATTGGTTGTAAATTTTCATTAACTATACCAAATTTACATTTTATTGCTTTATTTTTAAATGAGCAAGTTAGACTACATCATCCTAATATATTTAATTTATCATAAGAAGATGTTAATAATCTTATTTTGGTATTTTCTATTTTAGTCTTAGTTTTAACTGACTGTATAAATTTATGGGTATAATGTTTACTTCACTTCCACTATCTAATTTAAATTTAATTATATTATTTTGAACAAATATGTTTTCATACCACCTGTTTTTATTTTCAGTGATAGCATAAATATTAATTTCTTTACTTGCCTTTTCAGCAACCTTAATTAGTGTGTACGCATTGCTTATTTCATCTTCTGTACCATTTGATTCTTCTATATATTGTACACTTCTATGGCTCTTACAACAAGAAGCGAAATGGTTGGGTTTTTTACACTTTTTGCATTTTCTTCCCCATGCTGAACATTTTCCATAATCATGTGAAATTCCACATTTGCTACATTTTTTATTAATATTAGTTGGCATTTCCTTCCTGTTTATAGTTTTTATGTTTCTTTTTATTCTTTATTTCATTAACAGCCACAGAACTTTCATATACATTCATTTTCTTAATTTGTGATTTTGATTGTTCATCTCCCCTACATATATCAATGCAATCAGCAAAAGTAAGATTTTTGCGTTTAAGTAACCTTTCTCTGATGTCATTACTTTTGATACCACAAATAATTCTGTCACGTATTAATGAATCATTAATTGATCCGAAGCTGCAATCCTTTGCCTTATGTTTTAATGATGTAACATATTCATATATACAATGTGTCCGGGAAAATGTGGGAAATCTCTCGGATTCAGATAGAACATTAAAATATATATACATATATATATATATATATATATATATATATATATATATATTATTAAAAATACTTTGGTATTATACAAATGTAGTGAGGTTTTACCCACTCAAGTATGTTTCAAATTATGTTGTCATATACATATTCGGCTCACGCCGATAAGTAGTGAAGACACGAGAATACGGTTTTTTTATAGATACGGTGGTCACCGACTATAGAAAACACGTCTGCTTCGGCTGTTCTTATGTAGACAGTGCTGAATATTCCTTCACGCTCTGTCTGAATAATTTCGGCTAGATAGTAACGTAGTTATGTTTGTTTGAATGTGTCTTCTCCAACAGGGGCGTATTGAGAATCATGTAGAAATGTGAAATACGTATCTACGTCTTTGGAGAAGATACATTCAAAAATACATAAATGAACTTGTATTGTGTTCTTCACACCCCATTTTTAATAATATTTTTTTAATATTTTTTTATATTATTAAAAATACTTTGGTATTAAAAAATAAGATGACAAGTTCCCATAATTTTTTTCCTAGCGGCCCTCCCTACGGAGATACGGCCTCCTAAAGGACGCCACTGGAAATCAATTTTTCTTGAATAACTTTTAAACTACTTATTATAATTTAATGAAAATTTAATATGATAAACAGTAGTAAGGACCTCTTAAAATACTGCCCTTAAATTTAAATTAGCATGTTTAGTTTACCAGGGGCGGACTAGGATGTTCATTTTAATGCTTACATTTTTAACACCCTGTATGATAAGGAGTTAAAAAAACAAATTTGGATGCCTTGAACATTAAGCTAAAGAAAAGGTACTCTTGTTCATTGTCGATAAAATGAACCGTTTTCGAGAAAAAAAAATAAAAGAATTAATGTTTTATTTCTATTAAAAAGAACCATGTTTTTTATTTTTTTTTGTCTGCAACAAAGTGTGATACAAACGTCTGAAATAAAACTGTTTTCAGTACTAAAAAACGCATTGTTTTTACTAACGTTACAATGGTACCCACGAATTAATAAATATCTTGCATTGACGTGTAAATTTTAAATCTTGTAATCTTTCATAATGTTAACACGTTGATCCTTTACTTCGATATTAATTTATTGAATTTTGAATATCTTGGTAAATTTAATTTGATAATGGGATACACATTTAGTGAGTATGCAGATATGCATCTTATGTACGGTCTTGCATCTTGCAATGCTTTGGAAGCAAGAAGGTTGTAGGAAGAAAGATATCCTAGTCGCAATATTCCAAATCAGAAAACATTTCAGCGACTTGACCAACGTCTAAGAGAGACTGGTGGGCGATTCCATTTAATAAGGTAACATTATTGACTTTCTTTAATGTTTTAGGAAGTTTTGCGAAAAAAAGTACTGATGCTGGTGTGAGGAGAATAGTACGTACGGTGCAATTGGAGGAAAATATTTTGGATGCTGTAGGTGATACTCCTTCAATAAGCACTCGAAGATTAGCCGCGCAGCTTAATACGTCAAGAACGACAATTCATGAAGTACTTAAAGAACAGTTGTTTTACCCTTATCATCTGCAAAAAGTGCATCTACTACTTCCTGAAGATTTTCCTCGTAGAATCCAGTTCGCAAACTGGCTGTTAGATCAGCAACGAACAAACCCAAACTTCATTAGCACTATTCTTTTTACCGATGAAGCAGGGTTTACCAAAAATGGTATTGTAAATTTACATAACTCGCATGTATGGGCTGATGAAAACCCTCATGCCACTGTCGTTCATCATTATCAACATCAGTTCCAATCAATTAATGTTTGGGCAGGAATAATTGGCAATTTTTTGATTGGACCATGCGTATTGCCGCCACGATTGAATGGTGAACTTTATTTACAGTTCCTTCAGAACGCTTTTCTGGATTCAATAGAGCATTTGCCACTTGCAACCCGCCAAAGCATGTATTTTATGCATGATGGGGCCCCACCTCATTTTAGCGTTGCTGTACGCGACCACCTGAATAACGTCTATCCAAACAGTTGGATAGGCAGAGGAGGTCCCATTGCCTGGCCTCCACGGTCTCCCGACCTAACGCCAATGGATTTTCACCTGTGGGGTCATCTCAAAACCTTGGTGTATTCCTCTCCGGTTGATACTAGGGAGGAACTTTTACAGAGAATCACATTTCATTGTGATGTGATAAGAAACAATGTTGGGTTGTTGTGGCGAGTACAGCAGTCCTCTGTACTCTCGTCGTGCCCGCGAGTGTATCAGAGTTCACGGAGCCCATGTTGAACCCACTTATGAAGTTTTTAATTGATTATTTCTAATTAGCGTATTTAGGTTCAATCGTTGCAAGCTTTAGTGAGTACATTTCTAAACATAATTTTTGTTAAGGTGCCATTCTGGGACAAAACTGCATTTCTAAGAATCTTTGTAATTTTGTCGTATTAAATAACCTAAACTAAAACTTTTTTGTTCCTGGAATGACTTTTGTATCACACTTTGTTGCAGACAAAAAAAAAATAAAAACATGGTTCTTTTTAATAGAAATAAAAACATAAATTCTTTTATTTTTTTTTCCTCGAAAACGGTTCATTTTATCGACAGTGAACAAAAGCACCTTTTCTTTAGCTTAATGTTCAAGGTATCCAAATTTGTTTTTTTTAACTCCTTATCATACAGGGTGTTAAAAATGTAAGCATTAAAATGTACAACCTAGTCCGCCCCTGGTAAACTAAACAAGCTAATTTAAATTTAAGGGCAGTATTTTAAGAGGTCCTTACTACTGTTTATCATATTAAATTTTCATTAAATTATAATAAGTAGTTTAAAAGTTATTCAAGAAAAATTGATTTCCAGTGGCGTCCTTTAGGAGGTCGTAAGGAGGGTCGCTAGGAAAAAAATTATGGGAACTTGTCATCTTATTTTTTAATGTTCTATCTAAATCCGAGAGATTTCCCACATTTTCCCGGACACATTGTATACTTTGACCTTCCTACTGATTATACGAAAAAAATAGGTACCGAATATACGTCTCGTTTTTAAAAGGTTGAAAATATTGAGTGAATCTATCCAATAATTTTTTAATTGTTATTTGTTCTCCCTCATTGAAGGTCCTCTGTTTCTTGTTTTAGTTGAGCCGCTATCCAGAAATTTTCTATAATTTGTCGCCATTTTGTCCAAGATGAAGCAGGATCATTCATATTTCATACTTATATACTTTTTTCATATTTATATACTTTTACAGCTGCCACCATTTAACGTACTGTGCTCGTAGGCGTTATATTATTATTATATATTAAGTGTTATCTATTAAATGTAACTACTATGGGCAAATAATACAACAGTCAGCTTCTAGGATATATTGTCAACTTGTAATACCAACTTCAATATTACCCCTTAAATGTCATTATGTTACATTGACCATCTTACGTTTACCTTCTCCTTTTCTCTCGGTTTAATATTTAGCTTGCCTGAACGTCCTATTTTTTATTTTAACTCTCTGTTTTGTTTTAAATTGTTCTTAAAAACACAATTTCTATTGCATTTACTTTTGATATGTTTATCTGTTAATGTTCACTATTTACTGGAATATAACAATACTTATCTATCTTCTTTACGTCTTCCGTTTCCACATACTTTTAAATCACTGGTTTGCCCAAAAAATTATGCCTCCATTGTTTTGAATATCTTACGAATTTTTGTTTCTAAAGTTGTTTTCTTTTCAACGATATTATTTGCATTCTTACTAATAACAGTGATTTTGATGTGGAACAATTTTCATGCAGTTAGAGGATGTTATAACTCATAATTAACAAATATTAACTATACTCTTGAGGTTAAAAACAACTAAATCCAAAATTACATATATCTAGTATATGTATGCTTCGTAATTTACAGATGTCCGAAATTGGAATGTGGTTTTATTATTCGAGGTTTATCGTTTGAAAATCGAAACCTGCATACTACTAAATTCTCAAGAGAGATTTTCCTGTTTCAAAGCCCCGTTCGTACGATACAGCGTTAATTTTCAGGTCGTGATTTGAAGCTGTATTCCGTTAATTGGACTTGTACACGAATCCCAGCGCTAACAGAAACAAGCGATATCATGAAAGAGAGAAAATATTCGTCTTAATATATGGTTCTATATAACGAACCAAGCATAAGTTACTGAAACGGAACATATGAGCAAATTATCTTGCGTTCGTGAGCTTTGAACATTATATCCTTTTGATTCTACATTGTTTTAAAGTTCATTTCGTCAAAGTCTTACTTTAGTATCAAATGTTGGTGAATACTGAAAAGGTTAACGCATATTAAACGTACGATAACGAAGAGTTGTATTTTGTTACTATGCGTTGGTGGTTTAAATTAGTTTCAGAAGCAATTCCTGAAATTTATAGTTATAAATATATTAATTTTTGAAAATTCTTTCAATGGAGACTGTGGTTAAATAATAATTTAAAAAAGGTATATAACCCCTTACCACAATTATTAGTCGTATCCTAAATACGTATTTCGACAACTAAGTTGTCATCATCAGTAGGTAAAAACTACTAATTAAAGTCACACGGGGCACAATAAAGTAAGATGAACGCTTCCGCACAACTACTATACACTGCAACCCTGTAAAGACTAAATTTACCATGCACATTTCAAACTACGAGACAACACTCTTAGAAAGGTTCTTAAACATGTGTTCAAATATCGAACAAAGGGACGGCAATAATTCTTCTCTAAAGAAGGCGCCAACTAAAAAACGATTTTAAAGCTACGGTGACCTACTAATAAACTAAATGAAACACATTATATTTCCACAAAACACTAGTATAATTAACTGTATGAGCATTTCATGTGCAATGTACAAATTAATAGTTATTATTTAACGTGTTAATATCGTACGCAGGGAGGGACAAAATCTATATAGGGTCCGAGTGTAAAAACATTTCCATAAACAAATGGTTAAAAGGTCGTGTATATATATATAGTAAAGGCCGGATTCTCATAGCAATTCTGAGAAAGACAAAATAAAGAAGAAGGCGTTATATGTGAAAAACCAGACAACCGGCTTGTTGTATTATATTAATTGGGAATACAATCCTCGTAAAAAGGGTCAATAAATAATCCGATATTGTAGGTGTATAATTTAGAAGTTAATTATAAATAGGTGACAATGTGTTATAATTAAAAAAGAAACCATTCATGTCTATGAATAAATAGATATTGTAGGTATGTAAATTTAAAAGTTAATTATAAATAGGTGACGATGTCCTAGTTAAGGAATTCAGCAATTTAATATAATGTATAGAATTCTCGGTAGGCTCTGGGTATGTAGGAGGTAATTTTGCATATTAAATGAGAATTCAATTCACGTGAAAAGGGTCTAGAATAATTGGATATTGTAGGTATAATTTAAAAGTTAATTATAAAAAGGTGACATGTCCTAGATAAGGGGTTGCGCTATTAATATAATGTATAGAATTCACGGTAGTCTCTAGGGTGTGATAAGGAGGTAATTTTGCATATTAAATGAGACTCACTTCACGTGAAAAGGGGGGGGGGGGTCTATGCATAATTGGATATTGTGGGTATTTAATTTAAAAGTTAATCGTAAATAGGGGGCATGTCCTAGTTAAGGAGTTAAGCAAAGTAAAATAATGTATAGAATTCACGGTAGGCTCTGGGTGAAACATGATAAATAAATTTAATAAACAAAACACCCGGTACATCTGTTCCCTAAACCGCGAAAAATTTAACATTTCGTGAAACAAACACACCGAATGCTTCATTCAACAACCATTGTTTAGGAGGTAATTGCATTATTTCACGTGTATGGATTCCCACATGTCTATATTACTGATGTTACATCCCCCACTCACTTATAAAAATGTGAATAAACAGCTGAACGGTATTGGAGATTTATCGCTATTCAAGGAGGTATGTTTATTTTTCGCGATAAATATACTTTCGTAAGCATCAAGTTCATGGGGTTTATTAATTCCTTTTATCAATTTCAAACCTGTAATCGGTACATTGTGTAGTGTGCTCAAAGCGTGATTTGCGACATTTGATTTATCCGGTCTATTGTATTTGATATGTGCTATGTGTTCTTTAAAACGTGTTATTATAGGTCGTTTAGTTTGGCCAATATACTTTTTAGTCAATCGGTTACTAAATTTTCCGTTAACAAAGGAGAGATATGAAACAGAGCTAGATTTCATTAAAAATATTGCGACATACAATGACTTTGACATAGAAATAATCAATAAATTAATTAGAAAAACTAAAATAAAAAATACGATCCGCGAATCCACGAGTTTGATACCCCAAAATAACCAAGAGAAAAAGTACATATGTCTACCATACCACCCTGTCACGAAAAACATTAATAGAATTGTGAAAGAAAGAGGTCTCCAGGTAGCATTTCGGTCTGAAAACACCATCAAAAGTCTGCTAGGGAATACTAAAGATAAAATCAATTCCAATTCGAAATCAGGGATCTATGAAATTAGTTGCGCGGATTGTAATTTGAAATATATTGGCCAAACTAAACGACCTATAATAACACGTTTTAAAGAACACATAGCACATATCAAATACAATAGACCGGATAAATCAAATGTCGCAAATCACGCTTTGAGCACACTACACAATGTACCGATTACAGGTTTGAAATTGATAAAAGGAATTAATAAACCCCATGAACTTGATGCTTACGAAAGTATATTTATCGCGAAAAATAAACATACCTCCTTGAATAGCGATAAATCTCCAATACCGTTCAGCTGTTTATTCACATTTTTATAAGTGAGTGGGGGATGTAACATCAGTAATATAGACATGTGGGAATCCATACACGTGAAATAATGCAATTACCTCCTAAACAATGGTTGTTGAATGAAGCATTCGGTGTGTTTGTTTCACGAAATGTTAAATTTTTCGCGGTTTAGGGAACAGATGTACCGGGTGTTTTGTTTATTAAATTTATTTATCATGTTTCACCCAGAGCCTACCGTGAATTCTATACATTATTTTACTTTGCTTAACTCCTTAACTAGGACATGCCCCCTATTTACGATTAACTTTTAAATTAAATACCCACAATATCCAATTATGCATAGACCCCCCCCCCCCCCCCCCCTTTTCACGTGAAGTGAGTCTCATTTAATATGCAAAATTACCTCCTTATCACACCCTAGAGACTACCGTGAATTCTATACATTATATTAATAGCGCAACCCCTTATCTAGGACATGTCACCTTTTTATAATTAACTTTTAAATTATACCTACAATATCCAATTATTCTAGACCCTTTTCACGTGAATTGAATTCTCATTTAATATGCAAAATTACCTCCTACATACCCAGAGCCTACCGAGAATTCTATACATTATATTAAATTGCTGAATTCCTTAACTAGGACATCGTCACCTATTTATAATTAACTTTTAAATTTACATACCTACAATATCTATTTATTCATAGACATGAATGGTTTCTTTTTTAATTATAACACATTGTCACCTATTTATAATTAACTTCTAAATTATACACCTACAATATCGGATTATTTATTGACCCTTTTTACGAGGATTGTATTCCCAATTAATATAATACAACAAGCCGGTTGTCTGGTTTTTCACATATAACGCCTTCTTCTTTATTTTGTCTTTCTCAGAATTGCTATGAGAATCCGGCCTTTACTATATATATATACACGACCTTTTAACCATTTGTTTATGGAAATGTTTTTACACTCGGACCCTATATAGATTTTGTCCCTCCCTGCGTACGATATTAACACGTTAAATAATAACTATTAATTTGTACATTGCACATGAAATGCTCATACAGTTAATTATACTAGTGTTTTGTGGAAATATAATGTGTTTCATTTAGTTTATTAGTAGGTCACCGTAGCTTTAAAATCGTTTTTTAGTTGGCGCCTTCTTTAGAGAAGAATTATTGCCGTCCCTTTGTTCGATATTTGAACACATGTTTAAGAACCTTTCTAAGAGTGTTGTCTCGTAGTTTGAAATGTGCATGGTAAATTTAGTCTTTACAGGGTTGCAGTGTATAGTAGTTGTGCGGAAGCGTTCATCTTACTTTATTGTGCCCCGTGTGACTTTAATTAGTAGTTTTTACCTACTGATGATGACAACTTAGTTGTCGAAATACGTATTTAGGATACGACTAATAATTGTGGTAAGGGGTTATATACCTTTTTTAAAATATTAATTTTTGCAAAAGTATTTTTAATAATATAAAATATTATTAAAAATGGGGTGTGAAGAACACAATACAAGTTATATAATTTGTGAATGTATCTCCTTTCCAGAGACGTAGATACGTATTTCAATTTTTAATAATATTTTATATAATTAAAAATACTTTTGTATTATACAAATTGGTGTGGTTTTTACCCACTCATGTATGTTTCAAATTATTTTGTTATGTACGCATTCGGTTCGCCCGACAAGTAGTGAAGACACGATAATACAGTTTTTTATAGATATGGTTGTTACCGTCTATAGAAACACGTTGCTTAGTTCGGCAGTTATTATGTAGACAGCGCTGAATATTCTTTCACGCTCTGTCTTAATAATTTCTGGTTGATAGCAAGGTAGTTATGTTTGATTGAATGTATCTCTTCTCCAGCAGGGGCGTACCGACGATCCTTTAGAAAGGTGAAATACGTATCTGCGTCTCTGGAGAGGAGATACATTCACAAATATATAACTTGTATTGTGTTCTTCACACCCCATTTTTAATAATATTTTATATTATTAAAAATACTTTTGTATTATACAAATTGGTGTGGTTTTTATCCACTCTTGTATGTTTCAAATTATTTTGTTATTAATTTTTACTTAAATAGCTAAATATACGTTCTTATGAAAATTATAACTTGTTATAAATAGTCAGTGAAGCGAGGATGACATATTTTACACTAATTTAAAGATGAATTTCGTGAATGTTCGATTGTTCTGAGTAAGTAAGTAAGTAAGTATTTTATTAGCAAAGCTATTTTACAACTATAACATTTCTTACATTTTACTTAATTAACTAATTTACACTGCTACAACATCGAAACTTCAATGGATCACTAAAATTTTTGTTTAACATATTCTAACAGATTTCTCTTAAAGTTTTTTAAGTCATTACAATATTTTAAACCCTGCGGCAATGCATTAAACAATATGAAACCATTCACAAAAACGTTTCTCGATGTCCGAACCCTGTCAAATCATTTTTTGTATTGTGTTCATGTATATCCTGTACAACAGCTACTCTATCACTTAAATAAGATGGTAACATGCAGTTTTTCATTTTAAAAACAAAAATCATGGTTTTGTAGACTATGTATTGCCTTATACTCAACAGGTTCAACACCTCGAGCATAAGCTTGATTGGTGTATACTTATTGCACTTTAATATAATTCTTAATGCCTTATTTTGCAGCTTTTGTAATTTTTGCATTTCACCATTGTTTATGCTGAACAATACTGTTGAACAAAAGTCAATACATGGCGACACAATAGCCCCATACAACAGTAACAAAGTATACAAAGATAAATTCTTACTTATTCTACTAAGAAAACTTTTTGTGACATTCTATTTAATAAATATTGAACATGTGATTTAAAATTAATATTAGCATCAATAATTACTCCTAAATATTTAATATTATCAACCCTTTCTAATTTATATTGATTAATAGTTAAATTCATACTATCAAAATTGACAGCTGCAATTCGAAATTTTGACCCAATCACCATATATTTAGTTTTATCCAGATTAATCGCCATATTATTATCACACAACCATTTGTATAATTTACTTCATTCATTATTTAATTTTTCAACCATAACGTCAATATTTTTACCAGTAACATAAACCATGGTATCGCCCGCAAACATACGGATCTCACAGTTGTCTACACATTTCACCATATCATTGATATATAATACAAATAAAAGCGGTCCCAAGACAGTTCCCTGGGGTACACCATACTGAGTGCAAACCTCATTAGATACCACATTTCTAAACTTTACAGCTTGTGTCCTACCTAAGAGATAAGTCTCGAACCATTTCAAGGCATTACCTGACAAACCAATTTTATTTAGTTTACACAACAGCAAGTTTTTGTCAATAGTCTCAAACGCTCGTCTAAAGTCCAAAAATACAGTCAATACTACATTTCCTTTATCAAACTCTTTAACCCATTTATCACATACATCCATTATTACAGATTTACACGAATGTTTCTTCCTGAATCCTGACTGATTAGGCACAAGTACGTTGTTTTTATCACAGTATTCAAGTAGTTGTTCTTTCACACACAATTCCAAAACCTTTTCATACGGCGCCACACAATTAATAGGTCTGAATTCACTACACTTTTTCGCGTTTGGAACTTTTGGTACCGGTGTTATAATAGTTTTCTTCCAATCTTCAGGAAATATACCTTTTTCCATAGAGGTCTTTATTACATCCAAGAGTCTATTTCCAATAACTTCACATGCATCTATTAAAATACTTGTGGATATTCCATCACCAATATCACCAGAACTCTTTAAATTCCGCACGATATTTCTTAACTTTCCCATTGACACTTTATTAAATTTACTCAATGGTGTATGATTATCAACTCCATCTAATACTGTCGAATAATTATATGATCCAGGTATGTTACTTACTATTCGTAACGTAACTATTCGTAACGTAGTAACGTAAATAACATTTAGAAAATATATCCAAACAATATTCCTTGATAAATTACAGTAAATAGTAATTTTATTATGGACATATTTTGAACTTTGTCCAAGTTTCAAAACTAAATGTGTGCTTCCATTACATATTAGTTCAACTACATTTCACTGTATAGTTATTTCGCTCAGAAATAAGTTATTAAACTTCTAGTTTCAAAAATTCTTTTATTGTAAATACACTACAATATTGTTTCGCCATACAATGGCTTTATCAGGTGGATGAAATACTGAATATTTACAATACAAGTTCGAATATTTATGTAAAAATTATTGGGGAAAATGGTGGTGGAAAAATTTTTCAATCTTAAATTTAGTAGAGGGGAGTTGTTTAAATCTAGTTAGTCATTTAAAGCTGATCCTAAACTATTGTATCTATTGATTTCTAAGTTTTCTAATAAGTTAAGTTTTTTACTTTTTTCTTGAACGTGTAAAATTTTGAAGTCTATATTAAATCTATGATTGATATCTATACAATAACTTGCGAAAGTTGAATCTGTTTTTTTTTCTTTATGACTTCTCTCGTGTTCTTTCATCCTAATTTTGAATGTCCTCTCCGTTTGTCCTATGTATACCTTACTACAATCTTCGCCTGTTAACTTATATACACCAGAGTTTGATTCTTTGTCTATTTTGTCTTTGTTGTTTTTAATAATGTTCTGTATAGTATTGTCTGTTTTAAATGATATATGTTCGTTATTAGGTTTTTTAATGAAAGTATCAATTTTTTCCGATATTTTTCCTAATAAGTGATTGAATTGTAGGAATTAATTATCTTGTATTTTAATTTTGGGTAAACTAAGGAAAGGGTTTTAGATTTTTGTTGGCTATTCAGGATGTTATTGATAATATTTATAGAGTAACCATTGTTTAATGCTATTGTGTATATTCTATTTAGTTCGAGGTCGAAATTACTTTTACTCATAGGTACATGAATTAATCTATACATCATCTGATAATTTGTGTTTTATAGGATGAAAAGAATTAGTGTTTATTGTGGTGTCTGTATGTGTTGATTTATAGTATACAGCGAACTCGTGTGAATAGCCAACAAAAATCTAAAACCCTTTCCTTAATTTAAAATATAAGATAATTAATTCCTACAATACAAACACTTGGTGCTTTCATTAAAAAACTTAATAACGAACATATATCATTTAAAACAGACAATACTATACAGAACATTATTAAAAACAACAAAGATAAAATAGACAAAGAATCAAACTCTGGTGTATATAAGTTAACATGCGAAGATTGTAATAAGGTATACATCGGACAAACGGGGAGGACATTCAAAATTAGAATGAAAGAACACGACAGAAGTCATAAAGAAAAAAAAAACAGATTCAACCTTCGCAAGTTATTGTATAGATATCAATCATAGATTTAATATAGACTTCAAAATTTTACACGTTCAAGAAAAAAGTAAAAAACTTAACTTATTAGAAAACTTAGAAATCAATAGATACAATAGTTTAGGATTAGCTTTAAATGACCAACTAGATTTAAACAACTCCCCTCTACTAAATTTAAGATTGAAAAATTTTTCCACCACCATTTTCCCCAATAATTTTTACATAAATATTCAAACTTGTATTGTACATATTCAGTATTTCATCCACCTGATGAAGCCATTGTATGGCGAAACAATATTGTAGTGTATTTACAATAATTTTTGAAACTAGAAGTTTAATTACTTATTTCTTAGCGTTATAATGAAGTTTCAACAAGTATCTCCTTCGTCAATTAACTATGTATAGTTATTTATTGGAAAGGCTGGAAAATGATCTGATTTTAGATAATCTTGTAACAAGTTACGAAAAATTTGTGTAAAAGAGCAATGTCTACAAATGTAGCTAAAAACTCAAATAAAACTATTAAAGCTATCTTGAAATTAAGGAAAAATATCGCTATAAGTAAAAGTCGAGAAGTATGCACTAAAAATGGTCAAAATATGAAAGGAAAAATGCACTAAAATAGTATATTAAAAAACGAGTTTCATAAGGCACCACGAGATTAGTTTAGAAAACGAGCCGCGATAACGGCGAGTTTTCTAAAGAACGGGTGCGACGAAGGCCTTATAAAACGAGTTTTTTATACTATTTTTTCTATTTTGCACTTTTTACATTAATAAATTGAAATTATTTAATTCAGTTTTATTTTTATATAAAGCATGCAGTTGGTCACATTGATACTTGACATTTTCAAATTTAAATCTTGCTATCCGCGAAGTATATTATATTACATATTATTTATTAATTTTCGTTAACATTACTTGATATTTTATTTAAAAATATAAACTTTAGTAACATAGAAACTAATATATCTTGTTGTCAATTCTATACAATATACGTTGTTTGTGTAGCCTACGTACATATATCATATCTGTAAAATGTACTTAAATTCTTAAAATAAAATCACAGTAATGATATTTATTTCTGTGATCGAACAACGCCAACATTGAAAAATGAAAAAAAGCGTATCGAAATAAAGCTCATTTTGATACTGTTTTAGGTGTCAGAATGAGTTCATTTCGAACGCAAAATAGAAAAAAAAAAACTGCACTTAAATATGATGCATTTGAGTTCTGTTAATTGAACTTTTTTACTAAACACCAGCAATATAAAATGAAAGCCATTTTATTTACATATTTATAATTCTAAATGTAATTAATATTGCATAATAAAACTCTAATGAGTTTTATTACTTTATCGCTATAATCGTAATTACAATTTATAATTTTGATCTATAATTATAAATAGTAATTTGTAAAAATTCTAATTGAAACTATAAATTACTGTAAACTATAATGGTCTGCGATCACCTAAAATATATTTATAAGCCGAAGATACTCTTCCGACGTCGCAAGACGTTATAGGACCAACTTTTAATTTGCTGATGAAATATGGTTTCAAATCTAATTCAATTGAAAAGTTGCCATTTGGAACCTCATTAATTTCACTTAATTTTTTAAAGCTTATATTTTTTCAATAATAATTAAACAAAATTTATCAATATTAGCTGCCCCCTTTAATTTACAAATTTTATCTTTTGTTTTATTTCCATTAGAAACTAACTCATGCAATGTGTGTCCTCTAGCTTATGAATTTGTTATTTCCGTTGCAATATAAATATAATTACTTTAAATATATACTAATTGATTTTTTAATAATGATTCGCTAAAAGCGTTTACACATTTTCCAAAAGCAACAGAACTGTCGGGACCAAAATCGGAAATTACCTTTTTTATTCCATTATAATTTGTTGAAATAAAATCCGTAGGTTTTAGCGAGATATACCACCTGTTTAGGACAGCTTCTGGACAGTGGAACTCCTGGTAATTTTTCTCTGTATAATTTAAAAAAGGTATATAACCCCTTACCACAATTATTAGTCGTATCCTAAATACGTATTTCGACAACTAAGTTGTCATCATCAGTAGGTAAAAACTACTAATTAAAAGTCACACATGGGGCACAGTAAAGTAACATAAACGCTTCCGCACAACTACTATACACTGCAACCCTGTAAAGACTAAATTTACCATGCACATTTCAAACTACGAGACAACACTCTTAGAAAGGTTCTTAAACATGTGTTCAAATATCGAACAAAGGGACGGCAATAATTCTTCTCTAAAGAAGGCGCCAACTAAAAAACGATTTTAAAGCTACGGTGACCTACTAATAAACTAAATGAAACACATTATATTTCCACAAAACACTAGTATAATTAACTGTATGAGCATTTCATGTGCAATGTACAAATTAATAGTTATTATTTAACGTGTTAATATCGTACGCAGGGAGGGACAAAATCTATATAGGGTCCGAGTGTAAAAACATTTCCATAAACAAATGGTTAAAAGGTCGTGTATATATATATAGTAAAGGCCGGATTCTCATAGCAATTCTGAGAAAGACAAAATAAAGAAGAAGGCGTTATATGTGAAAAACCAGACAACCGGCTTGTTGTATTATATTAATTGGGAATACAATCCTCGTAAAAAGGGTCAATAAATAATCCGATATTGTAGGTGTATAATTTAGAAGTTAATTATAAATAGGTGACAATGTGTTATAATTAAAAAAGAAACCATTCATGTCTATGAATAAATAGATATTGTAGGTATGTAAATTTAAAAGTTAATTATAAATAGGTGACGATGTCCTAGTTAAGGAATTCAGCAATTTAATATAATGTATAGAATTCTCGGTAGGCTCTGGGTATGTAGGAGGTAATTTTGCATATTAAATGAGAATTCAATTCACGTGAAAAGGGTCTAGAATAATTGGATATTGTAGGTATAATTTAAAAGTTAATTATAAAAAGGTGACATGTCCTAGATAAGGGGTTGCGCTATTAATATAATGTATAGAATTCACGGTAGTCTCTAGGGTCTTTACAGGGTTGCAGTGTAGTAGTTTTTACCTACTGATGATGACAACTTAGTTGTCGAAATACGTATTTAGGATACGACTAATAATTGTGGTAAGGGGTTATATACCTTTTTTAAATTATTATTTAACCACAGTCTCCATTGAAAGAATTTTCTCTGTATACTTGAACACGTAAGGGAGCGTTAACAGATATCTTATTAATGCTTGTTAGTAAACTATTTACAAGAGCAAATACGCATCTGATAGTTTCGGCAATTCTATTTAAACTATGAGTTAAACGAGTGAATTAATTTGGATAAAAATATTTTTAGATTTTGAGCTACTTTTAACATATATAAGGCAGCGTCAGTTATCACTAATAATACGTTGTGTGCTGTCATTTTTCTAGGTGTATAAAAGCTGTTTGAATTGATAAACCCACTGACTATCAAATTGTTTTTTTTGTCAAGTACTTTTACATTTATCGAATAACCATTGCCTGGTTTATTGGTGGTAACTGCATTAGTTTATCACCAGTTCGCTTCTGATCCTTGAGTCCGTTTGCTTCATAGCTAACACTGAGTTTATTTTTGTCTGATCGAGCGATTAGATGAAAAATTCATAGATTTACACGAGTTGGTGGGTTTACTGTCACAATCTATTATTAAGCTGTTGTCAGTGTCTCTAATCACCCGGGTGTCAAGGAACGGAATACCTTTGTTGGTTTCAGTTTCTAAAGTAAACTAAAGTAAACTGTATATCTGGGTGGAATGAGTTACAGATGTCTAATATGTAATTCATTTCTGACTGTCGCAGACCGCAGATAATGTCATTAACATATTAATGAATGCAAATTGAAAAGGGTAACACTTTGACAATGTTATCCAACACGTAGTCCATGGTTATACTGGCAAGGATCGAGCTAAGTGACGACCCTATCGATAGGCCTAATATTTATTTGTAGTACTTGTCGGAAAAAGAGAAATAATTATTTTCTATAATTACATATAGGGGTAACCGGTATATAGTGGGACACGGTGTACAGTGGGGCATTACATTTTTCAATTACCAAATATTTATCTATCACTATCACCAGTTGAGTGTGAGATCTTGGGTGTGTCGGAGGTGCAACAGTTGTGAAAGGCAAATTAAATATTATACAGTTTTGGAGAATTAAGGAAGTCAAGGTAAGGTAGCACTGTAATCTTTCTGTATGATATTTCATAATATATTAGCTATTTATTTTTAAATTTCTTTCAATTTTTTATCATAACCTCACCAACGTATACGGTTTTTGTTGTTAAGCTCAGAAACGCACCAACACAGAAATGGGAAATTTAAAAATTTAAATTTTTGAAGCACTCGTGGTGGTGTATAATGGGACATTCTGTGATGGTTTATAGTGGGATGTGTTCTTAGGTTGTCCCACTATATACCACCATAATAACTTTATTGTTTATTTTGCAGATGCCAAAATATTCAAGAAACAGTCTTACGGAAGCAATGGAAAATAGCCATTTAGCCCATATAGAAAACGAGATAGCTATGAAAAATGTCATTAATGATGTTACAGAGAATGGACTCGTAATACGATTAGTAGCGATCAAATTTGATGTTAGCAAATCAGCCCTTCATCGTAAAGTTTTTAAGTATAGCGGTGAACCTCAAAACTTTGATTTCAAACGACAATACGGTTTCAAATCTGTATTTACAATAGAGGAAGAAAATCTTTTAAGTGAATACCTACTACATGCTTTTAGAATGTGCCATGAATTGACATTAAAAGACACAGAAGAATAAGGCTACCGATATGCAATAGCTAATGAGAAAGATATTCCTTAATCATGGAGAGCAAACAAAATGGCAGGAATTGAGTGGCTTCATTTATTTAGAAAGCGACATCCTAACTTAAGCCTTCGAACTCCCGAAGCCACAAACTTAAGTAGGGCTACATGTTTTAATAAATTCCCGCCGTAACAAACGTCCACAAACCTCCAAAAATACTGGCAGGTAAAAAAGAAAAACAAGTAGGAAATATTACAAGTGGAGAAAGAGATACATTAGTCACAATGTGCACTACTATATGTGCTAATGGAACATTTGTTCCCCAATTTTTCATTTTTCCGAAGAAACATTTTAGGCCACACATGCTGAACGGAGCTTCAAACGGTTCTAGTGGCGCGGCTTATCCATCAGGATGGATGACTTCGGACAATTTTGTGTAGTTTATAGAACATTTGATCAAAAACGTGCGATGTTCGATTGAAAATAAAATACTTTTAATTTTAGATAATCATGAGTGTCATGTTGATATCAAAGTATTAAATCTCTGCAAAACAAATGGTATTATACCTTTAACACTTCCGCTGCATTGCAGTCATAAGCTGCAACCGGTGGACATAAGCTGTTTTGCTCCATTTAAATCATACTACAACAAGTCGGTTGATGAATGGATGTTGAATCATCCGGGGATCCCTATGACGATCTACGATATTACAGGTGTAGTGGGAAAGTCATTTCCATTAGCTTCAATGCCATCTAATATCATAAAGGGGTCTGAAAGGACTGGAATTTATGCATTTTGTCATCATACGCAACAGACATAGTGAAAGAACCAGAAGGATCTTCCGATGTCCCAGGACCTTCCGTTGTTCCAGGACCTTCCGATGTTCCAGGACCTTCAACTAATAATGAAGTTGTCGCTGGTACCATCAATGTATTGACGCTACATAGTATTAAAGCAATTACGAATATAGTAACTCCTGAAGCAGTTAGACCACACATTAAGGAACAGGCAAGAAAGGGCAACAGAAAGGGGAAAAAAGGTGAAATCTAGTGTTTTAACTGATACTCCAAATAGAGAAGAAATAGAGTTGGCCCACGAACAGAAAATGCAAAAGATTCGATTAAGAGAAATAAAAAAACGCCAAAAGGAACATAAACCGAATAAAAATGGGCAACGAATTAAAAACAATCTAAAGAGAAAAATATTTACAGATTCCTCAAATTCGGAAAGTGACGTCGAACTAGAGAAACTCTGCAATGATTCAATAGACGATAGCATTAAAAAAGAACACGAAGTTGCAAACGAAAATTTATCCGAAGGAAACTTTGTATTAGTAAGATTTTCTATAAAGAAAAGTATTAGATTCTATTTTGCCGAAATTGAAAAGATTGAAAATGTTGACTACTATCTAACCTATCT
Organism: Melolontha melolontha; assembly: GCA_935421215.2. NCBI lineage: Eukaryota > Metazoa > Arthropoda > Insecta > Coleoptera > Scarabaeidae > Melolontha > Melolontha melolontha. The sequence goes on along the minus strand of OW285243.1, from coordinate 21,069,382 downwards.
TACAAAAGGACTTGGATGGACTTTTACATATCCAGAAAAGAAAGATGATGACGTAAAAGAGGGACAAGATATAGTAATGAAACTACCTAAACCTGAAATATCAGGAGGTACTGAACGAGCTTCCAAAAAGTTTAAGTTTAATGTTGATTTAACTGATTTTAATGTATATTGATGTGAAACGATGTATTTACATTAACTTTTGATATACAGATACGTTTATATAATAAATATTTTAAAGTTTTCGTTTTTTCTTTGATATTCCAATGTGTCCCATAATATACCAGGTTAAGTCCCACTATATACCGGGTAGTGGTATGTACTGGGACATATGGTATATACCGGGACCATCGAAAAAAAAACAACACTATGTAATAAAAATTGATTTTGATTGACAGCAGTATAAACTTAATACCAATTGCAACCTCCCATAGAAACTTTGTCTCAAACAAATAAAAATTTTATACTAAAAATTGTGCATGAAATATATTGTCCCACTATATACCGGTTTCCCCTATAATTAAAAAATGAATCGTGATCCAATGTTGTGTGATCTGAGATAGAAGTCCAATTGTTGTAGAGAATGTGGAGAATGAGATCCCTAGTTATGTTAGTGACCAGTCAAACAACATCCAACAATACGATGTGGTATTCGGGTGGCAATCTGAAATTCTGGTACTCATCAACAAACGTGAAGAAGTCAGAAAGATCGTAAGTGTTATTGCTGAATGCTATCTTTAAAATGTTAACCAAAAACTTAGAGATTATGGACGTTGGAGAATCGATGGACGAAACCATGGGTCTATACGGTACATCGGCTGTGCATTTTAGGTAGTGTGTACAATTTCGGGCATGCGGAATTGAAAGTAGCCAGTTTTTTATATTCTGTGTGGTTTATTACCTCAGAGTTTTTTAATTAATTTAAAAGATTATTTACTTTTTGTTGAACGACGGTGGTTAGGTCGTTCTCAATTTATTCACAAAAGCTTCTTTAACTACCTTCTACATTTCTTTTGGAAAGACTTTTTCTTTTAATCGAAACTGATATTGGCTTATAATTTTCTTCTCTATCCATTTCTTCTTTTTTATTCACAAAAGCGTCTTTGACTGCCTTCTTTATTTCTTTTGGAAAGACTCTTTTAAACAATTATTTATTATATTTGTTAGAGGTTCAACATTTTCAGCTTGCTATCAGTAAACAATCAGAACATTGGATGACACTATACCTCTATATTGAGAATACGCCAAAGAAACTACATATTAGTCTTACCAATAGGTTCGCAAATATCCTTCATTAAATAATACAAGACTCTTCTCACTCAAGCAATCCGGAAACAAGTACTATTGTAGAAAGTTAAAAGTACAAACTAAGAAAGATGGCTATTGCATTGACTTCTAATCTATCAAAGTTAGATGTGTAAAAATATCTAATATCTATCTTTGTTAAATATGAAGAGAATTAAATAATTCTGTTCTACTAGAATAATAAATGATCATGAAAGCAACTAAAGACAAAGTTAATGTTGATCTTAGTTTATATAGTTTAATTTTCAATATTTTAAATTCCGAAGAAAAAGTAAATGAAAACAAATCCGCAAGCGGATATGTTAAAAAAGAACAAAAGAGAGTGTTCTATTTTGTGAAACCCTAAGATTAATTACAAATCCGACGTATTCCTTTAAATAAATTCCAATGTACATATACAAGTTGTCCCGTATCATTATGTTCAAATTTTAGGAGTGTAAAGTAGACTTCATTTCAAATAACAAAAACGCAAAACTTGTATATCCATTTTTATTTGTTTCAACGTTACAGATCTATGAATGTGACACTCAGATCATGAAAAAAAATGTAATCCAAAAGTCAATAAAAACTGATTTTATTTAAAAAAGTTCAATTAATAATATTTTCGAAATGTCCACCTCCTTGTTGAATGCAGGCTTATGCCCGTAAGCCAACAGAAGAAGTACTTATCGGAATTTCATACTTGTTTTGTCGGATTTGCTCGGCAGCCAGGTGAATACGATCCAACAACTCTTCTCTTGTGTTCAAAACTTGCGCATAGACTAAATTTTTCATGTGCTACCATAAATAAAAGTCAAAGGGAATAAGATCGGGTAATCTGGGTGGCCATGCAACAGGACAACCTCGACCAATCCATCTTGAATAATTGATGTTAACCCAATTTCGGACAGCAATTCGGAAATGTGGTGGTGCCCCATCCATGTGAAACCACATGTCTCGTCGAACATTCAGTGGAACGTCCTCTAAAAAACCTGGTAGTTCGTCAATAAGAAATTGAAGGTAATTTTCCGCATTTAACCTCGCAGGAAGAACGACAGGACCAATCAACAAGCCATCGATTAGGGGCGGCCTAACCTTAATAGAAAATTAATGTTGAAATTTAGATGGGTGTATAGCTTTGGGATTTTCTGGTGACCACCTGTACAGGTTTCTCAAATTTGTAACACCACTTCTCGTGAACGTAGATTCATCTGTCCAGAGGACTGTTCTGCCGAAATTGAAATGAAGCCGTGACTGTTTTAATATCCAGGTAGAATAAACTAGACGAGCATAATGGTCTACCTCAAGCAAACCGTGTTTCCTGCAATAGTCATATGGATATAAGCCCTCATGTTTTGAAATTCGCCAAACTGTCGTTCGTGGCACTCCTAGTTGTCTAACGATTCGACGTACACTGAGAGTTGGATCCCTTGCAACAATAGCTACTGCTTCTTCCTCTAAATCTGCTGATAAATTTACTCCTCGGTCGAAAAGATAATAACGTAGTCCACATTCCCGAAATTGTCTGTGTACTTTTAGAAACGTTCTATAATGAGGAATGCGCCTATAGGGAAACCGATGTCGGTATTCAATAACTGCTTGACGTGCACTGCCGTTACAGCAGCCATACACAAAATGCATGTCCGCATACTATTGAGAAGAAAATCGGTAAGGTATTTTGAATAAAGAAAACGTGTCCACTCACTAATAAGCTGTTGCATGAACTGAAACTTAATGTAATCCTTTATTAAAAAATGCAACGTTAACAGTCATTTGAACATTTGTTTATTGTATGATATTCATGGTTCAGCACTTACGAAATAAGTAAGAACCTTCTTTATCATAAATCAGTTTCCAGTACTCTTTTTTGTAGATCTCCAAGAAATTACTGTATGCACTACGACACGTGTTTATTTATTTTAAGATAACATTTTATTATGCGACGTTAACAACCACAGGCCTGTTATTGAATCGTATAATATTTTTTTTTAAATAAAATCAGTTTGTGTTGACTTTAAGTTTACATTTTGTTTCATGATCTGACAATCACATTCATAGATCTGTAACTTTGAAACCAATAAAAATTGATATACAAATTTTGTGCTTTTGTTACTTGAAATGAAGTCTACTTTTCACTCCTAAAATTTGAATATAACGATACGAGACACCTTGTATAGTTATAATTTCATTCTTAAACTAAATAAATCTTTGTAAATTATACTTGTATAGTAGCTAAACTCTCATATAGATTCTCGAAAAATGAAAATAACATGTATAAATGATAAATTACAAATCCAGGGCATCCATCAATATTAAAACATAGCTTAGAGCAATAACCTCCCACAATCTGTTTGTTTTATCTTGCTATGTTGCTTCTAATGTAATTTGAAACACCTATACATACACCCTTTTTTGTAAGAAACATTCCGATTCCATTTTATTTTACACCCTCATTACTGCGTAGTAGGAAACTTCGCCTTCCTACGCAGAAAACACGAAATATTTTACAACTCTTGTCGGCAGTCTTTCTCCTTTCACTGCTTCATCCTTTCTTCCTGGAATTAAGGGCGTAATTTTTCGATTAAACGAAAAAATGGATAAGGAAAATACAACGTCTGATTTTCCTTATTTGCATATTAATTCGTTTTTGCTGGGACAATTGCTAAAGGTAAAGAAATTTTAAGGAAGGAAAAATTTAATAAAATGGTGAGGAGTGAGGATTAGTGTAATATTGTAATATTATAATTATTGCAGATATTTTATATTTTATATTTTAAAAAATTTTTCGAAGGTGCTGTACTTCACGCGCTACTTCATATAAGCACACTCTATTCATAAAAATGTCTATTAAAAGTTACCATTTTTTTATTTAACACACATTTTTAGCTTTATAACGAGTGAACCTATGCCTGTAATTATAGATACTAAATGCATTCACAGCTAACTCATACATATACACACTTAAATTACGAAAGGCAACAATTAGCCAAGAGAATTAAAATAACTCTTAACTGAATAAAGGAAAGCAAGATGGTTTATAACTAGAGTCCCTCATGGCAAAACTATATTAACCCGTAACTGGTGATGTAGAATAAAATTACACTAGTGAGACTCTCTGCTAGTTTTTCATTATTTTTGTTAAATAAAAAGCAAAAATTAATAAACTGTAGTTATACGAGGTGCATTCAAGTTCTAAGGCCTCCGATTTTTTTTCTCCAGACTGGAATGAGATAGAAGCATGTGCATTGTTTTAAAATGAGCGTGCGTTCGTTGTCAATACGTCACAGAGATGGCAGAACTGTACCGCATATGGAATTGTAGCGGCAGCGTCGAGAATGAGAACTGTTTTAGATACTTAAAATGGCTACATTTTCCTTACTTGAACAGCGTGCAATTAATCGTTTTCTGAATTTGCGTGTTGTGACACCAATTGAAATTCATCGACAGTTGAAGGAGACATGTGGTGATGGAGTTATGGATGTGTCGAAAGTGCGTTCGTGGGTGCGACAGTTTAATGAAGGCAGAAAATCGTGTAGCAACAAACCGAAACAACCTCGGGCTCGCACAAGCCGGTCTGACGACATGATCGAGAAAGTGGAGAGACTTGTTTTGGGGGATCGCCGAATGACAGTTGAACAGATCGCCTCCAGTGTTAGCATTTCCGTGGGTTCTGTGCACACAATCCTACATGACGACCTGTAAATGCGAAAAGTGTCCTCCAGGCGGGTGCCACGAATGCTGACGGATGACCACAAGGCCGCTCGTGTGGCATGTTGCCAACCAATGTTGACGCGCAACCAAGGCATGAATAGGACTTTATTTTCGTCGATTGTGACATTGGATGAGACGTTGATGCCATTTTTCAATCCAGAAACAAGGCGCCAGTCAGCTAAATGGAAGCACACAGATTCACCGCCACCAAAAAAAAATCGGGTAACCGCCAGTGCTGAAAAAATTATGGTGTCCATGTTCTGGGACAGTGAGGGCGTAATCCTTACCCATTGTGTTCCATAGGGCACTACGGTGACAGGTGCATCCTACGAAAATGTTTTGAAGAACAAGTTCCTTCCTGCACTGCAACAAAAACGTCCGGGAAAGGCTGCGCGTGTGCTGTTTCACCAAGACAACGCACCCGCACATCGGGCTAACGTTACGCAACAGTTTCTTCGTGAAAACAACTTTGAAGTGATTTCTCATGCTCCCTACTCACCTTACCTGGCTCCTAGTGACTTTTGGCTGTTTCCAACAATGAAAGACACTGTCTGTGGCCGCACATTCACCAGCCGTGCTGCTATTGCTTCAGCGATTTTCTAGTGGTCGAAACAGACTCCTAAAGAAGCCTTCGCCGCGGCCATGGAATCATGGCGTCGACGTTGTGAAAAATGTGTACGTCTGCAGGGAGATTACGTCGAGAAGTAGCACCAGTTTCATAGTTTTCGGGTGAGTAGTTAGTTAGAAAAAAAATCGGAGGCCTTAGAACTTGAATGCACCTCGTAGTATCGCGTTCTCGAAATATCTTCTCCATCGGTTGATCGTGTTTCATCTACTTCTATGTTTGCTTCCGCTTCGATATCGTTAAATATTGTAGGTATATCTTCTGTATCCGATACCGATTGTTCTGATTCTGTGTCATGATCGGAAACCTCAAAAATGTCATCTTCTATCATTTGTTCGTTATCTGAATCACTTGCAAGTTCGTCAAACCACTCCTGCAGTGTAGTTTCAAAATCTTTGTCTCCAAATTTAACTCGTTTTGAAGTTGAAAGCAATTGATCCATTGTGAAAATCCTAAAAAGTCACGCAAAATTCGATTGTTAAAAGCTATTAAAATTGTGAAAAAAGTTACACTGACAGTAACATGGAGTCTGGGAGACTCCGCCTGAACTTTACAAGCATACACCTACACAACAGCAAGCCAAACAGGACTGACATGTGCACTGCGCATTACTTGAGTCAAGAAATGAAGGTACATAGCATCTGGTGGGGGCTAAATCGGGATTTGTTAAAATACAAAACAGACAAACTTTGCAGTATTCTGGTAGACTCCACGTCACCAGTTACGGGTTAAATATATAAACTCACACGACAATTGAAAGGAGAGGTTAAATAAATTCTTGAAAGAGAAATCGACTTAAGTTTTTCTTTAAAAAATTGATTAATGACAATAGTACAAAATGAAAACTCTATAATGTAAATATGCAAATAGTTTCAATTAAAAATATATATGAAAGTTGGACAAAAAGTAACGGTCAAAAAGTTCAAGAGATGCTGAATATTTAGAAAACATCTTCGAGTCAAATAATGTACAAGCTGAACAAATATCAAATAATGATATCTTACAGGAAAATAATATACCCCTGTATCTTATAAAGAAGTTGGTAATGGAAATTAAAAATAATATTATACCAGGTCAAGCAGGCCTTTGATAAAATAAATAGAGAACAAATTATGGAAGACCTAAAGGACATCGAAGTAAAAAGAAAGATTAGAAAATTGATAGAAATGGCAACGAAGGATACTAAAGCCAGTGTAAGCACAGAACAATAAATGACGAAAGATATAAAAATAAGAATACATGGAATGTCACAATGGAAAGAAATTTATACATATATTAAATTTAATATATAAGTTTATATAAGTTATAGTTTAAATACTACTATTTATATAAAATTGTTTTTACATATTAGACGTAAAGAAATCTTCTACTTTATAGAAGGCACTATGTATTAGATTCTGTTTTATTAGTATTTTAAATTTATTTAATGGTAATTCTTTGGTTTTTTGTTGTAAATGATTATAAAATTTTATGTTCATATGGAATTTGGAAAGATGACTTGTTCCTAGTTGTGTAGCAATGGATATCAGATTGCGATTCGAACTTGTTTATGTTTGCTTTAGCAAAAAGCAAACAGTTGTGCAAAACTAATTGAATTTACTATATATTAATATAAGGCAGAAGGGCCTTAAAGTAATAAGTGTAATTTGAAGTAAAATAAATTAATAGATTACTTTGAAAAATACAAATTATTTGAATATTCACACGTATGGAGTTATAGAAGGGTTATAGAGATGGCGTTGAAGTTATATTTTTACAGTTGTCATATATGTAACTTATGAACTTGAATACAATAATAAATAAAATGTATACTTAACCTCTTTTTCGCCTCTTTTACGTGCTAAAGTAATTACTGAGTATTTTATGGGTATCTTAATCACACTAGGACTATCTCAGGTTATCGTGAACAAGATTAATGTTGATGCGGGTTCGGTGCATTGATAGAAAACAGTTATTAGTTTAAACTAAGATATGCTAAGTGAATGATTTTTCAAAGTTATTAAAAAAAAAATAAAACAAGATGATAAATGGTAAATATCACTAGTTTAATTGGATTCTTAAGGCATAACAGGTAAGTTAAAATACCATTTAGTATTACATTTGCATTAAAAGTCACGTGATTCGATATAATAGAAAAGTAAGGTTACTGTTGTTATGAAATTTTTATAACTCAAATATTTAATTATGTAACACAAATTCAAAGTAAAAAGAACTGTATTTTTCTGTATGAACTGTATAGTGATCAAAAGGCTAAAGAATTTTAAAGAATTTAAATGAAATATAAACGATCTTTTTCGCAATGTAACAAATAAAATATATATTTTAGGAGATTTAAAAATAAATACTTAATTTTGATGCTGGTGGTTTATCTGTGTGGCTGTTGGATGTTCGAGTCTTGGTTCACAGGAATAACGGATTCAGGTGCAGGAAAAAACTGGTTTTGGTTCTGAATTCGGGTTGGCGTCCTTCGGAAATTGGAGTTTGGTTATCCGTGCTTAGCGGGTTCAGTTGCAGGTAACCTTCCGTAAAAACGATGCTAGTGAATCGGGAACTTATAGGATATCTTTTTGGTAAGGTTTCGTTAATTTATTTTTGGTTTTATATCACTTTATTCCTTTATACACTTTTTAAAACGTTAGACGCGTTGTATCAATTTTAATTACCCAAGCGGACTCTCTATTGTTTTTTTTTGTTCATTCTTCCAGGCAGTGGCGGCTCTTGCTGACGTACGATGTGCGCTGCTGCACGGATGAGACTACTTCGAACTATTTCGGAAGATTTCGATACGGTTACTTGCTTCTCTGTATATATGAAAGCTTAAACGAAGCAGTCTCATCCGTGCAGCAGCGCACATCGTACGTCATCAAGAGCCGCCACTGCTTCCAGGCATCTTATTCTCAATGTTGTTTATACTTATTTAATCTCGACAATAAATTACTCAAAATAAAATAAATTACTAGAATCAATCGTTTTGACATTTCATTAAAATTATTGTATTAATTTTACAATGGATAAAAGTTTATTTTGAATGTACAATTTCTGCTAATTATCTATTTTCGTTTTGGGATAATTCCCGCCTTATTTGAATTTAAAATAGGTACAGTTATGATCATCATATGACATATAATTCCAATCAATTAAGTTAAATATCTTCGGTAAAATAAAAATGTAAATGAAAATGACTAACCTGAATGGTTACAAGAAAAACAATAATTATGTGATGCAAAATTGATAAATTAAAAACGCGGTATTAACTTTATTGATATGGCATGTGAAAAATGCAGTTCTAACAAACAAAACTTATACTAAATTTACAATTTAAAATATTAATGCTGTATCTTTGCTCTAGGTCCCTCATATACATAGTTCGCCTCATCACATATATATATATATATATATATATGTATATATATATATATATATATATATATATATATATATAATATATAAATATAAAATATAAATGATATTACGATTGAACTCAGACAAGAAGATCCCCTATTGACGCTGCTGTTCAATCTTGCATTAGAAAAGACTGTCAGAGATAGCAACCTTAATAGAGAGGGACACTTGATGAACAAAAGTCATCAGGTCATTTACTATGCAGATGACATGGCGATAATAGCAAGAAAGGAACATGCATTGTTAGAAATAACAAAAAGGCTGTCAGCAGCGGCACGCAAGATGGGTTTAGAAATAAATCAGGAAGAAATAAAATAATGAGAATTGGAAAGCAACATAACGATGGAATCTGTAAAGTAATGACTGAAAAAGAAAATTTGGAATTTGAAAGAGTGGAAAGAATTTAATTACCTTGGGGCACTAATAACAGCCAGATGCCAAGAAGAAAAGGAAATCAGCATGAGAATAATAAAAGCTAATAAAATGCAGGAATGGTAAATCACCTAATCAGGTCAAAGCACCTATCAAGGAAATCTAAATTCAGAATATATAAATCTATTTTAAAACCCACTGTATTGTTGTGAGACAATGGTGATAAATAAAAATCAGAAAGAAAGGGTAATGAGATGGGAGAGAAGAATTCTGAGAAGAATAAGAAGAACGAACGAGGAAGTATACAGCATATATCGAGGACCAAAGATAGAGGAAGTAATAATAGTTGGGAGACTAAGATGGCTGGGACATTTGGAAAGGATGGCAGATGACAGGATACTAAAACAAATAGCGTGGAGAGAGCAGGTCGGTAAGAGGAAAAGAGGAAGACCAAGAAAAAGATGTGGTAAACTGGAAGATAAAAGCGAAAGATCGAAAGATATGGAAAAAGATTACACAGCTCTAGGTTTGAATGGCCTGTTAAGCTACACTATATACCATATGATCATATATTTCTACCCTCTAGAAGGCAATGACATTTTTCTTTTTTAAACTTAAGTTGGTACCATAATTTAAGTTAACTTATTTTGCAGCGTGTGTGTGATATAGGTTAGTTTACACTGATGACAGATTAGGTTTTGTCATTTTGACAAATAATTACATACAAACTTTTCAGTTGAAAAAATAAAAACTTTAATAATAAAAACAGCTACAATAAATGTTCAAAGTGAGCTCCTTCATTTTCTATGCATAGCGCAACTCTTCGTCTCATATTATTGAAGGCATTCCTAAAATTATGTGGTGTAATTTCCTCACAGACATTTCAGATAGCATTAGTAAGTTCTTCAATTGTATGTGGACGATTCGTAAATACTCTATTTTTTAGATGTGGATAAATGAAATAGTCCATAATTGTTAAATCCGGAGATCGTGGGGGAAAGTCTACTATTCGATTATCAAAGAATTCATGCAATAATTCCATCGTTTCTCTTGTCTTATGGGCTGTTGCATTATCTTGCTGGAAATATCCCTCGCGGAGCTCATCATCATGTAATTGATTTACAAATGGTAGCAATAAATTATTACGATATCGTTCTGCATTTATCGTATTATTAAAGAATATTGGACCAATAATCCGTCTACGAGAAACAGCAAGCCAAACGCCTATTTTTTGTGAATGCAAGGGTGTTTCAAGAATTTCATGTGGATTTTCACTAGACCAGATGCGCATTGTTTGTTTATTTATATATCCTGATAAATGAAACCATTCTTCATCGGACCAGAAGGATTTGTCAAGAACGTCATCGTTATTAATCGTACCTAAGAACCACTGACAGTAATTAGCTCTGGTTACATGATCGATTGGTAAAAGCTCTTGCACGCAATTAAATTTGTATGGAAATTTTTGTAAGTCTTTTTTAAGGATTCTCTGGCAGGTCCCATATGACAGTTGTGTTTGTTGTGACAGCTTACGAATCGATTTCTTAGGTGATTGATTTATTCGTCCCTCAACATCTGCTATATTTTCAACTGTCCGCTTTAGTGGTCTACCAGCACCTGGTTTTCGAGACACAGACCCTGTTTCACGGAATTTAACCACTGACTTTTGAATTAATTGCCGCAAACTGTCATATGTTGTTGGAAAATTTGGAAATTCTGCCCGAAATTCTTCTATACAAGGCTGCAAGGGGTACGACTCCATTTTCTAATTTTACACAATTCCTAAAGTATGATTCGATCAGAAAAACTTTATGATTTATTGTAAACATTTTTAAGTGTCAATTAATAAATACATTAATGACAGATGAGTTTTATTTATCAGAACATACACATAATGACAGATGTATTTTATTTGTCACTACCAACACGATATTTTCAAGAAATAATTTCATGGCTTGCTAGAGGGTAAATATAAATGATCATATTGTATATAAATGACATTGAAACTATCTATAAATACTTATCATTCAGTAGTTTTTGAAGATAATTCAACACCTTTTTAGAAATGTTAATGTTTTTCAAATGTTAAAACGATCGTCGATTACGTCACATATTATAATATTGGGAAACTTTTTAAAAATTGAAAATAATTTCTAAAATACTAGTTTATTCCGGCAGGGCTTCCTCTTCTAGTAATCGATGTATTTAATTTATGCATTATGTTGTACAAAACTGAACCTTCATGCTGCGTTTACTTCAATGAAGCGTACAACAATTCAATTAAGTAAACTAAAATATTATAATAACATTCGTTCGATAGAATCAAACGAAAATACATGAAAAAGACGAAATTACTAAATAAATTAATTAGACCTCTGGGCGATATCTTCGTTTATGTAATCTTTTCCTTTGTATTGTCTTCGAGTACATTCCTGAAAAGGAATTAACATGCAAATAAAGGAAATCAGACGTTAATTTTCTCTTCTTTGCCTCTGCTTAGGTCGTTCGCTCAATCGAGGAGTAACGCTTCTAATTTAACTCGAAGAGAGAAAAAAGAGGAAAAAGAAAATAAGCCTGAAGGAAAAACGTTTTCATTGGAATAATCATCCCTTTTAGCTCATAATAATATAATAATATTCACGATTTTCTGTTCAAAATTATGAATCGTTCAGTGATTTTTAAAGGAAGGTTGTTTGTTGTATTAACCTTTAGGCATACAACTTGAATAAGAAATTAAAAAATTGTAAACGCTTCTTAAATTACTATTAGTATAAATATCGTACATAATAATATTAATAAATTTCACAATTTCTCTAGTTTGTTCAAATTATAATTTAGATACTTGTAAACAAAAAAATGTGGTCGTCTGTTCGATTTTAACTTATTGTTCGAAGAGTACATTAATCCAACTAATTTCGCTTATAAAGCATTAATAAGCTACTTACCTTAAAAGATTTATATCGATCACTTTAGTATAGAGATGGAAGACAACCATTTTATGGCTAAATGTACTCTACATATACAAATGTCCCGTATCGTTATGTTCAAATTTTAGGTGTGTAAAGTATACTTCATTTCAAGTAACAAAAACGCAAAACTTGTACATATATCTATTTTTATTTGTTTTAAAGTTACAGATCTATGAATGCGATTGTCAGATCATGAAAAAAAATGTAATCCTAAAGTCAATAGAAATTGATTTTATTTAAAAAAGTTCAATTAATAATATTTTCGAAATGTCCACCTCCTTGTTGAATGCAGGCTTGTGCCCGTAAGCCAACAGAAAAAGTACTTATCCGAATTTCATACTTGTTTTGTCGGATTTGCTCGGCAGCCAGGAGAATACGATCCAACAACTCTTCTCTTGTGTTCGAAACTTGCGCATAGACTAAATTTTTCATGTACCCTCATAAATAAAAGTCAAGGGGATTAAGATCGGGTGATCTGGGTGGACGTGCAACAGGACCACCACGACCAGTCCATCTTGGATAATTGACGTTAACCAATTTCTGACAGCAATTCCGAAATGTGGCGGTGTCCCATCCATGTGAAACCACATGTTTCGTCGAACATTCAGTAAAAGACCTGGCAGTTCGTCAATAAGAAATTGAAGGTAATTATCCGCCATTTAACCTGCTAGGAAAAATGACAGGACCAATCAACAAGTCATCGATTAGGGCCGCCCAAACGTTAATAGAAAATTCATGTCGAAATTTGGACGTATGGCTTTGGGATTTTTGTGCAGGTTTCTCAGATTTGTAACACTACTTCTCGTGAACGTAGATTCATCTGTCCAGAGGACTGTTCTGCAGAAATTAAAATGAAGCCGTGACTGTCTTAATATCCAGGTAGAATAAACTAGACGAGCATAGTGGTCTGTCTCAAGCAAACCGTGCCCCTGCGATAGTGATATGGATATAAGCTCTCACGTTTTAAAATTCGCCAAACTGTCGTTCGTGGCACTACTATTTGTCTAGCGATTCGACGTACACTGAGAGTTGGATCCCTTGTAACAACAGCTACTGCATCTTCCACTAAGTCTGCTGGCAAATTTACACCTCGGTCGAAAAGATAATCACGTAATCCGCATTCCCGAAATTATTTGTGTATTTCCAGAAACGTTCTGTAATGAGGAATGCGCCTATCGGGAAATCGGTAAGGCATTTTGAATAAAGAAAACTTGTCCACTCACTAATAAGCTGTTGCATGAACTTAAACGTAATGTAATCCTTAATTAAAAAATGCAACGATAACAGTCATCTGAACATTTGTTTATTGTATGATATTCATGGTTCAGAACTTACGAAATAAGTAAGAACCTTCTTTATCATAAATCAATTTCGAGTAGTCTTTTTTGTAGATCTCCAAGAAATTACTGTATGCACTACGACACCTGTTTATTTATTTTAGGATAACATTTTATTATGCGACTTTAACAATCACAGGTCGTGACGGCTATGAATTCAAAATATTCAGAAATAATAAATACTTCACACACACATACGCTACAGCGTATGTTTCCATTCACAGCAGCTAACAAAACTATTCCTTTTGATATTGTCGGTCAACTTTAAGATCGTCTTTTATATTATAGTCGAGTGATAAAAAATTTTTAAATATTTTTGTATTTTTTTTTTCTCGCCTATGAGAGGGAATTTTCGGAAAGTACTTTGGATTTATATGCTATATAATTACATATTTCCACTTTTCATACGTTGCCTTTTTATGTCAAGGACACGCTATATACGGACACACACACACACACACACACACACACACACACACACACACACACACACACACACACATATACAGGGTGTCCAGAAACTCTCCTGACAAACGAAGACCGGAGATTCCTCTGATAATTTTAAGACAAGTAAACCCAAATTCACCTAGTCCGAAAATGCTTCCTAAGGAAGCTAGAGTTCTTTGAATATGGCGCCTTGTATTTATTTTTTTTAAAATTCCTCCAGAACGCTTCTATTTAGAAAAACAAAAACTGGTATGCTTATTTATCCTCCAGAGATGAATCGATTCCATCAATTGCGAATTTCTAGTACCGGTCATAGGCGTCCGTTTTGGGTAGGTCAACGGTTATTTTAAGGCATAACTTTTTTGTCTTTAACTTTTAAGCATTTGTGACACCAGATTATTAAATTTTCAGGTATTCCAGTACTAAAATGTACTCTTACTTTAAGTCGGTAGGATACACCGTTTTCTAGAAAAATCGATTTGAAAATTTTTCGTTTTTTCTTCATTAAAGTTCAATTTATTATGTACCTACTTATTTTTAGCGACGAAGTTGGCTTGGACTATCAAGGCATGGATGAAAATTAATTTAATAAATTAAAAACAAATTATTTATTACAATGTAACGAAACTAACAAAAAAAGAACAAGTATCAATGGTAGATTGTTACAAAAGTTGCTCGATGTGATGACCATTAGTCTCTATGCATAAGTTTACCCTTTTGCTTAGAGAACGCCGAATTCTTGCAAAAATTCCAAAGTTATTTCTAAATTCGTTGCAAGCATCTTGTATCCTTAGCCAGAGTTGTGCGCGATTTTGTATCGGAACGGAATAAACAAATGCTTTTATGTATCCCCAAACACAATAATCGCAAGGATTCAAATCCGGCGTCCTTGCTGGCCAAGCAAGTGGACCGCCTCTTCCAATCCAATGGTCTTCGTAGTTATTATCTAGAAAGTCTCATACATTCCTGCTAAAGTGGGCCGGACAGCCGTCCTGTAGAAACCATAAGTTTTGCCGAATATTCAAACGCACCTCATCTAACAAATCAGGTAAAATATTTTGCAGGAAATGTAAGTAATCAGCACCATTTAAACGAGCAGGTAATTCCACAGGTCCAAGTAGATAATCGTCAACTACTACTATCCAGACGTTTATGCTAAACCTATGCTGATGCTTAAATTCTTGAACAACGTGGGGATTGTCACCAACGTACGAATAATAATGTGCATTATGTACATTAAAAATTCCATTTTTTGAGAATGTAGCTTCGTCACCAAACAAAATGTTCCTGAAGAAATCTTCATCTTGATTTTTCTGATTTTGTAACCATCTAGCGAATTCTACGCGAGCAGGAAAATCTCCTTCTAGCAGTGCTTGCACCTTTGTAAAATAAAAAGGATATAAATTTTCTTTGTGTAAGATATTTCCTACGGAAGATTTTGAAATTGTGGGGTACATGGCAGATAGTCTTCGAACGCTAATTTCTGGATTTTCCTCAACTTCCATTAAAATAACATCTTCATGTTCTGCTGTTACATCATTATGTCTCCCTGTTTCATTATTTTTTGGGACCACTGAACCTGTTTCTCTTAATCGATGATGAAGAGCTGTAAATGTTGAGTGAGTGGGATGCTGACGATTGGGAAATTTTTCAGCGCATCTACGTTGCGCCGCTCGAGCGTTACACCTAATTTCGCCATAAACTAAATGCATATCGGCGTATTCCTCATTAGTAAAAACAATTTTTTTAAAAATTGAAATCGTTGTGTTTGAATAACACAAAGTAAAAAATGAAAAGATAAACTTCGCGAACTGACAACAATTTGACAATGAAAAACGTAGGTTCTACTTCTGTTGGCAGTTCAGAGCTAACTATTGCAAAAAATAAAAAATTGAACTTTAATGAAGAAAAAACGAAAAATTTACAAATCGATTTTTCTAGAAAACGGTGTATCCTACCGACTTAAAGTAAGAGTACATTTTAGTACTGGAATACCTGAAAATTTAATAATCTAGTGTCACAAATGCTTAAAAGTTAAAGACAAAAAAGTTATGCCTTAAAATAACCGTTGACCTACCCAAAACGGACGCCTATGACCGGTACTAGAAATTCGCAATTGATGGAATCGATTCATCTCTGGAGGATAAATAAGCATACCAGTTTTTGTTTTTCTAAATAGAAGCGTTCTGGAGGAATTTAAAAAAAAATAAATACAAGGCGCCATCTTCAAAGAACTCTAGCTCCCTTAGGAAGCATTTTCGGACTAGGTGAATTTGGGTTTAATTGTCTTAAAATTATCTGAGGAAACTCCGGTCTTCGTTTGTCAGGAGAGTTTCTGGACATCCTGTATATATATACCTATACAGGCTGATTCATTTTCGGCCCTCACCATAGGGATCTCGCTTATTATTAGAGATAGAGTATAGGTTTAAATTTGGCAAAGTTGTTAAATTATGTGTTTGTTATAAATCCGTAAAGAAAATAGACCTGTGACAAATGACCTTCGTTATTTAAAAAAAAAACGCGAAAACCCCATTTTCTTCTTTTACCTGTAGCACCGACATTTGGCCTTGTAGAGAAAATATAAAAACACATCCTTGTGGCCATTTCTAAACCTCTATCCAGTGGTGTACTCTAAATATTTATACGACGTTTCGTTTCTTTCTGGCCATGATCAACTATCTAATTTCTTATAGGCGCCATATTGGATTTAGACACCTTCAGAAAGAGTTTTTTTTTTCTGATTTCAACCATGTACCACATGCTGACTAAAGTTTTTGACATTAGGTTTTATTTGAAAGAATAAATTATAAGATTAAATAAGGTAGCCATGGAATTTCAATCTGTCAAACATTTCATTTATTGTTCATTAATAATACAAAAATGTCATACACTAACGAAGAGAAACGAGATATGATAAGTATTTTTTATTCTTCGAACCGAAATTCAACAGTAGCGAGTACAAGATATCTACAATCATATCCAGAACGACAACAGCCTCATCGTACCATTTTTCTAGATCTCGACAGAAATTTGGTCGAGAATGGATCGTGTACTAAGCCGCGTAATGGTCAAGACAACAGGAATTTAAATGAAAATCGACAAGATATTTTACAAATGGTAAATTAAAAGCGTGTTTTCAAATTTCATGTTAATCTTGTATTTTTATAGATAAATAATAATCCATCAATTTCTACACGCGAAGTAGCGTCAGAATTAAATTTGTGCCAGTCCAGAGTTTGGAGAACTTTACATAAAAGTAGGTTTAAACCATACAGGATCCATGTTAGTCACTCTTTACTGTCTGGAGATAATTTGAGAAGGCTAGAATATTGTAATTGGTTAATGGGAAGGATAGAAAATGACGAAAATTTTTTAAGCAAAATCATCTGTTCAGATGAAACAAAATTTACAAATTCTGGAATGTTCAACAGAAATACGGAGCACTATTGGGCAGTACAAAATCCCCGACAAAACAGGGCTAGAAGACCACAACATCGTTTTGGAATAAACGTTTGGATGGGTATTTTGGCAAATCGTCTCTTAGGACCAGTTATGTATGAAGAACATTTAAATGGAGAAAGATATTTAAACATTTTACGTACATACTGTTATGGATTTTCCTTGGACAAGTAAGGAAAATGTTTGAACTATATCGAACTCAGTAATAGGGACATTTTAAAAAAATTAGCTATCTCAGTTGTATGTTTATTTATTTCAGACGGGGATCGTTATATATATATATATTATTTTATAAATAAAATAAATTTTATAATGTATGAAATTATGATTAGCCCTTGTATATATAGGTTGTCCAAAGGATTGAACTTGCCGCTTTTTCGGATATTGTATTTGTTAAAATGTGTTGTCTGTATAGATTTTGATTTTATAGATGGTGGGAATGGACAAGCGGATATGGAAATTTCATTTTGATTTAGAGATATCTTGACTGCTAAAGTGTTCGGTTTATTAAAGGATAAAATAATCAATTTTATTCTTTGTTGTATAAATTCGGGTTGTATTTTGTGTTTGCATTTAGTGTAAGGTGCAAGTTAATCTTAATTCGATTTATGCGAGTGTTTTATGTTTATTTGAAATTTTGTGAAAAAGATATCTCTCGTGTATTTTATAAAATCACACACAGATCTATGTAAGTTGATAAAAAAATATTTTGTTTATATATTTGATATCATGATTATTTTCATTATTATAATTTCATGTATTTATTGTAATAATTTATATTTGAAAGTAGTATATGGATATTAGCGAAAGTTGTCATGTTTTTTGTAAGGGAAGTTTTTTTTTTCTTAAAATAATATTTCGAGAACATTTTGAATTCAAGGTTGGAGTTTCTGTAGTGGGGTTTGACCTTGTTATGTTATTTTGGCGCATGAAAAAATTTCAATTTTCGTGAGTTTTGAAAACTTATTTGTTTTTGATATTTGTTTGAAGGGGTCACATTAGAGGTTAAACTTGACAGATTTCACTAGTATTTATTAGTTCTATGTTTGATCGAGATTCATAAGAGGTTTTTCTCTGTGTGCGAGTCATTATTCACAAAGAGTGTTTCCTCCATTGCTACTGTTTGATGATGCTTTAGCACCCTATACACTTTGTAGAGGGATTTTTTTTTATTTTTATTTTTAATTATACTAACAAAAAGGAACTGATTCGTGTTTTATTTGTGTTTATGGTTTTATTTTGGAAAACGAAATTTATCCCGATCCGCAAGGAACGATTCATGAGATGGCAGTTCGTGGATTCTACTAGACTGATTAGCCGGCGATATAAGCTGTAGTGTGAATAAAAAAAATTAATAAGCAATTTCAAAGTAAATTCCACTGCAATACGTATCTGACTATCTTGACGACAATATCCCATTAAATCAATTACAATATTTATGGTGGCAACAAGATGGCGCACCAGCACACAATGCAGGTGTTGTTAGAAATTTCTTAAATCAAGAGTTTGCAAACCGTTGGATTGGAAATAGGGGAGTTGTTGAATGGCCTGCGAGATCACCTGATTTTAGTCCGCTAGATTTTTTTTATGGGGATATGTTAAAAATAATATTTATAAAGTAGATGCGCCACAACACATTGAAGAATTACGAGACAGACTTCAGAATGCCTTCGATTCAGTTCCTAGAAGAACTATACAAAGGGCAGTACAAAATGCCAGAAGGCGTGCCCAATTGTGCATTACCGAATATGGGCAGATAATTGAACATTTACTGTAATTGTTTATTGTTTACTTTTCTATGTATTTTTATTAATGTTATTGTTATCTTGTACTCGCTACTGTTGAATTTCGTTTCGAAGAATAAAAAATACTTATCATATCTCGTTTCTCTTCGTTAGTGTATGACATTTTTGTATTATTAATGAACAATAAATGAAATGTTTGACAGATTGAAATTCCAAAGGCTGCCTTATTTAATCTTATAATTTATTCTTTCAAATAAAACCTAATGTCAAAAACTATAGTCAGCATTTGGTACATGGTTGAAATCAGAAAAAAAACTCTTTCTGAAGATATCTAAATCCAATATGGCGCCTATAAGAAATTAGATAGTTGATGATGGCTAGAAAGAAACGAAACGTCGTATAAAAATTTAGAGTACACTACTAGATAGAGGTTTAGAAATGGCCACAAGGAAGTGTTTTTATTTTTTCTTTACAAGGCCAAATGTCGGTGCTACAGGTAAAAGAAGAAAATGGGGTTTTCGCGTTTTTTTTTTAAATAACGGAAGTCATTTGTCACAGGTGTATTTTCTTTACGGATTTATAACAAACACAAAATTTAACAACTTTGCCAAATTTAAACCTATACTCTATCTCCAATAATAAGCGAGATCCCCATGGTGAGGGCCGAAAATGAATGGGCCTGTATATATATATATATATATATATATAAATATATAATAACTTCGTGACCTTGGTATGATATGGTAAACCTAATCAGTAGGCGATTAAAGGTCTGTATATTACTTCAAAATATATGTATTTAAAAAACTCTACATGTTTCGGCGGTACGCCTTTATCAAGTACCGCCGAAACATGTAGAGTTTTTTAAATACATATATTTTGAAGTAATATACAGACCTTTAATCGCCTACTGATTAGGTTTACCATATATATATATATATATATCACGACCTTCACTTTCACCTATATGTGAAACAGACAGATGCATAGGTCTATGTATCCCGAATATTAGGTATGAAATTAACTAGCGTCAAGTTAGCCGCGTTACTCAACTATGATGTCACAGCTCAAATGACCTTGAATGGCGAGAATGAAGATCCATTAGAATGTACATGGGACTTTGCCCATTGCCTATCTACTGGCGAAATATATACACAAAAACTGGAATATTTTCGCAAGGAATATGAATACACACAGACATAATACGCGTTATAAAATACACATCAGAAGACCACAGTGCAAATATTTGTTTACTACTAGATTATAAAAACATGTAACAAATTTCCTTGAAGCATGAAATCTCTTTCAAATATAAAATTTTCGAAGGAATTGAAAATATTTGTAATAAACAATGTGGACGAGTTTATAAACAATACTGTGAGCCAAATGTTTGTCATACGTGTTATTATTGTGTCATCGTTGTATACATTATTAACATATACACATTTTACATTTTTCTTAAGTACTTTTGGATTAAGTAGGAACGAAGATGACAAAGAAGAAAAGAAGGAAAGATGACAAAGAAGAAAAGAAGGAAAGAAGGAAAGAAGGAAAGAAGGAAAGAAGGAAAGAAGGAAAGAAGGAAAGAAGGAAAGAAGGAAAGAAGGAAAGAAGGAAAGAGGGAAAGAAGGAGATATCGTATAGTACCTGTATTTGTCGCAACACTTGAGATAATTAGGGATATCGATTTCATATTAATATTTAGATTTTTATGTGTATGTGTTTATGTGTGTGTGTGCTCGTGTGTGTATGCGCGTGCGTTGTGAGTAAGCTTTATTTTTTAATGTCTTGCTGTGTGAATGTTTCTGGATGTCTCTGAAAAAGCTTTCGGCAGTCTATATGCTGCCATTCTCAGGTTGTTGTTATTACTACTCATTCTTTGAGCAATACTCGTGATACTTTGCTTGAAAAATGACACCTCTTTATGAATTCGTGTTGAGCCGTTAAAATCAAACTTTTGACCGAATCATTAATTCGATTGCATACCACTCCCTATAGAAATTCTTCTATAATTAGGTACATACCTATGACAAATAGCCGGGCTTAAAAATAGAACAGTGTAACAGGTGACACCTTCCTAATTTCAGGTATTTGTGATAATTAAATTAAGTATATAGGCAGGAGGTATTACGAGGTGCATTCAAGTTCTAAGGCCTCCAATTTTTTTTTCCACACTTGAAAGAGATAGAAGCATGTGCATTGTTTTAAAATGAGCATGCGTTCGTTGTCAATACGTCACAGAGATGGCAGCACTGTACGGCAGATGGAATTGTAGCGGCAGCGTCGAGAATGAGAACTGTTTTAGATACTTAAAATGGCTACGTTTTCCTTACTTCAACAGCGTGCAATCATTCGTTTTCTGAAATTGCGTGGTGTGACACCAATTGAAATTCATCGACAGTTGAAGGAGGTATGTGGTGATGGAGTTATGGATGTGTCAAAAGTGCGTTCGTGGGTGCGACAGTTTAATGAAGGCAGAACATCGTGTGACAACAAACTGAAACAACCTCGGGCTCGCACAAGCCGGTCTGACGACATGATCGAGAAAGTGGAGAGACTTGTTTTGGGGGATCGCCGAATGACAGTTGAACAGATCGCCTCCAGTGTTAGCATTTCCGTGGGTTCTGTGCACACAATCCTGAATGACGACCTGAAAATGCGTAAAGTGTCCTCCAGGTGGGTACCGAGAATGCTGACGGACGACCACAAGGCTGCTCGTGTGGCATGTAGCCAAGCAATGTTGACGCGCAACCAAGGCATGAATGGGACTTTCTTTTCGTCGATTGTGACAATGGATGAGACGTGGATGCCATTTTTCAATCCAGAAACCAAGCGCCCAGTCAGCTCAATTGAAACACACAGATTCACCGCCACCAAAAAAAATTCGGGTAACCGCCAGTGCTGAAAAAATGATGGTGTCCATGTTCTGGGACAGTGAGGGCGTAATCCTTACCCATTGTGTTCCAAAGGGCACTACGGTGACAGGTGCATCCTACGAAAATGTTTTGAAGAACAAGTTCCTTCCTGCACTGCAACAAAAACGTCCGGGAAAGGCTGCGCGTGTGCTGTTTCACCAAGACAACGCACCCGCACATCGGGCTAACGTTACGCAACAGTTTCTTCGTGAAAACAACTTTGAAGTGATTTCTCATGCTCCCTACTCACCTGACCTGGCTCCTAGTAACTTTTGGCTGTTTCCAACATTGGAAGACACTGTCCGTGGCCGCACATTCACCAGCCGTGCTGCTATTGCTTCAGCGATTTTCCAGTGGTCGAAACAGACTCCTAAAGAAGCCTTCGCCGCGGCCATGGAATCATGGCGTCGACGTTGTGAAAAATGTGTACGTCTGCAGGGAGATTACGTCGAGAAGTAACACCAGTTTCATAGTTTTCGGGTGAGTAGTTAGTTAGGTAAAAAATCGGAGGCCTTAGAACTTGAATGCACCTCGTATAAAACATAGACAAATTATTATTAGAGTTTATTCCACGCTAACGAGGCTTAAGAAGAAAATATATGTGCACATGTGTAAATATTATTAGTAGTGTAAATTGTCCATTTGTGTTTCACTATTAGCAATTAAATTATTAAATCATGTATACAGCAGCTTTATTTTCGCAGTTTTTATTAATTTGGATATTTAATTCTCCAATTAACGATTGATATAGTAAATTCTGATATTATACCATTCAAATTACGCTCTTGAAATGATGTAAAATTTTTATTGAAAAGTTAAAATTCTGTTAGAATAAATTTAATATATGCTTGTGCAAAAAGCCGTACAAAAATACAGATACAACAAGATAAAGACGTTCGGACTATCTAGAAGCTCTACATACAATTAGAACAAAGTTTCCCTCCTATTAATTGGAATTCGGCCATCAACTGCGTTGGCAAAGTAATCGTCCGTCGGGGATTCATGCTCTACCATAAACCAATTATCCCCTGGCAAGTTGTGTCCATTTTAGTAAGCCTTGTCATAAGACAAGATTAGATATGGGATTTCTAACGATGGCCCCTTCCGAAAATAGACCTCTTGATCGGCCTCTTGACTAACGAGAAGAACTTTCGCCGTTCACCTACATACAAGATTTTCAAGAGAAAAGACAATGATGAAATAACCTGATAAGTAAGTCGCTTTGTTAGCATTTTCTAAGAAAATTACAGGACCAAGTTGCTCCGAACTGTTCAGAGACTGCGACATAAGCACTAACTATTCATACTTATCTGAGATGATAATAAGTTCGGGTTTTATTTGAAGCAACATCGTTTTTACTGTAATATAAATAAACAATTAAACTTGTAATAATATACAAAAAATGTATTATACAAATATATTATTTATTTTTTCTTCTACAAAATATATATTATATTCTTTCGACAAATTTTGTTCTTTATTTACATAATGCACCCGTATCCAGCAACCGAATAATTCCTTATATTATTGTTTTAGCGTTTACTTGATGAAAATCCATTATAACTATTATCAGGATAAAATAAAACAAATTTTAATGAATTTCACTTTTTAATTTACACCGTCACGATCGTTTCGCTGCAACCTGAGCTTCATCAGATATATAACTAACTTATATGTACAAATTTTAACATAAATGTACCGTAACAAACACATGTTTTGTTTTAAAAAGTTGAAGGAATGGGTACTTTTTATTACTAAAATGTCTATGCACAAAACTTTCACTATGGTTTATACAATACTGTTCTTAAGTGATAAAACTGGGGGTTTACATTATGTTACAGGGAGGTAAAGAAGTTCTATGGAAAAATACAATATATGACTGTCTGGATATCAAATAAACAAATTGAGTAAGGGTGAATTATTTATATCTAATTGATCATTGAGGATCTTGTCGGTTTTCTTTAATTTATTAATTTCAAGTTTTTTGCCCTTATTTTCAACGTGTAATATTTTAAATTCTTTGTTAAAATTGTGGTTCGTTAAATTAATATGAGACGCATATGAAGAGTCACTTTTATTATTTCTAAATGAAGAAAAATGTTCTTTGATGCGTATTTCAAACGATCTGACTCAAAACTCAAAGACTCCTAACTTTTTATTGTTATTTGTTAAATATTTATTGTTTTTTTATAAATTTGGATAAATTGTCGTTAGTTCTATACGCTGTATTAATGTCAAAATTTCTTAAATATTTACAAACTTTTGTGCCTGAAGAGCCTATAAACGTGATCATTTTAAATTTTTGGATGTTAATATTATTTAATATTGGGTAAACTTGTGATATGGCTTTTGTAAGGACTTTTTTGTTATAAGTTAGTCATATGTCTGATGAAGCTCAGGTTGGACCACAACAATCGTTGCAGTGTCAATTAAAAAGTGAAATTCATTAAAATTTGTTTTATTTTATCCTGATAATAGGAATAATTCCTTCATGCATATAAATGGTGTGAGTCGCACTTTTCTTGTTAGAGTTAGTAATGAGAAAAATCATTAATGTCCTAAATGACTCTATTTGCTAGTTTATCTGTTATTCCTATATCGAAGGAAAAATTTTTGTATTTGAAGATATACTTCGTTAATACTAAATATTTTGTGTTGTTTTATTTATTTTACTGTTTAAATATTACAAATAAAAATATTGTGTTAAAGAAAGAAATCAACTTAAATTTATTAAATAAGAAAAAAACAAAATCTTATTAAGTTAGATGTGTTATATCGCCACCGTCCATATTTCTACAGAGTATAATTATCTTCTTAACCGAATTGGTCAAATTTTGAAGAATTCAGGATGCATTATAAATTTCCACAATGTCAATAATCCTTTATGGTAGACTACTAAAAATAATAATAGTAGAGTTTATTAAGTATGGCCTTAAAAAATAACATTGCGTTAAATCGCGCGCTCGTGGTAACCATATCGCTTCTGTCTATGATCTAATAATACTATTAAATAGTTAATTGACGAAGGAGATACTTGTTGAAACTTCATTATAACGCTAAGAAATAAGTAATTAAACTTCTAGTTTCAAAAATTCTTTTATTGTAAATACCATACAATATTGTTTCGCCATACAATGGCTTCATCAGGTGGATGAAATACTGAGTTGACAGCCAGTATTTCATCCACCTGATGAAGCCATTGTATGGCGAAACAATATTGTAGTGGTATTTACAATAAAAGAATTTTTGAAACTAGAAGTTTAATTACTTATTTCTTAGCGTAATAATTATATTTCCAAAAAATTCCATTAGAAAGGCAACCTTCCATTAGAAAGGCAACCTATCACCTTGCAGAAGATGGCCTTGTTTTAGTTCATCGTCGTGCAATGCAACACATTTACAAGTGGTACTGAAATTTCTAATCGATATCGCCTAGCATTTAGTATGTCTTTAGTAGTTCTTCTTTGACTAAAGGCCGCCCAAACTCCATTTTTTTTGGGTGCAATAAGATTTTTGAAAACAGTTCAGATTTTCTGTGCTCCATATTCTTAAATTTTGAAAGTCGACAAAACCAAAGAAGTGAAATCCAGATTCGTCTGTAAACATAATTTTTCCATGGCCTTGCCGAAATGATACGTAAATTTCTCACAAAATTCCTTGCCTTTGTTCCTTGTAATTGGAAGAATATAAGCATGTAATTTTTAAGGATATTTCTCAATTACGCTTCAATTACCTCAACGATAACTCTACCACATTTTCTGCGATTCACACCTCCTATTTAATACCAGCGTATTTTTCCAAATAACTACACAACGCTAAGAATAGATGTACTAAGATAATTTTTGAGATAGCTTCATTCACAAGTTTTTCTAGAAAATCTTCCTATGTCTTTTACGGAGTAAATCCCTTTCCCTTTGAATTTTCTGCGATTTCTTGAATAAATTTGATTCATATATTATTTTTGTTGTCCTGTAATAGCTAAACCAGGTCATGTATTCAAAATAACAATTTTGTCAACACGACCTCGTTGAGTTATGATCTTACACCACATTGTTTTTATCTTGTAACCAGGTCACTAGGCTAAGGGGACACGACACACTCTAAAGGTATAAAACGAGACACTGAGGGGTCTCTACAAGCAGAGTCACTGCATAGCTAGAGTTGGTACAAGTCTAGTGCCTCATATTTATAATGTGGTATTTACTGTTGTTATCGTTATTGTTATCGTTATTGAATTATATGTTATTATTTAATCGTTGTCCTGCATATTATTTATCACACCGATAAACCTGCTGTATAAATGGAACTGCCTCGGCAACAATGTTACCTCCGGGACCATGTGAATAGTCATATGATCTGATATTATATGGTGATCTTGCCATCCCATCATCTGACTTACAGTCCATTAAATAGAAATGCTATTATTTACACAAACACATAAAAAATACTGTAAACTTCTCAATTTTATTTAAGGACAGTTAAAAGATTCTGCGAATTTCTCTGCATATATGAGATGCAATCCTACGTAAATAATGCCATATTCGCTATATGATAATTAAAGGCACTCTAGGATACTAAATTGTTCAACAATATTATTATAAAGAGTTATGGAGAAACAAAAATTTTTCAATTCGGAAATTGGAAAACGCTGGCATTCGTTGATAACATGGGCCTAGTTGCAAACATTTAAACATTAGCAACCTTCAAATTTTAAATGAAAAACTAAATATCTAGTTAAGAATTCAAGAAACAAGAAGAGTTAGTCTGCAAAAGAAAAGAATACATGGAATTACTCTTGGGGTCATAATATAGAATAGGCAAAGAGTTACAAATACTTGGGTTCAATCATAGATCATCTCGAGAAACAAACTAGAGACACAATTGTGATAGGACAAGAAATCACTAAAAAGACAATTTAAGAGAAGAAAAAAATGTCAAATGATATGAAAATGAACTCTTGTCCATCGTTTTTCTATCTCTATCTCTTTACAGATGATTTTGAAATGGAGATGATCTATTCCAGAATCATTCGTGAAGCGACAGAAATACAAAAACGACAGAATAGTTTAAGCAAAATAAAGGCGATGGACATAGATTGCCAAACACGTGAAGGAATGTCTTGCTCTTATACGCTTACGCCGCTACAACAGTCACACACTATTAGCAAACAGAACGGCGACTACAACCGGTCCGCTCGACAAAATCACTGAAATATCGGTTCACAGAAGAGTGACGCATAGTTCCCCATTCTATAAGAGCGTCAACATGAAAGACATACACAGCGAAATTCCCGAAGAAACATGCTGACAGATTTCGGAAGTGAAAAACAACACCGATATAAAGACAAATGAACGTAAGAAAATATAGTAAGCAGAAAAACACAGAAAAATATTGTCACATACCAACTGTGAAATTATTTTATATAAAATTTGGCATTCGGGCATTAAATAAAGAACTTTCCTTAAATACATTTCTTCCAAATCTACACTTTTCACCTATCAAAAACTCAAAACCAGAACATTTGTAGAATCTCACAACGAGAGATTATTTTAGACCTACAATTTCAGAAATTGACGAATAAAACATACGAAAAGTGAATGAATTTAAAAAGCGTTGCTTGACATTTTTGCAAACGAAATGAAGGTATTATTTATTATTAGAGAATGCAATCTCGGGATCCCGGCCAGGTTTTGATCCCGGAAATCCCGGGACTGTACTTGGCTAATCTCGGGATTTTCGGGATTGCCCGTTTGCATTCCGTAATCCGTTTCGCCTTGACAGTGACCTTACCTAGATTATATTAACGGCACTTATTACATAAAGACAAAAAATCAACCTTGGGTACGATAAAAGAACTACACGGGTACAGCCCAAATAATATACAACTTACAAGGGACTTCCCCGGCCGGCATATTTCAATACAATACTGTTAAAGTAAATCCCCAACGGACCAAAAGGGGAATCGCCCGATCACCTCCTATGATATATCATAATATTGTTGCGAGGGATTCCCCGTCGGGGATTCCCTGTACGAAAGTATTAATACGCTTATTAGGATTTACTTTTTTCATTTATTATTCTACCAGCGACAAGGTTAAGCAGGTTACGTCATTTAAATTAAAAAGTCAATTATCTGAAAAAGTTATTTTAAATGGCGGGAGACTTTGCTCAATATAAAAAAACAATGATACGTTGTCAGCGTGGAGTTATTTTTTAGTTGCGAAAGAAGGAAATAGTGCTAAATGTAAGCGATGCCCTGCCTTTCTCAAGACTTTGGGTGGATCGACTAAGGGATTACGTACACATTTGTCATCAAAACATTACATTAAGATTTTAGCTGATGTTAATCGTTTAACAGCTTCAACAAGTCAAGTTTCTGAAAATCTGAACACAGCACCGCCGCCAGCTAAACGAAAGTTAGAAGATTATTTTACTAAAAGTGCCGATGATAGCCTGGATGATGTTTTGGCAAGAATGCTTGCATTAGATGGATTTCCATTCAGTGTATTCATAACTTCAGACGGTTTGTGAAAATTGCTCTTAACGAAATAGACGGATTTACCAAAATCAGCCGTCACAATTCGAAAGCGTGTTATGAATTACAGTGAAAAAATCAGAAAGCAGGTAACTGCAGAATTAAAACATTTGAAAAGTGCAGGTGAAAGATTCAGTCTATCTTTCGACGAGTGGACAACAACGTCCAATAAACGATACATGGCTGTCAACGTTCATTCATATAAAAAAATTTGGAGATTATGACTCGTTCCTGTTCATGGAAGTATGACAGCTGAAAATTGTCTTCGTATATTGAAAGAGCGTCTAAGTAAATTTGATATTTGCCTGAAAACTGATATCAGGACTACTGTAACCGATGGACCGAACGTTATGATAAAGGTGGGACAGCTTGTTTAAACTGAACAACAACTGTGCCTAGCACATGGTATCAATTTGTCCGTCTTTGATGTGCTTTATAAAATAAAGAATTATTTTCAAGACAGGCAAGACAGCCCTATCTCAGACTCAGATGATACTATAAATGAACCAGCTGTGACTGCTGATTATATGAACGATAGCGATGATGATGACAATTTAGAAGACTTAGACTGTCCAGAATCAGGTTTAATCTTAATGTCACAAAATGAACTTGTGCGAGAACACATACCAGAGTTAACGAAAGATGAAACCATTAATGGCCTGACAAAGAAAATCCGCAAGTTGTAGTTTATTTCAAAAGATCACCATTGAAAAATGAAACAGTACTTCAAAAATATGTGAAGATTGAACATGAAAAAGAGCTGTCACTTCTTCTGGACTGTAAAACCAGGTGGAATAGTCTTTTAACTATGCTGAAACGATTTTCTCTTTTAAAACCTGCATTCAAAAAGCTCTTATAGATCTCAATTATCCAATCCGTTTAGAAGATGCTTATTTTGACTTGGTAAATAAAATTGTTGATGTGCTGTCCCCAATTAAATTAACAGTAGAAGCAATCTGTCGACAAGATGCTAATTTATGCACAGCTGATGCCGCTTTGAAATTTCTTATAAAACAATTGTCTAGCAAAAACTCAACACTCGCCAATAAAATGAAAACATCCTTAACGTATCCTGGAACGTATAAAGCAACGACGAAATGATGATGTTTTGGTGTTTTGAATTATTTACAAAATCCATGAAAAGATGATAAAAGTCAGTTATTATCGTATTTGGAATGGCTTGACTTATTTCCAATTCCTACATAGGCATTAGTGAGAGCGCAAATAAAGAGTATTGTTAAAAGACTAAATAGTCGAGATGACACGGAAGAGGAAGAAAGGTCAGGATCACAAACAGATGATGAACCAAAGCAACAAACCTTCCAACCCCAATTGACACTGATGGAAAAATACAAAAATTACAAATAATAAAAGCATGGAATCCCCAGATCTTGAAGTACAAAATGAATCGAGTTTGTTAGTAGTATTAGACACGAAATGAGCCTGTTCGAAAATGGAGGAGTTCGTGAATTAGCATATGAATATCTATTGTCTATTCCTCCAACCAGTGTAGAACCTGAACGAGCGTTTTCAGCTGCTGCTTATATTGGCAATAAACTACGAAGCAGGCTTGGAAATCAAACATTGGATGCTTTGATTTTTCTGCGATTGTATTTTCTAAATTCTAAATAGATTTTTGTATTGTCTTTTTTTGTTCCTTATTTTAGTTTATCGTGTTGTGCAACAATATTAATAAATAATTTTTAAGAAATTACTTACGGTTTTTTTTCATTTAAGCCCAATTAGAAACTATTCTCCATTTATGATATGTGAGAGAAAAAGAAAAATTTACCATGTAAAACGAATGTCAAACTGCTACTTCCAAAAATTTAAAAAAATAATTAAAGAGCAATGAAACAATTGCATTGGCATATAAAAGACATGTGTTCATTTGAAAAATTCATTTAGTTATTTTTGATATACATATTTTACCGCATGTCTTTAATTACACTTAACTACTTTACTTTCAAAGTCATTTATGGTATTGCGTCTTTATACATGCGATGCAAATAACAAATAATATATAACTAAATTACTTTCATTATCTTAAAATTACAATAAATATAAAATATTTTCCTTCTTTGTGAAAACATCTTAAAATTTTTTGTTTAAAATTTTTTAGGACATCCGGCTACATCATCTAATTGTTGTCAACTTTCATGCATTTCTATTAAATTCTTTGCAGAGTATAATTGAAATTTAATACAGTGTTTTTTAGATAAGGTCACAACAAGAAATGACTAAATCACTACGGTCACAAAAAGTTGCTTTAAAGAATTTAGTGTTTCAACTACACATTAAAAGTATAGAGTTTGATTATCCTGTTCATACAATTAATCAATAAATACTTGTAAAATTTCTGTGAAATGCCTTTGAGCTGTCAATGTTCCTTGAAAACACATTGGTCGAGTTATTCGTCTTTGATTTAACGCTACCAAAACAACAATTTCTTCTAGATGTAGCATTACTTCAATAATTTAATATTGATTTTCAGTACTCTAAATTCTTGTGTTTTGTGAATTTAAGTATTAAAATGATCACGTGCTCTTCAAGAACAAAAATTTGTAAATATTTAAGAAAGTTTGACATTAACCCATTTGTTTCCAGTGTACCCATTTGAGTACGGTTAATGAAATATTTTTTTAGGCTCCTTATGGTACATTTGGAACTTACTGCAAGTGAGAATTAATGAATATTAAATCTCATTCTTACATGTAAATGTTGACTTATGTGATGCGTTCATAACTACAATCCGACAAACTAAGTTTGTACCAGTATGCAGAACACACCCTTTCGCGACAACGAACTTCCTGGTAATTAGGTTAATTAAGAATTGCTGAAAAAACAAGTCAATCAACGGGAAACGTACAGACGCGTTTTGTTCTAGTTGGAACTTTTCAATGCACGGCATTCCTCGAAGACGGACATTGCTTTTCATTTCTATACTTTCTGTATATATAGTTAACATTTGGAACTTACTGCAAGTGAGAATTAATGAATATTAAATCTCATTCTTACATGTAAATGTCGACTTATGTGATGCGTTCATAACTACAATCCGACAAACTAAGTTTGTACCAGTATGCAGAACACACCCTTTCGCGACAACGAACTTCCTGGTAATTAGGTTAATTAAGAATTGCTGAAAAAAACAAGTCAATCAACGGGAAACGTACAGACGCGTTTCGTTCCAGTTGGAACTTTTCAATGCACGGCATTCCTCGAAGACGGACATTGCTTTACATTTCTATACTTTCTGTATATATAGTTAACATTTGGAACTTACTGCAAGTGAGTATTAATGAATATTAAATCTCATTCTTACATGTAAATGTTACATTAATTACATTTACATGTAAGAATGAGATTTAATATTCATTAATTGTCACTTGCAGTAAGTTCCAAATGTTAACTATATATACAGAAAGTATAGAAATGTAAAGCAATGTCCGTCTTCGAGGAATGCCGTGCATTGAAAAGTTCCAACTGGAACGAAACGCGTCTGTACGTTTCCCGTTGATTGACTTGTTTTTTTCAGCAATTCTTAATTAACCTAATTACCAGGAAGTTCGTTGTCGCGAAAGGGTGTGTTCTGCATACTGGTACAAACTTAGTTTGTCGGATTGTAGTTATGAACGCATCACATAAGTCGACATTTACATGTAAGAATGAGATTTAATATTCATTAATTCTCACTTGCAGTAAGTTCCAAATGTTAACTATATATACAAAAAGTATAGAAATGAAAAGAAATGTCCGTCTTCGAGGAATGCCCTGCATTGAAAAGTTCCAACTAGAACGAAACGCATCTGTACGTTTCCCGTTGATTGACTTGTTTTTTTCAGCAATTCTTAATTAACCTAATTACCAGGAAGTTCGTTGTCGCGAAAGGATGTGTTCTGCATACTGGTACAAACTTAGTTTGTCGGATTGTAGTTATGAACACATCACATAAGTCGACATTTACATGTAAGAATGAGATTTAATATTCATTAATTCTAACTTGCAGTAAGTTCCAAATGTTAACTATATATACAGAAAGTATAGAAATGAAAAGCAATGTCCGTCTTCGAGGAATGCCGTGCATTGAAAAGTTCCAACTAGAACGAAACGCGTCTGTACGTTTCCCGTTGATTGACTTGTTTTTTTCAGCAATCCATATGGTACATTCAGAGTTCTATGCTTAGTGGCGGCGCAAAGTACACTAAAGAAGGAATATCCTTTTAGAAATTGGCCACTAGATGTCGCTTTTATGTATGGAAAACGTAACCTTACTTTTTGCTACAAATTGTGCCAGTGTGACTGTGTAACTTTTTGTTATTTTTTACCTATCTATAAAAAAAACCATTTTATTCTACTAAAATTAGTTACTGAGGTATGTATGTTTTACTATTATTTTTGTGAACTTTACATAAAATACATGCACCGGTATTTTTTCATATTTACATATAGGTGTACTCATATGAGTACAGCGGGAACAATACGTTGTTAGAGCTGTATTTATTTTTTGTAGATAAATTACTATGGATCCCAAGCCCATCAGCACTAATATGTTTTATGGCAGATCCTACCAGAATTTGCAAGCTGCCATAGACGATATTACTGAAAATGAAAAAGATATTGATATCGTTATAATACCACCGGATGCCGATTATCAAACAGATGAGGACGATATCGATGAAGATGATATTCAAGCAGATACCCTCCCATTCGATGTTCCTGGTGCTGTTGAAATTTTTTCTCAGGACAGTACAGAGAGTGACCCAGAAGATAATATTCCGTTGATTATGTTACGCAGTATTAGTAATACTGGCGAATCATCTGCGAAAAAGGGAAAAATTGCAGAAAAAGAACCAAATTGGACTGACGAAGTAATTGATATCACAATGAAACAAGGAAATGGATATTTAGCTCGCGAAGATATTGTCAAACAAGAATTAGCAGGACTAAATCCTGTCCAGATTTTTGAAAAATTATTTGGCGATGAAATAATAACTTATATCACCAAAGAAACCCAGAGATATGCTGCTCAGCAGAACAATCATTCATTTACTGTAACAAACAACGAGTTAAAAATATTTATAGGTATCTTATTATTAGCCAGTATTAGTAATACTGGCGAATCATCTGCGAAAAAGGGAAAAATTGCAGAAAAAGAACCAAATTGGACTGACGAAGTAATTGATATCACAATGAAACAAGGAAATGGATATTTAGCTCGCGAAGATATTATCAAACAAGAATTAGCAGGACTAAATCCTGTCCAGATTTTTGAAAAATTATTTGGCGATGAAATAATAACTTATATCACCAAAGAAACCCAGAGATATGCTGCTCAGCAGAACAATCATTCATTTACTGTAACAAACAACGAGTTAAAAATATTTATAGGTATCTTATTATTAGCCAGTATTAGTAATACTGGCGAATCATCTGCGAAAAAGGGAAAAATTGCAGAAAAAGAACCAAATTGGACTGACGAAGTAATTGATATCACAATGAAACAAGGAAATGGATATTTAGCTCGCGAAGATATTGTCAAACAAGAATTAGCAGGACTAAATCCTGTCCAGATTTTTGAAAAATTATTTGGCGATGAAATAATAACTTATATCACCAAAGAAACCCAGAGATATGCTGCTCAGCAGAACAATCATTCATTTACTGTAACAAACAACGAGTTAAAAATATTTATAGGTATCTTATTATTCACTGGATATCATCGATTACCAAGAGAGAAATTATATTGGTGTACAGATGAAGATCTAAACATACCACTAGTTAGAGGTAGTATGTCCCGCAATAAATATTATGAAATAAAAAAATACTTTCATTTAGCAAATAACGAAACAGTTGATAAAAACGACAAGATGTATAAAATTCGTCCTCTCATGGAAAAACTGAATAAGCGATTCCTGCAGTGGGGTATATTCCATGACAAGCTCTCCATTGACGAGGCTATGGTAAAATACTTCGGACATCACTCGTCAAAACAATTTATCCGTGGAAAGCCAGTGCGTTTCGGCTATAAAGACTGGATGATTTGCAGTTCTTCTGGTTATTGCTATCAGTTCGATACCTACTGTGGGGCAAGACAAAATAGAAAAGGGACGGATCATAATTTGCCTTTAGGGTCTAAAGTTGTGTTGGACTTATTAGAAGTAGTGACACAACCGCAAGATCATATAATATTTTTCGACAACTACTTCACAAGTCACGGTTTGTTGAAAACTCTTAGGGACTTGGGCTAAAGAGCGACGGGGACAGTGAGGGACAATCGCACAAAAAAATGTCCTTTGCCTGATCAGCAGCAATTGAAAAAAGAAAATCGTTTTTTTTTCAATACAAATACGATAAAGAACATTCATTACTTCTAGTAAAATGGAAGGACAACAGTATCGTGTCTATGATGACCAATTACGACAGTATTCATCCCCTTTCAAATGTAAAACGTTGGTCCAAGGAACAGAAAGAAAAAATTGATGTACCTCAACCTCGTTCGTCTCTTTGCCAATTATAATTCAGCTATTGGCGGCGTAGACTTGCTAGACCAATCTGTAATTAATTACCGAGTGTCCATCAAAGGTAAGAACTGGTGGTGGCCCCTTTGGACCCACATGCTGAATGTTGCAGCAATCAACGCCTGGAGGTTGCATTCATTGGCAGGCGGTAATATGGATTTGCTCAACTTTATAAGAAGTATATCAAGGCATTACTTGAGAGTTTTTGAGAAAGCTCAACACTCCAGGCACCCAAGCACTGTCCCAAGAAGTATTGTAGAAGATCAAAGAGGGCATTTTCCCAAAAAAATTGAAAAGCAATTGCGCTGTCGCAAGTGCCATCAACGAGCTAGGTGGATTTGTATGAAGTGTAATGTTACACTTTGTTTAGAAAGGGAATGTTTTATAAAGTTCCATAGTGAATAACATTTTCTATTGTAAATCACTAAAATAAATTAGCTAAATATTATATAATTTATATTTTCATTAACGTCCCTATATTCCCGTTGTACTCATTTGAGTACATACCTTTTTTTCATATTCTATTCAAAAATTTATCGAAAAACTGTCATATTTTGTTCTTTGGGCATATCTTTAATAAGAAAAAAACGACCTTATTGAAATTTTGTCAAAAAAAAAGTTGTGGGAACAAAATGGGTTAATATAGCGTATTAGAGAACTATTGATCCAAATTTATAAAAAACAATAAAGATTTAACAAACAACAATAAAAAGCCAGGAGTCTATGAGTTAACTTGCGGTAGTTGCCCCATGACGTATATCGGACAGACAGGCAGATCGTTTGAAATGCGCATCAAAGAACATTTTTCTTCATTTAGAAATAATAAAAGTGACGCTTCATATGGGTCTCATATTAATTTAACGAACCACAATTTTAGCAAAGAATTTAAAATATTACACGTAGAAAATAAGGGCAAAAAACTTAATTTATTAGAGTCACTTGAAATTAATAAATTAAAGAAAACCGACAAGATCCTCAATGATCAATTAGAAACTAATAATTCACCCTTACTCAATTTATTTATTTGATATTCAGACAATCATATATTGTATTTTTCCATAGAACTTCTTTGCCTCCTTGTAACATAATGTAAACTCCCAGTTTTATCACTTAAGAACAGTATAAACCGCAGTGAAAGTTTTGTGCATAGACATTTTAGTAATAAAAAGTACCCATTCCTTCAACTATTCAAAACAATACACGTGTTAGTTACGGTACATTTGTGTTAAAATTTGCACATAAGTTAGTTATATGTCTGATGAAGCTCAGGTTGGAGCGAAACGAACGTTACGGTGTAAATTAAAAGTGAAATTCATTAAAATTTGTTTTATTTTATCCTGATGATAGTTAAGTATTTCGATTTATAAAATCATGTTTCATCACTAACTATAATTCTAGAGAAGTTCTCGATTGTTTATGTTTATTAGCCAATTATAAAAGTTCAGCTTTCGTGGATACTCGACTCCATTATATCTTCAACATTAACGATAAGTTCTGATGTAAGTTTTCTAACTGCCACACACAATTTTACAAGTCCCTCTGAAGTTTTTTAAATTGCATGTAATCTACTCCAACATTATTTGATTGATTTGGAAACACGACTTGAATAAACCCACGCACCATTAACCATCTCGAAAATAAGGGTATCCTAAAGAAATCTTTAATTGTTTCGACCTTTCCTTGATGTAAATCCATATCACAAATAAATAAAACACACATAAGATGTTTTAGATTTACACTTTATTAATAAAATAATGACAGCTGTTTCGCTAACACAGTAGTCTTCAAATTCAACTTAAGACTGTATTAATTAAGTTGAATTTGAAGAAGTTACTGTGTTAGCGAAACAGCTGTCATTATTTTATTAATAAAGTGTAAATCTAAAACATCTTATGTGTGTTTTATTTATTTGTCTAAAGAAATCCTTTGTTATAAAGTCAAAGCCATTTTAAAACTATGAGAATATATGAAATATTGATCAAAAAAGATCTTACAGAACTGACAACTGACAACAAGTTCCTTCAGGTACGTTTTCTTTTAACAAATCGTCAAAGTAAACTAGGTGAACCTGTACACATGATATATAAAGACAAATATACCAGAAAAATGGTATAAGTGTTATGATTCACAATCGCTTGACTTGATATTGATATATTGATATTGATAATATGACAGTGTATTTAAGGTAACGGCACCGTAATTGACATAGTTAACTTTAAGTAGACTTTACCGTTGACAATTGCAGGATAGGTGACTGGTAAAAATAAAAGCTCATCAGGAATGCGTTCAGCCGCTCGACACCTAACGCAAGAAAGGTACATATTATGTTAAGTACTACATGCAAATTATGTAATAGAAAATGACGTGATAAAATTAGTTTTTGTTAAGTTAACTAGTTTTAAAAAATATTTCTACATTTATAAATTACATGTAGAGAAACGTTATATTATGATTCCACATGTAGAAAACTTAAAGTAATAGAAAAAATTTATGGCAATTTTTAAACAAAATAACACTACTTTACACCGAAAATGTACATTTGATGAGAGATAGATTTCCTTATGTATTTTCTTACGCTGAATTCTAAAATCAAGTTTAAGTTTTTTTTTAAGGAACAGTTTTTGAGATATTGTATTTTTTTCATTTTTTTGACCTTTTTTCACTTGACAAATCATATCTCGAGCTAGAAATGTCCGATTGGGTCGTTCTTGGTACCCAAATGCAAGGCATTGAGATGACGAACAAATATGTATAATCGGATCTTTGTTTGGTAAAGCGGTTCAAAATATATCGATGAAAATAGGGCACATTTTCCAAAAAATCATATTTTACAGTGATTCTGTGCCGACAGAAAAATACAAATCGTTAAAAAAAGTCTGGTTTCTGTTCATGTACGTAAAGATGATACTTTTACGTAAGAACTAAGACCACCCAGAAGAAAATCGCCCGAAAAATGACAAAGTTATAAGCAATTGAGTGAATAAATCCAAATCCCATATTTTCCGAATATTTTATTTTTTTCGACAATTTATTGGGTTTAAACGCTTGCAATACATTCTTGACATTTTTGTGTGTTAGAAATAGTTGTGGCCCTTGTTTTGTCTTCGGTTGCTTTTCGGATCCGTTTCTCTAGTGAGAAACCATACATAGTCTCCCAACACTGCTTCATCCCAAAATCCTTGATAGCGCCGCTCAATGGTCTTAATTTGTTGGTGAAATCTCTCGCAGTGTTCGTCACTTACGTCACCAAGCAGCAAATCGGTAATAATTCCCTCGTAGTTAGGGCTTTTATTGTTCCCAAGAAAATTGGTAACAAACCGCTGAAATGAATTCCAGGCCTCGTTCTCAACGGGTGTTAAATATTTTGGAAAATCTGTGCTTTTTACCAATTTCTTTATGTGTGGACCATCGAAGACGCCTTCCTTGATCTTTGCTAAAGAAAGCTGCGGGAAAAGGGTTTTCAAATAGGAAAATACTTGGCCTTCCTTGTCTAAGGCCTTCACAAAATTTTTAATGAGGCCAAGTTTAATGTGCAACGCTGGAAGGATTATATTTTCTTTTTTGACAAGAGGCACGTATTTAATATTGTCTTTGCCCACTGTGACGTTCTCCCTTTCTGGCCAGTCTTTTCTTCTTTAATGATGTTCACGAGCACGACTATCCCAGAGGCAAAGAAAGCAGCAATATTTTGTATATCCACCCTGCATTCCACACAACATGCCGACGACTTTGAGATCGGAACATATTTTCCAGTTGTGATGCTCATATTGAATGTATTTTAGCAAACTGGCCATTGTGGCGTATGATTCTTTAGTGTTGATGGCATGAGCGATGGGGATAGAAGGTTTTTCATTTCCAATATGCAGTAGGACTGCTTTCAAACTCTCCTTACTACCGTCAATGAACAAGCGCCACTCATTTGGATCATAAGGCTCTCCGAGTTGCTCAAACAATGCAGGAATATCGTTCCAGTAGCATATGTCGTTTTCCTTCTTAAAATGTTGTGCGTAAGGTTTATCACGGTTTTTGTAAAATGTTCCATTTACTCCCGGAGCCAAACAGTTCCGTTGCTTCAGGCGAGATGCAAGTAACTCCGCTTTTTCCTTTGACAGCTCGAGATCTCTCACAAAATCATTCAGTTCAGGCTGCGTAAAATGTTGCAATTGCGACTCCTGTTGAAATTCATTATCACTGCTTATGTCTGTCTGTAGTGATGATTCGAAAAATTCAATCGTTGAATCGGGGCACTTAGGATGAGGAAATACACTTGAATGTGGAACTGGAAGCGAAACAGATGCTACTCTCGCATAAACCCATTTGGCACTCTTTCCAAAACCAGTGGATTTGCTCAGGCAAAAGTAACAATCAACCGAATGGCAGAGCGGCTCTCTCCATACCATCGGTACTCCGAATTTCATGTATCGTCTACTTTGGAATAAAAATTCACTTTATTATTAATTCATTTGTATATATAAATTTAATCTTACTGTTATGAACCAGAAGCCCACGCGGCAAGAGTTATATGGCACTATAAACAAACATTATTTGGTGTCCATTGCTCATGAAAAGTTGCATGTGCTATTCCAAAATATTGCAGATAATTATGTTGTAATGAATCGGTGAATCTACGTCTATTTGGTTGGGGGACAAAATTGCCACACACGTAACAGAAATTATTTGGATTGTTTACGCACTTAAATTCTCGTTTTCTTTTAGGCATTTTGGTGAACACAATGAAATATAATTTCAATCAAATTTGTGAGTTCCTATAATATACAAACAACTGACACTACGTTTTATAGAAGATGTCAAAACAAAATGTCAGGGTTCTAAGGTTCCTAAATGTGATGTGTTGTTGTTTTGTTTGAAATAAAATCTAAGAACTTTAGCGTCAACGTGAGAACTAATATACGTTGCCAATATACCAACAGGCTATCGATATAAAATCACGTTCCTATACCAAAGACATATAAATATCAAGATATAGCAAGAGTCAGCTGTTTATTGGTACGAATAATAATTTTTATTATAATAGTAATAAGAAAGTCAAAATACATAAAAATAACAAATAATAAATTCAATATATTTGCGTGTGAGCAACCGAACTCATAAATTGTCGAAAAAAATAAAATATTCGGAAAATATGGGATTTGGATTTATTCACTCAATTGCTTATAACTTTGTCATGTTTCGGTCGATTTTCTTCTGGTTGGTCTTAGTTCTTACGCAAAAGTATCATCTTTACGTACATGAACAGAAACCAGACATTTTTTTAACGATTTGTACTTTTCTGTCGGCACAGAATCACTGTAAAATATGATTTTTTGGAAAATGTGCCCTATTTTCATCGATATATTTTGAACCGCTTTACCAATCAAAGATCCGATTATACATATTTGTTCGTTATCTCAATACCTTGCATTTGGGTACCAAGAACGACCCAATCGGGCATTTCTAGCTCGAGATATGACTTGTCAAGTGAAAAAAGGTCAAAAAAATGAAAAAATTACAATATCTCAAAAACTGTTCCATAAAAAAAAATTTAGCCTTGATTTTCGAATTCAGCGGAAGAAAATACATCTCTCATCAAATGTACATGAAAAAAGTGTCATTTTGTAAACTAGTGTAATTTGAAACATACTTAAGTGGGTAAAACTGCAGCATATTTTATATAAAATAAAAACATTTTTAATAATATTTTTATATTATTAAAAATGTTTTTGTAATTTTTAGTTTTCCCTTTGATTTATATCACATTCAGACGGGGAGGGGCGGGGATCAACGTTACAATTTGTATAGATGCTAGAAGATAAACAAATAAAGCCTAATTTAGATTAAAGTTTTGTTACAATCACAAGTTAGTTATAAAAGGCAAATTTTACCATAATAAGTTAGCATTTCTTCACACAATTCATATTTTCATGTAATTTGCCCAATTTTGACTTCAATGTGTACAATATGCTTTTATTTATTTTTAATAAATTACTCTCATCCGAACTATTATCTCGCTATTTCAAACTAAGCGTTGAGGTTAAAGGAAATGACAAAATTACATTCAAAATAAATTTTGTGCCATTATTATTATTTGACAATAAATTCGTATTATTAGGGTCTCTCCGCAACGCATATATATTATAGACCCATGGACGAAGAGGAAACTATGCAGTAATTAAAGGCAATTTCGGAGAAAACGGAAAATCCATAGAGTGTAAAGAGGAGGAAACCGAGTTTACCGTAATTTTAGCGGTAGCAATTTTGAACTTCCCTTGAGTGTTTCGGTTGTATCGGATCCCTGTGCTAACATTATTCACGTGAAATGTATGTATGCATGGGAATGAATTCGGTTTATATTGAACAAAATTAATTTTTGTCCAAATTTCGAATTTAGAGTCGTCGTCTGTTAAATTTAATCAAAATTTATTAACATATTGCTATGAACTGTGTTTAAATTAACTGTACCACCGGTCACGACAAATCTACCCAACTAGGATATTCAGTCGGTTTATTTCCAAAAATGGGACTGCTTTCTTCTCAGGGTTCCAATCAGAAACGTGGTTGTCTCTTCTACAAAATTTTTAATGCGCCAGTAAAAGAATTCACTACAATGTATCTTTACATTTCTTTAAGTTACTTATTAAATTCAAGATGAAAGGTTAATTAAATAATAATCACAATATAAATTTAAAATGAAGATTTAATACAAAATCAAAAAAAAAAGAAAAAAAAACAATCTTTATAGAGTATAAAGATTAATATTGCATCATTAAACAATATTTTAAAAGGTAAAAATAACGCACGGAATATGACAGCTGCGTGCATTAAAAAACATCCTCAATGACAACCGAGCAACTTTAAAAATAAACAAAATCACAAAGAATATTTTTAATTTCTCCCCAGAGAACAATATAAATAAACAAACTTGACAGCTCGAACAACAATCTAAAAGATGCGCACTCACATGTCCAAGAAAAAATGCCCTTGAAATCTAAACGTGCAAAATTTTACAGTTACTGTTTTTTACTTAGAAATGTTAAAAATCCTCTTTGTCACCTATCTCAATTAATTAAGACTAAAACTCAATATTACAATATAAATACAATTGAAAATACAATATTCAAATCTTTTAAATAAAATAATTTTATGATATAATAAATTAAAAAAAAAACTTACAGTTTTTAAAGTGACACATGGACAAGAAAACGTTAATAAATCAAAAATTACGAGAATAAAACTCGTAGAAAATACGGTAAATGAAATTACAACACCATCAACTAATTAAACTCAAAATCAAACCCGAAGTTACTTTAAAATTTATAATTATAAATCTTTTTAAATAAAGTGTACGTTCTTGTCAACTATCAAACTGTGTCTAAAGGTATATCAAAATCGTCCACATCAAGCGCAGAGGCATAACACCACAAGGCGCATGACATGAAATATACATAGGAGTCCAAAATAATAGTACATAGATAAATAAATAAATTTTTAATATTTATTGGGGAAAAAATCATAGCATTATGTATATGTACGTACTAAAATATCGATTATTTGAACTGTAGGGACACGTATATTTTTAACAAAATCTGTTTAAGCAAAAATAATAATACATGTAGAGA
Organism: Melolontha melolontha; assembly: GCA_935421215.2. Taxonomy (NCBI): domain Eukaryota; kingdom Metazoa; phylum Arthropoda; class Insecta; order Coleoptera; family Scarabaeidae; genus Melolontha; species Melolontha melolontha. The sequence continues at coordinate 21,026,444 of OW285243.1, read as the reverse complement.
TACATATCTTCTTTTTCCTTCAGAAACAAAATTAGAAGAAAAAACTTTTGTATTAATATGTAGATATATCTATAACTATTTCACTCCAGATATATTGTCTATTGCTTTTTATATTTATTTTGTATTACACAGAGGTGGAAGGTGTCACTCCTAAGTTATTGTGTAGAAGTATATATATATATATATATATATATATATATATATATATATATATGTATATATAATATCTTCGTGACCTTGGTATGATAAGGTAAACTTAATAAGTCGGCGATTAAAGGTCTGGTTCATTACTTCAAAGTATATATATTTAAAACAAACCTACATGTTTCGCAATGATGCCTTTGTCAAGGGAATACAAAATATAAATGCATTTACATTTTCTTATCATGCTGACAGTTTTTAGATCCCTGACTGGCTGTCCGAGTAAGTTTTCGTGGTGTTCCTTCTCGTTTAAGGCGAATGGCGACAGCTTATAATACATATACTTTGAAGTAATGAACCAGACCTTTAATCGCCGACTTATTAAGTTTACCTTATACATATATATATATATATATATATATATATATATATATATATAATTATTTCGTGACCTTTGTACGTTATGGTAAATTCAATTTGTTGGCGATTTAAGGTCTGGCTTTACTTTAAAATATATAACAAGTGTTCATTTGAAAAGTCAATCTAGTAGCATGTGATTTACTGAGAACATTTTGAAGTATGTCGTAAATTAAAATTTACTACTTAACCTACGAAGTCGTATATTTTGACAGTTTCATACATACAAATAAATAACAAATAATAGGTATTTATTGAAAACTGTTGTCCTTCAAGATCAATGCACTTTAAAATCCTCCGTTCAAAATTTCTGATGATATTCTGCAACATTTTTTGTGATTGACATTATCAAATGTCATTTGGATTTACGTTTACGGAACAACAAACACGTACTAATATATTTGCGTCTTATTCTATCAAAATTTTAAAGTAACCTAGATTGAGTTTTCAAATGAACACACGTTATATTTAAAACAACCCAAATAAATATATATATTTTAAGGTCTGATTTTACTTCAAAATGTATATATTTAAATGTTTCGGCATATGATGCCTTTTTCAAAGAATTTAAAATATAAGTGACAGTATATTAATGTCATACTTATACATTTGTAGTTGTCTTGGATAAAATTATTCAAAAATACATTCCAGTTTAATAATAATAAATCATGCCTTAGCATTCTGAAAATAGTTAGACAATAAAAATGACAGGCCATGAGTTATTATTATGTAGGCGCCCATGGAGCGGCTTAAGATGTTAAGCTGTCGTCATTCGCCTTAAACGAGAAGGAAAACCACGAAAACCTACTCGGACAGCCAGTCAGGGATCTAAAAACTGTCAGCATGATAAGCAAATGTAGAGATATTTAAATAACATAAGATATATATTTATATAACAGCAACATATATTATGATGGTAAATTGCAGATCGTTACATAATTAGGTTATAGTATATGCTGCTTAAATTTTGTATATCACTTCTGGTGTTAATTGATTTTTTTTCCTGTTTAACACTAATCATTTCTTTAATTTCTCTTTTCATTGTGTATTGTTCTTTATCAATTATCTGTTTGTTTTAAAAATCGAAATGATGATCGCGTTGTAGTTTGTGCTAAAACATTCGACGAAATATTTTCGGCGAATGTTTTCGCGATCATTTGTTGAAGCGTTGTTCTTCGGGATATTTCGCCGCGTTCGGATGATTTTCTCCTGGGAAGGACAACTTTCTTCCTGACGTTTCGGTGACTTTCACATTTTTCTTGAGGATTTTCTCGTTGTAACTATAAGAGTGCGTCGATTTCCTGTGCCGCGCGTATTATATGGTTCCGTAGTAGTGGGGACGCGTGTCTGGCTCCTTGTGATTGGTCCGTCAGTTGTTCTGTCGCTTGCGGTTATTGGTCGATCGGTTTGTGTTCGGTCCGTGTTGCTGTCACTGTTCTGTCGTAAGTTATTATCATAACGTCGTTTATGCGTAATCTGTCTATTGAACAAGGCGGGTTTCCATGTGTCAGGCAACCGCTGTCCGTCGTCGCGTTTGTTCATACAATTTTGTCGTTTTTCAATTTCTATAGCCTCTCTTATTATTCTGTACATTAAATTCGTACTGCGAGCCGTTGTTCTTGTATCATCGTAGTCGATAGTGTATCCTGTATGCATTACAGCTACTAGCTAAGCATGTAATATATTAAAAACCCCCAAAAATAATAATATTAATCCAAAATATTCAGAATGTAAATATGTACTTCTATTGAAGTTACACACACCGTACGTTTACATACGCAACAGCTGGCGATGTTATAAAAGCTATAAAATCCTGTATGCTGTCAGTACCTCGTACAAAATCAGCTTTTTGTACATTCAAGTAAATAATTAAAAATTAAGATGTGTGTTAAATTCATTTACAAACCCATTTTATACCATACTAAAATTTCATGTGTATTACCACAATGTTTTTTTTTTGTTAGAAGTAAGATATATAAAATACGAATATCGTATTCAGAATGCCGCATTGTATTCAAAGTAGTAATAAAACTGATAAGGTTTGTTATGGTAAGGGTTCGATAACCTAAATTAGCTGCTAAAAATTTTTACTCGTAAATTTTTTAAGCTGATATATAAAAGGAATATGCAAGATATGTGCTCTATGGGCATTTAAGTTACCATCTTTATCATTAATCGTGAATTGTATAGAACGTACGTAACGAAAATTATATTGTAGGTCAGTTTTAACATATCCTCTCCGATAGTATTTAAGATATATTCAGTCGTACAGTGGCGTAACAACATTTCTTTAAATATCTTTGTCATTTTTTTCTCGCTTATGAGAATGAACTTTGGGAAAATATTTTGGGTATATATTATATATAATTTAATGTTTCTATTTCTCATACGTTTCCTTTTTATTTCAAGGACACCCGATATATATACGAGGGCTGATCTCTTTGCTCTACCCCTGACCCATTTATAAACCAAAACAATTATTTATCTTCACGTCGTATTCTAACCTGCTATGTATAGACTAACGCTAGACACTTTCAAATCAGAATCGAGCAACGAGGACGATTAAATACTCACGTTTAATAGAAATGACCCCGACTAGAATTAAACAGGATTCGTTGGTTACATTAGGGGAATCTGCAGTTTGATATCACATAGTTAAAAGGTGGTGTTGTGAGTTTAAATGTAGTTGACAGTAGTGTACAGACGAACATGCAGGCGGAGCGCCCACAGCCGTTACTACCCTAGAAACTGTTCTTGATCTCGTATACAAGATCGACGCGTGACTATTAGACAAATAGTTGAAGGTACTGGTCTCTTATACCATGTGATATAATATAATTTGAGCCGAATTGAACATGAAAAAAGTGTCTGCAAAATGGGTACCGTGAATGTGAACAAATGCACACAAGTAAACTCGAAAAGACATGTGTAGTCGCCTTTTGACGCGATTAGGACACGACAAAGAAAATTTTCTTTGCAAAATTTGTGACAACGGAAGGGAAGGTCATGCTATACGTATTTTTGGATGCTGAAGGCGTAATTTCAGTAGATTTCCTGCGAAAGGGGGCCTCGATTACAGGTAATTATTACGGCAATTTAATTCCCAAATTACGTAACTTGGTAAAAGAAGAATATCGGGGGAAGTTACGCAAAGGTGTTTTCTTGCATCAGGGTAACGCACCCAGTCACAAGTTTGCCATTGTAACAGCTGCAACAGCTTCAGCAGGCTTCGAATTGTTGAGTTGAGTTGAGCATTCACCATATTTGTCAGATTTGGCCCCCAGCAAATACCGACTGTTTCAAAAACTTAAAGAACACTTGCGTAGTAAACGATTTCCATCAGATAATGATATGATAAGTGCGATAAGTCAGTCGTTTGCAGAGGTTGAACAATATTTTTTTAAAGAAGCATTAGAAATGCTAGAGCAGCTATTATTTTGAATTGATTTGACTTATACTTGATGAAAATGTGTGTTGAAAATGTGAAAGTGTGTGTATTCATTGGTAATAATCACACAAATAGTTAAAATGATTTCATTTGTTCATATAAAGTGAACTAAATGCCAAATTAGTAAAAGTTTAAGGATACTTATACAGTACGTAATAAACTAGTGGCTTAAATACAAATACGCTCAAATTCTGAGAAAATGGGTCATGCGTGAATGTTTGTTATGAACATATATATAAAATTGTTGACCATAATAGATTTACATATTTATTTATGTTAATATATTTAGAAAAGAAATGCCAATGAAAACTAATAATACCACTTGAAACATCTCAAATTAGCGCTTCTTAAGCCATCCACAATATAATGGAGTTCCAATTTGCAATATCTTAGCACAAAATAGTTTAGAATTGCTACGTTACATATACTAAGTACGTCTAAGAATGTAGAGGCCAACTCACAAAGTTACATAGCGAAGTAGAGTCTCCAATGTTATCCATATCTGTGTATTAATTTAGCGCCTTACTTTTAGAAAGACGGAAGCCCAAATGGAAACGACTAATCCGTGTAATTATTTTAAATTTACTGACGAACCAGATGCCAAAGTAAACTTTTCAGCTTGGAAATTCAGAAAGTTTACACACATACTAGGCATAACTCATAAATCTTCGTCAAATACCCCTTTTCTGTATTAGAGATATCAATTAAGGTGATGAAACTAAACTCGTACTATTTTATTCATATACCGTCAGACAATGTTTTATAAAATAATAATTTTACGCGATTTATAAGTAAAAGCAAGTAAGAAAAAGCCAACATAATGAATAAATCAAATGTTAATAATCGACGAAGGAGATACTTGTTGAAACTTCATTATATAGATATAATAAAACACAGTTGTATAGTTTCAAAATAATATATATAGTGTTAACACACTACATATGTTTCACCACACTGTGGCTTCATCAGGTGGATGAAAATACTAATTCAAATTATCAATTAGATCTTATATATATCAATACAAAGTACAGAACTAATCTCATTCTAAGAGGGGGTGGACATGTATGAGTTTTAAGTTTAGTAGGGGGGAGTTATTTATGTCTAGTTGGTCATTTAAAATTATACCTAATTTATTATATTTGTTGAGTTCTAAACTTTCTAACATATTAAGTTTTTTACTTTTATCTAGAACATGCAAAGTTTTAAAATTAGTGTTGAATTTGTGATTATGTTCTAGGCAATGATTAGCGAAAGTTGAGTCTGTCTTCTTATCTCTGTGGCTTCTTTCATGTTCTTTCATTCTAATATCAAATATCCGTCCTGTCTGTCCGACATACACTTTTTTACTATCTTCGCATGTCAACTTGTAAACCCCTGAGTTTAATCTATTGTCCGTTTTATCTTTGTTGTTTTTATAGCGTTTTGTAAGGAATTGTTAGTTTTGAATGAAATGGTCTCTTCTTTACTTGTTTTGATTAAGTTTCCTACTTTGTTTGAAATTGTACCGATGTATGTGATAGAATTATAACTAAATGTTCTATTGTTTTTTACTGTGGGGTAGATTGAAGATATCGTTTTAGATTTCTGTAGTTTTTTAAGAATATTATTAATTAAATTTATGGTGAAACACATAAATTATCTGCTTATCAATCAATGCTTCACAGACTAATTAACGTACCGTTGAGTAAAAAAAACTTCGATATAGAATTAAATAGAATACACGTTATAGCGCTAAATAACGGTTCCACCATAAATTTAATTAATAGTATTCTAAAAAAACTACAGAAATCTAAAACGATATCTTCAATTTACCCCACAGTAAAAAACAATAGAACATTTAGTTATAATTCTAACACATACATCGGTACAATTTCAAACAAAGTAGGAAACTTAATAAAAACAAGTAAAGAAGAGATCATTTCATTCAAAACCAACAATTCCTTACAAAACGCTATAAAAAACAACAAAGATAAAACGGACAATAGATTAAACTCAGGGGTTTACAAGTTGACATGCGAAGATTGTAAAAAAGTGTATGTCGGACAGACAGGACGGACATTTGATATTAGAATGAAAGAACATGAAAGAAGCCACAGAGACAAGAAGACAGACTCAACTTTTGCCAATCATTGCCTAGAACATAATCACAAATTCAACACTAATTTTAAAACTTTGCATGTTCTAGATAAAAGTAAAAAACTAAATATGTTAGAAAGTTTAGAAATTAACAAATATAATAAATTAGGTATAATTTTAAATGACCAACTAGACATAAATAACTCCCCCCTACTAAACTTAAAACTCATACATGTCCACCCCCTCTTAGAATGAGATTAGTTCTGTACTTTGTATTGATATATATAAGATCTAATTGATAATTTGAATTAGTATTTTCATCCACCTGATGAAGCCACAGTGTGGTGAAACATATGTAGTGTGTTAACATTATATATATTATTTTGAAACTATACAACTGTGTTTTATTATATCTAAATCAAATGTTACTAAGAACTGAAACAACAAAAGTAACAATTATAGTTTGCTACCAACGCGGCGTAAAAAAAAAGTGGCAAGTGATAAGGAGAGATCGCTCGCTGATCCTCTCTGGTCTGAACCTACCTGTTGTTCAATGTCCCCAGGAAGGACTCTGCCGGCTAACTCGTGATTAGGAGAACGTCGCGGATTCCAGGCCGCGTGATGTAAAACAGGCGCCACCGTTATTCACCACTTGCAGAGAAACAGCTATAACGGGAGCAGGCGGCACCTGGTAGCTCCAACTATCACCAGAGGGTCAGCCCCTTATCACTTGTTGTTTTGTAAGAAATTTTGCCAGACTCAATACTTGAGGGATGGGTAGAGATCAAAGACAAAATTCAACAATTCTTACAAATTTATTGCTAGACACAGACGTTTAGACAAAAATTACAAAAGGTAAAACAATACCTATAAAATTATAGTTAGACACAAACGTTTCATCAAATGTACAAAAAGTAATATCAATACCATCAAAACTAATGAACTAACAGATACAACCAATTTAAAAGGTGAAGCCTTAAACAATATAAAAAAGTGAAAGCAAGTTTGAAAGTTAAAGAGAAAATAAACAGAGACCGAAATTTCGGAGCCTCCCCCTGTATATCTCGAGAGGTGAGAGGGGTTATTCCAAAAACATACCACCAGGATAACAATAAATTACTACTACGCAAGAATTCCAGTAAAAGTCTCAAAAGACATCAGCGCGAAAGTTACTTGGAATGCAAAAGTTCCATGTAATATGGAAGGTTACCTTATTAAAAGAAAACAAAGTTACGCCTTGTTTACAAATAAAATTATGAAGGTAAGATTAATTACAAAATATGAAAATCAAATCACCCAGATAGAACTTTTGGAGTACCCCCTGTATAACAGGTGTGCAAAATTTAAATATATAAAAATTGTCTGACGGAGTATATTAAACAAAAGTATTTTTAGAATTCCAATTTCGTATACGTAATTCAGATTCTGTACAGTTTTTAACAAAATATATAAAGTAAAATTATTAGAATCGTTCTTCGATTTATAGGAATCGAAACAGTCAAAAGGGGTCCGATCAGAAGGATCTGGCTACATTTATGTCTCAAAAATTTAATACAAATAACAGCCAGTGAAGCTGACGGTCAACCGGAGTTACAAATATGAATCAAGCTAGTACCCGGGGTAATTTAAGCCTATCAACGGGTTTATAATTAAGACAAGCACGTTTGTCTCTGTAAATTTAAACTCGAAATAGGGAGAATTCCCTTCAAAATGTACAGTGAAAAATAGGCAAAACAAACACACAAAGTGTGTGTCTTAAAAGTACGAAACGGCTTGGTTTGATTGTAAATTTAAAATTTCTAAAGTCTAAAGAGTTATTTACATTGAACTACAAATATCTTAAGGTCTGCAAAAAAAAATAGGAAAGTCTACACCTACTTTTTAGTTTGGTTAACTTAAAAGTTAACGTCCCCACATATAACAATCCCCGTTATCTAAGGCAAATCTCCTCCCTTTAATTCGAACGGGACAACGCTACAACGCCATCTTGGAGTCCAATATGGTCGCGCCGCGTCCTCTCCTCTTAATCCAAAAAGGTCACGCAAGATTTAAGTGCCCTTCGAAATCAAGGTGTGGCCAACACAAGGAAGCTTCAAATCAGCGTCTTGATGATTTAGAATGCTAGTTAGGCCCCAATTCGCATGTTATAATGACAGGTATGACGCCTTACGCCAACTAATATAAATCCAAATTAATCTTGGATGTTCAAAGAAAAACAACGATAAATATATCGTTAAAAAGAATCCTGAAAGTTCAAAGTACGACTTAGACAGATATTAAGAGGATAACTATATTCTTACCGCAGAAAAGAATTGTTTCACAACACAGTGACACAATCAACACCACAGCGCATCAAAAGCTTAAAGCATAATGGACGCTGTGTACGATACAGAAGGAACATGCCGGAAATACGTCATCGAAGATGCCGGAAATACGTCATCGAAGATGCCGGCAAAAATTTTAATGAAGGAAATTTAGTTTTCAAAATCACATAAACGATTTAAGATCGCAATAAGAGTCCATCCAAACACAAAATGTTAAATAAAAAGTACAGCAAAAGTCGTAGCATTAAACGAGCGGGTGCAGATTTCTGTCGAAGAGATCTTATCTAACGTTAGGGAGATGGCGTGATAAGCGGTGGTAATATAATAAACAGAATAAGTCAAATAAATCAAGATTTATCAAAGAAATTTCGTCTAGAAAATCTATAATTTCAAAATAAAAATACTACATAAAAGAAAGATATTCGGAGTTACAAAATTTGAGTTAAACGTGAAATATTGCAAGCAAGACCGAACGGAAAATTACAAGGAGATGGCCGATTTGATAATGTACAAAGTTTTCCATAATAAATTGAACGAATGAAATTAGGTTGAAAATATCGAAGTACGAAGCGTCTAAGCTGTTCGATAATTAGAGAATTAAGCAAATAAAATAACATTTAGCGAAGATTATTAGTTTTGTAAAGGCTACGAGGGTTTGAAGAAAACAAGATTAGAATAAAATAGATCTAAAATAGGCAATAAGCAGGAGATTGATTTTGTATACGTAACAAATTATGAATGAATTTTAAACATTTTCACTTTACTAAGAAATTGCTATGAAAATAATTTGATTCAGTAACGTATTGTTTTTGGAACAGAACTTTGGAACAAAGCATTGGATGAGTTAAATTTTATTTGGGGCATTATTATTTATTTTCAAAGACGCAAAGGGCACTCAATACATCCCAATTTTGGTGTTCAAAATATTGCGAATTGTATTCTTATTCTGTAAATTCTATTAATTTTTTAAAAATATTTAATGCGATCACTAGATTTTTGCTTGCTTCTAATCGATTATGTATTACTGATATTTTGAAGAACTTCAGTTAGGGTAACCGCACCGTACTAGTCGAAGGTGATAGTACTATGCTCATTTTGGGGCTTAGTCTTTTTATTGCGGATATCCCCATAAACGAGTTTTGTTCAAGCACAGCCTCGGCTTCGAAGAGCTAAACAACCGATTGATTTCAGGGTCATATGAATAAAAACTTTTGTCGTCTATGACAGTGTTATAATCAAGACAAAAACATCCACAAGTAATTGAGTATTGAGCTAAACATCTGTTAAGTTGATAAGGATATGAAATAAAATTTTAGGCATGCAAATTATCATAATTTGATCTAATTGTGGGATTTAAAGTATTTTTTATTTAGTAATTTGTAAAAAAAATAAAATAAACTAGTCCTACAAAAACAATTATTCACAATTCTGACAGTGAGCCAGTCTATACATTTTGTTAAAACCCTAGCTATAGTATTTGTGAGAATGCTTGAAGGTCTTTCTAGGTTAGTTAAGGTACACTTTCAGCTTTAGATAGTCCCAAAAGAGGTAATCTAGGAAGTAAGATCTGGAGAACGTGTAGGCCATTCAATTTCACCTCTTCTATCAGTACATCTGTGGGAAAGATTTAATTTAATCCATCTCAAACGAAAACTAAAGGGGAGGGGGTGTCCTATCCTGCTGAAACCAGATGTTTTGTAAAAATTAGCCATTTTCCTCCAACTAGTTATTTAAAAGAACATCTTCTATAAAAAAGATCCTATTATTCTATTTATACAAATCCTAACCCAAACATTAAGCTTTCTAGAATGTTACGTATGCACCTGTTGCATCCAGTGAGAATTACTTTGTTCCCAATAGCAACTGTTATGTCTAAGACTAATACCGTTCAAACAAAAGGTTCTCCACTCCAATGGCGGCTCTTTAATGAGAGCAAGTGAGCAATTGCACCCCCTGGAATTATGAAACAAAACAAACCAAGCGGCGACTAACTGCGAAAGTATTTATTTATTATGTATATTATGTATTCATAGTTATGGACGAGGAACGTGACACGCTAACAACGTACATGCACAGATCGTCGTCACAGATATAATGAGCAAAGCCCAACTGTTGCTCCGTTAAGCCATTAATATTACATTTAAGGTGGGGAGAACTGTATTTTGCCCTACTTCAATGTCGTATAATACATAGCGTCTGAGCAAGTGGTCCAGTCTGCTCACGGCCGTTGTAAAATGAATTCCGTCTCTGCTTTAGAGAACAACACGTTTTCGTGGTTAACGTATGATAAAAAAATCGCAGTAAAAAATCTTAAACGGCCGATGCCTCAATTATGTTTAGAAAATATACAATCTGTTAAAGGTAAAGACGTTATAAGAAAATTAAAAATGGATATTTATCAGAAAAATGACTGGATTTGTGGGTGTGAAATTAAAAATACTTTGTTTTGTTTTCCATGTCTTTTGTTTGGTGGTGAACCGTCTTAGTCAAAGAACGGAATAAGAGACTTAATTCATCTTAGTGCTAAAATTATTAAACATGAAAATTCCGAAGGGCATTTGAAAAATATATTTAGTCCAAGAATGTTAGGAAAAAATAACATTCAGAATGTTTTAGATTCATCATATAGAAAAGCAATTCAACAACACAATGAAAAGGTAACAAAAAATAGGCATGTGTTAAATTTAATAATAAATTGCATTAGATTTTGTGGCGCGTTTGAACTGGCACTTCGGGGTCATGATGAACAGCAAACGTCGAATAACAAGGGCATTTTTCGGGAATTGATAAATTTTACAGCAGAATTGGATAAATCGCTCAGAGATCACATCGAAGCAGGACCGATTTTTAAGGGATTATCAAAAACGATACAGAATGAGCTGCTTGATGCAATGTTGAATGTGTATCATGAACAACTTGCCAGTGAAATTAAAGCAACCGACTTCATATCTGTGATAGCTGATGAAACCACAGATGTGTACAATCAGTTTCAGTTGGTGGTTGTTTTAAGATATATTGTGAACGCGAGACCGGTCGAAAGATTTTGGAAATTTCTTCTGCCTAGTGGACATGATGCTAATTCTTTATCTGCCTCCATCCTTAAAGAAATTAGTTTGCTTGTCGATGACCCAGAAAAACTGTTTGCGCAGAGCTATGATGGGGCAGCAGTCATGAGTGGTGCTATTAACGGCGTGCAAAGACATGTCCAAGATCAGTATCCAAGGGCTAATTTTGTACATTGTTATGCACATCAGACAAATCTAATTATGTCACATGCTACATCGAGCAGTTGTAATTGCAGTTTTTTTTTTTGCCAATCTGACGGGATTATGTATATTTTTCTCCACTTCACCACAACGAGCTGCAAAATAGGAAGAATTCCTTCAGAGAAAAAGCTTACCTCGTTCGTCAAAAATAAGATGGAACTTCAATTCTAAGACAGTGAGTACAATATACGAGCACCGAGAACAAATAATTGAAGCTCTAGAACAAATCGAGGGAGAAGCTAGTTTACAAACTACCATTCATCAAGCTGGTGCCAATTTGCGAAATTTAGAGGAGGAAAATTTTATCTATTTGTTAACTTTCTTTCATAAAATTATGCCACATGTGGACATATTGTTTAATCAATTATAAAATGTCAATACAGATGCATTAAAAATCAAGAATAATTTAGATAATTTTGAACGCGCTATTGGAAAAATTCGAACCGAAATCGCTGACACAGATAATCAGTTGGTTAACAAAATGACCCAGAACTGACTCCTCGACCATCAAAGCGGCGAAGAGTAACTGATGGTAGCCAAAGAAGTAGGGAAACTATTGAAGTGTGCGATATTATTTTGCTAGAAACAAAAACTAGATTTCGGTATACAGGGCACTTAATATTAGCAAACTTAATTTCTTTTAAACAGTTCTCTTCTTTTCAAAAAAAATTCCGGAAGATTGCCTTAAAGAAGCAGTAAAGAAGTCGGTGCTGTAGGTCTGCTAGGTCTTCTGCTGGATGGATTAAGCGACACCTTTAATGAAGTTGTTAAGCTTTTAAAAATTGTCATTACAATCCCAATGACAACGTCCGAAGCGGAACGCCAGTTTTCACGGCTGAAGAGAATAAAAACTTTCCTGAGAAATACAATGAATGAAGAGAGATTAAATGCCCTTACTATGTTATCTTGTGAAAAAGAATGTATAAAATAATTTCCCAAACTTTAATGAAAAAGTGATAGAACTGTTCTGCTAGTCAAAGACACGTAAAATGGACTTCGTTTATCGTCAGATGTAATTAAACTGTGTAGTGTAATATTTACTATTCCCTCAAAACAAACTCTACAATGAACAGTACCTGCCTGGAACAATACGTCGGTGAAATTTATAAGGATTAGGTAAGCGTTTTTGTATTACACTTTTAATTTTGAAATTATGCACTCCCGATGTGAACCACCCCGAGCCGCCACTGCTCCAATCTGAAAATATTACTTGAATTACAAAACAGCAACGTTACGAAGAAATTTTGCCATCGGTGCGTAAACAGGTTGAAAATAAAATCAAAGCCGAACTGAAAAATAAAAAAAACTGTGGTTATGTGTGGACGAAACAACTGACAGCAAAAAACAATCTATAGTTAATGTGATGGCGCGAAATATGGAACCATAGCAACCAACGTCTTCAATTTTATTAGCATCTAGACGACAAGAACAATGTAATGCCGAAAAAATTTCAGAGGTGCTATTAGATACTTTGGAAAAATTTAAACTTTCGAAAGACCAAGTATTAATGTTTATGACCGATGGTGCCGCAACCTTGTGTTCTGTATGCCGGTCTCTTAGAAAATATTGTCCTAACTTGTTACATATTACTTGTAAACTCCATGCTCTACACCTTGTGGCAGAACAGGTTCGTAGATGTTATCCAGAGGTAGATGCTTTAATATCGACTACAAGGGCAGTATTCCTGAAATCCCCAAAACGTATTCGGAAATTTCACGAATTGTGTCCCCCATACCCTGAGCCACCACAGGCGATTCTGCCACGTTGGGGTACATGGTTACGGACGGGGTTTTACTATAATGAACATTTTGAAATAATTAAGGACGTGTTTTTATCATTCGATCCGAAAGAAAGTGCAGCTATCAATGCAAGCCAGAAAAAAATTCAAGATGCCCAGATTAAAATGGATTTACAAAGTATTCGTGAGAATTACTTGGGATTAGAAGAAGCAATAACAAAATTAGAAAATTCGTCGCTGTCGTTAAAGGAATCAGTGCAAGCCGTTAAAGATGTTCACGCACAACTGTGCGCTATAGAAGACGCAAAAAGTGAAAGTGTTCTAATTAAATTTGAAAGTGTTTTAGACAGAAATGCAGATTTTGACACCGTAACACGTATTTGTGAGGGCACGTCTACAGATGCGTTAAGTTGCTTAAAAAAGTATTTTGATTATACGAATATAACATCACTAGATGTAGAACGCTCGTTTTTCGAATATAAACATATTTTTTCCTCACAGCGGACATGTTTTTCAGAAATAACCTTAGAAACGCACCTGATGTTGAAAATACACAATCGAGTTTCTCCAGTTTGCCAATCCTTGGAAGACGTTTAAAACGGTAAGTGTTTTTTTAAATCCTCTGTCGTACACACAATCACTGATTTCATATATTTTCCATTTTATTTATAGGTACATACAACGCCGCTATAATATGTATTATTCTTTTTTTTCGTGTGTTTATGCATATTACTTTAATAGCAGAAAACCAAACGTACATTTAATTATTTATGATAGAATAAATGTCTCTACTTCTATACTTATATCGGTAACAAGCTCATGTTGCGTCCCTATTTTATCGCATTCTAATATATTATGAATTACACTCCCATACCGGCGCTCATAAATTGGTCTGCTCTAATAATAAGAAAGCCGAAAAGGTTGACCTCGTAAATTATTCTTCAATAGAAATGCAAATTGTAGTGACAAATACTTTTTTTTTTATTATTTCGTAGTGTAACAATAAAGAAAATTACTTAGCTCATACATATCTGCTTTTTTAAACAAAATAAATTTTGAATTATTATTACCTCTGAAAGGAAAAAGAAAAAAAAAATCGAAACAGACCCAAGATTTCCAATTTAAAAAGTCGACCAAATTATTTTGCATAAATTTCAATTTCAGATAAGCCCTCAAATTAATTGCGGTTTCCTTTTTGATTTTTTACTCTCTCTCCGCGTCATTTATTTCCACTCTTGAACTATGGTTGCTGAAATTCGTGTTGGCGGTGAAATTTGAAATGACCCCTTTCGAATCGTTTTGGGCAAACCGGTCACGAAAAATGTCGAACAATTTGTTGTAAAAGTCCCGCTCTTTATGTTTTCCCTCATTAAGTTCCATGGACGTGACTACTTTACGGCATTATAACTTTACATTAATTTTTCGTATCTTATTAAGTTTAAAATACCTGTCTTCTTTTTATTATTTGTGTCAATGATGTAAATAAAAAATATAGAACCTTTTTCGCAAAATAATTTGGAATTACATACGCGAACTGCTACAACAAAATTTGCCTTGATTCAATTGATTGATTGATTGATTGATTGACAGATTTCGAAATAATTCATGTGTATGGCAAAGCATAAATACGATATTTCCCAACGCCTCATGAATATTCTATTAAATTAACGATAACATAGAAACCTGAAGAATAGTTCCACATTTTTATTTGACAAAGGTGTAAATATATCAAGTTTATCTTCTCATAAGTAACACGTTTAAAATTTTGAATATTTACTTCTACTCTCCAGTAATTATGTAATACCTAATAGTTGTTAAAAAAAGTTCAGAACGTCATAAAAATATTAAAAATATTTTACTTCAAAAAATACTTATGCGTTTAGCATTTTGTACACCACAATAATTTATAGTAAATACGAGGTGCATTCAAGTTCTAAGGCCTCCGATTTTTTTTCTAACTAACTACTCACCCGAAAACTATGAAACTGGTGTTACTTCTCCCTGCAGACGTGCACATTTTTCACAACGTCGACGCCATGATTCCATGGCCGCGGCGAAGGCTTCTTTAGGAGTCTGTTTCGACCACTGGAAAATCGCTGGAGCAATAGCAGCACGGCTGGTGAATGTGCGGCCACGGACAGTGTCTTTCATTGTTGGAAACAGCCAAAAGTCACTAGGAGCCAGGTCAGGTGAGTAGGGAGCATGAGAAATCACTTCAAAGTTTTTTTTACGAAGAAACTGTTGCGTAACGTTAGCCCGATGTGCGGGTGCGTTGTCTTGGTGAAACAGCACACGCGCAGCCTTTCCCGGACGTTTTTGTTGCAGTGCAGGAAGGAACTTGTTCTTCAAAACATTTTCCTAGCATGCACCTGTCGCCGTAGTGCCCTTTGGAACACAATGGGTAAGGATTACGCCTCACTCTCCCAGAACAAGGACACCATCATTTTTTCAGCACTGGCGGTTACCCGAAATTTTTTTTGGTGGCGGTGAATCTGTGTGCTTCCATTGAGCTGACTGGCGCTTTGTTTCTGGATTGAAAAATGGCATCCACGTCTCATCCATTGTCACAATCGACGAAAAGAAAGTCCCATTCATGCCTTGGTTGCGCGTCAACATTGCTTGGCAACATGCCACACGAGCAGCCTTGTGGTCGTCCGTCAGCATTCGTGGCACCCACCTGGAGGACACTTTTCGCATTTTGAAGTCGTCATGCAGGATTGTGTGCACAGAACCCACGGAAATGCTAACACTGGAGGCGATCTGTTCAACTGTCATTCGGCGATCCCACAAAACAAGTCTCTCCACTTTCTCGATCATGTCGTCAGACCGGCTTGTGCGAGCCGGAGGTTGTTTCGGTTTGTTGTCACACGATGTTCTGCCTTCATTAAACTGTCGCACCCACGAACGCACTTTCGACACATCCATAACTCCATCACCACATGTCTCCTTCAACTGTCGATGAATTTCAATTGGTGTCACACCACGCAAATTCAGAGAACAAATGATTGCACGCTGTTCAAGTAAGGAAAACGTAGTCATTTTAAGTATCTAAGACAGTTCTCATTCTCGATGCTGCCGCTACAATTCCATCTGCCGTACTGTGCTGCCATCTCTGCGACGTATTGACAACGAACGCACGCTCATTTTAAAACAATGCACATGCTTCTATCTCTTTCCAGTCTGGAGAAAAAAAATCGGAGGCCTTAGAACTTGAATGCACCTCGTATGTGAGAGCCGGAGAAATTTAGGTATAAATACCGACTGATCATAAATAATTGACGGATATATTTAATTTGCTAACCCTGAGAATTAGGCTTGCCTGGCTATTCGTTTTATATTTATCTTTTTTGGTTAGAATATTTTATATAGATATGGATGGTATATGGTTATAGTTACTAGTAAATCAATTTTAACTCATATTGAAGTGAGATTTATACAAAATGATAGTTGAAACTAATTTTACGAACCTATATTACATAATCTAATTATATACACAAAAAGTGCTCAAAACCTTAGCCCTCTGTTTAAACAACTCTGAAAAATTGCATAGTTGCCTTTTCAGTTGCTTACCATAGTTCTTGCAAACTGTTTTCGGCATTTCGGTATACTAATTTTTCGTTAAGTAAGGGAATAAACTGAAACTATGACTCGTTAAATCATATTATCTACGTGGCCATAAATTTACACTTATAAAACGGTCTGGGAAAGACTCCTGTAAATAATTCATAGTTGTATGTGGAGTATGTGGTGTGGCAGAATCATGTTGCAAACAACCATTAGTTAATTCTATGTTATCCAAGAGATTTAAAATAATATTAATAAATAAAACTATCGGAAAGAACTTGCCTAGTACAAATGGAAAATGTGACAGACAAGAAAAAAGTTATGCAGAACAAATACAAATTGAAGGAAAGGAGAGGGGAAAGGGTCTTTATCAACGACATATAACACACTGAGGATTATCATTATCGTTCATGAATCCTAAACATATATAACTTTCATCATATTTCCTTAGTTTTTTAGTAACTGCTCTGGGTTGATTACTTGTAGAGGCCATTACTGGCCTAATTTCGATTTCAGTTGCATCACTTTTATTATTACCACAGTTATCTTTAGCAAAAGAGCTAGTTGCTGGGTCCGAAACAGAAGAGTCAAGTTCTGCAGCAGAACGCTTGAAAGTACCTTATTTAAGCCACCTCTCCATCCTGCAACAAAATATCGAAAATGGTTTTAAGACAAAAATAACAGCACCAGTTACCTTTTAAGAGGGAGCTCTCATTTTTTATTTAAAAAAAGTTTTTTTTTCTTTTATTATCTTAATGCTATATGTGTATAGAATAAGTCTAGAATAAGTACTCGGTTCCGTATAAAAGTTATAGCTTTATGTATCACTTGTATACAAGCTGTATACATCACTCGTATAAAGTTTAAGCAAATTTTTCCCAAAATGATGTTTCTGAAATCGGTAACAAGAATTTCTCAGACGCTAATTGACCAATCTAGATCTAGATCTTTTTGTATTATGTTTGTAAACGTGTACACCAGTGGGCAAACTAGGATCTTTGATTAAAATGCTATATTTCAGTTTTAATTCCACTTTTTCTAATCTAAAAACGTCGTTTTTTCAAATTTTTAGTAAAATGCGCGCCATTCTTATAATTTTTAATTTCTTTAAAAGATCCTATTTTACTCAACAGAAGTAATCTTTGCTACCGTTTGGTATCTCGTTTTTCGGGCGTCAACTTTAACGCCTTCTGCTACAGAGGCAAATTATGGCAAATTAAAACACAATTTGTTTTTGCAAAGAGATGCGTAACGCATTAAAAAAAGTTTCTATATATAAAAAAACAATCCTCTTTAAAAAAAATTATTAAAAATCGTCGTGCTTTTACTCAAAAAATGAGAACCCCCTTAAGACCGAATAAAGTTTAAAGGTTACTTACGTTGATATTATTTTTAACAGTGAAATATTAAACACAGTTTTTAGACAGTTTGGTTTTAAACAATTGGTTTTAGACAGAACCAATAAAGTTTATCAATAAACAAAATCACTTTGTCAATAACTTTCAATCAGTTTATTTATCTTTCAATCACTTTATTTTAATTTTCAATCACTTCATTTATAAGACACACATCGGCAAGTGACTATTATGCTCGGATACTCGCAGTGTAATGATCAATAAAGAATTGAGCCGGGGAATCACTGATACCGGGATTTCCCGTGATTATACCAGGGCGGCTGCTTTTAAATACCAAAAATTGTCCCGACGGCGCCGTTACAATTCGCGACGTCGGACTGTCGCATTTGCACCGACTATCCAGATTAGTAAGTGGAATTTAGTTGTGCCGTTAAATTTTTATTACTGTTTTTATGTTACTTCCTTGAATGTTATAAAAAAAGCACGTAACTTTCGCGGAACCCCTGAGTGATCTCCACGGAACCCCGGGGTTCCGCGGAACACAGTTTAAGAAACGCTGCAATAGAGGAATGAATTTTGCAAAACCGAGAATTACGGTACCCCAATCACTTAATTGAAGCAACAACATATTAAAATAGAAACATTTTCCAATTAAGTAATCCAAACAAACATGGTATTATTTTCAAAATACAATAATTTATATAGCTTGGGACCATTAATTAAATATAAATTATTATTTGTTGATAATAATGAGTTTGTAAAACTTTCACAATTTATTATTAAAATCATGGTTAAATATGAGTGGTAATCTGTATGAAAATATAATAAAATCGTTTGACGATCGTTTAAATTCTATAAATGCTTTCTTAACGAAGCGTTGCACATTTCTCATAAAATACTCCACTATAATTTTGAAAGCGATGAAAATAGGTGATACTACTAATTTTAGTAAAACTGGTTCTGAAGTTTGTAGTTCAAAATATGTAATAATATTCATTGAAATCGTAAATTGTTTTTATGCCAATGTTGGTACATTACTAGAGTGGACCAATTCGGAGCGAAAGCAGAGGCGTGACTAACGAATTGGTTCCCGCATGCGAAACATTATTAATATCTAGAGGTATACTATCACGAACGGTGCTGTTATTATGTTAGATACAAAAAAATGTAAGATGGTTTTTCTAGATTATGAAACGTTCTCGATGATACGTATAAAAAATAAAATCTAAAATGTATGTAATTAGATGATTAAAAAAAAACTTACCGTCTTATGCGTTTTTCGTGACTTGAAAATCTGGAGAAGCGCGATGAAATATTGTTAACATAAGGTGCGTCTCCAAAGTTATTTCTCATCATTGTACACAAATCAAATAAGAACACTTCGTATTTTGTATCGGCACCAGTGTCTCTATCTTTATGTCTTGCGCTATGCACGTGGCGTTGCAAATTTGATTTTTTTAAATGGTTTATATATATATTGCACACTAAACATTTTACATTTACCCCATTGTAAGATAAACTAGGATGGTTCTCAATAAACCTATTGACTAACTTTGATGATAGCGGTTTTTTTACTGTACGCTCCTTCAACATTATTAAATACACAGAATACACTTTCCTGCTGCTATTATACGTGTACATGATGACCGTGAACAACATACTAAGTAATCGTATGTGCGATGGGGCACGCGGGAACTAATTCGTTAGTCAGGCCTCTGCTTTCGCTTCGAATTGGTCCACTCTATACATTACTCTAGTATCATTTTTTATAAACGTTTAATATAGAATAGCTTTATGTTGTGGTATATGTATTCTGAAAAAAAATTTCTAAACAATTTAATCTTCTATTTCGAAATCAGAAACCTATTTATTGTGTTCATTACTACGTCACACTTTACCTAGCTGTACACAAAAAACAATTAATCACTACAACTCGTAGCTATCACATTGAATCCACCACATTTGGTCTACATTTTTGTGGCAGCTTATATATAATTTTTTTTTTACATTTTGGGTTACTCTGTATATTTGTTTTTTAAATTTTGCCCAGCGCCGCTAAAGCCATGGGTTACGTGTCCGTAACGCTCATTTATTTTGTTGTAAATTAGCCTTCTCTTTATTTTATTTTGCTCCGTTTATAGCGAACCTACCTGTATATGTATCGACCGTCGTTTATTTGTGTAATATATTTGGTTTCTTTCCAATATTTTTTTTCCCCTTACTTCGGTTCTTGTTTTTTGGAAGTACGATATTCTCTCTCCGTACGCAGACGTAAGTTCTTGACTATCTTGTGCAGATGTGACCGTTCTTCGACCACCGGTGTCTTTAAATGTGGCTTATTTAAATTTCTCTAAGTATTTACGGCCCCGTTCATTTTTTTAATTTAATAGACACCTCAATTAGTCGCGCTGAGCAATTTCTCCTTGGGGGGATTTTGGTGGTTGATTGAAGAACGCGTCGACAACATTAGAGTCTCTGCAATTCCATCGATAGACACGTTTCGGTATGTAATTTGAGCTTCACTTAAAGTTCTTTTGCTTATTCGCTATTTGATTTCTTAATTTAGATGGTCCTACCTACGGACGAACATTAGTCATCAAATTACCGTCTCTTGTGTTACGCCTTTAGGATATCCATCGAAGGAACGCACTAGGTGTCCCCGGACTATTCAGATAAGCGTTACCTATCAATAATTAACGAACCGTGATTTTAAATCTTCATTTTCCTTAGATATATTCATAAACATTTTATCTAAAAATACATGTGCTTATTGTTAATATTAAAATTCGTACAGGTGTTTCTCTTGTGGTAAGAAATAACTTGTTTCTTTCGCTTTTTTTTTAGGGTTTGCTGCACAAAGATTTCACTTTGAAAATGCCTAATTGACTGCATCTTTTAAAGCAATTCATATGCGTATCATTTAGTAATTTTTACGAGCTTAATTTTGAGCAAAATTATTCATTTTAAATTTAATTATTAGATCAGATTTATTCCGCGTATTCTAGTGTTTAATTTTAGAGTGGTGATACTGCGGAAATTTTGTTAATTTCCATTTAACCAGAAATTTGTGTACTGGACAAAAGAATACGTATTTTTTTACATGGTGATTTATTGTTTTGTGCACACTGTTCAATTGTTAATATAGTTTGTTACTTATAAGGCCATCTGCCACTTTGTTTGTTGTTTTTTTTCTTTTTCCCCTCTTAATTTTCAATTAATCTAATTAGTTAGGTACTTGTTTTTTTTTTGCTTTTTATCTCTGTCTATAGTCCGTATATATATATATATATATATATATATATATATATATATATATATATATATAAGGTGTGTATAAATTGGCGGACCCACTACACGCGGCGACATTCTTGGTCAAATTTTGAGTTAAAAGTCCTAATCCTAAAACGATGTATCAGGCTTCCTTTGTCTTCAGAATGAATTTGACAGTAGTGATGTATTTGACTAGAACAACATTAGGCTGCCTACTTATTGTTTTACAACGTTGTCAGATGTGTTTTTCGTCAAAATAAGTTAATAAACAAATATTAAAAACAAACTTTAAAATCAAAAAGAAAACTTTAACGAAAGGATAATAACAACAATTCTTCTTTCTTATAAATTGTAGCCCCTTCTCTCAACAAATATCGAGTAATAATGCTTATTTCAAGACTGAAAGCCCGAACTTTAGGAACCTCGTGCAAAGAGCAGGGTACAACATTTTCGTATTAGGATTTTGACTCGGAATTTAACGAAGAACATCGCCGCGTGTAGTAGGTCCACCAATTTATACATACCTTCTATATATATATATATATATATATATATATATATATATAGTAAATTTACGCGACCGGTCACTAAACACACGCACGAGCGCACCAACATACAAAACCCTACACTTACGCGCTCCTACAAATACAACGCTACACAAATACAAAACCACACACCCAGAGAGAGACGCAAGCCGCCAGCAGCAATCAACACACAAATTCATACCCAGAAAGAGACACAAGCTGCTAGCAGCGAACAACACACATGTTCACACCTTGCTATCTATTTTTTGGAATACTAAGGCATGTTTTATTATTATTATTGGAATGTATCTATGAATAATTTAAACCATAGCAACTCAATTATTTGACATTTATATTCTGTTATTTATATTTTTTATATCCTTGACAAAGGCATCATTGCCGAAACATGTAGGGTTGTTTTAAATATATATACTTTGAAGTAATAAACCAGACCTTTAATCGCCGACTTATTAAGTTTACCATATCATACCAAGGTCACGAAAATATTATATATATATATATATATATATATATATATATATATATATATATATATATATATATATTCATACACAGATAAATATAGCCATATTTTAACCCTAATATAGGACTTTATTGCCTTGGCTTGTATCAATTGAAATGTTAACGTTGCCAACATACAGGGTGCTTGTTGCGCCGTTAATAATAAATAAAGTGAATCTTTGCAGAAACGAATTTTCTTTCGATCCTCGGGAGTGGGATCTGGTTTCGGTCGGCGGGATTGAACCATATGCCCGTGCGCGACTTGCCTTTTTTCTATATCGAGATACAACACCGTTTTCCGAATTTGCGACGTCCAGCGGCACAAAATTCGGTGGCGCCCTAGACCACCTGTTTGGTAATTTTAGTTGTCTTACCTCTGGGTCTCCCCACGCCCCTGGGCAGAGGCAGTCTCAGGAGCCGGGTGGGCCGTTGGACGTTGGCAGAAACGGGACGGTGGACAATCTCAGTCGCCCGAGACCGGGTCCGCTCCAATTGCTTGTTTTTTTTTTTTGCCTATTATATTTTCTATTAGATTTATCAAGCTCGGCGTTTAACGCCGTAGCGCATCTACTAAAATCGGGCAGCCTCGTTCAGAAATACAAAATATGGAGGAATCATTTCCCGATTCTCAAACAGTGTGACCTTGGATGGAATGTCTGGTTTAAAACCGGCTATATTACTCTACTAAAAGTAATATTTATGACTATTTCTTAAAACAGTTGCATTATATTAATGACAGACGTACCCTATGTATTTAAAACATTGTATACCAATATTTGCATGCAACATTTTAATCACACTGTACAGCCCTATATCAGGTAAAGCGATTGGACACGTGTAATAGTAAGTACAAATATCACTAATATTACCAAATAACATTTAGAGATAAAGGCTTATCATCACACGTCTGATTCGAAACTTATTTGAACTAGCGCGGTTGAACACGGTCAGCAAAGAGCGTCCACGTTACCAATTTGGAATTGATTTTGATTTCCGAACGTTAATTGAAATTAGCGAATTGCTGTACTCTCGAAACTAGAAGCAAATGAGAACGGTCAGTGCAAACGTTGATGTTTGTTTCCTGTAAAGCCTCAAATCTCGATTTATCCATTCGCTCTTTACTTTCATGTTCATACACCACTTGTCTGTTAAGTTTTGATGTATTTGCATGGCCATCTACTAATACAAATTGGTTATATAACATCATGTTTACGTTTCGCTACCGACAGAAATTTAACTAGATTTATCAATGTACCGAGTCGAGCCGAAATGAACATGATCTTCAAGTGAAGTGTCGTGTGTAGACCTGGTCAGTTTATTAGAACTTTAGCAAATACATACTATGATTTTATTCAAATAATTAAAGAAAATTTCAACTTAGTTGCATAAGTTTATTTCAAATTATATCAACAATTATTTAATAAATATTTAAAAGTTTCATCTTTGACTTTCATGATTTCATTAATTAACAAAGTAATTTGATACATATTTGAGTAAATAAAACCTCACCAAATTTTGTATAAAACAAAAATGATTTTAATAATATAAAAATTTCGTTAATTACTTTTAACGTATTGAATATTCAGGTTTTCTCAATTGCATTTAAATAATAATAATTTCTTGACAAAATTGAATTGATTTGGCTGTTACTTAATGAAGATCTATAACTCAAAATGAAAATAAAACTTTAAATAGTTTAATTTTTACTTTATTAATTTCTTGATCAAGGCAGTACTATTAAATTTAGCAATTTCAATAGTTTTTTTATTGATTTTTGATATACAGTGCTTCTCAAATGTCCCCCCCCCTTCTTATCTTTGGAACAATTATACATACACAAGTGAAATTTGGAAACTGAATATTATAGGTTATAAACTTCCCTACTAGTGATGATAGATGACGAAATCGTCATAGATGACGTCACAAGGCCATTGTGACCAATAATTTTAAATGGAACGCTGCGGCAAGCGACACCTCTTTTAAAAGGTATCGAAAAAACCTATTCAATGATACTAATTATGTTTGTGTTTGAGGCAGTTTTAATGGCTCATTAGTAAACATGAAAATTTAAATTCCATTCAGTATGATATTAAATACAGATTTAAGAAACAGTATGTACTTAAAGAAATTGCTCGAAGTGACCTCCATTTAGTTCCTGACAGTAAAATATCCTATTTTTGAACTCTTCTCGTACTTATTCAAATGTGTCTACGGAAACAGCCTCACATTCTGCAACAATACGTTGTTTTAAAACGTCAAATTGTCAAGTTAATACAAAAATTCCAAATTCAAGCTCCGCCTATGGTTAGTTGTCAAATAATCTGACGTTTTTGTTAGTCTCCAATATTCGACGTTTTTGTAATTGTCCAAGTTTTTGTATATTTAATAATTTGTGTATTGTTGATCGAACGTCTCACTGTTTTTACAGCTTATGGTACTTTTAATATTTTTGTGCATTTTAATAATTTGTTAAACTATTGTGAGTCGAAAGTTTAAGTGCTTCAAGAAGCGAAATGGTACGTGCTTTAGGTGATAAAGTAGCAGCGGTCCTAATTCTTGGTGAAACTAGACAAAATATTCATGCAGCAGAACGCATTTTTAATGAGAGGTTTCCCGATCGCCCCATTTCGAGGACTTATTTAAGGGAGCTTCTTCGTAAGTTTGAAACAACGGGTAGTATTAATGATGCGAAACGATCTGGCAGACCACAAATTTCTGATGAGAAAAAATTGATATACTGGCAGAAGTAAGAGTTAATTCTACTTCTTCAACAACTCAAGTTGCATCTACCTGTGAAGTTAGTCGAAGTACAGTACACAGGGTGTTGAAAAAATACAAATTTCGTCAATACAAATTAAAAATGGTTCATCAACTCTCAGACGACGACCCAGACCGAAGACTAGAATTTTGTGAAAATATGGAAACTAAAATTAACCAACAGCCAGACAACGTCAAAACAATTTGTTTTAGTGACGAAAGTACTTTCTATCTAAATGGAAATGTAAATACACAGAATGTGAGGTATTGGAGTGACGCAAATCCTCACCTGTTTCGTGAAACACATACCCAATTTCCCCAGAAGGTGAATGTTTGGGCAGGTATCCTGGGAAACCACATCGTTGGGCCTCTTTTTTTAAATACTAATTTAACTGGTGAGGTTTATCTGGAGATGTTGCAAAACGCAATAGAACCGTTAATCCTTGAAATTTTGGAAGATAATCCAGATGAATTCGGCAATTTGGAAATAACATTCCAACAGGATGGTGCTCCTCCACACTATTACGGTGCAGTAAGACGGTATTTGCATGAGGAGTATCCTGGTAGATGGATTGGATGACGAGGTTCAACGGAATGGCCACCTCGATCACCGGACCTCGCACCTTTGGATTTTTTGAACTGAACTTGACAATATTGACGTTTTAAAACAACGTATTGTTGCAGAATGTGAGGCTGTTTCCGCTGACACATTTGAATAAGTACGAGAAGAGTTTAAAAATAGGATATTTTACTGTCAGGAAGTAAATGGAGGTCACTTCGAGCAATTTCTTTAAGTACATACTGTTTCTTAAACCTGTATTTAATATCATACTGAATGGAATTTAAATTTTCATGTTTACTAATGAGCCATTAAAACTGCCTCAAACACAAACAAAATTAGTATCATTGAATAGGTTTTTTCGATACCTTTTAAAAGAGGTGTCGCTTGCCGTAGCGTTCCATTTAAAATTATTGGTCACAATCGCCTTGTGACGTCATCTATGACGATTTCGTCATCTATCATCACTAGTAGGGAAGTTCATAACCTATAATATTCAGTTTCCAAATTTCACTTGTGTATGTATAATTGTTCCAAAGATAAGAGGGGGGAGAGGACTTTTGAGAAGCACTGTATAAAGACAAAAACTATTCCAGTAGATAATTGCACTGACTGTCAGTCATCAGCCTTTGCAAAAATACAGTGGTCCAACGGTTTCTGATGCTGTACAGGACTAAATTATAATCACTGGTGTTTTACAGTGTGCTCACTTTCTTTGAAGCTCTTTGAATTATCTTCTCTATTTTTGTTTCATTGCTAAACACAATCATTGAAACTAAAGCGTATTAATAAAATTTAATACAAAAATTATATATTTATTTAAATATGAACCTATATGTTCTTCATTTTACCTGTCGTCATCATCAATTGGATACTTATTATAAAGTTTTACTCATTAATAACGCGCTTTTTCAGGATAGGTATCAACTTAGGTATTTTAGTGGGACGTCAACATTTTAGATTCGGACAAACATCTAGGAATTTCTGAATTCTGAATCCTTTTTCAGATAAGACTTTCGTAATGTCTTTACTGGACAATATAGTATTTCCAGTTACTATTTTAATATTTAATAGTACCCCAAGACGATATTCCATTACTTGTACTGGAAATGTTTTACGCAACTTGTTGCATCGTCTCTTATTTTATGCAAATGGTAACGTTTAACCCACTCGCGTATGTTTCTAATTGTTTTTGAAATATATGTGTGTCAAGCTTTTGGTTGAAAGTATATCTTAATAATACACACCACTCAAATCACTTTTGTTAATTCGACTTCGGTAATAATAAAAGTGATAGTAATACTGTTTCTGATCTATGCTATTTAACCTATTAATGTCAACTGTTGTCTGTCAAAAATCAATCAATCTCAGACATGACTTCATATTTTCAAGGACTACTTTGACTTCGAATGTTTCTGAACACCCGTTATGAAAAAAATTCTAACCTACAGATAGCGGTGGTGGTATTCGAATGCAGATTTATGCATTATCTCCTTCTTCTTGTAACGGGTGTTCAGAAACATTCGAAGTCAAAGTAGTCCTTGAAAATATGAAGTCATGTCTGATATAGATTGATACATTTACTTAATACAATTTTATAGGTTATCATACACGCAAATGTCAGTTTATGTCGAAATATATTACATTAATATGCCATATTAATTAATATAAACTAGTCAAGTAATGATTTTAGAAGGTAACAGTAATTAATTTGCAAATTTCAAATTAAGTATTTTGATATTTTAGAGAATTCTTGCTGAACAATAGCACCTCTTCATGCGATAACTGGAAAAAATTACATAATCCAATTAATATGCTATTCATTCTTGTGTAATAAGGGTAATCTAATCTGTAGTAACATGTAAAAAGACAATGCAGAATTAAGAGGAAATAACTTTACAAGTAAAGGTTTTATTCATCTTAGAGTGACAATAGTATCTAGTTATCGTACTAGTTTAATATATTAACATTCAATAAATTATTGTAAGAAATGGCTTAAAATAAATTTGAAACAAATAAATTGTTTGTAGAGTCCTTAGATTACAACCTTATAATAAATATCATAAATTGTAATTGTATAAATTACCAACAATAATAACCATAATTATAAAAGATGTTGAAAATCTGCACCACCTTCTTCCAAGCATTTTACGCACCTCCTCCGAATGCTACTAAATACATTTTGCAGTATGGGACTATTTCTAATTTCACTAATTTTATTTATAATTCTGTCTTGGAGATCTATATAATCTTGCACTGGTACTTGATAAATTGAATTTTTTAAAAAAGGCCGTAAATAGTAATCACACGGTGTAAGATCACAAGATCTTGGAGGAAATTCATGATCGCTGTTCAAACTAATTAAACGATTTCCAAACAATTCTTGTAACATATTCATTGTTTCCCCCGCTGTGTGAGCTCTAGCACCATCTTGTTGAAAGTATCCCAAAGCTAGTTCATCATCGCGAAGTTGATTAAAGAAAGGCAATAGTATTTTCTGTCGATATCTTTCTGCAGTCAAGGTACCATTAAATAAAATTGGACCAATAATCCTTCTTCTACTTAAAGCGCACCAAACACCAACTTTCTGAGGATGTAAAGGAGCTTCAACATAAAAGTTATTGGGCTTTGTATCACTCCACATTTTCATGTTTTGCGAGTTAATATATACACTAACATGAAACCATGCTTCGTCTGAAAAGAAAGTTTTGTCTAGGATATCATCATTAAAATTATTTGTAAACCATTCGCAAAATACTACTCGTCGCGGATAATCAATATCCAGGATTTGTTGCAAACAAGTTATACGATATGGGAATAACTGTAAATCTTCTTTTAAAACTTTATGGCAAGAACCAACTGACAACCCGGTTTGTTGAGCAAGAGTTCTTACTGAAGTTTTAGGGGCATCAGTCATTATTTCTCTAACATTCCCAATCACTTCTTCTGTCCGGACTTTAGGTCCCCCACCACCCTCTTGGCGTCCCACACTACCAGTTTGTCGAAAAACTGGAACAATTCTGATTAGTGTACACTGAAAAGTATTATAATCAAAAGCAAGGTTGGGAAATTCATCTCGAAATTCTTCCAAACAAGCTTGAATTGAATACTTCCACTGGCCATCGATCTTTTGACCATTTCGAAAATATGCTTCAAGCATGAATGCTTTGTGTACGTTAGTAAATACCATTTTCAAAATTAAAAAATATAAATTAGTATCTTCGATATTAGATTCTGACAATTTTTGACAGACAACAGTTGACATTTAATAATTATTAGAAATCAGATACTTAAGTAAAGATATACGATTTTTTGTTCAGAGCCCACTTGACTTCGAATGTTTCTGAACACCAGTTATAAGAGTTGGTGTATGTTAACCTAACCTATACCTATTTGTGTTTTACTTAAAATTTTCATTATTTTGATATATTTATTCGAAAAATTGGAAGAACTGGTTAAGGAAAACATAGTGCAAGGTGAGTTATGTAATGTTGTATTTGTTTTATCATTTTGTTGCAATTTATGTTTCATCAAAGTCAGGTGTACTCAAATGAGTACATCAGGCGTTTCTGTAATAATAATTTCATGGTAGGTATACCTTTTTTAATGCTTTTCAATGGAAATACCGCCACATATTTTTTATGGTTCAGAACGGTTCGAAAGACTGGAAGAAGCTGTAGACGGACTGAATAATGAAGATAATCCTGACATTTCTCAGAATAGAAGCGATTATGTTCTAGCAATTATTCCTCCAGACCTCGGTGCAGAAACTGATGAGGAACATATCAATGATGACGACCTTAGAGATGATCTGTGCCTGCTGATGTTCCAGCTTTTATTGAGGTAGAAAGTGACGAGGATCGTGAAGATAATGTACCTTTAAGTGTTGTCAGGGTGAGTATTGTTAGAACTGGAGACGCATCTACCAGTAATCTACAATCCAATGTAAGATACGTATATGAGTATGGAACATTTGAAGAGCCCAAATTGGAACAAATAGAACCCCAGTATTCTACAGATGTTGGTATCTCAAACACACTTACTGAAGATTTCGAACAAATTCGAAATGACCTAAAAAATCTGAACCCTAGACAAATTTTTGAAAAATTATTTGATGAAAACGTTATACAGTTGATTGTTGATCAGTCACTACTATATGCTGGTCAAAAAAATAATCATATCTTTACCATTACGGCTGACGAAATACGTACTTTATTGGAATTTTACTACTGACTGGTTACCATAGCGTTCTTCAAGAGCGTATGTATTGGTCTAATGATGAAGATATGGGCATTGGGGCAGTGACAAGAGCTATGTCTAGAGACAGATATTTTCAAATAAAAAAATACCTACACCTGGCAGATAACAGCGCTATAGGAACCTCTAATGATTGTATGTATACAGTTCGGCCTTTGATGAACTTATTAGTAAACAATTTTTGTCAGTGGGGAATCTTTCATAAGAACCTGTCTATAGATGAATCCACGAAAAAATATTTTGGTGGTTACTCAGCTAAACTGTTTTTGAAAGGAAAACCTGTACGT
Source organism: Melolontha melolontha (assembly GCA_935421215.2). Classification (NCBI taxonomy): domain Eukaryota; kingdom Metazoa; phylum Arthropoda; class Insecta; order Coleoptera; family Scarabaeidae; genus Melolontha; species Melolontha melolontha. Next base: position 20,995,939 of record OW285243.1, on the reverse strand, counting down.
TTCGGGTACAGAAATTGGGTTCTCAGCAGTTCCTCAAGATATTCTTACGTGTTTGATATTTATTGTGGAAAGGAAGGTAATGGTAAACGAACAGTTCCTCTAGGCGCATCAAAGAACCATCAAAGCACATAGTATTTTTCGAGAATTATTTTTCAACTTATCCATTACTTGTAGCACTAAAGCGTATGGGTTTTAGGGCTACAGGTACTATTAGAGAAAATTGCACAAAACATTGTCCTTTGCAGTCCAACAAAGATTATTCAAAATACAATCGAGGAGCATACAAGTATCAATTTGATACAGTTAATGAAATTTTATGTGTTAAGTGGAAAGATAATAGTGCCTGCACAATGATAACTAATTATGACCATATTGAACCACTTAAAAATATAAACCGATGGTCCAAACAAGAAAAAAAGAAAACTGATGTAAACCAACCTCATCTCTTTGCAACATATAATAGTGGTATGGGAGGGGTTGATCTTCTTGGTCAATCAGTTTCGAATTACAGAATTATTATTAGAGGTGGTGGGTTTTATTTACATACATGATTGATATATCGTTAGTGAATGCATGGAGACTTCATCAAATAGCTTCTGAAAGTTTCATAGGTTTTTTGCAGTTTCGAAGAAATGTCACGAGGTCTTACTTACGTGAAAATGTTCAGTCAAGAAAAAGAGAACGACCAAGTTCTGTACCTGCAGGTTTAGCTACTGATTCTTTTAGTCACTTCCCAAACAAATTCCTACTCAACTTAGGTGTTGTCAGTGCAGTGCTAGGGTCCGTTGCCAGTGTGAAAAATGCCTAAAGACTTTATGCATTGAAAGGGACTGCTTTAAAACATTCCATAGCAAATAGTACATATTTAGTATTAGATACTGCACATTGTCCTGTTGTACTCGTTTGAGTACACCCCCTTGAAATTATTCTAAATATATTTTTTTGAGTAATATGTGCATTTTTTGTCTTATAAAGGTTCTTTTAAACTCCAATATGAATATTGTGGAGTTTGATTCACCCAATTAAATTTAGGCGTTAACGGGTTAATTGGGATTGTGTGATGCTGGAAGAAGCCCAATAATATACTTGCACACTCTCAGAAAGTGATACGAGTAAACATTTCTGAACAGAACTATATTTTCTTTAAAATTGTGTGGTATCAGTTTTACTACACTGCAAGGGCACCTGGCCTAAAAAGTCAAGAGTAGAATTCAGTACCCGGGTAGGAAATATTTTCAATTCGTTAAGAAATGCAGTAGACTAAAGCAAATAAAACAGAAAATATAGAGCAAAGTTCATTGTTTTTCCCTTAAGAAACAATATTGCTTTTATTTTTTGTTTTATTATATAATTGACTATTATATAATTCCGTTATTTTTGTTTTTTATTTCCCTTTATTTCTCGTCTGTTTTTAAATCCTTACTTGAGAAAATATATGTAAGGAGAACTTCAGTGATGGTATAGAACTATAAATCAATATCATAAAGTGGATATTGAAGAAAGTTTTAAGTAATCGAATGAGAAATTAATTTACTTACACAAATCACTATTTTATGACCGGAGGCAGAATTACTTCCAACATACTATTTGAGAATTTCATTGTTGTTAATTCAATATTCCTAAGCTATTATTTAGTATTTAATAACTAGTTTTATTTGAAAATTACGAATATTGCTAGACTTTAGCCATGTACGTCATTACCAACTTTGAATTCCGCCTTTCATATTCCGGTTAAAGTTTGTGAACTGTAATCTTGTTTACCTAATGTTACTTTTCGTGTTTTTCGACTATAGTGCTTAACTTAAACGTAATTAATAATTTTCTAATTTCATTACTAAAATTATTTACGGTTTTGTAGATTTTAAAAGCCTATTACTTTACGTTTCTTAATTACATCACAATTTTAAATCATTAATTAAACAGGGTTAGTTAAAAGTATGGAGACGGCGATTTATTGTCGTTAATATTCATTTTAGGGATTTATGTTCAATGTAAAAGTTTGTTAGGATATTTTGATCTACATTTGAGAATATTTGAATTTTTTTTCTTCAATTGTTTTTTAGTTACGCCTGTCCGCGCATTTTTTTTTAAATGGGAACTAGTAAATTTTACTCTACCATTCGATAAAGATTTTTTTTCTCTTTACAATAATATTTTTGTTTTTAAATTAATTTTAATTAATGAATTAAATTAATTTTAATAACTTTTTTACAAGAAAAAGCCGGTTCATATGTTTAACAGATGTTCGGTACATCGCAGATAGACAGAAGCGTAGCGATAAACAAACTTGAGCGACATAATTTTATCAGTGGTTATTGTGTACGTCAAATCTTTGACAGAAATAATTCATTTGTGCAATTTGTTGCTGTTAATATTAACAATGGCGAGTTTAAGTGAACATGAACGAATTGAAATACTTATGATGTTGGGTATGGAGATAGACGCAGAAGTTTACAAGACGTTAGTAATTTATTTAATGATACGCATCCAAATAGAAATCCAATTTCTAAATCTGTTGTTGGTAAAACTTTAAGACGCTTTGAACAAACGGGTAGCGTTAAAGATTTGCCAAGGAGTGCTAGAACTAGAACAGCAAAAAGCGATGATAACAAACTGGATATTTTATTGGCTGTATCTGAATATCCCCATTTATCAACCAATCAATTAGCGGCCAATTTCAATATTTCACAGTCATCGATCGTGTCGTTTTTAAAAAGTGAAAAGTATAAACCTTATAAGGTACAGCTTGTACACGAGTTAACGGAAGATGATTTTGATAGGAGATTACAATTTTCTGAAGAAATGTTAAATATTTGCAATAATAATGAAAATTTTGTCAACAATATTCTTTTCTCAGACGAAGCTACTTTTTGCCTTACCGGTGAAGTAAACAGACATAACTGCAGATACTGGTCATCGGAAAATCCCTCTTGGTTTTTGGAGCACCATACGCAGTACCCCCAAAAGGTTAATGTTTGGGTTGGCATTCTAGGCGGTCATATTATCGGTCCCTTTTTCATCAATGGCAATTTAACTTCGGCTCTGTATTTGCAGTTATTGCAAAATTAAATAATACCTGCTAGTGCTACGCTCTATCCTCATGAAAACAATGAACACCTGCCCAATGACAGTATCTGGTTCCAACAAGATGGCGCCCCACCACATTATGGTGTAAATGTTCGTCAATATCTGGACAACGTTTTGTCCCACAGATGGATTGGAAGACGAGCAACCATTGAATGGCCAGCCCGTTCGCCAGATTTAAGTCCTGTAGATTTTTTTCTTTGGGGATACGTAAAAAACAAGGTTTACAAAGAAAAGCCCGATAACGTAGAAGATTTACAAATCCGAATTACCAGAATGATACAAGAAATTCCCCGAGATTTTTTACTAATTAAATTCAAATTACTAATGGACGACAATTTGAACACTTACTTTAATTTACTTTGTTATTAATTTGTTTAATTTTTCTTGTAAAAGAGTTATTAAATTGAATTTAAAAAAAACAAAAATATTTTTGTAAAGAGAAAAAAAATCTCTATCGAATGGTAGAGTAAAATTTACTAGTTCCCATTTTAAAAAAATGCGCGGACAGGCGTAACTAAAAAACAATTGAAGAAAAAAAAATTCGAATATTCTCAAATGTAGATCAAAATATCCTAACAAACTTTTGTATTGAACATAAATCCCTAAAATGAATATTAACGACAATAAATCGCCGTCTCCATACTTTTAACTAACCCTGTATATCTCGATCAAAAACTTTGCCAGTTTCTACAATTGTTCATGGTATCATATATATTATATGTACCGACATACTTAAACCGAATAAATCAGATCACAATTCGAAAGCTACAAACCTGTATCTATTATTAAACATGTTGGGGTGATATACTAATCTTGATCCAAAATTGGTGGAGACTGTGGCTTGTAATCTGAAACAGAAATAAGAAAAACACCCTAACCACAATATATATCAATAAATACTATATACGTCTTTCGGCAACTAAGTGGACATCTTCAGTAGAATAACCTTAAAAACTGAAAAATGTTAAACGTAGCGTTTTTGGCTAAGGTAAACCTTAGAAGATATGCTCTTCACCAAATCGCCAGTGGGATAACACTAAATTCCTAACATCGAAATAACACTTATATACTACTTAAACCTAGCGTGAAATTTAGGGAACCGTGAAGCGTGAATACATGAAGCGTAAAAATAAAATATCATTTGATGTCAGTTCATTGTTCCCTTCTGTACCTATTCCTGAAACACTGAAATATTTAGACAGTTTATTGCTTAAAAACAATATTGAACGCGAGAAATTAAATGAATACTTGAGGTTGACAACTTTATGCATGTCTCAGAACTGCTTTCAAATTGAAGGAAACTTCTTTGAACTGCGGCATGGCACAACAATGGGCAACTGCTTGTCTCCATTTATGGCGAACTTGTTTATCAGTCATTTTGGGATAGAATTTAAGAGATCATCTAAATATTTCCCTAAAGTATGGATTAGGTATGTCGATGATATTTTCGCGGTTTTTAATACCAAGTTGTGTAATTTGGACGATTTTTTAATAGAATTAAATTCGAAATTCCCTACAATTAAATTCACTATAGAACAAGAAAACAATGAACAAATACCATTTTTAGATGTTTTGGTAATTAAGAATAATAATAACTTAGAAATAGATATTTACCGAAAAGACACCAATGTGAACAAGTTTATAACCGCGGATTCAAATCACAGTTTCCAACAAAAGATGGCTTCCTTTAATTTTCTTATCCATCGGTTGTTAAGTTTCCCGCTTACAAAAGATAGATATAAAAAAGAACTTGGATTAATCAGAAGCATCGCTGCATACAATGGTTTCGATTCGAAGATGATAACCAACCTAATTAAGCACATAGTTTTAGGAAACTTATTTATGATACCACGAGCTTACTACCTCAAAAAGACCTAGGTGAGAAATTTGTTTGTTTACCGTACCATTTAGGCTCTAGAAATCTGAACGCTATCTTCAAAAACCATTCTCTTCCAATAGCGTTTAAATCATGTAACTCATTAAAATCACTTTTAGGTAACACCAAGGACAAAATTGAGGTAGAACATAAATCTGGTATATATGAAATAAATTGTAACGATTGGAGCCAAAAATATATCGGCCAAACTAGACGTTCAATTTCAACACGTTACATGGAACATATTTCCCACTTTGGATTCAACAGACCCGAATAATCTAGCGTTGCCCGACATATTTTGGACACAGGTCATTCTGTGCCGGCAAATAACCATAGGTTGATTAAAACTGTTAATAATTATAGAGAATTAGATAGTTATGAAAGTATTTATATATATAGAAATAAGAATAAATTAATGAATTCTGACAATGGACCAATCCCTCAGTCCAGTTTGTATGCCTTATTGTGACAATAACATTTTTTTACGCTTCATGCGTTCACGCTTCACAGTTCCCTAAATTTCACGCTAGGTTTAAGTAGTATATAAGTGTTCTTTCGATGTTAGGAATTTAGTGTTATCCCACTGGCGATTTGGGGAAGAGCATATCTTCTAAGGTTTACCTTAGCCAAAAACGCTACGTTTAACATTTTTCAGTTTTTAAGGTTATTCTACTGAAGATGGCAACTTAGTTGCCGAAACACGTATACAGTATTTATTGATATATATTGTGGTTAGGGTGTTTTTCTTATTTCTGTTTCGTACTAATCTCGGCTTATTAAAAGCGTATTGGTTGAGAAATGTATTGCTTGACGTCGTAACGGGAAATTTTGTGTTATCTAGATTGTACGAATTATACCTACAAGCAATAATAACTAAGGTTTACGTTAATGTCGTAAAGATCTAATCTTAACTAATAAATAATCAAATGTCATTACTACTTAGGTATTAGTAGGTATCACAAACCTAAGTATGCAGTTCCGTCTGGTCTTGTATTAGAGTAATAAAATTTATTATACATATCTAAGAAAGAAGATCTTAACAATGAATATCCAACTTAAAGCCTTTGTTCACTAATGGACTTTTTATGCATATTTAGGAATCGTGAGCTTATTATACATATTTACTTAACAATGGCTAATATTAAGGGTCTATTGAAATTATCCCAAGCAATACAAAAAAGGTGTGATGTATAGGACAATAAATCAATTTGGATTATTAGTAATCCCAGGTAATAAATAGATTCGCAGGTGTACAGGATATCGATTTTTTAGAATTTGAAGAAAGTCTTGCAACTTGTATGTGCTAATAAAAATATATTATACATTGGGTTACTACGTTGAATATTTATAAAATTGGAAATGTTAATGTATGAACTCTATATCCTAACTCTACTTATATTTTTAAAAACCTGGCGTGAAGAACACAAATACAGGTTCACTATTAATATTTTTGTGAACGTGTCCGAAAATATCTCTCCCCAGAGACGTAGATACGTATTTCACCTTTCTACAGGCTCATCGGTACGCCCCTGCTGGAGAAAGAATATTTCCAGACAAATTCACAAAAAAGAAGCACATCACCACATCACCGTAATTATCCAGACCGGGCGTAGAAGTAAATTCAGCGCTGCCAGTTGTCAGACAGCCGAAGTACCTCGCCCCGTCCACATAACCAATGTGAAGTACCGACACCTTTCCAAAGGTGGCACAGTCATCCCTCTAGAGACTGCATTTTGTTTGTGTCTTCACTCATACTACGGACTAACCGCATGTGTAGTGTATCAGAATAATTGAAACATACATGAGTAGGTAAACCCCACCAGTTTTGTATAATACAATTATATTTAACAATAAGAAAATGTCTTAAATTAAAATATTATTAAAAGATATTAAATGTCTCCCCAACAAAATATTTGAATAAAATATTGGAATCGGTTATTGCAAATTAATTATTTCGCATCAGAGAAGATTTACATTTTGCTTTGAAATATGTAATGGAGGCAAGTTGTAAGGGTGATTTTCATAACACGCATTGCTTTGTAGAAAGTCTGTGAAAATACGAAGGTGGAAATTGTAGAAGTCAATTTCATAGCATATACTGTTTTTGAAAAAGTCTGTAAACATACTAAGGACTTTAATTTCACTAAAATAATAGGTATATTTCTTGAGAATCTCGGTTTTTGCATGGATTTTCAAAGAGAAACTTGTTAGAATGCCGAACGAAATGGTTTTCTCGAAATATCAGTTAATAAAATAATTTATTAATCCGTTTGATAAGGCTGAATCCCCGTCGCAGGGCAGAAACGAGTGGCCTCTAATGGGAAAATATTGCTGAATTACATCAAATCTACCAGAATATTTCAAGTAAAGATACGTTCTTATTAAAGTGTTATTTCTATTTTACCCAGGGCAATTATCACTGAAGAGGTGCAGTTTTTTCACACTCTCAGGTATATACTCTTTAATATATTGATAAAGAAACGAGCAAGCTTCATTTGGGCCTCTTTTAGCACAACTCTCGTGGAACCGCACGTCATCTTCACTGGTGTTAACATAAGTCTGGCTCGTTAGTTTGTAATTTTCAATAGTAACTCTCTCACCAAAGGTAAGTCCCTGGAACGCTACTGCATTTCGAAACAAAACAGCCAGTTTTCGTATTATTTATTTTGCGTTTCGTTTACACATAGCAATTTACATTTATTGTTTCTGGCGCAAATGAACAAATGCACATGTATGTAGGTTTATAAATGGATTGTTTTTTTACAGGAATAAACAATACGAATTCACATCGCGAATATAAATTGTTCAAGTGTTTCCTACTGTACAAAACTTTAAAACTAAAATGAGACGCTTGCACTGGTATACGACGGAATATAGTATAGTAGAATGCATTTGCTTCCGTTCAAACATTTTTACCCCTTAAAACACCACTATCTTGTATACAGGATTCGTTCACGTTGAAGAGAAAATTTTATATCAGAATTTGTTTCCATTGTCTTCGATATGGTTTGACCGCGTTGCACGTCCGCCGCATCGTCTGAAATAAATAGCACAGAATCCCGAAGGAGGAAACATGGCCGTCAGTTTTACCGGATATATTTTTCGGGGACGAATGGACGACACGGTTTCATTTTATTTACTTTCGAGATGTGATTGTTGCCAACGTTTATACATCTGTCCTTTGATGAATGCGCGTTCGGTCGCGTGCACACAATTGGATCGGGCGAATTTATCGTTGAACAAAAGAGGAAACGGTTTATATTTATTCTCGATCACTTGGTAACGATATATATATTTAATGTCGATTTCGGTTTTGTGAATCTACAAACATACAGAAATAATAAATATCGTGAAACCGTAGTACGAATGTAGTGAAATGTTAATGCATTATATTCCTTTAGATTTGCCCATGACGTTAGTATGAGAAACGGTTTGTTTTAAATGGAATTACGTCATTATGTTCTGAATAATCTTGTATTGTTAATTAAACTTACTGTTGCAAAAACAGAATTTGGTTGTCTTAAAAATAGCATAAAAATTAAAAATGAAGAGATGCATTCTTGGGTATCATATATTTAGCAGGAAAAAAGGTATGTTAACTTAGAATTGAAAGTACAAATCATTTATTAAATTTTCGATTTTTTCTTGTATATCATGGTCTATTAATTTTAATTTCAGACGGTGTTAAATATTTTTCAAACTGTTTCATATCTTGGAGGAAGTTTTAATTCACTTTGATTTAAATCAATTTTTTTTCTGGTGGAGAATTTTAGGGTAGGAATTGGAACTGTTAAATAATGATAACATTTGCAGAAGACACAAAAATTGTAACAAAATGACATAAACTTGATGTCTTATGTATAATAATTCAACTTCGTTCATTTGTGACTAGGTTGATAATTTTATTTGTAATTAAAGGTATTTTACGTAGAAAATACTCTTGCCTTTCAAAGTATTGTATTATTGGGAAGTATTTTTTGCAAACTTTAAAATTATTAAGGTAGTAACAACTGTTACGGTCGAGAAATCATTTCGAGATCATGCTGGAATTTTTAATCCATTTACTTCATTATTAACCTCTTCAAGTCAATTTGGTCCTCCTATTTTTCAACATGTACGTTATATTCTATATTATTTAACTGTATTGTTAATTATCGTGCAACTTAAGCCTTTCCAAACGTTTATTCCTTCCAAATTTTATTCACGTTCTAATATTTTGGCCGACCCTATATTTCCGAATGATGTTGCATTCACGACAAGGTATGCGCCATCTGTTTTTATTTAATGCATAGTCTCGAGTGCAGTACCTTCTGTTGTACTCAGTTTTGGTTCCTTTTATTGATTGATTTATTGTAGTAATCCTTTTCGAAATTCGTGCATCTAATTTAGGGTCTATTCGTCTTTTAACTCATTCAATTCAATTAATTTTACGTTATTTAATTTCTCTCGCTCGGAACGCCATCTCTCTATACTTTTGCTTTACACTAACTTTTGCAGTATCCTAGTTTTTCGTTCGGTCAAATTTTATGTATCTTAAATCTTCAATTAGGGAGATTTAATTAACCCTCTGACGTTTTTGGCTTTGCTGTTCACTCCTGCATCTGTTTTGTATTTTATTGGAAATTAATTTCCCTTCTTTCAAAAATTGCCGTTCACCGATCACACTGATGACGTAGATCGATATTGTAACGATGCATCTCCTTTGTGTGTCGCCGGACACTTGTACTTAAGTCATTGAAGCGCTTACTCGTGATATCACTTGTGTGGTGAATCTTTTATCTGCGGTAAGGATTTATTATTTCACTTAATATTTGTCTAATTTGTTCAATTAACCTTTCAGGATTCTGATTACGATATTACTTTCGTATTTATCTTCAAAATTCCCGAGATTACTCCAGATTTATCTGCCTGCGTTTGGCATCATCGTGTAATCTTTGTGACCGGCAAGTAGGGCTGGACAAATTTGCCTAATCACCGAGACGCTGCTTTTGCTTTAGCGACTAATTGGAGGTGATACCGTTGTTTTGGCTACCTTCCTCTACGTTGGACTCTTAAATTCCTGCGAGACCTCATTCTTGGGTTGGAGAAATTTCACCACGTGCAAAATGGCGTCTAAGATGGCGTGCTAGCGATATGCCCGTGCAAACCCTAGGAGGAGAATATTACAGTTGAGATTTCATAAGAGGACGATAAATTTTAGAGAGATTTATTTCTGAAGTAGGTGTAGAAATCCTTAATCTTTTATTTGGAACTTAACTAAATTGTAGCTTACATTTTATTATATTTAATTCAAATCAAGCCGATTGCTCATTAGAAAGGCACGTATTCTAGTGATTTGATTAGCATAACTTCATAAGATCTCTTAGAAGAGCTTATTTTTTTAAATTTATTCACTTTTGGTTAAATTCTCAGGGTTAAACGTGCTAGCCTTTAGTAGATGCTCTCCGATAGACTTAAGATCCTCCGGGGTTCAAGCCTTTGAGTGAATACTAACTTAGTCTGACCGTCAGCTTCTCTGGCTGTCAACTGTGTCGTTTATTGAGCCTTATATCGTGGCAGGATCCATCAGATCGGCCCATGTTTGGATGTTTCGATACTTGTAGATCGGAGCACTGTTCTAAACTTCTTTAGCGTAACATATTTGTAAACAATCTGTACAGAACCATCTAATTACGTTTACTTATTTGGCGTTCTATATTTACCACTGTTATTTAGATACCTTTCTGTCGAAAATTTATTAATATTTTACTCACCTGTTCATACAGGGGGTTTTATCAGAATCAGTTTATCTGGGTGTCAATCTCTTTATTATTAAAAATTCAATCTCTAACTTACTTTTTTTTTAATTTTGTTTGGAGATTCCTAATTCAACATTAAAGGAGTTCTCCCTATATATTATTCACTCTTACTCAACTTTTCATTCGCGCAAACGACGTATGGGTAAAGAAGCCTAAAGTTAATTTTGCTTGGATTCTGGGATATTGATTACCTGGGTAGACTTATTTGTTTTAAGATTAAATATAATAGATATTGCAATTTAACCTCGCTAGATATACAGGGGGTTTTATTTTTCTGAAGTCTTGAACTTTTCACTAAATTTTATAGATCTATGCCCTATGGCAATAAGCTTTTAAACTCCTAGATATTTAACTATCTCAATTTTTGTATATTTGCCAGGCTATGAATTTGATCTGTATTTAATTTATATTATTTACATACGACTATATGACGTCACGTTTGGTATAATAAATCTTGTTATTGTTGTTAATTTTGGCTTTGTTCTTCACCCTTCCCTCAAGTGGTGAGTCTGGCAAGGTTACTAAGGTGGTTTTGTTATCAAGTATAAGGGGGCTGTCCCTCTGGTGTAATTTGGAGCTACCAGGTCCCGCCTGCTTCCGTTTTAGTAGAATCTCTGCAGGTGTAAAACGGTGGCGCCTTATCCAACATACGCGACGTTGAATCCGCGACGCTTTCCATAATCATAGAGCTAGCCGGCAGAGTCCTTCCTGGGGACGTTGTACATCAGGTAGGTTCAGACCAAAGAGGGTGTGTGGCAGAACATCGAGCGACCATCTTACTTCTTCCTTAATTTTATTTTGCGTCGTGTTGGTAGTACAACATTGTTCTATGCCATAGCAATGCGCTCGCTCAAGTGACCTATTTTTCAGCAATTCTTAACTTCCAATGACATATCTACACTTTACCCGTAGAATTAATTTCGGCAGTCTCCTGTGGATGAAATTTTGGCATAATTGAGGAGGTTAATGCTTGATTTTTGAATGCTTGAGCAAATCCAAGGACTGTTTTACTAACAGTGTGAACGAAGTTCCCAGCTATATTGTGCACGACTGCGGCTCGGAGGCCATCTCCAACTATAGACTTATATAAATATGATTGATATGATGAAATATGAGTAATTTTGTCAAATTCTTTGACACACCACTTTGTAATCATATTTACGGCTCCATCAAGAGTTACATTACTTCAGCGCACTATGATTTCATGGCTAAACGATCAATGATAACAAATTTAAGCTATTTTTGTAAGTATACTACACAAGCTATAGACAATCACGGACAAGTCGACATAATGAACACTGATTTCCAAAAACTTGGGACCAAATTGATCATCATATTTTATTATTTAAACCTGAGACTATGAGCTTGTCTTTGCCATTAATTAAACTTTTCAGATCTCATTTATTTGGCAGAAAATAATACGTCGAATATCTTACTATTAAATCTGAAAATTTTGTCAAGCTTGATCTAATTTTGTTTCTGGTATTTATTAATGATATTGCTTATATTAATATAATTGAATGCTAAAAGCTGTTATTGCTGGCCATTTAAAGATATTCTGTGAAATTAAGTTTCTAGAGGACTGTTTTCGGCTGCAAAATAGTCTATCAGCAGTTAAGGTCTAGTGTAGAAGTAACCTACTTATCGTTGAACATTTATAAACGTAGAGAATATAGCACATTTCAACTTCGTTGTAAACAACACCGATCTTAGTCGTTATCAGAGCGCCAATAATTTTGGAATTAACTAACCTTTGATTATAAGTTAATGTTCGTTGAATATATTAATTCCATGGTTAAAGGCGCATAATATATGGTTTTAGATACAGAAACTATAATATGCTTGTTTAATTTGGTACCCGATATACAAAATACGCATCGTCAATATTGACCGTGTCCAGCTACGTTTTCTGAAGTATAGCAAACGCCAATTAAGTTAGCGCGAGGAGGGGTAAGTTCGCGCAGGATTAGAAGTAGTGGGGAGATTTATATTTGGTTTTACATCAAATGTCAGATAATTCTAACCTCTCAACGTGTATCACTTATGATCCCCTAAGACATTATGTTCCGTCAAACGTCAATGACAAATGTATTCTGACAATCACTTGAGTAGTGAGGGTGGACGTCTTTAAAAACGGCTTCTGCGCACCCCCTCCTCGCGCCAACTTAATTGGCGATTGCTATACATCATGTATTTGTGTCACGGAATGTATTTGCATGGAGTTCGGACTATTGTTCAATGTTATTAAGGTTTGGAATGATATAAATACATGTATTATGATACTAGTTAGAGTAGGTATAGGATGGGTCCTAGATCGCTACCTTGTGGCACCCTTGCCTTAATTTATTTTAATTCAGTATATTCTTCTTCTGTTTTACTGTCAGTTATATAGGATTCCAATAATTGAATTGAATATTTGTGTAGAAGACGAGCCGGTTGTGCTAAACTTTGTAAAAAACCTGCGCGACATCAAAGGAGATTCTTGAGCAGGGATTTTTTTGTTTACTAATGATTTTTCAACTATGTTGATTATTCTGTGGGCCTGGTCTATGTTCGAGTGGCTCTCTCTCTAAAGCTAAACTGATGACTTGATATTAGATATTTTTTTCAATGATGTTTTTAAACGTTTCTGAAATATTTTTTCAAACAACTTTGATAGCATAAACCAGCAATGCACTTACCGCGGCCCGCGGTATGTGCATATAATATCAATTTTAATATGTATAAACTAGGCCCCAGTAAAAAACGTAGTTGTATGGTTGAAGATGAAAATCGACAGTTTCAAGATATTTGGAACGAAAAATACTTTTTTATTTCATCGCATAACAAAAGTGTCTATTTAATATGCAAGAGTAGTGTTTCTATTCCTAAGGAATATAATGTGAAAAGGCATTATGCAACCCAGCATCATACTTTTACCAAATTAACCGGTGAAAATCGAACGCAAAAAATTTCCACTTTACAAAGGAAACTAATAGGCCAGCAAGCTATGTTTACAAACCCAACTCAAGATGCTGAAACAGTTACTGACGCTAGCTTTGAAATATCTCGAATAATAGCGAAAACTTGTCGGCCTTTTAAAGATGGTGAGTTTGTTAAGCAGTGTTTAGATATCGCCGAAAAAAAATGTGTCCGAAAGATGCAAAGAGGTTTGAAAAAATTCAACTAAATCGGATGACTGTTCAAAGAAGACTTACCACATTAGCAGCTAATATAGAAGAGCAATTAACTACGAAATCGAAAAGTTTTGAGTATTTTTCTATAGCACTCGACGAATCTACAGATATAAGTTCCACTGCTCAACTCTTAATATTTTTACGAGGTGTAACGCAAAATTTTGAAGTGAGTGAAGAACTGATTGGTATGAGTTCTTTGACAAGTCAAACCAAGGGGAGTGGCATTCTCAAAGCTCTTCTGGAAAAATGTTCTATAATTGATTTGAATTTAACAAAATTATCTGGAATTACGACTGACGGAGCACCTTCAATGGTTGGAAGTAAATCTGGGATATTAACTATATTAAAAGAGTATTTACAAACTAAAAACATAGATACCAAGGAATTAATGCAGTTTCATTGCATTATACATTGTTCAAAATTATTGGGATTTGAAAATGTGATGAAAGTTGTAGTACCTACTGTAAACTTTATAAAATCACGAGGTCTCAATCACCGACAATTCACACGATTTCTCGAGGATATTGAAAGCGAATATGGTGATCTCCTGTTTTACACTGAAGTAAGGTGGCTAAGTCGTGGGTTGTCACTAGAGTGGTTGCTTAACTTGACTGAAGAAATCAAAATATTTCTGGAGGAAAAGAAAAAGGTCGTCTCCGAGCTCGACAACACTGATTGGGTGTGTGACTTAGCGTTTCTTGTAGACATCACAAATCACTTGAATGTCTTAAATACGCGACTCCAAGGAAAAGATCAATTGATTTCGCAGTTATACTCTCATGTTTCGTCCTTTCAATGCAAATTGAGTCTATTCAGAACACAAATCAGACCAGCTAATTACAGCCATTTTCCGAACAACAAAAAAATTATGGAGAAATTCAATAAAACTGATGTCAATTTCGCTTATGTTGAAAAAATTGATATTTTAATACAAGCTTTTCATGATCGTTTTCTAGACTTCAAAAAAGTTAAACCTCTATTAGACATTTTCAGCAATCCTTTCAACATTTCACCCGAAAATGCACCGGAATCAATACAGCTGGGATTGATAGACATGCAAAATGATGATAATTTACGAAACAAGTTTAGTGAAGGTAATTTACTCAACTTTTACCGTTGCGTTGACAAAACCGCTTATAAAGAGTTGCGAATAAATGCATTGAAATGCGCAAGCTTATTTGGATGGACGTATATTTGTGAGCAAACGTTTTCAGTGATGAAACTTAACAAAACAAAAAATCGAAACCGTCTGGCAAATGAAAATATGGAAGCAATTTTACGTGTGGCGACAAGTAATGTGGAGCCAAACATAAACAAAATTGTTAGGTCAATGCAATGTCATACATGAAAATAATAAAACATGAAATATTACAATTATATTATAATTATAATTACAACAAACATTTTTGAATGTTCTTTTATTTTTATCATTTGTAGTAATTCATACTATTTAAAAATAAAAATATTTGTGTTAATAAGTATTTTTTGTAGTGCCCGTCCTTGGCTTATAACTTTCCCGAGCGGCCCCTGTTCCCTATAAGTCTGTGCATCCCTGGCCTAAACAGTAGAAGAATTATGTTTAATCGTATGATTAAACATCATTAGGGACTTTGTCCGGTTTATGGATCATAATAACTTCAGCTACTTTTCACAACCTAGGAACATAACTTAATCTGAATGATTAATAAGATGTAAAAGTTTTATTATGACCTTCTTTGGTTATTATATTACTTCTCCTTTAATTAAGTCAAAGCCGAAACCTTTCCGTGGGTTAATTTTTGTTCTTATTTCTTTTGCTATTTCCTTTGGAGAGGTTGGCTTAATCTTTATTATCTCAATCTGGGAAATTCCCATCCTGCAGTTCTTCTCGTCGCTGGGTTAAAAGGTATTTTCAATGTGCTCTGCAAACCTGATAGTTTTCTGGATATTGTTTTTAGCCCAGCTGCCATCTGCATTCTTGAATGAAGGGTTCTGCACTGTCGGTCTTTTAAATTTTAATCACTTAGTGGTCATCCAGAGGGAATTACATAAAAGTAGATTATCTAAATATCTTAAATGGTATTGGTGAAGTGGACTTTTTAGATACATATTTACACTCCAAACATCTTCCAATAAAATCTTCTGCCGAAAAATATGTTGTCTACTACTACCTGAATTAATATGTGTGAAACATTTAAAATCTGGGAAAGTATTGTTCGAAGTCTCGAATTTTAATTAACCCATAACCGACGCGGCCGGAAATTTTAACACTCAATGCGTTGCGGTGTCCCTGGGACTCCAATATAAAAATACCGTGTTTTTATCGTAATTTTAATGTAAAATAGTTTTTCTTGTATAAATAATCAAAGACATGAAAGAGGACAAAACTTTATATTTACTAGTAATAAACAAGACAAAAAAGTATAAAGAAACAAAAACTTTTTTATTAGAAATAGACGTAGTGTTTCTTTGATCTTTATTTTACAAAAAAAAATAGTAAAATATAGTAATTTTTCGTATTGAAAACATGTATCGCAAGGTGTAAACTGCTAAAAAAGAGAATACATTTATTTCTAAATTAAAATTGCAAAAAATCGACAACGGCCTAAAACGGCATAGAGAAAAGCAATATTTAGGACTCTTCTAGGTTTTGAATGCATGAAATACACAATTTTTTAGAACATTGCAAACAAGTTGGTTGCTTGCATTCAACACATAAATAACCGGTTTTTCTTTTCAATTTTGGATCGCAAACAGAACAGTACTTCCTCTAGTTTCTAGGCAAAACGTCTTAAGCATCATTTGGTGCCTCATGTGTCATTTTCAAAATTCTGAATATACTGGCTTTTAGCTCTCTTGGTAAATTTGCGATTTGTGATCGTTCACGAAGTTGTGGTTCATACAATTGTTTGGCCAATAATTTAAGAAAATCGAGTCTATCTATTGGGGGATGATATATGCATTTACTGAACACATATCTACGATCCTGTAAAATATAGCCATAGACCAGCGTCGCGTTCATCTGCTACAGGAATACTTAGTGGTTTTTTCATCCACAGCATCAACTCCAGATTTAGTATTATTATAGAATGCATTAATTTCTGACAAGCCGTTATCATCCTGTTTGGATTGATGCATCGACGAAATAAGCACAATACATTTATTTTTCTTTGATACTCTGGAAATTAATGTTTTGTTTCTTGTGAAACCATATATTGTTGATCTCTCCTGTCTTAATTTAGAGGGTAGAAATTGTTGGGGTATTTCGGGATTGTTTTTTTCAAAGTTCCAACGTAAGTAAGATTATTTTTAAAATATAGTTTGTTATCTCTATTGAAGAGTACCAATTATCGAGTAATATTCCTATTGCTTCCATATATTGGCTTAGAAAGGCGAAAAGACGAAAGGCGCTTGCGTTGGTATAGAAAATCCTTTGACATCTTTTAAGGTATCAGTGCCTTTACCGCAATAAATATACGTAGTGTATATATAATGGGTGCGAGCATCAACTAAGCATTGGACTTTCAAACCATATTTTACGGATTTGCTTGGTAGATACATTTTAAATTTGCACCTGCCTCTTAAGCCGATCAGCATTTCACCAACAGTTGCATTGGCTCCCAAACATTAAGCTGCTTGTGAATTTTTATTAAATTTATCAAGGATATCTGAGATCCCAGCAGTAGGATCAGTATTTACTATTAGCATTCTCTCTTTCTGTGTATCAAATCTAAGGTAAGTCAATAAGACAGCGAACCTTTTTGGTGATATTACCACCCGAAAAGTTTCTCTTCCAGTCCCATCTGTTGAAAAGATTTATTCAATGGCCTCATTAAAAGCAGCAGTTAATAACAAGAGTAGGCCAGTAAGCCATTAATTTCAACAACGTTTGTGTCTCTGTATTCTGTGCGATTCTGATTGTATGCCTTTTTACGAAATTCTTGAATTTTTAAATTTGTATAATACACAATATCTAGTATATCTTGTAAGAAAATTCGCTGCCATGCTTTCAGCGCTTTAATTGTTGGTAAAGCGTTTTTATTTCCTGGCAACTTTAATATATTGTGGGCTGGCGTTCTTATATTTAGGCTAAGAAATAAGTAATTAAACTTCTAGTTTCAAAAATTCTTTTATTGTAAATACCACTACAATATTGTTTCGCCATACAAAGGCTTCATCACGTGGATGAATACTGGAATTCCACGAAACAATATTGTAGTGGTATTTACAATAAAAGAATTTTTGAAACTAGAAGGTTAATTACTTATTTCTTAGCGTTATAATACAGTTTCAACAAGTATCTCCTTCGTCAATTAACTATTATATTTAGGGTTGGTTCAGTGGCAGCCCATTTGTATCTGTTTTTACCGTAGAAATATTTTTTACCTGGATTACTTATACCACTGTCCTCTTCAGTTTCAATCACCTGCATCTCATCTTGGTCATCAGATTCATTGCCAGACAACTCACTCGCTGTTTCGTGATCACTTGCAATAGCATTTTCGATAGAAATGTTGTTCTCAAAATCGACTTCTTGGTCTGAAAACTCTATTTCACTTTCTTCAAACCATCTTAGCACATATTCCTCAAAGTTGGGATCTGTCACTTTAACTGTTTCCGCTTTAACTGACTCCGCAATGCCGGTTATGGGTTAAATAGTAGAAATAATGATTTTATTCCTTAATTTATTTTGACCAGTATAGTATAAAACATTATTTTATTTTGACCAGTATAGTATAAAACATTATTTTATTTTATTTTGAAGTACATGTCCATAAAATTAAATTAAAATTATTTAATCAAAACATAAACTTCATTCATGCGTAAGTAATACTTTTATTTACACTCATTCGTACTTGCTATCATGTGCTTTTAAAACATAATACTACAATGCATACCAGATACTGTAGTAAATTGAAGGCACCGTTCGTGCGTGTAAATCACGTAATGTGGTTTTGATATTAAATTTTTGTAATAACTCACGCTCTAAATAACTTCAAAAGACGCGCTTTCATTCGATATTAACAAGCTCGTGAAGTATATTATTAATAAGTAACTTTGAAATACAACGTGTTTGAATATATAAGGTGAGCTTTGCTTAGAAGAATATACAATAACAAAATTAATATCAACATATTTACATAAATTCTTTTTACTCGAAATTAGTTCAAGCGAATTTATATTTCGCTTATATACTCGTAATAATTGAATGTATGGTAATTTATTGCTATACTGAATGTTAAAACCCTAGTAAAGACACTAAGGGCAATATTTATTAATTCTAAAAGAAAATATATTTTTAATTTATGTTATTGATTTTTCTAGTAAACCAAAATTATACCGATTGTATTATTTATTATATAAACTAGCTAGCATCTTCTGACTGGCAGCAACTTTCATCAAGTACATATTATACTTCTAGGGTCTAAGACCTTCCTTGACCGGTTCTATTAGAGCAGTTTAACGTTCTCAACTTTCGGGTAATCTCACCATATTCATAGTAATACTTTCTCAAGATAATAATTAACCTATAAGATGATTTGTGCACATTCTCACATTGTACCTATTCTTCATCATCTATAACTAGTTTATCTAAAAACGAACCATTTGCTAACCACCCTTATTCTCTTCACTTAGTTTTGAAACGTACTCAGGTTTGTCATAATTTAGTCTTCCAGCAGTTCCTTTCATTGATATCTGTTTCGTCCTTAATATAATATATAAATTTTAATTTATTATTTAATTGAATTCACCTTGTCTAATTTTCCCAACCCACATATTCTCAATAATTTCTGTATTAAATGTAGGTGTAGGTTTCCGCGGTCGTTCTCTAGATATAGATCTCGGTTTCCGGGTTGGAACCGCAACGTTTCGTCCGCTGTTTCAAGGGACATCTTCAGGGCTGTACGTAGATGTTCGTCGTTTCGCAGTAGCTAGAAGAATGCTATGACAGAGACCGGCACAACTTATATAGGGGGGATCGGGTCAGACGGTGGCCTGCTATTGGCTGGGGACAATGAGCCAATGGCATGCGTTATATGGGCGTGGTAATTCTTAGTAGTGGTAGTGGTAATTCTTAGTAGAGTTCAGTAGAGTTTACCACGTTGGATGTAACGTATTGCCATCGTCTCTATTGAGATTGCGGGGATGTTTGTAAATTTCAATAGATTCACGGATTTTCCTAGGGAAATAATGCGATTCACGGAACAGAAGCTTGACATCTTTGAATAGAATTTGATGACCGGAGTTGAGTTTGTGTTCTGCCAGCGCTGAACCGGCTATATGTAACAGTCTAGTAGAACGTTCATGTTCGCACACACGCACACCAACCGGCCGCTTAGTTTCGCCAATGTACACACTGCCACACGGACGCGTAATGCGATACACTCCTTGTGCTTGGAGCGGAGATATTTTGTCTTTAACCGAGGGTAAGAGGTCCGAAACTGTGGAATGGGATCTGAAGACAGTTTTGATTTTAGTTCTATGTAGAACCTTTCCTATATGATCGGTGATACCTTGAATATACGGTAAGAAGACGGTGCTGATGTTAGGATCCGGTTCACTCCGAGGTTGGGGTTACGATGCCTCACTATAGTACGGTGTATGTCGTGGGCGTTATAATTATTCTGCAGTAGGGTGTTAGAAACATGCTTAAGTTCGGAGGGTAGTGCCCTAGGTTCTGAGATAGAAAACGCACGATGTACAAGAGTATTGATGACCGCTTGTTTGTGTGCCGGGTGATGATGGGAAAACCCGTTCAGATATCGGTCTGAATGAGTCGGTTTCCTGTAAACTGTGTGGCCCAGTTTGCCATTGATATTGCGGATCACTAAGACGTCTCAAAACGGGAGACTCCCGTCTGATTCCACCTCCATGGTAAAGTGAATGTCACGGTGCTGGTAGTTTAGAAAAAGTAAGAATTCATCTAAAGACTGCCGCCCATGCGGCCAGATGTCGAACGTATCGTCTACATATCTAAACCAACATTTAGGTTTTAAATGAAAGGAGCTTAAGACTTGTTGTTCGAACGCTTCCATAAAAATGTTAGCGACAACCGGGGATAAGGGGGAATCCATAGTGGCTCCCGACACTTGCTCATAGAACTTGTTTCGAAATTAGAAGTACGTGGAAGTAAGTATACTTCCTTAACGTTCTTTATTTCTATTTATTTCTATATTTACTTACTTAATCCTGTCAGCCATAATCCCTAAGGGCATCGATTAGTCTGAGGTTGAGGTTTGAGGTGTGGACTTACAAAAACTCGCTAAACTTCTTTCTGCATTTGACCAAACTTTTGAATTCAACCTGCCGCTTCTCCTCAGCCTTCCCCTTCCTCTCCTTCCTTCTGCTATTGCTTTATAAATCGATTTTATTCATTCTACTTATATGCTCATACCATCTTAATTAATTGAAATTCCTGTATTGCTGTCATTATGAAAGAGATGTTTATTTATCTCCTCAAGTTTTCTCCTTCTTCTTATTAGAAATTGTATTTCTGTGCTGTTCTATTTAGTTTCTCTGCTTCGTTAACTGTCAGCTCGCATTGTTCAAGGGGCCTTTCTTTAACTTTATAACGTCGAAAAAATGCAGAATGTCATTTCTGATCATTAAATATAACGTCCGCATCTAAAGAAGGATTAAAATAAAGTAATATTGCTTATATATACTTGCAAATAGTTCCTTCTTTAAATTAGTGTAAATTACATAATGTATATTGTCTCTTCCGTGGACTTTTTATAACAAATTGTAATCTACCCACAATTGTATCAAGACTTTTGCAGTAACCCTGTACTAAGTTCATTTTATTCACTTAAAATTATATAAACTGCATAGAGGGTTACAAAGTAGTGCTCTGAATGTAAAAGGCTTATCACATCAAATAATTTACCATGAGATACCGCTCATACCACACAAATCAAAGTATAAGTTATCGAAACACTTTTTAAGCTAAGAATACTTTAATATTTAGCATTAAACTGTTATCATTCTAAATTTAAGTAAAAACTAAAAGAACATCGACAAAAATACTATTAAAGTTAGATCTGCATTATCATTAACTCGTTTTCAATATGAAAGAACAGGTAAAAATGAACCCCTCATTTGCCATAACTAAGAAAGTACAGCGCGATAACCAATGAACCGTATTTTGCCCTCGTCCTTTATAAATTGCCACTCTAAATGCAAAGAAACCATCCACGATGAACTCTGAGAGCTCCGTTTTTAATCCGGGCCCAATTGCCGAGTTTCTCGGTCAGGACACACAGTTTCCTTGAAGTTTGCGCTCCCGACCTACTTTGGGAGTCGCCTAATTAAAATTACCTGTATCTTTTCTTCCTATGTCTGTTTATAATGATTCTATTTAAAAATGATTACCACATTTATGGAGCACTCTGTTACTCGACTACAATATGATATATACAGGCTAATTTTAAAAAAATAGTATATTTAATAATCCTAACAAAAACACGGTAAATATCAATGTGAGTTATTTGTACCAAAGCATCGAAGATGTACATATTTCGCTGACTAATTGAATGTGAAAATTACATTTACGTTTTAAACGAGAAGAGAAAATATGTTTTGATTTCCATATTCTTCAAAGTCAACTGGCATGTAAATCAATAGGTAATGTCTTTTTTTCAATCTTCTTAATTTTGGTGAACCCATTGGTATTCCTAAATCAATGTACAATGTCATAAAAGCAGTGGCGGCTCGGGGTGGTTCACATAGGGAGTGCATAATTTCAAAATTAAAAAGTGTAATACAAAAATGCTTACCCAATCCTTATAAATTTCACCGACGTACTGTTCCAGACAGGTACTGTTCATTGTAGAGTTTGTTTTGAGGGGATAGTAAATATTACACTACACAATTTAATTACATCTGACGATAAACGAAGTCCATTATACGTGTCGTTGACTTGCAGAACAGTTCTATCACTTTTTCATTAAAGTTTGGGAAATCATTTATACATTCTTTTTCACAAGATAACATAGTAACGGCATTTAATCTCTCTTCTTTCATTGTATTTCTCAGGAAAGTTTTTATTCTCTTCAGCCGTGAAAACTGGCGCTCCGCTTCGGACGTTGTCATTGGGATTGTAATGACAATTTTTAAAAGCGTAACAACTTCATTAAATGTGTCGCTTAATCCATCCAGCAGAAGACCTAGCAGACCTACAGCACCGACTTCTATATTTTGCCTAAATTTTTCTCTAGAATATAGAACGCTTAATTCAGTTCGTAGTCTGCTTTCATTGAGGCATGGATAAAATTTTACTGCTTCTTTAAGGCAATCTTCCGGAAATTTTTTTTGAAAAGAGGAGAACTTTTTAAAAGAAATTAAGTTTGCTAATATTAAGTGGCCTGTATACCGAAATCTAGTTTTTATTTCTAGCAAAATAATATCGCACCCTTCAACAGTTTCCCTCCTTCTTTGGCTACCATCAGTTACTCTTCACCGCTTTGATGGTTGAGGAGTCAGTTCTGGGTCATTTTGTTTAACCAACTGATTATCTGTGTCAGCGATTTTGGTTCGAATTTTTCCAATAGCGCATTCAAAATTATCTAAATTATTCTTGATTTTTAATGCATCTGTATTGACATTTTGTAATTGATTAAACAATATCTCAACATGTGGCATAATTTTATGAAAGAAAGTTAACCAATAGATAAAATTTTCCTCCTCTAAAATTCGCAAATTGGCACTAGCTTGATGAATGGTAGTTTGTAAACCAGCTTCTCCTTCGATTTGTTCTAGAGCTTCAGTTATTTCTTCTCGGTGCTCATATATTGTATTCACTGTCCTAGAATTGAAGTTCCATCTTATTTTTGAAGAACGAGGTAAGCTTTTTCTCTGAAGGAATTCTTCCAATCTTGCAGCTCGTTGTGGTGAAGTGGATAAAAATGTACATAATCCCGTCAGATTGGCAAAAAAAGTTCTGCAATTACTACTGCTCGATGTAGCATGTGACATAATTAGATTTGTCTGATGTGCATAACAATGTACAAAATTAGCCCTTGGATACTGGTCTTGGACATGTCTTTGCACGCCGTTAATAGCACCACCCATGACTGCTGCCCCATCATAGCTCTGTGCAATCAGTTTTTCTGGGTCATCAACAAGCAAACTAATTTCGTTAAGGATGGAGGCAGATAAAGAATTAGCATCATGTCCACTAGGCAGAAGAAATTTCCAAAATCTCTCAAAATCTCTCAAAAATCGACCGGTCTCGCGTTCACAATATATCTTAAAACAACCACCAACTGAAACTGATTGGACAGATCTGTGGTTTCATCAGCTATCACATATATGAAGTCGGTTGCTTTAATTTCACTGGCGACTTGTTCATGATACACGTTCAACATTGCATCAAGCAGCTCATTCTGTATCGTTTTTGATAATCCCTTAAAAACCGGTGCTGCTTCGATGTGATCTCTGAGCGATTTATCCAATTCTGCCGTAAAATTTGTCAATTCTCGAAAAATGCCCTTGTTATTCGACGTTTGCTGTTCATCATGACCCCGAAGTGCCAGTCAAACGCGCCACAAAATCTAATGCAATTTATTATTAAATTTAACACATGCCTATTTTTTGTTACCTTTTCATTGTGTTGTTGAATTGCTTTTATATATGATGAATTTAAAACATTCTGAATGTTATTTTTTCCTAACATTCTTAGACTAAATATATTTTTCAAATGCCCTTCGGAATTTTCATGTTTACTAATTTTAGCACTAAGATGAATTAAGTCTCTTATTCCGTTCTTTGACCAAGACGGTTCACCACCAAACAAAAGACACGGAAAACAAAACAAAGTATTTTTAATTTCACACCAACAAATCCAGTCATTTTACTGATAAATATTCATTTTGAATTTGCTTATAACGTCTTTACCTTTAACAGATTGTTTATTTTCTAAACATAGTTGAGGCATCGGCCGTTTAAGATTTTTTACTGTGATTTTTTCATTATTCGTTAAACGCGAAAACGAGTTGTTCTGTAAAAAAGATACCGTATTCATTGTAACAAACGCCCGAGAGCAGTCTGGTTCAGTTGCTCCAATGCTATGTATTATACGACATTGAAGTACGGCAAAATACAGTTCTCCCCACCATCAATGTAATGTTAATGCCTTATATAAGCAAGAGTAATGCTTTGCTCGTCAGTATATCTGTGACGACGCTTGGTGTATGTACGTTGTTAGCGGCCACTTTCCTCGTCAATAACTATGAATACATAATAAATAAATACTTTCACAGTTAGTCGCCGCTTGGTTTGGTTTGTTTCATAATTCGAGGGGGTGCAATTGCTCACTTGCTCTCATTAAAGAGCCGCCACTGCATAAAAATGAAACACCAAAAAGAAGTTACTACTTATAATTCTTAATATTTTACATTGTAAACGTTGAATGATTAGATTAGATTAGATTATTTGAGTTGACTACAGCTTTTTTAATTTAGCAATTTCGAAAACGATTTTGCTAAATATAGTTTCGGTTTAAGATATTAACCTCCTATTTGCAAGAGCCGCGTTCTTACCAGACCTTGACATTGGCATAGAACATGAATCGCGGTTTCCTCATGCTACATACTATTTCTTCTGTCAAGTACATATTATTCATATGTTTGGTGAGCCTACAATACCCCGCTAAAAGGTCCACTATCACTTTAACATATTTTCTGTCTCTATTCAGTAGGCCCTTTGTTAACTTTGTCAAATGTTTTTTAAGGAACTATTTTGCCTCTCTTTGGAGAGTTCTTCCACATTTTCCTAGATCTATTCTCGGATCACTTTTTCATGGCTGTTTTGATCATTGGTTTTACAATATTTGCACTGGTTCTATAAAAACTATAGACAAATCATGTTAAGCTAGTTCCATAGCTTTTTTATTAGACGTATAACCTTCGTGCCCTGAGAATCAAGCTCATGTCACTTTTATGCTACTACTAAACTCATTTATGGCACATACAAAATCTCAAACAAATCTAAATTTAACTAGCACTGAATCCAGTGCTTATAGCAGGGCTTAACTGTCGGAAAAAATGGCTACGATGTGATTCGTTCCCCTATATATATTAATTTCTCTAATTCAATGATGCAACGCGGCAAGTTCCGCTTGAAATACCTCAGTATCTTTATTTGGGCTCACTTAGATCATCAGCGTACCAGGTAAAGTCCGCCCGAACGGGTGGGCCTTCTTTCCAAGCCTCTTTATCTGGTATTACCATATTATATTTCTTATCAAGGTAAAATTTCTAAACCATGCCATCACTTGGCCTCCCTGTTATGGGACCTGTCTTGTGTTCTCCTATTAACTTGTGATGGTCAGTGCCGTAGACTTAGCCTATATATGTTTGGCCTTGCATTGGTCTGTAGGTTACCGACTTAGATTGTTCTTGTATATGAATATCTATAGATGTTAAATTCAGTAACACTTCCAGAGTAGCTGTAGAACTTGTTATCATGGCCCATGTGACACTTGCTACATACTAATCTTTGTGTGCCACTCTACCGCTTACTAATTCTTTCTTGCTTGGTGCTTGAACACCATTCGAATGCTCCATAGCTTATTATGGATCTAATACCCCGTTATACTGGTATATTGTTTATAAGAGCATCTCCATAATTCAATGGAAAAGCTAGGTAATATGGTTATAATTGTCACATTATCGGAAGGCATCTCGTTGAGATAATAGCGATTTTTTCCAAGCACCTAGTATATTTTCCTGATTCAGACAAGCATTTGGTTACTTTTTGAAATACTACTATGATAAAAAAAATATAGAGGATTCGAAAGTTTTTCTAAGTTGGTAGCATTGCCTTTAATTGTTCTTGTTGTGAGTAAACAAACGATTGGTTTTCTGTCGCCAAGAATTGGGATCAATTTATGGAAATCACGACAAAGGCTTCATGCTCAAAAATCGTTGACTGACAATTAGTAACATAGATAATACTGGTGTTTCATTTCATCTAAACAATTTTGATAGATCATTTGGATCTCAGACGCGTATTATCTTAATTGGGTCTAAAATTACTTATTTTTTTCGAGAAAGAACGTATTATTGACATATATGCAGAGATGATTTCTGACTACCAGTCTGTCATAAATAAAGGCCGGATTATATGCGCATAAATATGCAGATGTTTTAGCCTAAGTATGCACTTCCTTATGAAAAATATTCAGGTAAAAAAATAGGAAGAATGCTAGAAAATGGAAAATGCTAACTACAAGTTTATTTAGAATATTTTACAACATAATTAACTATGAAAATAATTAATTTACAATCACATATTTCTCAAAGTTTTCAACGCTTGTATGAAAACATGTATTTATATATTGAAAAGGTTCATTCTACGTCGACGCTTGTTATAGGAGCATATTTCAAATTAACAATATCATCTATTGTCAACTCAATATTTTCTACTGAATCACCACACAAAATTTTAGCAATGTACTTTAACTTTTTAAAATCCTCATTTTTTCCTGTTACACTTAAAAATGTTTCATAAACGGACTGCCCCACTCCTCCTTTAACATCAAAATATGACTTTTCAAATTTGTTTATTATTTCAACGCTCTCGATTAGCGACATAAATTGTTTTTCCAACTGCAATATAGAAGTGGAAATAAAACTGTAATTGGCTTTAATAAACGCCAACTGTTGAGGTATTGAAGAAGTCAGAAACCATTTTCGCTTAGTAAATACTTTAATTAGCAGTGTTAAGAAAGTATTTTTAAAGGCCCCATTACGAGTTCAGTTTTACAAACAACATCTAGCCGGTGTTCCGGTTAGATGTGCGGTAAGTCTACTGCAGCACACCAACTACAAATGTCACTCAGAACTTCCTTTGTTTGATCAAAAGGTTGGTTTGATTTAAGTTGCTTATTAAATTATCAACGTGTAATCTTTATTTTTTAAGTTAACTTTAAACTTCTGTTATTCCATTATTCGAGAACATATACCTATAAACTTTGTCAGGCATAATTCTCAGTTCTTTGTCTGCAACGGAAAAAAATTACCTTGATATCTCTATGCGTTCGGATAATATAGCTATGGAAACAAGATTCGTTTGTTTTCTAGCCACCCGGTATTCGTTGTGAAATAATCAAATAAATCAATGCCAAAATTCATTGTTGTTGTTTTCCAGATATGTTTCACGTAGTAAAGGAAAGTATAAAATTTCTTTTCTTGTGTTATTTATGTATGTATTACACGAAGCTACAGAACTTTGTAAATTGAAATGCAAGAGCAAGAAGCATATTTATATTTTACGGAAGCAACATATTTTCATGTGTATATGAAGAGTACGTTAGAAAAACCAGTATGTTTTTTCACGTTCTCTTGCTTTCTCGCGAAAAGAAAAAAAAGGAAATTTGTTTGGGTTTCCTTTCCTATTCCATTCAGAACGAAGTTTTTGCGACAATAACAGAAAGACTTCTGTTTTTGGCTAAAACATATTTCGTGTTTTGTCGGAGAAAATTCCGTCGGGATTATTAATTAACTATAGGAGCCCAGCACGAGTGCCGCTCCTGTGCGTAGTCATCATTGCATTTACCCTTATACGAAAATAAATGCTCGCTGTGTGCTCTCCCACAGGAAGTCATCGTTTCTAAAAGTCTTTTCTTTGAGTGTTTCCGGTGCAGAGAGAGTGGGAGATGTTGAAATATGATATTAATATGAATAAGAAGATATTTTACAAATACGTTTACGCACATTATTTTAATATTTCGGTTTGCATAAAATAAGTTTCGTTAAAATGCGCCAAAACGATGTTTTCAACTTTTTTGAATATATAATAAATTTAGAACGGGTAAAAAGGTGGTTTTTACGTAATTATTTTTCATTGCGTTAAAACAAGCTTCAAAACTTAGTCGACTTTCCAAAACAAATCTATTAATTAAACATTATCGTTTTTAATTTTGTTTTATTTCATGAAAAAGCGAACAAATCATCTCCAAATACATATATAATTGTTTCAGCCTTTACTTGATGAAATTCCATTATAACTACATATTATCAGGATAAAATAAAACAAATTTTTAATGAATTTCGCTTTTTAATTAACACTGTAACGGTCGTTTCGCTCCAACCTGAGCTTCATCAGACATATAACTAACTTATTTACAAATTTTTTTTTAACACAAGTATACGGTAACAAACACATGTTTTATTTTAAATAGTTGAAGGAATGGGTACTTTTTATTACTAAAATGTCTATTCACAAAACTTTCAACTACGGTTTATACAATACTGTTCTTAACATTATATTACAGGTAAAGAAATTCTATGGAAAAATACAATATGTGACTGTCTGAATATCAAATAAATAAATTGAGTAAGGGTGAATTATTTGTTTCTAATTGATCATTTAGGATCTTTATGAACCCTCAACCCCCAAAATTATATTCCCT
The DNA here is from genome assembly GCA_935421215.2 of Melolontha melolontha. NCBI lineage: Eukaryota > Metazoa > Arthropoda > Insecta > Coleoptera > Scarabaeidae > Melolontha > Melolontha melolontha. The sequence goes on along the minus strand of OW285243.1, from coordinate 20,966,608 downwards.
TATTAAATTATATAAAGAAAATTACCCGATTCGTCCGGTTGTTTCATATGTGACAGCTCCGTCCTGCAAACTCTCGAAAAGGCTTATAGATATCATTATTAAATATACAGGATTTAAACCTAAATTAAGCGTAAAAAACTCATATGTACTAGTAAACAAAATCAAAGGCTTTAATTTAACGTCTAACACAAAACTCATTTCCTTTGACGTTCAAAATTTATTCCCTAGTATCCCTCCAGAAAAAACGGTTATTTTAGTAAAAGATCTTCTCCATAAAAATAATGTAAATTCAATAATTATTAACGAAATTCTTGATTTACTAAACATATGCATAGAACAAATTACTTTCAATTTAATGAAAACATATACACTTGCAAAGAAGGTTTAAGCATGGGTAATCCCCTAAGTCCGTTATTAGCTGAGATTTTTATGGATCATCTTGAAAATTCTATTTAAAAAAATCCTCTTTTTCAAAATGTATTATTTTGGTACAGATATGTAGATGATATATTACTAGGTTTCATAGGAACAAATAGACAATTAAATTTATTATTTGATTATATTAATACATTGCATCACAATATTAAGTTTACAATGGAACAGGAAACAAATAATAGTTGTGATAACGCAATGCAGTTTGTGTGTATGCAAACAATCTCAATCAGGTCACAGCCTCGTTCCCGTAACGCAAGTGTAACGTGTGTTACAAATACGTCCTCGCTAACGCGAGTTGTTTGCAAACACAAACTACATGTCAGGGTTTGTATAATATTCCCTAAGTAGTACGAGGATGATCTGATGTATATATAACGAGAGTAATGCAAGGGACAGACATTCACATTCACATATTCAGTCTTAATCTAGAGTCAGATTCTTAATCAGAATCATGTCCTCTTTCATACTCTCTTTTGATAGACAGTAATAATATTAATGATAAGTATATCATAATGTATATAATCGTTATCCAGTTCTAAGTGTTAAATATTAATTATACGATGTTACCCAAACTTCGTGAGTGTCTTACTTTACCATAAGTCGCCCTACCTGTTATCCCGTGCGGCTACCCAACGGCCCACATCACATGGCGATTCTGCCTACCTACGGCTCAGGACCATTCTGCCAGTCAAGTAAGACTGCAGGGAACATGTAGGAAGCCGGAACGGACCAAGGAAGGAAAACCTACAGTGTAGCAGGTCAAAATCAAGAAATGGGCAATTACGCGACGAAGGAAGAGGTAATCATCGCTGGCAATGACGCCAACATAAAAAACAACGTAGACACCATCGACATCCTCGGCGTAGTGGCATTCGTGGGAGTTATGGTAATATTAACGTCCTGCTGCTGCTACGGTGTATACCGGCACGTGAACAAGAGGATGACGAAGGCCCTCTCCGCTCAGGTTCAACTGGAGTTCCACCGAAGCCAGGAGAAGGTCTAGTCTAACACCCATGTCCGCCCCCGACCAATTCACACAGATATACGAAGAAGTAAAGGTATTTTTTAGTAATTTAAGGAAAGACAATGTTAGTAATAAGAGTGATATTAACGTAATTAAGCGCAAACAAGCGCTAATAGACAATTTTAATCTTAGATTGTATGAAATAAGGGACAATTTTAATAAAGTAGCACATAGCTTAAGTACCCGGGAGGCAACTAAAAATTGTATTAAAGACATTACCGCGACGTTAGATGAGGCTACTGAAATTTTAAATAACAGATTAAGTAATTTAAATGTAACAATTGGCAACATGGCTGAGAAATTCGATTTACGGACTGCCTCAAGTTTATTACCTGTAATGAACGGTAAAGAAGAAGTAACTCTGCAACTTATAGATTCGATCGAATTATATGACGCTTTGTTAGATAACGCGGGAAAGGAAAGTTTAACCAAATACGTTCTAAAAACACGGTTATCCCCTAAAGCGAAATTAAGGTTACTCAAAACATACCCCAACAATGCCGCTTTAATTACAGACTTAAAACGCTATTTCATTACGAAAAAATCGGTCGCAGCATTAACGTCACAATTATACAATGCGAAACAGGGCGCGAAAACGATAAACGAATACGGCGAGACAGTAGAAGATCTGCTCGCGCAATTATCAATCACGCAAGCAGGCGATGACGACACGTTAGTAGATAAATTCCGTTCCGCAAATGAACAAATTGCAGTTAACACATTCGCAAATGGACTTCGCGACCCCAACATAAAATTATTAATAAAAGCTCGCAACCCTAGCACATTAACCGACGCGATTCAGGAGGCTTCAAACGAACAGATACTCAACCCCGCAAGCAATACAATTTATCATTTCTCAAGAAAAGCTACGTTTAATAATTCAAAAACTACGTTTAATCATGCACAAGCCAAAGACAATCGGCATCGAAGATATAGACACACTAACAACGAGAATAGACGAAGAAATTTTCAACATGACAATACACATAGCAATTATAATCAAAATTATAGAAAGAAATTTGTAAGGCGCGACAAACGCGATAGCCGCGACAGAGTATTCGCTGTATCATCAAACGCGACCCAGCCCGACGATAATAAAGATAATCAATTTTTTCGAAGAATAGTCAACTAAAAACAGATTCCGGTCAACACTTTTTTAACCTCGACGGTTTAACATATATTAATTCATATTTCAATAATAAAGACAATCTATTTCTAGTTGACACAGGTGCTTCGATAAGTGTTATATTTTTAAATTCTTATACAAACATAATTGTTGATAAAACACAGAAGGTAAACATAATCGGCATCAACGGCGAAACACAAACAAACGGATCCGCTTTCATTACGCTAAACCTAGGCGAGGCCAAGGTCAGGCACAAATTTGCGGTGCTAGACAATGTAAACAGTAACAAATTTATAGGTATCATCGGTTCTGACATGCTTGCCAAATACAACACCGTTATAGACTACGAGAAATATAATATTACGTTTTCAATTGAAGGTCAGCAAATTACATTACCAATGCATTCCGACGAAAACACGGTTGTTAATATTCCGCCTCGTTGTGAAATAATCAAATATTTTAAAGTAAGTACGTGTAGCGATTGTGTAGTTTCCCAGAAGGAAGCTGCCCCAGGTATATTTATAGCAGGCTCTGTTGTCACCCCTAAAAATGGTTTAGTGCCCGTAAGAATACTGAATACAAGAGATAGCGACGCGACATTGAAGAACTTTGCTCCTACGGTAACAGACCTTGATAAATACAACGTCTGCAGTTTCAGGTGTAATGACACTAAATCAGTCGAACGCGTCGACAAAGTTTTACAAACAGTAAACACCTCACATCTAAACAAAGAAGAAAACATTACGATGCAAAAAATTATCGCTAAGTATTGCGACGTGTTTTTCCTTGATTCAGATAAGCTTACGCACACGAACATATACAGGGGAGACATACAGGTTAACCCGCAGATAAATCCGATATATTCTAAACCCTATCGATTGCCACATTCCCAGAAACATGAGATCGACAGACAAGTAGAGAAACTTTTGTCCAATGGCATTATAGAAAAGGCAAAGTCACCGTGGTCATCCCCACTATTATTAGTTCCCAAGAAAAAGGATAAGGACGGAAACCGGAAGTGGAGGATAGTGATCGACTACCGCTTGTTAAATAAGCAGATAGTCGATGACAAATTCCCACTGCCATCAATCAACGAGATCTTAGACTCGCTTTCAGGCGCAGTCTATTTTTATCATTTAGATTTAGCACAAGGCTATCACCAGATAGAATTAGAGCCCAAAAGCCGTCCCTACACAGCATTTACTACCGGCAAAGATCAATATCAAATGTGTCGACTTCCAATGGGACTAAAAACGAGTAGTAGCGCTTTTTCCAGAGCCATGACAATAGCAATGTCAGGACTTAATTATGAACAATGTTTCATATATCTTGACGATCTCATAGTTTTCGGCAACAATCTCCGACAACACAATCTGAATTTAGTTAGAGTACTGGAACGGCTAAGAAAGGTTAATCTTAAACTTAACCCAGGCAAATGCGATTTTTTACGAAAGGAAATTTTATATTTGGGACACGTCATTTCGGCGGAAGGAGTCTCACCTGACCCTTCCAACGTAAAAGCCTTAATGGAATACACGGTTCCTAAGAACGCAAAAGACGTAAAACGATTTGTCGCATTCGCCAACTATTATAGACGTTTCATTCCAAATTTTGCCAACATCGTGAATCCCTTGAACAACCTTACAAGGAAAAATGTGATTTTTACATGGTCCGATGTGGAACAAAAGGCATTTGAAAAGCTCAAGCTAGCCCTTCAGACACCACCAGTTTTGCAATATCCAGATTTCGATGCGGATAACATGTTTACTCTAAAAACAGACGCATCCGGCTACTCAATTGGTGCAGTGCTATCCAACGGCAACGACAGGCCAATCGCTTATGCCAGTCGATCCCTAAACAAAGCGGAAAGGAACTACTGCACAATTGAAAAAGAGTTATTAGCCGTGGTTTGGGCAGTAAAGCATTTCAGGCCTTACTTATACGGTCGAAAATTCAAGATCTTCACAGATCATAGGCCATTAGTATATTTGTTTGGAATGACCAACCCGTCTAGCCGTCTTACGAAATTCAGATTAGTGTTAGAAGAATACGATTTTATCATCAATTACGTTAAGGGTTCAGAGAACGTAGTTGCAGACGCCTTATCACGGATAGAGATAGATTCCAACGACTTGAAGAAGGTTAGTAATGGGATTAATGACAGCGTTTTTGTTACGACTAGGGCCCAGTCAAGACAGACAGCTGCCGATTGCACCATTACGAAACCAGCAGTCACAGATTCCACCGGCTCCAGGGCAGATCACCCCGGGGTTGTGGAACTGTTGAAAAGGCCAGCGGGATCTATTGAACTTCGAGTGATAGACAAGGCAAGCTTCAATTCCCTCCAACGTCGTAACGGAACAAGCATGCGTTCCAAGGAAATATTCCTATACGACGAAGATGCTCTCACAATTTTTATGAAGGAGACTGTAGCTACAATAAGTCCTCAGCAGTACATGCGCTTATTGGCTACACTCCAGGAGTTCTGCGCAGGACACGACATACAGGAAATATGTATAGTCAAAGACAATTCCAGGAACAGCGACTTCCTGAGAAATTTTATTCCATGGAAGAAGAGAGAGCCAAACGATTTAAAGATAAACGTAATAGGAGGAGTAGTAAGAATTGAAGACTACGAAACACAGCAACTAATCATCAACGATTATCATATGCTACGTACAGGAGGACACGGAGGAGTAAACCGAACATTTAACCAGATCAAAAGGTTTTATTATTGGCCAAAACTAAAGCACGACATCGAATCATTCGTGAAACGGTGTAGTGATTGCCAAAAACACAAGCACTCAATACCAAACAAAGAACCAATCAAGGTAACGACCACATCGTCATACGCTTTCCAAAAAATTTTTGTAGATCTAGTAGGTCCATTAAACCAAGACCACGAGGAGAACAAGTACATCTTGACACTCCAATGCGAACTAACAAAATTCGTGGAAGCATATCCTATTCAAAGCAAAGAAGCTGCCACAGTAGCCAGAGCCCTGGTCGAGAATTTTATATTAAGATACGCTATTCCCGAACAGATAGCTTCCGACCAAGGAACAGAGTTTATGGCTGCAGTTTTCAAGGAAACTTGCTCACTGTTAGGAATACAGCAATTGAGATCAACTGCTTACCACCACGAAACGTTAGGCGCATTAGAGAATACACATAAGAATCTCGGAGCGTATCTACGAATCCAATTAGATAACCATAAAGACAATTGGTCGACTTGGATACCTTATTGGTGCTTTGCGTTTAATAACACAGTGCATACTGAAACCAAATATACACCGCATGAGCTAGTTTTCGGTAAACACAATCCCCTACCTCCATCAATAACGAACGCGATAGAGCCGCTATTCAATTTTGAAAATTACGCCGCAGAAATGAAATACAGACTCCAGACAGCCCTGCACGATGCGAAACATAATTTGATCCTATCGAAAGTTAAGAGGCAAGAAAAGTTAAATAGGAATCGCAGGCCCACACACTTTTGTGTCGGCGATCAAGTTTTATTAAAAAACGAAGCAGGGAATAAACTTGAGTCACTGTATAACGGCCCCTTTATAGTAACTGAAACAGACAAGCCGCCAAACATAGCAGTTTGCATAAACGGTAAAGACACCGAAATACACAAAAACCGCCTTAAGCATTATCACGCCTAAAAGCAAATGCAAATATGTCAGTTAGTACAATTGTTAAAATAAGTGTAAATATGTTAGTAGGAAATAAGAAACTTGTATACATGTAATAAATAAGCAACTATTTTTAAGGTTAATAGTATATGTCATATTTTTAGTGTTCACCGTACTACAAGAATAAGAAAGGTATAGATTTTAACGTAAGAAAAACAAACACCTCAGCGTTATTTTTCTTAACCCCAGGAAGGGTGGTGTGATAACGCAATGCAGTTTGTGTGTATGCAAACAATCTCAATCAGGTCACAGCCTCGTTCCCGTAACGCAAGTGTAACGTGTGTTACAAATACGTCCTCGCTAACGCGAGTTGTTTGCAAACACAAACTACATGTCAGGGTTTGTATAATATTCCCTAAGTAGTACGAGGATGATCTGATGTATATATAACGAGAGTAATGCAAGGGACAGACATTCACATTCACATATTCAGTCTTAATCGAGAGTCAGATTCTTAATCAGAATCATGTCCTCTTTCATACTCTCTTTTGATAGACAGTAATAATATTAATGATAAGTATATCATAATGTATATAATCATTATCCAGTTCTAAGTGTTAAATATTAATTATACAATGTTACCCAAACTTCGTGAGTGTCTTACTTTACCATAAGTCGCCCTACCTGTTATCCCGTGCGGCTACCCAACGGCCCACATCACATAGTATTAACTTTCTCGATTTAACGATTACTAGAATTAACAACAAATGTAACTTTGAAATTTACCACAAACCGTCAACTACAGATATAACTATTCATAACACTTCTTGCCATCCGATACAACACAAATTAGCGGCTTATCATAGTCTTATACTTAGATTAATTAATACTCCGTTGAACCAAACAAATTTCGAGAAAGAGTTAAATTTAATTAAACAAATAGCTATCAACAATGGATATAAAAGGAATATAATAGATAACATTTTAAATAAAAAACTCCTTACAAAAGCCATATCACAAGTTTACCCAATATTAAATAATAACACCCAAAAATTTAAAATGATCACGTTTATAGGCTCGTCAAGCACAAAAATTTGTAAATATTTAAGAAAGTTTGACATTAATACAGCGTATAGAACTAACAACAATTTATCCAAATTTATAAAAAACAATAAAGATTTAACAAACAACAATAAAGAGTCAGGAGTCTATGAGTTAACCTGCGGTAGTTGCCCTATGACGTATATCGTACAGACAGGCAGATCGTTTGAAATAGGCATCAAAGAACATTTCTCTTCATTTAGAAATAATAAAAGTGACTCTTCATATGCGTCTCATATTAATTCAACGAACCACAATTTTAACAAAGAATTTAAAATATTACACGTAGAAAATAAGGGCAAAAACTTAATTTATTAGAGTCACTAATAACTTGAAGAAAACCGACAAGATCCTAAATGATCAATTAGAAACAAATAATTGACCCTTACTCAATTTATTTATTTGATATTCAGACAGTCACATATTGTATTTTTCCATAGAATTTCTTTACCTCCCTGTAATATAATGTAAACCCCTAGTTTTATTACTTAAGAACAGTATTGTATAAACCGTAGTGAAAGTTTTGTGCATAGACATTTTAGTAATAAGAGGTACCCGTTCCTTCAACTATTTAAAATAAAAAATGTGTTTGTTACCGTATACTTGTGGTAAAAAAAAATTGTAAATAAGTTAGTTATACGTCTGATAAAGCTCAAGTTGGAGCGAAACGACCATTACAGTGTTAATTAAAAAGTGAAATTCATTAAAATTTGTTTTATTTTATCCTGATAATAGTCCAAATACATATTTAGAGCAAATACTTCGTGTAACAAAAAAAAAACAATCAGGCAAAGTTTTGAAGATAAATTGTATTACTCTGCGGCCTTTTTAGACATATCATGGGCCTTCGATAAAGTTTGGCACACTGGCCTCCTCTACGAAATCAGAACAGTCCTTCCTCATAACTACCTCCGTATTTTTTAATCCTACCTACATAACCGTCACTTCCTAGTTCGGCATCTTGACATGTATACTAGTATGTACTCCATCAAACCTGGAGTTCCGCAGGGAAGTGCGCTCGGCCCCGTTCTGTACCTGCTATATACTGCCGACCTGCCAACCACTCATGTCGTTAGTACTGCTATATACTCAGACAACCCAGGCATCCTTGCCTCACATATCGATCCTGTTATTGGTTCATAATTATTCCAGACAAATCTAAACAAAATTCAAGACTGGTTAACGAAATGGCGAATCAGAGTAATCGAAAATAAATCTGTTCAAGTAACATTTACCATCGAAGGGGTTACGGTCCTGCAATGTATCTAAATAACTACGCTCTATCACAAAGGTAGGACGCCAAATACCTAGAAATACACCTTGACATCTAACCTGTCCCTGGAAATAAGATTCTTGTGCACAAAGTAACATTAAAACCCGTTTGAAGTGAGTTCTGGTGAATTGCTTCCATCTCTAACATTGAGTTACTAGAAAGATTTCAGTCCAAAGTACTCCATATGATTACCAAGGGCTTCTTGGTATGTCTTAAATAGCGTCATAGCCATGGCTTGAAAATGAAAACAGCGAAGGACGAAATCAAAACCTTGTCCGAAAAGTACGCAGAAAGACTAAATTATCGTTTCAATTCTCTGAAATCACCCCAATGACTTGGCCTATCAGAAGGCGCAGCCTCAAGAGGTTCATTCCTGCTGACCTGCTTATGAGATTTTAATTTTAATCTTCTAGAAACACCATAAAATGATTTTCTTTTCTAATTATACTTTCGAGAAACCTGTCAATGGCAGTTTTCTACATATCAAATATTTCAAACACACAATTTACTTATCTTCATACAGATTGTAAACAAATTTTGATTTAAAAAAAAAATGCAAGTTCATTTAAATATAATAAATATCAGTTTTGGTCTTGGTTTTATTTCTTTTATGACTTGATCCAATATTAAATTAAAAATATGGGCTTTGTACTGCTCTTTGTCGTAACCCATATTAATACTGAATTGTTGTAAAACATGGAATGTTGTTCGTTCTAAATTTCTGTTGTTTCTACATATACTGTCTAATGTTCGGAATAGATTGCCAGTTATTTTTTTTGTCTAAAACTTTTTATTATAGTTTTCTTTAGAGCATTTTCGATTGCTTTTTATAGATCTAGAAAGCTCGAAAAATAGTTTTCTCCGTATACTCTAGTACGTTCCCTTTTTCTAATATCATTTCGTATACCTTACCCCGTGTCACGGTAAGTAAAGTAATTCTTATTTCTACAGTTTAAGATCGGTATGATAATACGCACTTACCTTTTCTTCCATCCCTGCTACAAATGCAAATATATATGTATATATATAAATATAATAACTTCGTGACCTTGGTATGATATGGTAAACCTAATCAGTAGGCGATTAAAGGTCTGTATATTACTTCAAAATATATGTATTTAAAAAACTCTACATGTTTCGGCTGTGTACGCCTTTATCAAGAGAATACAAAATATGAATGCTAGCACACGTTCGACGTGTGTGCTATGCCCCCGCTTCGGCGGAAAACGTTAAGATGGCACAAGTGTGGCCATCGTCGACCGAGGTAGCCACTAAGAGTGTTCCCTTGGTTAGCGATGAGCAACCCCGTACAGGTGCGCTTCGCTGGTCTGCGCCTTGCCTCGTTGGGGCGGGGGTCAGGCCGTCGAAGTACTGCACGGAATTGTAAAGATGTTACCGGGAAAGGATTGGCGGCCCTACGCAACGGCTGGTTATCCGACCTCTCTAAATTCACGCGACCGGTCACTAAACACACGCACGAGCGCACCGACATACAAAACCAGACACTTACGCTCTCACACAAAACCACACACCCATAGAGAGACGCAAGCTGCCAGCAGCAACCAACACACAAGTTCATACCCAGAAAGAGACACAAATTGCTAGCAGCGAACAACACATATGTTCACACCTTGCTATCTATTTTTTGGAATACTAAGGCATGATTTATTATTATTACTAGAATGTATCTTTGAATAATTTAAACCATAGCAACTTAATTACTTGACATTTATATCCTGTCATTTATATTTTGTATTCTCTTGATAAAGGCGTACTGCCGAAACATGTAGAGTTTTTTAAATACATATATTTTGAAGTAATATACAGACCTTTAATCGCCTACTGATTAGGTTTACTATATATATATATATATATATATATATATATATATATATATATATATTATATATGACAGTATATTAATGTCATACTTATATACGTGAAGTTGTCATGGATAAAAAATTACATTATTTAAAAATACATAAAAAAAAATATAGAAAAATGATTAAATCATTTTTATATTTTGTACGTCAATTTTATTATTTTTTAACTCTACATTTTTTACCCCAGAAGAAGCGACAAAGTGTCGCGAAATATAGGGTAATTTAATAAAGGAGCTTTTTAATTGACCGCTTACCCGAATTTTAATTAATTTTTGATATATATATATATATATATATATATATATATATATATATATCAAAAATTAATTAAAATTGATATATATATATATATATATATATGTATATATCAAAAATTAATTAAAATTCTGGTAAGCGGTCAATTAAAAAGCGCCTTTATTAAATTACCCTATATTTCGCGACACTTTGTCGCTTATTCTGGGGTAAAAAATGTAGAGTTAAAAAATAATAGTGTTATATGCGGAATTATTGTGATTATATGGTGTTCGATTAAAATTATTGTTATGATTAATAAAAGATCTGTTACTAGTCGGTTGCGGAAAACTGAAATTTTGACGAAATAATAATAAATAATAATAAATCATGCCCTACACTTACGCGCTCACACAAACACAAAACCACACACCCAGTGAGAGACGCAAGCTGCCAGCAGCAACCAACACACAAGTTTCATACCCAGAAAGAGACACAACCTGCTAGCAGCGAACAACACATATGTTCACACCTACTAAGGCATGATTTATTATTATCAATTGGAATGTATCTTTGAATAATTTAAACCATAGCAACTCAATTATTTGACATTTATATTGTCATTTATATTTTATATCCTTCATAAAGGCATCATTGCCGAAACATGTAGGGTTTTTTTTAAATATATATACTTTGAAGTAAAACAGACCTTTAATCGCCGACTGATTGAGTTTACTATATATATATATATATATATATATATATATATATATATATATATGAATAAAATAAATTAAAAGCGGGCAAGCGGTCATTATATATAGTAGATTGTCAGGTATTCGTCGATTTAAGATCTGTTTTACTTCAATATGTAATATTTAAAATAATGTTACATATTTCGGCAATTACTGCCTTTGTCAAAGAAGTTTAAATTACAAATGACAGTATATTCACATACTATCGTTTTTGAAACATAATTTTTGGAATTTCCTTTTAAAAATTTGTTTAATTGCTAATTTTTAATGCTTAAAATGTTTTCTAGCAGAACGAACTAATACCGTTGTTATACACTGTTGATTCTCTAACTTTAATTCATCAATCTCGAGAAAAATTAAATTACCAATAGCTGATCCTCATTGTTTCAAGAAATCTATATTTAGCAACACTATAGCATCCTAGATTACAGTAAGTTTTGTTGATTGTCGATTTTAAAAGTGAATATAAGAGTATTCAAATATCAAATAATAGGTATATGAATTAATAACATGTTAATTAGAAATATTGGGCACATGATAATAGAGGATCTTGTCTTTTAAATAGACACAGTTAGTAAATTTATAATAACTATAAATTTGTGTATAAGAACTCCAATATGTGTCGTAATAAACCTTCTACTTGTCTTTAAATGTATCGAGTTCATTTCTATTCAGAGATAAGGTGCCATTTTCTATAATCCAAAACACGTGGAATTAATGCTAAGTTCACGTGGCTTCAAATTTAAATTATCCTTGAAAATCAATTCATATCTTGATATATTAAATCTTGGCCCTCGTATTTCCAGCACGCAGATGATGTATGTCTCTGGCGTCGACATTTTGAAGGACCCTTCGATACATTTCGGTTTTTATCTCCCGTACCGTTATTCTTCAGGTTAGAGTAGATATATCACCCGATTTGTAAATTTATGGACGCAGAATATCTTCCATTTAACTGAATTATTTGTTTACGTTTGTTCATCGCTTTATTTCTTTTCATTTTACTACCGCAGTTATAATATTTGTAAAGGACAAAAGCATGCTGTTTTTGTATATCCACGTTGCAGCTTTTTGGATATATAATAAAGATATTTTTCTGTACGTCTTTAGATAATTAAGGTAAAAATATTAGCAAATTATTAACTCAAAAATTAGAGGTGTATAATTCTAGTAAATCTAAAGGACGTCACATTTTGCAAAAGTTAAAAAATCAAAATATAATTCAAATTTAATTGAATCGGCCGATACCTGCTGGAAATCCATTATATGTAAATGGGATTTAAGTAAAACACTTATACTAATTTCCAGTATATCCAGTATATACTGGAAATTAGTATAAGTGTTTTACTTAAATCCCATTTACATATAATTCAAATTTGTTAAAATAATACTGTAATAGAGAATATTTAAAAACTACAGATCTGTAACTATTCTTAAATTTTTTACAAAATAATTGAAAAAGTTGTATCTAATAAAATAATATTTAAAACAAGAGCAACCAGCAGTCAGTTTGGATTTCTGAGCGGATTTACGGAACAAATTTTATACAGAGTGTACGAAATTCTCTGAACCAAAATCCCAAAATGGCTTGTGACATAACCAAAGCTTCTAATAATCAGAAACATGGGATTTATAGGAGACAATGACAGACCTTGAGTTATTGGTACGCCCACGTCCATAAAGCGACTTACTAGAGGGCCTTTGGATGATAAATAAAAAAAAGGCATTCTTTCACTCTTCAAAACAAGATTTTGTGAGAACCGTGACATTTACTTAAGTTACAATTCCAAATATTTCGGTCTCAGTTTATACATGCATCTTTCTAAATCTGGCCATTTGGCGATTCTTATTTTAAAGCTGAATAGATGCTATTATTTAATACAAAATTTAAAGTCAATAATGTATCTGGCATATCTATTAAGAGCTTATTATGTTATGATTTATTCATTATTATTTTACATGAATATAATGTGAAGACAGGCTTGTGCCTATAATTACCAGCATTCACACAAATCATTTATACATAGTGTTACGTGTCCGTAACGCTCATCGCATCGTAACGCTTATTTTGTTGTAAATTAGCATTCTCTTTATTATATTTTGCTCCGTTTCCAGCGAACCTACCTGTATATGTATCGATCGTCGTTTATTTGTATAATATATTCGGTTTCTTTCAAGTATTTTTCTTTTTTCTCGTACTCCGGTTCTTGTTTTTTTGGAAGTACGATACTCTCTCCCCCTACGCAGACGTAAGTTCTTGCCGATCTTGGGCAGATGTGACAGTTCTTTGATCACCGGTGTCTATAAATGTGGCTTATGTAAATTTTATTAAGTAATTACGGCCCCATTGTGGTTTTAATTTATAGACACTTCAATTAGTCGCTGAGCGATTTATCCTTGAGAGGATTTGTGTGATTTATAGGAGAACACGTCGACAACTTACTATTAGTATTTGCAATTCCATCGAAAGACACGTTTCGGTATGTAATTTGAGTTTCTCTTAATGTTCTTTTGTTTATTTTCTGTTTAGTTTCTTAATTTAGGTGATCCTACCTAGGGACGAACAATAATCACCAAGTACTGTGTTACGCCCCATCGAAGGAAACGCACCAGGAGTCGCGGACCATACAGATAAGCGTTACCTGTCGTTAATTAACAAACCGGGAATTTTTTTATAGGGAGTGTTAGGGGAATTGTAAAATCCCGGTTTGTTAATTAACGACAGGTAACGCTTATCTGTATGGTCCGCGACTCCTGGTGCGTTTCCTTCGATGGGGCGTAACACACGGGACAGTACTTGGTGATTATTGTTCGTCCCTAGGTAGGACCACCTAAATTAAGAAATTAAACAGCAAAATAAACAAAAGAACATTAAGAGAAACTCAAATTACATACCGAACAGTACTTGGCGATTATTGTTCGTCCCTAGGTAGGACCACCTAAATTAAGAAATTAACCAGCAAAATAAACAAAAGAACATTAAGAGAAACTCAAATTACATACCGAAACGTGTCTTTCGATGGAATTGCAAATACTAATAGTTAGTTGTCGACGAGTTCTCCTATAAATCACCCAAATCGTCACAAGGGGAAATCGTTCAACGACTAATTGAGGTGTCTATAAATTAAAACCAGAATTAGGCCGTAATTACTTAATAAAATTTACATACGCTACATTTATAGACACTGGTGATCGAAGAACCGTCACATCTGCCCAAGATCGGCAGGAACTTACGTCTGCGTACGGGGAAAGAGTATCGTACTTCCAAAAAAACAAAAACCGGAGTACGAGAAAAAAGAAAAATACTTGAAAGAAACCAAATATATTATACAAATAAACTACGATCGATACATATACAAGTAGGTTCGCTGGAAACGGAGCAAAATATAATAAAGGGAATGCTAACTTACAACAAAATAAGCGTTACGATGCGATGAGCGTTACAGACACGTAACAATTCGTTTAAAGAAGGAAAGATATGCCTGTTGCCTGTATTGTTAATATATTAAAGTAGGATATCACAATTTTATTGTAAATGGAGAAAAGTTTGCTTATTAAAGGAACGGAAAAGATAGAAAAAATTGAAAATAATAGGTGTTCAAAAACTAAGAAAACCTCAACTACCAGAAAAGATAATTGGAAATAAATAATTTCAAAAGACGTGATTATGGTAATTATTATATAAATGTACGAAGGAGAAAAAAGTGGAAATTGTATTTAATATATGATATGTGTTCTTTAAACCGGGTTATTATCGGTCGTTTTGTTTGGCCTATATATTTCAAATTACAATCATCGCAACTAATTTCATATATACCTGATTTCGAATTAAAATTAACTCTATCTTTAGTATTCCCTAGGTGACTTTTGATAGTATTTTCGGACCGAAAGGCAACTTGGAGACCTCTTTCTTTCACAACTTTATTAATGTTTTTAGTGATGGGGTGGTATGGTAAACACATGTACTTTTTCTCCTGGTTACTTTGAGATATCAAACTTGTGGATTCGCAGATTGTATTTTTTATTTTTGTTTTTCTAATTCATTTATTGATTATTTCTATGTTAAAGCCATTATATGTAGCGATATTTTTAATGAAATCCCGTTCTATTTCATATCTCTCTTTTGTTAACGGAAAATTTAGTAACCGATTGAATAAGAAATTAAAGGAAGCTGTCTTATGTTGATAACTATGATTTGAATCCGCGATGATGAATCTATTAACATTGGTTTCTTTCCGGAAAATGTCGATTTCTATTTTATGTTTATGCCTAATCAGTAAAGTATCTAAAAATGGTATCCTGCCATTGTGTTCCTTTTCCACCGTGAATTTAATCGTCGGAAATTTCAAATTTAATTGATTAACGAACATGTCTAATTCGCATTTCCGTGTATCAAAAATCGCGAGAGTGTCATTTACGTACATAATCCAGACTCTCGGGAAATATTTAGCGTTATTTTTAAATTCTACTTCAAATTGACTCATGAATAAATTGGCTATGACAGGAGATAGGCAGTTACCAAATTGTTGTGCCTTGTTTCTGTTCATAAAATTTTTCTCCTACTTGGAAACAATTTTGCGTCATGCACAGAGTTGTCAATCTCATGTATTCTTTTATTTTTGAAGGTTCAATGTTATTCTTGTGGAGCAAGCTTTCTAAATATTTCATATCTTGACGCCTACGAAAGCATTGATATCGCTAAAAACAAACAACACTCCATGAACGGTAATATAGCACCGATCCCCTTCACTTGTCTCTTTTCATTCTTAGAACCATAAAAGGGTCGTCGACGTTTTAAATTGAAGTATTAACACATGTTGAGTGCCGTTTCCTTAAGAGATGTAATTTTTGTCGATCTTTCGTTCGATATATTTCAAATTGGAGTATAAACATATGTGAATGCCGTTTCCCTAAGAGAGGTAAGTTTGTCGATCTTTTCGTTAGATGTATTTGCATGTTTAAATTAGTCTATACGTGGACGCCGTGTAAAGTAGTTGTTGCGTAAGCAGTGTTCTAGCTTCACTGTGCCCCAGGTTAGTGGTTTTACCTACTGATGATGACAACTTAGTTGTCGAAATACGTATTTAGGATACGATTAATAATTGTGGTAAGGGGTTATATACCTTTTTTAAGTTTTTACTTAACCACAGTCTCCAAAGTAAGACTGTAATCTTAAAATGTATGTCTTGTTTGTCAATAGTTTAATTTCATTTTATTTCACAAAAAAATACCTGTACCTTGAGTATATATGAAGACGTATTAACGAAGGTCGAGAAAACGAAACACTAGGATTAGTAGTGTTAATATTGTTACTCTTTTTTAGTACCTATCAAGTTCTTCCTAGTTTCGAAACATGAGACTTTATTTTTAAAAGGTCAAGCCAACAGTATTCAAATGTGTATTAGTTCTTTTCATAAAAAAAATTGAAAAAAACATAGAAAACGTAATATAAATGAAGCAGACTGAAAAATGAAAACTAAAAAAATGAAACTAATTTTAAAATATGGTCAGATGTATTCGTGTAAATATTATTGAAAGTGCTTTTTTGTTCTATTTAATAATAAAACCAGCCTCGGCCGAATAACGAGAGCTAAGTTGCATACCTATGTACTAGTCCTTTATTATGTACTAGTTGTTAGAGTTGAAGCTAAATGAGTTAATAAAATTTTAATGGATTTTCCAGCTCATGAACCGTTGATGTTTAATATCACAATTTAATTACGGTACCCCCCTTTGTTATCACTCCTTTTATGTTTCCTACTACTGTTTTGTGTGTGTTCTTCGGTTTAATAATGTACTTGATGACTGTTTTTCTTCCGGTACATCGTTCGTTCATCGTCTTTTGTTTACGTTCCGTGCTTTCATTATTTTAAAGTTAAGTGCTTTTTAAAAGATGCCATTTGCTGACAGGAAACAAGATCCTCTGAAATGTTCGTACTCTCTTTCTCGTACTATAATAAGGAAACTGTAAGCAGTGTGTACATATTTTTATAGTTTCAAAAAAAGAAGTAATCTGAAATGTTATTGTTAGTTTTCTAATACAAAATCGAAAGAATTTCGAGATCACTAGATACAGCAAAGATTAGGAACGATTTTATATGAATAAAGAGACTTCAGGCATCAACAACAAAAAAATCACATCCACAGAAACGAAAATATTGAATATAGGAAAAGAAATACAGGCATTCATTAACATTGAAAAGTCAACGAATAAATAATAAAAATCGGTACCTAAGGAACAATAGCTCAGTAGCAAAAGAAGCGAAGCCTATTACAAGAAAATGCTTGAAAAGTTTTCAATAATTACACAGGCCTGCATTTTTCAACACTTTGAAAGTTGATTTAAAAATGTTAACTGTTTTCTAGTAATTGGGGCGCTGATTTCAAATCTGCTTTTATTTTTTTTGTATCACGTAAGGTTATTTTTCAAACCAGTAAAATCAAAAAATATAGAAAAAAACACGATTTATTTCATTTATAAGCTAGTTTTATATTATATTAAAAAAATACAAAAATATACACATACAAACTATTAGAAATAGTTATTTATTCTTAAAAAAACGTTTTCGTTTTTCAGAAAAGCTTCGTTTGGTTGTTTTTCTGTCGTATTCAGCTAAAGCAAAATCTCTTCTCAATGTCCAACAGTAATCGGCCATCATTTTTGTGTCCCAGCTCCCTTGGTATCTTTTTTCCATCTCTTTAATATCCCGGTGAAATCTTTCTCCTTGCTTTTTACTCACGTCCCCAAGGTTTTCTGGGAAATACTCCAAATGGGAATGTAAAAAGTGAATTTTTATGCTCATATTGAAACCAAGAATCCTGAATTTTTCCAGCATATTTTCAACGATCTCAACATAGTTTGTGTCTTTATAATTCCCTAGAAATTTATGTACAACTTCGTTAACAGCATGCCATGCATGTTTTTCCTTATCTTCCATCACATTTTCAAATTCTTGATCTTTCACCAAGCTCCTAATCTGCGGGCCTACAAAGATTCCCTCCTTTAATTTTGCCTCTGACAAAGTCGGAAATGTTTTAAACAAATATTTAAAACAATTTCCTTCTTTGTTTAATGCCTTAACAAATTGTTTCATAAGTCCAAGTTTTATGTGGAGCGGTGGAAGTAACACTTATTGAGGGTCAATAAGACTTTCGCGAATTACATTTTTGGTTCCAGGTGTTAAAGTCACCTTTTGTGGAAAGTCTCTTTTTATCCAATGCTGTTCTCGATTTCTGCTATCCCACTCGCACAGGAAACATGGAAATTTAGTATATCCAGACTGCTGACCCAAGAGAAGGCCTAAAATGTTTAAATCTCCACACACTTCCCAGTTGTGATTTTCATATTGTATTCTTAAAAGTAATTCCTGTAAATTTTCATAGTTTTCCTTTAAATGAACAGAATGGCCGACCGGAACAGAAGCAAAAACATTGCCATTATGTAAAAGAACAGCTTTAAGGCTCCTTTTTGAAGAGTCGATGAAAAGTCTCCAGTCAGAAGGTGTGTACTCAGGAGCTCCGAGGAAAGTAAGTAGATCAGCAATTGCTTGGCAGTACACGAGTGGTCCGTTTTGTGCAAAATATTTTACAAATCCAGCCTCACGATTTCTATACCAAGAGAAGGTAGTTTCTGGGGCAAGCAAATTTTTTTGTTTCAACCTAGACCCCAGTAATTTTACGGCTTTGTTTGTAGTGAATTCCATTACAATTGACAATGGTATTTTCACTTAAGATCTCCTTGGTTATTGTAGCATCAGAGTCACCTCGTGTTGATTGTTCTGGGCTATAGTCTTTGATTAGTAATTATTTATTAAGATCGTAATTAATTAATATTCTTCATTATTATATTATTATTTATTTTTTATGTAGCGAAATGTTTTTCTAACTATATTATTCTTAATTAATTTCTTCTCTCTCTCTACAGTAGCTTTACCTAATGGTTAATCTTGTAAGAAGTACATATCTTTTCGTATAAAAGTATCGAGTTGAGGAATTCTGGTCAACTTTCGCTGTTGAAGTTTTATCAAGTAACACGTAACACTGAAGACGTACTATGTAATTTTTAATGGCCTTTTAAAAGTAGTTTGATTTACTTCGCTAATGCGGTTATGATTAATTTAAACGTCACATGGTTATTTGAGATATGAAAAGTGTCGTTTCGTTATAGTTTTGAACGAAATTGGTTTCCATGTGAAGTACGTGTTCGTAGATTTACCTTATTTTAATAGAGGAGTTTTTTTCATGATGTCCATTTGAAATGGCATTATTCTTTTATTAATTTTATTTTGTTACATTCGTTTTTATCTGGAATTTAACAGAGTAGCAGTATGACGTTAAATGCAAGCACGTGGTACTTTTACAAGTATGAGGCTTATTTTTATGCACCAGGCATTTCCTTTTATATATGTGATATTGTCATCGTTTTCGAACGATTAGTTACAATTACACTAATGAATTTATACATTAAAGTCTAGATCTTTATATATATATATATATATATATGCATATATATATATATATATATATATTGCTATGAATTGTGCCTTTTAATTACTTTCAATTCACACTGCAACTTATTCTGCCGGCTAACGTCAGTGAGAACACCTTCCTTGAGCTTCTTGATTCTCAGAGTTTATTGATATATAAACGTGATATGAAATAAAAGATAAAGGGTGTTAAATAAATAATACAACGGTTTTCCCCCCTTTTGTTTTAATAACAAAAAAAAACAAAAAAAAAATCGACTTTACAAAGTGTACAGTCGAACTGACTCAACTTACAGTAAAAGAGGAAACTTTGGTGTAATATGAATACAGAAGATAAAACCTCCTATGACTTAACCGCGAGCAAAATATACAATAAAAATATAAACAAGATTTATCAGATGTCAACATTACTATTAACCCCAAACTCAAACGTCAAATAGAAATTTATCTATTTCGCTAGCATACAAAATTTAAATTCATGCCTAAAAATCACATGACACAAAAAACTATTCCCCTTCTATCGTTCTAAAATAGTTTATTTTAAAATGAATAAAAAAAAACATCTGATAAATTTCCAGAATATTTTTTTAGTCTGATTACAAATTATTATAAACTACAATTACTGAATTTAAGAAGCTTCTGTGTGAAATCAAATTATCTCTAAATATCTATCTATAATATTAAAATGTACATACTTTTCATTTTGTGCACGTCACGTCACAAGAAAAAACTTATACTAAGAGAGATTCCAGATAGATTATTTAATATATATATATATATATATATATATATATATATATATATATATATATCTATTAAGATAAAATAAAACAAATTTTATGAATTTCACTTTTTAATTATCACTGTAACGAGTCGTTTCGCACCAACCTGGGCTTCGTCAGACATATAACTTTTATAACAGTTATATGTCTGACGAAGCCCAGGTTGGTGCGAAACGACTCGTTACAGTGATAATTAAAAAGTGAAATTCATAAAATTTGTTTTATTTTATCTTAATAGTTATAATGGAATTTCATCAAGTAAAGGCCGAAACAATCATATATATTATTATGTTACTAGTTGCCCCAAACGTTGGGCTGACATATATTACGTTTCCGGGCTGCGTTGATGTAATAAAAAAAATTGTTAATTATTGATTAACATAAAATAATCTGAATATAATACGTATAATACGTTTCTTAGTATGTTATATATTAATGTGTGTTTGTAAATGTAATATTTATGAACGCCCCAGAACGTTGGTCGCTATATATTATATTTCGTAGTTTAATATATTGAATAAAATGTTGATAAATAAAATTGTATGTTACGTACGGTGAAATAAACTGAATGAATGTCATAAAAACGTGTAAAATTCAAATCGGGCTCGTCTATACTTATCTGTTTTGGTGTCTTCGGCTAGCTTCTCTCTCTCTCTCTTCAGGGCTAAGGTAGGTTCACTTCTTTCCACTGTTACTTTCTTTACGTAATTTATTAAGTAGGAACGGAACAATATCTCAAGTATATTACAAAAAAAAGACAAAGTAAAATATTGACAATTAACTTTATTAGGGATAAACGTTTTTTTCAAAGTTTGTGAAATTTATATTAATATTTTCGTGACACACAAGTAATATTAAGCGAGACACACTCGACGGTTGGTATTCGTACAGTTTAATAATCGGGTGTAAGACAGGTGCAATAATGTTTTGTCTTAATAAAATAGTTTATAGCAGTGACATGGCATCAAGTTTTACAAATACAAATAGTAGATGCCAATATTTAACTAATTTGACTAAAGATTGCAGTAATAAAATATAAGTGAAAGTAATATAAATAGTTAGTTATGGAATAACAATGTAAAGTTCTAGAAATGTACATGCGCAAGTAAAAATGGCGCGGGAGCGTTTGTTAAAATTAGCAAAAACCTGAATCTTCGTATATGGTCTCCGTTGCTTCTTGTGCCTGTGTTCTGGAAACGTCTTCACAACGGGAAACGGGAAAATGTTTCTGCTATGGTCCCTCGGGATAACTTGAGATTTGTTGAAATTTCCAAGTCCGACGGCGTCTAGAGAGTATGACCGATTTCGATCATCAACGGCGGTGTTCAAGCTACGGTGAGTTTTGTATGGCGGTAAAAATCTTTAAAAATTCATAAGTCTCGGACTGTTTGGTCGGCGGCTGTGAAATTTTGTCCACAGGTGGTTGGTATGCAGGTGTAACGTTTGGTGATATTTAAAAACTCTGGCACTTGATAATTTTGCTTAATTATGTTGATTGTTACGGAGCACAAAAAAACGTGACCTTTCACTGCGACAACTAATAACCGACGCTTGTTTTGTTCACTTGTTTTTAATTGCATAACTTTCCGCTAAATCGCCCCATTCTTTGCTTGCATTAAATTAGTTAATATTATAAAATTAGACAATTTTACTGTGTAAAATAGTAAAATAAATTACAATTCGATTTATAAGATAATTTTAGTTGCATAACATATGTTTTCTGTGTTTACAAATACTCCGTCAATATTGGTTTTTTTCGGGTTGTTGCACCGTTGACATTGTGGGCGGGGCTTCATCGTTTAAATGCATTTGAAAATAAATACGTTACATTTGTTTGAATAAACACGCGTTAAATATGAATTTGAAAGAAAATGAATATAAACATGATAATAAAAAGAATTAGAAAAATAAGTTAATTAATTCAAGGTGAATTGGTCGTCAAAATAACGTATTTATTCTTTAAATCGATCTTTCCCCTTCTTAATATTAACGTACAAAGTAGATATAAATATTCTGGTATAAACAGTATGGTTACATATTTTCTTTGTTTCTTTCAGAGAGCGACTCCTTCTTGCAATGCCTCAATTTCCCCCTTGATTAAAAGATAGAGACTTATTGAGAGCTTTTAATCAACCTTAATTAGGAGTACGGCAGCAATATATAAATGCAGTATGGTGATCAATGAAAAATTTAATGCATGTGTGTGTTCACGTTAAAAATATTTCAAATTTTATAAGTAGTTTTTTGTATTATTTTAGTTACTAATTCCCTATTCAGTAATTGTCATTAAATGGTTAAAGTTAATTGTTTTATTTTGTTTGTTCGGGTTCTTTTGTTTGAAAACCCCCTTTTAATATTAAGTAGTCATTTTCTTCTTTCCTTTTTTTGTTTCTTATTTCTTATTTAATAATAATATGATTAATTTAATTAGCCTAGTCTAAATGTACTTGTGATTAATATAGATTATATAATACAGTAATATGATACTTGTTATTGTTTTACGGACTATAACATGCTTGGCGAGTTTGTTCTGGAAGTTGTTTCGGTTTGTTATGTACATATATTTATATAAAAAAAAAATTCTTTATTATTTTAAGTGTGGTAGTCTTGTAACATAGTTATGTGGTATCTACCTTTTATATAATTTGTTTCGGGTTCAAAAAGTTCGTAGGTGTTGTTTCCAATGATTCTCTTAATCGTATAGGGACCTTGGTAAGCTTTCAGTAGCTTTCCCATTATCTTGTGTTTTAAATCTGTTACTCTTAATCTCTTAACTATGACTTGGTCTCCTACATTGTAAGTTTTATACTTTTTAGTTGCCGTATTTCTCTTTTCCTCCCATTTTCGCTTTCTAAGTGACAATCTTTCTCTGACTTCTTGTAAACGGTTACGTAAATTTATATGCTCAGAATCAGTCCATGGTCGTTGTGGTGGTTGTCCTGTGAATAACGTTATCGGACAGTGATTATGCCCTGTGCTAGGTGTATTGTTTATAGTAAATTCTATCTGTGGTAACAGTCTGGCCCATTTTCTGTGATTTTCGTCCAGTAATATACGTAAATATTTTATCGTTTCGCGTATATATCGCTCGGTAGGATTTCCTTGTGGGTAGCGGATTGATGTATAGACGGTGTGGATGTCGTGTGAATGTAAGAACTCCTTGTAGCGATCGTTGGTAAAATAGGTAGCGTTGTCCGAAAGTATTGTTTGTGGTTTTCCATACTGTGCGAAGTAGTCCACTAAAGCTTGTAAAACGGTGTTGGTATCGCATTTCTGCGTAGGTATGAGTTTGATGAACTTAGAAAATATATCACATATTACTAAAATGTGGCGATAACCTTTAGTGCTAGGAATAAGGTTGGATAGAAAATCAATCGATATTAACTCTAGTCTATCATATGCAGTTATATTGTGGCTTATGTTGGTGTTAGTGAAAGTTTTATCTTTGGTTATTTCGCAGAGTCGACATTGTTTTACCACGCTGTTTATTATTCGTTCGTCATTAATACAGTAGAAAGCTTCTCTGTAGAGTAACCAGCATTTTCGTGCACCTATGTGTGTGTATTTTCGGTGGATATAGTCGGTTATTTCTCTGGTGTGTTGTTCGTTTGTGACGTATACAGTAGTTCTTCCTATTTGTTTCACTATGAATCGGTCCCTGATTGATATACCTTTGTATTCACCTATAGTTCTTAAATGTTGTCTTATTTCATCGAAGTCTGGGCTGGATTGTATTTGTAAGATTTTTGTTTTCGAGAATATGCCTCTCCTTTGTAGATTTATTAAGTTGATGCAAATGTTCTGTCTCTTTACGTCCCCCTCCTGTCTCGTGAGTGCATCGGCCGTTACCATTTCTTTTCCAGGTTTATATTTTATTGTAAACTCGTACTGTTGTATTAACAAAGTCCAACGATAAATGCGACTGTTATTAAGTTTGCAGCTCATGATGTTGACTAATGCTTTATGATCTGTTTCTAATACGAATGACTTTCCTATCAAATAATATCTGAGTTTCGTTAACGCAAATACGATAGCAAGCATTTCCTTCTCGGAAATCGTGTATCGAATCTCGCATGTTTTCAACGTGCGTGATATAAAATAAATAGGGATTTCTTGATCGTCTTTCATTTGTACTAGCTCTGCTGCAATGGTCTTGTGTGAAGCATCCGTTCGCACAACAAATGGTAGAGTAAAATCTGGGTGATGTAAACGAAGATTTTCTACAAAGTTCTCTTTTAACGTTGTGAAGCATAATTCGCATTCAGCGGTCCAATTCCATTTCTTCCCCTTTTTGATAAGTTCCAACAAGGGTAACGTTTTCTCGCTATAGTTTGAGACAAATTTCCTATAGTAATTTAACACTCCTAAAAAACTTCTTAACGTTTTTAAATTCTTCGGTCTCGCATATTCTTGAATGATATCTAACCGTGTCGGGTCTAATAAAATGTTATTCTGATTAATCACATATCCTAGATAGTTAATTTCATGTCTAAAGAATTGACATTTCGCTAAGTTAAGTTTCATTCCATGCGTTTTTAAAGTGTTGAGGATAATGTTAATATGTTGTAGGTGTTGTTCCACAGTTTCGGAAAATATAATAATGTCGTCTAGGTAATGCAAAGCGAATTCATCATATCGGTCTAGTATACGATGCAGAAAACGTATCAGAGCGGCTGGTGATGTTTTTAAACCAAATGGACATACTCTAAACTGATATACTATTCCATTCACTAAGAAACCACAGTATTTCCTGGATTCCGGTTCTAAGTTTATTAACCAAAAAGCATTCTTTAAGTCTAATTTACTATAAATTCGTTTACTTCCGCATTTCGTTAATAAGATGTCTATATTTTGCGGCATTTCGAATTCTGGCTTAATTCGTTTATTCAGAGCCCTCGCGTCTAAGCATATTCTTAATGATAGGTCCTTCTTTTGAACTATTACAATGGGATTAATAAAATATGTGTTCGATCTCTCAATAATTCCGGATTGTTCTAATCTCTCTAATTCTAAACTAACTTTCTGTTGGTAGTAGTACGGGATCGGGTAATTCTTACTTATTAATGGGCAGTCATTGTCAATATTAATTGGATGTTCATATCCTTTTGCGAAAACAATATCGTTATTTATTAAAGTGATGTTTTCGTTTAAAATGTTAATTAATTGCGGTACGACGTTTGTATAAGGTATTTCTTGTTTATCAATTATATTCGTTATATCATTTTTATTATTTATAATGTCAGTTGTCTGTAAATCCTCCTTAACCTTTACTTCTCCTTCGCCCTCGTAACTATCTCTCGTTCCTAACAAATCTGGCCTATTATTCACTCCTATATATTCATTATCTATAATATTATCATTTCCAACTCTATCAATAAACCTTTCTTCAGCTCTTCTATAGTACGGTACATTATATTCTAGTAAATTATTTATTACAACTGCTAAAACTTCTTTCTTATACGTATTATATTCTTGCACTTCCTCTACGGACAAATGTTTGTTAAATGTTAAATTATTCTTTCCAATTGATAAAATACCTTTTTCAAAATTCAATATCATTTTCAACCTGTTGATATTATCTATACCCAATATACAGTCATATTGTAACTTCTCTATTACGTAACAGTGAATTAAATAACTGATTTCGTTTATTCTTATTTCTGTATTGAGTTGCTTGGTGACAGTTCCCATTTTTCGTCCGTTCGCAGTAACTATGTCGGTACCCTTGGTTTGAACAACGTGTTGTTCGTATCCCTTTATTTGTTTTGCGAGATCTTCTCTAACTAATGTAATCTCGGCTCCGGTGTCGATTAAACAATTTAACTTTATGTTGCTGAATTGTAAAATAATAATGGGTAGAGAATATACTTCATTTACGGCGTCCCCTGTGTCTTCTATGTCTAAGAATTCCTCCGGTGATTGGTAGAATTTTATGTTTTGTAACTTCCAGAGCATGTTATAGTCGTTGTCATTATTTAGTTTTGTTGGTTTGACGGTCCGGGTGTTGGGTTCAGATATGGATCGTCTTGTAAAATTGACGTTTTTTTTTGTGGCCCCTCTATGTTCGTTCGGTCAGGTGATAACGATCGATATCGCCGGTAAGCATTATTACCTCGACCTCTTCCTCTGCTTGTGTAATGATTTATTCCGCGTCTCGATTGGTGAGTTTGTGTGCGCTGCGTGTTATAAGTATCGTTATTGTCGTGTCGGTTGTTGTTATAGTTATTATTGGCCGAGTTATTCTGATAATTGTTCGGATAAGGTCGGTTGTACGTATGTTGTGTATTCGGTCGATTCGGATTGTTATAATTATTATGAGGACGATTGTTGTAATTGTTATTAGGAATATTGTTCGGGTTGTATGGTCGAGAGGTTGCAGGTTGATAGCGATTTTCTTGAGCATAATTATTTGTGTGGTTATTGTTCGAATAGTTGTTAAAACGTGGTATGGGGTTGGGAATGTAGTTCGGTGCTTGTGGGTTCCTAGTGTTGTTCGTCCGATTATTAGGCTGCTGGTGTTGGTTGGTTTCGGCGAAGTCGTCCAGTCTTCGGAGTATCTCGATGAGGGAGTCCATGTCAGTGACCTTCTGGCAGATAATCGCCTGAGTATCCGTGAAAATAAAATGGTTTAATAATAGGCGCGCGATCATTGATTCACTCATGTCGCTGATGTGTTTGCACTGGTTGTATACGCGAGACGCATACATTTCCCTCGTCGCTTGTCCCAATCTAAATTTCCCTGTTAATAAACGAACTTTGGCCCGGTTCTGCTGGTTTTCGTCCCAGTAGTTCCTCGTAAATAACACAACAAATTGATCTAAAGTATGGCAATGTTCCTCTATCCTTTGGAACCATTCTTGTGCGCTATTCCGCAATGTTGCTCGTACTACTTCGATCCGGTGTTTCTCGTCCATCACGTCCTCTAAATATCGTAGTATCCCATTTAAATACGCCATGGGGTGTACCTTGGTCATATCTCCGTCAAAATGTTGCAAGTTTTCGATTTTTATCATCGAATTACCTGTATTTATGTTATGTATAGGTACTGTGTACGTTCTAAGTTTGTTTTCTAATTGGTGTAAGTTGTGCTGCGTTTCATTATAATTTTCGGTTTGTACGGTTTTCAAATTATCTAGATTTAAGTTCACCGCCTGTATTTCTTGATTATGTATTTCTTTATTTTCATTAATCTGTGTATTAAGTTCGCGTCTTAACAGTTGGGTCTGTTCTTCATTTATTTGATTATATGTTGTCAATTTTGTATCCAATGTACAGTTATTTTCGAGTATTATTTGATTTAAATCTTTGTGAAGTTCTTTGTTCGCTGTATTAATTTTCGATTCGGTTATTTCGTAAATTTGCGTGGTTGAAGTTTCTAGTTGTTGTGCCCACTGTAAATTTTGTGCTTTAACGGTCTCATCTAGTTTTAGGAGATACTTCAATTCATTTTGTTCCATGGCCTTTTGTGTTGCGGTGATTTCTGCAATTTGTACGTCGATGTCCCCCTTAAATGTGTTAAGTTTCATTTCTATGTTTGCGTTGTTTAATTCTATTTTTTCATTTATGTTGATTAGGTTAACTTCTAATCTCGTCGTAAGTTCGTTATTTAAGTTATTTAAATCTTGTTTTAGTTCGCGATTATTAGTATCTAGTTTGTGGTTAGTGTTATCTAATTTTGTGTTTAAATCTTTGTTGTTAGTATCTAGTTTGTTGTTGGTGTTATCTAATTTATTGTTAAGGTCTTTATTGGCCGTGTTCATGTCTTGATTATTAATATCTAATTTGGTATTTAAATCTTTATTTGAATTATTTATTTCTTGCATTTGTGCCATTAACATGTTGAACATGTCCATGAATTTACTGTCAGGCGAAATACTGGCTTCCCCGGAAACGGACGGTTGCGGTACGGTAATGTCCCCCTGGTCACTCCGGTCTTCTTCTACTGCGTCTTTCGGGGTCTTAGCTCTGTGTCTTGTATCCATTTTAGAGTATAGTTAATTAGTTTGTAAATTATATTAGTATTAGTGCAGGTAGTTGTAATTATATTATTAATATTTTTAGTTGTGAAATGTTTTTGTTTATAGTGTTGTTAGATTTAATGTACACACGTAAATGCAATGACAAATGACAAAAATATATGTATATAAAAGAAATATGAATCTGCACTTTAATATTTCCCTGTAACAACCTTTTGAATATCTTACCGATGGTCTCGAATACAGCAATCCCCTGAAATGCAAAACTGTGTTCTCTCTCTGAAGTTCCACAAAGACAAAACAACAAATACATAAACAAATAGTATAATATGGTAAATGCGAATACAACGGTTCTCCTGGTTTTTGTTTTTATTCTTATGGTTTATTTATTTATTCCTTGTGCCACGAAACTTTGCTACTTGAGAAAATGTTCCTTCTTACTAATTTTGACAATAGAGTGACTTTTTATTAAAGTGTGGAGTAGAAGTACGCCCCAAACGTTAGGGTGCCATATATTATGTTACTAGTTGCCCCAAACGTTGGGCTGACATATATTACGTTTCCGGGCTGCGTTGATGTAATAAAAAAAATTGTTAATTATTGATTAACATAAAATAATCTGAATATAATACGTATAATACGTTTCTTAGTATGTTATATATTAATGTGTGTTTGTAAATGTAATATTTATGAACGCCCCAGAACGTTGGTCGCTATATATTATATTTCGTAGTTTAATATATTGAATAAAATGTTGATAAATAAAATTGTATGTTACGTACGGTGAAATAAACTGAATGAATGTCATAAAAACGTGTAAAATTCAAATCGGGCTCGTCTATACTTATCTGTTTTGGTGTCTTCGGCTAGCTTCTCTCTCTCTCTCTTCAGGGCTAAGGTAGGTTCACTTCTTTCCACTGTTACTTTCTTTACGTAATTTATTAAGTAGGAACGGAACAATATCTCAAGTATATTACAAAAAAAAGACAAAGTAAAATATTGACAATTAACTTTATTAGGGATAAACGTTTTTTTCAAAGTTTGTGAAATTTATATTAATATTTTCGTGACATACAAGTAATATTAAGCGAGACACACTCGACGGTTGGTATTCGTACAGTTTAATAATCGGGTGTAAGACAGGTGCAATAATGTTTTGTCTTAATAAAATAGTTTATAGCAGTGACATGGCATCAAGTTTTACAAATACAAATAGTAGATGCCAATATTTAACTAATTTGACTAAAGATTGCAGTAATAAAATATAAGTGAAAGTAATATAAATAGTTAGTTATGGAATAACAATGTAAAGTTCTAGAAATGTACATGCGCAAGTAAAAATGGCGCGGGAGCGTTTGTTAAAATTAGCAAAAACCTGAATCTTCGTATATGGTCTCCGTTGCTTCTTGTGCCTGTGTTCTGGAAACGTCTTCACAACGGGAAACGGGAAAATGTTTCTGCTATGGTCCCTCGGGATAACTTGAGATTTGTTGAAATTTCCAAGTCCGACGGCGTCTAGAGAGTATGACCGATTTCGATCATCAACGGCGGTGTTCAAGCTACGGTGAGTTTTGTATGGCGGTAAAAATCTTTAAAAATTCATAAGTCTCGGACTGTTTGGTCGGCGGCTGTGAAATTTTGTCCACAGGTGGTTGGTATGCAGGTGTAACGTTTGGTGATATTTAAAAACTCTGGCACTTGATAATTTTGCTTAATTATGTTGATTGTTACGGAGCACAAAAAAACGTGACCTTTCACTGCGACAACTAATAACCGACGCTTGTTTTGTTCACTTGTTTTTAATTGCATAACTTTCCGCTAAATCGCCCCATTCTTTGCTTGCATTAAATTAGTTAATATTATAAAATTAGACAATTTTACTGTGTAAAATAGTAAAATAAATTACAATTCGATTTATAAGATAATTTTAGTTGCATAACATATGTTTTCTGTGTTTACAAATACTCCGTCAATATTGGTTTTTTTCGGGTTGTTGCACCGTTGACATTGTGGGCGGGGCTTCATCGTTTAAATGCATTTGAAAATAAATACATTACATTTGTTTGAATAAACACGCGTTAAATATGAATTTGAAAGAAAATGAATATAAACATGATAATAAAAAGAATTAGAAAAATAAGTTAATTAATTCAAGGTGAATTGGTCGTCAAAATAACGTATTTATTCTTTAAATCGATCTTTCCCCTTCTTAATATTAACGTACAAAGTAGATATAAATATTCTGGTATAAACAGTATGGTTACATATTTTCTTTGTTTCTTTCAGAGAGCGACTCCTTCTTGCAATGCCTCAATATATATATATATATTTACAAGTTTGAAAGACTCGTAAAAACGCGTAACTGAATTTAATCACATCAAAATATCACCTGACAATACAAAACGATTTTATCCTAAACTATTGAACAAAATTAAGTTCTGTTCAACATTAAAAAAAATCTACAACCTATCTGGTCAAGACCTAAGAAATCTCTCTAAAATGAAGGTCCTGCAAACGGCATCTCACTCCCACCTAACATAATTAAAAATCAAACTGGCGACAATATATATATTAATATTATTACAACTTCCTGCATAGCGGGGACTTCGAACATCAAACTAGGCCCGAGCAATCTACAAACGTGGACAAAATTATACATTACACAAAATTATCAATTACAATTTAGATTTTTATCGTTATCTCTCTGAAATAAAATATACATGAATACATTAATTTCCATATCTTCTTTAATTTCTTCTGAAGGGAAAAAACCAGGACAATATGTAGATATTCATGAAGGTAAATTGCACATCGCTAATCTACCTTATTAAATTATAATATATACTGCTTAGATTTTTATGTCACTCCTGTTGTTAATTGAATTTTTTTCTTGCTAAACATTCATTATTTCCTTAGATTCTCTGTGTTCATTGTGTGTTGTTTTCTATCAATTATCTGTGTGACTTCAAAATAGAAATGATGGTTGTTCTGCAGTTTGTGTGTAAATAAAGCAGTTTTGTCTGTTTTGGAATATTTGTGGGGTTGTATCTTTTTGTATCAATATTGTTTAGCCTGACCTATGTAGTAACTATCTCAGTCACGACATGGAATTTTACAAATGATGCCTTTTTCAAGGAATATAAAATATAAATATATATTCCTTGAAAAAGGCATCATTTACCGAAACATGTAGGACTGTTTTAAATATATACATTTTGAAGTAAAACCAGACCTTAAATCGCCAACAAATTGAATTTACCATATCATAAAAAGGTCACAAAGTAATTATATATATCTTTCGAACAATAACTTGAATGTTTATGCAAGTAAGTTTAAATTCATTAAGTTATTAATAAATACTTGAAAGAGTATTTATACTTTTCTATTTCACAATAACTAAACTCATTTATATGAATTTACTAAATCTTAGACGATATTTTCAATCGATATATTTGTTTACTTTAAACGTTAATTTTAGTCATAAATATTAAGATGCTAAAAGGTTTTGTTTAAGTATGACAATACGTTAAGCACGTATAAAGCGTTTGTACAATATGAAACAAACATGTAAATAATTTACATATCTGTAACTATGCACATGGACAATACACCTCGTATTTTCAGCATTTACTTCTGCTTAATACATATGTTTCTGCCATCTAGGCGTCCTCAGTTAAGCTAGTGAAGCAATGTATACAAATTAATACAAACCTGTTATAAACAACTGGTTTGTATTTGTATTTAAATTTACTGAAATAGCCCGCATAGATCAAGCAAGTTCCGTCCTATAAGAAGACAACTATTTAATAATTGACATCTTACGGGCGAAAGAGACTTTGTCTGGATGGCTACCTATCGTTCGAACAGCTAAGCTGCTACGGGAAACGATAAAATACGTATGTAGATGTAGTCCATTAACAACCAGCCAGATGGCGGTAAATATACAAAAAGGTTTTGTTTAAGTATGACAATACGTTAAGCACGTATAAAGCGTTTGTACAATATGAAACAAACATGTAAATAATTTACATATCTGTAACTATGCACATGGACAATACACCTCGTATTTTCAGCATTTACAAATACAAACCAGTTGTTTATAATAGGTTTGTATTAATTTGTATACATTGCTTCACTAGCTTAACTGAGGACGCCTAGATGGCAGAAACATATGTATTAAGCAGAAGTAATTGCTGAAAATACGAGGTGTATTGTCCATGTGCATAGTTACAGATATGTAAATTATTTACATGTTTGTTTCATATTGTACAAACGCTTTATACGTGCTTAACGTATTGTTATACTTAAACAAAACCTTTTCGTATATACCGCCATCTGGCAGGTTGTTAATGGACTACATTTACATACGTATTTTATCGTTTCCCGTAGCAGCATAGCTGTTCGAACGATAGGTAGCCCTCCGGACAGTCTCTTTCGCCCGTAAGATGTCAATTATTAAATAGTTGTCTTCTTATAGGACGGAACTTGCTTGATCTATGCGGGCTATTTCAGTAAATTTAAATACAAATACAAACCAGTTGTTTATAACAGGTTTGTATTAATTTGTATACATTGCTTCACTAGCTTAACTGAGGACGCCTAGATGGCAGAAACATATGTATTAAGCAGAAGTAAATGCTGAAAATACGAGGTGTATTGTCCATGTGCATAGTTACAGATATGTAAATTATTTACATGTTTGTTTCATATTGATTAAGATGCTAACTTTAATTTAAAATATCTTTTTTCCTTTTCTTATTATTTTAAACTTCTATTTCCGTCTGGCTGTAGTTTATTTTATTTTTCTGGGCTCAACTGGAAATTCTCTCCGTAGACTCTCGAAATGACAATCGCTTCCTCCAACTCACAAGATGTATGGCCCTCTGGTGATTTCCTACTATGTTAATAGTTCATGAAATAAACTAATCTAAAAGTCAAGTTTGACAGCCATATAATGTGTATTACGGTGAATTTTGCAAATGTTTATTTTACCCAACTTATGGCTTCGAAATTAACTCATTAAATCAACAAAAAATCGTTATTTATATTTTTGCACTAAAATCTACCTATTACAATTGTCCAACTCGACATTTAAAGTTTGAAAATTGTTAAAATAATGATGTACAGAACTACACTCTTCAAATATATCATGGTGCGAAAAGCCAGAAATGTATGTTCATTAAGATAATCATCTAATGATAATTTTAATATAAGCTCATTAAGTAAAATCATAAAAAAATTAATTAAAATCATAAAAATTAATGCAACATATTGAAGTCAAATCAAATATTTAAATTGTCAGTCATCAACTAATAATTTAAATCATAATTACTCATATATACCTAGCTTTGAAAAAAAAACAAAGAGATAACGATGTCTACTTTTCGAAATTTTATAGAAGCCTCCCCGAATTTTCTCTGAAAACAACTTAGAAAACAAAAATAAATACCTCAAACGTTATTCCTCAAGATAATGTAAATATCCAGCATATTTTTAAGTATTTTCCCAGTGCCTACATCCTGATTTGAGGTTATGAACCTCAAGTATCCAACCACACCTATTCCGGCTTAAATAATTCCTGTTTACCAAGATTTACACAACATACTGATCACAGAAGAGGCGATTATCCTGTTCCTCATCTTTGGTAGAACCTTTCATCCGTTAAACCGACAGAAGCACAGGTATTAAATAGCGTCAAGGTCACCAATCTTGATCGATATAAATAAAAGAACTATTTCAATATTTTGTGGTAAAAGGAGTTAAACAGTTTATTCAAAAATTCATGTTAATGACTTACCGTAGTTTTGAAAGAAATATTTCAAACAATTATTAGAGAATTGCACATAAACACATACATTACATGAAAAGTTATTTGACTCATGTAAATCATTGCGTATGACATGACACAGTATTATTAAGCCGTACACAAATATCAATGTTTTCATACGTACAAAATTCTCCAGTATTTCTTTTACCTACTTGAAAACAAACTATAATAAATATTTATATGTTGCTATTTATATATTGTTTTATTTACAAAGTTAGACATTTATGAATATTTAGCAAGTCAATAATAGTATTATTAATGTTTTTTGATCCTACTAATCCCGAACCAAAATAATAGAGATATTTACGAGGTTTGTATGTATTTAGGGTACTCCAAGGTATAATTACATTATTATTCTTATGACTTTAATATAATAGATATATGGTCGCACAAAAAATAACTACATTATAAATTCATTTTCAATCAATTATTATAAAGAGTCTTGTACATTAAAATATACTATAATCGCTAGTAGTTTATAATTTATAGATACAGTTTATAGATACTGTTATTGAGATTATTGGAGTTCTTGTTAGATTTTGAGATTTTTGGAGTAGCTCACAAAAACTCCTAACATACACTCAAAATTAAAAGACAAAATACCAACACTAAAGAAAACACGCGTTACGTATGAAATTCCAGGCAATGACTACGAAGGCGTATACATCGGCCAAACAACACAACACCTACAAGAACGTTTAAATGGCCATAAATTTTCAAGCATTAGTACAGCTCTTAAAAACATATCAAACAAGCAAAACACACTTTCAATTCCAATAAAATCACATTAATTATATCTGGAAAAAACGAGAAAGCAAGGAATATACACATACAACAAAATTTAAACTCCATAAACGACAGAACAGATTTAGAAAATCTGTCGACATTATACGTGCCAATTATATGAACATTACATACTCCCCCCTCCCGCCCTCCATATGGGTCGACTCAAACAACATTACTTCTGATAAATACACGTCCGAAAAAACGGTCTACCTGCAATGCAAAAAAAAAATTCAAAATACTTAAAAATATGTTACATATAATCACAATATATTAGTACTACAAACATTTCATGTAAGTAGATTTATATTGTTTTTTTTTTGCCATTTTTGACATTAAATAAATTTTTAGATTTTTGAAAAAGGTACTATAATGTATCACAAAGGCATTTTTAATAATATAAAATATTATTAAAAATCTGGTGTGAAGAACAGGTTCACTATTAATATTTTTTTGTGAACGTGTCCGAACATATCCCTCCCCAGAGATGCAGATACGTATTTCGCCTTTCTACAGGCTCATCGGTACGCCCCTGCTGGAGAAATGATATCTTCAGACACATTCACAAAAAAGAACCACATCGCCATATCACAGAAATTATCCAGACCGAGCGTAGAACTGCCTGTTGTCAGACAGGCGAAGTACCTCGCCCTGTCCACATAATCAATGTAAACCAACGAACCATCTGGGGAGGGATATCTTCGGACACGTTCACAAAAAAATATTAATAGTGAACCTGTATTTGTCTTCTTCACACCAGATTCTTAATAATATTTTATAATATTAAAAATGCCTCTGTATTATACAAAACTGGTGGGGTTTTACCCACTCATGTATGTTTCAATTATTCTGATACTACAAGGTGAGGCATAATAACGAGCGATTTTAAAAAACGCGCGAATTAAGCTGCGTCGAAGGGACGTGAAGGGGATAGTGTCAGTTACTTTCGGCGCGAAATAGCATTTAGTCACAATGGAACGTTGGACCCCACAGCATCGTGCGTACGCTGTGAAAGCATTTTATCAAAACGGTAGTTCGTACCAGCTAGCACGTCGTGCATTTCGCAACCACTTCAACATTAATCGAAATCGGCCAGTGCCATCTGCCTGTGCGATTAAAAAGTGGGTTGAGAACTTTGAAGAGACGTCGTCAACGACAAGGAAGAAAACTGGGAGACCAATATCTGTGCGCACACCTGAAAACATTGAACGTGTAAGAGTCGCCATTGACGAAAGCCCTCGTCGCTCAGCTCGCCGACACAGTGTTACACTTGGGATTTCAAACAGAACAGTAAGAAGAATTTTACACAAAGATTTGCACTTTCATCCTTACACGATCCAAATGGTTCAGGCCCTTAAGGTAACAGATTATGTGAGCCGACGCCGGTTCAGCTTAGAATTTTTGGACTTGATTAATCGAGACGAGGACATTGTAAACCGTTTGTGTATGAGTGATGAAGCGCACTTCCATCTCTCCGGTTACGTGAACAAGCAGAACTTTCGATTTTGGAGTGACGTTAATCCTAGAGAACTGCATCAGCAACCATTGCACTCCGCAAAAGTTACTGTGTGGTGCGCCATGTCTTCATTAGGGATAATAGGGCCATAATTTTTTGAAGATGGCCTTGGCAATGCTGTAACAGTGACTTCGCAGAGATACGCAGAAATGTTGGAAAACTTTTTTACTCCACAACTTGCACATTACGACGTGAACGATGAGACGTTTTTCCAGCAGGACGGAGCAACATCCCACACTGCTCGAGTAAGCATGAATATTGTCAATCGTTTGTTTCCAAATCATGTGATCTCCCGAAATGGGGATATTGCATGGCCCTCTCGTTCACCGGACCTCACCTGGTGTTATCTGAAAAGTAAAGTTTACCAAGATAACCCTCTTCGAACAGTTGAAGGCCTGAAAGAGCGGGTCCGACAAGAAGTTGTTCAAATCCCACTGGCAATGCTACACAATGTGATGGGTCACTTCAAGGTCCGGCTGGAGGAATGTGTGCGTCTAAACGGAAGGCATCTTACCGGAGTTATCTTCAAAAAATAACCGAGGTTTTACTATTGCAGAAAATGCTTTTTCATGTATTTTAATATTATGAAATCATAAATTTTCTTAAACGAAGTGTTTTTATTTAACAGCCTTTTAAAAATCGCTCTTTATTATGCCTCACCTTGTATATATAACCCGAAACGTCAAAATAAATATTGTTTTAATTACCCGGCCGCTACTCCCAAAAAATATTACTTTTACTTCGTATTATAATTACGGCAAAGAAAATAAGAAATTCCTTCTAAGTGTATTGTACTTTAGTAGATTTCGATTGTCAGTGATTTAAGGTATATTTTACTTTAATATGTACATATTTAAAATAATCTCTTTCGTGTTTCGGCAATTAATGGCTTGAAAAATACATGAATTGTCGAAACATGTAAGAAATTATTTTAAATATATACATATTAAAGTAAAACAGACCTTAAATCGCCGACTATCAAATTCTACTATACAAGGTGTGTATAAATTGGCGGACCCACTACACGCGGGAGAACGAGCTGTCAATTTAATATATACGCTTTGACATTGTCACGAAAATTTTAATTTTATACTTATCGAAAAGACTAAGCTGACTATGAGCCTGCGGTACGAATTTCGAAGAATTCTCCGGAAATATCAGTTCGGTAAGATGAACTTCTCCAAATATGAACCAAACAGTTATTAAAAGGCGTAAATGTCAACATTCGTGCAGGTTTCATTAACCCATTAACTTCCAAATTTTTATTATCGCCTTTTTTTGTAAATTTAAATTAAAAATAGGATTATATTAAAAGTAATAGGTCAATTTATTCGTTGGCAAATAAATATACGCCATTTTAAATAAAAAAAATTAAGTCCCATTTGGGACCCATGGCACTTGCCGTTACAAAAATTTAAAAAAATCTGAACCAACATTTCAAACTAAAGAAAAATATTTATAATTTATGTCAATTAGGAAAACATTCCATATGCATTATTGCATTTTTTACACTGTTTGCGAACGTTTGTGTCACATATGGCACATTTTCTTTGTTTTCCATCAATCGTTCGCTCCAAAACATGTCCAATGGGATCAAATCTAACATCGTCAGGCACGTGGCTTTTCCTCACCTTACTAGAACTTGGTCTTCCGGCAAATTTAGGATCGGATAATGATTCTTTCTTCAGATAAGTTCTGGCAATAATGCGTCTAAAATCGAATAATGGGATGCTTCCATTTACTGCAGTATAAAGAGCGTGGGCGTTAACAACCGCAACGTCAATAGTATTTGTGAAAAGAGGGAAATACCATTTCTTACCTCTAAATTTGATTCGATATTTTTGCACATTCCAGTCTAACTTGTCGACCCCTCCATATGTTTATTGTATTGTCCGACAATGTTTGGTCTATCGACATGGCATTCTTTTTTTTCTTTCTTACAATATCTTTTTACTTTTTCTATAGGTTGCAATCCTAAGTAATTCGATAGCATTTTAACACAGCTATTGTCATTCCAAATCAACGCAAATATTTTATTTTTTTCATCATAACGATAATCATATGCCCCGCGTTCCTCTTTTTTTGTGATATTATCAGATTTCAAAGGATACTTGTTCATTCTATTATAGCGTACTGTTCCAGCCGCCTTCATATTTAGTTCTCCGAACTTCAACAATAAATCAAAGCTGGTGAAAAGTTATCGAAAAATATTTCATATTCTGAGGGATATTGCAAAAAAGAGGTCATCTACATTATCACAGAAGCTCCAACAACACTTACAAATTGTACTTCTTGGCTCTTTCCTTCATAAATATCCATATGAAAACAATAGCCAGATTTAGAGCGGCACATAGCCCATTGTTTGAATCCAAATCTTATTGGCTTTCCCCTAATAAACTGTAATGGTGGTCATAGTAACGCACCATTTGCTCATCTATTGAAAATTTTTGTGCAAATATACCGAACTTTTTGAAATTTGTGTTCAATTTGTTTATCAAAGGACCGATTTTAAATAGTTTGTCTTGTTTATCGCTGGTGGATATGAGACTATTGTCGTTAAAATGCAGGTTTTTTAAAATTTCCAAAAACCTGTGCTTAGGCATGCTGTTTCTAACGCATGTAAGATTTATATCTTCATCCTCCGACCAATATAACTGCTCTTGGGGCAACGAATGATACCCTGATAGCAAAAAAATTCCAATAAACTTTTTAAGACAATTTGTGGTAAGTTCAAACTTATGTCTGTTGTTTTGTCTAGCGTAATTTACACTTTGGATAGCTATATGGTTTAGTAAATCTTCGTCGAAAAGTTCTTCAAATATCTGAACCGGTGCTTTACCTTTCAAGTTTTGAATAATCTGTGATTTCAATTCAGATACATTGTTGCTTTCAAATGATGTATTAGTCAAATTTATGTCCTGCTTTTTCCACTCACTTTTTGGCAAGAATTTACCTTATGATTTTACTATAGATGCTTGATTTTGATCAACATTCAGAGCGCTGGAATGGATTTCTTGTTGTCCACGAACGTCTTGTGGAACAATTTTTGGCAAGAATTTACCTTTTAATTTTACTATAGATGCTTGATTTTGATCAACATTCAGAGCGCTGAAATGGATTTCTAGTTGTCCAGGAACGTCTTGTGGAACAGTTTTTGGCAAGAATTTACCTTTTGATTTTACTGTAGATGCTTGATCTTGATCATCATTCATAGCGCTGGAATGGATTTCTAGTCGCCCAGGAACGTCTTGAGGAACAGTGTCTAAAATATTATCGTCAAATTCTTCGCAATCTGATATAACATCTATATTATCGGGCGGCAGTTCGACTATATCAATGACTTCTTGTTCCAGATCAGCAAAAAATTCATCATCTTCCAATATTTCTTCAAGTTCTGCGATAGTAAGGAATTTTCTAGAACCCATACTGAATTGGAAACAAAAAAAAACAGCAGCGTTATGTTAGTTTTATTCACAATAAAACTAACATAACGCTCTCCATATGATTTTTTTACATAGTAAATTCTATGATCCCCAAACGGGGATCAAGGTGTTTTGTACTATATTTTTTATAATAAATATTATATTTGCTCACCTGTTATTCTAATATCAACTAAAGGAATGTATTATTACTTGAATTCACAAAACTGGCACAAAATTAATCAAATAAGCACAAAAAATATTATTAGAAATAATGTGAATATTCGACCATCAACTTTTGTGTAAAGGTTATAAAATAACGCGCAAAACATGCTTACAGGGTTACCAACACTAAAATATAAAATTTTTCTAGAAAGTACAGAGTATTCATGTTCAGTGAGAATACATTACACTAAAGATAATAACATTTTAAAATATGTTAAAAAATAAAATTCGCGAATCCCCATTTGGGGATCAGGGAAGCTAATGGGTTAATTGACAAAACACCAGCCAGAGAGCATGGCAGACGCTATAACGCACCAACTACTGTGGCGTAGCAACGCATGTCGGGTTTTTGCTAGTTCCTTATACAGTTTTGCTACTTTTATTTTCCCTTAATATTTTTTGTTTGAATTAGTTTTTCCTTCCGCATATTTTCAATTTCCTAAACGATTTGACGAACTTTGCTGTGGAATGTAGAAACTCCGCGATTTTAATTCCTTTAATAAGCTTCTAAAATCTAAAACATTATTTAAGTCAAAGAAAGTCTTTCAATATTTCTAATGAAGGAATTGCTTAAACATGTAATAATTTGTATTAAATTATAAATACATATTTCCGGTTTTTTTTTCTATTTTATTATAAAATTACGCCTTTTCTAAAATTTGAAACAAGACACCCGATGCGAATGAGGAACGATCGTCTAAAAGTTCCATTCTCTAATTGAGTTATAAATTCACATTAACACACTTCTTCTTTACATGCAAACTTCCGTTATATCCGTTCGTGATACAGCAATACGACACATTCATTCATCCCTCTTTCTTCGTGTAGTTGAGGGAATTATCATACTGCCGGAAATATTTTAAAAAGAAGATTGGGGAGAGAATGTTATCGGGTAAAAATAATGACTCCGGTCAATTAGTCAACCTTATCCGCACTCGCAGGTGATATTATCGGCGTTGTCCGGATATAAACGAGTGCGACTTGAGCGAATGTTATTACACAAAAAGATGTGTTAATTAACGAGCTTAGAGTGAATTAAAATATCGATCGCATGAACTCGCTATTTACATGTTCGTTTTTATATGTGGCTTTTTAATTTTTTCTGTTTCGATAAAACTAATACCTACGTGTCTGAACGAATTACTTATAAGTGTGAATGAACTTTGCTATAACTTTAAATTTCTTTTATTTAGTACGTATTAATTTGAAGCACATACACGACATATATTTCTTTCATTTTAAGTCTCATGGTCTGAAAAGTATTTTTATTTCTGAAAAGATTTCCTTTTTTTAAAATTACTAAACTATGTCATTTACCATGCCTT
This sequence comes from Melolontha melolontha, assembly GCA_935421215.2. Lineage (NCBI taxonomy): Eukaryota > Metazoa > Arthropoda > Insecta > Coleoptera > Scarabaeidae > Melolontha > Melolontha melolontha. The sequence continues at coordinate 20,924,803 of OW285243.1, read as the reverse complement.
TAGAGCCAACAATAAAATAAAAAGCTAAAGCAAAACACATTTCTCGCAACTTAAATCCTAGTTTTCTACAACAAAATCAGTTTTTTCAAAACTTTATATTTACATTTTTTAATTCGGACGTAAGTAATAAGAAAACAAACTTGCATAGAAATAGAAATATCTTATATTATTTGTTTGAAAGTTAAAACATTGGTAATAGCGGATTGTTCTGAACCTGTATCTAAAAAATGCAAAATTATACATTGTCAAGTTCGAAAAATCGTGAGGAATGTATACAAGTATTTCAAGTTGCAAAACTATAAAGGTAATTAGTATAATAATGTGTTTGTTTAATTATCAGTTAATTAGTACACCGGGTGCGGCAATAGTGTGTCGGCGGAGCTTAGCATGAAAACTAATAAAGTTGTAGAAATGAAATTTTACGTACACATGTAGTATGCTACAGTGCATTTTCTAATTTTATTTATATATTTACAGGGTGCTCCAAATTTCCGCAACCACTTTCAATTTTTCTTTTTAATAGATTGCTATACTTTCTTGTTATTATGATGATAGTCACCCAAATTATCTTTGCAATGATATATGATAATGTGCACTTACAACTGTTAGTTTTGGTGTTATTGCAAATTTTGTTAAAATCTTGAGAGTTTGCAGCGTCTAACATTTCAAGTCTGAAAATGGGTGCAGTGCCTCACGTAACTCTTTTGTTACCAATTTATGGACTAACACGTTATATGTTTTGAGGGTGAACGTGACAACATATACAGAGTGTTAAATATGTCTTCAAAAATTCTAGAAATTCTACGAAAATTCTAGAAATAAGTACTATGTTATTGGTACCAGTTTAACGGCAATTTTACAAAGAATTTGCTGACTAATAAAAAAATTATAGGTTCAATTTAAATTTGACACGACATATTTAACACCCCGTATATCTTGTCACGTTGTTCACCCTCAAAACATATAACGTGTTAGTCTATAAATTGGTAACAAAAGAGTTATGTGAAGCACTATATCCATTTTCAGACTTAAAATGTTAGACGCTGCAACTGTCAAGATTTTAACAAAATTTGCAATAAAACCAAAACTAACAGTTGTCAGTGCACATTGTTATACGAGGGAAGATCAGTAAGTATCCATGTTTGAAGACAGGTGGCGCTGCTGAGGGAAGTTGGCATTACCGTCGTGTACTACCATCTGTCAGACAACACCATAATAAATTTCAGACTGATTCATAGGTTATTTTTATTTGGCAGCCAGTTGTATCACACGTGTTTCGCGTTTCTCGATAAAATGGAAAAAGAGCAATATCGATCCGTAATTCGCTTTTTATTTTTGGATGGAAGTTGGACGCTGTCTATGGGGACCCTTCACCATCTATGACAACCGTAAGATATTGGTTCAACGAATTTAAACGTGGTCGTACATCTGTTTTTGATGAGGAGCGCCCAGGCCGCCCGGCAGACGTGGTTACCGAGGAAATCGTTGAAAAGGTCCACGACATGATTGTCGCTAATCGCCGAACGAAAGTGCGCGAAGTAGCAGAGGCCGTAGGCGTGTCGCACGGAACGGCAATTAATATTTTACATGATAAGTTATCGGTGAGAAAGGTGTCGGCCCGATGGGTGCCGCGATTGCTTACGGTGGACAACAAGCGGATACGGTTGTCAATGTCGAAGCAGTGTTTGGACCTCTTTAAGAGAAATTCGCAGTTTTTGCGTCGAGTCGTCACCGTTGATGAAACCTGGATCCATTATTATACGCCAGAGTCCAAGCGACAGTCAAAACAATGGATTTTTCGGGGTGAATCTGCTCCGAAGAAGGCAAAGACGGTCCCATCGGCCGGAAAGGTCATGGCCACGATTTTTTGGGATTCCAAGGGAATAATCCTCATGGACTTTTTGCAGAAAGGAAGAACGGTCACGGGTCAGTACTACAGTGAATTATTGGACCGATTCGATATAAAATTGAAGGAGACACGGCCCCATTTGGCTAAGAAAAAAGTGCTGTTACACCACGATAATGCACCAGCACATTCATCCAGAATTGTCGCGGCAAAGTTGCATGAACTGCACTACGAATTGCTGCCGCACCCACCGTACTCGCCTGACTTGGCTCCCTGCGACTTCTTTCTGTTCCCCAACATGAAAACGTGGCTCGGGGGAAAAAGATTCAGCTCAAACGAGGAGGTTATCGTCGAGACAGAAGCGTATTTTGCAGAGTTTGACAAATCGTATTTTTGGAGGGGTTAAAGAAATGGCAGAAACGTTGGGAAAAGTGTATTGTACTAAAAGGTGATTACGTTGAAAAATAAATAAAAAATTTGTGAAAAACTTGCGTCTTCTTTCCTAACACGGGTATTTATTGATCCACCCTCGTATATCATTGCAGAGATAATTTGGGTGGTTATCATCATAATAACAAGAAGGTATAGCAATCTATAAAAAAAAAATTGAAAGTGGTTGCGGAAATTTGGAACAGCCTGTAAATATATAAATAAAAATATAAAATGGATTGTAGCATACATGTGTACGTAAAAATTTCATTGCTACAACTTTATTAGTTTTCATGCTAAGCTCCGCCGACACACTATTGCCGCACCCGGTAAACAGAAATATAATGAGAAAAACAAATTCTTCGATTAAAATAAATAAAATTGGAATAAAAAACAGTTACAACTAGAAGTGGTGCCAGGTTTGTTAGTGAAGGTAATAAAGTAGTTGAAGAAAGTGGAACTGACCAATTTTCTACGCCAGAACCAAATATTGTCAAATTTGCCCCGAAGTCTACCATTGATAATTGTGGGGAACAAGCGATTCGTCGTACTATTTATAATTTTCATATGACACATAAGCAAACACCACCAATAAATACTTTATATAATGAAGTAAATAATTTTAATGCCCTTGACCTTCAAGTGAAGAAGTCATCTTTCCGAAAATTATTAATATTTAAATTTAGGTACGTATAGCTACTACTAATTCAAACACTTTTAAATGTTCTTTTTACACATAGGTGGAAGAAAACAACAGAGAAACGGAAAATATCGATAGAGAAAACTGACATACGTGACCTGCGATGTAAATATATAATAAGTATAACAAGATATCGAGCATAAGGGGGGCCTATAACATACACAGGTGGGATTTTAAGTACATTATGGACCTCTTTAGTATATTTCTAACGTATTTTGATGTCAATTTTAGATGAAACATCCACAGCAGCCATACAATTTCGTCTGAATTTGTTGATGGGACTAATAAACGGATAAAAGGCCCTATATAAAAAATAAAACGATTGATTATTGTACATGCAGGTATATTTAAATAATACTTTGGATAGTATATATGATGCTTAATTAACACATTTTATCATTTCTAGGAGATGAACAGGGATTTATTGACAATGTTCTGTTAACATTTTAGTCTGGACAGAAAACTGGCGACTCATGATCATCATTACATCATTACATCAGGATGTAAAGAACAGTACAAATACAATAAATGACTGACAGAAAGCCTTATACCAAAGTTATTCAAAAATTCTATGTTGGTGGTTGACAACGCAGAATAGGCCAAGAATAGGCTAGCGGCCAAAAATGTCACCTTCAAATTACAAGATGTGCAGAAAATTGCAGAGAAAGAGTTTGGAAATGTTATGGTGCAGTAACGGTCAAACATGTGCCATCACGTACAGAAACTAGAAGATGAATATATTCACAAAGAACATATAATGGACAATTATCTGGAAGAATTTAGAATAAAAGTAGGCAACGATAGTAGTGATGATATATTTAATTTTTCACCAGACGAAGATGATTTCAGTGGTCACATGCAATAGAGGAATAAGTCGAAAGGGGTTCTTTTACAGAAAGCTCAAATTTGTGTTTATTTAATATGTATTTTCTTCTAATAATATTTTGTATAGAATTTTATTTGCTGGGTGTATTCGGGGTATCTTCGGTAAAAAGAGAATTTTTAACTGAAAGGAAGGAATTTAAAATTCATTATTATATTTTGACTGATTCCCTTAGTGCACACTTTTTGAAATTGTAGTTTTGCAATAAAGGCTTATGTTTTCTCTCAACTTATTTCGGTATATTTATAATTATATATAAGTAGTTACCAATTAATATATGCTTTAGCATTTGATCCATCTGGTGAATCTACAGTGTAGCGAAACAAGATTGTAGATATTACTAAAAATAAATTTTGAAACTCTCAAATCTAGTGTTGTTATTTGTCAATAGAGTTGCTACAATTTATAAAGATATGCTTCTTAAAATTAAATGCAAAAAATATTTTCAGAATACTACAAACGTTTTGTTTTATTGACGTTCACACTGGGATCCTGTAAGTACCAGAAGTTTTTAGATGGCAGTAGACGGAAGTAATGTCAAGATCCGGATTCAACCCGGAAACCACGAGGAACCTTAAAATTTGATTTTCGTAAAAGTTGATTACTTTAAACAAAAATACAATAGTAGTTTCTATGCTGCCGTTTATGTCAGATATAGGGATACGTTGTCACAATAAAATTTTAACTGTAGTAAAAAATCACATCTCACTACATTTTCTAAACTGACAGATTTAGGACAATTTTTTGTACCTTAAGTTTATTGAAATTTTGTTAATTTGATTGACATAATATTTTGACGACAGAAAACTCACCTAAAGGAAATACTCATATCCACCCTTTTATGTAATCACCGGAAATGCATCATAAACTTATTAAAACTCTTTATATACATCTAAAGTTAATCCTTAATTAATGTGATAAATTTTTAAAATACTCTAAGGCAAAACTAGAATCAATAGATCTAATTATACTTTTACTAACTTCAGCTATATGCAAATTATTTTAATAAATTTTAATAAGTTATAGTTTATACATTTTCCTGGTAAGTGCAAAAGTTTGTTTTCATTTGCTAAAGCGTGCAAATGAAATGGATTCTAAATAAATAATTAAGAAAACAGATCGAAAGGCTTTAATAAAAGTTCATATATGTAGCTACATTTAAATAAGCTCGTTTGTTCGTTATTAGTTGTTATGTTGTTGTCAGTTATATCGTTTTGTTGTCATTATTTTTTATTTACATGCCGTAATAGTTTATAGTTGTGTTTCTTTAGAATGAATTTTTCGAAAGAGGAGCTAATAGACATGGTATTTATTCATGGCGCTAGCAATAGAAATCCACTTTTAGCATCAAGAACATATGCTATGGAGTATCCTCACCGAAGAGCACCAGATATAAAGACGTTTGAAAATTTGTTGACAAGGTTTCTTCGGACGGGTTCAGTGAATTACGTTAAACATGAAAGAACTAAGACTATGGTTACAGAAGATAATGAAGTGACAGTCGTCCAGTCCGTTGTGGAAAATCCGCGCGTATCGACAAGGATAATTTCGATAGAATATGGGATAGAAATCACTACTGTAAGAAGGATTTTGAAAAAACATAAATTTCACCCTTACAAAATTCAAAATCATCAAGGCTTATTACAAACGGATTTTGAAAGTAGACTTGTTTACGGTGAATGGCTACTTTTCCAATTACGACATGATCTAACTTTTCTAGATCATGTGCTGAAGCAACATTTGCTAAGTGTTGAATAACAAACAGAAAAAATTCTCATTATTATGATACTAGAAACCCTCATTTTGTGCAACCCATTTTATACCAACAAAAATTGAATGTTAGCACCTGGGGAGGAATCATAGGAAACACTATTATAGGTCCATTCTTTTTCAATACTACTTTTAATTGTGAAATCTACACATTTCCTACAAAATAATTAACCATTGCTGTTAGAAGGCCTTCCATATAACGTCATAAGGAGATTGTCGTACCAACATGATGGTGCACCTGCACATTACGGTGCTGCTACAAGAGCACATTTAGATAGGGTATTCACCAATAGGATGATTGGGAATAAGGAACGATCGGGCTGAGCGGTGAACCCATGGGTAAACCGGACATCTGAGTGTATGATTTATTATTAAAAGTAAAATAACTATTATTAAAAATGAAGTTCAATAATGTAAAAAAGGAGTCATAAGTTAAATCCGTCACCTCCGATATTTCACTCCATCTGTTTCTTAGTACATGTAAGACCAGACTAGTTGGTATATATGTGAACAAAGATATCACGTCCAATGATATTATTTGAAAGTCATTTGGTAATTGAAAATCTTGATATTTGTCAGCGAAAGAAAAGAATCATGGATATCATACGGACTGCTATTCTTAAAGCATTGTGAGAGGATGTCAACAACATGTCTAGATATGTTGTAGCAAGGGGAGCCCGTGTAAGATACAATGGGCCTATATGGGACTTCGACTTTATGGATTTTAGTTAAAGTATACAATTTTGGACTGATGGAATTGAATATTGTCAGTCTGCTGTATAGTTGTTCATCTAGTTCTTTGCTGTTCTTTAGATTGCGTAGCAGTTTGTTTAATCTTTCTTGTACACCAGACGTGGGGTCAGAGTTCATGATTTTGTAAGTGGAGATGTCTGATAATAGCTATTTATATATTCTGTTTTATGAACAGCTACTGTTACTGAACCTTTGTCAGCTCTAAGGATCAGGATGTCCGAGTTGTTTTTAAGAAACGATCGACATTTGTTGCTGATCTCCCCCCAAAACGCATATTTATTTATTGAGGATGTCATAAAGTTAGTTAAAATATTAGTGATCTTAGCTCTATGTATATCTTTATTCTCGCCACATGTACCGTTGAGTATGACTTCACACTCAGCCAGAACCCCACCAACCCGAATGTCGTTAGTAATGACAGGGATGCCGAATTTCGGTCCCAATGAAAGGACCCCCCCCCTGTCCTATCCACAAACCAGCCTGTATTATTGTTATAAAATTTGGACGTTTTTTATATTATTTAGTTTTCAAAGTTATTAATATTTTTTAATTTAATCTGTTTAAAAAGTCTATAATTTTTTTTATTTAATGTATTTTCAAAATCATTTACTAAATATGTTGGTAAAGAGCTTTTGGCGGCATCTTTAAGGTATTGTAATTGTTTATTATGAAAATCCAAATCCGACAACGCTATTGAAATTTCCAAATTTAACACACTATGTCCTAACCTTTTATTAAGATGTGCAGCCTTCCGTTGAAGTGTCTTACTTGTTGTTACTAATAAACTATTCATGTTGACGGATCCCTGTGTGATGTGTTTAAGGATGATGTTGTATTTTCTGCACTTGAGTAAGAAAATCCTTCTATTTTGCAACTTGGTAATTTTCTCCGATGTTGACATCAATTTCTTAATCACACCATCACTTTTAAGACTCTGATCCCACGTCTGGAGTACAACAAAGATTTAACAAACTGCTACGAAATCTAAAGAACAACAAAGAACTAGATGAACAACTCTACCGCAGGCTCACAATATTCAATTCCATCAATCCAAAACTGTATACTTTACCTAAAATACATAAAGTCGAAGTCCCATATAGGCCCATTGTATCTTACACGGGCTCCCTTGCTACAACATATCTAGACATGTTGCTGATATCCTCTCGCAATGCTTTAAAAATAGCAGTCCATATGATATCCATGATTATTTTACTTTCGCTGACAAATATCTAGATTTTCAATTACCAAATGACTTTCAAATAATATTATTGGACGTGATATCTTTACAAAGGTATTTTTAATAATATAAAATATTATTAAAAATCTGGTGTGAAGAACACAAATACAGGTTCACTATTAATATTTTTGTGAACGTGTCCGAACATATCCCTCCCCAGAGACGTATATACGTATTTCGCCTTTCTACAGGCTCATCGGTACGCCCCTGCTGGAGAAAGGATATCTTCAGACACATTCACAAAAAAGAACCAAATCGCCACATCACAGAAATTATCCAGACCGAGCGTAGAAGTAAATTCAGCGCTGCCTGTTGTCAGACAGCCGAAGTACCTCGCCCCGTCCACATAACCAATGTGAAGTAACGACGCCCTTCCAAAGGTGGCACAGCCATCTCTCTAGAAACTGCATTTAGTTTGTGTCTTCACTCGGTCTGGATAATTTCTGTGATGAGGCGATGTGGTTCTTTTTTGTGAATGTGTCTGAAGATATCCTTTCTCCAGCAGGGGCGTACCGATGAGCCTGTAGAAAGGCGAAATACGTATCTACGTCTCTGGGGAGGGACATGTTCGGACACGTTCACAAAAATATTAGTAGTGAACCTGTATTTGTGTTCTTCATACCAGATTTTAAATAATATTTTATATTATTAAAAATGCCTTTATATTATACAAAACTGGTGGGGTTTACCTACTCATGTATGTTTATTATTCTGATGCGTGATATCTTTGTTCACAAATATACCAACTAGTTTGGTCTTACATGTACTAAGAAACAGATGGAGTGAAATATCGGAGTTGACGGATTTAACTTATGACTCCTTTTTTACATTATTGAACTTCATTTTTAATAATAGTTATTTTACTTTTAATAATAAATCATACACTCAGATATCCGGTTTATCCATGGGTTCACCACTCAGCCCGATCTTTGCTAACTTAGTAATGGATTTTTTGCTTAGATAACATACTTAAAGTACTACCATTTGAATTTGCATTCATACATAAATAGGTAGATGACTTAATTTGCGCACTACCTGCTCTAGCAATAGATGACATTTTGGAAATATTTAACTCATTCCACCCAAACTTTTCCAATTCGATGTTACACACCTGGAATCCAAAAAAAACTTTACCGGATCTTTTACACTATCATCCTCTAACATTTTAAGTATTAACTTTGTGACACGAACATGTGTGTGTACGATTATTTCCTTTGTTCGTCAATATTGCTCATGTGGCTTTCTTTTTAGATGTGGTTGTCCTGTTTTTAAAATGTAATTTCGAAATAACTAAGTGTACGTCCGTTGACATTAGTTGTATTAATTTAGAATATTACAAACATATGAGTAATTTCTCCAAAAAAAAACGAGTTCACATTTGTAAGTATTAACGACTCTCTTTCGTTAATAAGTACTAAATTTATGTCCATCTACTCTTAAAGTGATCCCCTGAGGAAGCACACGAATTCGATGCGAAATATTGGGCTAAAAAATAAAGAACTGACTTATGTAATAGAGTTTAATCTTGCTGGATTCCCCAAAAAAACGATTATCCTTTCCATATATATGTAATAGAGTTTAATCTTGCTGGATTCCCCAAAAAAACGATTATCCTTTCCATATATATATATATATATATATATATATATATATATATATATATCCATCAAGATTAGGAATCCAGCAAGATTAAACTCTATTACATAAGTCAGTTCTTTATTTTTTAGCCCAATATTTCGCATCGAATTCGTGTGCTTCCTCAGGGGATCACTTTAAGAGTAGATGGACATAAATTTAGTACTTATTAACGAAAGAGAGTCGTTAATACTAATATAAAACAATTGATAAATTATTGGAGTTTTTCGGCTTTTTATATGAAATATTTACAAATATCAAATTAGAATGTATGTAATTGCAGGGTATTGAGTAATTGAGTAATTGTTATATTTAATAAACGTCTAAGAAATTATCTAAACACACATATATATATATATATATATATATATATATATATATATATATATATATATATATATGAACTTCATGTGTATGAGAATCAATAATTATTAAATCTCATTTTACATGCGATTGTCGCTATAATTTGTTGCATTTAATTCTACAATTCGGCAAATCACCTTTGCCCTAGATTGTAGACGCAACAAGCCGCGACATCAACTGTACAAGTTGTCAGTACAAATGAAAAATTTTGTGAAAAACTTATCTGCGCGGAATGTGCATATATCGATATTTCACTGTTTTTTACAGATCATCAGTGCACCTTACCGAAGACAGACATGATATTCACTTCTATACTACGTGTATATATACGAACTGTAATGAACTTCATGTGTATGAGAATCAATAATTATTAAATCTCATTTTACATGCGATTGTCGCTATAATTTGTTGCATTTAATTCTACAATTCGGCAAATCACCTTTGCCCTAGATTGTAGACGCAACAAGCCGCGACATCAACTGTACAAGTTGTCAGTACAAATGAAAAATTTTGTGAAAAACTTATCTGCGCGGAATGTGCATATATCGATATTTCACTGTTTTTTACAGATCATCAGTGCACCTTACCGAAGACAGACATGATATTCACTTCTATACTACGTGTATATATACGAACTGTAATGAACTTCATGTGTATGAGAATCAATAATTATTAAATCTCATTTTACATGCGATTGTCGCTATAATTTGTTGCATTTAATTATTGATTCTCATACACATGAAGTTCATTACAGTTCGTATATATACACGTAGTATAGAAGTGAATATCATGTCTGTCTTCGGTAAGGTGCACTGATGATCTGTAAAAAACAGTGAAATATCGATATATGCACATTCCGCGCAGATAAGTTTTTCACAAAATTTTTCATATATATATATATATATATATATATATATATATATATATATATATATATATATATATATATATATATATATATATATATATATATATATATAAGAGAAACTGCAATATTTTTATTTAATTTGAAACAAAATTAACGTGTATTCTTTATAAAACTAATTAATACCAATAAACTTAAAACTACAATATTAAACAAATTAGTTACATAAATGTCAATAATAAGATTCGCAGGCGTAAAACATAAAAAAAGAATAATACAAAAATTCCTACACTCTATATATTTAAAGATTTAATAAAAAACGTGTTTTTTAAGTGATCGCTTAGTCGAGCTTTATGTCAAGCAGTAATTGTGAAAGCATCTTCTTTGATATTAAAATTTAACATTGATTTTTTTAAATTTTAGATTAATATTTTTAAATTTTTTAAAACCTTGATAATAAATTAAGAAAAGATATTTTCGAAATACATTTATAATTTTTTAAACATGTTAATAAATTCCAGAAAAGGAATCAGATTTAAAACAAAAAAAAACCGCTCATATTTATTTTAAAATGTTCAGCTTTTGACAAGTCGAAAAAATATCTGAGATTTACCCAACTTATATTTAAATAATGAACAAGTTGAATAAATACAAAGCAACTCTCTCTTGATATATGTATTACTCACCTTAATCTTTTCGAAGAATCAGATTCACCACTTGAAGGTAATAGGAAAAAGAAAACACCACGTAATGAATCGATCAAAGTAAGCTAACAAATTTAACAGTTCTTTTCGTGTCTCTTTATCGGAGATCGAAGTATACCGGTATTAGAGATAGATTACTGTAAGGATACAGAGAGTGTACGGAGGTCTCGCGACGCGCTCGACGCACTAACCAGAGCGTCGCCAATAACTACAGCTCGAAGCGTCCCGACGCTGGACCGATACGATACAGAAGTTGGTTTTGCGCTTGCTCCCATGTAATGTGTATGTAATATCTCTTTATCATCTACGGTCTACATGTTGTTTCTTTTTTTATATACGCGTATATATGGAAAAGAACTTAAATATTTAAACCAGCGAGCTGTAAAATTTTGTTGAATTAGTTTTCGCCTTGCGATGGCAAAGACATTACAAGTATGGAATAATCAAAGCAAAAGTTTTATGAAGGGGAGTTGCTAAAGATATGCAATGTTATTACCCTTTTCTCTGGGCCTACCCCAGCTGCAGTTTGTTTTAATTAGCATGTTAATAGAATTTAGCGATGCTGAAATTTTGTATTAAAATTCATAGAGTCGTTGGTACAATAGTTTATCTATATTTTTTGTATTTACATTGACTTTAATAGAAATTTTGTAGTAAAAAATTTTACAAAAATTTAAAAATGAAGCTATAATTAAGTAGCGTAATTGACAGTATACTAAAGAAAAAACAGTTACAAGTGGCCCTTAGTTTAGTATATCCTAAAGATAGTGCTAATTTGAAACAATTTGTCTCGTTAACTTACTTCGGTAAAATAAGCGAGCAAATTGGAAATATAATTTCAAAAAATAATAGTAATGTTAGTATAGCTTACAAACCATATGTAAAAACAAGTAATTTAATTTTTAACGCAAAAACTAAAACTGATATTAATAATAAATCAGGAGTGTACAAACTATACTGTAACGATTGTAACAGTGTATATATATGTCAGACTGGTCGAAGTTTTATTATACGGGAAAAAGAACACAGGAGGTCATATAAACTTAAAAAGACAGATTCAACATTTGCTAACCATCTTATTGCAGAAGGACATACATTTGGTCACAGTAAAATATTACATTTGTCCGAGAAAGGTCGTAAATTAAATATTTTAGAGGCCCTAGAGATTTTTAAAAGTCAGAAAAACACAATAGATATCGTATTAAATGAACAGTTGGACCTTATATATACACCTCTTTTCCAATGTTGTATATAATAGTTAAGTATATAGTAGTAATTTTAAATAACATCATAAACCACCCCCCCATATATATATTTTTGTGTCATTTATAAGTTCTATGTAGGCCTGTAACTTTTGCAGTTTGATAATGACATTGTATGTCGAAACCGCGGTCACAATTATATGTGAATAAAGTGGTATATATAACAAAGTTATTGTTTTATTTTATTTAATTTTCTATAATTAAGCAACTATTGACATGACGTTCGTAGCAATATTTGCGTAAAAAGATATATTTCATAAATTTGACATTTCTTTCTGTAGGTTTAAATAACTATTAAAATCAACTTTCGAAATGTCATTGTATTTGAATAGTAAATCATGGAGAATATTCGGTGTTATTTAACAAATTTAATTAAATTGAAATCATAAAAATTGAAGCGTTAAGTCTTATTGTGTTCCTAATTTAAAGCAGACTAGCGTAACTAATAATTTCTATAGAAGTTTATTTTTTCGGAATTAATGATGTCCAGTTCAAAAATCACATTATGTAAATACTTTGTAGTTAGATAACAATAATTTTAATAAAAGCTGCGTACTTTGCTTCGCGGTCGCATTCTTAAATGCCTTGCAACAAAGACTGAATTTATTAAGGTCCCGTGCGATGATCTACAAAATCCGAAAATAGCAGAAAATATCATTTAAGTAGATTTTTCAGTTTTGCAAAATGACGATAGTCACAAATAGAACTCGAAAGTTGATTTTATGAAATTTTCAAATTTCTACCGCCTGAGGTTAAAAAAAATTGCGAAATTTAGATTCAGCGCGTCGATCCACATCCGTGGACGTTGGAATGACCGTCCTGGATGGTTTAGTTTCGGAGATACGGTGGTGGCCCAAAATCGCAATTTCAATTTTAGGTCGATTTTCGCGAGTTCGAATTTTTTGTTTTCGAATTTCGACTCAAAAACCACTCCGAGGTTTTCTAAGGCGCTAAAGAAGACAAACGTCGTAGTACAAACATTGGGGCGCCGAAATTTGGCATTTTCGAGGTGCCCACAGTTTTTCGCGAATATCTCAAAAACTAAAAGAGATAGGCGGAAGCGGTTGGTTTATCGGAATCAGCGGCCCAAAATACATAAAATAAAAAATAAATAAAAAAAATACATAAAAAAATTGCGAAATTTTCAAAATGCCGTAACTCCCTCATTTATTGTCCGATCGACGTGAACTTTGCGGCAAATTAAAGTATTCGTCGAAACAATTAAAACGAGCCCAAGAACGTCCCCATAGGGCGATCCGTTTGGTCGCTATAGCGTCCAGAACTTTCGCAAAATTTCCGGATTTTTCCGGGAAAATTTCGGTTTTTCAGGCATAACTCCGAAATCGGACGTCGTAGAGCGTTCTGATTTCCAGCAATCGATTCGCCGCGTCGGTCCTCATCCGCGGACGTCGGAATGACCGTCCTGGATGGTTTAGTTTCGGAGATACGGTGGTGGCCCAAAATCACAATTTCAATTTTAGTGCGATTTTCGACTCAAAAACCACTCCGGGGTTTTCTAAGGCGCTAAAGAAGACTTTACAAATGTTAGGGCGCCGGAATTTTGCGTTTTCGAGGTGCCCACAGTTTTTCGCGAATATCTCAAAAACTAAAAGAGATAGCCGGACGCGGTTGTGTTTATCGGAATCAGCGGCCCACTACCATTGTACCTCTAAGAATTTTAATGGGTAAAAGAGCTTAAAAACCAAAGATATGTGATAAAATTCTGTGTTTCTCTGGCAAAATCCACAACAGAAACATTTTGAATGATTGGCACGGAATGGCTTTTAGGGAATCGTCTATGGCAAGATCAGCTTGTTTGTATTGTATTGTATTCTCTAAATATATCTCAAATATAGTAATTAAGAACAGAGATGTACCTAATATTCTAGATTCTCGCTTGATTTCCATTACTTATTATTCCAGTTCGCAACGATGTCAAGGAATCTATCAAAACACAGTTAGAAAAGCAGTTAAATAATGTCCATTATGGTGAGTCAATACTATCAGTACCTATTATTATAATATGTCTACAGTGTTTGTTATTATTTAAATAAATGATAGCATCATTGATGCCGTTTTTTCAGATTTTCAATGAATTATCAACAAGGCCCTCTGCACATTATCAAACGATTTAAAAGGAAATCTCAAACAAAGAAGGTCAAGATTTGGGCACATAAAAGTACTAATTCACCAAAATAAGGCAACATTTCACCAATCAACTATATGAAAAAAATACACCAATTAGGGTTCAAATTGGTTCACCACCTACCCTATTCTGTCGATTTATCCCCATCCATCTTCTTCTTGTTCCTAAACTTAAAAATTTCGCTCGAATAATAATATCATCACTACGGTTAATGATATACTGCAAATTTATATTGTGTACAAATCTTCAATAGAAACCATGTTTAAAAATAGAAACAAGTTTTGTTGGTACCACACTTGTCGTAGCATGCACGTAGATACGAGGTGCATTCAAGTTTTAAGGCCTCCGATTTTTTTTCTAACTAACTACTCACCCGAAAACTATGAAACTGGTGTTACTTCTCGACGTAATCTCCCTGCAGACGTACAAATCGTACAACGTCGACGCCATGATTCCATGGCCGCGGCGAAGGCTTCTTTAGGAGTCTGTTTCGACCAGTGGAAAATCGCTGAAGCAATAGCAGCACGGCTGGTGAATGTGCGGCCACGGACAGTGTCTTTCATTGTTGGAAACAGCCAAAAGTCACTAGGAGCCAGGTCAGGTGAGTAGGGAGCATGAGACATCACTTCAAAGTTGTTTTCATGAAGAAACTGTTGCGTAACGTTAGCCCGATGTGCGGGTGCGTTGTCTTGGTGAAACAGCACACGCGCAGCCTTTCCCGGACGTTTTTGTTGCAGTGCAGGAAGGAACTTGTTCTTCAAAACATTTTCGTAGGATGCACCTGTCACCGTAGTGCCCTTTGGAACACAACGGGTAAGGATTACGCCCTCACTGTCCCAGAACATGGACACCATCATTTTTCAGCACTGGCGGTAACCCGAAATTTTTTTGGTGGCAGTGAATCTGCGTGCTTCAATTGAGCTGACTGGCGCTTTGTTTCTGGATTGAAAAATGGCATCCACGTCTCATCCATTGTCACAATCGACGAAAAGAAAGTCCCATTCATGCCTTGGTTGCGCGTCAACATTGCTTGGCAACAAGCCACACGAGCAGCCTTGTGGTCGTCCGTCAGCATTCGTGGCACCCACCTGGACGACACTTTTCGCATTTTCAAGTCGTCATGCAGGATTGTGTGCACAGAGCCTACGGAAATGCTAACACTGGAGGCGATCTGTTCAACTGTCATTCGGCGATCCCCCGAAACAAGTCTCTCCACTTTGTCGATCATGTCGTCAGACCGGCTTTTGCGAGCCCGAGGTTGTTGTCACACGATGTTCTGCCTTCATGAAACTGTCGCACCCACGAACGCACTTTCGGCACATCCGTAACTCCATCACCACATGTCTCCTTCAACTGTCGATGAATTTCAATTGGTGTCAAACCACGCAAATTCAGAAAACGAATGATTGCACGCTGTTGAAGTAAGGAAAACGTAGCCATTTTAAGTATCTAAAACAGTTCTCATTCTCGACGCTGCCGCTACAATTCCATCTGCCATTCAGTGCTGCCATCTCTGTGACGTATTGACAACGAACGCACGCTCATTTTAAAATAATGCACATGCTTCTATCTCTTTCCAGTCTGGAGAAAAAAAATCGGAGGCCTTAGAACTTGAATGCACCTCGTACATACATTACTTCTAACAGAGGCAAATAAAAAACAGGTTTCTATTAATGCTTCTGAATTATGTAAGTATAAATAATTTTTGAAAACCGATAGTATCGAAGAATAATTTCTCAAAAAAAAAAAACAACCTCCCATACGAATCATAACTGGTTCAGTTGTGGTTACATAAGATATATTATTATGTACGAATATTCATTACATACAGATCTGAAATTGCCCTATAGTATTTTTTTAAGGTATCAATATGGCTAAAGGATGATGTGAACGATATTAATAAAAGGATTATCAAAAAACCCTGCAATCAAATCAGTTATTCTACATGCTCAAGCACAGTGTTACATACTGCATATTCAAGTTCCACAATTTGAAATTCCCTGTGGATTTATTAGTACAGTAGGCAGAAAACCCAATTTATTTTTTATAATTTTATGATAGACAACAACGAAAGAGCATTCTTAGCAAAACGAAACTGTCGTTCCCCATTGACCTCCTCTATACCAAAAATAGAGGAAAAAGAAAACAAATTTCGTCAACGAGTCACGTTTTATGGTGTTGACTTTTCTAAGACGTCTACCGATCATTTTCTATCCAGAAACTGGAAAAGTAGAGGGATAGTACGTCTGTCTGTGTATGTATGTGTGTCTGTGTGTGTATGTGTGCGCACGCTTGTATAACTTGCATGGGCACTTTTCAATTTTACGTATTCATCGCTGGTACTACGACGTTTCATCCGGGAGTAATTCAGTCATCAGCACTTTTCCGGAACCTAGAATCGCAGCCGTATTCCGGGCACACGCTGGATTCTCCCCTACGTTAGGAAGGAACAACCGATTTCCCCTGAGATTTGAACAAACATTGCTTTCTTTTGTCGAATAACAAAGACGCATTTGGCGTATTATATTTAGTTTAATTTTTTCAAATCTTTCTTAAATAAGTCACAAATATAGAGGCTGTTAGTACTACATGTAGATAAAAATAATCAAATAAATTTAAATGTGCTATTACAAACAAAACTTTCAGGACATAGGTCGTATTCACGCATTTGCATAGTCTTATGATTCGGTAACAAGAGATTCAAGAGACTTATGGAAAACTATGAAGTAGCTTACCTACGACGTAGGTACAGATGAAAAATTGAAAAGGGAAGATGATAATTAGAGGTTGAATTATACCATATGATCACATATTTCTACCCTCTAGAAGGCAATGACATTTTTCTTTTTTAAACTTTAGTTGGTACTATAATTTAAGTTAACTTATTTTGCAGCGTGTGTGTGATATAGGTTATTTTATACTGATGACAGATTAGGTTTTGTCATTTTGACAAATAATTACATACAAACGTTTCAGTTGAAAAAATAAAAAGTTTAATAATAAAATCAGCTACAATAAATGTTCAAAGTGAGCTCCTTCATTTTCTATGCATAGCGCAACTCTTCGTCTCATATTATTGAAGGCATTCCTTAAATTATGTGGTGTAATTTCCCCACAGACATTTCGGATAGCATTAGTAAGTTCTTCAATTGTATGTGGACGATTCGTAAATACTCCATTTTTTAGATGTGGATAAATGAAATAGTCCATAATTGTTAAATCCGGAGATCGTGGTGGAAAGTCTACTATTCGATTATCAAAGAATTCATGCAATAATTCCATCGTTTCTCTTGTCTTATGGGCTGGTGCATTATCTTGCTGGAAATATCCCTCGCGGAGCTCATCATCATGTAATTGATTTACAAATGGTAGGAATAAATTATTACGATATCGTTCTGCATTTATCGTATTATTAAAGAATATTGGACCAATAATTCGTCTACGAGAAACTGCAAGCCAAACGCCTATTTTTTGTGAATGCGAGGGTGTTTCAAGAATTTCATGTGGATTTTCACTAGACCAGATGCGCATTGTTTGTTTATTTATATATCCTGATAAATGAAACCATGCTTCATCGGACCAGAAGGATTTGTCAAGAACGTCATCGTTATTAATCGTACCTAAGAACCACTGACAGTAATTAACTCTGGTTACATGATCGATTGGTAAAAGCTCTTGCACGCAATGAAATTTGTATGGAAATTTTTGTAAGTCTTTCTTAAGGATTCTCTGGCAGGTCCCATATGACAGTTGTGTTTGTTGTGAAAGCTTACGAATCGATTTCTTAGGTGATTGATTTATTCGTCCCTCAACATCTGCTATATTTTCAACTGTCCGCTTTAGTGGTCTACCAGCACCTGGTTTTCGAGACACAGACCCTGTTTCACGGAATTCAACCACTGACTTTTGAATTAATTGCCGTAAACTGTCATATGTTGTTGGAAAATTTGGAAATTCTGCCCGAAATTCTTCTATACAAGGCTGCAAGGAGTACGACCATTCTCCATTTTCTAATTTTACACCATTGCTAAAGTATGATTTGATCAGAAAAACTTTATGATTTATTGTAAACATTTTTAAGTGTCAATTAATAAATACATTAATGACAGATGAGTTTTATTTATCAGAACATACACATAATGACAGATGTATTTTATTTGTCACTACCAACACGATATTTTCAAGAAATAATTTCATGGCTTGCTAGAGGGTAAATATAAATGATCATATGGTACGTAAAATGAATATGCTAAAAAAATGCATATTTCAGAGGTTTTTGCTGCTTTTCTTCTAAAATTTACCAAAGGGGATATTTCCATTTCATGATTTAGTAGGTAGACGAACATAGCAAATAATTAGGAACTAAAGGAAAAACACATCTAACTAGAGGTACAGGATATTTGTTTAGTCTTCTTTGCTTGTAGCAACAGATTAAGTACAAAATAATACAAATCTGTACAAAAACAAATTTGTATCTGTATACGTGGACACACAGTACGTATTTACCAGCGTTTGCTTGAACCACCAGGCGCATGCGTTTATGGGTGTCCGTCCTTAGTGCTGCTTTCTCCAAGTCGTCCAGTACTAAGGATGGCCACCCATAAACTCAAACTTTGGCTACTATATGTTGACGACACGTTCGTGATTTGGACACATGGAGAAGATAACCTTAAGAGCTTCCTGGAACATCTGAATAGTATCCATCCAAAAATAAAATTCAGAATGGAAGTAGAATCAAACAACCAACTCCTCGACGTTTTGGTTAAGAAGAAAGAAAATGGAGAATTAAGCCATACAGTGTACCGAAAATCTACACATACAGATCGATACCTCAACGCACAGTCTCACCACCACCCAGCTCAGTTGCAATCACTAGTGAAGAGCCTAGTAACAAGATCACAGAGATTAGCAGATGAAGATAACGTCATTCAAGAAATTGATAAACCCCACAATGCACCCTAGCAGAATGGCTTTAGCAAACGGGCAATCAACAAAGCATTAAAACCTAAACGCGCCACGCCACAAGAGGAAAAAGAGGAATTAATAGACAAAACCTACTTACCCTATGTCAAAGGTACCACCGACAGAATTTCCAGAGTCCTTCGAAGACATCACATTCAAACCACATTCAAGGCAGACAGAAAAATCAGCACAGTCCTTCGGAATCCAAAAATAAGAATACCTTTAGAATATCAGGGAGTTTATGAAATTCCATGCTTTAATTTTGAGAAGACGTACATCGGACAAACAAATAGAAGGGTAAAAGTAAGAAGAGACGAGCGAAATATGCCTCTTTCCCTTGTTGCAATCTTTTATTAACTATTTGTTTTAGTGTAAATATATGATCTAGCGTGCTCCTTCCGGGTCTGAATCCACTTTGCGATTCCGATAGTGATGGTTCGATTAACGGTCTTAGCATATTGTTAATTAACTGCTCAAATATTTTGACCACTGTGCTTAGTAACGTTATAGCTCTGTAGTTATTACAATCTCTATAATTTCCCTTTTTGTATATCGGTGTTATTAGTGCCACTTTCAAATCTTCTGGTATATTTTCGTATTTCCAAGCCATATTAATGATCACCAGAAATATCTTTGTTCCTACTTCACCAATGTTCTTAATAATTTCTGCCACTATTTTGTCCTATCCAGGAGCTTTTCCATTTTTCAATTTTATATTACATCAGTTAATTCTTCAAGAGGAAATTATGTATCCTCATCTGCTATATTTCCACTTTCTATAACAGTCTCCACATTTTTGTGTCCTTTGCTGCAGTGTGGCTCCTCAAAGTATTCCTTCCATCTGTTCATTACCTCTCTTTCATCAGTGATTATTTCTTGCTGTTTATTATATATGGTGTCATCATCTATTGATTTTGCTTTTCTGCCCCATTTCAAAACTTTATAGAATAGCTTCTGATTACCAGTGCTATCTCTCTCCATTCTATCACCAAATTCTTTCCATTTATTTGCTTTTGCTTTTAACACTAATTCTTTTACCCGTTTCCGTTGCCTTTGGTACATTATGTATTGTTCTGTTTTCTTATTTGCTAAGTACTTTCTGCACAATTTCTTTTTATTTTTGATTTCCTCTTTTATGTCGTGCGTCCACCAAGCAGTCTGCTCCCTTGTGTTACATATTTTGTATACTCCGCATATTTCACGGGCAGCTTCTACAATTATATGTTTGACCATATTCCATTTTTCTTCTATTGTCCAGATTTGTTATCTCTGACTTCTCTTCAATATCTTTTCTAACTAATTCTTCATATTATCTGGCTATTTCTTGTTCCTTTAATTTATATGTCTTTTTAATAATATAAAATATTATTAAAAATCTGGTGTGAAGAACACAAATACAGGTTCACTATTAATATTTTTGTGAACGTGTTCGAACATATCCCTCCCCAGAGACGTAGATACGTATTTCGCATTTCTACAGGCTCATCGGTACGCCCCTGCTGGAGAAAGGATATCTTCAGACACATTCACAAAAAAGAACCACATCGTCACATCACAGAAATTATCCAGACCGAGCGTAGAAGTAAATTCAGCGCTGCCTGTTGTCAGACAGCATGCCACGGAGGATGGAAGCTGTAATTCAAGCCAGGGGTGGATACACCAAATACTAGTGACATTTTAAACCGATATTTATTATTTTGTAATTTTGAATAAGGTGTTCTTTTGTTATTTTCTGCATTATATGAGTTGAACAGTGCTGTTAATTATCTTTTATGTTTTTTCATGACCTAACATTTATAAGTAGAATAGTTTAGATATTCAGAAATGACATTTTATGTAAAAAAGTTGGTGTTGCGATAATTATTTTGCGGAGTGTATTAAATACCTTATTTGAAGGTATATAATATTTGCATTGAATTTTTGAACATAATTCCACACCCGTAATTGTTTTTGTTCTTCAGTTAAAAAATGTGGATAATACACCAACTTTCCTTATGCCCAGATGTTTGTATAAAGTATATCTACTGCAGATGATTCAATACCCAATTCTTAGCCTCTCGATATTCCACATTTTCTTAATTAGCTTTTCTGTAGTAACAACATTGCCAGCACAAACAGCTGTTGCTGTCACTAAAAACTGCAATTAAATTTTGGTAACTTTGGTTATATGATAAACCTCATTCGCGATAGACCGAAAAGCATTCTCCGATACCTTCATATTACTTATTGAGAAAAGCGCGACTAACAACAATACAAAATTTGTGTCTCTATTAACTTCAACTTTAATCTCACAAAATTACGACTGGCAACTGCCAAAAAAATAGCCCATTAAATGTAGCAAAAATTTTTGTTTTTGTCCGAATCCGCGGCCTGCTACTAAAAATTTTCAAAACATCCCTGGTAGTTAACACTTTATATTTATTTCGTTAAATTAAATATGTCGTATTAATTTAAACTTTGATTTGCAAATATATTACAGATTTGACTACACTCAGCTACTAAGAAATAAGAAATAAAATAGTAAGAAGAGATGGTGAATTCATCAATTACAGTTCTTGCGAAAACTCACAAACGTTATCATTTCCTTTGGTATTTTTATTATAAAACACAATAATATTGTTTTATACATCTAGGATCTAGAGAATTTAATAACAATAAATAAAAAATTATTTCTGTAGAATCGTCAAGCAGAAATTCTTTGATATAGCTCAAATAGATTGGTCATACATAAACAATGATGTCGAACAAAGCGGATGGATCTCGCAACGTGGCTCACCATTACTGGTGTCCTTTTCAAACCCAGTTAAGGACAAACGATCCCTCTTTCATACATTATTAAAACTGCTACCGCTTGTATTGTCGCCTCCTTGTGATCAAATTACCTTAAATTGAAACAGCAGACGAAACAAACTACTTTCGTCGAGAAAATTCAAGATGTTTCAACTCCCACAACTGCGATGATGGATTTATTTTCATTTCAAGTATTTTCTCCTTAAACACGGTTTGATGAATTTTAAAGTTTACCATATCATGTAATTGAGGTAAGTTTAAGCGAATAAATACCTTTCACTTCCATTAACTAACAAATCGGAGACTGTGGCTTATAAGTGAATAAAATAAAATTAAAAAACCCTTACCACAATAGAATTTAATGATTCTAAATACGTATTTCTAAAACCACGTTGTCATCTTCAGTAGAAAAACAGTGTAACACTTGAACGCACAAAAACACTCAGAGAAGGATTGTTCTGAACGTCTTCTAGTTTAACACTAAAATCTTCAATTTTAAATGCTACAAAAATTGCCTACATTTTGGCAAACCCCACCTATTCATGCAAGAGCATTAACCCATTATTTGTAAATTCTATAGAAAAACCGTTTAGAAATATTATAAAAGCCGTAATTTAACATACATTAAGGGTCCAATTATGAAACTAATCCTTAAATTATGTTGAAATATAAATTTGGAAATTAATGTTGAGTCAGAATATTTTAATGGCAAATATTGTAATGAAACGAATTTAAAAGTAAATTCCATGAATTCGAATATTTTTTAATGGTATTCCTATTTTTCTTGCTTTAATAACATCTAACTGTCAATTAACTCAAATAAAGAAGAACCTGGTATAGGACCCAAATCTGCGTTAATTACGTTATTCCTATTTTTAAAGATAAAAATGCTCTCAAAACTATCTAATTCGCGGGGGCGTGTGACGTTTTTTATTAATCTCAGACAGTCAGATGTTACGTTGTGATCTGATTCAAGAATATGTCGGGCAACACTTGATTTTTCCGGTCTATTGAATCTAATATGCGAAACATGTTCTTTGTAACGAGTTAGAATCCAACGTCTTGTTTGGCCGACATATTTTTTATCACAATCCTTACAATTTATTTCATAGATTCCAGATTTGTTGTTTACCTCAACTTTGTCTTTCGCGTTGCCTAAGAGAGATTTTAGGGAGTTATTCAACCGAAATGCTACTTGAACATTATACTGTTTAAAAGGTTTTACTTAAATTTTTCGTTGTTTTGTGAAACGGTAATCTAATAAATTTTTTGCTCGAATCAATTTGAGGTAGCAAACATGTGGAATCCTGAATTGTTTTTCCTACTTTATGTTTTCTAACTAGCTAACTAGCTAAAATCCACAAACCAGGTAAGTCGATGAGACCTACTGTTGCTGGTATTGACTCACCGACTTATTTGATTTCAAAATGGTTAGTGAGTGAATTCAGAAAATTACCAGAAGAACCAGTTAGTTTATCGGTCAATAATTCTTTAGAATTTATTCAGAAAGTTAAAGATTGTCGACTGGAAGATGGTGACATTTTGGTTTCATTCGATGTAACGTCCTTGTTTCCTTCAGTACCTATCCCAGAAACGTTAAAATATTTGTCTGAATTACTTCATAGCAATCACGTTGACAAGGAAAAAATAAATGAATATTTGCAGTTAACAAGCCTTTGTATGGCCCAAAATTGCTTCCAATTCGAAGGCAAGTTCTTTGAACAGCAACAGGGTACAGCCATGGGTAATTGCTTATCTCCATTTATCGCGAATTTATTTATGAGTCACTTTGAGATTGAGTTTAAAAAGTCAGCCAAATATTTTCCAAACATATGGGTCAGGTATGTAGACGATGTGTTTGCAATTTTTGATACCAATAAGTGCGACTTGGATTATTTTGTAACATAATTAAATTCAAAACTTCCTAGTATTAAATCACGGTTGAAAAGGAAAACCACAGAGGTTTGCCATTTTTAGATACCTTAGTAATTAGGAATGACAAAAACTTGGAGTTTGATATTTACCGAAAAGCAACCAACGTCAACAGATATATAACCGCAGATTCAAACCATACTTTTCAGCACAAGAGTGCCTCTTTCAATTTTCTTATCAATCGTTTGTTAAGCATGCCATTGACAAAGGATAGATATGAAAAGGAATTAACTTTAATTAAGAAAATCGCGAGTTACAACGGTTTCGATTCATAAATAATAAACAAGCTAGTTAGAAAACATAAAGTAAGAAAAACAATTCAGGATTCCACATGTTTGCTACCTCAAATTGATTCGAGCAAAAAATTTATTAGTTTACCGTTTCACGAAACTACCAAAAATTTAAGTAAAACCTTTAAACAGTATAATTTTCAAGTAGCATTTCGGTCGAATAACTCCCTAAAATCTCTCTTAGGCAACGCGAAAGACAAAGTTGAGGTAAACAACAAATCTGCTATCTATGAAATAAATTGTAAGGTTTGTGATAAAAAATATAACTCGTTATAAAGAACATGTTTCGCATATTAGTTCAATAGACCGGAAAAATCAAGTGTTGCCCGACATATTCTTGATTCAGATCACAACGTAACATCTGACTGTCTGAGATTAATAAAAAACGTCACACGCCCCCGCGAATTAGATAGTTTTGAGAGCATTTTTATCTTTAAAAATAGGAATAACGTAATTAACGCAGATTTGGGTCCTATACCAGGTTCTTCTTTATTCGAGTTAATTGACAGTTAGATGTTATTAAAGCAAGAAAAATAGGAAAACCATTAAAAAATATTCGAATTCATGGAATTTATTTTTAAATTCGTTTCATTGCAATATTTGCCATTAAAATATTCTGACGCAACATTAATTCCCAAATTTATATTTCAACATAATTTAAGGATTATTTTCATAATTGGATCCTTAATGTATGTTAAATTACGGCTTTTATAATATTTCTAAACGGCTTTTCTATAGAATTTACAAATAATGGGTTAATGCTCTTGCATGAACAGGTGGGGTTTACCAAAATGTAGGTAATTTTTGTAGCATTTAAGATTGAAGATTTTAGTGTTAAACTAGAAGTCGTTCAGAACAATCCTTCTGTGAGTGTTTTTGTGCGTTCAAGTATTACACTGTTTTTTCTACTGAAGATGACAACGTGGTTGTAGAAATATGTATTTAGAATCATTAAATTCTATTGTGATAAGGGCTTTTTAATTTTATTTTATTTCACTTCCATGTCTTAGCCTTTAAGAAACTTGAAGAAAAATTGCCACAATAGTTTCAAATATACACACGGACAAAAATATTGCATATTTTTAAAAATCTTTTATTTATATATTTTTAACGCTAAGAAGTAAGTAATTGAACTTCTAGTTTCAAAAACTCGTTATTGTAAATACATACATAGTATAGTATAGTATTTCATCCACCTGATGAAGCCATTGTATGGCGAAACAATATTGTAGTGTATTTACAATAAAAGAATTTTTGAAACTAGAAGTTTAATTACTTATTTCTTAGAGTTATAATGAAGTTTCAACAAGTATTTCCTTCGTCAATTAACTATTATATATTTTTTATAACCTTTCTGCCTTTTTTTGCTAAGTGTATTATTTTGAAGTGTTCTACGTATATTAGTATTGTTATAACTCACGTGGATATACAAAAATGCTTAGATTTGTATAATTATAGGTGAGTTAGCAATATTTTACAATTAGGGAAATATTTGATAGTGTGCGTTGGTGAGTCAGAATGATTATCTTTTGTTTTACATTATCAGAGTGACGTTTCTAGTGCATTGTGTTGATTCTGAGTTTTTTGTTAGTAAAATGCCACATCTAAATGAATTAGAGGCTGTTAAAATTGTTACTCTAGCTAACGAGGGTCGCAAGCAAAAAGATATTGCACAAATACTGGGAATATATCAATCGACGGTCTCTCGTGTTCTACAACGATTTGAAGAGACTGGGGAATACAGAAGGCGACATGGACAACGGCGTAAAAGATGTACGACGCAAAGGGATTGCCGATATGTGCAACTCCAAACTTTACGAAATCGCATATTTACAGCTCCACAACTAAAAAATTAATTATTTAATACAAGACAAGTTAATGTAAGTGTAAAAACAGTAAGAAGAAGACTTGAGGAAGCTGGTTTAAATACAAAACGTCCTGCTAAAGTCCCTCGGCCTCTCCCACATCAAAAAACCGCTCGGTTACAGTTTGCACGAGCTCATGCTGATTGGGCTGAACAGGAATGGAGCAGAATTCTTTTTACAGATGAGAGTAGAATACAATTGTGGAAGCCAGATGGACGTGATCGAGTCTATAGAAGAAATGGAGAACGATACGCTGCATGTAATCTTATACAAACCGTTAGCTTTGGTGGAGGTTCCATTATGCTATGGGGTGGCATCAGTTGGAAAGGTCGCACAGCGCTTGTTGATGTTAATTTGAGAATGGATGCACCTGGTACCTTCGAAACATGATTGAAGAACATGGTTTACCATATATCGGCTTTATTGAGTATGACAGATTTGTATTGATTCAAGATAATGCTCGGCCACATGTAGCCGGTATAGTGCTCCAGCACTTTGAGCATGTTGGGATTGCCATTAGATTGGCCTCCATTAAGTCCCGACTTAAACCCGATTGAGCACCTATGGGACATTCTCAAACGCCGTATACGAGCTCGAAATCCAGTCCCTAATTCAATTGAAACATTACGAAATGCAGCTCACGAAGAATGGAATTTCGCAAGGAACCATTAAAGATCTTCTGCGAAGCATGCCCAAAAGAATACAAGCTGTAATTAGAGTTAGGGGAGGTAATACCCATTACTAATTCATCTTTATGTGACCTAAAAAAGAAATTATGTTGTCGTTATTGTCGCTGTTTTTAATTAAATGTTCTAACTAAAATCACCATCTTTTATTCAATCATCCACTAATCTGTTATAACGCTATCATATGTAAGAAAAACTATACTAATATACGTAGAACACTTCAAAATAACACATTTAGCAAAAAAAAGTGCATAAATGTTATAAAAAATATATAAATAAAAGATTTCTAAAAATATGCAATATTTTTGTCCGTGAGTGTATAATCGGTTTCATAACTTAATTAATACTACACTGCACAATTAAATACGAGTATAGTTTTGTATTTCGACAACAATATTACTGTCATGTACGGTGGATACACTAAATACGTTGTTAAGGCATCTTTGTGAAAGTTCCATGTTTTGGGCTGTCGATTATTGTTAACGCTTATGCGTCGAGTCCTAATTTTTCTTGCCCTACGCTGGAAAGTCATTTGTTGGCACTAATATTGTTTTAGGCAGCAATTATTATTGCCCTACATATACGCGTAAATTAATATTGGGCTTGGTGGTGTTTTTTGGCCATTTATTTATTTAGCGTATGGCTAATATGGATTATACATCTAAAAGTTAAATATTAAAATCGAGGCCATTGATCTAGTCTAACGCGGAGTCAGTTGTTTCAAAGAAGTCACTCACCTCACCACCATATGCTGTAAGGGGGCACTCAGCTGTAATATGGTGAATAGTCTAGCGAGGTTCTTCGAATACGCAAGTTTTTGTATTAGTCAGTCCCCATTTATATAATAAGTCACGACAAATTCCATGGGACGTTCTTATTCTATTGAGTGTCTTCCACTAATGGCGAGGCAGCTCCATTCCTGGTAAGAGTAAGGCAGGATCAATAATATGGGCCGCTTGAGCGTGTTTCAACCCTGTCCAATACTCTCTCCATCTATCATTAGGGTTGAAATTTTCTGTTAGAAATCGTTTTGCTAGCAGTAGTTGAAGAGATCTCGATTTCAGTCTCGACAGGTCAACATCAGGCAAATCATTGTGAACTGGAAGATGGGGACTTGATATTATTTTATTATATTCTCTTACCAGGCTTTCGTGTCTCCGAATGGTAGGAGGTGTAATATGGTTTAGAAACGGGAGTCATGATAGAGGTGTACTTTTCAAACAAGCGCTAATTATTCTCATGGTCTCGTTGAGTTTGATGTCGATCTTCTTTGCGTGACAGCTGTTTAACCAGACTGGGGCGCAGTATTCAGCTACCAAGTAACCAAGGCTAAGAGCTGACGTTCTAAGGGTGGATGCGTTCGCACCCCAAGCAGTAGTGCAGAGCTTGTGGATTATGTTATTTCTTGTGTTTATTTTAGCTGCGGTGCTTTTTAGATGTTTTTTATATGAGAGTGTAGGATCCATTGTTACTCCCAGATATCTTGGGTGAGGATTATACGTAACAAATTGTTATTGAAATACACTTGCGGCTCTAGACGTTGTTACGTGTCCGTAACGCTCAACGCTTCATCCGTTATTTTGTAATATAATTAATGATATCTTTAATATATTTTGCTCCATTTCTAACGAACCTACCTGTATAGGTATCGTTATTTGTTATTTATCTATATATTTAATTTCTTTAAAGTTTTTTCTTTTTTTCTCGAACCTCAGTGCTCGCTTTTTTTCAAAGGAAAAGTACGAGACTCGCTCTAGACACTCCGTCGTTAGTTGCCGATCTTAAAACGTGGTTACGTTCTCTCTCATCACCGATATTTATCGATGTAGCCTTACTGTAATTGGTATAATTACGGCCCCGTGAGGGATTTAATTGATATTTATATCGGAATTATTCGCTAATGCGATATCTCACTTAGAGGATTTTAAGTGATGGGATAAGAAAATATATACGTAAATACACGTAAACAGCACTTAATTAATTTCACCGCCATCGAACGATTTCTTCGGTATGTATCTGGGCTTTCTTTGTTTCTTTCCTTTCACTTATTTCGTTGTTTATTCCTTTATTTAGATGGTGTAACCGACGGGCGAGGAATAACGAAAAACCACCTGAATATTCCCACAAGTAACGCTTTCTCGGAAGGGAGAAGGAACACAATAGCCGTTCTACCCGACAGATAAGCTTTCGTTTTGTTATTTTATTTCTCTTTTTTTTTGTCATTCGCCGTTCTCTTATTTTATTATTTATATACTATTATTGCAATTAACTAATAGACCGTTTTAATAAATTTTAATGAATAAGGTGTTTTTCAAATGTAATAACCTGTGTTGCCTGACCTGTTTTTGTTGGGTCATTTCTTATACTTTTCTTCGTTCGCATCATGAACAGATGTAAAACTTTTCAATATTAACTTGCTTTTATTCACGTATATTATTTGAATACTTTAGTTACATACATTACATATTTTTGCCAACTTATTTGAATTTAAAACTTCCTAGCTTAAGATCGATTTATTTCAATGAATTGTTGAAATTGTAAAATACATTGTGAACCAACAAGAATGACAGGAATACGTGTTTGTTTTTTTTAGGGCGAACTAAGGCCATCAGCCGCATTGTAATTAATTCTATATATCGATTTATTTTAAGTACATCACCCATTGTTCCTAATAATTTTTTTTTTTTACTTTTGACTTGCCTTCAGCCGCATAATATAAATTCAATATATCCATTTAATTTTTCGTTTAATATATATAATACATGGTTAACTTAATCATAAGTTCACCATTTCAAGATTTATAATTCTTTCTTTCTTTCATCTCATATACTGAGTGTGACAATAAATAGGATTTGTTTGGTTGGAAACAGCGTAGTTTTTTTTCGTCTCTCGATCCTCGAAAGTGGAACGAGTCTCGGTTGCGGAACCGGCCTTCTACACCCACGCTACTTGCTTTTTTTTTAATATTTTCGTCAATGTTTCCGAGTTTGCGACGTCCAGCGGCATAAATTCGGTGGCGCTCTTGACCACCATTTTAGGTTGATTTACTTACCTCTGGGTCTCCCCACCCCTGGGCTGAGGCAGCCTCAGAAGCCGGGTGGGCCGTTGGACGTTGGCAAGAACGGGCAGGGGGGCGGTTTCAGTCGCCCGAGACCGGATCTGCTCCGGGGTGCATTTAGAATTTTTCCTTTTTTTTAAGCTCGACGCATCAATCGTAACAACGTGCTTGTTTATTATTGAGGTGAAAACACGACACTTCGGTTTTATTCATATTCGGGATTAGTCTCCAATCGGGAAGTATTTTCCCAGCATGGATAGGTCCTCTGAAAGTATACTATTAGTGTCCTCTATGGTTTTACTCCTGCATGCAAGAGCCAGGTCGTCGGCATATCCAAACTTTTTTGACTTTGTTTCTGGCATGTCAGAAATATACAGATTAAACATGACAGGTGCGAGTACCGATCCTTGAGGCAATCCATTATTAAAATGTCTCATTTTACTCTTGCTCTCTGCTGTTATTATTTGGAAGGGCCTGTCGCAAAGCATGCTGTTTAATAAAGATGCTACACGGCTGCATGGCACTACGTTGAGAAATTTGTAGAGAAGGCCTTCTCTCCAGACTGTATCATATGCCGCAGTCAGGTTAACATACACCACGATTGTCTTCAGCCGTTTCTAAAACCCGGCCACAATATGTGTTGTTAAGCTGAGCACCTGGTCAGCATAAATTCGGTTAGGTCTGAAACCAGCCTGTTCAACGGGAATATGCTTCAATATCAATGTGCTAAGTCGGTTTAATAGCAATCTTTCCAGAAGCTTATAACATGAGCTTAATAAAGCTATCGGACGAAAGCTTTCAGGAAGGTTCTTGGGTTTGTTCGGCTTCAAGACTGCAATTATTTTGGATTTCTTGAGCTCTGTAGGGATTATGTCCTGTCATTAGGATGTCCGAGTAGAATTTACTCATCCACATCCTTGCGTGTTTCCCACAGTTCTTGAAGAATTCGGGATGGATTCCGTCAAATATAGGTGCTTTGCCAGATTTAGTCTCATTCAGTGCTTTATCTACCTCCTATACCGTGAATGGCCTGGAGTATTCAGGATGGGTTGTTATTATTTGGCGGCGGAATGTCAGTTGCTTCTTAATGTCTGCATTCTGTTGTTTTGTACTTGAGGTCTTAGGCAGTACTACAATTCGTGCAGCGATTTGGACAGCTGGTACTTCCAGTGGATCACGAGTGGGTGCGTTAGAGCTGCCTAGTTTCTTCAGGAGGCTCCAGGAGGCTACCCGTCGCTATATTTCGATTATTCTCTACGGAAGCCCCGAGGTACGTACCTTTTTGCTGTTGCTAATATGGCTTTGATGAATCTATTATAATTGCTGCTCTTTGGAGAGATCCATCTGACGGCTTTTTCTAAGTGCGCAGCGAATTTATCCCATTGGGCCTTCCCAAGATTCTACCTAGGCCTAGGTGTACAGTGGATTATCAGGATTTTAATTCCAATTTCGAGAAGAATTTCTGGTATTTTCCGACATGAAGCAGATGTCCGGGTTGGCTTCAGTATTCCATGCAGCTGACCTGAAAGTATTTCGTTCTTTGGCACCTAAGATTAGGTGGAGATTGTGGGTGTCTGCCCAATTCGCAGGGCGATCACCATTCTCATTAGTGGTTTCATATTTCCAATCAGTGTGATGGCTGTTAAAGTCACCTGCACCTAAGATTAGGTGGAGATTGTGGGTGTCTGCTCAATTCGCAGGGCGATCACCATTCTCATCAGTGGTTTGATATTTCCAATCAGTGTGATGGCTGTTAAAGTCACCTGCATATATTGTAGGATATGGATACGTATCTAATACATTATCAAACCAAGACGCTTGTCGTGGTTTATAAACATTGACTACAGCAATATAATGTATTTTTGTTACTACTTGGTGAACGTTTGAATTTACTGTGGAATTTAATAATAAAACATTCCCAATGTCTTTCCAAATGTAGGTTGCATTTCCATAGGAACAGTGGTAGGTGCCCCGAAGTAAGTCAAATCCATCAATTTTACCTCTATAACCTTGTCGGTCTTCGTGTTCTATATGAGTTTCCTGAATAATGGCCATGTCAATGTTTTGGTCTAGCAAGAGCTTTGAAATGTACACACTCTTAGCTCTGCTAAGTCCTTCAACGTTTATTTGACAAATTCGAATTGTTTTTCCGAGATTTTTGGTTGTTTGGTCCTGAGAATGGCTATAGTTATGAGATGAAGTATGTGAACCCATGTATAATAGCCAGATCCGAAGATATTGTCTGGCTGCCAAGTTCACTCCAGCTTATTTAGAATTACCCAGGGTGCTCGTGTAACGTATTGCTACGGACGAGAGCTAGTTTACACCCACAATTAAATTCTTAATTAATAAAGAATTAATAAAATTAAACAATTCAAATGAAATAAAGAGCTATAACAAAATTGTCACGTTGACAATTAATTAAAAAATCGCTCTTTACACCAAAAATGTATGTGAAAAAACGAGGAAACAATAAATTAATAAACTAATACAAAACCAACTTGAAAGCCACAAAAAAGAAAATCTAAAAGCAGAAATAAATAATGACAACAATAAGGAATTATGATATAAAAAAATGTCACTTTGACAGCTAACTCTAAAAACCAGTTATATAACTAGATACTCGGCGAAAAGATCAAATGGTCCGATATAGTGTATAATTAGTTTATAAATAATGTCTCAAAGGTTCCAGTCGTGCTGAAGTCTTAAACAAAATAGTAAAAATAAAAATAACATTTTGTCTTAAATTTCAAAAATAATAAATGTAAATAATAAGATTTATTCTGTAATCTTTTTACTTTTGAATATTTTTCCTTTGTTTGGTGTATCTTTAACAATACATTAAAACCAAAATATTTTATTTATTTATATACATATATTGCCCAATCGTCTTATGTTTACGAAATTCGAAAATTACTTAATGCCTTTCAATTCCTTACTAATATTCACAAAAGCATTTCTGAAATCAATAGAAACTGATATTTATTTCTTTTTAAATCGGTCTGTGTGGGAAGGAGTTAGTCGTCATTTTTTATATTTGTCGAGAATTCCTGCAGAGGGCGTGATGTCATAGCAACAGCGTAACGAGCCGCTTGATTCTTATATACAACAAAAATCTGAAGCGGAGTTAGCTGTAAACGAGAAGAATTCTCTTCTTTTTTGTATGGGTATCGTTGTTTTACCTAAAACGAGAATATGGAAACAAGGCAGCACAAAAAAGGGACAAAATAAATGAAACAAGCGTAATGAGTTTATTTGCTTTTTACAAGACTGTAAGATTTTTTTATTTCATTATATTAATTTATTGCAGAGAAATTAATTAATCGATGTTCAACTATTTGTATGATATGTGAAAATATGAATGCAAAAAACAAAACAAAAAATAACATTTTTCGAAGGAAGAAGCAAATCTCATGAGCTTATAAAAATAGGTTCGACATAGCTAAGAATTTGTACAAATAACTAAATCTTTTATAGTTCCTTAAAATTTGTAATAAAATGTGGCACTTGAATACACTGCTCTTTGTGCTATCCCAAATATATCTCTTAGTTCCACTCTGTTACGTTTGTGTCCTCGATAAAAGCCACTACCCTCCTCAGGGGAAGTTTGTGTATGCTAGTAAAATCCAATAGATCTCTTCCGAAATGTTTCTGTCTGAGTCCCTTCAATTCCTCACACGTGTATATTACATGAAGATTAGTTTCCTCCTGTTTTTCATATTTCCTGCACCAGGGCTCGCTAACCAAGCCCATATTTTACAGATGCTTCCTTAAAGGACAATCTCCGGTTATAAAGTCGGTAATTATTTTAATTTCTTCTTTGTTACTACGAATTAGGTTGGCTGAAAACCTTGCGTCTAGCTCCCTTAGTAGTGTTTTAGTATGGAGCTGACCTTCCGTTAACCTCCATTCCTATTTATGTTCTCTTTCTAGTCATAACCAAATCTCCCTTTTAACGGAATTCTTACCGATTCCACATACAGGTAGGTTCTGGTCCTATGAAGTTCCTATTAGTACCTTCTTTGGCCAGTTCCTCGGCTATCTCATTGCCTTTAACTGCCTCATGTCCAGGCACCCACATCAGCGACATAGTATTGTCTTGTGCCAGTTTATTGAGGACCCGTTGGCAATATTTCACCTGCTAGATGGATTCATAATGGCTTTAATAGCTGCCTGGAGATCAGTCATTATGTTGATTTTTTTTTTGTTTGCGCAGCCGGCTTCCCGATTTTCCTCGGCGAAAGCTGCGGCTGCAAACTAGTCGGCTTGGTAAACAGTCTTATGTTTTCTTAGACGTATCGATTTTGCCCAAAATAACTAACTTATTCTCTTTATCTGCTTAAAGAGAATAAGTTAGTTAAATATAAACAATCTTTCAATCTGAGAGTTTTAATAGTGTTCCAGTCTTTCTTACTTGAAAATTGATTGTGCTGCTGTAAAGATTCCTGGATCTGTCGCTTGCATGTCTTTTGTAAAAGAATTAAATTCAAAATTTCCTAGTATTAAATTCACGATTGAAAAGGAAAACAACGGAGGTTTGCCATTTCTAGATACCTAGGTACCTAGATAGTAATTAGGAATGACAAAAACTTAGAGTTTGATATTTACCGAAAAGAAACCAACGTCAACAGATTTATAACCGCAGATTCAAACCATACTTTTCAGCACAAGAGTGCCTCTTTCAATTTTCTTATCAATCGTTTGTTAAGCATGCCATTGACAAAGGATAGATATGAAAAGGAATTAACTTTAATTAAGAAAATCGCGAGTTACAACGGTTTCGATTCAGAAATAATAAACAAGCTAGATAGAAAACATAAAGTAAGAAAAACAATTCAGGATTCCACATGTTTGCTACCTCAAATTGATTCGAGCAAAAAATTTATTAGTTTACCGTTTCACGAAAGTACGAAAAATTTAAGTAAAACCTTTAAACAGTATAATGTTCAAGTAGCGTTTCGGCCGAATAACTCCCTAAAATCTCTCTTAGGCAACGCGAAAGGCAAGGTTGAGGTAAACAACAAATCTGGTATCTATAAAATAAATTGTAAGGATTGTGATAAAAAATATGTCGGCTAAACAAAACGTTCGATTCTAACTCGTTATAAAGAACATGTTTCGCATATTAGATTCGATAAACCGAAAAAATCAAGTGTTGCCCGACATATTCTTGAATCAGATCACAACGTAACATCTGACTGTCTGAGATTAATAAAAAACGTCACACGCCCCCGCGAATTAGATAGTTTTGAGAGCATTTTTATCTTTAAAAACAGGAATAACGTAATTAACGCAGATTTGGGTCCTATACCAGGTTCTTCTTTATTTGAGTTAATTGACAGTTAGATGTTATTAAAGGAAGAAAAATAGGAAAACCATTAAAAAATATTCGAATTCATGGAATTTATTTTTAAATTCGTTTCATTACAATATTTGTCATTAAAATATTCGGACTCAACATTAATTTCCAAATTTATATTTCAACATAATTACCATATTGCCATGTAGAATAGAACTTCTATGTTCATTGATACGTTCTTTTATAGAGCGTCCTGATTGGCCAATGTATACCGCGTCACAATCACTGCAAGTTAATTCATACACCCCTGACTTATCACGCAATTCTGTTTTTCCTTCATTGTTAACTAGAATATTTCCTAAATTGCATTTATTTACTAGGATGACATTTAAACCTAATTTATTAAGTTTATTAGAAACTTTATTGCTAACCCCAGGTATATAGTTTAGGGTGTGAAACACTTTGTTAGTTTTTGTGTATGTATGTCCGGAGTAAAAATTATTCGTAAGGATAGCGCGTTGTTTTTTGTAAATCATTTTGTCTAAGAATTCTGTCTTGTACCCGTTATTTCTAGCTATAGTTTTTATGGTATATACTTCTTTTTCGAAGTTCTTATTATTTAGAGGGAAATTAATCAGTCTGTGTATAAAACTGTGAAAAGCTGTCATTTTTATATTCCACGATTGGTTGGAATTTGCCGGAATTACTGTATCTGTTGTAGTGGGTTTTCTAAAGATATCAAATTCAAATCGTTTATCAACTCTTGTTAATTTTAAGTCTAAAAAGTTAATCGTTCCGTCTACCTCTTTTTCTATTGTGAATTGTATTTTATTATTAAGGGAATTTAAATAATTAAGAAATTGGTCCAGCTGTCTGTCAGTGCCCGACCACAAGCACAAAATATCGTCTACATATCTGCCCCAAAAGGAAATGTATTTTAATAAAGGACTGCGGTTGAAATTATGTATGTGTTTATCTTCAAAATCTGCTAGATATAGTTCAGCGAGTAAAGGGCTAAGAGGGCTACCCATCGGTAAACCATTGGTTTGTGTATAAAATTTTTCATGAAATTTGAAATAATTTTGTTTATGACAAATATTAATTAGGTTAAATAAAGTGTTCTGTAGTTCGATGTTCGGAATAGATTTTTGAATGTGACTCTTTAAAATAATTTTTAGTTCATCTAAGGGGATAGAAGTGAACAGGCTTTTTATATCAACCATTATGTCCGAAGTAAGTTATTCAAACAAAATGTACAATTTACTAAATACAGACGATTTCTCAGAACTTAAAACCGACCCAACTCACGCATACCAAAAAGAAATCAGATAAGCGCAAAAAGATGTCAAAGATATTTTGCCACTCACTTATTTAACAATAATGAACACTAGAGCTCCGATATTGTATGGTCTTCCAAAGTTACACAAAGAATCGATTCCCTTAAGACCGGTGGTGTCCTACATTAACGCCCCTGCCTATAAATTATGTAAATCATTAAACAAAAATTTACCAGATATAATAAATTTCATTTCGCCTAAAGCAGTAAAAAATTCCTTGGAATTAATAGACAAATTAAAGAATATTGAGTTAACCTCTAACATGAAACTAGTGTCCTTTGATATAAAAAGCCTGTTCACTTCTATCCGCTTAGATGAACTAAAAATTATTTTAAAGAGTCACATTCAAAAATCTATTCCGAACATCGAACTACAGAAGACTTTATTTAACCTAATTAATATTTGTCTTAAACAAAATTATTTCAAATTTCATGAAAAATTTTATACACAAACCAACGGTTTACCGATGGGTAGCCCTCTTAGCCCTTTACTCGCTGAACTATATCTAGCAGATTTTGAAGATAAACACATACATAATTTCAACCGCAGTCCATTATTAAAATACATTTCCTTTTGGGGCAGATATGTAGACGATATTTTGTGCTTGTGGTCGGGCACTGACAGACAGCTGGACCAATTTCTTAATTATTTAAACTCCCTTAATAATAAAATACAATTCATAATAGAAAAAGAGGTAGACGGAACGATTAACTTTTTAGACTTAAAATTAACAAGAGTTGATAAACGATTTGAATTTGGTATCTTTAGAAAACCCACTACAACAGATACAGTAATTCCGGCAAATTCCAACCAATCGTGGAATATAAAAATGACAGCTTTTCACAGTTTCATACACAGACTGATTAATTTCCCTCTAAATAATAAGAACTTCGAAAAAGAAGTATATACCATAAAAACTATAGCTAGAAATAACGGGTACAAGACAGAATTCTTAGACAAAATGATTTACAAAAAACAACGCGCTATCCTTACGAATAATTTTTACTCCGGACATACATACACAAAAACTAACAAAGTGTTTCACACACTAAACTATATACCTGGGGTTAGCAATAAAGTTTCTAATAAACTTAATAAATTACGTTTAAATGTCATCCTAGTAAATAAATACAATTTAGGAAATATTCTAGTTAACAATAAAGGAAAAACAGAATTGCGTGATAAGTCAGGGGTGTATGAATTAACTTGCAGTGATTGTGACGCGGTATACATTGGCCAATCAGGACGCTCTATAAAAGAACGTATCAAAGAGCATAGAAGTTCTATTCTACATGGCAATATGGTCACGGGATTCGCGGAACACTGTATTCAAAATTCTCATCTGTTTAATACTAATAATTTCAAACTTTTACACTCTTGTAATAAGGGTAAAAGGCTTGACTTCTTAGAAATTTTAGAAATTCAAAAAGCCATAAATCTCAACAGACAGGTCACAAACACGCAGTTTGATTTTTCAAACACCCCCACAATCGATGCTGCAATAAACCTTTAAAAAAAAATAACTCATAAATATTGGTAGGGGTACACTTTTCACTTAGTTTACATGACTCTTCGAGAATGACTGTATAAGTCGAAACTTTTGCCATGGATTTTTCCATATAGAAGAAAGAAAAAATAGCAGAATTAGATTGAACTTTATGTGAAGAACATTTATAAATTTATGTATTTTATTTTGGTGTCTATTTTATTTCAGACGGGGATCGATATAAATATATTTAATTTTAAGTGATGAATTTTGTAATGTTTGACTTTTGATTCATGCCTGTATATTTAGGGTTAGTCAGATGTTTAATGTCGCCGCCAAGCCGGATATCATGTTGTACTAAGATGTATATATTTTCTCTATCTTGATTTTATATATTAGGTGGGGATGCCCTTGCGGTTCCTGGAACTTCATTTTCAGAGATTGATAAAAGGTCCTTGAAGATAGGTCGTTATAAGTGAATATTAGACACGACTTAATTTTGTCTGATATATTTAAAATCTTGGTTAATTTCGTTTTAGTTTTTGATGCGTCGCTTGTGATTTAAAAGTAATTTATCGGGAATTTACAAATCTTGTATGTTTGTAATTTAATTTAATTGATACACCTATCTAAAGAAAAGGAATCTCTCATGTTTGATTGCGATACATTAATTAATGTAGGTATCTATTATAATTATTGTTAATATATTGGAGAAAGCGCTATAATTAACTTGTAAACTTTTGTGAAATTTTTTTATGTATTCAGAATAATTTCTAGAAAATTTGTTAGATGGTTTTTATGGAGTGTGGGTTGTTTTTATTCACTTTAAATATTTCAATACGTAGGAAGGTGGGGACGAGTTTGTGTGATGTCGTGTTAATGCTTGCATGACAGTCAGATTTTGATTTTTGATTTTACATTTTGTGAAACAAATATACCAAGTGCTTTATTTAGTAAATTATAAACCAATAAAAGTTGTAATAAAGTGTACTCACTTTTGTTTATAAATACGAAACCAATACATTACAATATTTTAGTAGCATTAATGAAATTTTTTAATATATAGTACCAAAACGTAATCATAAATTAAATATTATTTTAATTACCAGGCCACTACTTCCAAGAAATACTTACTTTTTATCTTTATTATTATAAATTATTATAATTATAATTATAATTACGGCCAAGAAAATGAAATTCCTTCTAATATTCTATATATAATATCTGTTTAATTGATCTTAGAACAAACGTCATCAATTTTTATCCGTCTGAAGCAAATCATTACTTCTTGCTCAAGTCAAAGTCTTAAAATATGGATCAACAACAACTAAACTTTTCTAACAACACAAACAAACATACACAAGTAAGTATTAATGAAATTGAAATAGAAAATAAAACAAACTGAATACAAAAAATTTGAACGAGAGTTCTAAGTTTGAATCTTATTAAGCTAAATAACTAAAATTCGATGTACTTTTAAGTTTATATTTTGATTATAATATCAAAAAGCCAGCTTAGTTATATAATAATGTACTCGTAATATCTCGTGCATGTAGATCGCAGTGGCTTATTTTTCCTAACAATGTAAATACTTTCGTTAGGATTCTCCCTTCAATTTAAAGTGACGGTCGGCGTATCTCGAGGCACTTCTCGTCCATATTACCCATAAGCCCGTGTTCTGTGCTACGTAACTTCGTAACACATAATTT
Source organism: Melolontha melolontha (assembly GCA_935421215.2). Taxonomy (NCBI): domain Eukaryota; kingdom Metazoa; phylum Arthropoda; class Insecta; order Coleoptera; family Scarabaeidae; genus Melolontha; species Melolontha melolontha. Next base: position 20,884,796 of record OW285243.1, on the reverse strand, counting down.
GCCGGAGGCTGTGTTCCGGCCAACGAGAAGTCTTTCTGGACCGATGAATCTTGCGATATATTTCTCATTACTTTTTAATGAGGAACATTTTGTTTGATTTGAATTTTGCTGGTTTCCGGCCACGTTGATATAAAAATTTAGAAAATCAGAAAAAACTTATATTTTTATTTCAGTTTTAAAGAATGTTCTTTAACATTTTATTTAATTTTTGTAAAAATTAAATAAAGGTACAAATTTACTTAAAACGAAAAAGGAAAAATTATAAAAGATTGTAACAATTTTTCAAATTTGATTAACCTAGTGAGATACACAAAGAATATAACGTTTCCTATAAGAAGAAGTATTCCGAAAATTACATAATCTAATACTTAATCTGTAAACCTAATATGAAATAATGTTCAGAAAAAAATACTTGGAAAAACTAATGCTTAAGAAATCCCTATGTCCTTCACAAATTCTTACGGTTTTTGTAAATAACAGAATTGTTGAATTTTCCTTCTAACTTTATCTAAGTCTGTCTTCACTGTCTTTATCCACTTTCATCTTGGCCTGTCCGCCCGTCCTTTCCCTTTTTATTTCCTGACTTTCCCTCTTTGTCAAATAATTGTTGGACATTAGCGTTCGGATGATATGTCCCAGCTACGTTGCTTTTGATATCGTACAATTTGAGTCACACTTGGTCCTTCGAATAATTCATTATTCGTGTCAATTCTAAATTTATTTTTATGCCTTCAAACATTCTCCTTAAATACGTCCTCTTCAATACTTCTAATCTGTTCTCATTTTTGGGTTCATTACTCATGCCTGGAATCCATATGTGGTCTTACTATCGTTATGCATAAATAAATCATTGCTTTTCTCGAGATTCCACCAGACCTTGATACTAATAGTTTCGAAACACTCTTAGAGCATCTCGAATTGCTTCTAATAAACAAATCAGTCCTTCTACAGGGCGATTTTAATTTACCTCAATTCCGTAAATCTTCTCCTTCGTTTTGTGATAGCGAACTATTTTTGTTTTTGAACTTTGTAAGCTCTCTCGGTTTTACTCAGTACAATTATATACTAAATGATAACGGCAGGCTTCCAGATTTGGTTTTCTCAAATGTGAATTACAATTGCATTATTGAGCGTGACGCTGTACCGTTGATTCAGGAAGATATCCACTATCCTGCATTGGCCATCGGTCTTGAATAGTGTACACCAGGGATGCACAGACTTATAGGGAACAGGGGCCACTCGGGAAAATTATTAGCCAAGGACGGGCCACTACAAAGAATACTTATTAGCACAAATATTTTTATTTTTAAATACTATGAATTATTACAAATGATAAAAATAAAAGAACATTCAAAAATGTTTGTTGTAATTATGTAATCGTAATGTAATCTAATCATTACAATGTAATATTTCATGTTTTATTATTTTGATGCATGACATTGCTTTGACCTAACAATTTTGTTTATGTTTGGCTCCACATTACTTGTTGCCACACGTAAAATTGCTTCCAGATTTTCATTTGCCAGACTGTTTCGATTTTTTGTTTTGTTAAGTTTCATAACCGAAACCGTTTGCTCACAAATATACGACGATACAAATAAGCTTGCGCATTTCAATGCATTTATTCGCAACTCTTTAAAAGCGGTTTTGTCACCGCAACGATAAAAGTAGAGTAAATTACCTTCATTAAACTTGTTTCGTAAATTATCAGTATTTTGCATGTCTATCAATTCCAGCTATATTGATTCCGGTGCATTTTCGGGTGAAATGTTGAAAGAATTGCTGACAATGTCTAATAGAGGTTTAACATTTTTGAAGTCTAGAAAACGATCATGAAAATCTTAAAATAAATTTTTTCAACATAGGCGAAATTGACATCAGTTTTATTGAATTGCTTCATAATTTTTTGTAGTTCGTAAAATGGCTGTAATTGGCTGAATTGATTTGTGTTCTGAAAAGACTCAATTTGCATTGAAAGGACGAAACATGAGAGTATAACTGCGAAATCAATTGATCTTTGCCTTGGAGTCGCGTATTTAAGACATTCAAGTGATTTGTGATGTCTACAAGAAACGCTAAGTCACACAGCCAATCAGGGTTGTCGAGTTCGGAGACGTCCTTTTTCTTTTCCGCCAAAAATATTTTGATTTCTTCAATCAAGTTAAGAAACCGCTCTAGTGACAACCCACGACTTAGCCACCTTACTTCAGTGTAAAACAGGAGATCACCATATTCACTTTCTATATCCTCGAGAAATTGTGTGAATTGTCGGTGATTGAGACCTCGTGATTTTATAAAGTTTACAGCAGTTACTACAACTTTTATCACATTTTCAAATCCCAATAATTTTGAACAGAGGGCCTCTTGATGTATAATGCAATGAAACTGCATTAATTCCTTGGTATCTATGTTTTTAGTTTGTAAATACTCTTTTAACATAGTTATTATCCCAGATTTACTTCCAACCATTGAAGGTGCTCCGTCAGTCGTAATTCCAGATAATTTCGTTAAATCCAAATACATTATAGAACATTTTTCCAGAAGAGCTTTGAGAATGTCACTCCCCTTGGTTTGACTTGTCAAAGAACTCATACCAATCAGTTCTTCACTCACTTCAAAATTTTGCGTTACACCTCGTAAAAATATTAAGAGTTGAGCAGTGGAACTTATATCTCTAGATTCGTCGAGTGTTATAGAAAAATGCTTAAAACTTTTCAATTTCGTAGCTAATTGGCCTTCTATATTAGCTGCTAATGTGGTAAGTCTTCTTAGAACAGTCATCCGATTTAGTTGAATTTTTTCAAACCTCTTTGTATCTTTCGGACACATTTTTTTTGCGGCGATATCTAAACACTGCTTAACAAACTCACCATCTTTAAAAGGCCGACAAGTTTTCGCTATTATTCGAGATATTTCAAAGCTAACATCAGTAGCTGTTTCAGCATCTTGAAATAGTTTTGTAAACATAGCTTGCTGGCCTATTAGTTCCCTTTGTAAAGTGGAAATATTTTGCGTTCGATTTTCGCCGGTTAATTTGGTAAAAGTATGATGCTGGGTTTCATAATGCATTTTCACATTATATTCCTTCGGAATAGAAACACTACTCTTGCATATTAAACAGACACTTTTGTTATGCGATGAAATACAATTCAAACAATATAATGTTCGCTTGTTCGTAGTTAAAACTTAACTGCCCCGATAGCGGGCTATGCGTTGTATTTATACGAGTTACCTAACATCGAGAAGACAGATTCGTTCGACAGATTTCTAGTCTCGTAACGATTTGCCTGGAACGACGAGGAGCATACCTGTCCTACATAGTAAACCTGAACAAGAAAGTAGTAGATACTTAAAGATACATATCTTACTAACAATTACAAAAGCTAGAATTAAATAAAAAGTTAAGAAATATTGATTTGAATGGATTTTTACCTACTTTTGTAGTTTTTCGAACAATTTTTAAAATTCGTTGGCCGACCGCATAAATATCGGCAGTGGGCCGCATGCGGCCCGCAGGCCGCGGTATTTGCATCGCTGGTGTACACCATCAGTGCCAGTCCTCTTTCCTAGTTATAATACCAAATATAATTTTAGAAAGGCTAATTTTCGTAAGCTATATGATAATCTGTTACGGATAAACTGGTCTTTTTTAGAAAACCACTGCGATTTAGATGCTGTAGTGGAACAGTTTTACGCTATACTGTACTCTGTTTTTGATATGTCCGTACCTGTTGTTTCAGCTGTACCTAAATCCCGATTACCTTCGTGGTTCTCGACGGAGATTGAAAAGCAATTAAAACTAAAATTTTATTATCCTAAGAAATGGAACTCCACTGGTATTGATTACTTCAGTGCATAGTTTCAGAGATTAAGGAAAAAAATAAAAGTAAGCATACAAAAACTATATTTCCCTTACCGAAAGTAAAATAACAAGCGATCCTAATTTATTTAGGATTTTTATTCAATTTAAGAAGAATACTTCAAGGATACTTGGTCGACTGCATTTGGATGACGATGAATTTACTACCCCTCGGGATATTATTCATGGTTTTGTAAAAAATATTTGCATAAGTATATCTGCCTGCTACGGAAATTCACCATATCCCTGATGTAGTATCAAATCTATTATTACGTCTTATTATACACCTGGTGAAGTGGCTCTAGCTATTAGAAGTTTAAAAGACAAAGACACTGCTGGGGGATGACAATATTCCCTGTTTTGAAATCAAGGATTGTTCTTGTATTTTCTCTCAACCGCTGTCTTATATAATTAATTTATCCTCAAAAACATCTAAGTTCCCAGGAAAGTGGCAAGAATATGCCCAATTTTAAGAAGGCTGGTGCTACTGATGTCAGAAATTACAGACCCTTAGCCATTTTGTCAAACTTGTCTAAAGTCTACGAAAGCTTGCTATTTAGATTTAACATTGCAAAGGTAAGATCTTTCATTTCTCCATTGCGGCATGGCTCTATGAAAGGACATTGAACTGATATGGATCTTACAGGAAATTGCGTCTGAGTTGGATAGTGGTGGACAGATGGATGTGACCTACACGGATTTTTCAAGTGCATTAGATACAATTGATCACCTTACGTTTTTGCACAAGTTGAGCTCGTTTGGAATTAGTCCTGCCCTTGTGACATTGTTGTATAATTATATGAAGCTTAGACCGAATTTTATATATTACAACGGATTCACATCCGATGCTTACTTAGCAACATCTGGCGTGCTCCAAGGATCAAACCTTGGCTCTCTTCTATTTAATGTGTTCATCAACGATAGGAATGTAATGTAATGGTGAATTGGTGAGATGTGAACAAACTTATTATGAATATCGGTAAGTGTAACGCTGTGTCATATTCTAAAAGATTTCGCATTGTACATGCAGACTACATAATGAGAAGTGACGTTATCACAAGAAAACAAGTGGTTAAGGATTTGGGTATTACTTTTGATCATCGTTTATCTTTTGCATAACATATCTTTAACACAGTGTAGCACATAAGTCCTATGGATTTATCGAAAAGTCAATCTAGGTTACTTTGAAATTTTGGTAGAATAAGACGCATATATATTAGCATGTGTTTGTTGTTCCGTAAACGTAAATCTAAATGACATTTGATAATGTCAATCACAAATGTCAGTTAGTGCATAAAATAATCGTGCGTGGATTCTGGTTTAAATAATTAATAATTTTGAACGGAGGATTTTAAAGTGCATTGATCTTGAAGGACAACATTTTCAACATTTGTTATAGTTTTCAATAAATACCTATTATTTGTTATTTATTTGTATGTATGAAACTGTCAAAATATACTACTTCGTAGGTTAAGTAGTAAATTTTAATTTACGACGTACTTCAAAATGTTCTCAGTAAATCACATGCTACTAGATTTGCTTTTCAAATGAACACTTGTTATGTATATATGTATGTATATGAATACAAGGTGTGTATAAATTGGCGGACCCACTACACGCGGCGATGTTCTTCGTTAAATTCGGAGTCCAAAATCCTAATACGAAAATGTTGTACCATGCTCCATATTTTTGAACGAGGTTCCTAAAGTTCGGACTTTCAGTCTTGAAATAAGCATTATTACTCGATATTTGTTGACAGAAAGAGCTACAATTTAGAAGAAAGAAGAATTGTTGTTATTATCCTTTCGTTAAAGTTTTCTTTTTGATTTTAAAGTTTGTTTTTAATATTTGTTTATTAACTTATTTTGACGAAAAACACATCTGACAACGTTGTAAAACAATAAGTAGGCAGCCTAATGTTGTTCTAGTCAAATAGATTACTACTGTCAAATTTTGACACTTATGTAATCTACCTATTTCATTCGACTTGCTTATTTTTCGTGTTTATTTGTATAATTTTGTTTAGTTTTCGTATTTATTTGTATAGTTTTAATCAGTTTTCGGGTTTTCGTGTTTACTAGTTGTTCTGTTTGTTTATTATGAATTTTACGTTCAACGAATATGCCGATATGTACATGATATACGGTTTCTGTCGTGGAAATGCTAGCATGGCAGGGCAGGAATATCGAGTGCGTTTCCAAATCGGAGGCATCCAAGTAAAAATGTATTTCGAAGGCTGGACCAACGACTTCGTGAAACAGGTTCGTTTATTCCAAGAAATGCGAACGCAGGTCGACCAAGGCGAAGGCGTACCGTGCAACTAGAAGAGCAAGTTCTAGCCACAGTACAGGAAGATCCCTATGCGAGTACCCGTCAATTAGCTTCTACACTAAATATTCCCAGTGATAAGACTGTTCATTTGGTTCTACGAGAAAACTTTCTTCATCCATACCAAGTTTCTAAAGTTCAGCCTCTCTACGGAAATGATAACTTATTTCGAATCAATTATTGCAATACAATCTTAAATAAAATTCAGGAAGAAGGTGACTTTTTAAGACGTATTCTTTGGAGTGATGAGTGCATGTTTACCAGAGATGGTGTGTTTAATACTCATAATTTTCATCATTGGGCAGATGAAAATCCACATGAATTTCGCGAATACGGTCACCAAAGAAGGTTTTCTGTTAACGTTTGGCTGGGTATAATAAACCACAGGGTAGTTGAACCAATTTACTTACCAAATCGCCTAGATGCCGGTGAATATTTAAATGTTTTAGAACAAGTTATTGATGTGATACCGCTGAACGTACGCCGTAATATGATTTACATGCATGATGGAGCTCCTGCGCACTTTGCTCGTAATGTAAGAGACTGGTTGACTGAACACTTCCCAGACAGATGGTCATGGCGGTCCCCTTTTGTGGCCTGCGAGATCCCCCGATCTCAATCCATTAGATTTTTTTTGTTTGGGGTTTCATTAAAGGTAAAGTTTATGCTACAGCTCCTCAAGACGCTGACGAAGTTAGAGCCCGAATTGACGCCGCAGTATTAGAAGTCACACCAGAAAGACTTGAGCGAATAGTGCAAACGATACCACAAAGATTGCAGCTATGTCTACAAACTGATGGATTTCAATTCGAACAATTATGTAGGTAATAATTACATTGATTTCTATCAAGAAGATGTACAAAAATTAGTCAATATTATCAAAAATTTTTAAAACTTTCTAATATTTTCGTAATAAATATGTAATCTAAGAAACCAATTTTATTTCGTTTGTTTCTTTTTTAAATTTAAAATGTAAGGTTCACATGACGACGTGTAAAAATGTTCCGATGATTATAACTAGCACATGCGTGTTCAATGTTGCCAAATGTATGTTTCTTTCAAATTCATTCTGAAGACAAAGGAAGCTTGATACATCGTTTTGGGATTAGGACTTTTAACTCAAAATTTGACCAAGAATGTCGCCACGTGTAGTGGGTCCGATAATTTATACACACCTTGTATATGTATGAATATGTATCACCTCATGCTATATACCGCCTGATTCTGAGCAAACGCAACGATCCGAACGTATGAATATTTCTCCCGCTTCGAATACAATTCCCCTGAACGCGTTAAGCCAATCACAAAACAGTCTGTTGCTAAACCCCCTCCTCGCGCCAACTTAATTGGCGCTTGCTATATGTATGACATCGATGTTAAGCCAATCGCAAAACAGTCTGTTGCTAAACCCCCTCCTCGCGCCAACTTAATTGGCGCTTGCTATATGTATGACATCGATGTTGACGCGCCTACAGCATTCAGGGGAATTGTATTCGAAGCGGGAGAAATATTCATACATTCGGGTCGTTGCGTTTGCTCAGAATTAGGCGGTATAGAATTATTTTATTTTATTTTGTCCTATTAATGAATTTTATGATCTCTTGGACTAATAAACAATATTACTGTTATTATATTTATAGATAGAAAATTTCGCGTAAAATTATCTTCAAAATGGTACCAATAGCGTAATACTATTTAATATTTAGTACATCTAGCAGAGCTATATACATAATATGTAATACAAAATTATAATCGTATACACTTTTTGATTTCTTAATAATAAATTAATTTTAATTCATATGATGCTCAAATATGTTTCCATTCTGCTCTATACACATTGTCAACCTTCTATGTTTGGACTGCCATACATTTTCAATCATATTGTTCACCTACAACTGGAGAAAAGCATTTCTTATACACTGCTTCATGTTTTCTGCGGTTGTGGGGGGTGTCATGTAAACTATGTTTTTTATAGTAGGCCACAGACAAAAATCACAAAGGGTGAGATCTGACGATCGCGGTGGCCAGCATATTGGACATTCTCTCCTAATCCACTTATTATGAAATACCTTATCTAGGTGCGCTCTTGCAACAACTCCGTAATGTGCTGGTGCACCATCGTGTTGGTACCACAATCTGTCCATGAATTTATCTGGTAGGCCTTCAAATAGTATTGATAAATTATTTAGTAGGAAGTATCTACAAATTTCACAATTTAAAGTATTGTTAAAGAAGAATGAACCTACAATTGCGTTTCCTATAATGCCTCCCCAAATATTAACACTCCATTTGTGTTGATATAAAATAGGTTGCACAAAGCGAGGGCTACTTGTGCGATAGTAGTGTAAATTTTTCCTAATCATTATTCCAGAATTGGCAAATGTTGCTCCCATCTGCGAAAAGTACATAGTCTAGAAAATCTGTTCTCGACGTTTTACGATTACGTAGCACCCATTCACAATACGTAAGTCTCTTTTCAAAGTCTGTTTGTAATAAGCCTTGGTGAATATTAATTTTATAATGATTTACTAAATAAAACACTTGGTATATTTGTTAACAAATATACCAAGTGTTTTATTTAGTAAATTATTAATCATGTTTCACCAAGAGCCAACCGTGAATTCTATACATTAAATTTTATAATGGTGAAACTTATGTTTTTTTTTTAATTCTTCTCGTACTAATGGTTGTATTTCCATGTTGTTTCGAAATTGCCCTTGTAGACATTGTGCGGATTTTTTACATCGGATTGAATGACTGTCACTTCATTATCTTCCGTAGCCATAGTTTTGTCCTTTCATGTTTGGGGTAAATCACTGAGCCCGACCGAAGAAACCTTACCAACAAATTGTCAAAGCTCTTACTATCCGGCGTTCTACAGTTGGGATATTCCGCTGCATACATTCTTGATGGGTTTCTTTCGCAAGCGCCAAGAACAAAAATTTCTATGAGTTTCTTCTTCCAGAAATTCATTTTTAGTAAATGAAAGTAGGAAAAAAGTAACGGGAACAAATCGGTATAATTGATAACCAGATTAATGTAATATATAATAACTAATAATCAACAACTAAATTATTCAATCTGCAATAAGCAGGTAGTGTAACAAATATTAAAACGCGATGATGACAAAGAGAAACTACAAAAGACGACTTGATGTAGAAATTTTCAGTATAGATTTAATGTTTGGTTAGATTCTTAGTTGTCGTTTGAAAATCATGGTCATCTAGACCATATTGGGCGTCCCGCATATTGAATAGTATTAAAGATATTTCCCATAAAAGTGGAATATCGTTGAAAATACTGTAAATAAGTATTACATTACAAATGAAACAGACATGTAATATACACATCTGTAACTGTACACATGGACAATACACCTCGTATTTTACAGCACTTACTTCTGCTTAAGACACGTGTTTCTGCCATCTATAGGCGTCATCAGTCAAGCTAGTGAAGTAATGTAATACAAAATAATACAAATCTATTTAAAAAACAGATTTGTATCTGTATATACATTTAAGCTTAAATCGCCCACAAGACAGCAAATTTCATCCTATCAGGTAGCACTATATAATAAGTGACATCTGACCGACGAAAAAGACTATGCTGAAAAAGGCAACCCTTCCCTTGACCGGCCAAGCCGGTACAGAAGAGAAGAAAATACGTATATAGGTGTAGTCCATTAACACGATGCCAGATGGCAGCAAATATACAAACAAGGTTTAAGTATATCAATACGTTAAGTACGTATTACGCATTTGTTACAAATGAAACAGACATGTAATATACACATCTGTAACTGTACACATGGACAATACACCTCGTATTTTACAGCACTGGGCGATTTAAGCTTAAATGTATATACAGATACAAATCTGTTTTTTAAATAGATTTGTATTATTTTGTATTACATTGCTTCACTAGCTTGACTGATAACGCCTATAGATGGCAGAAACACGTGTCTTAAGCAGAAGTAAGTGCTGTAAAATACGAGGTGTATTGTCCATGTGTACAGTTATAGATGTATGTATTACATGTAGAAAATAATAAAATGAAATTACTTGTTTTTACATATGGTTACACAAGTAATTTAATTTTTAAGGCAAAAGCTAAAACAGATATCAATAATAAATCAGGAGTGTACAAATTATATTGTAATGATTGTAGAAGTGTATATATAGGTCAGACTGGTCGAAGTTTTATTATACGGGTAAAAGAACACATGAGGTCATATAAACTAAAGAAGACAGATTCAACATTCGCAAACCATCTTATTACAGAAAGGCATACATTTGGTCACCGTAAAATATTGCATTTGACCGAGAAAGGTCGTAAATTAAATCTTTTAGAGGCCCTAGAAATTTTTAAAAGCCGAAACACAATAGATATCGTTTTAAACGACGAGTTGGATCTTATATATACATCTTTTTTCCAATGTTGTATATAATAGTTAAGTATATAGTAGTAATTTGAAATAACATCATAAACCACCCCCATATATTTTTGTGTCATTTATAAGTTCTATGTAGGCCTGTAACTTTTGCAGTTTGATAATGACATTGTATGTCGAAACCGCGGTCACGATTATATGTGAATAAAGTGGTATTAACAAAGTTATTGTTTTATTTTAATAAGCCCCTTTGATTTTATTATTTTCAAAATGAATTACCACAAAGTTACGGCTACCAGTATTAATTTTCTTATATTACATGTCTGTTTCATGTGTAACAAATGCGTATACGTGTTTAACGTATTAATATACTTAAACCTTGGAAGTATTACATTATTGATACCATTTCGAAAGTAAGGTTACAGGGAATTTGCTGACAATATCGAAAAAATAAGTTCCATTTAAAAAATCGAGAGAGAAGTGTTTAAATTTCGGTAAATGTAGCACGACCTATTTAACACCTTGTATATATATTTACGTTATACCACCTTGAAACATATATATATCACTGCAAAGGTAATTTATGTGGCCATCGAAATAGTTTCCTAAAAAAATAGCAATCCACTTAAAATACAAAATTTGAAGGTAGGTGCAGGAATTTATGACATCCAGTATATTCGAAAATAATTTTCCAATATCCGCTGTGATATACTATATACTATATACTATATACTATATACTATATACTATATACTATATACTATATACTATATACTATATACTATATACTATATACTATATACTATATACTATATACTATATACTATATACTATATACTATATACTCATCTTCAACGGAAAGTTTTCTCCTTTTGAATAACGCAATCCATTTTATGGCAGTCACATATGATGGGCATTGATCGCCAAGTGTATTAAGTATATCTTCGGAAATTTCCTTCCGACTTAACCTCTTCAAGTATTTGATAATGCCCCGATTCTCCGTTTACACTTTTAAAATGTCATTGTTTCTTGCCATTATAACGAGATTTTGTTTTGTTCAAGGAAAATAGTCTAGGCTATCTAGATATCAATAACCCCTCGTAAGCCTTTATCTTTCAATATATTAATCTTTAAGTTATATCTTTATAGTATTCTTTAAAAATGCATTTAATTTTACAAATTTTTGATGATCTTTAATGTCCTTTTTTTAAATCTTCTTTCATCTTAATAATCCAATTTATCTCTAATCAATCTCTTTCTTTATCCACTCATTTGTATTGTTTTACAAATATATGCCGGGTGCGCCATTAGTACAGAAAGTCTCACTTTCCTGTCTTTATCAAACTACGCCGACACACTAGCCCCGTCAGACTATTATCTGTTCCCTCAGTTGAAAAAAAGTTTAAGCAACGTCAATTTTTGTGCAACGAAGAGGTAACAAAAGCTGTGGACGGCTGTTTTTAAGACCGAGAAAAATCTTTTTTTTTAGGAAGGTTAAAGGCATTGCAGGGTCGCTCTATTCAGTGTTTTCATTTTAAAAGGAGACTATGTTGACTAATAAAATAACCTTAAATTGTTTCCATAGTAGGCTAAAAATATATCTATACCCCCTCGTATATAAAATTTATAAGTTGAAGTAAGGACAATTCTTTTAGAAAACAGGATATTTGAGTTTTGATATAAAAGTGACAAAAAATGAATTTATTTATACAGGTTATAAGTAAATCACGCTAAGAAATAAGTAATTAAACTTCTAGTTTCAAAAATTCTTTTATTGTAAATACACTACAATATTGTTTCGCCATACAATGGCTTCATCAGGTGGATGAAATACTGAATATGTACAATACAAGTTTGAATATTTATGTGAAAATTATTCAGGGAAATGGTGGTGGAAAAATTATTTTTACAATCTTAAATTTAGTAGAGGGGAGTTGTTTAAATCTTGTTGGTCATTTAAAGCTAATCCTAAACTATTGTATCTATTAATTTCTAAGTTTTCTAACAGGTTAAGTTTTTTACTTTTTTCTTGAATGTGTAAAATTTTGAAATCTATATTAAATCTATGATTGATATCTATACAATGACTTGCAAAAGTTGAATCTGTTTTCTTTTCTTTATGGCTTCTCTCGTGTTCTTTCATCCTAATTTTGAATTCCCTCCCCGTTTGTCCTATGTATACCTTATTACAATCTTCGCATGTTGACTTATATAGGTACACCAGAGTTTGATTCTTTGTCTATTTTATCTTTGTTGTTTTTAATAATGTTCTGTATAGTATTGTCTGTTTTAAATGATATATGTTCGTTATGAAGTTTTTTAACACGTTCGCTGCCAAGGTAAATTTGTTAGTCTTGCCAATAACGCCATGTCCATCCATATGGGTTGACACAAGTTCTCAAGTTTTTGCTTTTGTCCACCCATTTGGGTGGACAGCAAGGGTTTTCTAAAACTCTGTTTTGAACGACATCTACTCACTACAGGTTGAAATAAGCTTACATGGTTTTAAAACAGACTTCTGTAATTACCGTGTCCGCCTTTTTTGGTGTACAAATTAATTCTCTTGCAAGTTATCATCACGTGTTGGTAGCAGTTTACAGATACCTACCTGTCTACCCACTGGGGTGGACACTTCATATTTGCTTATTTATTCATCACGTTTTTAATCTTAACCTAAAAGGTGTATGTGATTTTGTGAAATTGTGATACATACTGGATAAGAAATGAGCAAGAGGATTACGCGAGTAAAGATTTTTGCCGAACCTAATGCAAAGCAACGATTGACCGATAAAGAGCTTGAGGAATATTGGGAAAATTACACGAGTAGTGAAGAAGAACCCTTTCAGGACAGTGGTAGCGAATATATTCAAAGTGAATCGAGTAATTTTGATAAAACTTCAGATGCAGAAGACGATAGCGATATAGAAGACGAGGAGGAACTGGTAAACGAACACACTACTTTACCTACGAACAGAGATTTAGCAGATGATTGGAATACATGCACGCTGAATACGAGGAATATTCCGTTTACAGAATCTGAAAAAATTGAAGTTCCATTTGATACTTTGAATGCCCTTCCAATAGATTATTATAATCTTTGCATATCAGATGAAGTTATAGAGTTGATGGTAAATGAAACAAATAAGAATACTACCAAGTATTTATCCTTAAGCCAAATTAAAAGGAGCAGTCGCATGAAAGATTGGAAAGATACAACTTGCTCTGAAATGAGAACATTTTTAGGTATACGACTATGGATGGGTTGTGTTAAGATGCCTTCTATTAAATTATACTGGAGCGATGCCAAACTATTCAAAAATGAAGTATCGTTGTTTATGACTAGAAATAGGTTCCAGCTAATCCTAAGGTTTTGGCACTTTGGAGAAGAAGTTGAGGGTGACAGACTGTGCAAAATAAAACCGCTAGTTGACCTAATCTAAAAAAAATTTCAACGGGTTAAATCTCCAGGGAAAGACTTAGTAATTGATGAATCAATGGTGCCTTTTCGCGGCAGGCTTAATTTTAGACAGTATATTCCCGGAAAAAGTCACAAGTACGGTATAAAAGTCTTCAAGCTTTGTGACCAAACTGGCTATACATACAAAACTCAAATCTATTCAGGCAAAAGAAATGAAAATTCAAGTAGTGGAGCTGCCAGTCTTGCTACCAATGTAGTGATGTCCCTACTAAATTCTTACTTAGATTCCGGGAGGACAGTATGTACGGACAACTTCTACATAAGTATTCCGCTAATACACACACTATTGTCCAAAAAAAACATCATTCGGAATCATTCAACCTTTCGGAAAAATAGAAAGTATTTCCCTAAAGAAGTAGTTTCTGCAAAACTAAAGCGTGGAGAAATAATAAAGCATTAGAAAATGCTAAAGGAGTAGTTGCTATGAAGTGGAAAGACAAGAGAGAAGTATATGCTGCCTCTTCAAAATTTTCAGCAAACCTGTTACCAACAGGAAAGAAAAACCGTCAAGGTGAAGAAATTGTTAAACCAGAAATGATTATGCAATATAATACGATGAAAGGCGGAATAGATATTTCTGATAAACTTTCGTCCTATCACTCCGCAATAAGAAAATCTATACGATGGTATCATAAAGTTGCCGATGATGTTACATTTGGCACTGCAGTAGTTAATGCTTATCTTCTCTACGCAAACGAAAATCGAAAAGCAAACCTTCTGAACTTTCGTATAAAACTAATTTATTCCTTACTAAATATTCCAGTAGAAGAGGAAAGGGTGCGTACCCCAAGATTAGCTAAACCCACAAACCATTATTTAGAAAAATCGAAAGCCTACTCCGGAAGTAAACAGAAAGGGTATGTATAAGAGATGTAATTACTTCAGGCATTATCAAATAATTTTACGTTACTTCGACGTAACTGCAAGTATTGTTACGAAAGAATTGCAGCGAGATTTGGAAGAAAAGAAGCGAAAAGCAATGCAAAAAAGGTCACTACTTTTTGCAAGTCATGTGAAGATAGGCCGTTTTTATGTATAGACTGCTTCGAAACAGCACACTCTTCTATACGTAAATAAACTAACCCAAATTCAATGTTAAAATACAAAATATGTGTTTAATAAATATTTTTTTAAATATTTCGTTGTCTACCCAAATGGGTAGACAGCATACTTTTCCTGAATAAAAATGAAACTGTCCAACCATTTGGACCGACAAATTTATTTATTTCAAATAGTTCTCTTGGGCAAGCGCTGCCCGTGTGTGTCAACATGATTACCGTATCATTTCTAGAACTGGAGATATAGGCTTGGTAAATATGGAATAAACTAAAATCTGAAGCTGGCAGAATTGGCAAATTCGGTGTCTACCCATATGGATGGACGTGGCAGTGAACGTGTTAATGAAAGTACCAATTTTTTCCGATATTTTTCCTAAGTAAGTGATTGACTTGTAAGAATTAATTACCTTGTATTTTAATTTTGGGTAAACTAAAGAAAGTGTTTTAGATTTTTGTTTGCTATTTAGGATGTTATTGATAATATTTATAGAGTAACCATTGTTTAATGCTGTTGTGTATATTCTATTTAGTTCAAGATCGAAATTACTTTTACTCATAGGTACATAAATTAGTCTATATACCATTGATTGGTATGCTGATAATTTGTGTGCTATAGGATGAAAAGAATTAGCCTTAGCGTGTATTGTGGTATCTCTATGTGTTGGTTTATGGTATATAACTAACTCGTATTAGCTTTGTGTGATATGGTTAAATCTAGAAAATTAATGCTTTCATTTATTTCTGTTTCTATAGTAAAATTTATTTTGGGGTGAATAGTGTTGATATAATTATGTAAAGTTTTTAATTGTCTATCTGAACCGTTAAAGCAAATTAATATGTCATCAACATACCTAAACCAATATACACAATTACCAAACAAGGGATGTGTACTAATTTTAGTTTCTAAATTATTTATGAAAATTTCTGTTAATAAGGGGCTTAGTTGGTTGCCCATTGCTAGACCCTCTATTTGTTTATAAAATTTCTTTTTAAATTGAAATATTTTATACGAACATATATCAATTAAAACAGACAACACTATACAGAATATTATTAAAAACAGCAAAGATAAAATAGACAAAGAATCAAACTGTGGTGTATATAAGTTAACATGCGAAGATTGTAATAAGGTATACATAGGACAAACGGGGAGGAAATTCAAAATTAGGATGAAGGAACACGAGAGAAGCCATAAAGAAAACAGATTCAACTTTCGCAAATCATTGTTTAGAAATTAATCATAGATTTAATATAGATTTCAAAATTTTACACATTCAAGAAAAAAGTAAAAAACTAAAAAAAGTAGAAAACTTAGAAATTAATAGATACAATAGTTTAGGATTAGCTTTAAATGACCAACTAGATTTAAACAACTCCCCTCTACTAAATTTAAGACTGTAAAAAAAAATTTCCACCACCATTTCCCTCAATAATTTATACATAAATATTCAAACTTGTATTGTACATTTTCAGTATTTCATCCACCTGATGAAGCCATTGTATGGCGAAACTATATTGTAGTGTATTTACAATAAAATAATTTTTGAAACTAGAAGTTTAATTACTTATTTCTTAGCGTTATAATGAAGTTTCAACAAGTATCTCCTTCGTCAATTAACTATTTATAAGTAAATCAGTTTAATTAACATAAATATGTTTAAAAATTATTTTAAAACAGGTCACTTTTTTTATTTTTCTCTTTGCATTTTATGGTCAATAGAAAGTATGTAACATGCCGTAAATGCTGTAGCAAAGTGTGAGATGTATTATCCACGAATACCAGTTTCGTTTGTTGTGCCTCAGAACACCTTGGAACGTTACGTAAAAGAACAACGATATAACGAAGATAATTCTGTTTCAAAAGTGTTGAGTAGTAAAAAGCCTGATTTCAGTTCCCAATGAGAAAAAGAACTTGTCAATTATCTTAAAGATATGGAAGCACAATTATTTGACCTAACGATAACAGACTACAGGCCAGTTACCTTTCAACTTGCTGATCAAAATGGGTATGAACATCCCTTTAACAAAGTAAATGAAATAACTTAAAAAGGAGGCATGCACGGTTTTTTAAACAGGCATAAAGATTTGATGATTAGAAAATCTGAGGCTACGTCAGGTGCACATGCGGTGGGTTTTATAATGTTGACGAAACCTAAATTATACTAAATCCAAAGGGAGCTTCAAAAATAATAACTCTAAAAGAAAAACGCCAAGTTGGTGCCCTAACTTAACTCAAGGATGGGTTGAGTTAAATGAAAAAGACTGGATAAATATGACATTGTTCTTTTCTTGGTTTAAGAAGTTCGTTCAATATTCCAATGCTTCAAAAACTGCATCAGTACTACTTTTGTTGGACACTCATCTCATATAAAAAATCTAGATGTTATCAACTATACCAGAGAAAATGAGGTGATACTATTATGTTTTCCAACCCACTGCACCCACCACCTTCGGGCCTTATATGATGCATTTATGAAACCTCTAAGTGCATATTATGAAGACGAAATAAAAAAATAGCTTCGAACAAATCCTGAGCGTGTGGTAACGTTTCATCAAATTACTTCACTCTAACCAAGCACTATTAAAAAGCCAAATCATGTAATATTAAAAAAATCAGAACCGGATCCGGAAGGTGAAGATAGGTACACTGACTGTTTATATCGTGGAGACATTTTCAAGTTCCACAGACAGATGGCTATGTTGTTCTGGCTGCCACATATATATATATATATATATATATATATATATACATATATATATAAATATATAAATAATTATTTCTTGACCTTTGTATGTTAAGTAGATTAAATTAGTCGGCTATTTAAGGTCTGGTTTCCTTTGATATGTATTTATTTAAAGCAATCCTACATGTTTCGACACAGTATCTTTTTCAAGGATATTAAAAATTTATATATATTTAATTACTAATTTAATCTACTTATATATATAAGTACAATTTGTAGTCAGCAATGTTTACATCACCACTTACTTTGCAATTACATACATACTAATTTGATATTTGATTGTAAATATTTCATATAAAAAGCCGAAAAACTCCAATAATTTATCAATTGTATATTTAATAAACGGCTAAGAAATTATCTAAATATATATTGATATAGGTCAAGCCTGAACATAAGGATGCCTAGGAGAACAAGTAACAGAGTTTTTAAAAGCTTATGTACTCATTAGAATTATAAGAAATTTCGAAAACTGAATTCTTCTCATGGTATATCAATAAAGTTGATTTCGCGTTTATTTTTATGCATAAAATTAATTCTCATATTTATTTACATTTATTCTTTCAGTTGCTTTAGCTATTTTATTTCGAAATCTTGTATTTACTAAGATATGTCAACTTAATTGATTCAAAAAAAATAGATAATAATAATTTAGGTGAAACTGTACTTATTTAAAATAAATACAGCGGGAAAGTTCACCACTATAAAATAGCATTATGTAAACTTATCAACATTTACACGTTAATTATTTATATACTAAAATAAACTTTAGAATTTATATTAAGTTTATGTATATTTTTAATGGTTAAATTATCATTTTCTTTATAAATAAGTTACGAGATTATAGTAATACATACGAATTAACGAATAAGAAGCCAATTTGAAAAAACACAGTTGGCGTCACGAGAATAAAATTCGATAAAAAATGCCTCGATGTATTAAAGTGCATCTCTGAAAATTAAGAGAAAAATACACAAATTAAATTAGAAACTTACATAAAAACACTAGTAATACCTTACCTGTATATCCAGTTCCTGTTTGAAGCATTTTACGTGCCCAGACGATTACCTGTATCTCAGAAATCGGAAATTGCTGTTTACCGAGGAAGCCAGCCGCTACATGAGAAATCCAAGCCAAACGACGCACAATTGCCCATTGAAAATCGTCTCCTGCATTAATTGATTTTCCAGTCCATATCCAGAACCAACAAGTCCTGAACACATTCACATAAGTATTCTTTAATCTCCAACGAACTATAGAAAATGCTAAATTAATTCATTTCATTTAATTAAAATCATAATCAATTTAGTATTAAAATTTATAACCTAGAATTCATTTGATGTTTACAAATATAAATTAAGTTAAAAGAATCCAGTTTTCCTTGTTATTATAATCAAGTAGATACTAGATTTATTTAGGTATTAGAATTTATATATGTAACATTTATTTAAATTACTTTGATAACCTAGAAATTTGATCACATTTAATTTAACACGTGACATGTTACATTTTCGATATATTTATAATTTGAATATTTTCGATCACTTACCTGCTTTGATTTTACATCATTAAAGTCTTTTACATTTATCCTTATCTTGCTTGTTTTATTTTTGGTAGTTTGACAACGTAAGTACTATTATTTATTGTATAACCATCAACAAATTTGGTGTATATTCTATTTAGTCACCGATCCTACAAGAAGGTGCATTGGACATGTACCACCCAAGAGTTCTCTTGTTCTTTAAATAGCCGGACACCCAATGTTATAAATTGTAACACACACACAAATAATAATCATACTGAGAAGCTGTATACATGAACAGCTGTTTAAGGTCAAGTGCACTTAGAGTATAACGTTTATGCATTTTAGATTTGTACGCATGCAATAGAATTAATGGTAAAGAACCCCATCTATATGTAACACATATTATCATATTTAAAATAGATATTTGCCGTACATTTATTAATTTTTCCCTTAACAGTTACAATTCATTTATAAAACTTATAATTCAGCATTTATTATTACAAAAACACCAGGTGTAGTATATAATATATATATATTAATTATTTATTCATCTTATCTGAAACAGCTTGTAGATTAGAGATTTATATTATGATTTCTTTGCATGAGCTGCATTTATATCAAAAATTGCGATATAATTCATTCACGCGTGAAATTCTAAAAATTGAAAACACCTTAACTCGATTGATATCAGAAGCTGTAAAATCGTTCCGCTGGTTGAACGCTTCACCGGATAAACTGATTTTGGACGGAAATGCGGTGATAAAAATTACCAAATCACAAGAAGACGTTATCATTAGAGAAACGTTACAGAGCGTAAAATAACTGCGACAATTTCGGACGCTGCGACGCAACGTTTCGAAGCAATGGTTGCCTCAATGTGTAATCGTGTGTTTAGATTCAGAGATGTATTTGGTGTTGCCACAGGCGTCTCCTGGTGACGACCGTGGCGGAAGCGCAATGACGAAAAAATACGAAAATCTATTTTCTCGTAAAAGCGGCGAAGTGTAAATAATGAAAAGGAAAATTCTTGTATCGACATTTAATGAGATCGAAAGAAAAAGGACAATTTTCGAAATATCGTCAATAATGTGTCGATAGGATGAAGACGAAGTTTTACATGACTGACGTAAGTTATCGGAGAATGTTCAACTGATTGAAAGTGATTGATAAATTGATTATATTTTATGGAAAAAAATTATAATATATTAAAAGCAAAATTGTTTCTTGTTGCTTGTTATCAGGAAGAAACCTCTAAAATATGTTAAAACTATTAAATTCAGAAAATTTCAAATTATTAATTGATATGAAAATTATTTTCGTCAATCAAAAATTTCTTTAAGGGAATAAAAAATATAAATGTATACTTTATTTATATTTTTTTTTCCCTTGACAAAGGCATCATTGCCGAAACATGTAGGGTTGTTTTAAATATATATATATACTTTGAAGTAATGAACCAGACCTTTAATCGCCGACTTATTAAGTTTACCTTATCATACCAAGGTCACGAAAATATTATATTTCTATTCTATTCTATATTATATATATATATATATATATATATATATATATATATATATATATATATATATATACAAGTGTCCCGTATCGTTATGTTCAAATTTTAGGAGTGTAAAGTAGACTTCATTTCAAGTAACAAAAACGCAAAACTTTTATATCCATTTTTATTTGTTTCAAAGTTACAGATCTATGAATGTGATTGTCAGATCATGAAAAAAATGAAATCCTAAAGTCAATAAAAACTGATTTTATTTAAAAAAGTTCAATTAATAATATTTTCGAAATGTCCACCTCCTTGTTGAATGCAGCCTTGTGCCCGTAAGCCAACAGAAGAAGTACTTAGCAGAATTTCATACTTGTTTTGTCGGATTGGTCGGCAGCCAGGTGAATACGATCCATAAACTCTTCTCTTGTGTTCGAAACTTGCGCGTAGGCTAAATTTTTCATGTACCCCCATAAATAAAAGTCAAGGGGATTAAGATCGGGTGATCTGGGTGGCCATGCAACAGGAACACCTCGACCAATCCATCTTGGATAATTGACGTTAACCCAATTTCGGACAGCAATTCCGAAATGTGGTGGTGCCCCATCCATGTGAAACCACATGTCTCATCGAACGTTCTGTGGTACATCCTC
The DNA here is from genome assembly GCA_935421215.2 of Melolontha melolontha. Taxonomy (NCBI): domain Eukaryota; kingdom Metazoa; phylum Arthropoda; class Insecta; order Coleoptera; family Scarabaeidae; genus Melolontha; species Melolontha melolontha. Next base: position 20,863,260 of record OW285243.1, on the reverse strand, counting down.
TAAAAGACCTGGCAGTTCGTCAATAAGAATCGAAGGTATTGTCGGCATTTAACATCCCAGGAAGAACGACAGCACCAATCAACAAGTCATGGATTAGGGCCACCCAAACGTTAACAGAAAATTCATGTTGAAATTTAGATGGGCATATAGCATTGGGATTTTCTGATGACCACCCGTGCAGATTTCTCAGATATGTAACATCACTTTTCGTGAACGTAGATTCATCTGTCCTGAGGACTGTTCTGCAGAAATTTAAATTAAGCCGTAACTGTCTTAGTATCCAGGTAGAATAAACTGGACGAGCAGAGTAGTATGCCTCAAGCAAACCGTGTCCCCTGCGATAGTGATATGGATATAAGCCCTCACGTTTCAAAATTCGCCAAACAGTCGTTCGTGGCACTCCTAGTTGTCTAGCGATTCGACGTACACTAAGAGTTGGATTCCTTGTAACAATTGCTACTGCTTCTTCCTCTAAGTCTGCTGGCAAACTTACTCCTCGGTCGAAAAGATAATCACGCAGTCCGCATTCCCGAAATTATCTGTGTACTTCCAGAAACGTTCTGTAATGAGGATTGAGCCTATTGGGAAACCGATGTCGGTATTCAATAACGGCTTGACGTGCACTGCCGTTACAATAGCCATACACAAAATGCATGTCCGCATACTCTTAAGAAGAAAATCGGTAACGCATTTTGAATAAAGAAAACGTGTCCACTCACTAATAAGCTGTTGTATGAACTAAAACGTAATTTAAAAAATGCAAAGTTAACAGTCATCTGAACATTTGTTTATTGTATGATATTCATGGTTCAAGTCTTACGAAATAAGTAAGAGCCTTCTTTATCATAAATCAATTTCCAGTACTCTTTTTTGTAGATCTCCAAGAAATTACTGTAAGCACTACGACACGTGCTTGTTTTTAGGATAACATTTTATTATGCGACGTTAACAATCACAGGCCTGTTATTGAATCGTATAACTTCTTTTAAATAAAATCAGTTTGTATTGACTTTAGGGTTACATTTTTTTTTCATGATCTGACAATCATATTCATAGATCGGTAACTTTGAAACAAATAAAAATGGATATACAAGTTTTGCGTTTTTATTACTTGAAATGAAGTCTACTTTACAATATGTATTTCCTTTCTTCGTCATTTTCTGTAGAAATATTAGTCTGCGTTTCTTATTATGTCGGCATCCTCAACTTGTGACATTCCTCTATTATGTTGGATACAAATTTTGCATCCGATTTTACAATCAATTGCATGTATAGATATAACTTGAAATATGAAATTACTTATCAACTAATCGCCTTGTATTTAATCTGCAAATTAATATTTTATGTCACCGGTGGGCACCGTTTCTTACTTTCATACTTGTCTTATTTTCTGGATCCGTAAATATATTCTTAATATTTTTGCTTGGGAAACACTCTTGCCGACGTAATCCTCATTATATTCAAAAACGTTCGCTACTAATAAAGAAACCTTAATGAAAGTTATTTCAGTGTTCCGAGTGATTATGATTTACATTATGAGTCTAATATTTGAGAGGAAGAAAAAGGGCAGATAATAACGGAGACGAGTCTATTGTATTACAATTGGCGTATTCTATAGCGATTATTTGTTCTTGATGTGTCTCATTTAATATTAATTACTCAATACACGACATTTTCAGTGCATGCAATTGTACATACCTACTACAGAAATACGATTAACCTTTATACACACATCTTTTCAATTTAAATTAAACCCATCAAACAATCTCCATAAGCTTTTTACTCAACGTACAACGAACAATTAATTATGTCTTGCCGTCTTCCTTAACAACCATTCATCTCCACGATCCGCCTTATTTCCCCTGCTCCTGAAAATACACTAAATCTACTGAAATGATTTGTAAATGTTTGAGCAGAGTCTACGGTTGCTGCAGTACAATACGAGTCGCAATCTCTGTACTATTAAGCGACTCAAAAGCCTTGCGGAGGCATGTTCCTTTTACTATATACAATGTTTTGAGAGTTAATGTAATGTACATAATAGTTAAAAAATATTTCAACAAAATGTGACAAAATAAGTTGCAAACTGAGAAATTGTCAACGATTTTTTTAAATAAAATTGGCAATTGTAATACCTTGCAAAAACGAAAATTTTACTGCAACAAAATTAAAACGTTGAAAGGATAAAATATGAACACAAATAAAAGAAAACACGGACACTGGTTATAAACATAAGAAACATTTCAAAAAACTTATAGGAGAAGTTATCGAAAATTGCCAAAGAACTTAAAATTGAGGAGGGTTCCTTGAATTGCAATCGATTTAATTCTACTGTTTTACAAGATAGCACGAAAAGACTAAAAAACTGGAGTCCTGGATCATTAAAAAAGATTTAAAGTGATATAAAAATCAAGAAGGAATGCCTATGTTGTTAAGGTATATGAAGCGATCTTTGAAAAAGATTAAGAGTATCCTTAACTAGGAAAAATACAAAGTGGACAAGACACTATTGAATCGATATAAACCGGTCCTGCATCATACGAATAGTGATCGTTGGAAGTCAATTTAGATTTTTTACTTTTTATATTTTGTAAATCTAGTAGGTAGTAGAAAATTAACATAGCTTTGCAGCACTTGATATCCGTTTTAAATATTTTGAATAGTAAAAATAAATAGACAAATTTGAATTTTAAATTATTGAGGGCTTATCTGATTTTGCAGGATATATATTATATATTTAAGGCTGGTAACTTATTACTTCTGAAAATAGGTGAATCTGTAAATGTTGAAAGCTACTAAGTAACGTTTTCGGCCATTTTCAGGTTTTGCACGATAATAGTATTTCTACCATATCCCGATCGTTATACGTAGAAAAGGTCTAAGTGCGCGCATCGAGCGTTGTGGGCACAATTTTTAAACAAGATTTATTGTTGAAAGGGACCAAGTGACGTTAGTTGGTACCTTTCAACAACAAACGATGTATTGCTTCCTGTATTATCGGCTTTATAAGTATGGCTGATACAGTACCATTGCTAATGTGAGGAAGTGCAGTATGTTGGTGCTGTTAGTTCTTATTTTAATAATACTTTTTAATCATGGAACGTGAATCATAGTCTTCGGAGGCAGGTGCAGAAAGTGTCGTACTGACGTATACAGCAGAAAAGTCGTCAAACGGAGCAGAGTAGAAGGAGTTGCTTATAAAGGCTACAACGGTAAGGATGTTGCTGCAAAGAAAATTGGTCTTCCTTGCCGGTAAGTCCCTTTCTTATGAATAAAAATCAAATTTAATAATAACGCTCGTCTATAATAGATGCCCGATGAAATGCTTCGAAAAAATTGGCGAGGATTAGAGGAACGACATATTTCAAAAATTTTATGCATAAAACAAAAGAGGAGCAAGACATTTATTTATAAGGTAGCATATAAATACGTAATGTTCAACGTCGGGTTACACCAAAAACCAAAAATGAGGATAGCAATATCTCGAGAAGCTGTTCTTTTGTTCAATTTGTATCTATTAATGGTAGAAAGTTGAAAGTGTGCCAAAACGAGTTTATAAGTTTACACGACACTGGAGTGAAAAGATTAAAGCGCATTAAGAATCTTCTTAAAAAATGAAACTCTTCGTGATAAGCGAGGTACAAATCCAAAAACGCATGCAATAAAGGAAGAAACTAATATTTTAATACCCCAGCATATTCAAGTTTTTCCTATAAAGGTGGCCCATTACAAGGATGAAACTTATGAATATCTCAATCCAAGGCTAACTTTAAAAATTATGCACAAGATGTATTCTACAGAATATCCTGATGCTCAAGTGAGTTATAGCTACTTTGTCAAATATTTACATGAACATTTTACTGTAATGTGAAAATGAAAAGCCCGTTTCTTGGGAATGCTGCCAAGAGAGCAGCTGTTGCTGAATTGTTGGTACATAAGAGAAGAGCAAAGAAATTTTATAGTTCACTGCAATAATCTACCGAAGAGTGTAAAAAACGAGATGAATGGTACCATTGGCTTTCGATTTCATGCAGAACGTCCATCTCCCTGAAGTTTCGGTGCAGGACTTGTTTTATTTAACTCAACTGACCGTTAATATCTTTGGCATTCATAATTTAAAAACAGGTCAGGTATTTTTCTACATTTACCACGAAGGACTGGCCTATAAGGGACCAAACGAACTTTGCTTCTTCGTATTGTTAAATTAATATTATTTCTACGTGCATCACTTTTAAATGTTTTATTTTAATTAACACTCAAGGTTCTAATTATTTTAAAATTACTAAACATACTTTTTATATATTTACTTCCCATTTTCCCGGAAATGATAAAATAGTGGCAGAAATGATAAAAAATATAGGCGAAGCAGGCACAGAAATGTTATTAGAGATTTTCAACGACGTGGCAGTATGAAGACATACCGGAAGATTGGAAAGTGGCACTAATAACACCAATATACAAAAAAGGGAATCATAAGGACTAATAACTATAGAGGCATTACTTTACTGAGCACAGTTGTAAAGATATATGAGCAGTTAATTAACAACAGATTAGGACCAATGATTGAATCGTCACTCTCGGAATCACAAAGCGGATTTCGGCCAGGAAGGGACACACAAGAACATGTACGTATTTACGGTAAAACAAATAATTGAAAAAAGAATACTACAAGGAAAAAAGGCATATTTCGCATTTATCGACTTGGAAAAAGCGTTTGATAAAGTGCCCAGACAGGAAATATGGAACAGTCTAGAGGAAAGAGGAATTAACAAAAAAATAATTAGATGTATTCAAAGGTTATATAAAAATAATGTAAATTATGTAATTAGATGTAACATGAGATCCGAAGGATTCGTAACACAGGAAGGGTTAAGACAGGGTGGAGGATTAAGTCCTGTGCTGTTCACCGTATTTATGGACGGTGTTATAAAACAATGCTCTAAGCAGATGAGGAAAATGAAAATAGAGTACTGAAATCTAGAATGGGTACAAATAGCGGAGGCAGCATTCGCGGACGATATAGTACTGATGGCTGAGAAAGAAAAGGATTTGCAAGATAATGTAGATATATGGAATAAAACATTGAAGAAAAAGGGTATGAATATAATAAAAACAAAACTAAAGTAATGACTATAGGAGACGATCAACTAAAAATTCAAATTGAAGGAGTAGATATACAACAAGTAAACCAGTTCCACTATTTGGGTGTCGCAATAGAAAACACAGGGAAAAACGAAGCAGAAATTAACGAGAGAATTGAAAAAACAACAAAACTGTATTACGCTATGAATAGGAATTTTATAAATAAAAAGGAAATAACACGAAATACCAAACTAAAAGTCTATAAAACAGTCTACAGAGCAATCCTGACATATGGATGTGAGTCATGGCTCCTAAATAATAAGCAAAAGAGTAAAATTCAAGCGGCGGAAATGAGATATCTGAGACGAGTGAGGGGCGTAACAAGAAGGGACAAAATGAGGAATGCACAAATAAGAGAGGAACTTGGGGTACTATCAATAATGGATTTCATTGAGCAGAGAAAATTAAGCTGGTGGGGACATCTTCAACGGATGGAGAACACTAGACCGGTAAAGTTGGTATATGAAGCAAAGATTCAATATAAGAGGAAAAGAGAAAGACCGCGACAAGGTTGGGAGAACTTCATTGGACAATTTATTCATAACAGAGGAAAAACATGGAGAGAAGCGAAAACACTGGCCACTGATAGAAAGTCATGGAAGAAATTTGTCTATAATCTTTAATTTTTTGGTATTGTAGTTGGTGTTATAGAATACTCTGTAATTTAAAGTTTAAAATTGGAATATTTATAAATTAGTTCTAAGAATGTAGACACCCGACACCCTAAGGGTATAAGGGTTTTCTGATAATATATATATATATATATATATATATATATATATATATACTTCCCATTTTCGAATTCCTTATAAATTGACATAACCTATTCATTTACTCTCGTTACGTGTACAGTCTTTTCATAAAAGTTTCATCACTAAAATTATTCGAAATAGTTGTAAACATGTTTTATTAAATGTTTGATGTAAATATTGATTGAAATAAAGCTAATAAAATATTTAATGAATTTAGAAAACTATAAATGATTAAAGTTGCTACGCTCTGTATATCGAGATAATAGAAAAGAGAGGAACTCAAGTTTCGGGCGACGAGGATTGCCTCACCTACCCGTCCCTGCCAACGTCTAGCGGCCCACCCGGCTTTAGAGACAGCCTCAGCCCAAGGGTGGGGAGACCCAAAGGTACTTCAGGACAGGAATTAAGGTGGTATAGGGCAACACCGAATTTAGACCCGCTAGACGTCGCAAAATTCGGAAATGGTGATCATCAAAAGTAGGCAAGACACGCAGCGGGTACGGGACGCAACCAGGCCGTCCGAAACGTAAAAAAAAAAGAAAAAAAAAAAGAAAAAGGCGAATACAAAATATGTATTTTGTATTCTCTTGATAAAGGCGAACTGCCGAAACATGTAGAGTTTTTTAAATACATATATTTTGAAGTAATATACAGACCTTTAATCGTCTACTGATTAGGTTTACCATATCATACCAAGGTCACGAAGTTATTATATATATATATATATATATATATATATATATATATATATATATATATATATATATAATAACTTCGTGGAAAAACATGGAGAGAAGCGAAAACACTGGCCACTGATAGAAAGTCATGGAAGAAATTTGTCTATAATCTTTAATTTTTTGGTATTGTAGTTGGTGTTATAGAATACTCTGTAATTTAAAGTTTAAAATTGGAATATTTATAAATTAGTTCTAAGAATGTAGACACCCGACACCCTAAGGGTATAAGGGTTTTCTGATAATATATATATATATATATATATATATATATATACTTCCCATTTTCGAATTCCTTATAAATTGACATAACCTATTCATTTACTCTCGTTACGTGTACAGTCTTTTCATAAAAGTTTCATCACTAAAATTATTCGAAATAGTTGTAAACATGTTTTATTAAATGTTTGATGTAAATATTGATTGAAATAAAGCTAATAAAATATTTAATGAATTTAGAAAACTATAAATGATTAAAGTTGCTACGCTCTGTATATCGAGATAATAGAAAAGAGAGGAACTCAAGTTTCGGGCGACGAGGATTGCCTCACCTACCCGTCCCTGCCAACGTCTAGCGGCCCACCCGGCTTTAGAGACAGCCTCAGCCCAAGGGTGGGGAGACCCAAAGGTACTTCAGGACAGGAATTAAGGTGGTATAGGGCAACACCGAATTTAGACCCGCTAGACGTCGCAAAATTCGGAAATGGTGATCATCAAAAGTAGGCAAGACACGCAGCGGGTACGGGACGCAACCAGGCCGTCCGAAACGTAAAAAAAAAAGAAAAAAAAAAAGAAAAAGGCGAATACAAAATATGTATTTTGTATTCTCTTGATAAAGGCGAACTGCCGAAACATGTAGAGTTTTTTAAATACATATATTTTGAAGTAATATACAGACCTTTAATCGTCTACTGATTAGGTTTACCATATCATACCAAGGTCACGAAGTTATTATATATATATATATATATATATATATATATATATATATATATAATAATATACTTGACATTTATATCCTGTCATTCATATTTTGTATTCTCTTGATAAAGGCGTATACAGCCTAAACATGTAGAGTTTTTTAAATACATATATTTTGAAGTAATATACAGACCTTTAATCGCCTACTGATTAGGTTTACCATATCATACCAAGGTCACGAAGTTATTATATATTTATTATTTATTATTTATTATTATTACTAGAATGTATCTTTGAATAATTTAAACCATAGCAACTTAATTACTTGACATTTATATCCTGTCATTCATATTTTGTATTCTCTTGATAAAGGCGTATACAGCCTAAACATGTAGAGTTTTTTAAATACATATATTTTGAAGTAATATACAGACCTTTAATCGCCTACTGATTAGGTTTACCATATCATACCAAGGTCACGAAGTTATTATATATATATATATATATATATATATATATATATATATATATATATATATAATAACTTCGTGACCTTGGTATGATATGGTAAACCTAATCAGTAGGCGATTAAAGGTCTGTATATTACTTCAAAATATATGTATTTAAAAAACTCTACATGTTTAGGCTGTATACGCCTTTATCAAGAGAATACAAAATATGAATGACAGGATATAAATGTCAAGTAATTAAGTTGCTATGGTTTAAATTATTCAAAGATACATTCTAGTAATAATAATAAATCATGCCTTAGTATTCCAAAAAATAGATAACAAGGTGTGAAAATATGTGCTGTTCGCTGCTAGCAATTTGTGTCTCCTTCTGGGTATGAACTTGTGTGTTGGTTGCTGCTGGCAGCTTGCGTCTCTCTATGGGTGTGTGGTTTTGTGTGAGAGCGTAAGTGTAGGGTTTTGTATGTCGGTGCGTTCGTGCGTGTGTTTAGTGATCGGTCGCATGAATTTAGAGAGGTCGGATAACCAGCCGTTGCGTAGGGCCGCCAACCCTTTCCCGACAACTTCTTTACAATTCCGTGCAGTACTTCGACGGTCTGACCCCCGCCCCAACGAGGCAAGGCGCAGACAGGCGAAGCGCACCCTGTACGGGGTTGCTCATCGCAACTAAGGGAACACTCTTAGTGGCTACCTCGGTCGACGATGATCACACTTATGCCATCTTAACGTTTTCCGCCGAAGCGGGGGCATAGCACACACGTCGAACGTGTGTGTGCTGTTAACGGCAGCCTAGCCAGGTTGTCGCCCAGGACCGGTCCTAGTGGTGTGTGCATTGCGCGGCGACGAGATAGCGCCGCGTAGCATGGTTCCTCACTCTTGCTGGAAAGGCGGAATGGCACCTGACTGCCCAACGGGCAGACCCCCCTAGAGTTTTGTAGCGCATATGCTAGGCTGCAGCCCAGTAGAGGACCACATCAGCAAAAAACAGAAAACAGGGATAGGCAGGGAAAAGCAAGACATGAGTTATTATTACGTATGCGCCCGTGGAGCGACTTAAGATACAAAGTTGTCGGCATTCGCTCAAAACGAGAAGGAAAACCACGAAAACCTGCTCGGACAACTAGACAGGAATCAAAACACGGAACAGTCATCATGATAAGCAAAAGTATATGATATTTAAATAACATAAGGTATATAACAAAAAAAAATATATATATAATATGATGGTAAATTGTAGATCGCTACAAAATTAAATTATAGTATATACTGCTTAGATTTTTTATATCATTTCTGTTGTTAATTGAATTTTTTTCCTGTTTAATACTGATCATTTCTTTAATTTGTCTTTTCACTGTGTGTTGTTCTTTATCAATTATCTGTGTGTTTTCAAAATCGAAATGGTGATCGCGTTGTAGTTTGTGTGTAGACAATGCAGTTTTGTCTGTTCTAGAGTATTTGTGAGCTTGTATTCTTTTGTATAAATATTGTTTCGTTTGGCCTATGTAGTAACTATCGCAATCGCGACATGGTATTTTATATACGACATGTGTTTCTCGATTTTTTTCTATTTTAGGTTTAAGTTTTGAAAATAAATGTTTATTAGTATTACTAAGTTTATATGTTGTAGCTATATCATATTTTTTTAAAGTGTATTTAATTTTTTCCGATAGTTGTGGAACATATGGAATTGTGATATATGTTGTGTCATTGTTCAAATTTTTATTGGTGTCTGCAGTGTTGTATATTTGGTGTACTCTTTTTTTAATAGTTTGGTCTATAAGTTGTGGTGGATAATTATTATCAGTTAGGATTGTTTTAATTTTTTTGATGTTATTTTTTCTGTATTGAGTATGTGATAGTTTTACTGCCCTATCAGTCAGATTATTTATAATCATTTTATTGAATACTGTAGGAGCATTTGAGTGGTAATTCATATATCGAAAAGAAGCTGTGGGTTTATGATAACAATTTGTATAAATAGTACCCTGTCTATCATAGCTCAAAGAAATATCAAGAAAATTAATACTGTTATTAAATTCTTCTTCAATAGTGAATTTTAATTTGTTGTGAAAACTGTTGAATTTATTTAAGAGATAGTTTATTTTGTTATATACCTTATGTTATTTAAATATCATTTAAATATCATATACTTTTGCTTATCATGATGACTGTTCCGTGTTTTGATTCCTGTCTAGTTGTCCGAGCAGGTTTTCGTGGTTTTCCTTCTCGTTTTGAGCGAATGCCGACAACTTTGTATCTTAAGTCGCTCCACGGGCGCATACGTAATAATAACTCATGTCTTGCTTTTCCCTGCCTATCCCTGTTTTCTGTTTTTTGCTGATGTGGTCCTCTACTGGGTTGCAGCCTAGCATATGCGCTACAAAACTCTAGGGGGGTCTGCCCGTTGGGCAGTCAGGTGCCATTCCGCCTTTCCAGCAAGAGTGAGGAACCATGCTACGCGACGCTATCTCGTCGCCGCGCAATGCACACACCACTAGGACCGGTCCTGGGCGACAACCTGGCTAGGCTGCCGTTAACAGCACACACACGTTCGACGTGTGTGCTATGCCCCCGCTTCGGCGGAAAACGTTAAGATGGCATAAGTGTGATCATCGTCGACCGAGGTAGCCACTAAGAGTGTTCCCTTAGTTGCGATGAGCAGCCCCGTACAGGGTGCACTTCGCCTGTCTGCGCCTTGCCTCGTTGGGGCGGGGGTCAGACCGTCGAAGTACTGCATGGAATTGTAAAGAAGTTGTCGGGAAAGGGTTGGCGGCCCTACGCAACGGCTGGTTATCCGACCTCTCTAAATTCATGCGACCGATCACTAAACACACGCACGAACGCACCGACATACAAAACCCTACACTTACGCTCTCACACAAAACCACACACCCATAGAGAGACGCAAGCTGCCAGCAGCAACCAACACACAAGTTCATACCCAGAAGGAGACACAAATTGCTAGCAGCGAACAACACATATTTTCACACCTTGTTATCTATTTTTTGGAATACTAAGGCATGATTTATTATTATTACTAGAATGTATCTTTGAATAATTTAAACCATAGCAACTTAATTACTTGACATTTATATCCTGTCATTCATATTTTGTATTCTCTTGATAAAGGCGTATACAGCCGAAACATGTAGAGTTTTTTAAATACATATATTTTGAAGTAATATACAGACCTTTAATCGCCTACTGATTAGGTTTACTATATATATATATATCATGAAATCAACTAATTATAAAGAAAGATGTCTGCACTTCTACGAGATCCGGTATAGAAAGCGATCAACACCGACCCCACTATCCACTTAGAAAAAACCACAAAAACAAAAATAAAGGCTTGACCGCTAGATTAAGAGATACAGAAATCACTAATTCCCAGGAAAAAATAATCAAAATGCTCTAAACTGTATTGGCTACCGAAAGTACACACAGAAGACTTTCCGTTACGATCGATTGTGAGTTCAGTCAGTTCCTCACTACAACAATTAGAACGATATATGGCTAAGGTACTACAACCTTACGCAGAGTCCATACAATTCTACGTCAAGAATTCAGCACATTTCATACAAATCATAAAGGAACAGAAACTAGGGCCGAACGATCTAATAGTAAGTTTTGACGTAATTTACTTATTTACTCAAATACCGACAAACGAACCGATCTCGATCATACAGCATAAATATAAACCATCCGAACACATCATCTAACTCATCAAACACTGCATAGACAATACATACTTCCTATACGACGAACAACGCTACCGGCAAATAAAAGATGAACCGATGGGGTCCCCATTATCACCAGTTCTAGCCAACCTATTTATGGAGGACCTGAAAACAAAACCCTTTAACATACCACCACTGAAACCCAGTTTGTGGTAAAGGTATGTGGACAATCCTTTTGTGACATGGCCACACGGAAGGACAGAATAAGTTAGCGTTCTTATCCATATAAACAGAATACACGACGAAATCAAGTTCACTATGTAAATAGAAGGAAAGGACCATTTACCGTTCCTAGATGCTTTAATAACCAAAACGGACAATGGTAATTAAAGCCACACTGTTTACCGCAAGAAAACATAGACAAATAGATATCTAAACATATCATCATCATCCGGCAAAATTGGACTCCATAATAAGAACGTTAGCAGCCCGATCACGGGAACTCACCGACACAGAACACCTAGTAGGTGAAATAAAGACACTTCAAGCTCTCCTACTACAACGGCTTCGACCAGCGTCACATTAATCGCACACTCTACAGGGAAAAATCAAATATAACGGAAAGGGAAACAAAATACACAGGCAAGGCATTTCTTCCTTATATCACAGGAACAACAGATCGAATCGGACGTATTTTGAACAAACACCACATAAAAACCATCTACACAACGGACAGGAAGATCACACAAGCTATCAGCGGCGCCAAGGACAGAATACAGTTTGAAGATCAAGAAGTTTACGAAATACCATTCAGGTCTTGTGACAAAAGTTACGTGGACCAAACGAATAGACGCATTAGCGTACGACAAGAAGAACATAGAAATACAGTATAAAGAAAAGACACAACATCGTCCCTAGCACAACACGTAACAAACACAGGACACAACATTAACTTCGCGAAAACAAAAATCATCGCGAAATCACTACACATGCATAATACGAGAAGCAATAGAAATAGAAAAACGACCAGGTAATTTAAGCAGAAAAGATGACGGACAAAGATTGCCAAATACATAGAAAACAGCTATCATGAACACACAAGCACCAAAGCTACATCGGACATCGGACACACTTCATACCAACTGCGACCTAAACACGACACAGCCAGAACAAGTACACAATACGGGCCCACCACACCCGCGATGTCGCGCAGACGTCAGCAGGTATAAATACAGCCAAAGTAATGAGCTCCCTTCATCCCATGTCGAGTAGCGCTCCGAGAACTACCTCCCGAAGTTCACGGGCTTCTCAACGCGGGTCAGTTCCAGAAATTCAGAAAACCCAAATTATTGCCGCGAAAACCTCCAAGAATTTATCAATTGATATATTTAATGAAAGGCTACGAAATTATCTTAACACTTATATATATAGTAGATTCAATTATATATATGGTAAATTCAATTTGTTGACGATTTACCATAACATACAAAGGTCACTAAATAATTATATATATATATATATATATATATATATATATATATATACAGGCTGATTAATTTTCGGCCCTCACCATGGGGATCTCTCTTATTATTGGAGATAGAGTATAGGTTTAAATTTGGCAAAGTTGTTAAATTTTGTGTTTGTTATAAATCCGTAAAGAAGATAGACCGGTGACAAATGACCTTCGTTATTAAAAAAAAAAACGCGAAAACCCAATTTTCTTCTTTTACGTGTAGCACCGACATTTGGCCTTGTAGAGAAAAAATAAAAACACATTCTTCTGGCCATTTCTAAACCTCTATCCAGTGGTGTACTCTAAACTTTTATATGACGTTTCGTTTCTTTCTGGCCATCATCAACTATCGAATTTCTTATAGGCGCCATATTGGATTAAGAGATTTAGTTTTTTTTTCTGATTTCAACCATGTACCACATGCTGACTATAGCTTTTGACATTAGGTTTTATTTGAAAGAATAAATTATAAGATTAAATAAGGTAGCCATGGAATTTCAATCTGTCAAACATGTCATTTATTGTTCATTAATAATACAAAAATGTCATACACTAACGAAGAGAAACGAGATATGATAAGTATTTTTTATTCTTCGAAACGAAATTCAACAGTAGCGAGTACAAGATAACAAAAACATTAATAAAAATACATAGAAAAGTAAACAATAAACAATTACAGTAAATGTTCAATTATCTGGCCATCTTCGGTAATGCACAATTGGGCACGCCTTCTGGCATTTTGTACTGCCCTTTGTACAGTTCTTCTAGGAACTGCATCGAAGGCATTCTGAAGTCTGTCTCGTAATTCTTCAATGTTTTGTGGCGCATCTACGTTATAAATATTATTTTTAACATATCCCCATAAAAAAAAATCTAGCGGACTTAAATCAGGTGATCTCGCAGGCCATTCAACAACTTCCCTATTTCCAATCCAACGGTTTGCAAACTCTTGATTTAAGAAATTTCTAACAACAGCTGCATTGTGTGCGGGTGCGCCATCTTGTTGCCACCATAAATATTGTAATTGATTTAATGGGATATTGTCGTCAAGATAGTCAGATACGTATTGCAGTGAATTTTTTCCCCGAAGAAAAATAATATTGAACAAACAGTGATTTTATTACAGGCATTTAACATGTACATTTAATTATTGATTTATGTTTTAAAAATGCTATTTAAAAAATATGTAGGCTGTCCCATTTAAAAAAATTATAAATTTCAAAATTTCTCGAAAATGCGTTACTCAATTTTTTTTTCATGAACTGCATGCTAATAAATGTTAAAAATACTAATACTTTGCTAATTTAACCTACTTTCTAGAATCAATAATAACAGAGATAGCAATAGTGCGCACTTAATTTGAATCAGCCTGTATAGTAGAATAAGTTTTTATATTTGGGGACCTATGTTATGTTTTTGTTTTTAAGAAGCGTAGTTATTTAATTTAAAGACATGATGTTTAGTTCTGTTTGTCACACAGAAAATTGACTTATGTCAAATAAATTGTAACTTGCGATATTTAAGAAGATATAGTATTGATGGGCTGCATTTACCAGTCCATAGCCGCCCGGTACGTAATAAGGCTTTTTTGAACACGCATTGTACATATATAATTATTTTCACTTGACAGAATATTTTCAGTATTCTTCAAGTCATCTATTTGCCAATACGCAGTGCTATTTTTCGAACTTTTTCACTTGCTGACCAGCTTTGGCATTTATGTAGTAGGAGCGACTTAATATCGCTACTATAAATTTTTTGTTTTTCCGTATAGTTAACTACATTCTTTTAAGCATTCCAAAAGTTTGTTTAACCTTTTTTATCTCTCTCCTAACTCCGTTCCATCCTTCTTACGTCAAGCTCCTCAAGTAACAGAATGGTTTTACTCAAACTAATATACCTGGGAAAATTAAATTCATTCTAAAACTGAAAGCAAACCTATTATTTGAACAATAAAATATTACTCACTTTGTATTTATAAATATGCTCAATGACATGGAAACTGCAACACCAAGAAGTGGTGCGAATTTTTTGACCAAACTTGGTAGAAACGTATAACTAGTCAAACGTAATAATTGATAAAAATTTTGTTGCGATATATCAAGTGGTCATGGCACTTCTGACACTTCATTCAGTTTTCGCTGACATTAATGTGTGGTGTATTTATTGTTTGTTTCAAATTTATTTCAACGGTTTTGTCTTATTATACCTTTGTTTAACGTGTTTAGAGAGTTTTATTATGCCTAGAGTGCGGCAACGTGGAAATTATCGCCAATTAAGCGAATTCGACAGAGGTCGAATTGTTGGTTTGCGAGAAGGTGACTTTTCATACAGGGAAATTGCAAATCGCCTTAACCGGAACCAATCCACCATTATGCGCTGTTATCAATCATGGACTAGGGAGGGTCAGGAAAGACGCCGAAGAGGAACCGGAGGCCGAAGAAGAACTAATGGGATACAGGACCGCCGCCTTCGCCTAATGGCACTAAGAGACAGGTTCTCCAGTACCAGATCAATTGCTGACTTGTGGTTAGGTAATCAAGGTCGTCCAGTAACCCTTCGAACCGTTTATCGCCGAATTAGGGGTTTCGGCTTACAATCAATATCATCCACATCTTGTGTTACTACTTACGGCTCAACACCGACAGCAACGTTTGGAGTGGTGTAGATTGCGAATGCATTGGATCGTGGAGTGGCATAAGTGGTGTTTAGTGATGAATCTCGATTTTGTCTAGGGATGCATGATGGCCGTATGAGGGTCAGACGAAGACGTGGGGAACGTAGTGATATTCAGTTTTCCGTTGAAAGGCATGTGCATCGAGCAGTGGGTGTTATGGTATGGGGTGCTATAGCATATGAGAGTAGGTCTCAGTTGGTGTTCATCCAAGCCACCATGAACGCCCAGCGTTACATTGATGAGGTGGTAGAACCCCATATTCTTCCATATCTTCAAATGCTCGAAGACCCACTATTCCAGCAGAATAATGCCCCTCCCCACCTAGCGAGAATTTCTATAAATCGCTTCGAAGAGGCTCATGTCAATATCTTGCCATGGCCACCCAAATCCCCCGACCTCTCGCCAATAGAACATGTGTGGGACATTATGGGACGAAAACTTATGAATTTAGCCAATCCCCCGCAGACACTAATAGCTCTCCGGCATGAATTACAGGTTGCTTGGGACTCCATACCCCAAGAGGATATCGACCACCTAGTCGAATCAATGCCACGAAGAGTGAGGGAGTGTGTAACTAATAGGGGCGGCTTGACACATTATTAATAAAAATTTAGTTAAATTGTGTTAGTCTTTTATTTTTTCTTTGAAATTTTAATCAATTATTGCCTTTGAATAGTTATACGTTTCTACCAAGTTTGGTCAAAAAATTCGCACACCTACTTGGTGTTGCAGTTTCCATGTCATACAGTATATATATATATTATTTCGAAGAAGCAAACTTTTAATATGAATTTAAATTTAACCGAATGATATAGAATAGCGTATGAGTTAATGTATAATTCCTTAAGTAAATACTACACAATGATATCACATGTTATTCTAAAACTTTGATGGAGGAGACCTTGTAAAAGCTTTTAAGTATAGCTCACAGATGAGTTAATAACATCCGAAAGCTTTTATTTTCGGGAGGGCTTTCAAGACGATTCCATCGACGTAATATATCACACAATGCCTTCATTATGGCATCAATTCAACATTCTCACAGTCTGGAGCGTGACGTATTGCCAACATTTGAAAAGCGAAAGCGCCTCTTTCAACAGTATAAATATTTCAGTGCGTGAATGAAGCTCAGACGTCGCCGCCTGCATCCTCATCTTCGTTGTCGTGTATCAAAGGTTGACAATTGAAGTTCGTCGAAAGTTACAGTTTTACCACACTCCTCTATTATCTAATCAGATCTTCATTGCATAAACAAGTCAACTTAAAATAAAGACAAAGTATAATTTCGAATTCCGTTTTTGTCGATGGTTTTAATACCCACTGTTCTATTCATTAAGGTCACTGAATGTGAAAATATTTAACACCGGTAATGAAGTTACTTCTTTTACTCTACGGGCTGCTATGAATTTTTTATTTTTTCCAGGGTCGTAGTTGGCTTTATTTCTTTTGATCTCGTTTAAGTTAATGTTGGAGATATATTTATCAAACAAATATTTCTATATTTATTTTCTATATTCATCTACCCGAAAATTATTGTTTTGTTTTATTTACACCCAATTAGTTGTCTGCAGAAATTCCTCTCTAAAATATACTGTTATGTGTCAATTTCGACCCTTGTACATTTTAGTATATGCTAGTATATGCTAATTATCGTACTACTTGGATTTCTTAAATTTAAATTACCTTATTTTGCAATTAGATTTGTTGGTTATTTTTGAACCACAGGGTATATATACTAGGTTTCTGCTATATTTATAACTACTCCTTCGTACTAATTGATTCTTAAATTTAAATTACCTTATATTGCATTTTGGTTGTTAATTATTTTTGTATAAGTAGGTATATATATAACACTGCACAACAGCATTTCTGATGATTGGGTTATGTTACATGATATTAGTCCAATTTTTGATGACGATTTCAATTCCGTGATTGAAATTTCTGTATCAGCTCTAGTTAAAAAAATATGACACGGGTATTTTTTTATTTTTAATAATATAAAATATTACTAAAAATCTGGTGTGAAGAACACAAATGCAAGTTCACTATTAATATTTTCTATGAACGTGTCCGAATATATCCTATCCCCAGAGACGTAGATACGTATTTCGCTTTTCTACAAGTTCATCGGTACGCCCCTGCTGGAGAAAGGATATTTCCAGACACATTCACAGAAAAGAACCACCTCGCCCTATCACCGTAATTATCCAGACCGAGCGCACAAGTAAATTCGGCGCTACCTGTTGTCAGACAGCCGAAGTACCTCGCATACCGTCCACATAATTAATGTGAAGTAACGACGCCCTTCCAAAGGTTAGCACAGCCAATCTCTCTAGAAAACTGCATTTTGTTTGTGCCTTCACTCATACTACGGCTTAACCGCATATGTAATGTATCAGAATAATTGAAACATACATGAGTAGGTAAACCCCACCAGTTTTGTATAATACAAAGGTATTTTTAATAATATAAAACATTATTAAAAATCTGGTGTGAAGAACACAAATGCAGGTTCACTATTAATATTTTCTGTGAACGTGTCCGAATATATCCTATCCCCAGAGACGTAGATACGTATTTCGCTTTTCTACAAGCTCATCGGTACGCCCCTGCTGGAGAAAGGATATTTCCAGACACACTCACAGAAAAGAACCACCTCGCCCTATCACCGTAATTATCCAAACCGAGCGCAGAAGTAAATTCGGCGCTACCTGTTGTCAGAAAGCCGAAGTACCTCGCATACCGTCCACATAATTAATGTGAAGTAACGACGCCCTTCCAAAGGTTAGCACAGCCAATCTCTCTAGAAAACTGCATTTTGTTTGTGCCTTCACTCATACTACAGCTTAACCGCATGTGTAATGTATCAGAATAATTGAAACATACATGAGTAGGTAAACCCCACCAGTTTTGTATAATACAAAGGTATTTTTAATAATATAAAATATTATTAAAAATCTGGTGTGAAGAACACAAATGCAGATTCACTATTAATATTTTCTGTGAACGTGTCCGAATATATCCTATCCCCAGAGACGTAGATACGTATTTCGCTTTTGGACGGTATGCGAGGTACTTTGGCTGTCTGACAACAGGTAGCGCCGAATTTACTTCTGCGCTCGGTTTGGATAATTACGGTGATAGGGCGAGGTGGTTCTTTTCTGTGAGTGTGTCTGGAAATATCCTTTCTCCAGCAGGGGCGTACCGATGAGCTTGTAGAAAAGCGAAATACGTATCTACGTCTCTGGGGATAGGATATATTCGGACACGTTCACAGAAAATATTAATAGTGAACCTGCATTTGTGTTCTTCACACCAGATTTTTAGTAATATTTTATATTATTAAAAATACCTTTGTATTATAGAAACCTGTTGGGTTTACCTACTCATGTATGTTTCAATTA
Source organism: Melolontha melolontha (assembly GCA_935421215.2). Lineage (NCBI taxonomy): Eukaryota > Metazoa > Arthropoda > Insecta > Coleoptera > Scarabaeidae > Melolontha > Melolontha melolontha. The sequence goes on along the minus strand of OW285243.1, from coordinate 20,843,967 downwards.
TTCTGATACATTACACATGTGGTAAAGCCGTAGTATGAGTGAAGGCACAAACAAAATGCAGTTTTCTAGAGAGATTGGCTGTGCTAACCTTTGGAAGGGCGTCGTTACTTCACATTAATTATGTGGACGGTATGCGAGGTACTTCGGCTGTCTGACAACAGGTAGCGCCGAATTTACTTCTGCGCTCGGTCTGGATAATTACGGTGATAGGGCGAGGTGGTTCTTTTCTGTGAATGTGTCTGGAGATAATTCTAATTTATTTAATTCTTATAATGAAAAAAAATTTCTCTTATATGATTTTCTTGCTAAAGCTGAAGGCAGAGAGCTATTCTGAATGCTCCAACAATAGTCAGCCATCATGTGTGCGTTCCAGTAGCCCTGATAGCGTTCCTCCATGGTACGAAGGTCCTGGTGGAATCGCTCGCCCTGTTATTCACTTAGGTCCCCAAGATTGGCGGGAAAATAGTCCAGGTGATTTTGAAGAAACTGTAACTTGATGCTCATGTTACATCCAAGCCTTTGAAAGTGACTCATCAGTTGTTCGACGTGTTGAGAAAATTAAGAACTTTTCTTATTTCTCAAAAAATTTTTAAAAAGCCAAACAAACTCATTCCATGCCGTTTTCTCAATCTCTGTCATAGTGTCCGTAAAATTTGAGTCTTTTATTAATGATCTTACTTGTGGCCCATCAAAGATTCCCGCTTTTATCTTTTTTGCACTCAGTTTTGGAACCTTTTTTGATACGAAAAGGAAACAATTTCCATTTTTGTCAAGACCATTTACAAATTGTTTAATAAGTCCTAGTTTTATATGTAACGGAGGCAAAATTATACGATCCCTTGATACTAACGGTGGGTTTATCACGTTCTGTTGTCCTGCAACTAGCGCTTCCCGAGGAGGCCAATCTTTTTTAATCCAATGTTGATATTTAGCTCTACTGTCCCACAAGCAAAGAAAACAAGGATATTTTGTATAACCACCTTGTTGGCCTAAAAGAAAGTTAAATCAACACATATGAGCCAATTGTGTTCCACATATTTAATTTTGTCTAAAACCAGAGCAATAGTTGTATATTCTTCTATTACTTTTGTGGAATGCGCAATAGGCAACGACCCTAATTTATTTCCATTGTGTAAGAGAACACATTTTAGAGTACGTTTTGATGAGTCTTTAAATAGACGCCACTCACTAGAAACGTAATTTTGAAACCAGGTACATCTTTACAAAATACGAAATCATTTTCTTCAGCAAAATATTTGAGGAGATTTTGTTCTCTTGTGCGGTAATAAGAAATTTTCGTTTCTTTTGTTACTAAGTTTCTTTCTTTTAGCCTAGAAGCCAAAATTTCTGAAGCATCCTTTGACAGTCCCAGATCTCTGACAAGGTCGTTTAAATCATCTTGATTGAATAGTTTTGGCGCTTTCAGGTCACATTCAAAGTCACTATCACTACTGTCAGTTTTCGCCTCAAACTGCATAGGCTCCTCCTGTGAAGCATAAGCTTGAGGTTCAAGTGATATTTTAGGACTCAAAACACGTCTATGTGCCGACCGTATGGAAGGATATTCCATTTGGCTCGATTTTTTCGGTTAATGCCAGTTATGTTCATCAAACAAAAATAACAGTCATCGTGGTGGTTCAAGGGTTCAGTCCAGATCATAGCGGTTTCGTACCTAAAGCTATTCCTTTTCTTATTTGTCCACAAACGTAGAAACTCAACGGACGTTTTGCATACCTTTTGCGGAATCCAAGGCTTGTCTTTCATTTCCAGTGTGTCACCAAAGTAATTTTTGTAAGCCTCAATCACGAACGCTGTCACATTCAAACGGCATTCTTTAAATATATGCTCTCCACAAATGAAACAAAAATAATTTGGATCATTGACACAAACTCTTCTTGACGATGCTATATGAAATTATATTAAGAAGACTTAATATTTTATTATACAAGCAAATTAACACACTAACACAGCGATTTTTTCGTGAAAGCTGTATCTCGTAAACAAGAGCTCTTACAAAAAAACTGAGGTATATTTGAAATCAGCGACGTCAAATTAGAAAACATCACGTGATAAAAGTCAATCATCAGACAAAAGTTGTCATATTGTTGTGCAGTGATAATAGGTACACTAATTTTGTTCGTAGGAATGGTTTAACACATTTATTAGATCTTCCAATAACGACTTCTTGCATTGTTTACTTAATGGTTAATTTTCTTCCATTAATCGATCTAGTGTTGATTATTTGTAAAGATATTAATTAAAATAGAGGCAAATTTGGATCTTCTAATTTTGCCAGTACCAAAATTGTAGTTTTGTACGGATTTCATAGTTAAATAAATCTTTTGCCTTTGCTTCGTGTGTTATTTACATCTTTTAAATATCTGCTTTGACATTTCGTAAGTACATGCGCCATACATGCGATTTAGCTTCACATGGACATAGCATTGGCATCTGTGTGCGTTTACTTAATTTCTGCACTCACTCTGTTTCTATAAATTAATAAACGTTGTTCTAATTTAGTATTCCTAATTAAAATGAACCCTAAGTAATTACGAGAATTTTTGAGGATGTGAGTTGTGGATTTTCACTTGTATTTCGCATGGGATTTGAGAATTAGCACACCATCTATTAGTATTTATTTGCGATATATTACAAGGAGTTATTTAGTCAATTTTACCTTCGTTTAGCGAAATTTAAAAGGAAAGAGGTTGTAAATTAATAATATGTTTTCTTTGTGGTCGATTTTCTTTTTGAAAATAATTAAATGTGGGATAATTGGAATATTCTTTCAAATATTGTTTTTTGCTCGTATGACAGCAACAACAGCAACAGCTCTATAAAGCTGAAATTTGAGCACGATTCTACCTCATTTCTTGACTGTTGTTTAAGTTTAAGTGGTTTGTTCCATAATTTTTCTTTGTGAAGAATCATCTTAATGGTTAAAATTTGATAAAACGGTGATTTTGTTCGCAACAGCGAATCTGGAATTAATTAATTAATTAATCTAGAAAAGTAACGAGGTATTGTGATACCGTTATTTTATCGTGAATATACACGGATTAGGATAGATGTATCTTTCAGCCATGTGAGAATTCTCTATTTTGTGACTATAAACATATCTTTGAACAAGGTCAGTGCTTTCGAGTATATCTTGTAGAAGCCATTGTTATTTTAATGAGGATTGATTTCATTAAATAGAGTATTTCACTGTCTTATATATTTTTTCTCTCTTTCTTATATAATAGAGTAAGATTTGTAAGGCGTTACCATCCCCAAAAATTTGTATAAGACGGACGGAATCAGCTTTCGCACCAAATAGAAACACCTGTATGCTGAGAATTTTTTCTTTGAACTAATTTACTGTGGACACGCGGTCGTCGTTTTTTTTAGCAGCATTTCATAAGGTAGTACTCAGTTTTAAGTTTAGTTCTGGAGACTACAATATAATTAATCGTCAGCATCACACGACGAAATCGTATAAATTTTGTACATATATAATTATATAAATTATTTAACTTTTCTCTTTCCTGTATTAAGACATTGGTGTCATGCCATTTAATATAAATTTGTCTTTTGTTTTTTTTCGTATTGGAAAATATGTAACCGATTCAAATTTCAATTTTGTTAAAACCTTTACGTAAGAATAATTTCTACATATACTGGGTGGAAACATAGATTTTGGAATTAATTTGAATAATATAATTTCTGTAATTATTATCATTAAAATGCAATTTTTTTATTATAATTAATATATTTCTGCATATACAGTGTCGACAAATCTTAGTAGATTAATTTTGGTATAAATTTTTATAACTTGAAATTTACGCAATTAAATAATTAATTGTGGGTGTGTTGTTATATAAGGAATTATTGCATATACAGTGAGTGGTAATATCTATATAAGGTTTATTAATGATCTTTGATAAATTAATTATGCAATTCTTAGATTAAGATTCTTAGTTAATTTAATTGTTTTCCATATTTGGTCAAATCATTTCAGACGTTGATCTTCAATTTTTTTATAAAATCTGGTGATCTTATTATTTTTTGTAATTTATTTAAAACACCTTTTTTACTGCGCAAATAGTTTAACTTCACATATTAGTCAATTTCTTGTCGCACTTTAAAATTTTTCATTCATATATTGTTCTGGGTGAGTCTTTTACTCATGACCAGAATTTACTTTATTAAGATATATATCACTATTTTAATGTTATTATAGCTTTGATTAAATTTAAATAGTTTTTTTTATTCATTAAACCTTAAATATTTTCTGAATCAGTCAAATATTTTATTGTGGCGTTGTTAGCCAAATTGGTATAACCGTTTTATTTTAACATTCTGGGTACAATATTCCTTTGTTGTTGTGTTGTTTGGATTACAAAAAATCCTTATTGTTATTGTTTTGAACTTGGTTGTCTTATTTGGTTTAACAATGATACACGCTGTTACCTAGATTTATTCAATTTACTATGGGCAGAGTCTGTGTTCTCAGTTACGGCTAAATGTATAAACATTGTGGCGCCCTTTATGGTATAAGAACTACCCCTCCACTCGCCTCTAAACTGAGCTGGTCTTCAGCCGAAAGATGTTCGGGGCAATGATGTATTGAGGTATATTGGGTAAGTCATAAGCCAGTAGGTATTACGTAAGCAGGCGCAATACTAGTGCTCGTGGGGGCACATAGCAACTTGGTAGTATTCGTTTTTTTTTTGAGTTCACTATTTTAATGCAAGGCCAACTAACTTCTTTTTATCATACGCTTGACATTTACTTTTGTAAGTTTTTGAATATAGACGATATAGAAATTGGTTTATTAATTCCGTACGTATAGATATAGAAACCTTCATATTTTAGTTACTATTGTCTAATTTGTTAATACTTTTGAGTATATATATATATATATATATATATATATATATATATATATAAATATAATATTTTCGTGACCTTGGTATGATAAGGTAAACTTAATAAGTCGGCGATTAAAGGTCTGGTTCATTACTTCAATATATATACTTTGAAGTAATGAACCAGACCTTTAATCGCCGACTTATTAAGTTTACCTTATATATATATATATATATATATATATATATATATATAATTAATTTAAAAGAAATTATCGACCGTAATATATTGAATAAAGTAAATTAACAGCGGGCTAATGAATTTTATTGTCCTCGTACGTCACTTTTATTATTTTATTGAGATCTACATTTTTATCTCCGGAAGAAGCAACAAAGTTGATGCGAAATATAGGGATAATTAATAAATGAGTTTTTAATTGACAGACCGCTTGCCCGATTTTAATTTATTTTATTCTATATATATATATATATATATATATATATATATATTGATAAATGGCGAATGCCTCCACGTTCGGCCGTCTAAATGATAAAGGCTTAAGTACGGTGAAATAATAATATGTGAATAAAATGTGTAAATTTGAATAAATCGTACTTTAGCTGTAAGATGTGTTGGGCGCCTTATTTAATATGAACACGTAAAGTTAGATTACCAGCCAATAGTACGTAGTATCTCTGATTACGACTAGATGTCGGTAGAGCATGACCAAGATACTAAATAAATTTGACTCTTACTTAGGATCATCGTCGGTGGTTTATACTCTTATAAAACTGAAGAAAAATGAATTAATAATATCAATAATATATTTCTAGCTACGCACTGATAAATAATAGAACTTCTTTAAAATAATAAGTATAAAATATGTATTTAACGCAAGGTAACTCTATACAATAATAAGTAACTTGACTAACGGTAAAATAAGGAATTAGAATTATATACACGTGTGAAATTATGGTTATGTAACTAGTGACATGAGAAAATAAAGTTTGTTTTAATATAAATAAATAAACACTGTGATGGTAAGTACTACAAATTCTTAATAGGTAATGTTCCTTTCATAAATTATATCAAAATAGTGATATATTTACAGGTAAAATCAAGATGTAATTATTAAGAAATTTTATTGGTTAAGAAAAAGTTATCAATTAGGCTTTTACAAAAAGAATTAAATTAAGGTATTCTTGTCCCCAGACTTGTCCCCAGACTTGTCCCCAGACAATAAAACATTGTTTCAGGAAAGCTGGTTTTGAGAAAACAGATATCCTAATTGACGATAGCGGTTGGACCGCAGAAGATGAGCTTCCACTATCAGCACTTGCTCAGTTCTCCAATATTATTAATCAAGTTCAGAGCCAAATCCAAATTGACATCGATGACTGTATTAATTTAGATAATGAAGTCTTCATTAATGATGAAGATGTGGAAAACATTAATACTGAAATGCTAATTGCTTCTCAAGAAACGCTCGCCAACTCGTCTGAAGATGAGCTAGAAAGTCAAATTGAAAACAAGTTAACTTCCTATAAAGAGGCTTATTTAGCTATAAGAAAACTAAAGGCTTTTTCTTTGTATCACAGCGACCTTAAAGGCGTTCAATTGCTTACTGATCTTCAAATACATCTCCAAGCTAATTAAATTAAAGGAAAAACGCGCCAAGCTAAAATTTCTAACTTTTTTAAATCTATTTGAATACCTTGCATAACAAATTTTGTTTTTTTTTACTTCTCGCAAAAATGTTAATGAAAATTCTGTTTACTTTATCTAATATTTATATGTTCTTGTTTTGGAAATAAAAATGTTTAAAGATAAATATATTACAAATTATTATTTACTCTTTTTGTACTTTTCTCATAAGCGGACAAATTTTTCAGTCCCATGGCTGTCCCCTTAAGAGAAAGTACACTGTAGATATATAAGGGAATGGTAAATCTATTAACAAAAATAGAAAACTCTTAGCTTGATGGTCCGTCTACGTAGCGGGTACTTAGCCTTGATTCTTTTGTCTAATTGTCGTTTGTTTCAAGTTAATGTGGGATCTCCTACGGCGGACCGTGGAAAAAAGAAACGTAGATTTCATCGATCGGGGTGGCTTCAGGCGCCCATACAAAAACCATCAGAGTTATCTATAATACAACTAATATATCTCGTTAGTGAGACACGATACCCTCTCGTCCAACAAAAAAAAATCCCAGTACGGTTAATTGGTATTACCAATTGAAACTACGTGTTACTTAAAAAAATCCATGGAGGTAGGAGGCTGCAAATCGATACTCTACATTAAGAGATAATTAAAGCCCTATAAATAAGCAAGCACGCGATGAACGAGAGCGGGATCACGACTCGTCGATATCGGTGTCAGTCTACATCACCTCGAAAGATATCTCGCACTCGGTAACCAAGATGGGGAAGAAAGCCACGAAGAAAACTAATACGCAAGCATTTTTTGCAGATATATGAATGTAACCATATGAATATATAGATAGGTTCAGAATGAATAGAACAGAATAAAATAAAGAAAGGCGCTAATTTGCGACAAAATAATGAAGTGTCTACGAACACGTAATAATTTGCTATACCTTACGTAACAGGTCTGATAACAATACACCACACAATCTATAGCAATTAGAAAATACTACTGTCAAGTATTCTTCACGTTTCATGTTCTTGCGCTTGCATTTTATCCGTATTGAAAAATCTGTTTAAAATCTAAAACTTTATATAGTGGATAGTGAATTCGAATTCAGCCTATTTATATTTTATCCTTACAATTAAATAAATATATTGGTAACACTTTCAGTATTTTTCTCCAGATAGTTTGTGAAGGCACACAATATTACGAAAATGTTATTTTAACTACGGACCTGATACAATGTGCTTACATATAGAAGCAAAAATATACCCGTCGATAATCATCGAACATTAAAAAGGCCTATTATCCCGTCAAAAAAAAATTTATTTAATTGCTTCTGATGCGAGGCGGACGAAGGGGTTGCTGTTATAAACGACTTCGAGGGACATCAGGGAAGGTTAGGAAAAGATGTGAGAGAAAAAAGACGAGTTATTAGGTGGGGGCGAAGAAAAGTACTTTTATTTTACGGGCGCTGTATAAAACTCCAATTAAAAAGTAATTAACAGTCGCACTAATTGCCTATGCGGCTATTAAATTTGAAATGTTCGTCAGTTCGTTTGGGTAATTTATTGGTAAAGTTTATACCTGGAACGGGTGCGAGTTAAGGATTGCGGAGAGAAAAAGTCATTTTGTTGCTTATTTTGAATTGAGAAAATAGTACGAGGTAAGAAAGCATCGCCGTTCTATACTTGATATTTATGCTCTTAAGTAAGCTGTTAATCAAACTTTCTAAAGTAAATCGGGATCGCAGAGTTGTACCACGGGACATCAGGTAGATATAATCCTACCGTCTAGTTGTACCAAAGAATTTCTAGATAGGATTAACGGTTTAATAATAAAATCTTATATTAATTGTAAGCTTAACAGTTTTATTATAAATTCCATATAATTCAAAATACATATAAATTTGAATTTGAATTTGAAATATACATAGTCAAATTTACATTTACATTAATTTTACAATTTAAAATGCTTTAAGTTAACGTGACCAGATTTTTGAAATGCCAAAGCAGGACATTACCAATAGTGCCAGTATCTTTACGAGTAAATAATTCTAGGGGGTCTATAAAATAAAGAACGTTTATTAAGATTTTTATATAATTTTAACGACGATAAATATTACATTTATTTTCATTTTCATTTACTTCACATAAGAGTATTTTTCATTAGAATGAATTTTTTTGGTTAATCTATGATTATCACGTAGTATATTAGAAAACTCCTCGCAAGTGTAGTTTAAGTTTATCTTGACTGCTGCTACTGCCGTCAAAGTTTCGATGCTTAATCTTGACTTTTCATTGCTCCAAAAATCATTTATTATTGAAAAGACTCTTTCCACAGTTGCATTCGTTCCTGGTAAACAAAGTGCCGCTTCAATTAACAATTTAAAATTGGTCATGGAAATCTGTTCATTTTGCAAGTGTTTACTTATTTCCACCCACCGCATATGTATTTCCACGTTGTTTTCTTGCCATTCCTTTAATTTCTCTCCTGTGCAATATATGTTGACTCTCCTAACTTCATCAAAAAGTTCGTTATCATTTATGGGTCTTTGTGGTTTTGTGCCATACATAGAACTGCTTTTGTAACATCCTCCCATTCGATCTTGTTTTTTAATAACACCCATTTAAAAATATTTAATTCGTTAAAATTTTCCGTCCATTTTTGGAGATAATCAAGACAATTTTTATGAAAACTTCTAATTTCCTTAACAAATGTGACCTTAATTCCTGGATTTTCTTCTTCAATTCTGTTCAGTTTATGAGTCAACATTAACGGAATAAAATCATCTTTATATCTTGCTTCTATCTGATCCATTAAATCATCTATAACAAATTTTACCTCCACAGCAGACACATTCGATTTCTCTATTTTCTCAACAGTTTTGTGAAATACAGCTGCTTGACTGTGAACGAAATATAACGTAATTTCTGACAAGTCGTTTAAGAAGATCTTTTAATATTTTTGGACATTTATCGATGCTCAAAAAGTAAGAACGTAAATGTTCAAACAACTGAATAATGCGTTCAATCGCTGGTGTAAGTGACAACCATCTTACTTTTGAATATCCCAAAAGTTTTTCATACTCTGTTTCTGCCTCTTCGCAAAATTCTTTGAGACTGGCAACCCTGACTGTAAATCTGTGGAAGTATAAATAAATTTGAGGAATTATTAATTCTACATCAATATTCATCAAACTGGATGCAGTATTGATTGCGCTAGATAAAATATGAGCGTTACAGCCAATTCCAATTATATTTGTGCACGTTATTTTGACCTTTCCTATTAAGCCCGACAAAATTCGTGTTAGTGTTGTCCGCAGATAACGCAAGTACTTTTGAACACAAATTGTGACAATTTATTTTCTCTTGAATGTAGGTGGATAAGAGTTCTGATGTTTCTCCTGGAATAGATCCCAAACTCAAAAGTTTCGTATGTCTTCCAGTTTCGAAGCTAAAATATCGTATCAAAATAGGATACATCTTTATTTCATTATGATTTGAAGCATCACACAGAATGGTAACAAACTTCGTATTATTCAAGTCTCGTTGCAATAATTCAAATGCATAATGTTGGAAAACATTAACGACTATAGCTTGACACTTTGTTCGTGCGCAAGAAAAATTACTATCAAAGAGTTTACGCAAAATTTTTGAGGTGCAATCCATGCTACGAAAACTATGATTATGGCAAATTGCGTGATAAGCAAAAGTACCTTCTGACACTGCTAGTTTCTTGTTATCCGACCCAAAAGTCACTTTTCGCATATAATCCGTAACTTTAGATGATGAAGCAGCTGCATCAAGGCAAGATTTATGCTTATCGGAATTGCAATGTTTTGTTACGGCTGTCCTACCACTGTTGGCGATACTAAATTCAGCCCGGCAAAGTGTACATTTAACAAACGTGTCGTCATTTTGCCTCGCCTGAATAAGGAATGGAAAATCCTTTTTTAAACTGTCGTTCAAGTGGCTTTTTCGTCTTTTAAACATTATCGTAAATGCAAACAGCGTCTGCAAGTAATAAGAAATAATAAATAAACCAGGTCATAGGTATAGGTAGGTAAGGTACCTAAGCAAGCAAAAAGCAAAATATAATATGCATACATACCTCTAACCAATAAGGGCGCAGAAAATAGAAACGGTATCAACTTTGCAAAAGAACGCTTCGACAAATCAATTTACTTAATTTTAATTAGGTACGTGGTAGACAATACAATGGATAACAATAACATTGCATATTTGAAAGATGCAATGTTATTTTTCAGAGTTCAGACGGAGCGCAAGCGCGAACCGCGCACATGCCCAGAATCCAGATACTCACAGATAGTAATAGTTCGGATAGAGCGTAAGTATGCGAAGCAGCACGATGAAGTAATTCCATAAACAGTCGAGAAATATCAAGCTAATAAAGCTGTGAAACCGCTAAATTAGTTTGTACCTATTTATTTGTCCAAAGCAGTACAATAAAGTACAACTCAAGGAAAACAGTACCAAAGTCGTACGTGAAAAATGGGCAGTACAAATTCTCTCAAGACAGTACTGTACTGCTAAATGCAGTACGCCTGGTCACCTTATTTAAGTACTACTACGGCAAATAATGATAGCTTAAAGATCTTACAAAATCAAATTTGGTAATTCTGTTTTCTTTTAATTCTTTTAGAGTTATATACTCATGTTTCTTTCTAGTAACATACTTAAATTTTTTTATATTTTTTGATTCATTAGCAGTCTTAATTTTTGCAAATGTTTCATTTTGAATATTTATTATCATATCTACAAAAATAAATATATTTGGGTGAGGAGAATAAAAACTGTTTTTTAACAAAGAATGAAATGATTCACAAGCGTTGGTAGACCGATACATACTATTTGTGTTACATGCCCAAATTTTTGGAGGAAATTTAGATTCTTCGGATATATAATTGTCAACTATGTAATCACAAAATTGTATTACTCTCTAATCATCTGGTGATTTGTCAAATATTTCAAGAGAAAAAAAATCACCTACTTGGGTAGGTTCTAGAAAATATAGGCCGAAGAATAACTTTAAAAACTTACCAATTTCTGAATTTTTGTCTTTATATTCATTCGACAAACCTAAATTTAAAATTTTGCTGTACCATGCTTGTCATAAGTGAAATCTACACCCGATTAAATTTGAATATGGCCAACAACTATAAATAGCACTATGAATTGCTTGTTCATAGTCGACCACTACGTTTTTGGGGTTAAAAGATAAGTTCAGTGCTTTACATTTATCGCTAACATTTTGAAACATTTTAAAATATGTATTACAATTTTTATCAGGTAAAAGAGCAAATATGACTGGAACATAATAACCGTTTTTAAAAGCATGGATGGTAAATAGTTCGTAAAAAAACTTTGTGCAATACTGAAATGTACCATCCATATAAATAGTATCACAGGAACATAAAAAATATAAATTTGCAAAGCAAGAGAAGATAATTATATTGTTTTCCTTATTTAAAGCGCAAAGGAAATTTTCACCTTTAATTTTAGTTTTCAGATTTAAATTAACAACTACATCAAAAATCTGATCTCTATCCTTGGGTAATGCTGGTAAAACATCTCACCGTGCTTCGTATATATTTTTTCTCACACGTAGTAGATCATCGCTTCCAATGTCTGAAGCCCAATCATTGTTCTACGACATGAAACAAAATCATACTGTTATGTGATAATAATTTAATTTTTAATACATACACTTAATTCCTTATGAATTAGTTTAGATGGTCTTTCTGTACAATCCTCAGTAGCTTTTCTTTTAATGCTATTGCTGATAGCTTGCCTAGCAATCGTCTTCTCACGTTCATGATTATGATCAAGATGAGATTCCAAAATCATATGTTAATCAGCACTTGTATATATTTTTGCGTTGCACCTACTTTTGGTGTTAGTGCTACGCCATCTTATTTTACCCCATTTCGCAATGTGTGCTTTTGAAAATTTAAATTTATTTAACACTATCAATTTTGCACCCTTTTCACTAAACATAGTTTGAACTTCCATTGTCTTAAGACACTTGACACTTGCACCGGAGCTATCAGGACTAGAAATAAATAGCAAGCAGCAGTAATAAACTTTCTCTCCCTACTTTATCACCCCCAACACTTATTAGAGAATTACTGAGAATTAATATTATAATCGGGTAATATAATTTGTGGTACAACTCGGTCGTCAAAAAGGGCAACATTCTACGCTGCCCGGATTAACTCGGGTAAGCGTGGTACAACTCGGCAGTCCCCAAGTAAATATCCCTTATGAAAGACGTCCTGCTATATATAAATTATAAGTAACGAAAATGAAATATATAGTTTGCAATGAACAACTTTAAAATACATATATTTGGACGGCTTAAAAAACTGTAAATTCAGCTTAACTTTTGCACTGATTATCTGCTCGTATATTCACAAAAAAGAAATTCAGAAAGTAATCAAAGATATTTCTTGTCGTAAAAAATGTTGTAATCCAAATATATACTATATTACAGAACTCATAGTATTGAGTCAAAACTGAATATATAGAAAAGTTCTTTTTGCCACGGTGTCGACATCCCCCAACAACATTAATACTTAAACCAATTATAACAAAAAAGGACTTGAAGTCAAATATACACTTTTAGAACACCTGTGTTCTTCCGTCACTGGTGTTATGATCAAAATAACGCAATCCACCTCATACTTTCCAAACTCTGAAATGAGTAGTAAATATGAAAATTCCATTCTGTCTGTTTGGCATTTAAGAACATATCTCCTTCCAGGATCTATATTTTAATCATATTTCTAGGCTCAAAAAATGCCCTACAGTCTATCCCATGAAAATGTTGTGTTTTTGAGCCAAGTTTATGGCATTCAACTTTCGCGCCAAAATAAAACTATTAAAGATATATTTGTAAAATCTTAGATTACCAGGTGTTTATAAACTTATGATTAGCGCTAAAAATATCCGATATAGGTGTTAACCGCGGAGCGATTTTTTTAATCCAATTTTATCTAGCGAAAGCAACCATTCGTGTTAAATTTGGAAACGCTTTTTTCCTTTATTTAACCGATTATTGAAATTGCTTGGAAGTATTTCTCGAACATGCTGACATTAAAATTGTTTTTATTTCCATGGTAGATATTCTGCAGTTCTAGAATAGTATGAATATATGCTTTACATCTAACTGTTACAAACTAAATATTTGTTTCTAACATTATCCTGATAACATTCTCATAACTAGTTAATTGACGAAGGAGATACTTGTTGAAACTTCATTATAACGCTAAGAAATAAGTAATTAAACTGCTAGTTTCAACAATTCTTTTATTGTAAATGCACTACAATATTGTTTCGCCATATAATGGCTTCATCAGGTGGATAAAATACTGAATATGTACAATACAAGTTTGCATATTTATGTAAAAATTATTGGTGAAAATATTGGTGGAAAAATTTTACAATCTTTAAATTTAGTAGAGGGAAGTTGTTTAAATCTAGTTGGTCATTTAAAGCTAATCCTAAACTATTGTATCTATTAATTTCTAAGTTAAGTTTTTTACTTTTTCGTTGAATGTGTAAAATTTTGAATTTCATTCAAGAAAAAAGTAAAAAACTTAACTTGTTAGAAAACTTAGAAATTAATAGATACAATAGTTTAGGATTAACTTTAAATGACCAACTAGATTTAAACATCCCCTCTACTAAATTTAAGATTGTAAAATTTTTCCACCACCTTTTTCCCCAATAATTTTTACATAAATATTCAAACTTGTATTGTACATATTCAGTTTTTTTATCCACCTAATGAAGCCATTGTATGGCGAATACAATAAAAGAATTTTTGAAACTAGAAGTTTAATTACTTATTTATTAGCGTTATTCTCATAATTACAAAGGTATTTTTAATAATATAAAATATTACTAAAAACCTGGTGTAAAGAACACAAATACAGGTTCACTATTAATATTTTTGTGAACGTGTCCGAAAATATCTTTCCCCAGAGACGTAGATACGTATTTCACCTTTCTACAGGCTCATCGGTATGCCCCTGCTGGAAAAAGAATATTTCCAGACACATTCACAAAAAAGAACCACATCACCACATCACCGTAATTATCCAGACCGGGCGTAGAAGTAAATTCAGCGCTGCCTGTTGTCAGACAACCGAAGTACCTCGCCCCGTCCACATAACCAATGTGAAGTAACGAGTATTTGTGTTCTTCACACCAGGTTTTTAATAATATTTTATATTATTAAAAATACCTTTGTATTATACAAAACTGGTGGGGTTTACCTACTCATGTATGTTTCAATTGTTCTGACTCATAATTACCATATCGAAATATAGATCGTATACACTTTATTAACAATATTCATAAGGAGGCGGTTTCATTCTGACAACCGCATCTATATCCACAATTCAAGACTGCCATAGTTCTCTTTTACAAGATATCACTTCTGAAGAGAAACATGTCTGCGAAAATTAAACTAAATCTTCATCGTTTTTGCGTAATCAAATCAAAAATTCCTTTTTGCAAGTCCCTAATTCATTCAGAATACGTTGAAAATCAAACCTTAAATCAAACAATTTGTTAATGATATGAAACATCCACAGTGGATACGAGATAAATCTATGCATTTATAAAGAGGGCGTCCAGAATTTTCCATTATATTTCAAAATTGAAACTATAACATTTCAGAAGAGAAAGCACAACAATTTTTTTAAAGAAGAGGTAAAGTAACTCTTCCATTATGAAAATAAGTTTTCATGCGAAACATTTGATTGAATTCCAGATTATCTCTCACCCATTTGCCATACTTGCACCCAGTGGCGGCTCTTTAATGAGAGCAAGTGAGCAATTGCACCCCCTGGAATTATGAAACAAAACAAACCAAGCGGGGACTAACTGTGAAAGTATTTATTTATTATGTATATTATGTATTCATAGTTATTGACGAGGACCGTGGCACGCTAACAACGTACATGCACCGATCGTCGTCACAGATATAATGAGCAAAGGCCAACTGTTGCTCCGTTAAGCCATTAACATTACATTGAAGGTGGGGAGAACTGTATTTTTACCTACTTCAATGTCATATAATACATAGCGTCTGAGCAAGTGGTCCAGTATGCTCACGGCCGTTATAAAATGGATTCCGTCTCTGCTTTAGAGAACAACGCGTTTTCGCGGTTAACGTATGATGAAAAAAATCGCAGTAAAAAATCTTAAACGGCCGATGCCTCAATTATGTTTAGAAAATAAACAATCTGTTAAAGGTAAAGACGTTATAAGAAAATTCAAAATGGATATTTATCAGAATGAATTTGTGGGTGTGAAATTAAAAATACTTTGTTTTGTTTTCCGTGTCTTTTGTTTGGTGGTGAACCGTCTTGGTCAAAGAACGGAATAAGAGACTTAATTCATCTTAGTGCTAAAATTATTAAACATGAAAATTCCGAAGGGCATTTGAAAAATATATTTAGTCTAAGAATGTTAGGAAAAAATAACATTCAGAATGTTTTAGATTTATCAAATAGAACAGCAATTCAACAACACAATGAAAAGGTAACAAAAAATAGGAATGTGTTAATTTTAATAATAAATTGCATTAGATTTTGTGGCGCGTTTGAACTGGCACTTCGGGGTCATGATGAACAGCAAACGTCGAATAACAAGGGCATTTTTCGGGAATTGATAAATTTTACGACAGAATTGGATAAATCCCTCAGAGATCACATCGAAGCAGCACCGGTTTTTAAGGGATTATCAAAAACGATACATATTGAGCTGCCTGATGCAATGTTGAACGTGTATCATGAACAAGTTGCCAGTGAAATTAAAGCAACCGACTTCATATCTGTGATAGCTGATGAAACCACAGATGTGTCCAATCAGTTTCAGTTGGTGGTTGTTTTAAGAAATATTGTGAACGCGAGACGGAGACCGAGACGCGAAAGATTTTGGAAATTTCTTCTGCCTAGTGGACGTGATGCTAATTCTTTATCTGCCTCCATCCTTAACGAAATTAGTTTGCTTGTTGATGACCCAGAAAAACTGATTGCACAGAGCTATGATGGGGCAGCAGTCATGAGTGGTGCTATTAACGGCGTGCAAAGACATGTCCAAGACCAGTATCCAAGGGCCTAATTTTGTAATTTTGATTGTTATGCACGTCAGACAAATCTAATTATGTCACATGCTACATCGAGCAGTAGTAATTGCAGAATTTTTTTTGCCAATCTGACGGGATTATGTACATTTTTCTCCACTTCAACACAACGAGCTGCAAGATTGGAAGAATTCCTTCAGAGAAAAAGCTTAGCTCGTTCTTCAAAAATAAGATGGAACTTCAATTCTAGGACAGTGAATACAATATATGAGCACCGAGAAGAAATAATTGAAGCTCTAGAACAAATCGAGGGAGAAGCTAGTTTACAAACTACCATTCATCAAGCTGGTGCCAATTTGCGAATTTTAGAGGAGGAAAATATTATCTATTGGTTAACTTTCTTTCATAAAATTATGCCACATGTGGACATATTGTTTAATCAATTACAAAATGTCAATACAGATGCATTAAAAATCAAGAATATAATTTATATAATTTTGAACGCGCTATTGGAAAAATTCGAACCGAAATCGCTGACACAGGTAATCAGTTGGTTAAACAAAATGACCCAGAACTGACTCCTCGACCATCAAAGCGGCGAAAGGTAACTGATGGTAGCCAAAGAAGGAGGGAAACTATTGAAGTGTGCGATATTATTTTGCTAGAAATAAAAACTAGATTTCGGTATACAGGGCACTTAACATTAGCAAACTTAATTTCTTCTAAACAGCTCTCCTCTTTTCAAAAAAAATTTCTGGAAGATTGCCTTAAAGAAGCAGTAAAATTTTATCGATGCCGCAATGAAAGTAGACTACGAACTGAATTAAGCCTTCTATATTCTAGAGAAGAATTTAGGCAAAATATAGAAGTCGGTGGTGTAGATTTGCTAGGTCTTCTGCTGGATGGATTAAGCGACACCTTTAATGGAGTTGTTAAGCTTTTAAAAATTGTCATTACAATCCCAATGACAACGTCCGAAGCGGAACGCCAGTTTTCACGGCTGAAGAGAATAAAAACTTTCCTGAGAAATACAATGAAAGAAGAGAGATTAAATGCCCTTACTATGTTATCTTGTGTAAAAGAATGTATAAATGATGTCCCAAACTTTAATGAAAAAGTGATAGAACTGTTCTGCAAGTCAAAGACACGTAAAATGGACTTCGTTTATCGTCAGATGTAATTAAACTGTGCATTGTAATATTTACTATTCTCTCAAAACAAACTCTACAATGAACAGTACCTGTCTGGAACAGTACGTCGGTGAAATTTATAAGGATTGGGTAAGTATTACACTTTTTAATTTTGAAATTATGCACTCCCTATGTGAACCACCCCGAGCCGCCACTGCTTGCACCAATGAAGTAAAGTCGAACGAAGAATTGGTTACTGCAATACTGGGATTTTAAATGCCTTAAAAGCTATCGTTACGAAGCGAATTAATTACTTAATTAGTAAACTCATTAATCTCGATTTATTTATACCTAAAAGACTATATTTAAAAACTTCTATAAACTATTAATAGACGCGTATTTTATAGAAAAATTAGGATAACATTAACAATTCATTATTATTCATACAACCCGTTGTTCTATATAATACTTAAACCTAATGAAGAAGATTTCCAAATTTAGAATCATCTCTAACAGTAAACAAATTACAATTAATATAGTAATTCAATTTTTGTTTGTTCGGGAGTACTCCGACGTTCCAGAAATTCCCTACTGATCGAGAGAATGTCCCAGCACAAAGACGCTTCATTAGTCATTTAGGGAAAAGCCGGTCCGGGACGACGACTTTACAAATAAATTAATTGAAATAATTAAATTAGCAAAAACGGATTGCGAAGACGGGAATCTTCCTATGAATTTAAGGTATGGAGGAAAATGAATATAAAAATATGAATTTAATTTTATAACACTATGTTGTGGATTAAATAACTTGTCCAGATTTCAACAAAGATAATGACAATAATAAAAACAATGAACAGACACAACAGTCGCCTTTAAATCAAGAACTTTCTTCATTTTAAAACTACGAACAAAAAATATCATTATATCTGCAACAGCTGCGGTATTTAACTCTTAAGTACTATCGTGTTTTCAGGTAACACAACTGCTATGGTGGGGTGTTTTGACACCCCACTCTTTAAAATTAATTATTTCGTTAATTATCTTTTTTTTCTACTTTTGAACTATCTGTGCAACAAACTAGTCTCTTATCTTGTGATTTGTTGAAGGAAAAACAAAACTTTATTCACAACAAAATAGAAAATTTACATTTATAAAAAAATATAAAAAATGTTCCCTCGTACAATTTTTTTTTCACAAAAGTATCTGCAGTGTATTTTAAAGATGTCTTGACCTTTTCTACTGTTGGAAGCCATGATCTTATTCTCTGTAAAAGAAAAGTGGCATTAATACTTCATATAAAAATTCTGACAATGACGTTGTGAGACGTATATTTTTTATGACATAAATCATGCCGTTTTTCATGCACTCAGATTTATATAAAATTCTTACAATTTACCATTCTAAACATTCTCTGCATTCCATGAGTATCTCAGAATGGTCCTTGCAGACATGCTGACGACATTTATGACACGTGATTTTTATTTTCTTGTCTCTGCTTCGTCCACAGATGTGACACCTTTTGTAGGTTCTTACAGGTCCTGCTTCTTGTGACTGTCGTGGTTTATCTAAACCTAGTAAATTTTTGATGATTGATTTTAGCCCAGATGACAATCCTTTTATTTCATATCTCCGTTTTACGTGATCATTAACGAGTTCTCTTCCTAAACGAATATAAAATTCTCTTCGTGTCATATTGACTGTACCGTCTGAAGTGGCTAAGAAAATTGTATAACTGTTGACACGTTAAATGTCTAACATTGCTCCGAATATGGCCATTGGCCATCGCCTGGTCCGCCTTTGGCAGGACTACGTCAAACACTTCTGGTCCAAAGCATCGACTCCTCCTTTGGTACCATTGTAGAAATTTATAATTTCTGGTTTCTCATTTACTTCAACATTTTCGTTGTGATGCATAGACGAAACCAACAGAACACAGTTGCTTTTTTTTGTTACAAAGGAAACCAACGTATTATCGTGTGTAAATCCAAATTTACCGGAGTTTGTAAAAATGCAGATGGAATTTCGCGCTTATTCTTGCTAAGTGTCCCGACATATGTCAAATCAACCTTTTTCAATTCACTCAATAGAAGAAAACCAATTATCTCCTGTAACATTTCGATTTGTGTTCATAATTGGAGAAACTAATTTCAGTACACTACGTGTTGGAACCGAAAGTTTGTTTGGATTGGGTTCGGTTGTCTTTCCGCTATAAACAAATGAATTTATCAGATAATGCGTTTGTGAATCACATATATATATATATATATATATATATATATATATATATATATATATATACATATATATATATTTTTGGTTTACTTTTGATATATTGGCGAAAAGAGCAGCGGCCTCGAAATCCAACAAACATTTCATCTATAACTGCATATTCGCTGCAACTGAATTTGTGTGTGCAGTTTGCATTGAAAATTTCATACATTTTTTAAATTGCTGCAAGTTTATCACCATTGTCAATTCTGTTCCTCCTAGTTAGTTGATCGTCAAATCTCAGCGTTAGCAAAAGAAACAAAAACCGTTGCTCAGACATAACACCTCTAAAAATATCTCTTCCCATACCATCCGATGCAAAAAGACTTATAGTGTCTTCGTGATTAGACTTGAACACTCCAGCCAGAATTAGAAGCCCGAGCAATGCTTTTAATTCAATCAGATCTGTGTGTCCCACATAACTAGCCGTCGGTCCATAAGAAAAACTCGTTTCCGTGATTTTTGCATTTGTATGTTCTAATATTTCATTTAGGATTTCTTCCGTAATAAAAAGAGACCATGCTTCAGAAGGTGTTCTAGGAGGAGTATTTACTGCCGGACCCTTTGCTCCTGGTCGATGACTGACTATATTAGAGGACCTAATACGCGAAGCAGCAGGAGGATTTTTGGACCACTTATACCGATTTCGTCCGTAAAAGTAACTTGCACTCGCACTTGCACTTGAAGATGTATCGTGATCACTATGTTCGCTTGCTACATCACTCAAATCATTATCATGTTCACCAGGGCATGCACTTTCACTGATATCATCGTAAAAGTTTGCAGCAAGATTTACTAACTGTTCGTTAGTCAGAAACTTTGTCATATTGTTGTTACTATTCAATATACATTTTATGGAAGAGAAACAACGACCAATATTGACAAACACTATGGTTTTTTACGAACTGAATAAGAAATTTATTTGAGTCTTATATATATTATACACAAACAGGGGAAATACAACTTTATTCAATGCTACATATAAAAAATCCCCCAGATCGAATGTATATGGGTAAATCCCCAACACATGTACGACATTATAAAAAATTCCCGAAGCCGAATGTAAACGAGTGAATCCCCTACACATGCACGACAAGTCTTAAACAAAGAGCTGTGATTCGCCCAAAAGAGGAAATGGATATTATCACTATAAAATTCTAAACAATGGGTTAGAAAAAGTTGCGCTATTTTTGAAAAAGTCGAACTTAACTGCTATCGTGGGGTGTTGAGACGCCCCAAAGGCTATTTTTTGCTATAACTGTAAAACATTGTAAATAATAGATTATAGAATATTACACATCTCATTCGTATAGGAGAATACCTGAAACCCTAGAAAGGTAACAAAAATAGCTTCGAAGAAATTTAGAACAAAGTTACCTCTGGGGTGCCGAAACACTCCACGATAGTACTTGAGGGTTAACTGTATAAGAATTTCAAATTAAATTATAGTGAAATTAAAATCAAAAGCCACAATCTTTTAAAGCTTCTCGGATATTCCAGAAATTCTCACAACCTCTAAGAATTTCCAACTAGTACACACACACAAAACACACCCACACACACACACACATACACACACACACACACAAACATATATATATATGAAAAAATGTGTGAAAGTCGTATCCATCCGGGATGTGTAGACGTCGACGTTTCATAGTTATTACTAATTGTCAATACACCTTACCCAGAAATAGATACGACCTTCATTTCTATACTGCGTGTATATATACTTATGATGATAGACGTAATGCTAATGAGAACTCATAATTATTGAATTCTCACATACACGCCATTGCCGCTCTAATTCGTTGCATCAATTTCTACACATGACAAAATCACCTTTGTCTAAGAATGTAGCTGCAACGTGTCACGACGTCAACCGTCCAGGTTGTCCGGGAAAATGAAAAAATGTGTGAAAGTCGTATCCATCCGGGATGTGTAGACGTCGACGTTTCATAGTTATTTCTAATTGTCAATACACCTTACCCAGAAATAGATACTACTTTCATTTCTGCGTGTATAAAGAAGAGGTTTTAAGTTCTACTTATTTACTTAATACGATAAATATTGTAGTTTTATTAATTCTTAACCAGTTCCTGCAAAATCAATCATTAATTAATGAAGTGTCCCAAAATAAGTAATTTTGTGTAACCTAGATTTATTATGACATTGAAATTTGAAATTTGTTGTCATTCATTAACTATGGCAAACATACATACGTATCTAGCGATTAGTTAGTACTACATTGCGTTCTGTATAACTTAGTGTGCCCCACATTTCTCCTCCTATTGATAAGCGCCAATTAAGTTACTGTGCATTTATGAATTACTGTATAGTTATATTAAACCACCATTCTGAGTTAAGAAAAAGGAACTCATTGTCTCTATGATTGATTAGACACCTGGTAATTGTTAGGTTACAATTACTAAAAATACAATATAGATCACAGAATTAATAGAATCGAGATAGTAAACTCGCTATTATTAAAAACACTATTAAGTATTTTAAATTATCAATACATATTTTCGGTTCCCATTATATTATTTGACCGCCGTAACGTGGTGCGTATATTATTATTAAATATATATTTGTGATGCTATATAATTATATATATTCACATTGTTATAATAATGAGAACACAAGATGAGCACAACGTGAGGCTGCCTCATGTTGGGATAAGCCAAAATGTTATAATATGGGGTGAATGATGAAAGATGCTGCCCCTTAATGATGTAATATGAGAATGTATGTACGTTATAAATGAATTTTTAGTATAATTATAATGAAAATAATAAATATACTTACATTGAATGTTGCACTGGTATAGCTTATGCGTAAATAGATTGAGCAATAGACCTCTTAATCTCTTGCTTAAAGTAAGTTCCAGAACACAGATAATAATTATACTAATATACATGAAATAAAAGAATCTTTGTTCTAATAAGATAAATTTCTAATCTAAATCAAATAAATTTAATTTAAAAATAAAATTGATTTTATTTTAATATACAAGTAACAAATAGTGATGCAACCCTACAGATATAGTAGTGTAATGATTGCTTTTAGAACAAACTATATATAATATTGACTGTTCACCCTGTTATATATGGAATTGATCTTATAATTTTCGCTGTCCCCAGTAGAAATATAACGTAATTCAGTTAAAATACGTCTTTTTAAATTTTATTAAAAAAGCAACAAAAATTATAAAAAAAATTTTATCAAAGAAACCTTAATATAAAGTGTTATAGCACTTTGCAAGGAATCTAAAAAGACAATAAAAAATAAGACATTCCATTTAAAATATCGAAGTTGGCTATGACTTCCGGTATAATCAAAAGTGATTTATGAGTGTAAATATTTTATTTTAACACACCAAGTATCAAGAAAAATTTCGGCTTTCTGTTTATTGGTCCTTGTCCAGTTACCATATTCTAATATAATGCGCGAAATTCACGTTATTGGTCTTTTTAGCTTTCTGATAGCTTTTCAAAAGCAGTAATCAATACTTTTTTCGTCTGTTAGCCCTCTCATGCACGCATTGACCGATCCGTTTTTGATATGCAGTATTTCTGTTGTTATTTGTTGAGTGATATTCAATCTAGTTTTGTCTTCAGATGCTCTGATTTGCTTCCATTTTCGTCTTGACTTTCATTCTTTGATCATGTTTGTAATCTCTTTAGGATAATGATTTCCCTTAGCCACTCTATAATTATAGCGGTATTGTTCCACGCTGCTTGCTGTATATTACTAATGAATAACTAAACTTCTTCATCTAGGTGTTGGTCACTCTAAATAGGTACGGAAAGATTAATTTTCTCTCTAAGTTACACTTTAAGCTCATCCAGTGTTTTTAAATTGATTAAGAATAGATTATTTTCTTTTTTCACACTCTCGCTAACCGTCAAGACGATTGGGAAATGATTTAAATCCATATCTCATACTTCATCTATTTGCAGAAAGTTCTTTGATATATTTTTAACAATAAAGAAGTAAATTAAGTCAGGTATCTTATTTTGATCAGTTGGCCAACATGTTGGCTCTTCTGTCGATATGACCTCGCAGCTGTCTTCTTTTATAGCTTTCAAAAGTTCTGTCGCTGTTGTGGTAATTTAAACCTCCAGTCAGTATTTTTCGCATAGAGGTCTTCTTCTATTACAAATCTTTTCCTTTATGTTTCCATTAAATCAAGATACTGATTATTTTATGGAATGTTTTTGGGAACAATAAACTGCAACAATGATGTAGGAATTCCTTAATTTGATACTTACTGTAGTTATAATACAAAGGTATTTTTAATAATATA
Organism: Melolontha melolontha; assembly: GCA_935421215.2. Lineage (NCBI taxonomy): Eukaryota > Metazoa > Arthropoda > Insecta > Coleoptera > Scarabaeidae > Melolontha > Melolontha melolontha. Next base: position 20,819,642 of record OW285243.1, on the reverse strand, counting down.
AAATATTATTAAAAATCTGGTGTGAAGAACACAAATACAGGTTCACTATTAATATTTTCTGTGAACGTGTCCGAATACATCCTATCCCCAGAGACGTAGATACGTATTTCGCTTTTCTACAAGCTCATCGGTACGCCCCTGCTGGAGAAAGGATATTTCCAGACACATTCACAGAAAAGAACCACCTCGGCGTCGTTACTTCACATTAATTATGTGGACGGTATGCGAGGTACTTCGGCTGTCTGACAACAGGTAGCGCCGAATTTACTTCTGCGCTCGGTCTGGATAATTACGGTGATAGGGCGAGGTGGTTCTTTTCTGTGAATGTGTCTGGAAATATCCTTTCTCCAGCAGGGGCGTACCGATGAGCTTGTAGAAAAGCGAAATACGTATCTACGTCTCTGGGGATAGGATGTATACGGACACGTTCACAGAAAATATTAATAGTGAACCTGCATTTGTGTTCTTCACACCAGATTTTTAATAATATTTTATATTATTAAAAATACCTTTGTATTATACAAAACTGGTGAGGTTTACCTACTCATGTATGTTTCAATTATTCTGATACATTACAGATGCGGTTAAGCCGTAGTATGAGTGAAGGCACAAACAATATGCAGTTTTCTAGAGAGTTGGCTGTGCTAACCTCTTTGGAAGGGCGTCGTTACTTCACATTAATTATGTGGACGGTATGCGAGGTACTTCGGCTGTCTGACAACAGGTAGCGCCGAATTTACTTCTTCGCTCGGTCTGGATAATTACGGTGATAGGGCGAGGTGGTTCTTTTCTGTGAATGTGTCTGGAAATATCCTTTCTCCAGCAGGGGCGTACCGATGAGCTTGTAGAAAAGCGAAATACGTATCTACGTCTCTGGGGATAGGATGTATTCGGACACGTTCACAGAAAATATTAATAGTGAACCTGCATTTGTGTTCTTCACACCAGATTTTTAATAATATTTTATATTATTAAAAATACCTTTGTGTTATACAAAACTGGTGGGGTTTACCTACTCATGTATGCTTCAATTATTCTGATACATTACACATGCGGTTAAGCCGTAGTATGAGTGAAGGCACAAACAAAATGCAGTTTTCTAGAGAGTTGGCTGTGCTAACCTCTTTGGAAGGGCGTCGTTACTTCACATTAATTATGTGGACGGTATGCGAGGTACTTCGGCTGTCTGACAACAGGTAGCGCCGAATTTACTTCTGCGCTCGGTCTGGATAATTACGGTGATAGGGCGAGGTGGTTCTTTTCTGTGAATGTGTCTGGAAATATCCTTTCTCCAGCAGGGGCGTACCGATGAGCTTGTAGAAAAGCGAAATACGTATCTACGTCTCTGGGGATAGGATGTATTCGGACACGTTCACAGAAAATATTAATAGTGAACCTGCATTTGTGTTCTTCACACCAGATTTTTAATAATATTTTATATTATTAAAAATACCTTTGTATTATACAAAACTGGTGGGGTTTACCTACTCATGTATGTTTCAATTATTCTGATACTTACTGTAGTTTCTTTTATTCCTGCCGTTTTGTATTCTGCCGCTTCGTGGTGCTAAATATTTTCTGTGATTATTATATCAGATCCTCCCATAGCAGTATTATTCGGGTAGAAATATGATAAACTTTTCATATCCTTTAAAATTGATGTATGATTGATTGTAAAAATGAATCACACACCAATCTTGTCAATATCTAGGACTGCTTTCAACTCAAGTTGTCGTTGAAACAGTCCAATAGAATTTCACTTCATAAATTGCAATTTGTAATTTGTGGTCATATTGTCGTGGTTCTGGTCAAATATATACAAAATGCACTATAAAAGTTTTGCAATTTGCGCGCTGTGATAAATTCCGAGAAATATTTTGTCAACTTTATTTGTCTCTGATACTAATTTCAGTCACAAAAGACTCCTAATTAAAATACCTCAGTTAAGTTTTAGAATCGATTCAACATTTACAGTTTGCTTTTGTCTGTTGGTATACCTTACTTTGCCTTTTAAATTTATTCTTAGTTAACAAGTATATAACTTCCAACATATGCTCGTTATAACTGATTAATTGAGGAAATACGTGCTGAAACTTTATTACAGAAATTAATAATACAACGTTTAGGTTTCAAAAACATCTAATGTAGACACTACATATGCTTCGCCACACTGTGGCTTCATCAGGCAAAGCCAGCTTCCAAAATTGGCGCTTATATACAAGAGGCCCGTATCGTTATGTTCAAATTTTAGGAGTGTAAAGTAGACTTCATTTCAAGCAATAAAAGCGCAAAACTTGTATATTCATTTTTATTTGTTTCGAAGTTACAGATCTATGAACGTGATTGTCAGATTATGAAAAAAAATGTAATCCTAAAGTCAATAAAAACTGAGTTATACCATTAAATAACAAGCCTGTGAATGTTAAAGTCGCATAAAAAATGTTATCTTAAAATAAATAAACACGTGTCGTAGTGCATACAGTAATTTCTTGGAGATCTACAAAAAATAGTACTGGAAATTGATTTATGATAAAGAAGGTTCTTACTTATTTCGTAAGTGCTGAACCATGAATATCATACAATAAACAAATATTCAGATGACTGTTAACGTTGCATTTTTTAATAAAGGATTACATTACGTTTCAGTTCATACAACAGCTAATTAATAACTGGACACGTTTTCTTTATTCAAAATGCCTTACCGATTTTCTTCTCAAGAGTATTCGGCCTTGAATTTAGGAATGGCTACTGTAGCGGCAAAGCCGTCAAGCAGTTATTGAATACCGACATCGGTTTCCCTATAGGCGCATTCCTCATTACAGAACGTTTCTAGAAGTACACAGATAATTTTGGGAATGCGGACTACGTGATTATATTTTCGACCGAGGAGTAAATTTTCCAGCAGACTTAGAAGAAGAAGCAGTACCTATTGTTATAAGGGATCCAACTCTCAGTGTACGTCGAATCGCTAGACAACTAAGAGTGCCACGAACGACAGTTTGGCGAATTTTAGAACGTGAAGGCTTATATCCATATCACTATCGCAGGAAACACGGTTTGCTTGAGGCAGACCACTATGCCCGTCTAGTTTATTCTACCTGGATATTAAGACAGTCATTTTAATTTCTGCAGAACAGTCCTCTGGACAGATGAATCTACGTTCACGAGAAGTGGTGTTACAAATCTGAAAAACCTGCACAGGTGGTCATTAGAAAATCCCAAATGTATACGCCCATCTAAATTTCAACATGAATTTTCTATTAACGTTTGGGCGACCCTAATCGATGACTTTTTGATTGGTCCTGTCGTTTTTCCTGGGAGGTTAAATGCAGGCAATTGCCTTCAATTTCTTATTGACGAACTGCCAGGTCTTTTAGAGGATGTCCCACTGAATGTTCGACGAGACATGTGGTTTCACATGGACGGGGCACCACCACATTTCGGAATTGCTGTCCGAAATTGGATTAACGTCAATTATCCAAGATGGATTGGTCGAGGTGGTCCTGTTGCATGGCCACCCAGATCACCCGATCTTAAACCCCTTAACTTTTTTTTTATGGGAGTACATGAAAAATTTAGTCTACGCGCAAGTTTCGAACACAAGAGAAAAGTTGTTGGATCGTATTCACCTGGTTGCCGAGCAAATCCGACAAAACAAGTATGAAATTCGGATAAGTACTTCTTCTGTTGGCTTACGGGAACAAGCCTGCATTCAACAAGGAGGTGGACATTTCGAAAATATTATTAATTGAACTTTTTCAATAAAATCATTTTTTATTGACTTTGGGATTACATTTTTTTCATGATCTAACAATCACATTCATAGATCTGTAACTTTGAAACAAATAAAAATGGATATACAAGTTTTGCGTTTTTGTTACTTGAATGAAGTCTACTTTACAATCCTAAAATTTGAACATAACGATACGGGACACTTGTATACATAAATCCAGAGAAAATAAGGGGGGAAAATAATTACTTTTTCTAGATTTGTATGTATATAAGTATATAAGTATCAAATTTATAAGCCACAGTGTAGTGAAACATATATAGTGTCTACATTACATCTTTTTAAAGTCTAAACGGCGTGTTATTAATTAATATGCTTGTCAGTTTAGTGCTATAGACTTTTCCCCACAAATATTTTGAAAAGTTTAATTATTTATGAATGTAATATTATTTTGGATATCTGTGTATATCCGTATGTATTTATGTGTATGCAAAAAAATAGTTTTATTCGAGGTCGTCTTTATGCTAAAGCGATTTGACCTTTAGACACAAGTATAGAGTGTAGTAAGGAAGTCGTGCTTATTGAAAGATAAATCTTTATCTTTGTTTTAGTAATTTCGGTTTTTGTTTTTGAGTTAATTGTGGTATTGTGCTTGTGTATATCATTATCGTTTTATTTACGAGTTTGTTGAATCTCGTAATTTTATTATTTTTAACACTTTCTTACGTACACGTGTCTCGAGTTTATATGAATACAGTCTTTATGTAAGTAATATATGTATACATATATATTATTTAAAAGATTTCTAATTATTTAAAAGAGTTAAATACATACTGTATTTTTCTATTGTATTTTTATTATCGTTTTGATATATATTATAATATAAATGACAAAGAACGTTTTTTTAAATTTCTAATATATAAAAAACTTTTCTGTAACTATAAATTTTATTTCGTTTGGTTTTCAAGGGAATTTTTTGTTACATGTGAGCGCGCATGTAGTAGATTTTCATCGCGTTGTCAAACTTTATACAGTGTGTTTCTCTGGGGAGAAATTAAAAAGCATCTTTGTAATTTATTAGTTTTAATTTTGATCGGATGTCATAAAGGAAGTTTTTATCGCACGCTGCGGTCATTTCCGTGCGATATTTTTACCTTAATAATATTGTTTAATGACGCAATATTAATCTTTATACTTCATAAAGATATTTTTTTTTGTTTTTTTTATTTTTGTATTAAAGTTTCGTTTAAAGTTAACTGTGTGTATTTTTTATATTCAACCTTTTTCGTTTGTGCTCATAAGTAACTTAATAACATTATCATAACTTTTTTCAAACAAGTTTTGAGTAGCGTCAATAAAAAACTATTGTACTAATTCAAATGTGTTTTCCACTTTTCCGATTGGAACCCGAGGGAAAAGCAGTCTCATCTTGAAATTTAACCGACTGAATATCCAAGCTGGACAGATTGGTGGTGAATAATGGTATTATCAAATTCAAAACCACTATTCATAGCATATTTTTGGCGCCCAATGTGGGCGTGAAATTTATTTATTTTCTTTTTTTGAATAAGTTGTTTGGATACATGAAAGGGTACAAAAATCATAATGTACACCATTCGGTTTTAAGAAATTTGGTGGAACTAATAGCACCCCAATCATCATCTAATGATAAGTATTATCAAAATATTTTGCTTAACACGGAAAAACATTTTTCTAATATTTTTGTAAGACATCCCGAATATGTTTTTTAAATTAATTGCTGAATTAGTTTTAGCTATTCTGCTAATTTTCTTTCTTCTTACAAGCAATCCGTCAGTAACATATCCTTTAAAATTATTAACGTAACGAGGGCGAATAGGTATCGTCTGAAAGTCACGAAATTCCTTAATAATTCACAGCGTACACTTTCAATGCCGAGTGGCATTCATATATGCGCACCTACATCTATTAAGATTTCAAGAACTCGAACGCCTTCACGACCTAAGGTCTTCAGTGCATCTCCTACTTTCCGTACAAACTGTTAACATAATGAGCTCCATACGACGGCGTGTAGTACACGATGTCACATGAATTATTAAATAGCAATTTCCATTAGGAATTGGTGCGAAGGTTTTACGAGAGAACGGGGAAGAAGCGAGTCGAATAACAGAAGCACATATCCTCTGTAGGACACTAAGAATTCGCACGAAGTTTTGAGTATAAAATTGTATTCTTTGTTATAAAACCTATTTAATACGTAAATCTTCAATAAATATCCTTGGCATTACAAATATTTTTAGCATTACTAATATGTGGAAACGTGTAGCCATAGATAACATCTTAATTGACTTGCACATTAGGGTGGAGCGAAAAATTGTTTTTTTAATTTAGTTTTCCTGTATTAAACATCGATGCTCTAAGTACTTAAAAGGGCAGAGAAAAAATCTTATCTTCCTAGGTCAACGTCTTGAGGTGGCGCACAAGACTTTAATTTGTGGAACTTTATCATTTATAAAAAAGTAAAGTGTGGTTTAAATTTGTTTTTATTCAATAAATTCAAACAGTTACAGTCTTTTATTTACTCACATAAAGCATATTTAATACAAAAATCATTCGTTAGCTAATCGTAAAGGATCTCGTTGTTGAAAAAATTGAGATTTCGACTCAAACAGTGGTATGTCTTGCCTTGCTTTAATTCTGGAGCGAATGAAACCGTCTCTTGCTTCTGATCCACAAACAGATATTGAATCTTCAGTGACGAGCTTGACACACCTCTCTACTGCTTGGGTATGACAAGGAAACATCCCAAATTGACTGAAATTATTTCCCGAACGAATCAGGTTTGAAATTTCTGTATTGGAATATTTCATAGTCATTGGTGGTTCAGTTATTCTCACATTCGACCAATTTATTAACTCATAGTAATTCGTCGCGTTTACTTGAAGTTGTGGAAGGCGGAACTCGCAAACTTTCTTGCTTTTAATACACACATTTTCTTTTCTTACTTCTAATACTCTTCGGAGAGCCAATTCTCTAATTTTTGAAGTATCATCTTGAAGCATGGCCAACACCATACTTTCTGGGTGTGCGAAGGATGAATTTCTGTTTATAGTTTTTAAAACAATACTCTTAAGGTCATCTCTTAAATATAAACTTCTCTTGACCATGTTGAAAACATGAACTGGACCATGGTTACAAGATGGCTTTGACTTTATGTCAAACCATGTTGGCGCGTATACTTTCATAATGAAAAGTGCTAGTTGCTTAAGGTTTTCTGGTGGTGTAGCCATTCCAATGTATAAGCGAAGAATCCTATTGGCGCAAGTTAGCCAGCGAGAGTGTGCTAATTTCCCAGGGTCTCTTTCAGCTAAACTTGGTGAAACTAAACCAGACGAAATGGAAGAACAAATCTCGTAAAGATATTTTTGATCAGTGCTTAGCAACTTTATATCAATATCCGGCAATTCTGCAGGAATCGCTTCAAAAGCTTGTAACTTAAAGTCAAGGCACTTGTGGAGGTTTTTAGCTATAGCTCCAGAAAAGCTATTAGGACCTGCTGTGTTTCCATCATGACTTAAAAACAAATGGCGCAGTGGCAATTCATTTGCGTGTAATAAGCACACAAACCATTGCAATGGTCTTTTTAAATGTGTTTCCAATAAGGCAATGACTCCATTTTTATACCCTGTGTTGACAGCCGTTCCATCACATCCGATTGCCACCAAAGATGAATTACATTTATACTTTTTATCGAATAAGGCGACAATATTCCTCATAATATTAGCTGCTTTTCCTGAATCTATTGTGACCCCCCAAAGTACTACAAGAAGATATTGAAACCTCTTTAACTTCCGGCTCCGTACAGATGGATAGTGATTTTGAACCATCAATCTTAGGTCAAAACCAACCTCAGCTATTTTTACAAGCCGAACTGAATGATTTAGTAAGAGATTTGGGACTTTCAAAAGATCTTTCTGAAGTACTGGGGTCTAGGTTGAAACAAAAAAAAAAAATTGGCTTGCCCCAGAAACTACCTTCAGATATTCCTTTAGCTGAATATGATAGAAAAACAACCAAACGAAGCTTTTCTGAAAAACGAAAACATTTTTTTAAGAAGCATAAAGAATAAATAACTATTTCTAATAGTTTCTATGTGTATATTTTTGTATTTTTTTAATATAATGTAAAACTAGCTTATAAATGAAATAAATCGTGTTTTTTCTATTTTTCATTGATTTTACTGGTTTGAAAAATAACCTTACGTGATACAAAAAAAATAAAAGCAGATTTGAAATCAGCGGTACCCAATTACTAGAGAACAGTTAAAATTTTTAAATCAACATTCAAAGAGTTGAAAAATGAAGGCCTGTGTAATCTTTACCGCCCTTCAAGCATGTAAAGTTGTAATATAACTCCTGTCGTATATATACAGATCCGTCCATATTTTTTTATATACGAGTATTTGATATTTGTTAATATTTTTGAGGCAAACGTTTTCAATAAACATAGTTATAATTTTATTTATTTGTGCCGTTATTGATTTATATAGTTAATTCGAATATTTTTATTTATATATATTTCGCCTTGTCGGTACTTTATAATATATACGTCCTCCGTGTGACGCATAAACTTCAATTAAAATTAAAAAGTTATTTACGGTGGCGCCTTTTTTTATCTATTATTACAGTCAAACAGTAAATAAGGTTTCGATAAGATCGTCACTGTTTTCACTGAATGTACTCGGCCTAGCTACTTGAATGATATCTTTACTATCAAACTTCTGCAGTGTATCATAAAATTATCGGAAGCCAGCTTTGTGACATCTATTTTTACTATGTACCCGTAGAAATATCTATGCTCTTATAAACGTATAATGTTGATCTCGACATTGAGTATGTAGACCATAAAAAAGGAGATACATAATTGCCGTTCGATTCTTTAAAATAAATTACTACAACTTCTATCGTAAGATTTAGCATATAAAATCCTAAATTAATGGTAGATTTTATGTATTTCTGTCTTTTGAAAAATTTGACTACAGGATCAAAGAAAACGAGAAGCAGCGCTCGTCAAAAAACAAATTTTGCTTAATTGTGTTTCTCTGGTACACTCTTAAACAAAAATCATATTTTTTCCATTTATACCGTAATATACTTTTGCTGCACGAAAGTCGCCTTCTGGAAAATACTGTAATAAGAAGATGATCGCTAATTTCTTTGTTATTACTGGGTATATTATAATTACACTTCTGAATAGTTATAGTACAGTAGATTTCTAATGGTACATTACAGTGTACATGCCCAAAATTCGACAAAAGAAATTATATTAGATTGCCGGTTATTTTTAAAATACCGTCTTTATTTATTACTGAAAATTTGTTTTTTAAGTTTTGTAATCTACTCTTTACATACAAACAAATGCATATTAAATAAGAACAAAAAAACATCTACTCCTATTTTAAACGACTCACTAAAGTAACATTCACTATGAGTACAGTTTCAGAAGAAAAATAGAAAAGGAATTGTCCAAAAGCGGTCACCGCCTGAAAGTTTGTTCTGCTGGCGCATCCTATCGTCGCAAATAATAGTTACGCTGAATATAAATCAAGGCGATTGTAGTACAAGCAGACGCTCTGCGGTCGCAGCTACCAACATCAACTAAGCTTTAGTCTATTTTATATGTAAAGCTAGGCGAATATTCGGTGGTGAAATTATTTTCTCTATAGTCATTCGCATAAAAACATTTGTAACATGAGCGGACTATTTATTTACATTTACAATTTTTTTATTACCATATTATGTCTCTGAAAAATATAGTTTCGTTTTTCATTGAAACAAAATTTTAAAAGAGTAATTTTGAAGTTTCATTTCTGCACAACGACATTTAGTTACACTAAATATTCCAAGAAAAGCAGTTAACCTTACAAAAAGGTTCGACATGTCTGGCCATACATGTTACGCAAAATATGTGCTTTGACACGAAATAGATTGGTGAGTTTTGTATCCTATAATTTCCTTACTTTAATTTATTATTTTAATTTTAATTTTAATTCATTCATACACATGTAAATATATTTCTTACCTTTCTTCGTATTAATTTTTTAGTTCTAATTACTTGAAAAAGACTTGATCAAAAAGTCGAAACGTCGTATTAAAAATTGGAATTCATTAAAGGTCGCTAAACCAAGAAAAAGTCTATTATTTTAATATTATGACACGGCCAATAAAATAAATAAGAAATAAATTTTAATTCTTATTAACACTAAATATATATATATATATACAGGCTGATTCATTTTCGGCCCTCACCATGGGGATCTCGCTTATTATTGGAGATAGAGTGTAGGTTTAAATTTGGCAAAGTTGTTAAATTTTGTGTTTCTTATAAATCCGTAAAGAAAGTAGACCTGTGACAAATGAGCTTCGTTATTTAAAAAAAAAACGCGAAAACCCCATTTTCTTCTTTTACCTGTAGCACCGACATTTGGCCTTGTAGAGAAAAAATAAAAACACTTCCTTGTGGCCATTTCTAAACCTCTATCCAGTGGTGTACTCTAAATTTTTATACGACGTTTCGTTTCTTTCTGGCCATCATCAACTATCTAATTTCTTATAGGCGCCATATTGGATTTAGACATCTTCAGAAAGAGTTTTTTTCTTCTGATTTCAACCATGTACCACATGCTGACTAAAGTTTTTGACATTAGGTTTTATTTGAAAGAATAAATTATAAGATTAAATAAGGTAGCCATGGAATTTCAATCTGTCAAACATTTCATTTATTGTTCATTAATAATACAAAAATGTCATACACTAACGAAGAGAAACGAGATATGATAAGTATTTTTTATTCTTCGAACCGAAATTCAACAGTAACGAGTACAAGATATCTACAATTATATCCAGAACGACAACAGCCTCATCGTACCATTTTTATAGATCTCGACAGAAATTTGGTCGAGAATGGATCGTTTACTAAGCCGCGTAATGGTCAAGACAACAGCAATTTAAATGAAAATCAACAAGATATTTTACAAATGGTAAATTAAAAGCGTATTTTCAAATTTCATGTTAATCTTGTATTTTTATAGATAAATAATAACCCATCAATTTCTACACGCGAAGTAGCGTCAGAATTAAATTTGTGCCAGTCCAGAGTTTGGAGAACTTTACATAAAAGTAGGTTTAAACCATACAAGATCCATGTTAGTCACTCTTTACTGCCTGGAGATAATTTGAGAAGGCTAGAATATTGTAATTGGTTAATGGGAAGGATAGAAAATGACGAAAATTTTTTAAGCAAAATCATCTGGTCAGATGAAACAAAATTTACAAATTCTGGAATGTTCAACAGAAATACGGAGCACTATTGGGCAGCACAAAATCCCCGACAAAACAGGCCTAGAAGACCACAACATCGTTTTGGAATAAACGTTTGGATGGGTATTTTGGCAAATCGTCTCTTAGGACCAGTTATGTATGAAGAACATTAAATGGAGAAAGATATTTAAACATTTTACGTACATACGTATCTGACTATCTTGACGACAATATCCCATTAAATCAATTACAATATTTATGGTGGCAACAAGATGGCGCACCAGCACACAATGCAGCTGTTGTTAGAAATTTCTTAAATCAAGAGTTTGCAAACCGTTGGATTGGAAATAGGGGTGTTGTTGAATGGCCTGCGAGATCACCTGATTTAAGTCCGCTAGATTTTTTTTTTATGGGTATATGTTAAAAATAATATTAATAAAGTAGATGCGCCACAAAATATTGAAGAATTACGAGACAGACTTCAGAATGCCTTCGATGCAGTTCCTAGAAGAACTATACAAAGGGCAGTACAAAATGCCAGAAGGCGTGCCCAATTGTGCATCACCGAAGATGGCCAGATAATTGAACATTTACTGTAATTGTTTATTGTTTACTTTTCTATGTATTTTTATTAATGTTTTTGTTTTCTTGTATTCGCTACTGTTGAATTTCGTTTCGAAGAATAAAAAATAATTATCATATCTCGTTTCTCTTCGTTAGTGTATGACATTTTTGTATTATTAATGAACAATAAATGAAATGTTTGACAGATTGAAATTCCAAAGGCAACCTTATTTAATTTTATAATTTATTCTTTCAAATAAAACCTAATGTCAAAAACTATAGTCAGCATGTGGTACATGGCTGAAATCAGAAAAAAAGACTCTTTCTGAAGATGTCTAAATCCAATATGGCGCCTATAAGAAATTAGATAGTTGATGATGGCCAGAAAGAAACGAAACGTCGTATGAAAATTTAGAGTACACCACTGGATAGAGGTTTATAAATGGCCACAAGGAAGTGTTTTTATTTTTTCTCTATAAGGCCAAATGTCGGTGCTACAGGTAAAAGAAGAAAATGGGGTTTTCCCGTTTTTTTTTTTAATAACGAAGGTCATTTATCACAGGTCTATTTTCTTTACGGATTTATAACAAACACAAAATTTAACAACTTTGGCAAATTTAAACCTATACTCTATCTCCAATAATTAGAGAGATCCCCATGGTGAGGGCCGAAAATAAATCAGCCTGTATATATAGATAATTATTTCGTGACATTTGTATGTTATGGTAAATTCAATTTGGTTTCAATTTTTTAAGTTTCATGTAATTTGTAAAAAATACAGAGCAATATGTGTGAAATTAATTATAAAACTTAGTTGCTTTCACAGATGAAGATATGAATATAGGACGTGACTAATGACTTGTAGTCAAAGACAATAGCCGTATGTGCATAAGAAAACAATTGAACTCTTACATCTTGCTGGTTAGTACCGTTTAAGCAACAACTTAAGCATTACTAACATTTCTAATCGAATTTATAACTTGAAGAAATTTTTAAAAGATAGTGATTTTTAAGAACAGAAAAAAATTTCAAAGAAGAAATGTCGATCGCAAATATACTCCATTACTACGAGCCTTATGCAAATTATTATTTACACGCCCATTGTATATTATTGCATACACTTTCCTCAAACTTTCAAGTCACGTCGTCATTTTTAATTCCTCCTAAAGCACAGACGAGTTAAGTTATTCTATCTTATTAACGACACGACACGTTAAAAATTATTTAGGATGCCCTGAAAGGTGAAAAATGTGTACACTTTTTTCTATAATGTCAAAGAATGTCTTTATACTGACAGGCGATATTTTATGGGCCCACTACCCGATGCCCCAGAAAGGACCAATTCATTCTTACTAAAACGACCGCAAATCGATAAATCGCTGTTGTCACTTCTCTCACCAATAGATCATCCTTGTATTTTTTTATTGGAGACTTATTGTCGCCTGGAACGCCCGAAAGTTGAAGAATTTATATCGTAATTAATGGGCCGAAAGTAAACGGAAATTTGTTGGTGTTTTTATGCGCAGAGTATTTTTATAAATTGGATTTTATGTAATGGAAAATATGTGGATATTGTATCATCCAACTATAATAATAAATCTATAAGTGTGTAAAGAGTAAATGTAGGTAATATAAAACATATAATTATTTTATAATAATATTTTTCTTTGTGGATAAATTAACACTGAATTTATGCATAATTTAATAATATAGAATCCTCCTAATACAATAACATCAATTAAAAATTTATTTATGGGTACCCAAAAATACACCCAAATTGCACAAATTATGTAATTAATTGCATTAATAGAAATTTAAAAAACAAATTCCAACCCTGTGTATTAATAAATTTAAAATGCTACCTTTACATTGTTAAACAACTCCGCCCATAATGCACCTGTTCGCGGATACATAGTCTTAAACTATAAAAATGTCAAACCAATCATCCACGCTATTAACCTCTCACAATATTAAATGGAAAGCCTCGGTTTAAGAAAACCTGTTTCGTGTATTAACCCTAGAACACAAACCTTCGTAATTATGACGACCGCTATATTACTTATTCGCGAATATAACCAAAATTTGTCGATCAATGCATCTGCCGTTTAACGACTTTTCGTTATTCAGTAAACCAATGCAGTAGGTCGAATATATCACAGGTGGTATATCTAGAATAATAATTATTAGCCTAATAGTCGTAAAATTTACGAAGAGTTTGTGATCATGTAAGTATTTTTGTAAAACAAATATTACAGTATAGTATCCCTATAATTATTTTTGAGGCAAAATGGCGTCTAAATGGGAAAAGCGACGTCCATTATCGAAACCAGAAATAGGAAGACTGTTGTATGAAGATGATAACGGTGAATTCAAAGAAAATACTAGCGAAATCGAAGTTGGTGAAGAACAAGAACTAATGGAAGATACAAGTAGTGATAGTGAAGATGATTGTTTACACAATGCGTTTGATAAAATAAGTGATAACGACAATGGAACCAAAGACAATAACTCTCCAAGGAATTTCAATAGTATTATTAATATGGCTACTAGCAATAATAATGAGGAAAATTTTATAGAGGAAGAAGATAATATACCATTAGCTCAACTTGTGCGAATAAATTCTAATATAGTTGTACCTTCTAAAATAAGTTTGAGAGGTAAGAATGGCCACTGTTGGACGTCTTAATGCAAGTCAAGGCGTGGAAGAAAACCTGCAAGAAATATAATACACTCAGGTCTCGTTTTATGCGGATTTTTTTAATGCGAATTCAAATTTATGCGATTTTTAAATTAACGATTTTTTTTTAGAATTTTAACAGATTTTGAAATTTTAGATGTTTTTTTAAGCTTTTTTACGGTTTTTAAATTAAACCAAGTTTGCATCACTGATATAATCGTTATAGTTTGTTTTATTTTGTGTTTTTCTATGCATAGGCGATACGTATGTATGAGTGTTGTGTGTGTATGTTATTATTGAAAGAACAAACTGGGGATTTCCCTTCTTAATAACTGGTGTTTTTTTTTTTAAATTACGGTGCTGTGTTTTTTCTGTGCATAGAAGATACGCATGTGTGTTGTGGGAATTGCCCTTTTTATTAGCTGGTTCATTTGTTTAATTACGGTGCAGTGAGTGAGTGATTCGAGTGCTTTAACATTTAAATTGAAATCAGTTTTAAACCTCAATAAACATTTCACTTTGGGAAAAAGTAAATGTAAAAATCATAAATTTTGGTGGCTTTTTTATTTGCTGAATGTTTGTTTATCATTTAGGATATAACAATGGAAAAAAATATAAAAAAGAGACAAACGATATCCCTGGAAACAAAAATTGAAATTTTAGATCGCATTTCAAAAGGAGCAAAATATACCGCACTTGGAAAGGAATATAAACTAGGGGAATCAACAATTCGAGCTATTAAAAAAAATGAGATTTCAATAAGAAAATCCGTAATTTCAGGCACAAAACTAAGCACTAAATATTCTTCTTACTCAAGAGACACGTTAATTGAACAAGTGGAAAAAGCTCTCGTTATATGGATTGAAGACTTAACGAAAAAGAAAATTCCTGTTAGCGGATACATGATCACAGAAAAAGCTTTAACATTTTATGAGACAATTAAAGATTCTGAACCGTCAATTTCTATGCCAAAGGATTTTACAGCAAGTAAAGGATGGCTGACAAGATTTATTAAACGAAATAATCTCCATAACATTCAAATTAGAGGTGAGGCAGCTTCAGCAAATGAGAGCGCTTGCGCAGCTTACCAAGAAAAATTTAAAAAAATTATTGAAGATGGAGGATATTGCTCAGATCAGGTATTTAATGCTGATGAAACTGGTCTGTTTTGGAAAAAGATGCCAAGTCGAACCTATATTGCGAAATCAGAAAAACGAGCCAGTGGATGTAAAGCTTGCAAGGAAAGATTAACGTTTTTACTATGCAGTAATGCTTCAGGAAATAAAATGTTAAAGCCGCTAGTAGTAAATGTTTTTAAAGCCACGAGCTCTTAAAGGTAAGGATTTGACTCGTTTGCCAGTTCATTGGATGGCAAATTCTAAAGCATGGGTGACAACTTCAGTGTTTACTGAATGGTTTCAAAAATGCTTTGTACCAGAAGTTGAATCTTATATGAAGAAAATAGGTCTTGAATTTAAAGTTTTGCTGATTGTAGACAATGCACCCGGCCATCCTCATTTGGAACATCCAAACATTAAAGTCGAATTTTTTCCACCTAACACAACTAGCATTCTTCAGCCTTTAGATCAAGGAATAATTTCCACTTTTAAAAAATACTACATAAAAAGCACTTATCAATTCATTTTAAACAAACTTGAAAATGAATCACTTACGTTAAATGAAGTTTGGAAAAAATTTACAATTTTGGATTGCATTATTCTGGCAGCATCAGCGATCTCTAAACTGCGACCGCAAACATTAAATGCATGCTGGAAAACTACATGGCCAGATTGTGTTGCTAGAAGTACTGATGGGGAAATATCGGCACTGACTAATGAAATTATAGATTTAGCTCATCAAATTGGAGGAGATGGATTTGACTCGCTAAGCCACGATGATTTAGAAGAACTTTTAGCTGAAGAATCATTAACCGATAACGACGTTATTAGTTTAGTTATTGGAACTGAGAAAAACGTGGATAGTGAAGACATTGATTCCGAAGAAATTGTTGAACACTTCACTTCAAAAAAAATTGGTGATATCCTCAGCACAGTTAATGCTTTACAAAATCAAATTCCTAATATGGATCCAGATACGGAAAGAGCATTAAAGATTCAACGCGGACTGAATGTTTTCCGGATATCAAGAGTTGCATAAGCAACTTAAAAATTCAAAATCGCAAAGTTTGATGACAAATTATTTTGCAAGAAAAGAAACAATTGAAGCCCCTAAAAATTCTTTGATCTCGTCCCCTATTCACGAGATAAATTCTAGTGATGAAAATGATATTTTACCATATGAAGACAATATGATTAATATCATCTAGTGATGAAAGTGACGTTGAACCAATTCCAAAACGATGCAGACAATTATTCAGTGATTTAGATTAATCATACATATTTACTGAATTTTCTTAAAAAATGTTTTAGCTTATTTTTTTGGATCATTTTCTGTTTTTTCTGTAATTAATGAATTAATATTATATTTTTGTTTATTTTTTTTTAAACGTGTTTTGTTTTTATTGTTTAAGTAAATGAAATAAATATATTTTTGTTGTTTTTTTGTATGCGATTTTGTTTTGATTTTTTGATTAAAATTTGAATTTATGCGGTTTTTCAGAATTTTGGAACGAATCATTAGTTTTTATATGAAGCTAGAGTATCGTTTTATGCGAATTCAATTTATGCGATTTTTTTTGGAACGCATCTATCACATAAAACGAGACCTGAGTTACATATTTCCCAGTCAACACAAAATGAGGCGACAAAAACGGATGCACCTATAGATGCATTGTTTATTTACTGATTCCATTATGGAAAAAATAGTTTATTTTACCAACATGGTGGCTGAAACATGCACAGATGAGCTAAAGGCATTATTAAGTTTACTCGTATTGTCAGCGGTAATGAAAAACAACCACTTACATACAAGAGTAATGTTTGACTCGACTTTATGTGGCAGTATATACAAATCAGTTATGAGTTCTGAACGGTTCGATTTTTTATTATCTTGTCTTCGATTCTATGATAAGCAAACTAGATTACTGCGTAAAAAAAACGAATGCATTTGCTGCAATACGTGAAATATGGAACAAATTCATACAAAACTGCACAAAGTCCTATAAACCTGGATCGTATGTCACAATAGATGAGCAATTACTTGCATTTAGAGGGTGCTGTCCATTTCGAATATACATCCAAAATAAACCGGTGAAGTACGGTATAAAAATAGTGATGCACTGTAATACTACAACAGAGTATATGGTAAATGCTTCTCCATATGTAGGCAACTCAACAAATACAAATGGTCAACCATTGGCAGACTAGTACTGACACGAAGTATTCATGGTAGTAATTCCTAGATACAAGTAATTGTAAACCTGGCACATCAATGTTCTGTTTCGACCAAGAAAAAACTCTCGTTTCGTATGTGCCGAAGAGAAACAAAAATGTGATACTGCTATCCACGACCCACAATCAACCGGAAATATCAACGCGTACTTTGAAACAACAAATCATTGAATTTTATAATTCCACGAAAGCAGGAGTAGACACTTTTGACCAAATGTGTTCGAACATGAATTGCAGTCGAAAAACCAAAAGATGGCCGCTGTGTATCTTTTATGGAATGATAAATATAGCGACAATCAATTCATATGTCACCTACAGTTGTAACAATCACAAACAAAACAATAAACCGCTATCTAGACGCGACTTTCTGATGAACTTGCATTCATCATTGGTGCGTCCATGGCTAGAACAACGTAACACAATACCAACTTTATCGAAGTCCATTCGGGAATTCGTTGCTACTACTTTACAAAACAGTACGAATAGGACAGTAACTATACTTACCGAGAAAGGAAAACGCACAATTTGCGCCTTTTGTCCATCTAAAATGAGAAGAATGACCACTAATCACTGTGAATCCTGCATTGGAGAACACCGTTCAAAAAAGTGTTCCGATTGTTGAAATTTAATGCTGAGTGGTTCATATATTTGCATTGTATGCATATTATGTGTATATTAAAAGATACTCAATAAAATTTGAAAAACGTAAAAATTATTCAATTTTTTATTTAACCCTAGAATGGTACGTTGGTGTCGCCTATGACACAGCTACACTTTATCTCTTTCCCAAACGCATAATTGAAGAGAGAAGTTAGCGACCACCTACGTACCTCTCGACGTGTCAGTACAGCTTTGAATGCGGTAGTTGTATGTGCTCTGTTCTGTTTTACGTATCGATAGCAATTGGTTGTGTAACATACGACTCCAGAATACCATTCTTGATATTATTTTTTTAATTTACAAAATATGGCTTCCACTAGTAAAGCATTGACTCAAGCAGAGTTAGAGGATATTATACGTTCTTACGAGAGAGGCGAAACAGATTTGGACAATATTGTTCCAGAAATAGTGAGCGACGACAGTGTATCTGAAGATGAGGAACTTTTAGACAGTGAGCATTCAGATACTTTTTCTGTCGAGCCTAGCAGTGAGGGAGAAGAGTCCGAAGAAGAATCTGTTACACGTCGAAAGGCAATTTATGGAAAAAATGGTTACAAATGGTATAAATCACCATTTTTTTCAAAAAATAGCCGTACAGTGCAAAAGAACATTGTGCTTCGATTACCAGGGCCAAAGTCAAACGCATTAAAAGCTGCAGATGAGATTGAAGCATGGAAGTTATTTTTCACCGACGAAATGATTAATTGTATCAACACACAAACCAAGAAATAACAAGACAATCCTCCAAATATGCTAATAATCAAAGCTTTATAGGGTGTACTAATAGACAAGAAATATTGGCCTTATTCGGGCTGTTGTATATGAGTGGGGTTCTAAAAACAAGGTCTCTAAGTACTTCTGATTTATGGTCCAGACAATATGGATTACCCATTTTCAGAGCAACCATGTCACGAAAACGTTTTGAGTTTTTACTTAATTGTCTTCGCTTTGATGACAAAAATACCAGACAAGAGCGTAAGGATGATAAATTTGCACCTATTTCTGTGGGATAAATTTATTGAAAAGTGTTCAGAAAATTATACACCTGGCGCATATGTAACTGTAGACGAACAACTTCTTGGTTTTAGAAGAAGATGTCCATTCAAAATCTATATTCCAAATAAGCCGGATAAATATGGCATAAAAATTGTTATGATGTGCGACTCTAAAACATTTTACATGCTTTCTGCTATTCCATATATTGGAAAAGAAAGAAGAACTAGTTCTGAAACTTTACCTACTCAATATGTCCTGAAACTGTGTGAAAGCATATATGGAACAAACCGGAATGTTACAATTTATAACTGGTTCTCGTCCTCGGATTTGGCAAATAAATTATTGGAAGAGAAACTAACCATGGTAGGAACGTTACGTAAAAATAAAGCAGATATTCCGCCAACTTTCTTGAAGAAAAAAGCTACTGTTCCTAGCTCTGATTTTGCTTACGACGAAAATAAAACTATGGTTTCGTTTTCACCTAAAAAGAATAAAATAGTTTTGTTGTTGTCAACTTTTCTTTCACACTTATGGCGAAATTGAAGACGAAACTAAAAAACCCGAAATCATTGTATTTTATAATTCGACGAAAGGTGGTGTAGATACTTATGATCAATTGTGTCACTCAAAAACTGTGTCACGAAATACCCGTCGATGGCCTTTACGTGTATTTTATGGAATGATAGATGGAATTGGAATCAATGCTTATGTTATCTATAACGCCAACAAACAAAAACAAAATAGTGCTTATAAATACATCCCAGGAAGACAATTTCTTCAAAACTTAGGCATGCAATTGATCAAACCACAATTGGAAAGCAGACTGAATGTGTCAACAATATCCAGATATTTACGTCTACTAATTCAGGATATTTTAGGTGTGGAAGAAAAGAATCCTAGTTTGGAAAAAAGAAATCAACCTGTCGGTCAGAAACGTTGTCATATTTGCCCTAGAAATGCCAACAGAAAAGGTCGAGAACTATGTGTGAGATAAGATGAACACATTTGTGCTGAACACAGAAGGCCTATTTGTCCTCCCTGTAGTGAAGAACTGTAATTAGTATTTTTGTGAGAATAACTGTTTTATATTTTTGTACCATTTTATTTTTTATAATAAAATTAATGTAAAATTATACTTTTGTTTTTATTTTGAACGATAACTATATAAAAGTTAAAGATATAATGATGTGTCATATGCGACAGCACTGTATTAGTCATGTACTAGAAAATAACGATACCATTCTAGGGTTAAGTCGTAAATCTTACGAAGGTGTGTGTTAACGTTTTTTTAAGTCAGGTTTGTGTTCTAGGGTTAAAGAAGTAAACAATTTCTTATTTACTCGTGCGCTTAACGGGGCATTTTACTAACTCTAACCTAAGGAAAAGAATTCTCTGCTACGCTAGGCTAGTTCACCATATTAACAAATTCAGTTCCATGATATATGATTCGGTTTCCTCGAACTAAATATTTAGTTCTTTAGGTAGTAACAGACCCATTATATGAGGACCATCAACAAAATCAAATATCTTCCCACTAGAACATACAGTATTCATGCCTCAAAAGATTTGAGAATCCTAGCATTCAATTCAACTATCACTCATTGATTAACAGAATATAGTATCTCTATGATCTAAGCATTCCTATTTCTGCGCTATCTTGCGTTTTAATTTACTCTTATTATCATAGTTTTAGTACTTTACGCTATATGTTTGATATAGAATTAGTTACTTATTTATTACTAGTATAAAAGCTTGGAGCATATAAAATTACAAATATAATATTTATCTAAACTTTTCTGAACAAGAGCATTCGAGAAACAAATTATCACTTCTCCTAGAATGTTCTCCCAAGAAACAACGACAAAGAAAGAAGTATCAATAACAACAACATCCTTTTCCCTCCATGCTACCTTTTAGAAGTAGTTTTCGTAGGTATACACGCAATAATAACGAATTCCCAAAGTTTCCAATAGAGGGCATCGTGTTCGAGAATCCAAGTTTTTGTTAGACAACAAGTACGAACTTCTTGTAACAAGTATCGGTCACGAAAAGTTCGTGTATTTTGGAGCAAGTCGGGTGAATATTCTCCCCCTCATATTAGCGCCAAGGCATCAGAGGAAGAAAGAGCAGGGGCGACGTAACAAGTAAGACTTTTTCCGCGATTTGATGATTGTAGGAGAAAATCAAGTTTGACAGGGTGAAAATAAAATAGAAACTCGTACAAAATGAACGTTATTATTATCGATTTTGCAGAAGTTTGTTCTTCTTTGGGATGTAGAAAATTCGTGTGAAAGAACTTGTAATTTATTTTGTGGGTTGTAAGTCGATTTCTTTATACAAACGATTAACTAGTCTTGATAATTATGTATATAAATGAACATTTATATTTTAAATTTCTTTGAAAAAGGCATTATGTGCCGAAATATGTAAGATTATTTTAAATATATACATATTAAAGTAAAACAGACATTAAATATCCGACTAATTGAATCTACGACATATATTTATATCGTTTCAATAGGGTTAGTAATGTTGTAATAATATGTATTGATAAATAAATTGAATAATTTAAATTGGTTCTTAAATCTTAATCTAGTTATAATGGATAGTATAGCGATACCTTGTCGTATTGCTTAGTTTGACCAACGTTCATTAGATGTCGCTCTGACAACTATATATATTGGCAGGTATAGACTACATAAATAATTTAAATTACACTTAAAAAAAGGTGAGCACCAGCTCATTTAATTCTTTTATTAAATGAACAAAAAATATGAGATTATGTTACTTAGCGGTAGAGCAAGATCTCTTTCTCAGGAGACGATTCTTCTTTTCAAAATCAAATCTTATTTTGCATCAATAATCGACCTCGGGGATTCACATTGATAATATGTTCAAAATGCAATATCACAAGCATACGAAATTATGTGAGATAAACGATAAATAAAAATATTTTATGAAATTTGTGAAAATTCAAGTTTAATAGTTATTTTCATAAGAAATTATGTTCAAATTAATTACATATCTGAATCAGCTGATGTTGTGCGTAAATCACGTGACATAATAGGGTTAACAAAGGTAAAAGTATTTATAATAAACATATGGTGTAACAAATGTGAATAATATTATTTAAAATAGTGATTTTAGTTGATATTAAACTTTATGAAAATATAATTTGTAGTAGACCATCCAATACAGGTAAGTTCGGCCTTATTTATATTTCTAACTTTTAATTCTATTACTATGGTACAAATAATAAAGTTATGTTGTTACGATATATAAATATGGATATATCGTAAAATAAAGATATTTTTATTAATACGTGTAGTCCGACGTCTATTAAATAATTTTCTAGGTGATGTAGAGATTCAAGTGGGAAGCATATGAAAAATTGGTACAGGTGTGTTTACGGCAATCAGGTACTGGAACGACGCCAACGGTTTTTGGGGGAGTGGTCCGTATATTTCAGAAATGGTGCACCTTTTTATTATTCGGACGATGCGTGTACACTATCTTCTTATATTGTGAACGTTTTCGGGTAAGTATATTACAGTTTCAATATTTTAAATTAAATTGTTTTTCTTACAACGACCCAGGCGATGCTCTCATCTATTGTTTTTTTTTCCTTGGCTTTCATATGATTTATTTTTGCTTAATACAAGTATTTGATTTTGTATTTGTTCTATTCGACATATTTTATATCTCATATTAATT
Organism: Melolontha melolontha; assembly: GCA_935421215.2. Classification (NCBI taxonomy): domain Eukaryota; kingdom Metazoa; phylum Arthropoda; class Insecta; order Coleoptera; family Scarabaeidae; genus Melolontha; species Melolontha melolontha. The sequence continues at coordinate 20,796,653 of OW285243.1, read as the reverse complement.
GATATTACCGTTATAATAAAAAATAATAATTATAAAATAGTAATTACATTTAATTACATTCTTTTAAGTGTCTTTTAATGTCATATGTGTGCTAGTTAAAATAGATGATTCCCGCGGTGAGTTAGTACAAATCAAAAATATTACAGTCGATAAAATAGATTTCCAATTGATATTAATGTTATTAATCAAGTTAATTATTTTCGGAATTACAAATAAATTAATGAATTTTGATAATGAAAAATGATCTACATAAATAAAAAAAAATATTCCAAAATTTTATAATTAAATACGCTGCATTAACTTGTTTAATATCTTACACTGTAAGTGCATGGTCTTCTTTCATAATTCTTAATCTAACGTTTATTACTAACATGTATGTTCTTCTTCTTCCAGTTTCTGGTAACAAAATGAACTACATCAATATATATATATATATATATATATATATATATATATATATACCGGGTTCCTTTTTCATCATTACACATACATTTCTTCCTATGTGTAATGATAAGAAAAGAAAAGTCAATGCATAGGTGGCATAGTAGGTAACCAGTTATACACCAGTGAAGCATTTACCTATAAACAATTGCTTAATTTTTAAATTAGATTGCCATGGAGAAAAGATAAAAATTTTTAATGTCAAATATTTCTGAATTTTTATTCATACATAAATATTAAATTAAATACATTTTATTGAAAAATAAATAATTTATTTAAATCATGAATACGTATAGCAAAGACGAAACAGTTACAATGATAATGTGGTACCAGAAGAATAACAGTTTAAGGACGGGCAGGACTTGTGCATCTCCAGAAGAGCTGCGTCGCCCTGTCTACCACGTTGACTAGGTGTCTGCTCCAATTCAGTGTCGCAGCAAGTGTTATGCCTAGATATTTGCTACGGTGCTAAATACCGTTTCGACAATAAAGGGAAGAAAGAGAAAAAAAGGAAGAATAAAAAAAATAGGGTTCGGGACACGTGGATTGCCCCACCTACCAGACCCTGCCAACGTCTAGCGACTCACCCGAAAAATTACGTCAACTCAAAAAGGCAAGCTACGCGGCGGGCAAATGACGCAACCAAGCCGTCCAAAACGACAGCGAAGAATAAAAAAGTTCCGAATTCAACTAAGTAACACAACGCTTTATTTTTAATTGAAATAAACCACAGGAAAACAACAAAAGAAATATCTAATATATATCTAAATATTCTCAGAAGAGATGTCAATAATAAAAATATGTATGTAATGTATGTATGTATATAATAAAATGCATAAATGTAGAAAATAAATAACAAGCTGTATACTATACCAAGAAAAACTAATCAACTCCGTCAAAATTCATATTTATCCGGTTCCCATATATAAATACAACATTGTAAGCCTGATCTAATCGGCAGATCTGGTATATGTATGAAGACTTTATTATATTTTAAATATAAAAAAAAAGATATTCTAAATTTAAATTTACAAAGATGGGTATTGAAATAAATTAGACAAAGGTTCGCGGATTTATATTTTAGAAATGAATAAATGATTGATTACTTAAGCACAATAAAAAGAGAAAAATAGAGAAAAATTTAATATCTAAAAATTAATTAATTATTTCAAAGAATTTAAAAATTTAATATCTAGAATTTAACTAATTATTTGAAAAAATTTAAAAATTTAATATCTAGAAATTGATTAATTATTTGATTTAAACTAATCGAATAAACGCGAAAATGTATATTTAAATTTAAAGACGTCCATTTTAGAAAAAGTAACAAAATTTATTTTTAACGTGGATATGCAAAAACTACTTCTTACGCAAATAAAAAAAAAACTCTATGACAAACTCGTAGATACACTTGCAAGGTCGATTTCTTGTAAACACAAAAAAGGTATATGAACGAAATTTAACGTTAACTTCTTTTGAATGGAATAACTTTGAAACTTATCAAGGAAATATAGAGAAAATGAGTCATATAGCATTAAATTAATTAATAGGATACTAAATTTAAAATTACATAGACAGAAAAATGAATTAGCGTTTTAACGCAGAATTTTGATACTAACAAAGGGGTTAAACAATAATTCCACACTCAAGGTGTTTTCAACTAATAAAGCTAATTAAGTACTTAATATTACAAAATAAAAAAAAGGAAAATCAAAACAAAATAAAGATAGGATGTCTTAGCTTGAATCCAGTGGTGTCGGAAGCCGTTAATCCGGATTGTCCGCAGATTAAGGAGTGATACAGCCGGGAATTGATGGATTTGATTGTCGTAGGCCTCAACAAAAAAATGCCCTAACTACAATAGCCCCTGATTAAAACCACCTAGAAGGGTGCAAACAAACGAATAAAAATTAGAGGAAATACATTAATTTCGATATTACCTACCAGAATAAGGTTCTCTTGTTTTTTTTTGTTTTACATAACTGATATGTCGTTATAGGGGAATCGTATCCTCTTCGCCACCGTAAGAAATCCCCATTTCGGGTGAAATGGTACTACCAAAAATTACATGTTACTTCAACAAATCTTTTGTTCAGGAAGACCTCGTAGTAAATAAAAATACGTCGTAGAAAACGATAATTATACCCTTAAATAAAGCACACGTGGCGCACCAAGAACAGGTTACGATTGATAGTATATCTCGACTAATAGATCTCGATGTCTCGTTTATATCGGCGCAATAAAATGTATCCCGTACTACAATCAAAGTAGAGGGAAAGCAACAAAAAAACTAATACGCAATGAGACTTATAATGACCTATAGATATATGAACGGAGGCATATGAACATACAGGTAGGTTCAAAATGAACGACACATAATAAAATAAAGAAAGACGCTGACTTGCGACAAAATAAATGAGTGTCTACGAACACGTAACAATTCCCCTAACACTCTCTATAAAAAAAAAGAAATAAAATTTAGTCTTTTTTAAGATTTTTTACAAATTTTTTAAAATTTAGACGAGGTGCCTTTTTTTATCGAGGGTGAAGTAGGCACAAACGAACAGAGGACCGCAACCAGCTGTGAGGGAGGAATGCCCCGACCGAGACCGAGTCAAGAGTCCACCTCTCCAGACGGAAAATAAGAAAAGCGAAAAGAAGAGTAGAGTGGAGAAAAGCTAAAGTAAGAAAATATAAAGAACGAAAAAGTGAAGTGGGTGAACAAGAGAAGAAAGCTCGGTGAAGGGAATAGAGAGTTGCGGTAATGCCAAAACGGCAAGGCTCTCATGCTCTCGGCTCGTGAGTGGAAGAAGACAGACAGTAAGAGAAAGAAATCCGAAGACGTAACCCACGAAACGGCGACAGCGCAAGCAAACTCTCCACCCAACAAGTACAACCTCCAACACAAAAAGCAAAAGGAATCGGTCCAGTGTTCGGAACAAAAAAGTTAATCAATAAGCAACCACAAAGCTGCCGGACACAGCGAGGCCAGGCAACGACAAGCTTAGGAAGAACCTATATGGCAAAAGCAAATCAAAATCAGGATAAAGTCAACTGCGGGAAGTAAACTATCACGCTTTATTGCTTAGCCTAAACTCAAACAAAATTCAAGACAGGGTATTCTCAAGGGAAGGAAGAGAAAGAAAACGGTAACGGTACGGTAACGAGCAATACCTTATCTCATAGTAAATGTCAAAAGATAAACATTCAAAATAAGCGGCAAAGAAAAAGTCTAATTCGTCCAAAATAAAACTTATACAATAAAAGCCTCAACAATTGGAAACTCCCCAAATGGAAAAGTAACAAACACTCCAAAAGGAAAAAAAGAAAAAACCAAATGTCAGAAGAACTAAAAGAAAGGAAAATCAGGAACGATTCGTCGACGATGTTCATGACGAAAGAACAAGCTAACCAGGATTCATTTTAGTCGCCTCTTACGACATGGCAGATTATACCGGAGTGAGTATTCGTCAGGCCCCCAAACGGGCTGAAACGGTGTTCTTGATGGAATAAACTAACTGATCAAGACTCCTTTTAGCCACCGCTTACGACACCAGCGGAATACACCAGACTCGGTATTCTACAGACCCCCAGACAGGCCGAAACGGTAGGTAAGGAAAACTTAACAACGATAGACAAATGAACCGACAAAAGAAAAGCCAAAACCAAGGTAGTCAGGTCCAAAATCGGGAAGACAATAGTCGTCATCATGAAACACAACCGGGACGTTACTCCACGTCGGGAGGATTAGCCTTTAAATCCTTAATATGCCAGATGGATGTTCGACCGGAATCATCAGTTAGTTGGTAAGTCCAAGGCGAGACGATACGAGTTACAGTAAAAAGGTCCGACAAACTTAGGGGGTAACTTGGCTGCAAATTGCTTAGAAATATCCGATAGTACGTAATTGCGCCTCCAAACTCTCTGATTTAACTGCAGCCGTTCAACTCTCCTGTGCAGGTTGTAATGGTGTGCACTTCAGGTATGGGGTTTCAGAATTCGAGCTTGGACGTCTCGATAGAGCTTGACGAAAGCACGTTTTCTCTGATCGATGATTACCTCGAGTACTCGTTCTTCAGGAGGTACGAAAGTTTCCTCTCTACCGTAGATGGAGATTTCTTTTCCGAATGTAACGAAGTTAGGCGTCATACCAGTAACCTCATGCGTGAATGACCCGACGGCAAAGCCAATTTTAAGTAGGAAATTATTCCAAAGACGATGATTGTCTTTAACATAAGCCGACAGCATGTTTTTGATAACCCGATTGACTCAGTCGGATTGCCTTGGGGATGATAATTCGCGGTAAAGGCCAAATGAATGTGATAAGTTTCAGCAAGATCCTGCATGAGCTTACCACAAAATTGTACTCCATTATCTATGATCAGACACGAAGGAACTCCAAACATTAAAAAGACTTCATTGTCCAAAATCTGCGTGATCACCTTAGCAGTGGCGGTACGTAACGGAAAAACAATACAAATTTGCTGAAGGTATCGCAAACGACCAAGCTATAAGAAAAACCTTTACTAGAACGAGGTAAGGGACCGATAAGATCAGCGCTCGCACTCTGCCAAGGTCTAGTGGCAGTAACCACTTCACTCAAGAGGTGTCCAACAACACGTTGGTACTTGAGCAGGTTTGGTACTGACGCCAACCGCACAATGTCGGACGAAAGCTGTATGGCCGTAGAAACAGGATAGTAGCGCTACTTAATAGGCTTAGTGCCAGGAAGCACTTCTATAGTATAAGACACCAAATGCGTACTAACAAGACTACTATGCTTGTCGGTAATGAATCGAAAAATGCCAACAGTCATTGCGAAGATCAAGGACGATATGAAAAGAAATCCAGAAGTCAACGCCGAGAATTAATTTATGCTGCAAGTCGGGAACTACAAGAAAATCAACGAAACGAGTCTTGCCTTCTAAAGACACAGGCACAGATATGACTCAGATACTAAGCTAGACTAGACTAGCGTTCTAAATGATTACATGTTGTTTGGTTATACATACTTCTATGAAAAAGCCTTTTCAAAGTACGCAGTTACAGAAACTAAACATCGAGCTGGTTTGTACGCAGAAAAGTTATGCGGCTCCAACTGACTTCGGTGACACCGGAAATTGTTCACATTAACTTCGAGTATACATTGGAACATTCTACAAGTATCTTAAATAGTTTAACTTGTCTCATTTTTCGTAGATTTAAAAAATATTTTAAATTAATATTTATATTATTTAAGGCTTACTAAATATATTTTTGTATACGCATCATGTGTAATATAGTTTATAGACAGATAGATCTACACAAAAAAGGCTCCGGAGCTGAAAAAGTTTAGGAACCGCTAGTCTAGAATATAAGCAGAATTTTAATACCAATCTTAACATTTTAAACATAAGAGAATAAGGGTAAAAAGTTAACTTGAGAGAAAATCTAGAAACTAATAAATATAGAAAATTAGGCTCAGTAGCAGAAGATCAATGTAACTTGTAATCCTCCGCTTGCACTCTGTATTGAATATATAATTTAGATATATCTATAATACATATTTGTGAACCAACTGGAACCAAAGTTTAGTGAAACAATTGTAGTATATTAAAAATTATTTGAAACTTTAAAACTAATGTATAGTTTATTTCAAATTATAAGAATATAACTTTGAACGGCTCTAATGCTTTTATTTCACCACCTGCGGCAGTAACTACCTGGCCGCTCAATACGATTATCTTTTACGCAAACAAACTGATGAGGCCCGTAATGACAAAATTTAAGTAAATTGTAATTACGGCAATTTAGTTGAAATAAAATTTAATAATAATATAAGTACCAACAGTTGTTAATTTGATTATATAGTTATTATATACAGGCTGATTCATTTTCGGCCCTCACCATGGGGATCTCTCTTATTATTGGAGATAGAGTATAGGTTTAAATTTGGCCAAGTTGTTAAATTTTGTGTTTATTATAAATCCGTAAAGAAAATAGACCTGTGGCAAATGACCTTCGTTATTTAAAAAAAAACGCGAAAACCCCATTTTCTTCTTTTACCTGTAGCACCGACATTTGGCCATGTAGAGAAAAAATAAAAACACATCCTTGTGGCCATTTCTAAACCTCTATCCAGTGGTGTACTCTAAATTTTTATACGACGTTTCGTTTCTTTCTGGCCATCATCAACTATCTAATTTCTTATAGGCGCCATATTGGATTTAGACATCTTAAGAAAGAGTTTTGTTTCTGATTTCAACCATGTACCACATGCTGACTATAGTTTTTGACATTAGGTTTTATTTGAAAGAATATATAATAAGATTAAATAAGGTAGCCTTTGGAATTTCAATCTGTCAAACATTTAATTTATTGTTCATTAATAATACAAAAATGTCATACACTAACGAAGAGAAACGAGATATGATAAGTATTTTTTATTCTTCGAAACGAAATTCAACAGTAGCGAGTACAAGATAACAAAAACATTAATAAGAATACATAGAAAAGTAAACAATAAGCAATTACAGTAAATGTTCAATTATCTGGCCATCTTCGGTAATGCACAATTGGGCACGCCTTCTGGCATTTTGTGCTGCCCTTTGTATAGTTCTTCTAGGAAATGCATCGAAGGCATTCTGAAGTCTGTCTCGTAATTCTTCAATGTTTTGTGGCGCATCTACTTTATAAATATTATTTTTAACATATCCCCATAAAAAAAAATCTAGCGGACTTAAATCAGGTGATCTCGCAGGCCATTCAACAACTCCCCTATTTCCAATCCAACGGTTTGCAAACTCTTGATTTAAGAAATTTCTAACAACAGCTGCATTGTGTGCTGGTGCGCCATCTTGTTGCCACCATAAATATTGTAATTGATTTAATGGGATATTGTCGTCAAGATAGTCAGATACGTATGTACGTAAAATGTTTAAATATCTTTCTCCATTTAAATGTTCTTCATACATAGCAGGTCCTAAGAGAAGACTTGCCAAAATACCCATCCAAACGTTTATTCCAAAACGATGTTGTGGTCTTCTAGCCCTGTTTTGTCGGGGATTTTGTACTGCCCAATAGTGCTCCGTATTTCTGTTGAACATTCCAGAATTTGTAAATTTTGTTTCATCTGACCAGATGATTTTGCTTAAAAAATTTTCGTCATTTTCTATCCTTCCCATTAACCAATTACAATATTCTAGCCTTCTCAAATTATCTCCAGGCAGTAAAGAGTGACTAACATGGATTCTGTATGGTTTAAACCTACTTTTATGTAAAGTTCTCCAAACTCTGGACTGGCACAAATTTAATTCTGACGCTTCTTCGCGTGTAGAAATTGATGGATTATTATTTATCTATAAAAAAAAAAGATTAACATGAAATTTGAAAACACGCTTTTAATTTACCATTTGTAAAATATCTTGTCCATTTTCATTTAAATTCCTGTTGTCTTGACCATTACGCGGCTTAGTAAACGATCCATTCTCGACCAAATTTCTGTCGAGATCTAGAAAAATGGTACGATGAGGCTGTTGTCGTTCTGGATATAATTGTACCTATCTTGTACTCGCTACTATTGAATTTCGGTTCGAGGAATAAAAAATACTTATCATATCTCGTTTCTCTTCGTTAGTATATGACATTTTTGTATTATTAATGAACAATAAATGAAATGTTTGACAGATTGAAATTCCATGGCTACCTTATTTAAACTTATAATTTATTCTTTCAAATAAAACCTAATGTCAAAAACTTTAGTCAGCATGTGGTACATGGTTGAAATCAGAAAAAAAAACTCTTTCTGAAGATGTCTAAATCCAATATGGCGCCTATAAGAAATTAGATAGTTGATGATGGCTAGAAAGAAACGAAACGTCGTATAAAAATTTAGAGTACACCACTGGATATAGGTTTAGATATGGCCAAAAGGATGTGTTTTTATTTTTTCTCTATAAAGCCAAATGTCGGTGCTACAGGTAAAAGAAGAAAATGGGGTTTTCGCGTTTTTTTTTTTAATAACGAAGGTCATTTGTCACAGGTCTATTTTCTTTACGGATTTATAACAAACACAAAATTTAACAACTTTGCCAAATTTAAACCTATACTCTATCTCCAATAATAAGCTAGATCCCCATGGTGAGGGCCGAAAATGAATCAGTCTGTACAGTTAAATAGTCATTAAATTACAATTTAGATGAAATAAGTGCTTATATTTATTAAACAAAATTTAAGTAAATATAGTTAGGAGAGTTGGTATATATTACATCTAATATTGAGTCTATTTATCATTTATTGTTAATCTTTACTGCTGTATACATATTTGATATTTCTCTCTTTACTTAACGAACATGTGGCGACCTTTTGCTGAAAGTGTTAGTGATTATGATGTGGATAGTGATAATACTGTTGGAGCACGACACAGAAAGCATATATCAGAAGATGCAAAACAGATAATTTTCAATGTCTATCATACCCTGATGGAAGAAAATAACGAACTACAAACCCAGAACATTCAACGAACGTCGCAATTAACCAAGGTGCCTTTTGGAAGAATATATAAAATAATTAAGAATAACGCATGGCCTCGAAAGCAAAGAAGTGACAAAGGAGCACCGAGAAAAATTGAAGAGTATGAAATTGATACTATTAGGCAACAAGTATACTCCTTCTACAGAGGAAATGTTGTATCTACGCTTGACTGCTTACATAAAAGAATCAGTGATGAGCCTATAAATATTCAGTGTTCTAAAGCAACCTTGTGGCGGACGCTAAAGAAAGCTGGTTTTAAGTTTGGCGCTATAGACGAACGTCGCACAATTATGGAAAGCCCGAGGTTACAGAAACTTCGATATGAATACTTGCCGGCAATTAGAAGGTATAGACAGGAAGGACGATTCATACGTTATTTAGACGAGACGTGGTCATGACACAATTTGCAAAGCTTGGGTGGATAGTTCAAGTGTGTGTCAGTTGGACGCGCCGGTTTCGAGAGGGAAGAGAATAATCATTCTTCATGCTGGGTCAGAAAAAGGATGGATCGGACAGCCGCTATTATCTGTGATGGACAACGCTCCGTATCATTCTCGACAGCTAACCAAAGTTCCTACAAAATGTAATAATAAGAAAGATATTAAAACATTTTTAGAAGCAAATGATTTATATTTTGAGGATCATTATACAAAAAAACAATTAATAGAGGTGATGAAGACAAAATAATATTTAAAGGATTATTATGTGGATAACAGAGCCAAAGAAGCAGGACATACAATTTTGCGTTTACCACCATACCATTGCACTTTCAATACCATTGAATTGATATGGGCCCAACTGAAAAATACCATAAGACGAACAAATCAAATACCGAAATTTAGTTAAAGCAGTGTAGCACACATAAAAAATGCTATCGAACATATAACTGATATAAATTGGAAAAATGCTGTTAAACACGCAATAGCAAAAGAGGACGAATATATGCGCATGTACAAAATAGTAGCACCTTTGATTATAAATTTGCAATACGATTCAGTCACAGACACCGATTTGCAAGACGACTCAATCACAGATGACTTATGAAATGCGGTGACACATAAAAATTTTATTGTGTATTACAAATAAATTAGCTTTATATATCTATATGTATCCACTACACATGTTGCCACACGATTTATAATTTCTCTTTGTATATAAATGCAATGTACAAATATTTTTTATTATATACTTGAAATTAACAGCGTTTTATTATTATATTATAGGGCCCTAATTTATACTCAATACGGCCCCTAGATTCATACGTTGCAAATAGGTAAACCGTACCCGTTCAATAAGGAGGCCAGGTATAATAATTATCATCACAGAAGGTGGTGCAATAAAAGCATTAGAGCCATTCAAAGTTATATTCTTATAATTTGAAATAAACTATATATATAAATGAAGATTCAACAGGTATCCTATTCGTCAATCAATAATTCGTATAGTGAAGACAAGTTTAATACTAGATTTTTACTGTACGCTGTTTGAAATTCCCAGCAATATTTGCTTTAATTTTTTTCTTAAATTTCTATATTACTAAAAAGTGTAATTACTCCTTAATATAACCTTGCTATGTAAATAAAACAGTAAATCCATATTCTCAAATGAAATCTATATAATCGTATCTCCTATTAAGACTAACAATAAATTTTCTAATTACGTTTTTATAATTTCCCTTTCTGGGTAAATGGGTCCTAAAATTCAAACCATCCCCTTAAACGATCATTCATCCAGTCAAGCGAGGAAAAAATAGTGGATTCGACTGACTAGAAACCGATAAGACGATAATCTAATGATCCTATTTATGAGAAAACCATTTCCCAATCGAAATCAGTTCATATATTGTCGTCTTCCACTCATTGTCGGGGTAATACATGGCTTCATTCCCCTTACTCTGTCTTCCTGCACACATTAAAGTTCGGGTGAAACGACGATAAGAACAGGAAACAGCTTAATACCAGGAACAAATGTCGAAGGCACTCCCTACATCCGGCTGATCAAAGATAGTGTCTCGCATAGGCGTATGCTCTTGCCAGAGACACATTTGCTGCGAAAAGAAACTCTCCCCACGGTACTATAAAGGGAATGATATCGGTAAATGGCAAATAACGCTCGTTTTGATTAAATAGGGTGAGAATAGAGAAATGTCCTTTTAAAAGAAAATGTCTTCTTGCCGTTGATATAATCTTAATTTGACAGTCAAATCCATGAGTTTAGCTAATTCTAATGAGAAGTTTAACTTCGGAAACAATTGCGACTATATTCTAAACGTTTCAAAAGTATAAAATATCTTTATTTTATTCTTTTCATTAAAATACATACGAGATACCTACAAGCACTGCAATATATTTGATTCTCGACTTCGATATAAAGAACAATATTATAAAATAAAATAAAACAATAACTTTGTTATATATACCACTTTATTCACATATAATCGTAACCGCGGTTTCGACATACAATGTCATTATCAAACTGCAAAAGTTACAGGCCTACATAGAACTTATAAATGACACAAAAATATATGGGGGTGATTTATGATGTTATTTAAAATTACTACTATATACTTAACTATTATATACAACATTGGAAAAGAGGTGTATATATAAGGTCCAACGGTCCAACGAAATCATATCTCTAACGGAGTTAGTCACCAACCAAAGTTACTTTACATTTAACAACAAATTCTACAAACAAACAGAAGGTCTGGCAATGGGCTCACCTCTAAGTCCTCTATCAGCTGAAATTTTCATGAAGCATATTACAGAAAAAATTATTTCATCAAAACTAGGTAAAAAACATATTAAATTTTGGTATCGGTATGTAGACGACATCCTAGCTTGCTTTAAGGGTACTCATAGACAACTACAAACATTTCTGAACTACATAAATTCAATCCATTCTAATATCAATTTTACAGTAGAAATAGAAGAGAATAACAGTATTAACTTCCTGGATTTAAAGTTAAACAAATTAGATCAGAGCTTAAAATTTGATATATATCGTAAACCTACTTTCACTGATTGCATTATTCCCAAAGATTCACTACACCCTAAGACACACAAACATTAATTTTTTAATTCTATGATACATAGAGCATTAAATATTCCTTTGTCTAATGAATCTTTTGTTCGTGAAATCAAGACTATAAAAGAAATAGCGGTAAACAATAGTTATAAAAGTAGCGTAATTGACAGTATACTAAAGAAAAAACAGTTACAAGTGGCCCTTAGTTTAGTATATCCTAAAGATAGTGCTAATTTGAAACAATTTGTCTCGTTAACTTACTTCGATAAAATAAGCGAGAAAATTGGAAATAGAATTTCAAAAAATAATAGTAATGTTAGTATAGCTTACAAACATATGTTAAAACAAGTAATTTCATTTTTAACGCAAAACCTAAAACATATATCAATAATAAATCAGGAGTGTACAAATTATATTGTAACGATTGTAAAAGTGTATATATAGGTCAGACTGGTCGAAGTTTTATTATACGGGAAAAAGAACACAGGAGGTCATATAAACTAAAGAAGACAGGTTCAACATTCGCAAACCATCTTATTACAGAAAGACATACATTTGGTCACCGTAAAATATTGCATTTGGCCGAGAAAGGTCGTAAATGAAATATTTTAGAGGCCCTAGAGATTTTTAAAAGCCGACACGACACCATAGATATCGTTTTAAACGAACAGTTGGACCTTATATATACACCTCTTTTCCAATGTTGTATATAATAGTTAAGTATATAGTAGTAATTTTAAATAACATCATAAACCACCCCCATATATTTTTGTGTCATTTATAAGTTCTATGTAGGCCTGTAACTTTTGCAGTTTAATAATGACATTGTATGTCGAAACCGCGGTCACGATTATATGTGAATAAATTGGTATATATAACAAAGTTATTGTTTTATTTTATTTTATTTTCAAATGAATTACCACAAAGTTACGGCTACCAGTATTAATTTTCTTAAACAATAATATAATTTGTTAAAATAAGGAATGTCACTGAAGTTTTGGGAAAAAAATTTAATACTTTAAGTATAACGTAATTCGTTTAAATTAACAATTTACCAGCATTTAATCTTACATCTAAGTTAAATAGATCTACATCTAAAATAATGACAGATGGTCATAGTCTTAATGGTACGCAGTTTTTATTTAACTTGTCCCATCATGTATTGAGCGATGTTGATATCAATTTCTGTTATCTTTTGATATATTATACACCTTAGTTGTGCTTAATTTTGAGCTTTCCATCCATTACCGTATAGTTTTCTAGTCAAAATTCCCCAAAAATCTTCGATTGGTTGAGCCTGTGGTACATTTGACGGATTATCAGCTTTTAGCACAAAATGTATGTTTTGAGCTTCTAACCATGCTCTAGTCGTTCTTGCATATTGACAACTTGCTTCGTCTAGCCAAAATATTATTTCATCACGTGGATGAGTCGTATAAATTGAAACAATTTCGGTAGACATCTCTCGGTGTAAATGTTGTCATTAACTGATTAACTAGATTAACAAACTAGAATTTTGTCAATTTTTTTTTGCTTTGATTTAACATTACTGAACAATTTTCTAGATTACCGGTATAAAAACCGTGATTGTTTTTCATTTCTGAGTAAGATAATGCATCACTTTATTGTTAGCAAAATCATTTCGGAGTAATCTATGACAACAAATTGGAATTCTTCGTAACTGATCTTCGGTATAACATGGGCATTTTTCTGCAATATCCTTCTTACAGTTACATGAGAAATATTAAATCTTCAATATATTTGATTCTCGACTTCGATATAAAGAACAATAATATAATTTGTTAAAATAAGGAATATCACTGAAGTTTTGAGAAAAAAACTTAATACTTTAAGTATAGCGTAATTCGTTTAAATTAACAATTTACCAGCATTTAATCTTACATCTAAGTTAAATAAATCTATATCTAAAATCTAAAAAATCTTCAATGGTACGCAGTTTTTATCTAACTTGTCCCATCATGTATTGAACGATGTTTATATCAATTTCTCTTATCTTTTGATATATTATACACATTAGTTGTTCTTAATTTTGAGCTTTCTATGCATTATCATATAGTTTTCTAGTCAAAATTTCCCAAAAATCTTCGATTGGTCGAGCCTGTGGTACATTTGACGGATTATCAGCTTTTAGCACAAAATGTATGTTTTGAGCTTCTAACCATGCTCTAGTCGTACTTGCATATTGACAACTTGCTACGTCTAGCCAAAATATTATTTCATCACGTGGATGAGTCGTATAAATGGAAACAATTTCAGTAGACATCTCTCGGTGTAAATGTTGTCATTAACTGATTAACTAGATTAACAAACTAGAATTTTGTCAATTTTTTTTTGCTTTGATTTAACATTACTGAACAATTTTCTAGATTATCTGTATAAAAACCGTGATTGCTTTTCATTTCTGAGTAAGATAATGTATCACTTTATTGTTAGCAAAATCATTTCGGAGTAATCTATGACAACAAATTGGAATTCTTCGTAACTGATCTTCGGTATAACATGGGCATTTTTCTGCAATATCCTTCTTACAGTTACATGAGAAATATTAAATCTTCTGGATAACTTTCAATATGATATTAAAACTCGGTCTTTTGCATTTTCAAAAATACGATTAGCGCGATTTTTGGCCAGCAACTTCGAATGTCCACTTTGTTACACTTCAAAAATGATCCTTATACCGTTTGGGCATTTTTAATAATTTATTTTAATTAATTGCAAATTCTAAGTAATCATAGGCTGTTCAAAATTCAATATTATCGTTTAATATAATTTGTTTACTTTAATTGCTAATTATCGAACATCATAGGCTATTTCAAACTCTAATATCTTCATGTAAGTTTGTATCTTAAAATATTTTGGATATCTCTATAACTATTTTTAATCCGGAGCTTTGAATCTACTTAAGTGCAAGTTTGACATTTTAAAATTTTATGCGAAGTCATGGTTCGTATATTTGAATTTATATTTCAATTATTGTTCCTCTTAGGCAATTTTAGGTAAACAGGACATCGTTAGATTTTTTATTAGATTTTTGTAAACCTATTAGGATGGTTTAATTTATCGAATAACAATTTTTCACTTAATTCTGGTCTTTATATTTTTGGTTTACTTGGAGAGCCATCAAAGTGACTCTTTTAAACTTTTTGTTGTAGGTCGCTGTAACGTTTTGTATAATTTTACTCATTACCAAAACCCTTAATTACTTCGAATTAATTAATTAATTTTTCATGTTGGCTTCCTCAATTGCTATTTAATCATGTCAGGATGTCTGAGTAATTATCAATCTTTTATTTCAATATTACGTATGGAGGTAGTACTTTTTTTTGTTAGTAATGACGTATTCATCTTTCTGCTTAAATTCATGTACAATCATTCTTGACGTTCTCTTCTTAATAATTCCGCTTTGAAGTAAGTCGACGAGTGTTAAAACTAAAAGTGATTTTGAATTGAAACAGTGTTACTGTTCTGCGGTCTGCAGGAATTGACAATTTGACTTTATTTCATATAAATTCACTAGTATAGCGTTATTTAGTGGAGGATACTTTTTTCCCCGGATTTGAAAGTTTTACACCCACGTGTTTGCTTCAGGTGAGTTCTGAGATAAGGGCACGGCTGTAATTATATCACGGCATTGTTCTCCGTTTATTATATTAGTCTGGAATCTTCCACTTATCCTTTTTATTTCTCATTTATTTAGGGCTTCTAGTATCTGATAAGAAAAGCTGCTGTGTTAGTATCTGCTAAGAAAAACTGCCATGTTAGTAATGGCTAATGTTAGTATCTGCTAAGAAAAGCTGCTATGTTAGTATCGACTAATGTGAAATCTACCTAATTAGGTGAGAGATTTATTCATCCGCAGACATCTAATTACCCGGACACAGGAATTCAACGCAATTGGATCTAAGGGTCATCTTTCACGCAAGGTAGTGTGTAGAGAATAACATTTTTGTAACAGAGTCCCCGAAAAACAATATAATAGTGATTTTGGAGAAACGCATGGCGCTCTAAAACATGGTGTGCGACTCACCATTTTATTTTATTTTTTTCCTCTTGCCTCAATATAAAATCACTTTTACACAAACTATAACGCAAAATAAAAGTACCACTGTTTATATTAATGATAGATACAAACTGTTGTAACTTTAGTTAATAAAATTTCACCACGTGCTTAAAATAAAACTGATTTAACTATTCAAAATTATTCACTATCCGGAATGTTTTGCCAGTACTAGCTCTTTCTCGCTTACAATTTTCTCTCTCTAATGTTGAGTCAATTCGTAATACGCATAGGCATCCATATACACTGCTCAACTTTTGAACTGGTACACTTACAAGAACATATATCAATAACAATTTACTACTTTGTCAGCAACACTTTCTTGCTTAATTGATAGTATATTGTTCTGGGAAACACTTTTAAGGCGAAGAATTAAAAGAATAAATCTTGAATAACGAAATTCAAATGTTTTAATAGAAGAATAACAAAATCTTCATTTTAGGAATATTTTGCCATTCTTCCAAAACGGCAGTTCGGAGCTGATGGTGATTGTTTGGATTCACTCCTCGTGATCTTATCAACCTCTTGGTATTACCCCCATACGCTCTCTATGGGATTAAGATCTGGAGAGATCGCTGGCCAATCCATTTGCGTAATATTGTTCTCTTCAAAAAATGCATTGATTTGTCTTTTGCTATGAGGACGCGCTTTATCATCAACAAACACAAAACCATCGCTTATTTCATTAGCAAATGGCAACACTACAGGTCGTAATACCTCATTAAGATACCTGACACTATTCATTGTAGCATTTCCAAGCATAACTAATTCAGTACGATGAGTCGCAGAAATACCTCCCCAAACAGTAATTGAACCACCTCCATAAGCGTGATGGTAAGTCACGTTGTTCTCAATATAGCGTTCTCCTCTGTTTCTCCATACTCTAACTCTTCCATCTGAGCTATGGAGACGCACTCTGGTCTCGTTACTAAATGAGCAATGACCCCAATCTTCAACATTCCAATTTACATGTTAATGTGCCCACTCTGGCCTTCTTCTTTTGTGGGCTCTGATCAACAATGGGCATATTTTAGAAGATTTGGACCTTAAATTTACCCCGTGGAGCCTTCTTCTTACTGTTTGAGTGGATACTTGAGTACCTGTTGCATTCAATAACTGAATTTGGAGTGTTCTTGCAGTAGAAAATCTACTCCTTCGACACTGAATCGTAATTAAACGGTCCTCCCTGTCTGTTGCACTGCGATTTCGCCCTCCGCCGTGTCTATGTTTGACAGATCCAGTATCATTAAAACGCATTCGAACTCTTCTGATCACATTGTGGCTCACATTGAAATGGGCAGCAACAGTTCTTAGCGATACACCAGTCATAAGCATTCCCATAGCTTGGCTCATCTCTTCAATACTTAAACGCCTTAATGGCATCTCTAAAATGCAATCAACCACTCTGCATTAAAACTTATTCGAGAAATTAGCAAAAACTGTCTTAAAACTTGAGAAAAGTATAAGCGCCCGCGAGCTCAGTAATTGCACTTATGACAGATAATTATAACAAACAACAATTGAGTCGCAAATGTCATTCGATAGACATTTGTTTGCATTCCGAAACACAGACCTGATTATATAGGAAGTCGTGCCTAACGCCTACGAAGGCTTATTTATTTTTACTGCATGCTATATAAGTGTACCAGTTCAAAAGTTGAGCAGTGTATACTACATCCATGATATTATGATCATGCACATACTTTTATCTTCTAAATTATATAGGAAGCTACCTAATATCGACTCATGCATCGACTATTAGTCAATTACTGTCCCGACGCTAAATCGGAAGGTAAATCCGGCCCTGATAATTAATATGGACTTACATCGGCGGACTCAGGGAGAGGTTCGGTAAATTGTGTGGTGTTCCCCTTCGTAGATAATGATAATTTGCATGGCAAGGGTGCTGGAGCGTGCAAAGGTAATACGCACCCCTAATTGGGTTATTCAATCGGTAACGGTTGTAGACCAGACTATTTGCACAATCACTGTTACCAACTGTTACGTACTGTACGTGCTTAAAAACGATTATTGTTTTTGAGGACACGAAGTTGGCGCTAAAATTTTGGTTAGAGTGCAATAAAGGTGTTATTGTTATTAAGCTACTGTTTGTTCCACTGTTTTGCTTATCTAAATTAAATTTGCAGCAAATGCGCACAATTAATTTCTTGCAAATAATTAAATTAGTGTGTAATGGGATTATACGGAAAGCAGAAAATAATGTCATTGTTTTTACGTTTGTGTACTTTGTTAGTAAACGGATTTTAATTTGGAGTCGAAAATACATTTTGTACAAGATATTATACATAGTTTACACAAACCACATGAACCTAGAACTTATAAGAGTGGATGTGTAATTACTTATTTACTGTAACCGTTAGCTTTAAAATGTAGAAATGTTTTAATTAATTAAGACATTAATATAAAAGGGAATTAAGGAACGTCGTATAATACGAATACCAGGCATTGAAAATTTCATGTAGGTAGTTGTGCTGAGTGACTATTGATCATGACAAAGTTATCGCTTAGCATCAACATAATAAATTGCTTTTCCAAGACAAAGACAAATTTTTTTCTCATATCTTTGCTCTTTCATTTCATCCATTATTCTTTTTAGGCACACAATAGCAATGTGACAACGTTCAAGCTCTTTCAAACTTAAATAAATAATGCAAGTGACTGTCATTTTGCAAAATGAAATTAGCCTATGGGGATATTTTCTTTTTTTTTTCGTTTTATAGTTTATCGCAAAAGACCATAATAAATTTAGTCCGAGTCTTTATTGAAACGCCATCGTTAATCTTGTATGTATATAGGTGTGCAAAATTTTAGGTTTTTATTATTATTAACTTAATTACCTAAGTCTTAAATTTCAATATTTTCGCTTTCTATAGATATTTATGATCGAATATTGTGTCAGTTTGGACCAGTATTTATTTTTATATTTTTGCACAGAATGCTATAGATATGTAATGGCAGACACTTGAATTTACTACTCCTAAGAAATTTATAGGTCTGAAGCTCGTTTGTTACAAAATTATAAGTGACTTCACTGCTTCAGACAATTCAGTTAAAATGTATAAGGTATTTGACAAAGTTTTACTTCCCAAGTTCTCTAATACAGCACATTAAAAATGGTTTCCAAACGAACAATTCTTGTAGATGATACTGTAGACAATGTTAATAACATATTGCTTCGAAACAAAGTCCATGATTTCACTAAGAATTTCAGGCTTAGCAAAATAATAGGCGCCTCGTAGTTTCTTTGTTGACCCTCAAGGGGAAGGAACTCCTCAAAGTGGTACTGCTTCAAGTAATCATATTATTTAATTTATATACTAATAACTAGAGCTGAGGATGTTTGCGGTATAACCATGGTTATACCGCAAACATCCTCAGCTCTACTAATAACCAGTAAATGGAAACAATTGGAGGCTTCATTTATGGTTTCGATTTGAAAATATATAATAACTTAACAAAAATAGCAAATTATATAAAGAGTTAACTTATAAACGGAAAATGAAGCTTAGTGCTTTCGCTATGATACCGCTATCAATCGCCAAAATGAAGAATTGAAGTCATCATCATCACCAAAAGGAGAAAAGTAAAAACAATGTTTTCAGGTTTCTTGCGAGAATAATGGAATCATTCATCAAGAATTTTGCGATAACTAAACCAGGTTATGTATTTACAAAATACCCATTTCGTCAACACGACCTCGGTGAGTTATGATCTTCACCACATTGTGTTTATCTTGTAACCAGGTCACTAGGCGAAGGGGACACACTCTAATATATAACGAGACACTCAGAGGTCTCGACAGTCAGTCAGAGAGAGAGTCACAGTCAGAGTCGGAGAGTTAGAGTCTCTACAAGACTAGTGCCTCGTAATTATAATGTAGTGTTTGTAATTGCTATCATTGTTATTATCTTTATTAAATTGTATGTTGTTATTTAATTGTTGTGCCGCCTATTATTTATCACACTGGTAAACCTGCGGTATAAATGGAACTGCCTCGGCAACAATGTTACCTCCGGGACCAGGTGACATTACGTGGCGATCCTGCCCACGTCTGATATTACATGGCGATCCTACCTTTGGTTAGATGATCAGATATTACATGGTGATCCTGCCATCCCATCATCTGACATTACAATTGATCCCTGAGAGACAAATCATCACCGGAAATTTTATTTGAATATTGAATTTGAATATTGAAATATTTTCGCTTCATGCACCCTGAGCAGTCAACACTAGGCAGCTGGTGCATGATTCATAACAATAATCCAGTTCATTAGGTTGTAGTTATACAGTAATTTTTGACCTGAATAAGGCCCGTGTCTCCTCAATCGCCCAACCTATTCACCACTTCCGCGACTATTTTCTTCATCCAAAACTCATGTTACCTTTGAAAAGTTTGACTCCTTGACGATGTTGAAGACATTCAACTGTGATATAGACTATTCAGGACATACCACAAGAAAACATGCAGAGGTCGTTCCAATTGCTGCAGAATATGTCACTCGTTGTAACGGTTCAGATGGAACTTAGTTTCATTGAAAATAAATGTCTCATTGAAAATAAATATCTCTTCAAATTACTTTACTTCCATTTTATACTACAAACGCAGTCTAATTATTAATCCGTCAGGCTGTGTATATCAAATGTTCCTTTATAGTTCCTGATAATGATTACATAACAAGCGAATACAAACCGACAGTGTTATACGAGTACACTGATAGTTATAAAAGCCATATACAATTTGAAAAGCATTGGAGTACAGCTTAATATAAAAAATATCATCCGTGACAACTCTAATATGTTCTCGATATGTTTCCTTCAACTAAAACTACAAAACAATTATACAATAAATTATTAAATATACAGGGTGTTCACTGAGGTATCCGACAAACATATACAATGCAGTGGAGTACCGTCATATTGATAAAACTTGCCGACGCTCATGATACATATTTGTCATTTTATAAAATGACTGGAAACATGTTTAGAAAGAAGAGGCGAACATTTCGAGCTGTTATAATATTAGTTTATTAGTTTGTTATCTAATTTTATGATTAAATGCATTACTGAAACAGTTTTCTTCTTTTGTTGAAATCTGAAGAACAAAAAAAAATTAAGCTAAAGTGTATATGAACTTTTTTGTTCACAATCATCTCTAGAACACATTTTGTAAGTTTGTCGGTTACCTCAGGGAACAGCCTGTATAGATTGTTCTAATGTATAGTAATGTTAGGAACTACTACATTAACAGCATAGAAATTAATATCGCATAAATCTGAAATGCTGTTAAAATTTCTCAACATTACCTTAACAGGTGCTCTAAATAAAATATTCGTTTTAAATGTCTTAAAACAAAACATTAACTGGTTGCTTCGGAACATGAAAGTGTATGCCACCCAGTATACCTGAGCAATCAATAATATTTGTTTAAGAAAGTAAAATAAAAATTTTAAACTAGCTCAGCTAGTAATAGCTAGTAGCTTAGCTAGCCACTCTTGGCCGGCCGATGTCGTGAAGATATTTTTCTTATGGGCAACAATGACATATGCGGCGAATCAACCCCAGGGCATTGATACTTCTTCCGTCGTATGTTGATAATCTCCAATGCAAATTTGGAATGCGTCGTGTATCCATATTTACTTATACAAATATGTTATGACATATTTATACATTTGATGTTAGCAAACGTCGATATACGATATTTTACATAATTTGTTTTCCAGTTTATGGAATTCCTTCTTTAAACTTTTGCGAAATTGAATATATATGTTAGCACTAGATATCAAGTCAATTTTTAGTTACCACACAACCTCTTCAAAAAGTTGCTATTAAAAATCGTAATAGTTATTGATCCTTTATCTTGACTTTATACCGGGTGCGGCAATAATGTGCCGGCGGAGCTTAGCATGAAAACTAATAAAGTTGTAGCAATGAAATTTTGCATACACATGTGGTATGCTACAGTGCATTTTCTATCTCTATTTATATATTTACAGGGTGCTCCAAATTTCCGCAACCACTTTCAATTTTTTTTTTAAATAGATTACTATACTTTCTTGTTATCATGATGATAGACACCCAAATTATCATAATGGTATATGACAATGTGCACTTACAACTGTTAGTTTTGGTTTTATTGCAAATTTTGTTAATATCTTGACAGTTGCAGCGTCTAACATTTTAAGTCTTAGCCTGAAAATGGGTGCAGTGCCTCACGTAACTCTTTTGTTACCAATTTGTGGACTAACACGTTATATGTTTTGAGGGTGAACAACATGACAACATATACAGAGTGTCAAATATATCGTCCCAAAGTTATCGAAGTTTAAAAAAATTATAGGTTCAATTTAAAAAAAAAGAGAAAATCTCCTTTTTTTTAAATTGAACTTATAATTTTTTTATTAGTCAGCCAATTCCTTGTAAAATAGCCGTTAAAATGGTATCAATAACATAGTATTTAGTTCTAGTATTTTCGAAGTTATAACCCTTTAATGGAATATACCTATGTTTATAATATTCAATATACGGTGCTGCATCTAATAGTTGGTTGGTTGGCTATGAAATGATATTAAGCAAAAATTGCTGTGTAACCAAACGTCAAATATCTACTTAAAATTTCCGAATAAAGTGTTTTCTGTAGTTCATCCTTGCTGCAATCGCGTTTAATTGTTATCATTCAAGTTCGGCTAGTTAATTATCAATTTTCGTTTGTTGTCAGTTATATCGTTTTGTTGTCATTATTTTTTATTTACATGCAATAATAGTTTATAGTTGTGTTTCCTTATAATGAATTTTTTGAAAAGGAGCTAATATACATGGTATTTGTTATTCGCGCTAGCAATAGAAATCCTCTTTTAGCATCAATATCGTATGCTATGGAGTATCCTCACCGAAGAGCTCCAGATATTAGGACGTTTGAAAATTTGTTGACAATGTTTCTTCGGACGGATTCAGTGAACTACGTCAAACATGAAAGAATTAAGACTATGGTTACAGAAGATAATGAAGTGACAGTCGTCCAGTCCGTTGTGGAAAATCCGCGCGTATCTACAAGGATAATTTCGACTGAACACGGGACAGAAACCACTGCTGTAAGAAGGATTTTAAAAAAACATAAATTTCACCCTTACAAAATTCGAAATCATCAAGGCTTATTACAAACGGATTTTGAAAGGAGACTTGTTTACTGTGAATGGCTACTTTCCCAATTAGGACAAGATCTAACTTTTCTAGATCATATGCTTTTCACAGATGAAGCAACATTTGCTAATTGTGGAATAGCAAACAGAAAAAATTCTCATTATTGTGACACTAGAAACCCTCATTTTGTGCAACCCATTTTATACCAACAAAAATGGAGTGTTAACACCTGGGGAGGCATTATAGGAAACACTATTATCGGTCCATTCTTTTCTAATACTACTTTAAATTGTGAAATCTATACAAATCTCCTACAAAATAATTTACCATTGCTGTTAGAAGGCCTACCAAATAACGTCATAAGGAGATTGTGATACCAACATGATGGTGCACCTGCACATTACGGTGCTGCTGCAAGAGCACATTTAGATAGGGTATTCACCAATAGGTGGATTGGGAGAGGAAGCTTTATAAGCTGGCCACCGCGATCACCAGATCTAACCCCTTGTGATTTCTTTCTGTGGCCTACGAAACACCTCCTACAACGGCAGAGAACATGCGGCAACGAATCAGAAACGCTTTCTTCAATTAAGTGAAAACAACATGGCTCAAAATGTAAGTCTGTCGATGCAGAGGCGATTAAGAGCATGTGTAAAGCAGAATGGACATATATTTAAACACATTTTAAATTAATTTTGTTTTATTATGGAAAAATTACAAAATATAATTCTAAAACTAATAATAAAGAATTAAAAAACAGGTATTTGTAAAAGTTACTTTGTTTGATATTATTTCATGGCCAACCAGCTATTAGATGCACCGCATATTGAATATAATAAACATAAGTATATGTCATTAATGGGTTATAACTAGAGCTGAGGATGTTTGCGGTATAACCATGGTTATATCATGCAACCATAGTAAATTACTGTGATTATATGATATAACCATGGTTATACCGCAAACATCCTCAGCTCTAGTTATAACTTCAAAAATACTAGAAATAAGTACTATGTTATTGATACCATTTTAACAGCAAGTTTACAAGGAATTTGCTGACTGATAAAAAAATTATAGGTTCAATTTAAAAAAAAAAGAGAAAATAGCTTTTAAACTTCGATAACTTTGGCACGACATATTTAACACTCTGTATATGTTGTCACGTTGTTTACCCTCAAAACATATAACGTTGTAGTCCATAAATTGGTAATAAAAGAGTTACGTGAGGCACTGCTCCCATTTTCAGGCTAAGACTTAAAATGTTAGACGCTACAACTGTCAAGATTTTAACAAAATTTGCAATAAAACCAAAACTAACAGTTGTAAGTGCACATTGTCATATATCATTGCAAATATAATTTAGGTGGCTATCATCATAATAACAAGAAAGTATAGCAATCTATATAAAAAGAAAAATTGAAAGTGATTGCGGAAATTTGGAACACCCTGTAAATATATAAATAAGAATAGAAAATGCACTGTAGCATACTACATTTGTACTTTAAATATCATTGTTACAACTTCATTAGTTTTCATGCTAAGCTCCGCCGACGCACTATTGCCGCACCCGGTATAGTCTAGCCTGTTTGTCTTTAAAGTTTTCACAAAAGTACCCGTAAGTGTCTTTTAGAATCTATTCTATAAAGCATGTTCTCTTGATTGTTGACATCATTTGGTATTAATGTTCAATACCGATGCAATTGATATTGTAGTATCGAGGTAATAAATATGATCCATAACCGCTAATTATCACTAGATACCAAATTTTTATATATTATTTTTCCTTTACGTACAATTTTGTTTTGTTCTGTAGATCTAATAACAATAAAAACAAATTTCTTCCAACACATAAGGTTTACAAAAGAAAAATAACGAAATAATAAATATTAATGCCATAACTATGTACTGTAAGTAATATTTCTGCTGCCTTTATCAATAAATTCAAATCTGAAATTAGGTCATATAATTCCATTTCATTTATTAAATATTTTAGTTTTTTCATAATGATTTAAATAATTACAAATCCGTTCATATAATCAAATGAATTTTATTTTCTTGATTTTAAATGAACCCTTTGCAGTTTCACTAAAATAAAGTAAATACCAAAAGAATACCGAAAACGGATATCTTTTGGTTTCGCTACGTGTCGACCGGCATGGTAATTTAATTTGCGCCGGTGATATTAAATTTAGCGCCGCGGGGGCGTCAAAATTAAAGGCGGATCACTCCTCTACCCGCCGCCAAAAAGACCGTCCAATTAAGCATTAATTTGCGAACGGGCCAAAAACACGTTGACATTTTCACCTTTTTAATGTTCCAACATTCAACGTTATTGGACCGTGCTCCCCTATATACAAAACGAACTAATAGCCTTCGTTGTTTCGCAATTGCCGTTGTGTTTTTTTAATGAAATGGAATTAATTCCAAAATTTCATACATAATTTCGCCTTATTATGTTGTATATCATAAGGTATTTCTTATAGAAGACGAAACATAACTAAATATATTCACCGAAGGAAAATATATGGATTTAATATAACAAATTCTATTTTCTAATTTTACTTATATACTGGTGTTTCAAAAAACAATGAAGTAGCATCTTTCGGTATTGAATAGTGAAACGCCCACACCTATCCTCGACGTCATTCCTTTAGCGGGTCATCCATCGAGCAAACGATCATTATAAGGTCTGCTTAGCGATGTCAATTGCAATACCGTTTCGCGAACTATATTGTCGCACTGACGGCACCGAATTGTTCGTTGTCATAAAAATTTATTTCTGAAAATTACGCTAATGTACAAGGTCATCGAAAAGGTGGCCGGAATTTTGACGCGAAATAAAAATCTTAATATAAATGGTGGAATATTTATTTGTACAACTAAAAAGTTTAAATGTGACCTGCAGTGTGGCAGTGGCAGACGTCGAGCGGATAGTCTACCTCCCGCCAGGTGTTCTGAAGTATATCAGGAGTCACAGTTGAAATTGATACGTTGATACTTTCTCTCAGATGCTGCAGGTCACGATTTTTTTCATAATAAACAAGGTTCTTAACGTAGCCCCAAAAGAAAAATCTAATAGCGTCAAATCAGGACTTCTAGGTGGCCACAAAACCGGACCATTCCTCCCAATCCAACGGTCAGGACATCTGTTGTTGAGAGCTTCTTCGACGATTAGGCTGTAGTGATATGGAGCTCCATCCTGCTGGAAAATGACATTAACCCTTAACCACAGACGGGAGTCAGGTTGACTCCGCGAGTGTAAATGACGGCAAATCTTACAGTGCTCTGCTAGCTTTTTTACTCTGCCTCTAACAATAGTCAGTGTACTCTGCAAGTTGGAATAATTAGTATTCACGTTTGTGTAGTGTACGTCAATTTGTTAACAGTTAGACGGTGGTATGAAGAATGTGATGACGACAATTTCAGTGACAGTGACAGTGATACAGAGCCTATAATGAGTGAAAACAATACCGATAGTGAACAAACAGCGCAAGATTCAGAGGAAGAAGAAAGAGACGAAATGGAATACGAGTTACGTTCTAGCGAGGAGGAAATTGTTGATAAAAATGCAAATAGTTATTTTTATGGGAAAAACAAATTCTGCTGGTCAAAGAAACCACTGGTCAGTAATCGTACTAAAACTCCTCGGCACAACATTCAGCTTCCTAGTCTTCAACATCCCTTACGCAATAGCACATCACTTACAGAAAGAGAGGCTTGGGCCACTCTTTTCACAGAGGATATGTTAGAACAAATCGTGAGATGTTCAAATCAAAACTTACAAAAATGAGGCAAAAATACTTAGATCCCACACAATCAGATTTGAGAGATTTAGATAAAATCGAGTTAAACGGTTTTTTAGGTCTGCTTATTTATACGGCCGTGTTTCGATTAAATCACGAGAATATAAGGTCAATCTTCGCTGCCGATGGCACGGGTCGGGAAATTTGCCGATGTGTTATTAATGTCAATCGTTTTGCAATCCTACTTCAGTGTTTGAGGATTGACGATGCCGACACTAGAGAGGAACGAAAAGAGATGACCCAACAGCAGCTATATCAGAAATTTTTGAAAAATTTGTCAGAAACTGTCAGTCTGCCTACACTATTGGATCACTTGCGGGTGTTGATGAGATGCTTATAAGCTTTAGAGGTAGATGCAAGTTCTAAATGTATACCGTGTGTCCCAATTTCGATGCTCACCATTGGTATCTCGGTTATTAGAAGATATAGAACAACGGTTAAATGGGAAATGTTTTGCAGAATTCAATACTCGCGGCAAATCTCATTTCAAATTTGATCTAACTTTTTAAATTTTTAAAATATTTTGAAAAATCAAAAATTTGCCGATTTCGTTATTCCGCAATAACTCGATAACGCTTAGTCTGACCTCTTTTAAAGTTTTACATTGTTCAGACACTTTTTTAAAACAAATTATTTGATACAAACAGAAATCCCCGATTGTCATTTGTTTTTAAGTTATTACCACTATCTTTTGTTTTCCATATGGCGGCCATATTGGATTTTGGGTTTCTTAGGTAGTCCTCAAAATGTGCTTTTCAACGATGTATAACATGCCTGAAAAATTTTTATTTATAAGGAAAATATTAATAAAAACGTAAATTAATCTTTAATATGAAATTAGTAGGCTGAAAAATTAAACACCAATGTCAAATGAAAGTGAAAAGATATTCTAAGTATAGCAAACGCCAATTAAGTTGGCGCGAGGAGGGGTAAGTTCGCGCAGGATTAAAAGTAGTGGGGAGATTTGTAATTGGTTTTACATCAAATGTCAGATAATTCTAACCTCTGAGCGTGTATCACTAGCAAAGACATTATGTTCCGTCAAACGTCAATGACAAATGTATTCTGACAATGAAACAAAACGATAACCTGTCAAAGTACAATTGGTGCTGCAGAGATAAATTAATTAAAACTACTTGTAGTTAGTGATAAGTAATTATTGTCAAGTATTAAGATTTATAAGTATTGATAATGGCACATACATATTGAAACGAAGAAAAAGTTGATATGTTGGAAGTGTATTTCAAAGCAAATAGAAACACTAAAAATGCGTGCACGAGTTATGCAGAGCGTTTTCCAGAAAGACAACAGCCACACAGGACAATTTTTAGAAGACTAGTTAGCAAATTAAAAAACTTTGGAAGCTTCGAACAAAAACGAGCTAACTATGAAGTTAATGATGCTGATACACGTCTAAATAATATTTTGCAGAACGTTAGAAACAATCCCAGCACATCAGTTCGTCGTGTGACACGAGAAACAGGGATTTCAAAATCTACTGTTCACAGAACCTTTACGAAAAACAAGTATGACCCTTACAAACCAACAATTGTACAAGGTTTAAGTGATAATGACAATCTCCGACGATTACAGTTTAGCAGGTGGTACCTTCAAAAATGTGAATATGACGCTAATTTTCCTAGGAAAATACTATGGACAGATGAAACACGATTTACCAATTGTGGAGTGTTCAATAGGAATAACTATCATCATTGGTCTACTGAAAATTCACATTTGGTAAATCGAAGAAGATTTCAAGTTCGATTTGGTTTTAATGTCTGGTGCGGTTTAATTGGTATGACATTTTGTTTACATTTTTTTGGTTTTTTAAACTCTTTTTTTCGTTTTAGATAATCAGTTAATAGGTCCTTTCATCTTTGATTACAATTTAACTGGTAACAGATATTTGGAGCTACTAACAAACGAGATAATGCCTGCTTTGAGGCAAATTATTAATCCCGAGAACATGCAAAACATCTGGTTCCAGCAAGATGGTTGCCCGGCCCATAACACCCGTAACGTTCAACATTTTTTGAGAGAAAACTTTAATGAGAGAGTGATTTCAAATAATGGACCCGTGCAATCGCCTGCGAGATCACCCGACCTTACCCCGCTTGACTTTTATTTATGGGGTACCACTAAAGACGAAGTATTTGATTTTGAACCGCCAGAAACTCGGGAAATTTTAGAACAAAGAGTACTAGATGTGCTACGATCAGTAAACGGAAACACGCTACGTAGAGTTTGTAACTCTACTCGAACAAGGTGTCAAAATTGTGTGGAACAGATTGGTCGTCATATTGAACAATTTCTTTAAGTGAATGTGAACTTTAAGTTCTGTATCTTTACTTTTTATTTCTATAATTTTTTTATCGTTTCGTTTGTTTATAGTATTACTTAGAATATCTTTTCACTTTCATTTGACATTGGTGTTTAATTTTTCAGCCTACTAATTCCATATTAAAGATTAATTTACGTTTTATTAATATTTTCCTTATAAATAAAAATTTTCAGGCATGTTATACATCGCTGAAAAGCACATTTTGAGGACTACCTAACAAACCCAAAATCCAATATGGCCGCCATATGAAAAACAAAAGATAGTGGTAATAACTTAAAAAGAAATGACAATCGGGGGTTTCTGTTTGTATCAAATAATTTGTTTTAAAAATGTGTCTCAACAATGTAAAACTTTAAAAGAGGTCAGACTAAGCGTTATCGAGTTATTGAGGAATAACGAAATCGGCAAATTTTTGATTTTTCAAAATATTTTAAAAATTTAAAAAGTTAGGTCAAATTTGAAATGAGATTTGCCGCGAGTATTGAATTCTGCAAAACATTCCCCATTTAACCGTTGTTCTATATCTTCTAATAACCGAGATACCAATGGTGAGCATCGAAATTGGGACACACGGTATACCCAATAAACCTTAAAAATACGGAATAAAGCTAATGGCACTTACCGATGCAAGAAATAATTACTTTTTAAACGGGTATATATATTCTGAACTTACTGCAAATGAGAATTAATGAATATTAAATCTCATTTTTACATGTAAATGTCGCCTTATGTGATGCGTTGATAGCGCGTCTGTACGTCCCGTTGATTGACGTGGCTTTTCAGCAATTTTTAATTATCCTATTTACCAGGAAGGTCGGAGTCGCGACGGGGTGTGTTCTACATACTGGTACAAACTTAGTTTGTCGTATTGTAGTTATTAACGCATCACATAAGGCGACATTTACATGTAAAAATGAGACTTAATATTCATTAATTCTCATTTGCAGTAAGTTCAGAATGTTAACTATATATACACAAAGTATAGAAGTGAAAAGCGATATCCGTCTTCGAGATACCGTACGTTGATAAGCTCCAATAAGAGCGAAAAGCGTCTGTACGTTCCGTTGATGGACGTGGCTTTCCAGCAATTTTTAATTATCGAGTATATATATAGTGGCAATGATTCGGATGGTCGCAGTCTTCCTGCAGAACTGAGAAAATTAGCTAAACCAACGTAGGCGGTGTTGCGTTTGTCCGCACCTATTCACAATTCCAACAAGAATATAACAGCGGACAACTTTTTCAGATCAAATTGAACTGGTAAATAATTTACGTAAAGTTAAGTTAACATATGTTGGTACAATTTGAAAAAATAAAGCAGAAGTTCCACCAGAGTTCCTACCTTCTCATAAAAGAGAAATTGGTAGTTCACTTTATGGTTTTGCGGAGAACCTCAGCTTGCTATCATACGTTCCTAAAAAATAAAGCAGTCTTATTAGTGTCCTCAATGCATTCTCTTCCGATTCAAGAGTCAGAGAATAACAAACCGGAAATAATTAATTTTTATAATAATTCGGAATTGATACTTTGGATCAAATATGCGCTACTTATTGTACTGGACAAAGAACACAAAGAAATAATTTTTTAAATTAACAAAACTACATTTGTATTAGTTTTATTCCCATTTTGAATTACAGATCTTCATCCTTGATTAAGTAGGAGGTGAATCAATCTAATGAACGATTCAAATTGTTTTCGATAAAATATTATTTCCATTTGCAATAACGGACACAAAAGACAACGTAAAGGCGAGTAGATTAGATTACATGAAAAATCTTGAAATGCACCTTGCTGCTGCAGAATTATAAAGAAGACAAAACTGCTCTCAGCTGCGGCAAAAAGTTAAACTATCGATCAGAAAAATATTGGGCAAGTACAGCGAGCTATCAGAAACTGAAGTTGAAAAATTAGCCGTACGAAAATACTGCACAGTTTGTCCAAAAAAATTAAAACGTAAAATATCGTCATTGTGTAGAAAGTGCAAGCAACCTGTATGCTTACAGTGCTCCTCCACCATTTGTAAAAGATACATTTAAGGAAAGTATTTTGTAAATTGGTTTTTGACTTTTCTTTTTATAAATAGCTTTTAATCAGAATAATTGAAACATACATGAGTAGGTAAACCCCACCAGTTTTGTATAATACAAAGGTAATTTTTAATACTATAAAATATTATTAAAAATATTCTTCACACCAGGTTTTTAATAATATTTTATATTATTAAAAATTACCTTTGTATTAAATAGCTTTTAAATTTGAAATGTTCTGTTTTGGACCATAAAAATATAATATGCTTTGTTCTTAGTTATAACACGTGCAAGGACATCATATATATGTACATAATCTGACTCAACAAGTTAGAGTTTAGATGTCCGGAGTCAGTTTGACTGCTAACTGTGGTTATGTAACAAAAATTCACCTCTGTGGTTAAGGGTTAATGCCCTTTTCCCTTTCAATTTCTTCAACTTGAGAGAACACATACATTTTTAACATGTCCAAATAAATATTGCCTCTAATCGTGTTTTCTACAAACATGAAAGAGCCGATAACACACTCCTGCATAAGTCCACACCACACGTTAAGTTTTGGTGAATCACGGACGTATTAGAAAACTTAATTTTGTTGCTGTCCTCCCATATACGACATTTATGGCGGTTTACACAACCATTAATGTGGAATATTGCCTCATCGCTGAATAAAATGTTCTTAAGATACAAGTTTCTATCGTCGTCAATGTCACGTAGCATCTGCACGGGAAGGTCAATGTGCCTAGGCTTATCTGCTGGTTGGTTTCAGGTTTTAGTTGAATTTTGTAAGCATGTAATTAAGACGCTTATGAAGAGTATTCTGAATAGTTGTTTTAACCATTCCAAGTTCCAAACTAAACTGCACTGGGCAATGGACTTCTTAGGACTTTGGACATATGTCTTACACGTTCAACATCCTATTCCGAGGTGCGTGGCCGTCCTGGAAATTTTTTCATGTCAACACTTCCAGCTTCCTTGAACTGATTAGACCAACGAACAACGGTTTTGTCTGTATGCAGATTTTGTCTATAAGTTCACCGAAAATGACGCGGTACTAACACAACTGATTTGAACTCAGCATAACACAAAACAAACTTCCGACAGTCATGATGGCTGTAAACTTACTACAGCCGCTCTGAAATAGGGGCGCGCCACACGCATACGCCCACTGACTTTAATAATTTAATTTAAGATTTGCTTTGTCTTTTGATGTACAAATAAATATTCTGCCATTTATATTAAGATTTTTATTTTACTTCAAAATCCCGGACACCTTTTCGATGACACTTTTGATGATACAATATACCATCAAAACAGTCACAACAACGTGATCTTTTAGACAATTATACATCATATTTTTATATAGCAAAGATTATATTCTAAATTCAAACTAAAAATGATTACAAAATTGATATCAAGAGAAGATGTAGCTCAGAGGATATCTATAAAACTATGTTGTGTGTACATAGAAAAATAACCCGCTCGATTGTTGGAAGATATCTTAATACAATATAGATAGAGGGAAGGGGAGGGAGAGGAAGAGCACGTCTAATAATATAGGGTGCGGAAGACCTTTAGAAAACGGGAAAATCTGAGAATATCGAAGAATTTGCAAGTTCAGGGTTGATTTTCCATGAAAGTTTGGGTTACTACAAAAGAGACAGGAATAAAGGAAACAATTACCTTTAACTTCCTAATTTCAGATGTAAAAATAAATAATGCCTTAGCACATTGAATTTCCACCATACTCAACTTTTCCTAAAATTTATAGAATTTAAATTGGTGAAGATAATTCAGCGCATTTATTATAATAACAATTATTATTACAATTACACCGCCACTGATTTACGTATCGGCACAGAAATCGTTAATGATGTGTATAACAATACTCTGAATAATAATCAGAAAAAAATAATTTTATTAATACAGCTTCCTATTTGGTACTTATAAGAAACGACACTTATTGTTTAGATTTCGATAAAGATCGAATGTATATTGGTAGTCATATGATAAATAATGGTTTGTCACGAGGGTAAATTTTTTATTATCTACTTAGCCATGAAAAAATGACAACAGCAAGTTGCTGCTGTCAAATTTGGATTTATACTAATCAAGTTTAATTCAAATCCAAAGAGTTTTGCTATTTTTACAAAACTTTTTTAACCAAAAATAAGAGAAATTCAATTAGAACATACAAATGTGATAAAATTCTTGATGAAAGAAAGACATGGACCCAAATATATACTATACAAACACAAGCTTTAAGTTATGGTTGTGCTTATTAATAACAAGCTGTACGTCTAGGCGACATTTATTACTAAAAAGCGTTCTGGTTGACCGGCTGCTGTGTGCTAATAATAATGAATTTATTTTAATTAAATAATTGTGGTGCTGGTAAAGTTTCATCAACGGTCCAGGACGTGTGTGATAATGGTTAAATTAAATAAATATACTACAATTTACTAACTAAATAAAACAGGAGCGTTGTCCTTAAGTTTGTATTTATTATTTACATAAGAAAGAAATTGAAGGTTGGTGTATTTGAAAGTAATAAATAAAAGTAATATGTACACTAGGAGTGGTAAATAGGTAACTAAAAGTTAACATAAAATATACTGAAACGAACGTTAAATTGGGCAGTAACCTAAATGTGAATTAATATAAAATAATCTCTGCATAGAACAATACAGAGTTACCTTTGAGTTGCGAAGATGGTCGGCCACGTGGTGCGTCATATACTACTATATAAGTATGGAAAGCGATGCTTGGCGGAAGGACGAAGAAATCAATTAATTCAATCAACTAAATTAATGTGAATTAGCTTAAAAGGATAATATGTATTGAACAATACAGATTAACTTCTAGTTCCGGAGATGCAGGGGCAGGGGCATAAATATTATTAAAATATCCCTTGTGAAACAAGCTTCCAAATGATATGAAACACAACATATAAAAGAAGATGGACATAATTAAATTAAACAACTTAAGAACTTACTGCAAGTGAGAATTAATGAATATTAAATCTCGTTCTTACATGTAAATGTCGACTTATGTAATGCGTTCATAACTACAATCCGACAAACTAAGTTTGTACCAGTATGCAGAACACACCCTTTCGCGACAACGAACTTCCTGGTAATTAGGTTAATTAAGAATTGCTGAAAAAAACAAGTCAATCAACGGGAAACGTACAGACGCGCGTTTCGTTCTGGTTGGAACTTTTCAATGCACAGCATTCCTCGAAGACGGACATTGCTTTTCATTTCTATACTTTCTGTATATATAGTTAACATTTGGAACTTACTGCAAGTGAGAATTAATGAATATTAAATCTCGTTCTTACATGTAAATGTCGACTTATGAACGCATTACATAAGTCGACATTTACATGTAAGAACGAGATTTAATATTCATTAATTCTCACTTGCAGTAAGTTCCAAATGTTAACTATATATACAGAAAGTATAGAAATGAAAAGCAATGTCCGTCTTCGAGGAATGGCGTGCATTGAAAAGTTCCAACCAGAACGAAACGCGCGTCTGTACGTTTCCCGTTGATTGACTTGTTTTCTTCAGCAATTCTTAAACAACTTAAGTTAACACCGAAGTGTATATAGAATTTCAGGGCCCGTTAAAGGCTTATTGACGGTTCAAAGCAGGTACATCTCGAGTGTCTCCCGGTTAGGGACATAACAAAAGATATGCTATCTCTTTGCAAACGAATATACAGGAAAACGTCCAAGTTAATTTTAATATTATAATATTTTAAAATGTGAGATATTTTCAGAAGAAATATTATTTAAAAATAAATTAAAATATTCTTATATATGCGAAGCGTAACAGTTCATATATACTAACGTATATAAGGAAGATCTTCCGTCATATTTTATAGTAAAATTTAGGTTTATCCACTTTCGATGGGGTAGGAAATCAATTCGAGACGATCCAAGATGCGGAGGGGCCTATCGAAGCAAGAACTAAGGAAAACATCACGAAACATGTCTTAGCAAATGGTAAAAAGATAGTGTCAATTATTGCTGTTGAGGTGGAGATATCAGTAAAAATTTTACATAATGATTTCGGAATGAACAAAGTGTCATTCATGATGGATTCCCAGATTCCTTACTCCCTAGCAAAAATTGTCGCAGCAACAAATTTGTGAGGAAAACTTGAGAGTTTTATCTGACGATAAAAATATTAATTCAGAAATTATAACAGGCGATGAGACGCGAGAGTATTACTAGGACCCACCAACAAAATAGAAAATTTATACACCGGGTCTCCAGGGAATTCTCACCACCAAAAAAAGAAAAGGACGCAAAATTCATCTGGAAAACTGATAGTGATAGTGTTTTCGAATACAGTAGAAATATATAGGAAACAATCCTAAATTAGAAAACTTCCACACAGCAAGAAAGACTCCAAAACTTTTCTTAAAAAATTATGCTGTTTCATACTGTGGCTCTATAGAAATAGAACATCCACTGTGCAGCTCGAACTTAGCATGAGTCATTATTATCTCTTTCAACGTTTTTCTTCACATGATTGCTCAAGGAAGCGGCGAATCAGTAGTTTTTTGGAGTTTTTTTGGATCAGAATTATTTTAATTATCAAGCTGTCACCTATGTATGTGGATTTTTCCTAAGAAAGCTTAATTTACCCGATTGTGAGGTTTGTAAATCTTCTTTATTTTCTGCTAACATAGACCCTCACAATACATTTACAATGTTTAAGAAATTTAGTGAATCAAATAATCTTTATCCCACTCTTAGTTTGGTATTATATGTTAATACAATTTACGATAAAATGGTTGTATCATTAAAATCTTTTGGCATTGTAAATTCTATTCACAAGAAAATGTTGGTAACTTGGCATAATGTTAATAATAATAATAATAATAATAATAATAATAATAATAATAATAATAATAATAATTAACCCGCACAGGGTAGCCTAGAGATAGGTTACTGGGGACTAGCGACCCCACGGGTTCCTGAGCTAACCGTTGGGTTGGGTTAGCAGCTCCAATGAGGTACACTTGCTCCAAACACTGGATGAAAAGGATATTGTGGTGGGTCGGAGGAGCAGGATCCAGGTAGGATTAACCAGCAAAGGCCGAAACAGCAAATTGGAAATGAAACACAAACATGGCATGCTTCAGTAGAAACAAAGAGTGCAGGCGAGGATGTTGTTGAGATACCTTCATCTCAACCCACTTCGTCAACATAACAACTAAAGCGCCGGACCTTATGGGCTGTGAAAATAAACCCCCCTCCCCTACATGGTGGAGGTGTTATTATCTGCTTACTAAGAATGAAGCATGCCATATGGAGGAGAACTGCATAGTTAGGTTACGGCAAAATACCTGGAAATAAGAAATAATAAACAACAATAATAATAATATTATGATAGTTATGCCAGCCATCTTGTTCTCACGAACCGATGGGTCAACACACTGGCAACCAAGGACAAATTGAATGTTCTTGTGAGTGGAATGTCGCGTATTCAAGACGTTCAAGTGATTTGTGATGTCTACAAGAAACGCTAAGTCACACAGCCAATCAGAGTTGTCGAGTTCAGAGACGTCCTTTTTCTTTTCCGCCAGAAATATTTTGATTTCTTCAATCAAGTTAAGAAACCGCTCTAGTAACAACCCACGACTTAGCCACCTTACTTCAGTGTAAAACAGGAGATCACCATATTCACTTTCAATATCCTCGAGAAATTGTGTGAATTGTCGGTGATTGAGAGCTCGTGATTTTATAAAGTTTACAGTAGGTACTACAACTTTCATCACATTTTCAAATCTCAAGAATTTTGAACAGAGGGTCTCTTGATGTATAATGCAATGAAACTGCATTAATTGCTTGGCATCTATGTTTTTAGTTTGTAAATACTCTTTTAACATAGTTATTATCCCAGGCTTATTACCAACCATTGAAGGTGCTCCGTCAGTCGTAATTCCAGATAATTTCGTTAAATCCATTATAGAACATTTTTCCAGAAGAGCTTTGAGCATGTCACTCCCCTTGGTCTGACTTGTCAAAGAACTCATACCAATCAGTTCTTCACTCACTTCAAAATTTTGCATTACACCTCATAAAAATATTAAGAGTTGAGCAGTGGAACTTATATATGTAGATTTGTCGAGTGCTATAGAAAAATACTCAAAACTTTTCGATTTTGTAGCTAATTGCTCTTCTATATTAGCTGCTAATGTTGTAAGTCTTCTTTGAACAGTCATTCGATTTAGTTAAATTTTCTCAAACCTCTTTACATCTTTCGGACATATTTTTTTTTGCGGCGATATCTAAACACTTCTTAACAAACTCACCATCTTTAAAAAGCCGACAAGTTTTCGATATTATTCGAGATATTTCAAAGCTAACTTCAGTAGCTCTTTCAGCATCTTGAATTGGTTTTGTAAACATAGCTTGCTGACCTATTAGTTCCCTTTGTAAAGTGGAAATTTTTTCTTTTTGCGTTCGATTTTCGCCGGTTAATTTGGTAAAAGTATGATGCTGGGTTTCATAATGCCTTTTCACATTATATTCCTTCGGAATAGAAACACTACTCTTGCATATTAAACAGACACTTTTGTTATACGATGAAATCAAAAGTATTTTTCGGTCCAAATATTTTGACTATTAAGATAAAATAAAACAAATTTTATGAATTTCACTTTTTAATTATCACTGTAACGAGTCGTTTCGCACCAACCTGTTTAATATAAAAAATATTTTGTAAATAAGTTAGTTATATGTCTGACGAAGCCCAGGTTGGTGCGAAACGACTCGTTACAGTGATAATTAAAAAGTGAAATTCATAAAATTTGTTTTATTTTATCTTAATAGTTATAATGGAATTTCATCAAGTAAAGGCCGAAACAATCATACAAATATTTTGAAACTGTCAATTTTCATCTTCAACCTTACGACTACGTTTTTACCGGGGCCTGGTTTATCCATATCAAAATTGATATTATATTGTTACGTAGGTAGATGCCAAGTTCTAACGACGAAATATTTATTCTTCACAGATTATAATTCAAACAATATAACGAGTTACCTAACATCCAGAACCTACCACATTGTTCGGGGCTAATACCGACGTGTTTCGCGAATCTTCGAGTAATCTAGTTGGTTCGACAGATTTCTAGTCTCGTAACAATATGCTTGGAATGACGAGGAGCATCCCTGTCCTACGTAGTAAACCTGAACAAGAAAGTAGTAGGCACTTAAAGATACATATCTTACTAACAATTACAAAAGTTAGAATAAAATAAAAAGAAGAAATATTGATTTGAATTTTTAAAATTCGTTGGCGGGCCGCATAAATATCGACAGTGGGCCGCATGTGGATTTAATATTTATTTTTAATTCCTGAACTACAGTTATAGTGTATATTTCTACAAAATATTCACAATAAATATTTTGTTCTCTGTATAACGACATTTCTTTGTGATTTCCGAATTTCCGAATTATATATCCGCAGCTGTATATTTATTTCTAAGAAAATTTACGCGTCTGCTCTATGTAACACTGACTGTAATGTCAATATAAATGGATGGCTTTAAAAAGTGAATATTGTTACACTAGTCACGCTCAACACAAAAATACAAGATGAAATATTATTTTTTCATTATAACCGAGCACTATAGCATTCATAGTCAGAATGATTGACGCCAAATTCTAAAGATAAATGTCTAAAGTATCACTGAAAAATCGCTAAATATCTTTAGAGATCTATTTTACGTCCAATGCCTAAAATTTATGTATGGAATATTAGATCCGCTTTACACATATCGTCCCTTTATACATATATCTTCAAAAATCGTTCTCATCAAATATGAAATAGATATATACGCTACACATAGACAAATAACATATGGCCACAATATCGAAATTGCAACATTTATATGCACGTTTAGCAATGTGCAAACAAACGACTTCCGTCATTTTTCAAAACAACACCATTTGTTCTTTCCCGCTTTTAGTCTTTTCTTCTCTTTCTCCTTTTTTGTTTTTATTTTCGCTCCGGAGGTTAACCTTATACATCTAAAACAGAATCGCATAAACAATCTCGCATTCGGATCACGTCGACTACGGACGTGCCATAAAAATTGTGTTTGCGAATTTATTCCGTTCGATTTTCATGTTTTCCTCTCTGGAATGCCGTTACTAGTAGCGTCGCTTTTGCTGTTCCCAACGTTAGATGCCGTGTGGCGAAAATTCTAGCGTATGTTTTCAGTGCATAAATATGTAATTGAAAATTTTTGAACGTAACGCAAGCACATCCCCTAGAGGGTCACACAGGCGTGTCTAGAAACTAGGAAATATAGATATTTCTTATATGTTAGAGTTATAGAATAAAGTAAGTAAATATTACCCGAGAAAAGTTGGTTGCCTAGACGAGATGAAATCGTCTACACTCCGAGTGAATATTTGATTGAGTTTCGAGAGTAAGTTATTTCTAGCTCTGTTGTTTCACTTTGAAACTTAAAAGTGGATTACATAACTGCAACTGTATGCATGAAATTTACGTAAGTATTTTTACTTCAATGTAGGTAACAATTTCTATAAATTTATTCAGATACAGTTATACAAAACAATTGATGTCGCTTGGCGGCTACTATATTATATAAATAAATTATTCTTCTAAAAGACAAAGCCTAATTACAAGACAATGTATAAAATAAGAGCTTAGTTTCAAAATTATGTATTTTAGATCATCATTAAAGAAATATATCCCCTCCTACTTTCACCGATGGTAAATGAAAAAAAAGGTTAACATATCAAGATAATACAAAGGTATTTTTAATAATATAAAATATTATTAAAAATCTGGTGTGAAGAACACAAATACAGGTTCACTATTAATATTTTTTGTGAACGTGTCCGAAGTTATCCCTCCCCAATGACGTAGATACGTATTTCACCTTTCTACAGGCTCGTCGGTACGCCCCTGCTAGAGAAAGGATATTCCCAGACACTTTCACAGAAAAGAACCACATCGCCCTATCACCGTAATTATCCAGACCGAGCGCAGAAGTAAATTCGGCGCTGTCTGTTGTCAGACAGCCGAAGTACCTCGCATACCGTCCACATAATTAATCTGAAGTAACGACGCCCTTCCAAAGGTGGCACAGCCAATCTCTCTAGAAACTGCATTTTGTTTGTGTCTTCACTCATACTACGGACTAACCGCATGTGTAATGTATCAGAATAATAG
The DNA here is from genome assembly GCA_935421215.2 of Melolontha melolontha. Lineage (NCBI taxonomy): Eukaryota > Metazoa > Arthropoda > Insecta > Coleoptera > Scarabaeidae > Melolontha > Melolontha melolontha. The sequence goes on along the minus strand of OW285243.1, from coordinate 20,756,034 downwards.
AAACATTGAAATTTTTAATAATATTTTATATTATTAAAAATACCTTTGTATTATACAAAACTGGTGGGGTTTACCTACTCATGTATGTTTATTATTCTGATATATCAAGATAACCTATTTCATAACAAGAACAAGTTATAGAGTCTCTACAAAATTCAGAGCTTAAATTTGACCGAAATTTTATTCTAATTTATATCGCCTATCGCCTTGTTTATTCGATTTTATTTTTCTTTGTGACAGGTAATTCCTCTGATGGTACTCCAAGTGCATTCAACTATCAAAACGACTTTATTAAGGTATTTATTGATAAATAATTACCGCCATTCTCCTATATACTAACCAATGTACATTTCATACAAATCGTACAATTGTAAAATTGTTCGATTACGTTCGATACTTATAGTGAAACCTCGTTACAGAAGTATATAGAAGCCATCTTGGAGAAGTGAAACTATCTTACGTTCATACTCATCAGTGTCGAGGATTACGATAGAGCACAATGATTTCAAGCTTTTATGGGCGATAATTACAGATTTGTAGGAATAGGGCTCAATAGGTTTAACATGGGTAAAAACTTTAGAAGCTTCGAAATCAATAAGGTTGGCTATATTGGCGAGAATTCTGACAAGAGCGAACTCTATACTAGTAATTATTTCTTCCGAGTTTAAAAAGGTCGATGACGATATGTGAGATAGGGAAAGGTTTTTGGGAAATTGAGTGTAGAAAATATTATAATTTACGAGGCTGCTTTTGAGTTATAAGTTGTTTGAAGGATTCCATTCAGAAGGAGAAGCAATGGGAAAGCTCCAAATGTAGGTGAAAGAGTATTAGGGAAAAGAAATTGAGGTTACATTGTGGTCAACTTCCTATCCAACCAAATTCCTCAACCTACATTTGGAACTTTTTCATATCTTACCTCCTTTTCTTTGAAATCTTTTCGACCGCATTACCTTTAGCCAAGCGATAACATCAAAACACTTTAACATTGAAAAACACCCGAAAATTTGAATATTTACTAACCTCAATTGACGACGAATATCCATCCTCTACACAATTACTGGCAAACGCTTCTATTTAAACTATATCCTTGACGCTGGAGTGACGCGTAATAAAACTCTGTTCTGAACTAACGAATTTTCAATTTCAGTCCAGTAACAACAAAACCAGTAGCAGCCCTGAAAATACCAATTGTAACAGGAAACAAAACGTCGGCTAAGAAGAAAGTAATGTCCAGGACACGGTTCTAGTCCAAAATCTGGGAAGTAATCATGAACAACGACCGCGAAAGCCCACAAGCCATTTTTAGAATATAGGACGTTTTCATATAGCTTGTTGTAAAGTAGTTTGTGCGCTGGAGTTTGGCACTTATTTTTGAACCACAGGTTGTAAGTCTGTAGGGAGACTTATACAAATAAAACTCACTTTTACTATACAGTGTGTCCTTAAAAAGGATGCGGCAATATTAAAGGGGGTGATTGCCCAGGTCATTTTATACAAAAAGTTCCTATAAACATAGGTCCACATACGCTTCGTTACCGATCTACAGCGTGTTGAATTTTAATTTAAAAAAAACAGTAAAAACTTGATTTTTCCAAAGCGGCTTGAGATATCATAATGAAATTTTAGGCGTGTTAATAGCTGTGGGAGACACATACTTTACAATACAACACGATGTTTCAGTCGTACCTGTGGCGCGCGTATTGGCACGTCACAGGCTATTTTTCAAGAAAAAATAGGACGCCTCTGATTTCTCTAAAAATATAAATATGCTTTTATTTATTGTTCAATTATGAAGAAAAAAGCTCTCTTAACTTTTTATCGTTCAACTTACCGTTTTTTAGTAAAAAAAAACATTTTAGTACATGTCCATTTATTACAGAAAAAAAAATAAAAAAACAAGGTTTTATTCAAGGGCAAAAACAAATATTTTACCAAACCACAGTCCTGTTTTATTCACTGACATATTGAATGACATATTGAATGAGTCTCGTGATTAATAATTTTGTATGTGTCGAATTTGTTGAAGTTCCTTATCATGAATCGCTATACGAATGCCGAGATGACCGACATGCACTACATTTATGGGGGTGCTGATGGCAATGCATTAGAAGCTAGGCGGTTGCATACTGAAAGATTTCCTGGCCGTATTGTTCCTGATAGAAAAACTTTCGAAAGTATTCATCGGCGTCTTTATGAAACAGGCACATTAAGACGAAATGGAGGAGCAGGAAGGCCAAGGACAGCAAGAACTATAGAGCTGGAAGAGGATGTGCTAGACATGATTGAAGAAGATCGAGGTACTTCTACTCGAAAAATTGCTGACGCTTTGGATGTAAGTAATGGGACTATTTGGCACATTCTGAAGGAAAATTTGTTGTATCCATTCCATATAGAACGCGTTCAAGCACTTCTTCCTGCTGATTTTCCTCCTCGCATTGCATTCTGTAAACGGCTTTTGCACAAAATGGTTCAAATCCCTCAACTCCTGTTGTTGATTCTGTTCACCGATGAAGCGAATTTTTCAAGAAATGCTATACGGAATTTCCATAATAACCATGTATGGTGTGACGAAAATCCACATGAAATTGTTGAAGATCGTTTTCAACATCAGTTTTCTTTGAACGTTTGGCTTGGGATTGTGGGTGACTGCATAATTGGAACGGTATTTTTACCAAGGAGAGTTACTGGAGAGGTGTATCGCAACTTTTTGTAAAACACGCTCCCTGGATTGCTGGACGACGTACCATTAGCAATTAGAGATGCAATGTGGTATATGCACGATGGCACACCAGCCCACTTTAGTCAAGTAGCTCGTGATTTCTTAACACAAGCATACGGAAATCGCTGGTTAGGCCGAGGTGGACCTCACTCATGGCCTGCACGATCCCCGGACTTAAATCCCCTGGATTTTTTCATGTGGGGCCATTTGAAGTCCTTGGTGTACTCTACTCCATTGGAAAACGTAGAAGACTTAAGAAACCGAATCACTGCTGGGTGCAACTCAATTAAAACCGATCCTGGTGTTTTTCAGAGAGTTCGCCAGTCAATGAGGAGAAGATTGGATTCTTGCATCCGAGCTAGAGGTGGTCACTTTTTTGTAATTTTTGGTTGATAAAATTGTTGGTTTAGTAAAATATTTGTTTTTGCCCTTGAATAAAACCTTGTTCTTTAATATTTTTTCTGTAATAAATGGACATGCACTAAAATGTTTTTTTTTTAATAAAAAACGGTACGTCGTACGATAAATAGTTAAGAGAGCTTTTTTCTTCATAATTGAACAATAAATAAAAGCATATTTGTATTTTTAGAGAAATCAGAGGCGTCATATTTTTTCTTGAAAAATAGCCTGTGACGTGCCAATACGCACGCCACAGTACGACTGAAACATCGTGTTGTATTGCAAAGTATGTGTATCCCACAGCTATTAACACACCTAAAATTTCATTATGATATATCAAGCCACTTTGGAAAAATCAAGTTTTCACTGTTTTTTAAAATTAAAATTCAACACGCTGTAGATCGATAACGAAGCGTATGCGGACCTATGTTAATAGGAACTTTTTGTATAAAATGACCTGGGCAATCACCCCCTTTAACATTTCCGCATCTTTTTTAAACACACTGTATACAAATTTAATTTGATTATAAAAACTGTGTTGGCGATTGAAACTTGGTTGTTATTTACATTTACATTTATTATACAGTACGTGATGCTTGTTTCAAATGTAACGAAGAACTCATCCTTTTTCCAGTAACTTCCTAACAAGTAAAAATATGTTGACAATAGCTGGTTGGAAAGCCCTAACGGCAAATAAAGAACGGCAAAATTTCTTAGAAATATGGAACAAATATCCTCAAATATTAGAAAGTTTTAATACGTAGAAATTGTGTACACACAAGTAAAATAATATTTTACACTTGTCATAGTTGAATATAGTCAAAATTGATTTGTAATTGGACAATAAAGTGAAATCAAAATTTCTATATACTGGCACTATTTCGACATTTTTTCAATGGTTACGAAAGATACCCGAAGAAATATAACAAACGCTTTTTCCACCTTCTTTAATAAAAAAAAAATAGATAACGAATCGTTTCCAGGTGTATATTTAGTGTGGTATGCAGCCATTAATTGAATTAATTCGCCTTCATATCTTTTCATCTTACTTTCGGTCTACCTGAAACTTGCATTGCCAGGCTAACCAATTCCGACTAATTTTCTTATTACATTGTTTTTCGTTTTCAATTTTTGTAGTGTATGTCAGTCTTTACAGAATCTTAAGAATAGTTGATAAATATATTTAAATGTAATTTATTGCATATATAACTTATTTAAAGACAAAAGAGGAATTAAGAACGATTTCCTACTGTAAGTTAAACTTATATTGCCATACGATACACATATATAAACGGTCTATAAAATCAAAGAAGTTTCTCATTATATTTTTTCCATTAAATACTTCAGCGAACATCTATTTAAATCTTTGGAATTTCTTCACTAAGCCTATATAAATTTAAAAAGGAATAATTAAAGTCAATATCTTCATTTACATTTTCCTATCACTTCTGTTGCCAACAGTTTCGCAATCATGTCTACGATACACCAAGGAATACACTGCATTTCTAAATGTCCTAACGAATAACTTGTTCGCCATTGCAGCAACTGCTAATATTCCGCTTGCACTTGATATACGTTGGTAATTTCCACTTTACCCGGGCAAACTGTAGCTAGAATCTCCGATGATCGCAGCTACACTACACAGTTTCATATTCGCCGTGTCCGAATACCGCTACCAGTTACCGTACTCCTTTTATTGAATTTGAGCTACTGTTGCGCTCTTTCCTTCAACCAAGCGAAATTGGTGTACAGCGCCTCATAAATTCTTTGTTTACAAAATTATCTCCCACCAGCGTAAACTGCACAAGTTAATACGGTTCCATGAGAATACACTGCTTGGGTGGATCCATTGTCGTAAATATACAGAATGGGAAAGCTTCCAGTGGAAGATTTTCTTGCAATTTGGGCATAACGTATAAATGTGATGGTCGTGGATATAGCTTGGACATTTGTCCGTTTAATATACTTTTCATGTAAATTTGTGCAAAATTTTAAGAAACAAAATTAAGGATCGTAAAAAAAAAAATAGATAATCTAATATATACTAATACTAGCTGCACGTAGCCCGACGTTTCTCGGCCACATTCTACAGAAAAATTAAAACTTGCTTTGTGTTAACTGCAATTGACCAATATAAAATTTTATTCTTTAGCTAAACAGCGAGTAAATGATATTTTATTATAATCAAATGTCTGTGTGAAATACCACGCCTAAATAGCTTAATAAATTAACAATAAATGCCCGAATTAAATAAAGTCCAAACAGCGTCAATGTCAAAATTCAAATAAACGAATATAAAACTGACGCGCGCAATCTTTGAAGTAAAACTTCTTCTGACTGGTATGTATGTAGATATATATATATATATATATATACATATATATATATATATATATATATACACATACTTTTTCTTCCCAAATTCGATACCGCCCAGCTTTGGATATACATACATACATATATACCTTAGTATCTTACATCCATACATATTGCAGTGAATTGTGATGTTGATTGTTCATTGAAATTTAGTTCACAATACGCAGTAGCTTGCCCTGCTATACTTAGTTAGATACGCCTTCCTGGAGCTCTTCAACCTTCAGAGTTTACCCTCATGGGTATGTGGAAAAAAAAAATTAAATCAAAAGGTATTAGGAAAACAAACAAAAATTTTTCCCGCAAATTTTTACTCCCAAAAAAAAAAAAAATTTAAACTTTACACAGTATAAAGTTATATTGAAACATCTATCACGTGAGGAAAAACTTTGATACTATATGAAAGTAAAAGCTAAAAAACCTCACCCAAAATGACCGCGAGCAAATTACTAATTAAATATTAAAAAAAGTATCAGATATCATCAATTACATTATCCCAATATCAAACGTCAAATAGAAAACTATCTATTTTCGCACGCAACCAAAATTAATTCATGCGCACAAATAACATGAAGCAAAACAAATTTTCCCACCTACTAATCTTCTAGAACATTTTATTTGAAAAAAAATTACTTCAAAAAAACATCTGATAACTTTTCTTAATATTCCTCAAATTACAATAATATTATAAACTAAAATCTAATGATTTTACTGAGCTCATCAATGTTATAGAATTATTTCTAAATACATAAATATAATATTAACAGAAATATACATACATTAATTAATGTAGCCACTTCACAAAAAATGAGAGATTTTCAGATAGGTCAATTATAATTAAAATTACAAGTATTACAGACTCGTAATAAATCGAGAATTACTTTAAAACACATCAATATCACCATACAAAAACACAAACCGAAATTATTTCAAAACTAACTGAATAAAAGGAAGTCCTATTCAGTAATAAAAACTTCGTCGACCTATCTCTTCAATGACTGGTAAATCTCTAAAAATCTTCTTCCTCTCCTTCCAGCATCACAGCCCTACCTAAAATAAATCAAAAGAGCTACAATATGCAAATACTATAACTTCCAAAGTGTCGGGAACTGCAAACATCCGACCGTCACGAACGATCTACAGTCGTGGACATAAATATACATTAAAATAAAATATACATAAAATATAAAATATCCTCAAATATTTCTCTGGAATAAAATACACATAAATACATAGTCTTTATAGTTTCTTTTAATTTCTTTCTTCGGGGAAAAATCCACTGCAATATGTGCATAAACACACACATACCTACATAATATACCAACTAAGGTAAAGTGTAGGTGTAGGTTTCCGCGGTCGTTCTCTAGCTGTAGATCTTGGTTTCCAGGTTGGAACGGCGTCGAGTTAGGCGTAATTGCCAACGTTTCGTCCACTGTTTCAAGGACATCTTCAGTGCTGTACGTAGATGTTCGTCGTTTCGCAGTAGCTTCAAGAATGCTATGACAGAGACTGGCACAACTTATATAGGGGGGGGCGGGGATGGCCTGCTATTGGCTGGGGACAATGAGCCAATGGCACGCGTCGTATGGGCGTGGTAATTCTTAGTAGAGTTCAGTAGACCTTGCCACGTCGGATGTAACGTATAGCCATCGTCTCTATTGAGATTGCGTGGATGTTTGTAAATTTCAATAGATTCACGGATTTTCCTAGGGAAATAATGCGATTCACGGGACAGAAACTTGACATCTTTGAATAGAATTTGATGACCGGAGTTGAGTTTGTGTTCTGCCAGCGCTGAACCGGCTATATGTAACAGTCTAGTACAACGTTCATGTTCGGACACACGCACACTGACTGGCCGCTTAGTTTCGCCAATGTACACAGGGATCACGAACACGGAATGCGATACACTCCTTGTGTTTGGAGCGGAGATATTTTGTCTTTAACCGAGAGTAAGAGGTCCGAAACTTTAGAATGGGGTCTGAAGACAGTTTTGATTTTATTTCTATGTAGAACCTTTCCTATATGATCGTTGATACCTTGAATATACGGTAAGAAGGCGGTGCTGATGTTCGGATCGGGTTCTCTCCGAGGTTTGGGGTTACGATGTCTAACTGTAATACGGTGTATGTCGTGGGCGTTATAATTATTCTGAAGTAGGGTGTTTGAAACATTCTTAAATTCGGAGGGTAGTGCCTTAGGTTCTGATACAGAAAACGCACGATGTACAAGAGTATTGATGACCGCTTGTTTGTGTGCCGGGGGATAATAGGAAAACCCGTTCAGATATCTGTCCGTATGACCGGGCTGTAGAACGTGTGGCCCAGTTTGCCATTGATATTGCGGGTCACTAAGCCGTCTAAAAACGGGAGACTTCCGTGTGATTCCACCTCCATGGTAAAGCGAATGTCACGGTGCTGGGAGTTTAGAAAAAGTAAGAATTCATCTAAAGACTGCCGCCCATGCGGCCAGATGACGAACCTATCGTCTATATATCTAAACCAACATTTAGGTTTTAAATGAAAGGAGCTTAAGACCTGTTGTTCGAACGCTTCCATAAAAATGTTAGCGATAACCGGGGATAAGGGGGAACCCATAGCGGCTCCCGACACTTGTTCATAGAACTTGTTTCGAAATTGGAAGTACGTGGAAATTAGGCACACATTTACGAGTTCGGATATATCATTCGGTTTGCCGCGGGCGGCTATAATATCGGAGATGATTGACACTGTGTCCGGGATCGGGACCTTCGTGAAAAGAGATTCAACGTCAAATTTAACTAGTAGATCACTAGTCACTTTCGCGAAGTAATGAGGCGCTAGCACGGCGACAGATTTGTTGGGCTGAACGGGATTTGATGTGGTGTGTAATGCGTACGAAGGTAGGTATGACATTGCCGTCACGGCAACGGAGTAAAAATGTTAATGAAGAAATTTGTCTTACCAATCTCTGTCGCAGAGTACCAAAAACTCTGGTCTTCTTCCATATTTCCTCCCCGTAGAGGGTAGATAAATGTAGGTGTAGGTTTCCGCGGTCGTTCTCTTGATGTAGATCTCGGTTTCCGGGTTGGAACCGCGTCGAGTTAGGCGTAATTGCCAACGTTTCGTCCACTGTTTCAAGGGAGATCTTCAGGGCTGTACGTCGTTGTAAATGTTCGTCGTTTCGCAGTAGCTTGAAGAATGCTATGACAGGTACAGTCGCAAGCACGGAAAACAGGACACTTATTTTACTTAAATAATGTCTATCTTTAAAGGACAGTTCTAAAGTTATATGTCTGAGTTTAGGTTATTGCATTCTAATCAAAACTTCCTACATACTTATTATCACTTTACTAAATATTTTATAAAATAGTTAATAACATCACCACAACGGAAATATGTATAATTAAGTACACCAAATTTCATTTTATATTAATATTTTCTTATAGCTCCATTTCCAGCAATAACTAACTCCAATCTATGTGGTAGAGATTCATACAGTCTGTCAATATAATCGCTTGATATTTCTTTCAATGCTGTGTTCCACGATTTCCAATAGTTCGCATTTATTTCGAGATCGAACGGTGCTGCTTTTGAATGTTCTTCCTTAGCAAACCCCATACATTCTCTATAATGTTTAAATCTGGGCTATTACTTGGGTAGTTCAGAGCATGAATGTTATTTTTAGCGAACCAATGAGCACTATACGAGAACTATGCACCGGGCAATTCTTCTGTTGGTATATATAGTTGCCTTCTGAAAATAATTGTGAAACAGAGGGAAGCATAACATCTTGCAGTATATTCATTATTCAGCACTATTAAATCTGTCTTCTACATGCCATAAAATATCAATTCCGCCTTTAGATATCCATCCCAAAATATTAACCGCAAAACATCCACTCTTGTTTTGTTTATTTACGTATTTTTCTTCATATCGAGTATTTATGGGTCTATAAACTCTAATCCTGCCACTGTTAGTATATTGAAATACTTTTTCATCTGTGAAAACAATATTATTCCAAAAATGTTGATCTCTGGCAATAAATTCAAGAGCAAATTCTATGGGTTCTTCTTTACGTCGACCATTTAATAATTTTTTTGGTCAGCCGCTTTGTTACAATTAACGCCGTCTAGCGTGAATCGAACCAGGAAAGTTTGTTACCTCAACTGTTTTAATAGCTGACATAAAAGGATGTTCGATTACTTCGTGAATCAATATCTCATCTTGTTCTACAGAAAATATCCTTTTTGGACCAGTAACCTTTTTTTCTTTCAATTGTACCTTCCCGATTTCATTTTATTACTATTATTGAAACAGTACTTTTACCAATTCTAAACTTCCCAAAGCTTTCACACTGTCCAGATTATTATGCTCCATTTGTATCAATCTTCTCTCCAAAATTCTAGAAATTTGGCGGCCCCTCTGTTCTATTTGAGTTTGCAGGTCTATGAGTCGCTGTTCCAAAGTTTTCACCTGTCCAGATTCTTCGACTCCATTTGCTTTAATGTTTTCTTTAAGTTCCTAGAGTATTTCAGTCTCCTTTGTGCCATTTAAGTTTGCAAATCTATTAGTCGCTGTCACAAAGTTTTCGCACAGTCTAGATTATTCTGCTTTATTTGTTTCAAAGTTTTATCTAAGATTCTAGAAGTTTCTAGGCTCCTTTGTTCCATTTGAGTTTGCGAATCTAGTAGTCGCTGAACCAAAGTTTTCGCACTGTCCAGATTCTTCTGCTGAATTTGTTTGAAGTTAAGAGCGAATCCCCATCAACGTTCCCACTTGGAACTTGGCAGAAATCATTCTCTTCTCCTTCTTTGGTCAACACATCTCCAAGTCGTTGCTGGAGCGTTACTTTCTTACCTGATATATCTTGCCATCTTTCCTCTAGTTTACGTTTCAGGTCAGCTAGTTTTAAATCGGTGAGTTTTACTTAGTACTCATCGCGATATTTAAAAAAAATGTCTTTCTTCACTGTATATTTAAACGAAAGTTCACTTATCTCTAAATTATCCACTTAATCCGCTATTTATTAACCCCACGCCCGACACCACTGTGATAAATCTTCAGTTCGGGTTCGATTAATAAAGCACACGATAATTAAAAATAACTATATTAATAAAATGAAGTAACACTAACAATATATATATATTTATATTTAGGTACATATATATGTCTGCGATTTTTATTTCACGACGATCACGGGTCGAATGAATCATCCTTCGCTTAAGTGCTTATATACTCGTCGTTGTTTCTAAATTATTCCCTGCCTGGAATATCCGGGAAACCCCGTGATATGCATAGCTGGTGACGTCATCACTTAAGTCACTGGCTGACGTAAAATTTTCCAGTTTCGACAATTCTAAAAAACTCCGAAAGATGAAACGATCTCGAGGGAAAACTAGGAAGGCCCGACAAACAAGATTGGGAACTGGCCACTGAGTATATAAGTAGGTTTCAACCATTCAAGTATCTCGGGCTGGATAGAATCTACTCTGCATTACATAGGAGCAAAGTTATTAATGCCATATCTGTATAACATCGTCAAAGCTTATATGGCTTGGTAATACATACTCACGCCATGATAAAAGATCACGATCATTAGCCTGCCCAGTGGGTGGGGCGGCCGATCTAACTCTAAAGTCATACAGACTAATCAGTTTATCGTCATTCTTGTTGAAAACCTTGGAAAGACTGAAAGAGAAATATATAAAGGTGGAATTCCTAACTAAACGATTTCTAAGTAATAAACAATATGCATACCAACCGGGAAGACATACGGACTTGACATTGGATGATTTAAACACGCTACTTTCAACGTCGACTGAGAATAATATAGCAATAGCCAATTTTCTAGATCTATAGAGAACATCTAATAGTGCTACGACAAACTCTTTAACAGAAGCTTGCGAAAGCAAAAAGTAGCACTTATGACAAGAAGGTACGCGACAACGTACCTAGAAAGGAGGATGATAACATCCTCCACAGACGAAGTAACCATCGAGGCTAGATCAGGAGGAGTTGTCCAGAGAAGGGTGTGCTGTCACCTCTCTTGTAGACGATCTTAGTAGATGATCACCTTAAGAGACTATCCAAACTTTCACTGGTTTAAATATGCAGACGATGTAACAATTATCATCGATAAAAGTCAACATAATTTGAAACATACTTGAGTGGGTAAAACCTCACTAAATTTGTATAATACAAAAGTATTTTTAATAATATAAAAAAATATTATTAAAAATGCACTTCTCCAACAGGGGCGTACCGACGAACATGTAGAAATGTGAAATACGTATCTACGTCTTTGGAGAAGATACATTCAAAAATACATAAATGAACTTGTATTGTGTTCTTCACACCCCATTTTTAATAATATTTTTTTATATTATTAAAAATACTTTTGTATCGATAAAAGTGTTGCAGGAATTAGTTCAGAACAAGCGCAAGCTGCCCTAAATATCTTAGACGACTGGTGTAAAAAATAGCGGCTATCAATTTACGCTCAAAAAACTTAAATAATCGCATTCACCGAAAGAGAGCACTCCAAGGCTTAAGGCCACTAGTGCTCAGGAATATAGAAATTCCATTGGTCAAGGAGGCCAAGTATCTGGGGGTACTGTTTTACCAAAGGCTTACGTGGAATTTGCGCATCTTAAAGGCCACAAATAATTATCTTGGGCAGGTGTAGGCGAGAATGTGCGGCAAAAGCTATGGGTAAAACTTCACCAAAGTCCCCATATTGGACACAAAACGAATTAAATATATTCTGAGAAATTAGGTCCTTTTAAAACCCTCCTCACAACGTCGCCGACCCAGTGAAGCTATTTCCAATTCAGTGACTGTTACTATAGACAAATATCTGGTACAACCATAGATTCTCCGATTTCTCGTACCATCACCAACATCTTTATGGAAGTATTCGAACAAAAAATTCTTTGCTTCTAAACCTAAACACCAAAGTGTTGGTTTAGATACGTTGCCACATGGTCGTGATTCCTAAAATAAATTCCTTAAGTTGCTTAATCCCCAACTGGTTTCCGTTGATTTCATTATTGGGTTTGAGTTGAAATGTTCCCTTCCTTTTCTAGAGTCTTAGTGAGTCGTAATTCTAATGGTTCATTAAGACATTCCGTTTATCGCAAATCTACTCATATTAACAGATACCTAAACGACCATTCCCACCGCCTGCACAAAAACGTGGTGTCGGAGACTCCCTATTCCAAGAGTCTTCTCTATACCTGGACCTAATTCCTTCTCCCATGAAATCAACCCTATCAGCAATACCTTAATCAAGAACAACTATCCCAAGCACGATATCGAACTCATCATAAACCAACAACTTAACCTTGGACCGTCCAGATTCATTTCTCAACACACCTCTGCCATTTCTTTTACGTTATATGCAGGGTATTGCCGACCCCATCAGCAAAATCCTTATCAAGCATAACATAAAAATCATCTTTGAATCTTTCAGTACATTATCGGCCCCCTCTTCTGTTCCGATCTCAACCATTTAGAAATCCCTGGTGTTACAGAATTTGATGCTCATGTGGCAGTGAATACATCAGCGAGACAAAGTATTCGACGAGCACTCATATTGCGGAACACGAGCGTTGTACTAGAGCGCTGCGCGCACCCTTGTCTGCACTAGCTGGTGAGAAAGTATGCATCAAATTTAATTTTGATCTGCCCTCTGCTACTCGTCCAGTACATCTTTCGGAAGTCTTAAGTGTCATTCGTAATATATTAGAATATGCGATAGAATAGGGATGCAACATGAGCTTGTTACCGATATAAGTATAGAAGTAGAGACATTTATTCTATCAGAAATAATTAAATATAGATTTGGTTTTCTGCTATTAAAGCAATATGCATAAACACACGAAAAATAAGAATAGTACATATTATAGCAGCGTTGTATGTACCTATAAATAAAATGGAAAATGTACGAAATCAGTGATCGTGTGCACGACAGAGGATTTAAAAAAACAATTACCGTTTTAAGCGGCCTCCAAGGATTGACAAACTGGAGAAACTCGTTTGTATATTTTCAACATCAGGTGCGTTTCTAAGGTTATTTCTGAAAAACATGTCCGCCGTGAGGAAAAAATATGTTTATATTCGGAAAACGAGCGTTCTAGTAATGTTATATTCACATAATCAAAATACTTTTTTAAGCAACTTAACGCATCTGTAGACGTGTCCTCACAAATACGTGTTAAGGTGTCAAAATCTGCATTTCTGTCTAAAACGCTTTCAAATTTAATTAGAACACTTTCACTTTTTGCGTCTTCTACAGTACACAGTTGTGCGTGAACATCTTTAACGATTTGCAGTGATTTCTCTAACGACAGCGACGAATTTTCTAATTTTGTTATTGCTTCTTCTAGTCCCAAGTAATTCTCACGAATACTGTGTAAATCCATTTTAATCTGGGTATCTTGAAAATTTTTCTGGCTTGTATTGATAGCTGCACTTTCTTTCCGATCGAATGATAAAACCACGTCCTTAATTTTTTTAAAATGTTCATGATAGTAAAACCCCGCCCGTAACCATGTACCCCAACGTGTCAGAATCTACTGTGGTGGCTCGGAGTATGGGGACACAATTCGTGAAATTTCCGAATACGTTTTGGAGATTTCAGGAATACTGCCTTTGTACTCGATATTAAAGCATCTACCTCTGGATAACATCTACGAACCTGTTCTGCCACAAGGTGTAGAGCATGGAGTTTACAAGATATATGTAACAAGTTAGGACAATATTTTCTAAGAGACGGACTACAGAACACATGGTTGCGGCACCATCGGTCATAAACATTAATACTTGGTCTTTCGAAAGTTTAAATTTTTCCAAAGTATCTAATAGCACCTCTGAAATTTTTTCGGCATTACATTGTTCTAGTCGTCTGGATGCTAATAAAATTGAAGACGTTGGTTGATGTGGTTCCATATTACGCGCCATCACATTAACTACAGAATGTTTTTTGTTGTCAGTTGATTCGTCCACACATAACCACAGTTTTTTATTTTTCAGTTCGGCTTTGATTTTATTTTCAGCCTGTTTACGCACCGATGGCAAATTCCTTCTTAACGTTGTCGTGCTCGGTAATGTTTTATTCACGTATTTATTCCAAAATGAAATAAATGAATCATTACTTAACAAGGTAAACGGGAGTGTACACACAATCATAGTTACACATAGTTCATGTATAAACCGTTATCGATTAATTTTGTTATTATTGTGCTTCGAACTGCTTACGTGTTCTTTACAATGTGTTTTTGACCAACACATTAGATATGTATTGCACACTAAACATTTAATTTTTGAGCGATCGTATATTAAGTCCGAGAAATCCATAATAAACTTATTCACTTCGTCTGACAACGGTCGTTTTCTCGATTTATGTGTCGACGACATTTCATTACGTATGCTTACACTTACATGCAGTCTAGTCAAGTACCAAACACATACTGAATGCTTTTTATTAGTTCTGATGCAATACAATCATCCCCACATCGGCGCACATGGTGCGCACGGAAATTGGTCTGCTCTAGTTATTACTATTGTTAGAACCGTAAAAGAAATAAAAATTGTACATAGTTTCTAAAGAAAAATTTTAAAAATGAAAATTTGTTGACCAGTATTATCACGGAATGCGTTTTCCAGGAATTGACATCAATCTTATAGTCTGGATCTAACACTCAATGATTATTATTAAAGTTAACAAGCAATTATAAAGACTGAGATTTCCTCCAGAAGATGTACTGGAAACTGCTATTAGTGATTATTTTGAGGAGCTACCAAAGAAAAGATATTGTTACTGCTGAAGCTTTGGGATAGGTATATACATGTCTACATGTATATAAAAAATTTTTCACATCTAATTAGATACATATCTAATTTTTCATATCTAATTATTCAATGAATTCAATGAATTTTAAGTTTCATCAAACTTAATCCTAGAATAAGTTTAACGTTTATTGCGGTCTTCAAATAATAGAACGGAATATCTTAGGAGATAATTCGGTTAATATAATTATAAACTACTTCTGCTGTTCATTATTGTGAATGTTTGATTATCAGCTAATAATCTATTTTCATTTTATTTTCACGTATATTTTCTAATTAATATAATATGTAATTGTTGCTATTATTAAATGAGTTAAAGCATTTCTAGTATGTAAATACTCAAAATACTTTATTATAAAAAATAAAAATCACAACTTTAAAATGAAGAGTAATATCTAAAATTAGTTCATTAAAATGGGCATTATACACAGTCATATGTTATCCCGGTGAAAAAACTTGTTACATATTTATAAATATTTTCCAACAAGGAAAATTTCATTTGAGCGCTACGTCGTTCCATTATAAATAAAAATGTTTCTTCGCGGTTAATGCAGAAAAATTTTACAGGAAGGACCATATTTTCTCGTTTAATGCGGTAACCGAAATAGCGCAACACGCGCGCCAACTAAACGACCACTTAGTGAGATCTCATGTTCCAACAGAGACCCATATATGGCAACGGGAACGGATATTCCGCTGGATAGAAGAAAGGGACGGATGGGGATAATTGGCGTTGAATTTTTAGGTCACGGACATCATCCTGAAATTGCAACCCAGTCGGAAGTCATGACTTATAAATTTAACGACATATAAGGGAAAACAGGTAATACGCACACACAAATTGTTTAGGTAATGCGTGGGGACGCATGACAATAGATTATTTATCTTGAAACGGTCACTGAAATTTAACAATTTAGCCTCAATGTTCTTTTGTAGATATATTTGGCAAGTAATAGATATACAAGTGTCCCGTATCGTTATGTTCAAATTTTAGGAGTGTAAAGTAGACTTCATTTCAAGTAACAAAAACGCAAAACTTGTATATCCATTTTTATTTGATTCAAAGTTACAGATCTATGAATCTGATTGTCAGATCATAAAAAAAAATGTAATCCCAAAGCCAATAAAAACAAAAAAAGTTCAATTAATAATATTTTCGAAATGTCCACCTCCTTGTTGAATGCAGACTTGTGCCCGTAAGCCAACCGAAGAAGTACTTATCCGAATTTCATACTTGTTCTGTAAGATTTGCTCGGCAGACAGGTGAATACGATCCAACAACTCTTCTCTTGTGTTCGAAACTTGCGCGTAGACTAAATTTTTCATGTACCGCCATAAATAAAAGTCAAGGGGATTAAGATCGGGTGATCTGGGTGGCCATGCAACAGGACCACCTCGACCAATCCATCTTGGATAATTGACGTTAACCCAATTTAGGACAGCAATTCAGTAATGTGGTGGTGCCCCATCCAAGTGAAACCACATGTCCCGTCAAACATTCAGTTGGACATCCTCTAAAAGACCTGGCAGTTCGTCAATAAGAAATTGAAAGTAATTGTCCGCATTTAACCTCCCAGGTCATCGATTAGGGCCGCCCCACCATTAGGGCGCCCCACCATTAGGGCCGCCCCACCATCGTCGACTGAGGTAGCCACTAAGAGTGTTCCCTCGGTTGGCGATGAGCAACCCCGTGCAGGGTTTGCTTCGCTGGTCTGCGCCTTGCCTCGTTGGGGCGGGGGTCGGGCCGTCGAAGTACTGCTCGGAAAAGTAAAGAAGTTGCCGGGAAAGGGTTGGCGGCCCTACGCAACGGCTGGTTATCCGATCTCTCTAAATTTACGCGACCGGTCACTAAACACACACACGAGCGCACTAACATACAAAACCATACACTTACGCGGTCACACAAATACAAAATCACACACCCAGAGAGAGACGCAAGCTGCCAGCAGCAACCAACACACAGGTTCATACCCAGAAAGAGACACAAGCTTCTGGCAGCGAACAACACATATTTTCACACCTTGCTATCTATTTTTTGGAATACTAAGGCATGATTTATTATTATTATTGGAATGTATCTTTGAATAATTTAAACCATAGCAACTTAATTATTTGACATTTATATTCTGTCATTTATATTTTGTATTCCCGCCGACTTATTAAGTTTACCTTATATATATATATATATATATATATATATATATATATATATACCGCCTGATTCTGAGCAAACGCAACGGCCTGAATGTATGAATATTTCTCCCGCTCCGAATAAAAATCCCCTGAACGCGTTAAGCCAATCACAAAACAGTCTGTTGCTAAACCCCCTCCACGCGCCAACTTAATTGGCGCTTGCTATATGTATGACATCGATGTTAAGCCAATCACAAAACAGTCTGTTGCTAAACCCCCTCCTCGCGCCAACTTAATTGGCGCTTGCTATATGTATGACATCGATTTTGACGCGCCTACTGCATTCAGGGGAATTGTATTCGAAGCGGGAGAAATATTCTTACATTCGGATCGTTGCGTTTACTCAGAATTAGGCGGTATATAATTTTGTGCATAGACAAGCCTTGCCTAATAATCTCATAGATGCTAAAACATCCTAATCCTTTAATTTCGATGTTTATTTATTACATGTAGATAAAACGAAAATGCGTAAATAAATAAGGAAGAAATCAATAATGTATAAAACTTTTGCAGCGACATATAAAATCACAGAATAATTCATCGCCTGCTCAATAACATTAAGAGCATCAATAATTCACAAATCAATGCTGTCATCTAAATGACTTGAAAACAATATTAAATAACATATTTGTCATTGTTCTGATTTCTAGGTGAAACAAAGTCATAATGCCTCTTTTCAATTATGAAAATAACAGCATTTATTGCATGCTGGATTACTTGCATTTACTTTGGATTGTCACAGCCATGGCTCCTTATTCAAGAAAATACGATCAAATAAGAAAATTGTATATCTACGAGGCCAAACCAATAGGCTTGAAGCAAACATTTATAATTTTAGGTAGGTTATATTATATTATAAATAGTGCATCAACTTTTGAACGCATTAATTCGTTAATTCATAAATATATTTTTATTTCTTTAAGTAAGCAACCAGAATATTAGTTCTTCTTATTTTAGCTGTTAGTATAATTATTGTATACAGGCCAAACCAATAGGCTTGAAGCAAACGTTTATAATTTTAGGTAGGTTATATTATATTATAAATATTGCATCAACTTTTGAACGCGTTAATTCGTTAATCCATAAATATATTTTTATTTCTCTAAGTAAGTATACCAGAATATTAGTTCTTCTTATTTTAGCTGTTAGTATAATTATTGTATACAGCTGCGGACATATAATTAGAACAACAATCTGTAACCAGAAAGAAAAACTGTTTACTAATTTTTTATGGAAGATTTAGAATAATAAATATTGAATTGTTTTGATTGTTTGTGCAAAAGTTGTGAACATTTAGTCTCATCCGTTCTCAAGATAATTTCCGGAAAAGTAACAATAAAACATTTTTAGAACTACACCAGCACTAGATACGTACAGTGTATACTAAAGTAAAATTGAACAGAAATTATTTACTTATACTTAAGACGAATTATAGTGAAAGCACATGATAAATTTCACTGTTTTATTTTATTCTTCTGACAATATTGTTTCGGTAATTTCTACCATTCTCAAAGAAGAATCTTATTGAACTTTTTTGAGAATGGTATAAATTACCGAAAGAATTTTCTCAGAACAATAAAATAAAACAACGAAACTTATAAAGTGTTTTTTTTTATTATAATTCATATTAAGCATATCTAAATACAATGTTTCACCAAGAATTGACTACAACATCCATTAACAAAATAATTTAGTCGTATTTTAGTGTTGTGCAGTTAGTATAACGCATTTCTTTTAAATGTATCATATTTTATACAAAGTGAGGATGTTTAAATGGGAAAATGAGTAATCAAGAATACTCCAACTAGATTTTGCGCCTTTTTAATTATTTTGGAATAACGATAACGTCATTTTTCTAAAGAAAACGCTTCTTCAGCTATTTTTATTTGAATAGTTTCAATACTTAAGAGACTTTCACCTTAATTTTTTCAAATGTAAATGTAGTAGATCGGTGCAGAAATAAGAATTCTCTAAATTTTTAAGAAACTTTTTTGTTCCTCTATACAAGGTGTCCCGTATCGTTATGTTCAAATTTTAGGAGTGTAAAGTAGACTTCATTTCAAGTAACAAAAACTCAAAACTTGTATATCCATTTTTATTTGTTTTAAAGTTACAGATCTATGAATGTGATTGACAGATCATGAAAAAAATGTAATCCCAAAGTCAATAAAAACTGATTTTATTTAAAAAAGTTCAATTAATATTATTTTCGAAATGTTCACCTCCTTGTTGAATGCAGGCTTGTGCCCGTAAGCCAACAGAAGAAGTACTTATCCGAATTTCATACTTGTTCTGTAAGATTTGCTCGGCAGACAGGTGAATACGATCCAACAACTCTTCTCTTGTATTCGAAACTTGCGCGTAGACTAAATTTTTCATGTACCCCTATAAATAAAAGTCAAGGAGATTAAGATCGGGTGATCTGGGTGGCCATGCAACAGGACCACCTCGACCAATCCATCTTGGATAATTGTCGTTAACCCAATTTCGGACAGCAATTCCGAAATGTGGTGGTGCCTCATCCATGTGAAACCACATGCCTCGTCGAACATTCAGTGGGACATTCTCTAAAAGAACTGGCAGTTCGTCAATGAGAAATTGAAGGCAATTGTCCGCATTTAACCTACCAGGAAGATCGACAGGACCAATCAACAAGTCATCGATTAAGGCCGCCCAAACGTTAATAGAAAATTCATGTTGAAATTTAGATGGGCGTGTACCTTTGGGATTTTCTGATGACCACCTGTGCAGGTTTCCCAGATTTGTAACACCACTTTTCGTGAACGTAGATTCATCTGTCTGGAGGACCGTTCTGCAGAAATTAAAATGAACCCTGACTGTCTTAATATCCAGGTAGAATAAACTAGACGAGCATAGTGGTCTGCCTCTAGCAAACCGTGTCCCATGCGATAGTGATATGGATATAAGCCCTCACTTTTTAAAATTCGCCAAACTGTCGTTCGTGACCCTCCTAGTTGTCTAGCGATTCGACGTACACTGAGAGTTGGATCCCTTGTAACAATAGCTACTGCTTCTTTCTCTAAGTCTGCTGGCAAATTTACTCCTTGGCCGAAAAGATAATCACGCAGTCCGCATTCCCGAAATTGTCTGTGGACTTCCAGAAACGTTCTGTAATGAGGAATACGCCTATCGGGAAACTGATGTCGGTATTCAATAACTGCTTGACGTGCACTGCCGTTACAGTAGCCATACACAAAACGCATGTCCGCATACTCTTGAGAAGAAAATCGGTAAGGCATTTTGAATAAAGAAAACGTGTCCACTCACTAATAAGCTGTTGTATGAACTGAAACGTAATGTAATCCTTTATTAAAAAATGCAACATTAACAGTCATCTGAACATTTGCTTATTCTATGATATTCATGGTTTAACACTTACAAAATAAATAAGAACCTTCTTTATCATAAATCAATTTCCAGTACTCTTTTTTGTAGATCTCCAAGAAATTACTGTATGCACTTCGACGACACGTGTTTATTTATTTTAGGATAACGTTTTATTATGCGACGTTAACAATCACAGGCCTGTTATTGAATCGTATAACTTTTTTTAAATAAAATCAGTTTGTATTGACTTTAGGATTACATTTTTTTCATGATCTGACAATCAAATTCATAGATCTGTAACTTTGAAACAAATCAAAATGGATATACAAGTTTTGCGTTTTTGTTACTTGAAATGAAGTCTACTTTACACCCCTAAAATTTTAACATAGCGATTCGGGAAACCTTGTATAATCTCCTCCCAAGTCTATACACTTTATCGAACGATACTGTATTTTTTTAATCCCATCCATGTACTGAGATTTATTCAGATCTTCAAAACAAGCTCTTGTTTCGTCAATATCCATATTCAACATTAATCTCTTTCAGCAATTTTTCTGTAAAAATTACAGAAAAAGTGATCTGCGTTGTCTTGGTGAATTTTTTTTTTAACAAAGGTTGTCCCTTTTTCTTAATTTAAATGATGTAAAAGGATTGCATAATAATGTTGCTATCGTTTTACTCTTCACCACTTTACCTTGTAATGCATCTATGTGACAAATTACATGGCTACGAGTTAAATCGCTTACACTACGACAGTTGAAATTCATTGTGGTCTTTTTGACGTTGAACCCTCAAAATACCTTTTAGCGCAATGAGGAGGCGTCTTTGATAAGTTGAAAAATCTTTAGTATAAAAAAACTAATCAAAGACTCCATGTCCATGATATCAATGGAAAAATATTCCGATTAAATAAAAATTAATCGGCCTTCTTCAGGTAGAAAAAAATATAGTATGGCATACAGAACGATTAACATTTAATCTAAAGTACGCCCGAAAAACCTTAAGTCACAGAGATTTTCCAACAGACTTCGACGAACTGCAAATGGTGAAGAAGAAACACTCCATGCTATTCAGTTATTTCCTAGTACTAACACCAACTGTCACTTCGTTTCGATATTTTCTCGACCAGTGTATGGCGAACATTGCGCGAACAACAAATGTATCCATTTCACGTGACGCCTGTTCAAGATTTGTTACCACAAGATTACAACAAATACAGAAATTTCTCTTAGTATTTAATTACACAATGCGCACGTGATCCTAACTAACTAACCTAATTCCTGAACTGCCTGCTGGTTACCGATGAATCTTGCTTTATAAGAAATGGGATTATTAATTTTCGAAAGATCCATAGTTGGACCGAAGAAAACCCTCATACGACTGTTACTACACATTACCAACATACTTCTTCGTTAAATGTCTGATGTGGTCTTCTGGGCGACAATCTCGACAGCCCCTTTTTTTGCCACCTAGGCTTTCAGGAATATCTTGCTTGCATTTTTTAGAAGATATGTCGCTCGGCAATTTGCATGGCCTTTGGTTTATATATGACGGTGCTCTAGCTTACTAGTTTTATATTGTCGTTAATTATTTGAACACGACATATGGTGCTTTAGGATCTCATATCAGTACTTACAAACACAATGTCAATTTTAACAATGCAAATTTCCTATTCAGCGAAAATGGCTATTACAAAAGAATTATCTTAGAAATTTTAGCTATCAAAAAATCCACGTTTACGAATGCTTACAATGGTCTCATAAAATAAATTAAAATTAAATTAAGTTGACTGTTTTATATTATCTGGCCTGATTTTGTGTTCAATCCCCGTATTCAATTTTATTTTATTTCAAACTGTTCCATACTTAATTATATATTTTTTTGCCACATCTGGTTTTTGTTTCCTTGTCGCTTCACAATCCTTCTTTGGAGGTATGCATTTTCGTTCTTATCTTTTGTAAAATACACTTGACACTTGAACCATTACAATTTAAAATATTGTTCCTTTTAATTCTTTTAACATGCTTCGCACTTTACGCAATAGTTTTGTTTTAGTCAAATGTAAATACAATTCAAATATGATTTAATTGGTATTTTTATTATAAGATCGCTCAAGAATTTGTTATGGCTAATCTGTAATTATTTTATTAGGTCTGATGAAGAAACAAATACAGTTTCGAAACGTTACGTACCAAAAAATCATTTTATATGATACATTGACCGAAATTCTGTTTTTATTAACAGTGAAATTATATACATATTAGAGTTAATTTGTCCAGGAAAAAATTGTACATATATATATACATATATATATATATATATATATATATATATATATATATATATATATATATATATGGTAAACCTAATCAGTAGGCGATTAAAGGTCTGTATATTACTTCAAAATATATGTATTTAAAAAACTCTACATGTTTCGGCTGTATACGCCTTTATCAAGAGAATACAAAATATGAATATTCATATTTTGTATTCTCTTGATAAAGGCGTATACAGCCGAAACATGTAGAGTTTTTTAAATACATATATTTTGAAGTAATATACAGACCTTTAATCGCCTACTGATTAGGTTTACCATATCATACCAAGGTCACGAAGTTATTATATTTATATATATATATATATATATATATATATATATATTAGGCTGGGTCAAAAAAATTTTTTCTTCATTTCTTGATAGGCTCAGTGATAAAAAGGTGCTAAATGGTATAGCTAATCTGCATATAAAATTTTATTGCATTATTTAAAGTTTTACTGCCTCCGGATAGCGATAGAAATTTCAGAAAAAGTAGATTTTTGACATCACTTTAATAATACTTTTTAAGTTACATATCTATACAAGTTTTATGCAAAATAATTCTAAGTATCGGTATATAGAGGTAATCCCGATATAAAACTATACTTTTACAATGTGGATTCACACTGTTAAATTTCCCCAGAACCTTAATATAGAAAGTCCCTAACTCAATTTTTTACAAATCGAGTTTTTTTTTTGGATATTTCGATATATATATATATATATATATATATATATATATATATATAAACCTATATATATATATAAACCTATCCCTCTTCTATTATTACGTATAGAGAACGTTATATCTTGCAATATTTTACTCTCTCTTGCTAAAAAATCTCGGTCTGCTCCCATTTTATGTTCTTCAGTAGTTTAGTTATTTCAATATTCAAAATCATGTAATGTCTATCTCTTCTTGTTTTGCCCATTATCTTCACATTCCATATATTCCTAAAATTGAAATTTCCAATATTTCTCTCATACTATTATTTCTAATCTTATCTATTACTGTTATATTTCAAGCGTTAAATATTTAATTTCTATTGATTGTATTTACTTATGCAATGTACCTACAACCATCTACTAAAATTGCCAAGAATATTGTTTTATAGATCATCATCTTCCTTCTGCTACTTAATGTATTTAAATATAAAGCAGCTTGAATAATAAGCACGAAAGAAATGCTAAACCAGAATGCAACAATCAAAGGAAAGAAACTCTTTTAAAGAATCCTTGGATAAAAAAACAAAACCTAAATATGTAAATTCATTAAATGCTATAAAAAATACACCAAAGTATTTACACAACAGTTTCAAAAAAGGTAGATAAAGAAAATCAACTAACAAACTTTAAACAATTACGATAATGCAATGGCATCCTATTAATTTATAAATAAATTTTGTACACGAACATAAGGAAATATTTGGACTTTTTGACTATATTTTCATTTTTTTTTTCTTATCGTATATTTGAAATCCAAAGCAAACTTGATTTATTTAAATGTCAACACTGCCTGAATTTCGTATTATGCACTATAAAAGGTTTTTCACTATATAGAGTTTCACTATAAACAGTGTTGACTGCATTTCCATATATCCATATACAAAATTTCATTTAGATATCTCGAACCATTCTCGAGATATTTGACTGTTTTCATACATAATAGCGAGCCTGTATAATGCCTACCGTTACTTAGTTAATAACAGCGTACAAACATATAACACTATTGCTATTTTAAAAACACTAAACTCATACGAAATTGCACAAAATTCACACCCTGTAATTCTGGTGAACGTGCTTACAATGAGCACTACTGAATTCTCTAAATAAATACTCACCGAATCAAAATCTGAAGGATAAGGGTAAGAAAGAAAAATTAATGAACAGCGAATTCTGATATTTTGAATTCCTTGACTTCTTTAGTTTCTGTAAGCTTTTTTCCTGTCTTTTCTGCATCATAATAATTTAATATTTATCGTGTATTCATATAATTTTTTTTTTTTAATTTTACAGCTAACATTTCTTTATATATGGTCCCCATAGTGATGATGCTAGAATATGGAGTAGTTATTGTTGGAGAAGGGCCAACATATCAAGATTATGTCTTAACAATTTTCTTTGGATTTTTATTATGTTCATCCCTAGTCGGACTTTTGACCATACAATTTAAACAAAAAGATATCTTCAACTGTTTTGCAGAAATTCACCAAATAGATAAAGTACTAAAAGAATTAGGTATGACAGCAAGTTACGTATTACTAAGAAGAATTAATAAAAGCATATTATTCGCTACATCAGTTTCGTACATTGTATATTTATCGTTGTATTTGCCAGCAAAAGGAACACTTGTAATAGTTGACGCTGCCAATTCATTGTGCTTCGGTCTAACATTGGTGCCAAAAATTACCGCTTGTTACTATATCATTACCTTCATCACTGTTGTTGGCGTTAAATTTGTCAATCTGAATCAAATCTCCTTCGGTCTAACAAAAAATAAAATACCCAACGGAGCAAGTATGGATGAAACTATCAAGAAAATCGGATTTCTACATTTTAAGCTATGCCATGTAGCCAAATTAATCAATCACACATTCGCAAGTCCGTTATTTGCAATAGTCTGGTCTGTTTTTTTGCTTATAAATACCGCAACCATTATGAATATAGCTACTTATAAAGATAAAGGTGTTGCCATGATATTCTGGACAGCATTTGATTCTTCATGCTTGTTTGCAATAATAGTAGCATGTGAACTAACAAAATATCAGGTAAGTTTATATATCTACTATTAATCTCTACAGTTTTCTGGAAACAAATTCTTATTATTCTAAATAAAAGTGAAAATTCCTTACACAAGAGCTATTATACGAGAGCTGTTTTCTTTAATATGAACTTGACTAACTAAAAGTACACTGTGAGTGTTTAAAGTAAACCAGGCCCCTTTGGTACAAGTCTGCCTACAAAGTTTTAAGAACTACTTGTGAGTTTAACATAAGTCAGTTCAAAACAATGCAATAGGAAACTTAAATTTCCTTTGTTTGGGGTACAATAAAACTTAACCATAAGAATGCTTATAAATCAAAAATATGCGTAAGTATTTGCGTAAGATTTGTAGCATTCAAATGATATGGTTCTTCTTATATTACTATAAAAAATGTTTTTTTTAATATACTTAGTGATTTTATTTTTTTCCACTTGAAATTACCAGAGGTGTTTTTCCAAACAAGATATTTAGTTCGTTAATGAAGTTAAGGAGAAAGAAGAACTTAAATCTTTAATAATGAAGAAGTTTCGTGATTTTGGCGAAGATGATCTAGACTAGCGATGCAAATAACGCGGCCCGCGGGCCGCATGCGGCCCACTGTTGATATTTATGCGACCTGCCTACGAATTTTAAAAATTGTTCGAAAAACTACAAAAGTAGGTAAAAAATCCATTCAAATAAATTTTTCTTAACTTTTTATTTTATTCTAACTTTTGTAATTGTTAGTAAGATATGTATCTTTAAGTACCTACTACTTTCTTGTTCAGGTTTACTACGTAGGACAGGTATGCTCCTCGTCGTTCCAAGCATATTGTTACGAGACTAGAAATCTGTCGAACCAACTAGATTACTCGAAGATTCGCGAAACACGTCTGTATTATTTCCGAACAATGTGGTAGGTTCTGGATGTTAGATAACTCGTATAAATACAACGCATCGCCCGCTATCGGGGCAGTTAAGTTTTAACTATGGACAAGCGAAGGTTATATTGTTTGAGTTGTAATCTGTGAAGAATAAATATTTCGTCGTTCGAACTTGGCATCTACCTACGTAACAATATAATACCAATTTTGATGTGGATAAACCAGGCCCCAGTAAAAAACGTAGTCGTAAGGTTGAAGATGAAAATCGACAGTTTCAAGATATTTGGACCGAAAAATACTTTCTTATTTCATCGCATAAGAAAAGTGTCTGTTTAATATGCAAGAGTAGTGTTTCTATTCCGAAGGAATATAATGTGATAAGGCATTATGAAACCCAGCATCATACTTTTACCAAATTAACCGGCGAAAATCGAACTCAAAAAATTTCCGCTTTACAAAGGGAACTAATAGGCCAGCAAGCTATGTTTACAAAACCAATTCAAGATGCTGAAACAGCTACTGAAGTTAGCTTTGAAATATCTCGAATAATAGCGAAAACTTTTCGGCATTTTAAAGATGGTGAGTTTGTTAAGCAATGTTTAGATATCACCACAAAGAAAATGTGTCCGAAAGAGGCAAAGAGGTTTGAGAAAATTCAACTAAATCGGATGACTGTTCAAAGAAAACTTACCACATTAGCAGCTAATATAGAAGAGCAATTAGCTACGAAATCGAAAAGTTTTGAGTATTTTTCTATAGCACTCGACGAATCTACAGATTTAAGTTCCACTGCTCAACCCTTAATATTTTTACGAGGTATAACGCAAAATTTTGAAGTGAGTGAAGAACTGATTTGTATGAGTTCTTTGACATGTCAAACCAAGGGGAGTGACATGCTCAAAGCTCTTCTGGAAAAATGTTCTATAATGGATTTGGATTTAACGAAATTATTTGGAATTACGACTGACGGAGCACCTTCAATGGTTGGAAGTAAATCTGGGATAATAACTATGTTAAAAGAGTATTTACAAACTAAAAACATAGATACCAAGGAATTAATGCAGTTTCATTGCATTATATATCAAGAGGCCCTCTGTTCAAAATTATTGGGATTTGAAAATGTGATTAAAGTTGTAGTACCTACTGTAAACTTTATAAAATTACGAGGTCTTAATCACCGACAATTCACACAATTTCTCGAGGATATTGAAAGCGAATATAGTGATCTCCTGTTTTACACTGAAGTAAGGTGGCTGAGTCGTGGGTTGTCACTAGAGCGGTTTCTTAACTTAATTGAAGAAATCAAAATATTTCTAGCGAAACAGAAAGAGGACGTCTCCGAACTCGACAACCCTGACTGGCTGTGTGGCTTAGCTTTTCTTGTAGACATCACAAATCACTTGAATGTCTTAAATACGCGACTCCAAGGCGAAGATCAATTGATTTCGCAGTTATACTCTCATGTTTTGTGCTTTCAATGCAAATTGAGTCTTTTCAGAACACAAATCAATTCAGACAATTACAGCCATTTTCCGAACTTCAAAAAAATTATGGAGAAATTCGATAAAACTAATGTCAATTTCGCTTATGTTGAAAAAATTGATATTTTAGTACAAGCTTTTCATGATCGTTTTCTAGACTTCAAAAAAGTTAAACTTCTATTAGATATTTTCAGCAATCCTTTCAACATTTCACTCGAAAATGCACCGGAATCAATACAGCTGGAATTGATAGACATGCAAAATGATGATAATTTACGAAACAAGTTTAATGAAGGTAATTTACTCAACTTTTACCGTTGCGTTGACAAAAACCGCTTATAAAGAGTTGCGAATAAATGCATTGAAATGCGCAAGCTTATTTGGATCGACGTATATTTGTGAGCAAACGTTTTCAGTGAAGAAACTTAACAAAACAAAAAATCGAAAACGTTTGGCAAATGAAAATCTGGGAGCAACTTTACGCGTGACGACATGTAATGTGGAGCCAAACATAAACAAAATTGTTAGGTCAATGCAATGTCATGCATCAAAATAATAAAACATGAAATATTACATTGTAATTATTAGATTACATTACGATTACATAATTATAACGAACATTTTTGAATGTTCTTTTATTTTTATCATTTGTAGTAATTCATACTATTTAAAAATAAAAATATTTGTGTTAATAAGTATTCTTTGTAGTGGCCCGTCCTTGGCTTATAATTTTTCCGAGTGGCCCCTGTTCCCTATAAGTCTGTGCATCCCTGATTTAGACCATTCACTACATTTTTTGTGAAATTTAACTGAAACGATCACAGTATTACAAACACTGGCTTTACACGTTTCTGGTTTCGGCTGCCGTGTGCTAATAATAATGAAGTTATTTTATAATAAAATAATTGTGGTGCTGGTGATGTATCATCAAAGGTCCAGGACGTGCGTGATAATGGTTAATTAAATAAATATATTACAACTTACTTACTACTAAATAAAACACAGGAGTGTTGTCCTTAAAATTTGTATTTATATTTACATATGAAAGAAATTTACCTTGGCATATTTAAAAGTAATTGAATAAAAGTAATATATACACGAGGAGCGGTAAATAAGTAATTGAAAATTAACACAAAACATACTGAAACGAACGTTAAATTGAGCACGTAAATTAAATGTTAATTAATTACGATTAATATAAAATAATCTCTGTATCGAACAATACAGAGTTACCTTTGAGTTGCGATTATGGTCGGCCACGTTGTCTGCGAAGATATACTTGGACAAGAATATGTAGAGGGATGTTTGGCCGGAGGAACAAGAAATTAATGTTGAATTAATGTGAATTAGATCAATGAATAATATATACTGGACAATACAGACTACCTTCTATTTGCTGAGATGCAGGTCAATGTGCATCATGGCCGATACTTGAACGGCATGGCGAGCAAAATGTGTCACTTACGAAGATTCTAAAGAGAAGCCCGAGAATTTGTGTCGATGTAACACTGGTATAGAAAAAGCTCTGTTTTATGACCTAAGTCGAAGAGAGGGTCGATATCTTTACTAATAATTAATAATAAGCGCGACCTGAAGAGGTGTTCTATCAATGGCATAAATATTATTGAAATATCCCTTGTGAAATTAGCTTTCTAATGATATGAAACACCATAGGAGATGTCGGTAATTAAATTAAAGCAATTTAAGTTTATCATTGAAATGTATATAGAATTTCCACATTGAATGTTATGGTTGTAAGCAGGTATATTTCGAGGGTCTCCCGGTTAGGGATATAACAAAAGAAATGCTTTCTCTTTGCAAACGAATATGTACAGAAAAATGTCTCAAGTTAAGTTTATTTTAATCTTCGAGATATTTAAAGAAGAAATATAATTTAAAAATAAATTAGAATATACTTATATGCGAAGCGTAACAACAGCAGACTCTAACTTGTTTAATTAAATAGTATTTTCTAGGAAAGTCATGTTATGTCTCTATGCTTTTGTTAACAGACACCATTGCCAAGAGAAAATTTGCATCATATGCAGAAAATCCATGCAGGGCACCCCTAAAAATCAAATGCATGTATTGGTATTATTGCAAATAATTGAAAATAATATGATGGGAAAATTTCCCGTTAATGAAAATGAAAACATATCAAGTCACTAATAAATGTGGTTTTGAGTTTTTATGGTATTACCGAGCACATTATATCTGTGATGATAATACAATTAATGTCGAATGGTATATTTATACCAAAATCAGCCGAGGTAAAAATAATCAATCATACATCAATAGCAACTTGGGTGTAATAGCCCAACTTCAGGAAATGACCTTATGTTACGCACATAGCAAAAACTTACATAATCTTGGTAAACTTCTAACTTAATACCTAATTGAACTATACCACAAAGAAACCAACAAAACATTCTTTAAATCTTTAAATCTTACTTTTGGTTTTCATTTCACAAAAAAATAAAGTAAATGACAAGAATCTTCTCTTCTAAAATATTCTCTTGCCTCGCTTAATATTTCTTCAGAATGCAAAAGTGATAGATTTTCTCTAATCATATTATATAATTTCTGATATTTAGTTGCCAACTGCCACAAGTCAACTCCTATCGTTGTATCATATTGTTTCTAGTGCCGTCACAAGGTACTGCCAAAATTTAATGTAATTTGGAATATGATGATTGACAAGGATAGTCAGGTTCCACCAAGTCAACAGTATATTTTAAAACCACATTATTCGAATTATAATTGGTTATAAATACCACTTTTCAAGTTACTCATATTCTTCTGGGCATAGTCAAATCTTTTGTTAATTTTCTTTTATAAGGAAAGATGCCTTTTGAATTGTGTATTCGACGAACCGATTTTGTACTAATATTTGATTTATTTGTAAGTATAACAGTATTCTGCTGTGATGGTCGATGAATTTTTGGTATTGCTCTCATATCGTTTCCTTTTACTCTTTCTAAAATTATTTTGCCACTTTTTCGCCGTTCTTCAATTACCTTACGTCCATTAATAAAACTGAATATTAGAGCGGACCAATTTCCGTGCGCGTCATATGCGCCGATGTGAGGATGATTGTATTGCATCAGAACTAATAAAAAGCATTCAGTATGTGTTTGGTACTTGCTTAGACCGCATGTAAGTGTAAGCATACGTAATAAAATGTCGTCGACACATAAATCGAGAAAACGACCTTTGTCAGACGAAATGAATAAGTTTATTATGGATTTCCCGGACTTAATATACAATGGCTCAAAAATTAAATGTTTAGTGTGCAATATATATCTAATGTGTTGCTTAAAAACACATTGTAAAGAACACGTAAGCAGTTCGAAGCACAGTAATAACAAAATTAATCGAAAACAGTTTATACATGAACTGTGTGTAACTATGATTGTGTGTACACTGCCGTTTACCTTGTTAAGTAATGATTCATTTATTTCATTTTGGAATAAATACGTGAATAAAACATTACCGAGCACGAAAACCTTACGAAGGAAATTACCATCGGTGCGTAACCGGGTTGAAAATAAAATCAAAGCCGAACTGAAAAATAAAAAACTGTGGTTATGTGTGGACGAAACAACTGACAGCAAAAAACAATCTGTAGTTAATGTGATGGCGCGTAATATGGAACCACATCAACAAACGTCTTAAATTTTATTAGCATCCAGACGACTAGAACAATTTAATGTCGAAAAAATTTCAGAGGTGCTATTAGATACTTTGGAAAAATTAAAACTTTCGAAAGACCAAGTATTAATGTTTATGACCGATGGTGCCGCAACCATGTGTTCTGTAGGCCGGTCTCTTAGAAAATATTGTCCTAACTTGTTACATATTACTTGTAAACTCCATGGTCTACATCTTGTGGCAGAACAGGTGCATAGATGTTATCCAGAGATAGATGCTTTAATATCGAGTACAAAGGCAGTATTCCTGAAATCTCCAAAACGCATTCGGAAATTTCACGAATTGTGTCCCCATACCCCTGAGCCACCACAGCAGATTCTGACACGTTGGGGTACATGGTTACGGGCGGGGTTTTACTAACATGAACATTTTGAAAAAATTAAGGACGTGGTTTTATCATTCGATCCGAAAGAAAGTGCAGCTATCAATACAAGCCAGATTAAAATGGATTTACAAAGTATTCGTGAGAATTACTTGGGACTAAAAGAAGCAATAACAAAATTTGTCGCTGTCGTTAGAGGAATCACTGCAAATCATTAAAGATGTTCACGCACAACTGTATGCTGTAGAAGACGCAAAAAGTGAAAGTGTTCTAATTAAATTTGAAAGTGTTTTAGACACAAATGCAGATTTTGACACCTTAACACGTATTTGTGAGGGCACGTCTTCAGATGCGTTAAGTTGCTTAAAAAAGTATTTTGATTATGCGAATATAACATCACTAGATGAAGAACGCTCGTTTTCCGAATATAAGCATCTTTTTTCCTCACGGCGGACATATTTTTCAGAAATAACCTTAGAAACGCACCTGATGTTGAAAATATACAATCGAGTTTCTAC
Organism: Melolontha melolontha; assembly: GCA_935421215.2. Taxonomy (NCBI): domain Eukaryota; kingdom Metazoa; phylum Arthropoda; class Insecta; order Coleoptera; family Scarabaeidae; genus Melolontha; species Melolontha melolontha. The sequence goes on along the minus strand of OW285243.1, from coordinate 20,723,196 downwards.
AGTTTGTCAATCCTTGGAACACGCTTAAAACGGTAAGTGTTTTTTTAAATCCTCTGTCGTGCACACAATCACTGATTTCATACATTTTCCATTTTATTTCTAGGTACATACAACGCTGCTATAATATGTACTATTCTTATTTATCGTGTGTTTATACATATTACCTTAATAGCAGAAAACCAAATGTATATTTAATTATTTCTGATAGAATTAATGTCTCTACTTCCATACTTATATCTGTAACAAGCTCATGTTGCGTCCCTATTCTATCGCATATTCTAATATATTACGAATTACACTCCCATACCGGCGCTCATGGCGCGCACGGAAATTGGTCTGCTCTACTGATTATATTGCCATATAAAAGACTTAAAATTAAATTTACGAATGCTTCTAAAAACTAATTTTACCCACTATTTTAGTCAAATCGAATTGGTAAAATACTTTGCGGAATCGATACTGTGTGTTTTGATAAAAATTTTACCACAGCAGAGGTGAGATAATTTCCTCTTGACTGTATCGTTTCCATAATCTGTAACAATTATTTACAGCAAATGAATGTTTTATTACAATTATTCCATCAAAAGGTGAATTTTACCGCGGGATATTATATAAATATTGGTTTTTCGTTGGTGTTTGCGGTAAGTAACTCTAATTTAAGACGAACTACTTTATTAATTAGTGGCTTATTTTCAGTTCGTTAATTTTCTTTCAATGACTGTAATATTTTTACAGAATTTTCAATAATTTTGTAAAGAATTGATATTTATTTCGTGTATTTATTGATTTACTGGTAGTGAGGTGCCAAGAGTTCTTGGTTTTTGGTGAACCAAAATATTCGGATCTACACTATATACAGCAAGAAATCAAGTTTCGAATACATTGTAATCATTACGAAAACATAAAAGTATATATCAATAACTATTAAAATAATAATATGAAATATAAAAATGTAAAAAGAATATGTTCTTAGTAATAGAAATAAAAATAATTGTAACATAATTTGCATATTGATAATTTTTATACTATTTTTATTATAGTTATTCTTTATAATATAAGAGCCATATAAATTAAGAACGAAAAAATATTACGTACTTGTCACTGCTTGAATAAAAAGTGTAAGCGCTGGAGTGTCGTACAATCATCTAAGAAAAATTTAATTCTACTTCGAGAAAATAATAAATTTACTGTTTAATTGAGTGATGTGTACATAAACGGCTGGAATAATCTGAAAGTACTGACTTTTATTTGAATTATTTAAGTCCATTAATTATATTAATTAGTATCTAAAGGAAGGAACTGTCGTAACAGCTAATATACGGCAAATTACAGCATTTGAATTTGCGATAAATACCTATTTGTGTGTCAGAATAATTGAAACATACATAAGTAGGTAAACCCCACCAGTTTTTTTTATAATACAAAGGTATTTTTAATAATATAAAATATTATTAAAAATCTGGTGTGAAGAACACCAGAAATACAGAGAAATACAGGTTCACTATTAATATTTTTTGTGAACGTGTCCGAACATATCCCTCCCCAGAGACGCAGATTCGTATTTCGCCTGTATACGCCTATATACTGCTGGAGAAAGGATATCTTCAGACACATTCACAAAAAAGAACCACATCGCCATATCACAGAAATACACATGCGGTTAGTCCGTAGTACGAGTGAAGATACACACAAAATGCAGTTTCTAGAGAGATGGCTGTGCCACCTTTGGAAGGGCGTCGTTGGTTCGCATTGGTTATGTGGACGGGGCAAGGTACTTCGGCTGTCTGACAACAGGCAGCGCTGAATTTAGTTCTGCGCTCGGTCTGGATAATTTCTGTTATATGGCGATGTGGTTCTTTTTTGTGAATGTGTCTGAAGATATCCTTTCTCCAGCAGGGGCGTACCGATGAGACTGTAGAAAGGCGAAATACGTATCTACGTCTCTGGGGAGGGATATGTTCGGACACGTTCACAAAAAATATTAATAGTGAACCTGTATTTGTGTTCTTCGCACCAGATTTTTAATAATATTATATATTATTAAAAATTCCTATTTGTATTATTCTTCCCCTCATAAGAGAACAATAACTTTGTAGGCTGCTGAGTTAACTTTGTCGGCCACCAGGATTTTCCATTAATAAGCTTTAATTTGTACTTATAGGGTATAAAAAAAATTATCTGATTTTATTAATCACATCAAGTTCCATACATATATAGTTTTTACTTCTTTGTTTGTAGATGGGTGTGTATGTGTCCCAACTAGAGAATACAATCCCGGGATCCCGATTCCCGGGATCTCGGGATCCCGGCCGGGTTTTCATCCCGAAAATCCCGGGACTGTACTGGCTAATCTTGAGACTTTCGGGATTGCCAGTTTGCATTCCGTAATCTGTTGCGCCTTGATAATGACCATACCTATATTATATTAAGGGCACTTATTACAAAAAGACAAAAAATCAACCTTAGGTACGCCGTACGATAAAAGAACTACACAGGTACAGCCCAAATAATATGTAACTTAGAAGGAACTTAATTCATAATTCAATACAATACTGTTCCCAAACGGGCCAACAGGGGAATCACCCGATCACCTCATATGATATATCATAATATTGTTGCGAGGGATTCCCCGTCGGGGATTTCCTGTATGAAAGTATAAATACCTTATTAGAATTTACTTTTTTCATTTATTATTCGACCAGCGACAAGGTTATGCAGGTTGCGTCATTTAAATTTAAAAGTCAATTATCTGAAAAAGTTATTTTAAATGGCGGGAGACTTTGTTCAACATAAAAAACAGTGAAACGTCGTCAACGTGGAGTTATTTTTTAGTTGCGAAAGACGGGAATAGTGCTAAATGTAAACGATGCCCTGTCATTTTCAAGACTTTGGGTGGATCGACTAAGGGATTACATACACATTTATCATCAAAACATAACATTTAGATTTTAGCTGACGTTAATCGTTTAGCAACTTCAACAAGTCAAGATTCTGAAAATCTGAACACAGCACCGCCGCCATCTAAACGAAAGTTAGGAGATTATTTTACTAAAAGTACCGACGATAGCCTGGATGATGTTTTGCAAAGAATGATTGCATTAGATGAATTTCCATTCAGTGTATTCATAACTTCAGACGATTTGAGAAAATTTCTATTAGCGAAATACACGGATTTACCAAAATTAGCTGTCACAATTCGAAAGCGTATCATGAATTACAGTGAAAAGATCAGAAAGCAAGTAACTGCAGAAAACATTTGAAAAGTGCAGGTGAAAGATTCAGTCGACGAGTGAACATCAACGTCAAATAAACGATACATGGCTGTCAACGTTCATTCTTATAAAAAAAAATGGGGCTTAGAACTCGTTCCTATTCATGGAGGTAATTAATAAATTTGGTAATGTTATTCTGAAGCAAACTGTACAAACGAAAATATTTTTGGACTATGCTCCTTTAAGAATTACACAACATTTGCTTAAATAGTATATTAAAAAACAAGTTTCATAAGGCACCATTTTGTCGCACGAGATCAGTTTAGAAAACGAGCGATCTTTCTAAAGAGCGAGTTCGGCAAAATGCCTTATGAAACGAGTTTTTTTATACTATTTTTTCTATTTTTTTAAATTTTTTACATTAATACATTGGAATTATTTAATTTCAAAGTTCAGAGTTTTATTTTTATATAAAGTTGGTCACATTGATACTTGACATTTTCAAATTTAAATCTTGCTATCCACGAAGTATATTATATTACATATTATTTATTAATTTTCGTTTACATTACTTGATATTTTATTTAAAAATATAAACATGAGTGACATAGAAACTAATATATCTTATTGTCAATTGTATACAACATACGTTGTTTGTGCGGAGTACGTACATATATCATATCTGTCAAATGTAGTTAAATCCTTAAAATCAAATGATGGCAATGATATTTATTTCTGTGTTCGAACAATGCCAACATTGGAAAATGAACAAAACCGTATCGAAGTGAAGCTCATTTCGATACTGTTTTGGCTGTCATAATGATCATTTCGTACGAAAAATAGGAAAAAGTTGTTTTGTACTGTCAAACGGTATGAAGGTGGACCGACACCGCACTATTGGGATATATATATATATATATATATATATATATATATATATATATATAATATTTTCGTGATCTTGGTATGATATGGTAAACTCAATCAGTCGGCGATTAAAGGTCTGGTTTATTACTTCAAAGTATATATATTTAAAATAACCCTATATGTTTCGGCAATGATGCCTTTATCAAGGATACAAAAAATATAAATTTATATTTTTTGTATCCTTGATAAAGACATCATTGCCGAAACGTGTAGGGTTATTTTAAATATATATACTTTGAAGTAATAAACCAGACCTTTAATCGCCGACTGATTGAGTTTACCATATATATATATAGACCAGGAGTCTTTGCCGTTAGAACATGTATGGAAGGATAATTGTTTTTTGGGAAATCCAGCAAAATTAAACTCTATTACTTAAGTCAGTTCTTTATTTTTTTTATCCCAATATTTCGCATCAAATTCGTATGCTACCTCAAGGGGTCAAAATGTGAACTGTTTTTTTTATGGAGTAATTACTCGTCTCAATATTTATAATGTTTGCAATATTCTAAATTAATACAACTAATATCAACGGCGTACACATAGTTAACTCCGAAATTACATTTTAAAAGCAGAACAAACACATTTAAAAGAGAGCCACACGTGAAGTTTTGACGAACAAAAGCAATACTCGCACAAACACATGTTATTGTCACAAAGTTAATACATATGAATATGCAATATATTCGTTCTAGCCGTTGGAAGTAGAAGCACTTCATTCACTCTTGAGTTTGGACTCGAAAATTCACTTCTGCAAGCAAATCAGCCGAATCGATCTTATAAAGAATTAGAGTTTTGATAAAATTTGAACTAATTAGGTGTCGTCTTGCTTCCAGCGATTCAACTCCATGACGATCCAAGAGTAACCTGTAGTCCAAACCACGAGGAGAGTACGCTCCGTCAACTTTATAACTTAAATACTTTAGAAACTTGTGCTGTATGGATTCAACTGAATATAGCAGTCATACAGAGCCTTCATTATTTGTTGTAACATGATACATATGCAACCAACATTACAGATTAGTACTACTCCTATACAAATATTCTTAGTTCAAAATAGTTTGACAGATGTTTTTTAATTTTATTTTAATTGAAACGTAAGTAATTTCTTGGAATAATAAAAATAAATTTTAGTTTATTCAATTAAAACACTAGCGTTTATTATCATTTTAATAGCATAAATTTTATTTACAGTTAATAATGAAAAAATTGTCAATTTTCCCTCTGTACAAACACATTTTATGAGGAGCTAACGTACTGAAAGCTTTTTCACAATAACATATTTATAATAAATGTTGGAAATAATGACCATTTTGTTGCAAACAAATATTCACCCTACGCTTTAAATTTTCAAAAACATTATGTAAATCATTCTGCGTAATGTTATTTATTTCATGCACAATTGCTGCTTCTAGTTCTTGTAAATTATGTAGTCTATTTCTATATATCCTATTTTTCAAATGTCCAAATAAGTAAAAATCAAGCGGAGTAAGATCGGGAGAACGGGGTGGCCATAAATTAAACAGTCTATCGTCGTAAAATTCTGTCAAATAGTGGTGTGTGTCTCTGGCCGTGTGAGCAGGTGCATTATCTTGTTGACACCAGCCATTTTCTAATTCATCGTCATGCAGCTGATTAATAAATTCATTTAATATTCCTCGATATCTTGCTGCAGTAATGGTATCGTAAAAGAAAATTGGCCCAATAATTCTTCTTCTCGACATTCCCACCCATATTCCTACTTTTAAAGGATGTAATGATGTTTCTACTAGTTGGTGTGGATTTTCTGTAGCGCAAGATCTATAATTTTGTGAATTTACGTATCCTGTAAGATGTACCCATGCTTCGTCACTAAAAAAAAGTTAAATCTAGGAGATCATCGTTCATTTCATTATTAAACCATTCACAAAATCTAATTCGCCTATCGTAATCGACTGGATGTAACTGATGAACAACAGTAACTTTATAAGGATGCATATGTATCTTTTTTGTTAATGCTTTGTGACATGTTCCAACTGAGAGACCTACAAGAACATTTTTTTCAATGTTAACTTTGTACAATTAAAAATAAATATGAAATACCTGTTTGCTGAGATAGTTTTTTAACTGATTTATGAGGGCTATGTTCTACTCGCTGCCGAATATCATCTACAACAGCTTCAGTTAATTTGGTGGGCCTCCCAGTCGATTTCCCTTTACAAATACAATGTTTATCCTCAAAACGATGTGTTATAATATGTCTACGATGTCAAAATGAATCATAATCAAAGTCAAAATCTGGGAAGCGTTGTATAAATTGATCTATACAACTTGGAAGTGAATAACTCCAATTGCCTTTGGCATCTTGTGTAGCACTTATATAATGGGCCACTAAAATGAATGCATCTTGTTCGACGGTAAATGCCATTTTGGAGGTTATAACCTAAAATGAAATTATTTTATTTATACATACATTCAATGTTATTAATAGATAACTAACCTTCACGAAAGTTAGAATATCTTCAATAGCTCTTCAAAGAACTGACTTTTTTAACGCGAAATAAATATAAAATTAATGCAAAGAAAATCTAATTGACACAATACACAAAACGTACAAAACTGTCATAACAAAACATTTGAGTTTAGGAACTTATTATGCAGGATTGCCAATCCTAATGTATGCAACCAATATTGCAACACGTCACGTGGGTTACAACCTATTATGAAGGCACGGTATATTGGATGTCACAAGACAACGCCATATTCTAACTTGCTAACAACTAGCGTATAAAAAAGAGAATTGAGTGAAGCTATGTTGTCGAAGTCCTTACACGTACGGATAATGAAACCTGTTTTTAAATATAAAATAATCTTGATTTTCACCTTGACATATATTATTATTTTAATAGAATTTTAAATGTAACTGTAACGTTTGGCTATTTTTTAATCCTTTGCAAATAATAATAATGAATGGGGATACCAATTTGCAAGTTACTTTAAGAGTTAAAGAAGTAATATGAGAGATAGATATGCAGTTTATCATTTATTTAAAATGATTACTTTGCTGATTATGTTGGACGCCACAGGAAAATAACCGTTCCTGTCGGTATAAAGTTAATTAAGTATATGCCCGGTGATTCACTAACTAGCAATGGGACGCTTGGAATTATATTAATAAAATTAATATATGTATTTTATACTAAAGATCTCAGGTCGTGTGTTATACGAAAGGTGTGTGTATGTATCCCCTGTATTATAGCAATAAATATAGCACTATGTCTATATTTATTATAAGAATATTTACATAGGTAAATATCGACTTTGTAAATGTATCTATAAATATATGGGTAAGTAATTAATAAAATATCAGATTACATGTAAAGCATATATATTGAATTTAACACATAGGGACTTTTACATCAATTGAAAAGGGTACAGATAACTAAATATGAAAATGGTAATGCTATACCTTGCAAATGTTTATTATAAAGTTCTTTTGATTTTTTACTAAAATGTCTAGGCCTTTATTTCTGATATCAGTATGTTTATCTCTTGCTATCGATAGACTTAAGGACATAAAACTTCCTACCTTATGGTAATACCGGAGCTCAGAGGAGTTTCACAAAACAAACGCACATTAACTTTGCACTACAAGGATTTTTGTTGTAGACCAAATGATTTAAAGCGCGCACAGGTGACTTTATTACAGTGTTGATTCACCCTTTGCGAGTGCTATAAAAACTAGCGTATTTTGCAGGCTTTTCTTGCGTGGGACTTTTTTAGTCTTGTTAGGTCCGACGTTTTTTATTTACGTCGTACTAGACCTAAGTAAATCAGCCGTCCGCTATTTCTCGCAGGACTTGATTGACCGATACTTTCTGCTGTTCTATTTCTTCCTCCTTCCCCTTTCATGCGAAAGAATGTTTCCAGAATATCTTCTATATAGGTATTCTCCTTCATTGGGCCCCATACATAATACAGTTAATATTACAAAATGTGTTATTGTTGACAAAGCATATCCTTATATTAAATATATGTTGATTCTCATTTATGTATACATATATATGGGGAAGTATGCGTTACATATTAATACAACGGACAAAGAGAAGTGATCTCATACTGAGATACTGTTTTCGTTATTGAATGTGCGTCCGGGGAAGAACCCGTTTTAATGCAGAATGCCTTGCTAGATAAAATTTTAAACAAGCGAGAATTTAAATATAAAGAAATGAAATTGCTTTTAATATATACAGTAGACAACTGGCATATACATTAACGTTTTATTTTCTAACGAATATGACCCATTACATAACGATGATTTAAATAAGAGTATAAAATTAATATTTGAATTTACGAATCTACAAGAATGTGTTTTAAATGGTAGGTTATGTTTATGGTATAATTACAAACACATTTTATTCGCGGTTTTTCTATTTTAAAAAGTGGGCGTGTCTAAACTAATGTCGATACAAATTTGAATGTTAATAAATTAAACATCTTTTCATTCTCGCGTTAATGAATTAATTGACTAAAATGAATGCTAAAAAAAAGAAAAGTAAATTTTGAAATAAATATAATTAAACTTAGAATATCAGAAATTATCGAGATATTAATTTATTAACACTTCGACATTAATTTTCACATGTCCATATACCGCAGCATTTCAATCTGTTTTTCCCTTATTCTAATTCCTATCTTTTCCTTCTCGAATCACCGTAATATACACGTAGCTTGAATCACAACTATATATACATAAACATCTCTGTACCTTGTTTTAAGTCTCACCGGATCTGTAATTTTATCGTTAATTCTCGTCTTGGTTTTTCATTCTTAAAACATCCACAGTTTTCCAAAATTTATTTATTACGAAAATTATATTTGTACAACATACATAAACAATATTTATAGAAATCCTCTACACTAGCGTTTAAATCCATTCAATCACAAGTACGTTCCTATATAAATCGTACATCGGAAAATTTCTATCTCGGCCGGAACATTTTCGATTGCAAATCAAAGCGTCACTCAGTCAGAGAGATGGCCATAAAATCGTGGAATAACGCCCAGATCCTATAAATATATTTGCAACCCGTGTTCCGGAATAATTCACCTCCGCTTTTCCACTTTGCCTTCCACCTTTTTCTTTCGATCCGAAGATTTATCGAGATAGCTATCCGGTGGACAAATGGCGGAGAGGCGTCCGGAAAAGAAATAGATATATCCGGCGTCTATGGCCCTAGTGCCCTAACGCTGTATTAGAATTATTTGTCGCCGTATCCTCAGCGACAAACTTTCTACACTTCAATTTGAATGTTCCCTTAGGTTTCCATTGAAAATTCATGATTTACGAGTTTAATTCTAAACTTTTACGTACCCGAATGTATAAGATTCTCTTTTTATACGATTCCTAACAATTTAAATCAATGTACGCAGTTGATTGAAATGTTTTTTGTTTACATAAAGTAGTACTTAAACTCCCTCTCATTCATTGTAATACCTTCTTGTTTCCTTCTCTGTACTTTCTAACTATTTATTTTAAAAGTTATTCTCGTATTTATTTAAAAGTTTACACGACATACATGAAAATTATTTCGAGAAGTTTTCTAACTAGCTTCAAAATCAATTCGAACTGAAGTATATTCATACATAGATTGCTAATTGGCACTGTTACTTAACTTAATATTTAATTTAATTAAATAGTCAATAATTTTTCAAATTAAAAAAGGGGTTCTATTCCAATTTTGTCCAGCCCTTCCAAAGTCAATGAAATCATATATTCAAATGAACAAAAAGAGCATGTTTCGCATGACTTTAAATATTGTTTTTTTAATTTAGGGCTACTGTTGTTTAATGTTTATATAATGCCCTTGTTAGTCTGAATTTAAAGTAATTAAAATTATGTCAATGACTTAAAATTCTACAAAAGAATTTATACACTTACAGGTTATACCATTTCAAAATAATTTATTTATGACTGACACATGGCACGTCTCTAGTGAAATATCTTCGAATGTTTTAAAGCGCCCCATAGTGTCTTTCACTAAACGCAAGAATATATGCTTTAAATGATACAGTTAAGCTCGCTTATTAGAATACCGTTTAAAGGAATATCCCGTTCATTGTAATACAAGTCGGAAGTCCCGTTTCGACACAAATCAAGTGTTAACAGAATTTTCCGTTTAAAGGAATACCGCATAATGGAAAAATATCCTTTATAAGAATAATGGTTCAACTATCGTTCCATGAAAGTTTACCTGATAGAGGAATAATACATATGACGAAGTGGCTACAGAGTTTTACGGTTATTGTTCTTATGTTTACCAGATTTGTTGTATTGGATTTATCCACAGTAAGATCTGTTAGTTTGTTATCTTAAAGTGTTTTCTCAAGTTTTACAATTTTTAGAATTTCGCAATACCAGATTCTTGACTATGTTTCCTATGCATTCTATACATATTGCTATGGATTGCTATGGTCATTGAATCGCTAGACAACTAGGAGTACCACGAACGACAGTTTGGCGAATTTTAAAACGTGAGAGCTTATATCCATATCACTATCGCAGGAGATACGGTTTGCTTGAGGCAGACCACTATGCTCGTCTAGTTTATTCTACCTGGATATTAAGACAATCACGGCTTCATTTTAATTTCTGCAGAACAGTCCTCTGGACAGATGTATCTACGTTCACGAGAAGCGGTGTTAAAAATCTGAGAAACTTGCACAGGTGGTCATCAGAAAATCCCAAAGCTATACGCCCATCTAAATTTCAACATGAATTTTCTATTAACGTTTGGGCGGCCCTAATCGATGACTTGTTAATTGGTCCTGTCGTTCTTCCTGGGAGGTTAAATGCGGACAATTACCTTCAATTTCTTATTGACGAACTGCCAGGTCTTTTAGAGGATGTCCCACTGAATGTTAGACGAGACATGTGGTTACACATGGATGGGGCACCACCACATTTCGGAATTGCTGTTCGAAATTGGGTTAACGTCAATTATCCAAGATGGATTGGTCGGTGGTCCTGTTGCATGGCCATCCAGATCACCCGATCTTAATCCTCTTGACTTTTATTTATGGGGGTACATGAAAAATTTAGTCTACGCTCAAATTTCGAACACAAGAGAAGAATTGTTGGATCGTATTCACCTGGCTGCCGAGCAAATCCGACAAAACAAGTATGAAATTCGGATAAGTACTTCTTCTGTTGGCTTACGGGCACAAGCCTGCATTCGACAAGAAGGTGGACATTTCGAAAATATTATTAATTAAACTTTTTTTTATATAAAATCAGTTTTTATTGACTTTAGGATTACATTTTTTTTTCATGATCCGTTCTCCGTTACGGAAATATAATTCTAAGATAAACTTTTCCTGTTCAATGGAAAACGACATTTCGAAAGATAACCTAATAAACTTACGTCTTAATTTAAAATACCCTTTATTCTACAACGGACGTCAATGTAAGAAAAATTATTCAAATTTTTTCAAATCTGCCTATTTTACTAAATTGATAACTTCACTTAGAGTACTAGACGTAAGTTTAGATATCAAATACCGGGGAAAAAAGTTTTTTTTATGACAATCTTTTTCGATCGCATGTTATAATGCAATAATATCCTGTACACGTCATTATTAAAATATTTTTCAGCCCTTATATTCAATTTCTTGTTGCCTTCCATTTAACTCCACTTATTCATCTTACTGTCATCGCATCATCGTTACCAAATTCCTACACTTAAAATAATTTCTTCTTCAACTGCTTTCCTTTTTCTATTTCTTAGGGGCACACACATACACATACATATACGTATAAAGAGAAGGAGAGAGAGTGCGAGAAAGACAAACGCAAGTTAAAAATAATCCCGAAATATGAGCGCTGAGGTTCCTGCTCCTGCCATGTCTGAGATTTTGGACCTTCACACGCAAATTTCCCGTCTGCCGACTATAATTCAATTCGGTTTGAGTTCCATCGTGCATATTAAAAAACTTTCGACCGCAGCAGAGTCTTGGGAACGAGCTTTTCAGCGGTAGAGCTTTCATCGCATTGCGTGTGCCGCTGATTCTTCTTACTTACCGCTCCTGGATCTCGTCAACGCGTTACTGTTATTCTCGTTGTTATTATTGCGGCCCTATCGTTCGGCGTGTCGCCTTGAATAATGAGAAAACTTTGGGAAAATATTGCGGAACGCCCAGCTAGGTCTACAAGATTTACTTGGATACTTCTTCTTCATTCGTGCATTAATATTTCACTTTCTATTATCTCAGCCAGGGATTTTTTGTGTTCTGTTTATATTGATAATTTTTCTCTTTTTTTTTCTTTAACGGAGTATTCTTATGTGATAAAATTGACATGTAAACAGTTTCTAAAAATACACTGATGCCTTAAACATAGCCAAGATACGTTGATCAGACATCGACTGTATAAGTAACAGTTTTAAACTTGTAATACCATTTACTTACTAGCTTCTCTGCTACTTGTAAGAACCATAAAATAAGCACAGATTTTACCATATTAGAATCTTTATTTCACAATTATTATTACATGATTGATTTCATGCACACGCATATATACCAACTGAATTATTTGCGCTTTTAAGACAATTAGAAGAAAATAAATATAAAAAAAATAAAAAATAGAAAATAAAAAATAAAAATAAATAATAATAATACAATTTTTTTTTTTAATAGATTGCTATATTTTCTTGTTATTCTGATGATAGCCACCTAAATTATCTTTGCAATGATATATGACAATGTGCACTTTACAACTGTTAGTTTTGGTTTTATTGCAAATTTTGTTAAAATCTTAACAGTTGCAGCGTCTAACATTTTAAGCCTGAAAATGCGTGCAGTGCCCTACGTAACTCCTTTGTTACCAATTTATGGACTAACACGTTATATGTTTTGATGGTGAATAACGTGACAAAATATACAGGGTGTTAAATATGTATCAGAATAATTGAAACATACATGAGTAAGTAAATCCCACCAGTTTTGTATAATACAAGTTCAGGTTCACTATTAATATTTTTGTGAACGTGTCCGAACATATCTCTCCACAGAGACGTAGATACGGATCTCGCCTTTCTACAGGCCCATCGGTACGCCCCTGCTGGAGAAAGAATATTTCCAGACACATTAACAAAAAAGAACCACATTGCCACATCACAGAAATTATCCAGACTGAATTTACTTCTAGAAGTAGAAGTTAATTCATGAATGAATTTACTTCTACGCCCGGTCTGGATAATTTCTGTGATGTGGCGATGTGGTTCTTTTGTGTGAATGTGTCTGGAAATATTCTTTCTCCAGCAGGAGCGTACCGATGAGCCTGTAGAAAGGCGAAATACGAATCTACGTCTCTGGGGAGAGATATGTTCGGACACGTTCACAAAAATATTAATAGTGAACCTGTATTTGTGTTCTTCACACCAGATTTTTAATAATATTTTATATTATTAAAAATACCTTTGTATTGTTAAATATGTCATGCTAAAGTTATCGAAGTTTAAAGGCTATTTTCTCTTTTTTTTTTTAATTGAACCTATAATTTTTTTATTAGTCAGCAAATTCCATGTAAAATTTCCGTTAAAATGGTACCAATAACATAGTACTTATTTCTAGTATTTTCGAAGTTATAACAGTTTAATGGGATATACCTATGTTTATAGTATTCAACATGTGGTGCATCTAATAGTTGGTTGGCCATAAAATGATATCAGACAAAGTAACTTTTACAACCACCTGTTTTTTAATTCTTTATTATTAGTTTCAGAATTATATTTTGTAATTTTTCCATAATAAAACAAATTTAATTTAAAATGTGTTCAAATATATGTCCATTCTGCTCTACACATGCTCTTAATCGCCTCTGCATCGACAAATTTACATTTTGAGCAATGTTGTTTTCACTTAATTGATGAAAAGCGTTTCTGATTCGTTGCTGCATGTTCTCTGCGGTTGTAGAAGGTGTTTCGTAAACTAAATTTTTTACAGTATGCAACAGAAAGAAAACACAAGGGGTTAGATCTGGTGATCGCGGTGGCCAGCTCATAAAGCTTCCTCACCCAATCCACCTATTGGTGAATACCCTATGTAAATGTGCTCTTGCAGGAGCAACGTAATGTGCAGGTGCACTACACAATCTCCCTATGACGTTATCTGGCAGGCCTTCCAATAGCAATGGTAAATTATTTTGTAGGAAATTTGTGTAGATTTCACAATTTAAAGTGGTATTAAAAAAGAATGGACTTATAGTGTTTCCTATGATGCCTTCCCAGGTGTTAACACTCCATTTTTGTTGATATAAAATGGGTTGCACAAAATGAGGGTTTCTAATGTCATAATAATGAGAATTTTGTCTGTTTGTTATTCCACAATTAGCAAATGTTGCTTCATCTGTGAAAAGCACATGATCTAGAAAAGTTAGATCTTGTCGTAATTGGAAAATTAGCCATTCACAGTAAACAAGTCTCCTTTCAAAATCCGTTTGTAATGAGGCTAGATGATTTCGAATTTTGTAAGGGTGAAATTTAAGTTTTTTTTTTAATCCTTATTTCTATCCCGTGTTCTTTCGCAATTATCCTTGTAGATACGCGCGGATTTTCCACAACGGACTGGATGACTGTCACTTCATTATCTTCTGTAACCATAGTCTTAGTTCTTTCATGTTTCATGTCCTAAGAAATCTTGCCAACAAATTTTTAAACATCTTAATATCTGGTGCTCTTCGGTGAAGATACTCCATAGCGTATGTTCTAGATGCTAAAAGTGGATTTCTATTGCTAGCGCCAAGAACAAATACCATGTCTATTAGCCCCTTTTTCGAAAAATTCATTCTAAAGAAACACAGCTATAAACTATTACGGCATGTAAATAAAAAATAATGACAACAAAATGATATAAATGACGACAAGATAACAACTAATAACGAACAAACGGAAATTGATAATTAACTAGCCGAACTTGAATTATAACAATTAAACGCGATTACAGCAAAGAGGAACTACAGAAAAACACTTTATACCGAAATTTTAAGTAGATATTTGACGTTTGGTTACACAGCAATTTTTGCTTAATATCATTTCATGGCCAATGAACCAACTATTAGATGCAGCACCGCATATTGAATATTATTAACAGGTATATCCCATTAAAGTGTTATAACCTCGAAAATACTAGAAATAAGTACTATGTTATTGGTACCATTTTAACGGTAATTTTACAAGGAATTGGCTGACTAATAAAAAAATATAGATTCAATTTAAAAAAAAAGAGAAAATAGCCTTTATACTTCTATAACTTTGGCACGACATATTTAACAATCTGTATATGTTGTCACGTTGTTCACCATCAAAACATATAACGTGTTAGTCCATAAATTGGTAACAAAAGAGTTCCATGAGACACTGCACCCATTTTCAGGCTAAGACTTAAAATGCTAGACGCTGCGACTGTCAAGATTTTAACAAAATTTGCAATAAAACAATAAAACAATATTAACAGTTGTAAGTGCACATTGTCATATATCATTGCAAAGATAATTTGGGTGGCTATCATCACAATAACAAGAAAGTATAGCAATCTCTTTAAAAAAAAATTGAAAGTAGTTGCAGAAATTTGGAACACCCTGTCAATATATAAATCAAAATAGAAAATGCACTGTAGCATACTACATGTATAAGTAAAATTTCATTACTACAACTTTATTAGTTTTCATGCTAAGCTCCGCCGACTTACTATTGCCGCACCCGGTATTTCTTGACAAGAACGGCATACAAAATTAAATAACTATCTTGAATTTACATAAAAAAAGCAATTTTTTTAGCTATCAGTAAAATCACATTCAACTACAAACCCTATTAGACAGGATAAAAAGACAAATCCAATCAACATAGAATTTCTAAAAAACTTATTATAGCGCTCAGTTCACAACTTTTCATTTTATGTGACGCAAAATTTCAAATATCTCAACGAATTTCCAGGCAGTTAAATAAAAATAATAAAATTAATTTAAAAAATATCAGAATTAACTATTAATAAGACAAAAGTATTTTCAATAATATAAAATATTATTAAAAATGGGGTGTGAAAAACACAATACAAGTTATATATTTGTGAATGTATCTCCTCTCCAGAGACGCAGATACGTATTTCACCTTTCTACAGGATCGTCGGTACGCCCCTGCTGGAGAACAGATACATTCAACCAAACATAACTACCTTGCTATCAACCAGAAATTATTAAGACAGAGCGTGAAATAATATTCAGCGCTGTCTACATAATAACTGCCGAACTAAGCAACGTGTTTCTATAGACGGTAACAATCATACCTATAAAAAACTGTATTATCGTGTCTTCACTGCTTGTCGGGCGAACCGAATGCGTATATAACAAAATAATTTGAAACATACATGAGTGGGTAAAAACCACACCAATTTGTATAATACAAAAGTATTTTTAATAATATAAAATATTATTCAAAATGGGATGTGAAGAACACAATACAAGTTATATATTTGTAATATAGTAATATATAACTTGTATTGTGTTCTTCACACCCCATTTTTAATAATATATTATATTATTAAAAATACTTTTGTATTATACAAATTGGTGTGGTTTTTACCCACTCATGTATGTTTCAAATTATTTTGTTATTAATAAGACATTCCTTCGTTATCAGCTCATAGAGAAAAAAAAATTTAAGGCTGATTTGTTCAATCAATTACTTATCGCCAACAGCTTCTTACAAAATTTAAAAACTCCACTTTAAATAATTCTTTAAAAATATTTTAACACGTCAATTCCTTGTTATTTGTCATCACATGGCTGCCCTCTGTTTGTTTGGTCATCATAACACCAGCGATAAAGACACATGGTCATGGAATCAACCTAAACAAGTAGAAATTAGGTCGATCATAAAATTAAAATATTTTTCCAGCAAAGGAAAGTTACTATGCTGTAATAGAGTTGTAAGCGGTGAAGAAATTGACAAATTTAGATCTAGCCTTACTGAAAATGTAGGTTTTTCTAGATTACTAAGTGGTGACTCAAAGTAGCAGTGTCCATTGAAAGAATGATATTTTCTAATCATTACATAAGGGCAACTGATAAAATAGAATACGTAACCACGAAATGTGCTGTATCAAAAGAAACTATAAAAGTTATGATCGAACTAACAGATGGACAAAAGGCCAATGAAAATTAACTTCCTATTCAAACAAATAGACAACGGCAAATCAGTTTAATGCAATTCTAAAGGCTTGCACAACGAATTCACCATAACTTTGCAATCTGATTCACACATACGATCGTGGTGCCGATATAAATATATTTTAAAAAATTATTTAGATTCATACTACATTTAACTGCATAAATAAAAATTTTTGCATTTTTGTTGGAGCAAATGTTTTAATCATATACATAACTATTATTCACTATCATAAAGTAAATGAGTAATTTTATATCTATCTGAAAGTTGAATAATAAATATTAGTTATTTTTCTTAGAATCACATTTATTAGAAACTGCCAAAAAGGAATACATTAAATATTAAATTCGTAAAGGTAAACCTATTTTCCTCAAGTCCAGAAAAGTGTTGGTCCAAGGAAAGGGCAGCTACATGCAAATGCACTTGGATCAGGTTCTTCACAACATCTGAAAGATTTCACACTATCAAAAGTATGCAAACCTCATCAATTTCCTTCAGATATTTCTAATTTTAGGCTCTGTAGAAAACTTTCAAATCGTGTCTCTCTTTGATTCCAGTTTTTACAATCTGGAGCCCAACACATCACCAAGACCACTAAAAGAACTGAAATACAAAAACCAATGTATATGTTACCGTGAAAGACCGAAAGTAGTGGTTGTCGGACATACACCGGTTAATGTCGACAGACACCAGATGAATAGGTGAAAGACCGAACAATTATTAGTTATATTATAAATTCGGTCCTTCACCAGTGTATGTCGACAAACACATATAAGCTTCGGTCAATGTCAGAAACGACAGGACATTTATTATAATATAAGTTTATTATTCATATTATTCACGTCACTGCAAACCATTCATTCTGGAATTTCCAGCTATATTTAATTTAAATAGGCTTATTAAGAAACGAATATTTAGTTCTTAGTTTTGTTCCATTTATTACCGTAGTTCATTACAATAGCTCTAGGATTTCCAAAATTCAGAGGGTTGTAAACTGTTTATATATTCTTTAAATTCAAATTCATAGATCAGTTCCAAATGATCAATCGGTAAAGACAGAGACTTATGTAATAGACAACCCGTGGCAGGTGAAACATCATCAACAGGTATTATAATTTGTGCTCGATGGCTACTGCAGTAAATAGTGATTAATTTCTTGAAAAGTTAAATACCCTACTAAGAAATAAACGAGAAGACAATGGTTTTTATTTTTCTCAAGAACGGTACTCTAAAATCGTTTCTGAAGTAATTTCTGCTAAAAGTAAGTGCAGTACCCCTTTGGACTACAGACGTTTAAAACGTTTTGACATTTTAAAAGTTAGTGACGAACAAAAGTTAATTGTGCAATTAAAACCAGGAGAAACGAATATCCAGTATTATGTTCGAAGAGTTGTTTAATATACTTTCCGAAACTCACATACGAACACGCCATGGAGGAAGAACACGGATGCTAAAAGAATGGCAAGTTAAATACAAAAATATTACTTATGAAGTCATAATGCTCTATTTAAATTTATGTCAACAATGTCAAATGAAACACGGTGCTCCTAAAAAAGGTATTGTTGTAAAACCAATGGCGAGTTCCGAATTAAACTCTAGATGCCAAGTCGATTTGATAGACTTGCAATCACACAGCGATGGCGATTACAAATTTATAATGGTTTACCAAGATCACTTAACCAAGTTTGTCTAGTTACGAGCGTTAAAAACCAAGAGAGCAGAAGAAGTAGCATATCACCTTCCTCAATTTTTTTTAATATTTGGTGCTCCCGCTATATTGCATTCGGATAATGGCGGAGAGTTCAGTAACCAAGTCATATCTGAACTATGCGCTATGTGGAAAGATGTTAAAATAGTGCACGGAAAGCTTCGTCACAGACAAACACAAGGGTTGGTCGAAAGAGCCAATCAAGACATACAGAATATGTTAACTGCGTGGATGCATGATAATGATTCAAATAAATGGTCAGAAGGGTTGTCGTTTGTCCAATTCGCAAAAAACACAACTTACCATGAAGGAATACGCCAGAGTCCATATGAAGCTCTGTTTGGCGTTAAACCAAAAGGAGGCATAGCATCGTCATCTCTCCCCAACGAGCAAATTACAAACATTGAAACCGAGATTTTGTAAGCTTAATTAGTTTTTGAAATCTTCAATTTTTGGGCGATAATTTTAATTAAGAAATGGTCTGCCACATCATGTCAATTTTTTAAATAAATTAAACTTCTTTGGCCCTTTTTTGTGAAATTATTTAATGTTAAATAAGATTTTTTAATAAGTAATTGGGCGATTGGGAAGACGAATTTCTTTTGACCTGGAGCGAATAACGCAGATTACTATTGATCGCAAAGCATTTACACTCGGCTGGGACAGTGTCAGTTGGTTGGTGGGGTCCATTTTGAAAATTTACGTTAACTGTTACAATAAATTTAAGTTCAGATGTATTTTCTTTAATTTAATTTTAATTTTGTACAAAAATAAAATTTTCGTATTTTTTTCTAAATTTATATCATTTTTTCAAAAAAATTGTGATGCAACATACCAATTGTTTTATATCACTATTTGGTGGATATAAAGATCTACCAAAAACAAAAAAAAAATAATATGGTTGCCATTTAAAGAAAGTGTTGATACGTCATCACTCGAAAACCAATGACGTCATAGAAAAAAATTGTATGTCAAAAGATGTCGTATTAAAAAAGAAAATTTAGCTGTCCGAGCGTTTTTCCAAAAAATGTAAAATAATGCGGTTATAAGCTTGGTTCCAAACTTTATGATCACACTGTATGTGCGGCATAGGAATCCCTTGAAAAGTGTATATCGAAATTACCTTTTTTGTTAGTTTTGTATCTTTTTTCTTATTAAATAACTGCAGTAACAGCCAATCTTTCTCCTACACCTGCGTCTTTACTTTTCAGTCGTTCTACAACAATTTGTACAATTTTTCATCCGCTTTGTGCCTCCTTAACTATTCCTTTAATTGAGCAAAAGGTATATCATGCTCTCTACAATCCCCATCCAAAATATTTACACCCTCATCACGTCTCTTCAATCGTTCTTCTAGTTTCGTCCTTGGACCATGAAAACTATAATCCGGCAAGTGCAACTCCACTGGTAATTTATTAATTGCGATATTCAATAACCCATTACCTTTTCTTGTTACTGCCCGATTCAAACTACCACTTTTTAATACCATCACAAATTTTTAGCGTAATCATATGATCTTTCATGTGAATCAACAACTAGTGGAATAACAAACAACACAACTTTAATGAGGTTTATAAATGTTAAGTATACGCTTTATTAATATATACTTGATTCAACTTACTTATAAAACCTCTAACCAGTATTACATAACTAACTCATTACATATCTAATAATAACAGACAACGACAATTTTAATATCTTTTTTTTTATCAAACTACAAAACTTTTTCCAATACTCTTTCTTAAATAATTCACATTATTTGATAATTTCTTTGACGAATATGTAACTAACTCGCTTAGTATGCAAACAAATTATTGATACATTTTCATTATTCGCAATTCTATTTCTTCTCCACTTTCAGCTAAACTTCGCATCATATTATTATATGATACATTATATTGCATACTTTCTAAAACTACAAAACGACACTCTAACGTTTCCTTCAATCGCAACAATTCCAACAACCCTAGGCCAAATACACATATTCCCCACTTTTTTCAATCTTCACCATTTCAGTCGATCCGTCGATTATCTCTCGCGATATTCGCATATATATACCACAAATAGTTGGAAACACTGCATTCTTATACTCGATTCGTTCCCTTAACTGAACTATCTCCGCAATAAACCGACCCCATTCCATTACGTCCAAACACACACACAAGTCGTAATATACACTCCATATTCTGTAATGGAGACAAACCGATGCTTATCATTTGGAATTACTTTTGTTTAAAAAGAAAAACTACTAACCTACTAACGGCACATCCCAAATTGGTTCTCTTGTACAATGTTCTGTAAACTTTTCGCCTGTTGATACCTTCCATGCAAGCCCATTCAAAATATATTTTGAATCACCCACCCCGTTTAATAATTCTTCAAATCTGGGATCCAACAGAATATCTCGCCAAAACACTTCAACAACACTCTCCCCTCCCTACAATTCACCTTTTTCTACTATTTGTGGAGAACAGGATTGTTTCTCCATCTCAACGAGTTTGCGTTTAGACATAATTATTAATACTAACTAGTTAATCATCCTTCATATGCAACTACCTACAGCTGATTCCAAAAACCTCCTCGATGACCTAGTCGTTGCAACCTCATTTATTTTTATCGGTTCCAGAACCTTGTAAAACCTCCTCGGTGATCTTGTGACCACATTTTTTACCTCGCTCCTTGGTAACCTTGATTCTATAACCTCCTCAGTGACCTCGATATTGCAACCTTCCCCTGCCTCAGCCGGTTCTAGAACCTCCTTGGAGTTACCTTGACCGAGCCTACTTTAAGGTCAAGGTCACTCCGAGGAGGTTCTAAAATCAACTGAGACTCTCTACTTTCATTGTAGTTGTTATAAATAATTTGTATATCTACTTCAACTTAGGCGCCTTGCAATTTCCTTAAGATAAAATTGTAAAACTACAGACTTTTTGAAAGGACGAAAAATAATAAAACCTGCTAACTAAATATATTTTGTTAATTATTTCGATTATAACATGTAACCTTTTATTTGAGATTTTTAATTTATTCCCTAATTTTAAGTTCATATTTTCAAGGAAAGATATCTCATCCAATTTTTACGCTCTTCTTTATTTGCTTTTTGGAAAATTGCATTTAGTGCTGTGAATTTTTGCATTTTTTGTAATATTTTATTTCCTGTAGCCAGCTGGTAACCATTTTTTCTTGGACGATGTATTGATATGAAGTTGTCCTATATCATTTGTTTGTTAAGTAGTCTAAAAATCACAGAATTTATAGTAGCTTTATAACAGTTTTATGGGTGGAAAATCTTTAAAGTCATTTTCAGATACTATCACTCCGAATAACTGATTTTTCAATATATATATATATATATTGTTGTGATGCAAGACACACCCTTTGAGCTGCATCTAAAATGGGAAAAATAAGATATTCAAATTAAAAAGTAATAAAAGGTTATATAAGCGGTGTTATTAAATTTTAGTAGTGTCGAAGTGTATACGAATTTATATAACGATAATATAACATTCTTAAAATTTCTATATTTATATTTCTTTCATCAATTTCATTTTTATTATTTCTAATTCAAATTTCAAATATTAGCGCGAAATCACCAATATATAAATTCATATGCATCTTTATTTTATATCGACGCTAGTAAGACACGCCCACTAATTGACATCTTTCAAAAATGTAAATATTTATCGTGCGCAGTACACAATTTGTAGCATTAAGATTCACCTTAACCTTACTTGATAATTTGTTAAATAATTTTTTAAATCTGTGAGAATATTAAAATTAGTTAAATTTAATCTATTAAAATATTTTAATAAGGTAAAACATCGAGATTTTTTTGGCATTATTAGATACCTAAGTTTTGTAAAACAAACAGACGCTATCGGCATCATCATTTGAAATTCATAAAATAATAGACACATTTTTTTCGACCGAATCTTAGAAATCTCAAAATATTAATAATTCAAACGCTAATTCAGTGAAAAAGTTATCAAAAGTATCCTGCATTAATATTAATACAATCAACAAGTGATATTCTACAAGATATTTAGACTTTTACGTATAAACGTAAAACAAAGCGTCATTGACATAGTATCATCCATAATCACAAGGAATTCTGGAGATATATTATCAAGAAAGAACCACAGACCATCTACTGAACTGTTTATCGTCAATCTACGTCAATACCTTATATTCAGCAGCCAAACAAGAACGCAGGGAGATATTAGGCATTAGGAACCAAGTCCGAAGAAAAACTTCGATAGCGTCATCAAGAACGGCTACCCACACCGCCAACAATTTGATCAGCGATCGGACTATTTTCGAACGCCAAGACTTATCCATTTTGAAGCGTGCAATCTACAAATCAAACAACAGGTTTACTATAAACACTGGCTAAAGACATAGCGTATTTATTATTCAATTTTTCAATTCTTTTAATTATACACAAATAAAATTCTCGATTTTGTTTACCTTAACCTATAACGTCCTATACTAATATTAATATTAAATAAAAACCAATTTTAACGTAACAACATTAATTTAAAAGGTACTCACCTATTTATTTAAAAGATCATTTGTATTGTAATCCATATTTTTATAATTTCGTAACACACATAACCTTTTTTTTCTTGTTAACACCTTGTCGTCACTTATATATAGTTCATAAATTTAACCCTTTCCTATACATGTTATTTTATTACAGTTTTCTTTTATAGCAATAAACTTAATATTTTTATTATCATATCAATCTTTTATTTGTCTATATTTAATTGTAGGAGTTATTTCTTTAAGCCTTAACATTAATAGTTTACTTTTATGGAAGCAACAACATATATCTAACGAAGAGCCTGAGATTTCACATTTAATTAAGCTTTTTAATTTAGTTTCATGCGATCCGACTAGTTGGCAATTTAAAACACAGATCGAGCAGTTTGAGGAGTTATATAAAGGCGCCCATCTTTTACTTACAAAATTAGTATTTTTTGAACTCTTTCATTATATTTATTATCACCTCCTCAGCGCTTCTCATCAATATATATATATATATATAATATATAATAATATATATATATATATATGTATATATATATATATATATATATATATATATATATATTTTGGTGGTTGCCAAGGTCAGGAACTGGAAGAAACAACAATAAATTACATCGAAATAAGATTTTATACAAATAAAAAGAACCGGACCATGCACATGCAATGTAAATTATTACATTATTAAGTTAATACCGCGTTTTTATTTAGAAAATTTCTTTGTAATAATGTCTATTGTAGGTCATTTAACTTTCAAAATTCATTAAATTATTTGTAAAACCGAAGATAACTAACTTGTTTGATAAGAATTAATAACATATGGAATCCTATTTTACCGACCCGTATTTAGTTTGAATTTGAATTAGTTTTACCGCGAAAGTCACTCATTATGTACTATAACCATATGACACTAATAGCCATTTAAAAACATAATTTAAGATATTCATAATTAATAATGTAATTTTTCCTACTGTATAACGTAATTTCGGATATAAAAACAACTTATTTATATAAATAATCCGTACAGAAGACGAGATTGATAAAAACATCCGAACAGAGGAAAGAGAATCCCAGGAAGTAAAAATTAACGACGATACAGAAAAGCACGCTGAAAAATTCTCCAAAAACTAATATTAAAATTTAATGGTATATTCAATATTGTCTCACCTGAAAACACTATAGTTATTTGTAGAAAGTGTTTATTCAACTATCATCATATAAAAACAAGCAACATCGAAGATTTATCAGAAAAAAAACCGAAAGATCCCTGATCTATCCCTATCCGATACGAATCCTAGAGTACCGTCGTACATCACGTATCATACCACAGGAAGACAAGTAAATACCCAATGAAAATTTATATTTTATATCAAAAAATACGAACATAACCCAACTTTACATTTATACAATTTAATTTATATTTAACGTAGAAAGATTAATTATATAACCTTACCTTGCTACTGAATGGTCGTTTCTATAATTTAGTACTTAAACCAAGCATATAGTTATCACTATTCACTTAATTTAATGCAAAACTCATTTATACTTTGATTTTACGTATGTTTAGTACTACATTTGGTTTTAATATAACGTTTTTGAATGTGTTCTGCGCACAGTAAAAAACAGCTGTTTTGATTGGCTACAAGATAATGGCGAATACTGTTTATGATAACTTTTAAACCGGTTAGACATTCATTTCGTATACAAACTTCTATTTATCCATCACTTCATATTAATATCTTGTTTGTTATCGTTAATTTTGAATCCTTTAATTAAATACTCATACTTTTGAATCAACATCGTTTCTGTTATAAAATAAGCCTTGATTTAGCCTTGGCATTTAAAACACATATTATTGTACAGAAGGACCGGCTCTCTGATATAAGATCTCTAGCTTCAGCACTTAGCCGCAGGTTATTAACTAAATTGATTATAGCACCTTTGGTCTATAATATGGCGCCCAATTAACAACGATAAATTAAAAACAATTTATCGTAAATCGATTCGTTCTAATACAACTTAGAGTAACATCTGACTTTTATAGATATAAATAAGAATAACCGAAGGTAGGTAGAATTCTATCAAATATCATTTATCTTCGTATATGTATTTAGTACACCATTTAATCCTCATCTTTAAATATATTTATATCAATATCATTATTCATATAATCAATCTATAAACAACTACATTATACAAGAATATATATATATATATATATAATATTTTCGTGACCTTGGTATGATATGGTAAACTCAATGAGTCGGCGATTAAAGGTCTGGTTTATTACTTCAAAGTATATATATTTAAAATAACCCTACATGTTTCGGCAATGATGCCTTTATCAAGGATACAAAAAATATAACATGTATATATAGTACAGGGTTATTTTAAATATATATACTTTGAAGTAATAAACCAGACCTTTAATCGCCGACTGATTGAGTTTACCATATATATATATATATATATATATATATATATATATATATATATATATATATATATATATATATATGGTAAACCTAATCAGTAGGCGATTAAAGGTCTGTATATTACTTCAAAATATATGTATTTAAAAAACTCTACATGTTTCGGCTGTATACGCCTTTTTCAAGAGAATACAAAATATGAATGACAGGATATAAATGTCAAGTGATGTCACCAAAAGCCACTTGACATTTATATCCTGTCATTCATATTTTGTATTCTCTTGAAAAAGGCGTATACAGCCGAAACATGTAGAGTTTTTTAAATACATATATTTTGAAGTAATATACAGACCTTTAATCGCCTACTGATTAGGTTTACCATATCATACCAAGGTCACGAAGTTATTATATTTATATATATATATATATATATATATACTCGGGGTAACATTATTTAGTCTACTTTTAATCTCCTGAAGATACGGCATGGCAAAACGTACATAGAGAAATAAATAAAAATTTGTTAAAATATACCAACTGTGTTTCAATGTACACTTTACTAAACTTTTTTAAAGTTTATTAGTTAAAATGTTTCACCAAAAGCCGACAGCACAATAAATTAATAATTCAATTTCTTTAACATTCAGTTGGTCTAAAATTCAAATAGTCTACTAACAAGTAACCTAACAAAGTGGCAATAAATATTGCAACTATTAAAGATATATAGAATGTATACCTTCATGAGACGATAGGCATATACTGAAAATCATTGCTGTAGCAGCTCGATTCTCAGTAGACACAGTAGGAGTGTAGATATTGATCATAAACCTCTCTCATGAAGTCCCCTCGGCTTATCTTCTAAATTAATAGTTACATAACCATTTGGAACACAGCAGTGATTATCTATGTATTCCCAGCACGTGACCGACTGCGTGCAAATTACACACGACTAATACTCTACCCCAACCCCGATTTATTTCTCTAAAATATCCATTTTACTACAACGTGCTGCATGAATTAATCTTCGACTAGGTCACCATAAACTAGATTTAATATTGAAAATGTTGTTTAGCATAACATTATCGCCAATTAAATTAAATCACATCGACTGCGTTTCGAATTAAATATCGACTCCATTCGGCCGTTATTAATTCCGACAGTTTAAAGCGACTCCATTAGTGCTTTTAGCATACATTTTCCAGGTGGATTATTGTTAATTTGAGTACAGATGTACGTTTTTAAAATTAACCAACCATCCGATACATGCGAACTCAAATTGTTTTGTAATTTTTTTAAATAAAAATCCAATGATTATTTTATATTAAAACATGCCGCTTTTCAAACGTTAAAGTGGAAATGCTTTTTTTTCTTAAACCTTTGGGAGTCTTTTAAGGATTCTGGTTTTGACTAAGACTAATTTATTACAAGGGAAAAGGAAACAAATAATATTATTAACTTTCTCGATTTAACGATTACTAGAATTAACAACAAATGTAACTTTGCAATTTACCACAAACCGTCAAATACAGATATAACTATTCATAACACTTCTTGCCATCCGATACAACACAAATTGGCGGATTATCGCAGTCTTATACATAGATTAATCAATAAAACAAATTTCGAAGAGAAAGATTTAATTTAATAAAACAAATAGCTATCAACAATGGATATAAAAGTAATATAATAGATGACAGTTTAAATAAAAGACTCCTTACAAAAGCCATATCACAAATTTACCCAATATTAAATAATAACAATACCCAAAAATTTAAAATGATCACGTTTATAGGCTCTTCAAGCACTAAAATTTGTAAATATTTAAGAAAGTTTCACATTAATACAGCGTATAGAACTAACAACAATTTATCCAAATTTATAAAAAACAATAAAGATTTAACAAATAACAATAAAAAGTCAGGAGTCTATGAGTTAACTTGCGGTAGTTGCCCCATGACGTATATCGTACAGACAGGCAGATCGTTTGAAATACGCATCAAAGAACATTTTTCTTCATTTAGAAATAATAAAAGTGACTATTCATATGCGTCTCATATTAATTTAACAAACCATAATTTTAACAAAGAATTTAAAATATTACACGTAGAAAATAAGGGCAAAAAACTTAATTTATTAGTCACTTGAAATTAATAAATTAAAGAAAACCGACAAGATCCTAAATGATCAATTAGAAACTAATAATTCACCCTTACTCAATTTATTTATTTGATATTCAGACAGTCATATGTTGTATTTTTCCATAGAACTTCTCTACCTCCTTTAACATAATGTAGACCCTCAGCTTTATCACTTAAGAACAGTATTGTATAAACCGTAGTGAAAGTTTTCTGTATAGACAGTTTAGTAATAAAATGTACCCATTCCTTCAACCATTCAAAACAAAACATGTGTTTGTTATATATATATTATATTTGTGTAAAAATTTGTCCATAAGTTAGTTTATATGTCTGATCAACCTCAGGTTGGAGCGAAACGATCGTTACGGTGTTAATTAAAAAGTGAAATTCATTAAAATTTGTTTTGTTTTATCCCGATAATAGCTAACTTATTCTCCTTTGCTGAAAAAGTTTTAAAATATTAAGGGAAATGTTAGGATCTGAAAAGAGAGGCGTTCCTTCATTCTTAACCATAATTGAATTATTGATATAGTTTTTTTTAGTTTTATTATTTTATACTGAAAATAATGGAGTAGTAATCATTAAAGGTCGGAAAGTATGCATCAAAGATTGGTCCTTTTCGCTCAACACTTACGATCCAAAAAATTTCTTGCTCTATACACCCACACACATATAACGAGCGATCATTAAAATTTTCACTCGTAGCTGGCCGTGTATATAAAAATTATGTCGTAGCTTTAGTCATTAAGATGTTATTTCAAACATCTGTCAGTGTCAAATATATATTTTAAAGTTTCATCAAAAGAATGAGTAATGGCCTTTAATGATATGCATAAAGCGTTTATGGTAGAATATTACTTCCTGACATCTCAAAAAATTGATGGTATTTGGCAGCATTCAATAGAAAATTGATTTGCGGAGAGATATCCAAATACCGTTTCTAGCTATAAAACTTTCCGTGATACGCTAATGCATTGTGTAAATCTTTTTCGTCAAACAGGCAGTATTTTAAGGAAAAAAGGAAGCGGTCCTCCTCTCAAAAGAAGTCGCGGCGTAATTGAAAATGTCAGACAAATTATTAACGAATCTCCTCAAACATCTATTCGCAGAGTTTCGCAATAAGTTGGGCTTTCGTGTGGAACATGTCAAAAAATTTTAAAAAAGGACTTGCACATATATCCATATACATTAACTTCTGTACAAAATCTATTACCTACGGATTATGAAAAAAGAACACAATTTTGCCAATGGTTTATTCAAACAATGACAGACAATATTTTAAATCATACTTTTTTCACCGATGAAGCTTGGTTTTATTTGAAAGGTTATGTTAATTCGCAAAATATGCGTATGTGGTCCAGTGAAAATCCTCATTTCTACAGAGAAGTTCCTCTACATCCAGAAAAAATAGGCGTATGGGTAGGTATGAGTCGTCACCCATTAATAGGACAAATATTCTTTGAGGGCACGATAAAATCGGAGAAGTATCGTAACGAAATTCTCAGTGTTTTACTAATCAATTGACTAATGATGAACTCCAGGTCGGATATTTTCAACAGGATGGGGCTACATCTCACGTTACACTTGAAAATATTCAGTTTTTGCAACAATTTTATGGCGATAGGATAATAAGTAGAAATACAGCGATTCCATATCCACCACGATCGTGTGATTTAACTGTCATGGATTTTTTTGTGTGGCCATATATAAAGAATATTATTTATGAAACACCAATTAATAATCTACAAGAGTTAAGACATAAAATCATAGAAAAATGTGAACACATCAATAACTCACCGCAAATACTGATCAATGTTTTCAATGCTCTACGAAATAGAGTGCGATTATGCTTGGTGGAGAATGGTCAACATTTTACACATTTTTTATAATATTCTATTACTTTGTATAAAAATTGTAAATATATTTACTATAAAAGTCAGCATTTCAAATTATTTTTTAACAATCATGACGTTTGAAATTATAATGACAGATCTCCTCTAATAACTTAAGTTAGGACATACTTTTTGTGTACATGGCTTACTTGAGCGAAAATTTTAATGATCACTCGTTATATATAACAAACCATATTTGTAAAACAAATATGGTTATCTACGAACAAGGACGAAATCAATTAATACATTAAGAAATTGTAAATAAATTTAAGTTAGTAAGAACCAAACCGTACATTACAAGTGTTAAATATCAAACAAATTAATATCGCGCTTTTTGTAAATTGCTTCATTATTTTTATAAAAATTCTTATTTCTGTAATTATATTCAGTCATATTCATTTTGTATTTCCGGAGATTTTTTACTTATTTGATTGCCTTAATTTTAGATAACAAACCTGTGATTCTACTGTACCGATCAGTGCCGTTTAAATATCAAAATCGCGGGAAACTAACGATATGTAAATATCCGCATGTGACATCTGTGTATATTAAAAATAAGCTGTAAATTATGTCTAAATTATTATGAAAAATTTTAAAAGTTATCTCAACGGGTGTTTTATATAAATTTTTGTTAATTAGAAAAATAAAATTAAATATTTATTTATTAACAAAATATTGGACGATTGAGGGGCCGGTGAGAAAAAAGTTGAACTGGGCTGGGCTTCTTTTTCTTGAATTGATGTAGTATGTAGTATCGCGTTTTTTCAATATCTATAATTTAAAAATTAAATAAAACGAGCAAGAAATGTAATACTCACCTGTAATTTATAACACAAATAAACAAATTAAATAGTGCTATTATTCACTATAGAAATAATACCCCCAAGACTTGAGGGCGAATTTTTTCTATAAAAAAATCGAATAAAATAGCGTCGTAAATTGTAGAAAGAATATTTACAATTACATTACTTCGCGAAAACGCAATGAATTTGTACCCCAAGTGAGTTTTAGAGGTTATAAAACTTCGAAAACCCACCCAGTCAACGTCTATCCCTTCAACACCCTTTGGAAAGGCCCATTACCTGTACACCGACCTGATAGTTCCTGTCGATACAAAGAATCGTTCCTGTCAAGTCTATAAGTATTTTAACAACTTTTCTTAAAAATAAACATTCAAAATTATCACTAACCTAACATACGGTTTAGATATATTTTAAAATTTAAAATTCACAATATTTCTTAAAATAAACCTACCGTTTTCCTTTAATATCAATTTAGTATCTTAAGACTATATATTTTCGTATATAATTCAATGATTATGTACATGATCACAGTATTTATAACTTTCCATTACTGATTTTCTTATAAAATTTTAAATTTTAAATATGCACTAGTAAATTGTGTATTTATACACCTATAAAGCATTTTTATTTCCAGTATTTAAGTTGAGTATTCATAAGTTTTATTTACCTTATGTCTTAGTCAGTTAATGAGTTCTTACAGTAATAATTACCGAGATCTGTATTACACTTTAGAACCTACTTCTGAGATAAAAAAAGCAAGTAATTTATATACTGAGTTAGCCGGATTAAACATAAAAAGAACCAATAATATTTCTTCATTTCTTCTTTTCTAGAGAAAAAATAATCTAATGTAAATAAATCCGTTTCCCCGGATATTGATATATATATATATATATATATATATATATATATATATATATATATATATATATATATATATACGAAGGTGTAGTTTCTTGGGTTCTTGGCCGCGTGTGAGTTTTGTCCTAAAAGGACTATTTACTCTACGTTTCAAGGAGATCGCAATCGTCATCTTCAGGAGCTAGTCGGTCTGTCGCTGGTTAGAGCTGGAGATCGTCTGATGTGCGCCTAGCACTACCTCTTGTTATATGCTGCTGTGTCGGGAGGGGGCGTCCCACTATTGACGTCATGCGTGCGCGGCTTCGTGTAATTGGTCCGAGTGCCTGTATGTTCCCTGGTCGGTCCGTGTGTCTGTGTAGGGGTTGGGATCTGTCGGGATTTGGTTGTGTTTTTACCTGTCGGTGAGCTAGGAGCGGTTTTCATGTATGCGGCAAGCGCTGGCCGTCGTCACGTTTATTTAAGCACTTAGGACGCTTTTCTATTTCTATTGCTTCTCTTGTAATTCTCGTCATTAGGTTTTCACTTTTGGCTAGGATCTTCGTGTTTTCAAAGTCAATAGAGTGCCCTGTCAGAAGTTTATGTTGTGCTAACGATGACGTTACTTCTTTCTTGACGACCGCGTTTCGGTGTTATTCTCTTCTCACGCTAACTCGCCTGTTTATCTGCCCCACATATGATTGATCACACACTGAACATGGCATTTCGTAAACGCCCTGATCTTCTAGAGGAATTCTGTCTTTCGCAGTCTTTCTGTGTGTTGTGAAAACGGTGTCGATGTTGTGTCTTCTTAATAATCTACTGATTTTGTCTGTAGTTCCCTTTATATATGGAAGGAAAGCTCTGGACGCGAACTCTTATATTTTCTTTTTTTCTGTTGACGTTAATTCTGGCTTTATTTATTGTTTTTGATGAATAGCCGTTCGTGATGAGGGCGTTTCTTATGTTCCTTCTTTCTTCGTGTATGTGTTCCTTGTCTGTTAGTCTCTTAGATCGCAAAACTAGTGTTTTTGCAACGGAATTTGGTTGTGCCGGGTGCTGGTGTGATTGTGCTTTTAAATATCTATTTGTGTGTGACAACACGAAGATCCTAGCCAAAAGTGAAAACCTAACGCCGAAAATTACAAGAGAAGCGATAGAAATAGAAAAGCGTCCTAAGTGCTTAAATAAACGTGACGACGGCCAGCGCTTGCCGCATACATGGAAACCGCTCCTAGCTCACCGACAGATAAAAACACTACCAAATCCCGACAGATCGCAACCCCTACACAGACACACGGACCGACCAGGGAACTTACAGGCACTCGGACCAATTACACGAAGCCGCGCACACATGACGTCAATAGTGGAACGCCCCCTCCCGACACAGCAGCATATCACAAGAGGTAGTGCTAGACGCACATCAGACGATCTCCAGCTCTAACCAGCTACAGACCGACTAGCTCCTGAAGATGACGAGTGCGATCTCGTCGAAACGTAGAGTAAATAGTCCTTCTCAGGACAAAATTCACACGCGACCAAGAACCCGAGAAACTACACCTTCATCATACGTCGGCGAGAACATCAAGAGTAATATATATATATATATATATATATATATATATATATATATATAAATTTACAATGTTATTTAACTTTTGGAAATGCTATAGGGACTTTAAATACTCTCCTAATAATAATTTCATTGAATGTAAATAACATATATTTAAATTAAATATGAACCTAATAGTAGTAACATAAATAATTCTTAAGTCTGAAAAACCTTCCATTTTCTCAATATAAACATTTCAATTCTAAAACTGAAATTAAATTAACCCTTAACTGGCGTTGCGGAGTCCCTAGGACACTAGCAAGTATGAAGTATTTAATAACTTTCATATTTTTAGTGCAGGTAGCGTGAATTGTTCAGTAGCTTTGTAATTGACAGATCCCAACTTTGAGGAATGTGTGCTAAGATGGTTTGAAGAAACTGACATAGAGTTTTCAGACCAAGATATGGCGATTCTGAGAGCAACATTTCTATCGAAAATGCTATTGCAAGTGATCACGAAACAGCGAGTGAGTTGTCTGGCAATGAATCTGATGACCAAGATGAGATGCAGGTGATTGAAACTGAAGAGGACATTGATATAAGCGATTCAGGTAAAAAATAGTTCTTCGGTAAAAACAGATACAAATGGGCTGCCACTGAATCAACCCGAAATGTAAGAACGCCAGCCCATAGTATATTAAAGTTGCCAGGAAATAGAAACGCTTTACCAACAATTGAAGCACTGAAGGCATGGCAACAAATTTTCTCACAAGATATACTAGATATCATTGTGTATTATACAAATTTAAAAATTTAAGAATTTCGTAAAAAGGCAGACAATCAGAATCGTACAGAATACAGAAACACAAACGTTGCTGAAATGAATGGCTTACTGGAACTTTTGTTATTAACTGCTGCTTTTAAGTCTAATAATGAGGCCATTGAATAAATATTTTCAACAGATATGACTGGTCGAGAAATTTTTCGGCTGGTAATATCAGCAAAAAGGTTCGTTGTCTTATTGATTTGATACACAAGAAGAGAGAATGCTAAGAGTAAATACTGATCCTGCTGCTGCGATCTCACATATCCTTGATAAATTTAACAAAAATTAAGAAGCAGCTTACTAAGAATTAATTACTAATTCTTAACTAATTCTAATTCTAAAACTAATTCTTAATTAACCTAATTACCAGGAAGTTCGTTGTCGCGAAAGGGTGTGTTCTGCATACTGGTACAAACTTAGTTTGTCGGATTGTAGTTACGAACGCATCATATAAGTCGACATTTACATGTAAGAATGTGATTTAATATTCATTAATTCTCACTTGCAGTAAAATTCCAAATGTTAAGCAGCTTACTGTTTGGGAGCCAAAGCAACTGTTGATGAAATGCTGATCGGCTTTAGAGGCAGGTGCAAATCTAAAATGTATCTACCAAGCAAAGCCGTAAAATATGGTTTAAAAGTCTAATGCTTAGTTGATGCTCGCACCCATTATATATACAATACGTATATTTATTGCGATAAAGGCACTGATAACTTAAAAGATGTCGCCGACGATGAAAAAGGATTTTCTATACCAACGCAAGCTGTTATTCGTCTTTCTAAGCCAATATTTGGGAGAAATAGGAATATTACTGATGATAATTGGTACTCTTCAAAAGAGCTAACAGACTATCTTTTCAAAAATAAACTTACTTACGCTGGAACTTTGAAAAAACAAACGGCTTTCCAGAAATGAATGCATTCTATAATAATACTAAATCTGGAGTTGATGCTGTGGATGAAAAAAACACTAAGTATTCCTGTAGCAGAAGAACGCGAGCCTAGCCTATGGCTATATTTTACAGGATCGTAGATATGTGTTCAGTAAATGCATATATCATCCACCAATCATGCGCCAATGCACATAAAGTAGATAGACTCGATTTTCTTAAATTATTGGCAAACAATTGTATGAACCACTACTTCGTGAACGATCACAGAAAGCAAATTTACCAAGAGAGCTAAAAGCCAGTATTTTCAGAATTTTGAAAATGACACATGAGGCAGCAAATGATGCTCAAGACGCTTTGCCTAGAAACTAGAGGAAGCACTGTTCTGTTTGCGATCTAAAATTAAAAAGAAAAACCGGTTATTTATGTGTTGAATTCAAGCAACCAATTTGTTTGCAATGTTCTAAAGAATTGTGTTTCATGCATTCAAAACCTAGAAGAGTTCTAAATATTGCTTTTCTCTATGCGGTTTTAGGCCGTTGTCAATTTTTTGCAATTTTAATTTAGAAATAAATGTATTCTCTTTTTTTGCAGTTTAGATCTTACGATACATGTTTTCAATACGAAAAGTTACTATCTTTTATTATTTTTTTTGTAAAATAAAAATCAAAGAGACACTACGTTTATTTGTAATAAAAAAGTGATTGTTTCTAGTTTTATACTTTTTTGTCTTGTTTATTACTAGTAAATATAAAGTTTAGTCCCCTTTTATGTCTTTGATTATTTATACAAGAAAAACTATTTTACATTAAAAGGTTAAGGGTTAACAAAACTAATATAATGGTAATTTGATACCATTTTAATATATATATATAGATAATTATTTCGTGACCTTTGTATGGTAAATTCAATTTGTTGGCGATTTAAGGTCTGGTAGACCTTAAATCGCCAACAAATTGAATTTACAATATATGTGTATATATATATATATATATATATATATATATATATATATATATATATATAATGTAATAATACTGACGTGGTATAAGAAAATATATTAATGATAAATATAAATAAATTTAAAAAGAATACCCTGTATTATGCTAGCTCGAATATTATGTATATAAAAGATAATCTGAGATGAATACTGCTTATCTCTGGGTCAAAGGTAGGTTCCGGACGTGCAGACAGCTACACAAGAATACATAAAATAAAACGATTAGGTCAATAATAATAGTAATATATTTTAGAAATTAATCGATGTCCTTTTCCAAATCTAAAACAAGATTTAATATTATTATATATGAAAGTTGTATAAATACTTTGAAATGCCGTGAGTAAAATTAAATATTAGGTATTTGATCTCGAGAATAGTTATATCTTTTATATAATTAAGGTAAACAATTTTTACAGAATACCTGTCACTTTAAGTACAAATGGGAATGTCTAACCACGTGTCTTCTAAAATGTAAAATGTTCCGTAGAAAACCAACAAATACAGCAAAGGCAGGTTACGAAATCCTTATTTCGAACGACTGGTAGATAATCTTGTTGTAGAATCGCCAATGGTCCTCTTGCATGAAGTAAACAGTATGGTTATGTGAATATACGTTTTCCAGATGAGTGTAATTTGTCCAAAATTTCCAAAAGATAATTCCTGTGGCTTCTTTAGTAAAACTGTATAAACGAACATAAATTAATTTATAGAAGGAATCAAAATAGTGAAGATTATTAGGTCTCCATGATCTCCAGACACGAACAAAATCTTCTCACAAGGTAAATATGTCAAATAATTATAAATTATCCACTTTCTGGTGATTAAAACGTTCTTATAAGTTATTATGAGAATAATTTCGTAGAGGAATTCCAAAATATCACTTAATTTTTCAACTGCATGCAAAAAAACTTCTCAATCAATCAAAAAATAATAATCAATAATATTGTTTTTCGTTGTCCCGGCTCCCATAAGAAAAATTTGTATTTCCATAAATCAGATTTTCTTAGGAATTTGTACAATGATCTCGAAAATTATATCAAAGACAACTATGACAAATTCAAATAAATAATAATTTTGATTGTTACTTTTGTAAATAAAATATATAATTTAGTAATGAAAATAATTCTTACAGCTAAACGTCATGCTGATAAAATCTACTCACGTATTTCAAATTACAAATTTAGAAATGATAATATCCAAGGAACAATAAAAGATATTACAATATTAAAAGAAATATATGTATAACAAAGAATAAAACTATAATCAGATTTAGAAAACCTAGATCTGCGCGGAAAAATAAAAAGACATTTAAATAAAGAGCGAGTAATCAAAATAGATTGAATATAATTTACAATGTTTATCGATATCAATATTTCTAAATCCAACTATGGTTTTACATTAATATACAAAAATTTAGCTATTCAATAATCTCACAATACATTATTTTTCAGATATAACATTCTCGTATCTGTTATCTATAAGCAGAAGAATTTGATATGAGGGTTAACTGCCCTACAACAATATATACCTTTTCCATGAATATAGATTTAACATTACAAACTTTCGGAGTCACTGGAGTATATACGCTGTAGTTCTTTAGCAATTTAAGGGCATTATCCCTTAAATATCGTCAAATAAAGTTATTTAACGTAGTATTTTATACATGTTCGAATCTTGAACCTTCAACATAATTTAAACGTACTGGACTGGAATTTAACTGCAATGCGCAATACCTGAACTGCAGCATCGTTCCCTTATTCCCGTGTTGATTTCGAATAATTCAAGACACTCTCAAATCCTAGACGCCGGATTCGGAAAAAAAGAGAAAGAGACAGTGCAGGAAAACGTATAGTCTCGCAGGAGGTTATAAAATTTTTGGCTTTCCGGATGCGATAGTTTAAGAACTCAATCGACATGACATATCGCTATGCCATTGCCACTTCCGTTCTTTCTTTATGGTCGAAATAGCTCCTCAGAGAAGCAATTCGACAGAGATTTGAAATAGTAAAAGACCCTTCACTTCGAATAGTTCTACAGCAGCACGGCAAAGCAATTGTTTTCATAGTAAAGATTACAAGTTCAGTTTAAAAATATCAGAATCGAAAAAATAGCTTTTGCATTTTACATTTTCAAAGAAATATTAAAATAGACGATTTG
The DNA here is from genome assembly GCA_935421215.2 of Melolontha melolontha. Lineage (NCBI taxonomy): Eukaryota > Metazoa > Arthropoda > Insecta > Coleoptera > Scarabaeidae > Melolontha > Melolontha melolontha. The sequence goes on along the minus strand of OW285243.1, from coordinate 20,685,078 downwards.
CTAAAAAACTGTTTTCAATTTCAACCATTTTCCGTATTATTTATAATAACACGCTAAATAAAACAGACATATATACTGTAATAGGACCACTTGCATCACATGTAATTTCATTTACCTTATTTAAAAATGAAGGTCTTGTCATTAATTGATATAGATTTATACTTAATTTAAAAAATATATTGAAGAAATTCTAATAATTAATTCAAATTATTATTTACAAAATATAGCAAAGGCTTATTGTATTGTTTTTTTAAGTATATATAATAAGTTCAGCATTTCAAATGCCATTGTATTATTAGTATTGTAAACATTTAGTATCTAATTTGCCAATTTGACATTTTAAAATTCATAATGCAAAATTGCAAAAATAAGTGTTATAATACCATATCACTAAAAAGTAATCCAAAATTATTTCAAACTTTATAAAAATATACAAAAAGGTTTTGTTTAAGTATGACAATAGGTTAAGCACGTATAAAGCGTTTGTACAATATGAAACAAACATGTAAATAATTTACATATCTGTAACTATGCACATGGACAAAACCCCTCGTATTTTCAGCATTTACTTCTGCTTAATACATATTGCAGTGGAATTTGCTTTGAAATTGCTTATTAATTTTTATTCACACTACAGCTTATATTGCCGGCTATTCAGTCTAGTAGAATCCACGAACTCCCATCTCATGAATCGTTCCTCGCGGATCGGGTCCAAGTTTTAATTTGAAAATAAAACAATAAACATAAATAAAAGATCTTATTTGTTAATTTCGCAGTTTATTTAAAAAAAAATTCAAAAAAAATCCCTCTACAGAGTGTATAGGGTGCTAAAGCATCATCAAACAGTAGCAATGGGGAAACACTCTTTGTGAATAATGACTCGCACACAGAGAAAAACCCCTTGTGACACTCGATCAAACATAAAACTAATAAATACTAGTGAAATTTGTCAAGTTTGACCTCTACTTTAAACCCCTACAAACAAATGTCAAAAACAACCAAGTTTTCGAAACCCGCGAAAATTGAAATTTTTGTCGTGCGCAAAAATAACACAACAAGGTCAATCCACACTAAAGAAAACTCCAACCTTGAATTCAAAATGTTCTCGAATATTAATTTTTAAAAAAAAACTTCCCTTACAAAAAACATGACAAGTTTCTCTAATACCCATATACTACTTTCAAATATAAATTATTACAAAAATACATAAAATTATAATAATGAAAATAATCGTGATATCAAATATATAAACAAAATATTTTATCAAACTTACATAGATCTATGCACCATTTATAAAATGCGTGAGAGATATCTTATTCATAAGAACATTTTATAAACATCAAAACACTCGCAAAAATCGAATTAAGATTTACATGCACTTCACACAAATGCATAAACAATATTCAACCCGATTTTATAAAACAAAGAATAAAATTGACTACTTTATTCTTTAATAATCCGATCACTTCAACCGTCAAGATATCTCTAACAAAAATGAAATCTTTAACATCCGCCTGGATATCCCTACCCACTATAAAATCAAAAATATATACAGACAACACATTTTAATAAATACAATATCCGGAAAAGCGGCAAGTTCAATCCTCTGGTCAACCTAAATATACGAGGGTTAATCATTATTTCAAACATTATAAAAATTTTCACTTATAAAATAAAATATATATATAACGATCCCCGTCCTGAAATAAATAAACATAAAAATTGAAATAGATAAATTTTAATAAATTCACTACATAAAATTTTTATTATCGTTCAATCATTTTCCTTTCTTGTCCAAGGAAAAATCTATAGCATGATTCCCCGAATTTATCCGAGAACAAAGTCAGAACATTCCTGAGCTTTTTTCAAGGATAAATTCCAGCACTACACTTGAGACAGTGACGCACCCTGTCTTTGTTCCCCGCACTAACTTGTTGCATTGTTGTCGAACAGGATCATCCTCGTTCTGATGCTGTAGTGTGATAAACGGTTTCATCATTACAATATACATTCTGTATTTAATTTTTATTAATATAAATGTCTTATTTGACTTAAGACATTTTATCTTTTATGTCGTTTTACTTGACATAATTTATTTAATGTCATATAGCTTGACTAGACATTTTCGAATGGGCTTCGTTACACACATCATAGACGAAGGAACACGCCGAAGCAACAGTCATCCTCGTCGAATATTCGAGCACTCTCTCGATCTCATGGACATGAACATCTCCAACGAATTTTCATAAATAAAAGAAAAACATAGCATCAAAATCTCATATATCAAATCATCATAATAAACAAATTCATAACACCATTAATTCCCAGGCAATAACAATAATAATAATAATAATAATCATATCCTAAGCTTAATTTCTTCTTCCTATATTTATATAATTTTAATTCTTTCTTTTCAACGCAATTCCCATAATCAACAATTTTTTATACGCAGATAATTCTAATTAATTAAATATATCAACAATAATTTTTTTTTATCATAACTCATCCTGTATATATATCCATTTACTCAATCCAATTCATTACCAGGTCAATTAAATCAGCACATCGTATACCATCCTATTCAAATATTTTTATTCATTAACCTTTTTAACATGCCAATAATTCTTTTTCTATAAATTCATAAATACCATAGTTTTATTTCAACAATATATATATATATATATCTCAATTATCATAATAATTTTTTTCATATATCAGGACGAAATTTTATTTAAATATACCGACGAAAATTTTTTTTATATAAATACACTTTCATTTTCCTTCAAATATATCATATATTTATTTCATATATTATCGACGAAATTTTGTAAATTTTTTCCATATTCAACATCATATAACTTTTTATCACGACGAAATTCTGTAAACACCTTTTTTATTTTACCTACTTCCTCTTCTTATACTAATAATCTTAATTCTAATTATTCTTTACGTTAAATTCATTTCAATATCCTTTATCAACTCCTATTACATTTTCCAAATTTTATTTATATCCTTTAGTACATCACATTCCAATTAATTAAATCAAAAGCAAAAATCCTTATATCTCGCATATTCCTCTAAATAGTTTACAACGAAATTTCTCATTAAGTTGGGCCTATTTAAAATATCCGACAGTAAATAATTTGTAGTTTAAATTTTACTTTTACCTTACTATAAAATGTGGGTCTATTTATTTTAAATTTAGTACCCTTATACTTCCTAATTTTCAGAGTATAATATTTTAACATTTTATTATTGACATGGGTCTGATTTATATTATTTAAAAAGCAGTTGATTTTAAAATTAGAATTACGGGAATTATTGCGTTTACTTGCTATATAATTACTCAAATTATATCCATAAATGTTATTTCTAGAAATCAATTTCATTTTAATTTTAGTTCGTTTATCATTAATATCATTAATGATAACTGCTTGTTTATTTAATTTATTGATCATTTTATCGTGAATACTTTCTTCCATCCTACATTCTAACTTAGCATTTGTTTTAATTATATTAAATTCTGTTTTCTCGTTAGTTTCAAACTTAATTTTATTTAATGTAATTTCTTCGCTTACCCTAATTTGATTATTTCTTCTTCCAACTTCTGTATCCAAATGATCTCCATCGTCCTGTGGCATAGATTCCTCCCCAGGCACGTCCTCTAAACTTTCTTTTGTAATTGTTGATTCATTTTCTTCTTGTTCCATTATTATTATTAATTTCTTTTCTTCTTGTTCCATTATTTTTAATTCCTTTTCTTCTATTGCTTGTTTTTCCTCGACGTGTGCTATTTTACTTTTAATTATTGTGTTTTCTTTGTTTATTTGATTTTTACTTTTTCTTAGTGCCATTTGATCCATTATCCCTTTTATTTTTTTCTCAACATGCTCCTGTCGTTGTTTTATTTCCATTTGTTGTTGTTTCATTTCCATTTGTTGTTGTTTTATTTCATTATGATTTTGTTGTATCATCTGTTCCATCTCCTTATGTTTTTGTTGCATCATTCGTTCCATTTGTTGTTTCATTTCCATTTGTTGTTGTTTTATTTCATTATGATTTTGTTGTATCATATTCATTATCACTTGTGTCATTGTTTGCATCATAGTGTGCATCATATCCATCATCTGCTGACTGCCTACTTCGTCGTCCCCCTCTTCATGTATGTAACCAGCATTACCCATTCTTTGTTTCAAATTTTCCATTATATTTTCCATATTTGAATTATATTGTTTTATTTCTGCCAATTATACGTTGGACTCACCAAAATTGTGCAGTCCAATTATTAAATTATTTATTCTCGCACCACGTTGGGTTAACCAAAATTGTAAATTTTGGCATTTACTTTTCTTCATACGCCGACACGTTGGGCTGCCAAAATTGTGCAGTGGAATTTGCTTTGAAATTGCTTATTAATTTTTATTCACACTACAGCTTATATTGCCGGCTATTCAGTCTAGTAGAATCCACGAACTCCCATCTCATGAATCGTTCCTCGCGGATCGGGTCCAAGTTTTAATTTGAAAATAAAACAATAAACATAAATAAAAGATCTTATTTGTTAATTTCGCAGTTTATTTAAAAAAAAAATTCAAAAAAAAATCCCTCTACAGAGTGTATAGGGTGCTAAAGCATCATCAAACAGTAGCAATGGGGAAACACTCTTTGTGAATAATGACTCGCACACAGAGAAAAACCCCTTGTGACACTCGATCAAACATAAAACTAATAAATACTAGTGAAATTTGTCAAGTTTGACCTCTACTTTAAACCCCTACAAACAAATGTCAAAAACAACCAAGTTTTCGAAACCCGCGAAAATTGAAATTTTTGTCGTGCGCAAAAATAACACAACAAGGTCAATCCACACTAAAGAAAACTCCAACCTTGAATTCAAAATGTTCTCGAATATTAATTTAAAAAAAAAAACTTCCCTTACAAAAAACATGACAAGTTTCTCTAATACCCATATACTACTTTCAAATATAAATTATTACAAAAATACATAAAATTATAATAATGAAAATAATCGTGATATCAAATATATAAACAAAATATTTTATCAAACTTACATAGATCTATGCACCATTTATAAAATGCGTGAGAGATATCTTATTCATAAGAACATTTTATAAACATCAAAACACTCGCAAAAATCGAATTAAGATTTACATGCACTTCACACAAATGCATAAACAATATTCAACCCGATTTTATAAAACAAAGAATAAAATTGAGTCCTTTATTCTTTAATAATCCGATCACTTCAACCGTCAAGATATCTCTAACAAAAATGAAATCTTTAACATCCGCCTGGATATCCCTACCCACTATAAAATCAAAAATATATACAGACAACACATTTTAATAAATACAATATCCGGAAAAGCGGCAAGTTCAATCCTCTGGTCAACCTAAATATACGAGGGTTAATCATTATTTCAAACATTATAAAAATTTTCACTTATAAAATAAAATATATATATAACGATCCCCGTCTGAAATAAATAAACATAAAAATTGAAATAGATAAATTTTAATAAATTCACTACATAAAATTTTTATTATCGTTCAATCATTTTCCTTTCTTGTCCAAGGAAAAATCTATAGCAATATGTTTCTGCCATCTAGGCGTCCTCAGTTAAGCTAGTGAAGCAATGTATACAAATTAATACAAACCTGTTATAAACAACTGGTTTGTATCTGTATACATTGCTTCACTAGCTTAACTGAGGACGCCTAGATGGCAGAAACATATGTATTAAGCAGAAGTAAATGCTGAAAATACGATGGGTTTTGTCCATGTGCATAGTTACAGATATGTAAATTATTTACATGTTTGTTTCATATTGTTTATAAAAATAATTAATGTTTATATTTGAAATGTCATTACAAATTGAATATAGGCATTTTTGTATTGTGAAGAACATGTCTTTTTGGGCTCATTTAAATAAAACTAACGGTTATTAGAAACACACTATATTCACAATAAAAATACACTAAAACACTTACCAACTAATAACAATAATAACTAGAGAACGGATGCAATTTCCATAAAACGCAATCGGCAATAGGAATTGTGTATAACGTCGCATAGTACATCCCGGCGTAATTCAATGAAGTATTTGCTTGACTTACTCGGCCACCTGGTCTCCCACGATAACAATGGACAACTCAGCTATTGTATTCGGAGAATATAGTGTTTTTTAAAGTGTCTTCATGAGCCTAGATAGAAGCGGGGTTCTTATAATGTATTTTATTTATTAGTTTATATTTCGTAAGATAAATAAAGTGCTGTGAGTAAGTTCCTTGTTTTCATAGTTTTAACTGTTAATTACATCGAAATTTTTGTGATAGATCCTGTTTAATATCGTTTGATTGAATCTATTTCTACCAATTATTTCGACGTAAGTGTGCATTGAATTTCGTTTAGTTTCAATAACTTACGCACACATTTTTAGTTTTCATTTATTTAGATCTAGAGCATTGTTTAAGTTACTTTTTCAGACATGATATGGAAGAATGTCGAGAACGGCATTGTAAAATAATGGCGAGTTGGATTGACGGTCATACTGATTGTATGTCCATTGTTAGTGATTCCGAAATTTATTACAAAATCCGTAAAATATCGTCAAAAATTCGTCACTTAGGATCGCAAACACATCTGAACTCTGTAAAACTTTTATGGGGGCTAATATTCCATTAAATAAACTTAGCAATCCCATTTTAAAAATATTTCTGAAAAAATATACTGGTCGAAATGTTCCTGATGAATCAACTTTACGCAAATATTATGTTTCTAGGTGCTATACGAGAACAGTAGAACGCATTAGAAGCCATCTTTTAAATCAATACATATGGATAAGCGCCGACGAAACGGTGGATATGTTAGGACGCTGTGTGGTAAATGTTGTAGCTGGTGTACTACTTCCAACTATTCCCTATAACTCATAAGTAATAGCAACAAGTGTTATAAATAGAGTTGATGCGGAAACAGTTGCTGAAACCATTAAGGAGAATATGCAAAAAATGCTTCATTCGGACGCCACGTACAAAGAAAAAATGGTTTTATTTGTCAGTGATAGTGCTGCGTACATGTTAAAAACAGGCAGACTATTGAAGAAAACATATCCTAATATGCTGCATATTACTTGTGTAGCACATGCTCTCCACAGAATCTGTGAATATATCATAGACACTTTTCCGGAAGTTGATAGACTTGTATCAGCTTTTAAAAAAGTTTTCAGAAAAGCACCATTGAGAGTAGCCCTTTTCAGGGAAAAATTTCCATCTCTGTCACTGCCTCCCACTCCAGTAATAACTAGATGGGGAACATGGCTGGAAGCTACTAGTTATTATGGTGAGAATTTCGATAGTCTAAAACATTTCGTAACACTGCTAAAGGAGGATGCCAGAAGTATTGGTGAGTGCAAGGAGCTCACACAAATCCCAAATTTAAAAAATCAGTTGTACTTTCTTCACGAACACTTTGGAAAATTGCCAAAACTAATGACTAATTTTGAAAATCGAAATCTCAAATTAAATGACGGATTAACTACATTAGATGTGGCTGTTAATAATTTGAAAAGTATTCCAAGTGACTTCGGATGTGGCCTTCGGCAAAAGTTTGAAGCAATTCTTAATAGAAATCCAGATTTAATTACATTGCAGCAATTATGTATGGAGACAATTCCACAAAATCTAACGGCTAAATATGAAGAAATGAAAGAATATTTCCAGTATGCACCTATAACCAGCTGCGATGTAGAAAGGACGTTTTCTATTTATAATGATGTACTTAATTCAAAGAGAACTAAATTGACCGAAGAAAACCTTGAGAAACTATTGCTAGTCAATATTAATACTCCTTTACTCAACTTGAACGGCAAAATGAACAAATAAAAATGTTCCAATTATAGAAATAAAATTAAACACTTTAAAAATACAACTTTTCAACAAATACATATGTATTTCGTAATTTTATAGATCACCACCCGTTTGTTTTTCAATTATATAAATAAAATTAATTAATAAATATGTATTTCGTAATTCTAGATATATAGATCACCACCCGTATGTTTTCCAATTATATAAATATAATTAAAAACTTGAGAAATACAACTTTTCAACAAATAAATATGTATTTCGTAATTTTATAGATCACCACCCGTTCGTTTTCCAATTATATAAATAAAATTAAATATTTTAAAAATACAGCCTTTCGCCAGTACTGCACTGGGCTTTGCGTCATGTGGTAAGCGTGTCCGTTCTCTAATAATAACAGCATTTATATTAACAGGATTTATTTCACATTTATAACTATGTTCTAACACGGCGGAGGCTGCTTGAATGTCTCCTTCCTTGCTTTTGGGCGCTATATATACCCCAGGGTTATATACAATGCTCAGAAAAGGAAAACTCTCAAACGTTCGGTTTTCTAGTATTTTCTGTCTGGTGTTTTCCAGAAAACGCTGGATGTGTTGACGCATACAACGAGTGATGTCATTGCATAACTCACATCATATTGCCCCCTTCTTAAAGAAAAAGTTTCGTTCAGAAACATGCCATCTCTTTGTTCTATCAAACCATGACGAAATCTACAGGTAGGGCCTTTGTTGCATTGCGATGTCATATGGAAGTAACAGCCACGGTCTTATCTTGTCTAGGCGGAAGTGAGTATTTAGGACGACAATTACAGACCATAATTTCCATACCAGTACATTGGAATAACACCTCTAACATGCTTTGCTATATGTCCCGACGAGAAATAGTCTTGCACCTGCTCACTTACCGTAATACCTAAGTCAGATCTACCAACCTACAATAACATGATTACCCCGGAGATCTTAGACTAAAGAAACCAACTCAATTTAGAGGCGCGCTGTAGGGGGAGTAGATTAGTAATAATGATTGAAGATCCTGAAAACATATAGGGGCCAAAATCGACTTATAATAGCTTCTTACAATTCTCCATTCTGAACGGTCTAAACCACAACCCAATTTTGGTACTGCCAATTCCAACATTTCCTGTAAGATTTGTTCACGCAAATGGACCAGAGACTCCTATAAGGCAAAGACCAAATCAAAAATTCTACTGTTCTTTATTTATTATTTGGAAACTCTTCCTATTTTCCGGACCCTGCTGCCTTAATTCTCGGATTCTGGCAAAACTCTGTTTAAATTGTTTAGCAATTCCTTTAAACATTCGCAGATCTCGGGCTACGCAATGAGCGAGCGCATAGTCTGACGGTGCGGTAAATAAATCTTGCTGTTTCTCGATGGTCACCCCAAGCTTTTCTGGAACCAGCTTACTCTTCCATGAAGTCTTCGATGGTCAGTGACTTGCAATGACTATTCCACCGGCGCAATTCAGCGACTTCGTCGGTATTGTCTCCAGAGTATGAGGCTAATCGATTAAAATGCGCGATTCTAAGTTTAATATGGAGTTAAGAAATAAGTAATTAAACTTCTAGTTTAAAAAATTCTTTTATTGTAAATACCACTACAATATTGTTTCGTCATACAATATTGTAGTGGTATTTACAATAAAAGAATTTTTTAAACTAGAAGTTTAATTACTTATTTCTTAGCGTTATAATGAAGTTTCAACAAGTATCTCCTTCGTCAATTAACTATTTAATATAGAGTGTTCGCCTCATGCGGTATATTACATCGTTAATCCGTTTCGACACCTCGTATGGCCCCTCCCAATTCTTCTGAAGTTTTGGAGACAGGCTCCGCCGACGCTGTGGATTATACAACCAAACTCGATCGCCTACTTGGTAACCAAATCTCTCTTTGATGTTGTAGCTCTACTTCATCCTTTTGCTGGCATCCTGGATATTACGTCTCACTCGATAATGAATATTGCCCAGCCTTCATTGAAGAATGCTGACATAATCTTCCCCTGCAAGGTCTTCTGCAGACAGAGTTCCCTGCCAAGTAGCACGTTTGCTGGCGATTTCCCAGTTATTTCTTCAACAGATGCCCGGTACGCCATTAGAAATAATGGAAAGTGTTCCACCCAATCTCTCTGGTGTTCGAAAACCACCTTAGATAGATTCCTGATCATAGTCACAATTTTGGAGTTCTAGCAATATATCTGGTATCCTTTTCTTGAGTACCACTATTTGCATTTTTTAGCTCGCTTCCATCGTGGTTTTAAACCTCACTTCTCAGGAGATCGTCCTCCATGATCAAATAATCCCATTGTGCCCAGTATGACTTCAATTCGCGTGAACGGGGAGCGATATCTTGCCAAGTTAGTCTTTGCTCATTTTTCTTCCAAACCCTTAAAATTGGAAAGTCAGGATCAGCTTCTTAATCTGCGTGCAAATTTTCTCATTGCTACAGATCATCAACAACGGTAGTTCGAGAAGCATTGGTCGATTTGTCTTCGATTCGATTGCAATGTCGAAATTCTGTATAGGGCCTTCTGGAAAGAGCATCAACATTTCGTTGTTTGAGACCTGCTCTATGTTCAATCTCGAAGTCATACTCATGTAGCCTTCCAATCTATCTAGCTACTTGTCCTTCAGGATTTTAAATCAGTGCGGATCAGGAAGTTTGGCCCATATAGGTATTTATAAAAGTGCTCGATGGTCTTAACTACTGTAAGTAGTTCTCGTCTGGTTACGCAGTAGTTCTCTTCTATATTAAGTATAAAGAACGCTAAGGGACGTTTACCGGTCGTCGACAAATTTTCCGCAGACCGGTACAACCCTTAGCGTTCGTGATGTTTATTCTATTTCCTTCACGATCGCATTAAATTTACCACAATTGAAATAATTGGATTTCTACTAAATAAAAGAAAAGTCAAAAATGACGTTTATATTTCGCGTCAAACCCAACTTTTCTATATAGCATTTGTATTTTGTTTTACAATTCAATAACTGTGCTACATGTTTCCAAGAAATTACTTTGAGTTATTTACAAGCATATATTTTATATTAAGTTTACTTACTGTTCAGACATCGGTAAGTAAAATACTTATCGACGAGTTTGGTCTAGCTAACAGTAGACTTAACCTTCTTCTTGGCAACGGATATTGTAAATAAACAAAAAAGCTCAATCGTACAAAATAGTATAGGTATTAAGTATCAAGAACGCTAAGGAATTCTACCGATCGAGGAAAACGATTTGGAACAGGAGTAAAGCGACGTTTCCAATTGTAAATCATATCGCGATGATATCTTTTTATGGGTTGCGTTGCTATAAAAATTCGAGGTTTAATACGTTTATCTCAATTTACTTACAGCAGACCGATTTTCCTGTGGCCGGTGGGAGAATTTGCACGTGCGTCAAGTAAGGGTCAGTGTTAGATAGAGACAGTATTCGGAAAAATGAAATGCAAACTCTTTGTGCGAGTCGTGCATTGGGACGTAGTAAGGGATAAATTCTGAAAATCACATTGTTGAACATGTTTGTAATGGTTTGTATTTCACTAAATTAAGGCAAATAGAAGTAAAATAAAACGCATAGTTTCATGTAACATGTTTAATTAAAATGTCTTACCTTACCTACTAGCTAATAGCGTACTAACATCACATTAAGGGGATGACTGAATAAGATTGTTAGCTACACTTAACGGTAAAAGGCTTAGGATTAAGTAAAACTAATTTGGATAATTAACTGAATTATTGGCAAATAATGTTTATGCTAATCTCTTTCTCATTATAATCACATTGTAAACTTTCTATATGTACAAAAGAACAGTATATTCTTCAGCGTAGGCGAGTGTTGTAATAACATTATTTAATAGTCGTGGAGAAAAGAATATTATTAATACTAATATTATTGGAAATAACAATGAAAATAATAATTACAATAAGAAATAATACATAAATACTCAAAAATAATTATAGGAGAAAACAATAATGAACAATAACTAAGTTTCAAAAAAATTACGGTAAATTATACATATAATTATATAAAAAGTTATGCAGAATCACTATCACTGACTTCCTCTTCGCTCTCCGATTCAGAGTCTTCACCCAAATTAATAATGAGCTGGTCTGTAACTTCATCTATGAGAGGTTCCACTTCCAAAAACTTTTGCTCCCACTTTATCGCGTGGTCACAACATTTATTCCATTCAGCAGCACTAAATTCATCAAAAAAAGTTATCACATAACTGTTGAACATATCTAATAGTGAATGATACATTTTTTTTGACACATATTGTTTAAGGGATGCCCATCCTAACTCAATCGGATTTAAATCTGGGTGGTATGGCGGTAATCGCAAAACACTATGGCCACGTTGTGTTAACATTTCATCTATCTCGGACGTTTTAAATGTTGGCTTATGTACTTTAATAATATTATATAAATCGGGCTTGAGCATGTTATTGTCGAAGTAAATATTTTTAGACCTTAACCAGTCTATCATAACTGATTTCCTGCTATTAGAATTCGGTGGTTTATCTTTTTGGACATTATGATAAGGAGCATTGTCAATTACTAGGACAGACTTTGGAGGCAGGTTTGGAATTAATTTTTCTAACAACCATTTTTTGTAATTTTCATAATTCATCTCGTGATGATAATCTCCCTTTGTGGTATTAGACTTAAAAATCAATTTAGCATTCGGAATGAATCCCGTCTCGCAGCCAGCATGAACAATAATTAGTCTTAGACCTTTTGATATAGGCCTTGCTAATCCTTCATTGGAATTGTCACTCCAACAAGTAGCCACGGTATGAGAACTGTGAATGTAAGTTTCATCCATATATATAATCGGTCTTTTTTCATTTCTGTAGCTTTGAATGGTACGCAAATAAGACACTCTTAACTGACGAATGTCGTGCTTTTCCATTAACAACTTTCTGTTCGTTTTTGTTTTTCTTCAACGAAAGCCCATATCTTTTACTACTTTCCGAAGAGAATCTGTTCCTCCAGTGTATCCTGTTTCTTTAAATTTTCTTAGAATGTTTGGCATTGTAGGCACAATTGTGTCAACAGTAAAGGTATTTAAAATTGTTCTACGCAGCACACCTTTATCTGCATCGTCTAAGTCGGTTTTGGGCTTGGCTTTTTTTTATTTTTCTTTGGCGATGTAAAAGATGAACCTGCGTTTATTTCACTTTTTTCTTTAACAATCCGTCTAATACTTCTCTCAGAAACACCCGTTGCGGCAATAACGCGTTCATATAACTGATCCAGTGGAATTTTGAGTACCCCTGAACTTTTTTCTTCTTGCATATATTTAAATACATTTGGGATCACTTCACGAGCTTGACTGTGTAAAACACATTTATTTAATTTACTTTTAAACTCCATTACTCACTACCTTAATACGGCACTGCACTACTGTATTTATCGCTTAAAACGATGTAAAACACTGAATGCCAGAGGTTCCCCTACCTATGAATTTCGTGCGCATCTCGAGGGCGGTACTTCTAACCGCCACATGAAAATCGGTCTGCTGTACCGTTCTACAACGCCAAAATTACTTACCGTCTTGGAAACCAACACAGTAAATTATCAAATAGAGTTCTATCGCACAAAAAAGTATTTAATGATGGCAATTATTATGAAATATATGAAAAAATACGTAATAATAGGATATTAAAACACAAGTTTCATAAGGCACCATTTTGTCACACGAATTCAAACGAGCGCGATAGCAACGAATTTTCTAAAGAACGAGTACGACGAAAGGCCTTATGAAATAGGTTTTTTTATACTATTTTTTCTATTTTGCATTTTTTACATTAATAAATTGAAATTATTTAAATTAGAAACTCAGAGTTTTATTTTTATATGAAGTAACGCAGTTGGTCACATTGATACTGACATTTTCAAATTTAAATGTTGCTATCCCCGAAATATTATTTATTAATTTTCGTTAACATTACTTGCTATTTTATTTAAAAATATAAACATGAGCAACAGAAATTAATATATCCTGTTGTCAATTGTGTACAATCTTGTTCGTTGTTTGTACAGCATTTTTCTTTTCTACGTATATCGTTTAAACTCTTACAATCAAATAACAGCAATATAGTATATTAAAACACAAGTTTATAAAGTATGCAGTTGGTCACATTGATACTTGACATTTTCAAATTACATATTATTTATTAATTTTCGTTAACATTACTTGATATTTTATTTAAAAATATAAACATAACTGACATATAGACTAATAGACTCTTGTTGTCAATTGTATAAAATGTGTAGCCTACCTATAGAAAACGCCAATTAAGTTGGCCTGAGGAGGGAGTGGGCAGAAGCCGTTTTTAAAAACGTCCACCCCCACTACTCAAGTAATTGTCAGAATACATTTGTCATTGGCAATTGACAGAACGTAATACCAAATACAAATCTCCACACTACTTCCAATCCTGCGCGAACTTACCCTTCCTTTAATTGGCGCTTACCATACTATCGAATGCAAAAAAAAAGTGGTACAATCATATTTTAATCGGTTTAAATTAGGCTGCGGGAATGTAAGTATATAACGTGCCATCGAAAAAATTCATAATTGGAGTAGAATGTGAAATTGGGTTGGTACTTTAGCCACTTCCACATAATGAAATTTATTATTTGACATTGAAACTATAAGTTTGTGTCAAATTTTTCAAAACTCTTATTAAGAAAATTAAATTTATTTATAAAATGGTATTCAACATAGAACAAAAAGCAAAAATTATCGAATGTTACTTCCGTACAAGTGTGAGAGTAAATGGCGAGTGGCAGTATTCAATTACGGAATGCATGGCTGATTTTAGTGAAGAACATCCTGAATTAGTGTTTGACTACAATGATTTTTATAAGAGTTGGTTTGTATTTAGATGTAAATGGACAACATTTTCAACAACTTCTGTAGCTATATGTAAATTTTGATTATGATTTCGATATTAAATAAATTATTTGTTTTCTTTTTTGTTGTAGTATCATTTCAATACCATAACCTTTTTTTACAATGAAACCAAATGAAACTGTCAAGCATCAAGTAATGTGTCATTATGTGGAAGTGGCCAAAATACCAACCCAATTTCACAGTCTACTCCAATTATGAATTTTTTCGATGGATCGTTATTACAGCGCGTATTCATGTGTGTTAGAAAGAGATAAAGTACAATTTGGGGTTCACACTTGAGCAGTACGAACTGAAAACTTATACTTTATGAACTGTATTAGTGTACATGCATACATTTTTTAATACCTTTAACCTATGTCCAAATTGCTCTCAGCATAGAAGTTATTTACTTTCTAGCGTTATCTAAGATTCGCATGCTAACATCAATTATATATTTCAATATTTAGTTACTAATTGTTTATGTTACTTGTATATATGTTTTTCCATTCACCTATAAAGATCCAGGTATCTACATAAAAATAATAAATCTACATACATAAACTTAATTAATCTGTCAAACTGTCAATGACAAAAAGTCAAAATCATCACGTATTTTTCGTAAAATAATGGGAAGACGAGGAGGAGGAGGTGGTGGCGGTGCCCCTCGAATGAGAGCTCCGTCACCTCCGCCTATGAGAGCACCACCGAGACCAGCATCACCTCCATCCCAAAGAGCTTATTCTACCGCACCGGTTAGAGCACCCGCAGCCGCGCCACCAAAACCAGGTCAAAAACAACCAGGACTATTTGGGCAAATGGCCGCTACAGCAGGTGGTGTCGCTATTGGATCAGCTGTCGGTCATGCAGTAGGTAAGTATACTAAAATTGTTTTTGGATTTTCTATGCCAAGAAAATATAATTCTTCCTGGTACTTTACAGTGATTAATAATTGTAATTGTGATTTTAGGCCACTAACTTTGATTTTTCCCATTTTTAAAGTATCGTGTTTAAGAAGTAAATGCTTGTGATAAATACTCCAAATACTCAACCAAAAATATGGAGTCAAACATGGTAATTGTAGCCTACACAAATACTATCTGTCACAGGCGCTCCTTCAAACGGCTTCATAATTAAAGCAACAAAAAATAAGACAAAGCTGTTACTGAATTTTATATATTTAAATCTGAATTAAAAAGCCTTCACTTCCGTTCGTTATGCCTATAAATATATCTCTAAATTTATGAATTTTATGAATAATGAATGAAATTAACGCAATTATAAGTTATGGTTACTTCGCATTCCATCAGCAAATGTAGGAATATGTTAATTTCGTTCCTTATACGGAAGACTTAGCATTAAACAAGTGTATTTTTCATCTCATTATGGCTATTATTGTTATTATTATTATTAATATTATTATTTTCATGAGTCGAAAGCTTCATACCGATTACAATAATTCTAAAAGACTGTAGCTCTTCCCTGATATGACCTCTGTCATTTTATACAGTTTATCAATAAATTGTGGCGTTTCCCTCACAATGGAAGACTTAATTTAATTCCAACGTATAAATCGGGTGATAGATCGGATACTATCGTCCTATCAGTAACTTGCCTGTTATTGGCAAGGTGCTTGAATCGTTAGTGGCTGATAGAATACTTGCATCTTATTCTGAAATAATTGCCCCGGAACAACATGGATTCGTTCGCGGTCGTAGTACTGAGACAAACTTATTAATATAATGGAACTATATTTTGGAGAATATCGAAGAGGGCTATCAGGTGGATTTTGTATACACTAATTTTAGAAAAGTGTCCGATCAGGTTAACCATTGCTTACTTCTACTCAAGCTTGAAAAAATTCGGCATAATTTGGAATGTTCTGGCATGGCTAAGTTCATTCTTAACCGACCATGTTCAGATTGTTGTCGTAGGTGACACCAGATATCGACATGTCCTTATCACATCCGGTGTGCCTCAGAGAGTCATTTGGGTTCTATTTTATTTTAGCTATTTATAAACTATATAATGTTTTCTCTTAATTCCTGTCGTTTTATTTTATTTGCCGATAATATGAAACTTTTTTTTACGCATTTGCTTTCCTAATGATTGTGTTACACTCCAATCGGATCTAGATGCCTACCACTCGTGGTCTATTAGTAACCTCATACCCCTTAACACTAAAAAATGTAAAGTCATATCATTTACTAGAAAGAAGAATGAGCATTCGGTAGCACAATACTTGTTGAATAATGCTCCTCTTGAAAAAGTAGTCATTTTGGGATTTGGGAATTATCCTGGACTGCGAACTGAGGTACCACCTACACATAGACGATATCTTATGCAGAGCAAATCAGATCTGTGGTTTTATCAAGCGCCAGACACGAGATTTTAGAAATGTTATGGCTATTATAAAATTATTCTGTTCACTGATGCGATCAATCTTCATTATATGGAACCCACATACCGTTACATACCGTGACGCATTGAGAGAATTCAGGGCAACATGATAAATTACGTACTCTATAAGCTAAATATCGATAAAAATTCCTGTA
Organism: Melolontha melolontha; assembly: GCA_935421215.2. Classification (NCBI taxonomy): domain Eukaryota; kingdom Metazoa; phylum Arthropoda; class Insecta; order Coleoptera; family Scarabaeidae; genus Melolontha; species Melolontha melolontha. The sequence continues at coordinate 20,667,721 of OW285243.1, read as the reverse complement.
ATTTCTTACAACGACTGCACCTATTGGGCTTTGAATCACTAAAATCAAGGCGGAGAAAGGCATACCTCAAGTTTGGATTCCGGTTGTTCAACGGTTACATAGAATCTTCGGAGTTGCTATCCTGTTCGATGTGAGGGTAGCAGGGTTCAAGAAATAGTAATGTTTTTTCAGTGCGTTATCATCAGACGACATATGAGCTCAGAAATCCGATTGATTCGGTTATGAGGGAACCGAATGGCATGCCCTTTCATTGCACGAAAACTGTATTCTTTAAGTATGTGAATGGGCTTTGATATATATTAACGATTCTTTTATGTTTTAAATCTTAAGTAATATGTTACTATTTATATATTTATATATTGTGGACATGGTTTGGGATTGGATGTCCTGTAATGTCTTATGTTTAAATAAATAAATAAAGATATGTATCTATCTAATCTGTTGAAGCAAAAGCTATATTTAGAACGCTACAATATGCTAGAACCTTTCGCTGTAATTAATATGTGTTACGAGTGATAGTTAAAGTGACTGCATATATGCAAATATATGTGCTAGTAATAATCATAGAATATCACATTAACCTAAGGAAGTGTCAAGTGGAACCTAAATTTTACCGGGTTAAGGTGCATGTCGGTATTATGACTAAGTAGATAGTGGACAGTTAGGCAGAGCAAACTATATCTGATCTACATATTATTTCTGTGAGAATTTGCCGTCAAGACGTTACAACTATTATCATTTATTCGAACTAGGTTTAATAGACTCTCCAAGATACAAAAACGGAAATAATTATGCTGATATCCCCCATATCGTTTTATTTTACAGCGCAGTGATATTGTTAAGTCTCAATACAAATACCGTGTAACTACAAATGAATTCTTCGATTTGACGTTGCTGTAAAATTAACATTATATACAGAGAGCATCCTATCTATGCTTTTGTGAGTTTTCAGTGGAGTTGAATATAATACAACACATTATTAATAATAATAATAATAAGTTGTATTTTAAATTATTATAATTATATTTTGAACCGCCATAAAAGTTTCACAGAGTTCTTCGTTAAAATTGTCAGATTCTATGCATGTGTTTACAATGCTAAGTAACGTTGTACGTGCGATTTCATGGAATTTTTTAACGATATTTTACAGATTTTGTAATAAATTTCGGAATCACTGACAATGAACATACAATCAGTACGACCTTCAATCCAACTAGCAATTGTTTTACGATGCCGTTCTCGACGTTCTTCCATATCATATCTGCAAAAGTAACTCAAGCAACGCTCTAGATCTAAATAAATGAAAACTAAATATGTATGCGTAAGTTATTGAAACTGAACGAAATTAAATGCACACTTACGTCGAAATAATTGGAAGAAGTAGATTCGATCAAACGATATTAAACAGAATCTATCACAAAAATTACGATGCAATTAACCGTTAAAATTATGAAAACAAGAAACTTACTCACAGGACTTTATTTATCTTACGAAATATAAACTAATAAATAAAATAAATTATAAATACCCCGTTTCTATCTACGCTCATGAAAACAGAAATTTAACTGTAAATATCCAACAAAAAACGTCGCAATTGTCGATGAAAACAGATGTGCACGCTAGCCAGATCAATAGTGCATTCAATAACTGCATTATGTACTTACAGATGTTGTAGACTATTTATATCGTCCGTCGTAATGACGACGTCATTTAAACCCGATGTGTCCGGTCTCTGATAATCACACTATAAAAAAATTAACTATTATTTTTTATCACATGAAAGTCCATTCAAAAATTTAAACATTCAATTTCGGAAGAAGAAAGAAATTCTTGTTATTTAATTCCCATTTCAGCGTAGTACAAACACTACTAACCAGAATTGTTGTCGGCTAACTTTAATTTGTTCTTACATTTTCTATTTTACAGTACTCATTTTGGTACTTTTTCCATTGATAACATTAATAAGCGAATAATTGTTACATGACAAAATATAAAAATTATATCATTTGCATTTACTTTATCGAGTACGTCTTACATACATATATATGTCGATAATTACTTGTGTTTTTGTATTTTTTTATAAAAGGTAGTGCCATAACGGGTAGTGGAAGCCGTTCCGAGCAACAAGTCCAACAAATTCCGCCAGAATATTATCTTCAAGAGGGCGCAGAAGTTACAGGACCTTGTGCCTGGGAAATCAGACAATTTTTGGACTGTGCCACATCGCAAAACGACTTGAGTTATTGCCAGGCTTTCAGTGATGCAATCAAGCAATGCAAGATCAGAAATAACATACCATAAACCTACGCAGATGTAATACAAAAATCGACAATGCAATATATACACAAGAATATTAACCCAATATTTTTTTGCAACACAAATACTATAAAAAATTAACTTTTTCGGACAACAGCGGAAATGACCAATTACTATATTATTAATAATAACTAACTTCTTCGGTATATATATTGACAACAATATTTGACTACTAGCAACAAGTATTTATTACTAACCAAAAATATTGAAAGTGATGCAAAACTTTACAGAATATAATGAAAAATAAAACGCGTACACTCTATTAATATAATATAATATAATAACTAAATTTCTATTCTACAAAAAAAAAAACTTTTACATGAAATTATTCTTTCAGTTTTGAAAAATTCATATTGAAAATGAAGTAGATATTCTAACTTCAGTTTCTTATTTTTCTAGATTTGTAAATTTAGAGTTTCTTTATTTACTTTTATATATTTGATACCGGCATAATTTAAACAAGTTTTGCTATATATGTTGAAACATATCTAGATACGAAGAAGTGGATACACAATGCATACCAAATTCGCTGGAGACTATCAACTTGTTTCGGGCTGTCTTTCTCTTTTAAGCGTACGACGTGAAATACCACCGGTACTAGTGATGGTAACCCTGACTCTCACTAGTTCGGTAGAAAGGTAGGCAATATTTGGTAGATTATAGAAAATATCGGTAGATTAAAAAATTTACAGCTTTTTTAGGAATATCTTATTTTATTTATTATTTACAACAATATAGAAGTAACATACATTAAATAGAATATAAAATTTGATATAAGTAACATATATGTTACCGTGAAAGACCGAAAGTAGTGGTTGTCGACATACACCGGTTAATGTCGACAGACACCAGATGAATAGGTGAAAGACCAAACAATTATTAGTTATATTATAAATTCGGTCCTTCACCAGTGTATGTCGACAAACACATATAAGCTTCGGTCAATGTCAGAAACGACAGGACATTTATTATAATATAAGTTTATTATTCATATTATTCACTTCACTGCAAACCATTCATTCTGGAATTTCCAGCTATATTTAATTTACCCTTCACAGGTATTTGTAATTTCTTGCATCTATTCAAATTCACAATAGGCTTATTAAGAAACGAATATTTAGTTCTTAGTTTTGTTCCATTTATTACCGTAGCTCATTACAATAGCTCTAGGATTTCCCAAATTCAGAAGGTTGTAAACTGTTTATATATTTTTTAAATTCAAATTCGTAGATCAGTTCCAAATGATCAATCGGTAAAGACAGTTCTCGCAGAGACTTATCTGATAGACAACCCGTGGCAGGTGAAACATCATCAACAGGTATTATAATTTGTGCTCGATGGCTACTGCAGTAAATAGTGATCAATTTCTTGAAAAGTTAAATACCCTAATAAGAAATAAACGAGAAGACAATTGTTTTTATTTTTCTCAAGAAAGGTACTCTAAAATCGTTTCTGAAGTAATTTCTACTAAAAGTAAGTGCAGTACCCCTTTGGACTACAGACGTTTAAAACGATTTGACATTTTAAAAGTTAGTGACGAACAAAAGTTAATTGTGCCATTAAAACCACGAGAAACGAATATCCAGTATTATGTTACAAACGGAGAGTTGTTTAATACACTTTCCGAAACTCACATACGAACAGGCCATGGAGAAAGAACACGAATGCTAAAAGAATTGCAAGTTAAATACAAAAATATTACTTATGAAGTCATAATGCTCTATTCAAATTTATGTCAACAATGTCAAATGAAACACAGTGCTCCTAAAAAAGGTATTGTTTTAAAACCAATGGTGAGTTCCGAATTAAACTCTAGATGCCAAGTCGATTTGATCGACTTGCAATCACACAGCGATGGCGATTACAAATTTAATGGTTTACTAAGATCACTTAACCAAGTTTGTCCAGTTACGAGCGTTAAAAACCAAGAGAGCAGAAGAAGTAGCATATCACCTTCAAATTTTTTTAATATTTGGTGCTCCCGCTATATTGCATTCGGATAATGGCAGAGAGTTCAGTAACCAAGTCATATCTGAACTATGCGCTATGTGGAAAGATGTTAAAATAGTGCACGGAAAGCCTCGTCACAGCCAAACACAAGGCTCAGTCGAAAGAGCCAATCAAGCCATACAGAATATGTTAACTTCGTGGATGCATGATAATGATTCAAATAAATGAAGGAATACACCAAAGTCCATATGAAGCTCTGTTTGGCGTTAAACCAAAAAGAGGCATAGCATCGTCATCTCTCCCCAACGAGCAAATTACAAACATTGAAACCGAGGAACAGCTAGAAGCTTACGTTAATACTTGTGAAGAAAATTTGGTTAATGACCATATTGCTGACCATGTTTTAGATGTAAGTGATATGGATGACCAAAATACCATTGGAGCCAATCCACCTTCATCTGCCACCAACAGGTCTTCATCTGAAGTGCCGACTGATCCACAACCCAGCACGTCTTCAACTCAAACACTGACAGATCTGCAACTGATTACGTCTTCATCTCAAGTGCTGACTAGGCAGCACGAGCTAATCAATTCAAAAAGAGTAGCGAACCTCAAAGAAAAAGTTTCCTGCGGCCCAAATTGGTGATACCGTAAGAATTAAAGTCCCTGACGTCGATCGTGGTCGTACAGATCCCCGAAATGTGTTAGCCATTGTTGTTGGGATAGAGAATACAGACTTTTATAAATTAGCGAACAAAAATGGCACCTTCAAGCAGCTTTTCACTCGTAATCAATTCGCAATTTGCAAAGAAAAGTTAATTTCCATGGATGAGATTTCAGGTCAAGAAATTTCGGTAAGAGAAGCAGCTTCTGCTAATTCAAAAAGTGGAGGGCAAGGCTATACACGCTGCAACTGCAAAAAGAAGTGTTCCACGGCTAAATGTAGCTGTAAAAACAATAGGCTTTCGTGTAATTCGAAGTGTCATGGTAGCTTAAGTTGTTGGAATAAATAAGGTTGCCATACATTTACTTTGTTTTTTTTAATTTCATTTCAAGAAATAAAATGCATTTTATTTGTTATATTAATATTATGTTTGTTGTGTTTGTTTTAAGTTCAACAATTTCTTTATGTTCATTTGAAAACTTCTTCCATGTTTTAATCAAATAAATAATAACCTATAGAGTTTTATTTTGTTTTCTTTTTATAAACAAATTCTTTTAAACATACACCATGAGTCCATGATGAATGTTGACATTCGCCGGTGTAAGTTAGAAATAATGATATTTGATGAATATATCGGACATACGCCAAGTAACTTGGTGAATGTTGACATTCACCGGTATATCTCGACTATCACCGGCTTTCGGACTTTCACGGTAACATATACATTTAATAGAATATAAAATTTGAAAACAGATTTTTTTAAAAAATCTCATTTTACAAAAAATTACTCGTTTTCGCCATCTTTATAGAGCGTATGCTTAGCCATTCGCAAAGTTCGCAAATGAAACCGTTTCATTATTTGATCACATCCTTCTACATAAAAATCCAAGCATCTTAGTCTAAAAAAGGATAATTGCTCTTTGGTAAGTGACGTGCTGGATATTGTTTGTATCACTTTCGCGCCAAAATACATATCCTCAATCTGCAGGTAATGTCTAGGATTTTTAAAATCTACGTCTGCTACTGAAATACCTTGAAGGAAATCCCTTTTTATGAAACAATCGAATAACGTTTTTATAATAGTAAATATAGTATGTTTTTATATAGACAATGTATTTATTTTAGGTGTTCAGATTGTGTTTCCTTATTCAAGTTATTAAAAAAGGGTAGAACAAATTCTAAAAATTGTAAAAATAACTTTGTAACAGGATCATTTAACGTTTTCAATATGTTATCTATAGACATGATATCATTGGTACTATCGACATCGGTGAAATATAACTGTAGAGGTCCATACTGTTCTAATAACCGCGAAACAACGCTATGTACGGATAACCATCGGGTTCGACATGGGCGTAAAATTTGATGGGTTTTTGTATTACAAAATATTATAATTCGTTTGGGACTATGAGCAAAGTAATTATAGATATCTCCTTTGAGCTTCTCTATATACGGAGGTAGCTTTTCACATGCATATGAAGCGCACAAATGGAAGGAGTGACATATACATTTCATTACAAAAAGCTTTGGAATATCATTTTGCAATAAATTCATTACTGAGCGATGCTGTCCTGCCATAACATTTGCCCCATCAGATGCAAACCGACCAGATTTCTTTTATACGGAATTTCGTGTTTTTCAAAAAAGTGACAATATGGTTATATATACTATTCGCGTCGGCTGCTTTAATTCCAATTAAAGCTAAAAAACTATCACAAATGGTGTTACTGTTATTTATTCATACGCATATACAAAGATGTTTAATATTGCTCGTACCAGTCGACTCATCAACAATAAGGGAAAATTTGTTCGTCCGGAGATGATCACATAATGCTTGCATATTTTCGTATCCCAGTACATTTTTAACTATTGCAGTGGTTTTCTTTCTTGCACAGGCTAGTCTTTCGGCAATTTTTGAATCATGGCATACTGCGGCAACGACCTTGGTCAAGTGATCCATAGTAGTAAGTGGTAAATTATGTTCGGCGATGAAAGCAGATAGACGTAATTCACCTATAACATGTACATAAAAAAATAAAAACTAAAGTTATGTTTAAATAAAGTAATTACCCTTTTTAACTTCTTCCTCTAATATAGAAGGAGCAGCAGTTGCAAACGCTTCTAATGTGGGTTGTTTCGAAATCGCTTTTAGTTTTGTTTGATGAGTAGCTGAATTATTATGCTTCATAAGAGCATCCTTTCCACTAATTATATTTATATTTCGTTTCACACTCTTTTTTATAAGTTTGGTTGTATTTCCTTTTTTTAATAACGCCGGAGCTACTACCTTCATTGCTACTATCACTATCACTCATTTTTGTTAGTTAATTTCTACATTCAATCTAGTAAAATAAAATAAGGGAATAGGAAGTTGTACGTATATATAGTATTGGCTTGGTGATTTCCCTATATAAATGTATTTAGGTGAATACCCTTATTTTGAAGTGAATTCAATAAATAACATCGAATATGAAATTAAACGTATATATAGTTTTGGCTGGTGGTTTTCCTATAAAACCATCGGTGAATACCCTTATATTGAAGTGAATTTAATGAATAACAATTGCTATCTATCTATTTTTATTTCCTTTTCTTTCTTTATTATCAGTTTTAGGTAAATAAATTCTTTCTTAGAGTAAGACAAGGAAAATGAGAAACAGTTTTTCGTTAAAAATACTAATATTGGTAAAAATAGGAACACCTAAAGTAACTACAAATGAAACAGACATGCAATACACACATCTGTAACTGTACACATGGCCAATACACCTCGTATTTTCCAGCATATACTTCTGCTTAAGACACGTGTTTCTGCCATCTACTATTAGGCGTCATCAGTTAAGCTAGTGAAGTAAATAAAGCTTAAATCGCCTATAAGGTATAGCAAGTTTCGTCCTATCAGGTAGCACTATATAATATAGTGACATCTGATGGACGAAAGAGACTATGCCGAAAATGGCAACCCTTCCCTTGACAGGCTATGCCGGTACAGAAGGGAAGAAAATACGTATATAGGTGTAAGTCCATTAACACGATGCCAGATGGCAGCAAATATACGAAAAAAGGTTTAAGTATATCAATACGTTAAGCACGTATTACGCATTTGTTACAAATGAAACAGACATGCAATACACACATCTGTAACTGTACACATGGACAATACACCTCGTATTTTCCAGCATTTACTTCTGCTTAAGACACGTGTTTCTGCCATCTACTATTAGGCGTCATCAGTTAAGCTAGTGAAGTAAATAAGGGAAGGGTTGCCATTTTCGGCATAGTTTCTTTCGTCCGTCAGATGTCACTATATTATATAGTGCTACCTGATAGGACGAAACTTGCTATTGGCGATTTAAGCTTTATTTACTTCACTAGCTTAACTGATGACGCCTAATAGTAGATGGCAGAAACACGTGTCTTAAGCAGAAGTAAATGCTGGAAAAGACGATTTGTATTGTCCATGTGTACAGTTACAGATGTGTGTATTGCATGTCTGTTTCATTTGTAACAAATGCGTAATACGTGCTTAACGTATTGATATACTTAAACCTATCTTCGTATACCTAAAGTAACTGCCTATCTGTTTATAGGTAGCTAACATCCGTCAGATTGGTATTCTAATTTATTTATTTGTTGTGCAGATTCGCCATTTAAGAATTGAAATATTGCGGTAAAATTCCGTAGCACTTCGGTAGATCGGTAGATTATACCTAAATTCGGTAGATCTACCGAAAAATCGGTAGGGTTACCATCACTGACCGGTACCCTAAATAAGCTCGCCGCATATGTCAAACTTATACGACGCATGCTCATGAGAAAAAACTAACCGTATCTATTGACGCCTGGCGACAGTTTCCGTGGCTAACTAGGCTATATATATTTTACCTGGTACATTGGAGGCTAGGTTACGAGTAGTGGATTATATATTTAAAGAGATTTTCCTTCTAGTAGCTTAAATACCCACGGAAACCGTTAACAGACGTACCGCTTTTGACCGTGCCGTGAATTATTTTCTCCTGGACACGTATCGTACAAGTTTGGCATATGCGGCGGACCCCTTCAAGGCGTCAATGGTATTTCACGTCGTACACTGAAGAAGGCAAGGCAGCCCAATACACGTGTCCATACGTTCATTGCACTATCGTATTTATAGACGTTATGTTAGTAAACATCGATATACTATATTTTACATTGAATATTTTTGTTTTATAACTTTTATATCATTAAGCTTTAATGTCCAAAACCTAGTGGAAATATCAATAGAAGCAGAAGTTATTAAAAATGTTTTTGTTTTGTACAAATTGTGAGGTTTTAACCACACGAATGTTCCATAAACAAATTGTGTTAGCGAAACAATTATTATTTTACGATCACATATTACTAAAATGAAGATTAAACTATTAAAAGTTTTATTTCCAGTTTAGATTATAAATCTTCATCAAGCAAAAACCTAATCAATTCAACAATTTAAAGAAGATTAATTAATTTTTGGCTTTTTTCTAATTATTTCGAACTAATTCTACGTACCTGACAAAGTCACTGTGTAGGTGAAACAATTATCGTATTACGATTAATAAAAGTGACAAAAAAAAATGCGGATAAAAAACTGGTAGAATGATTCTATCACTAATTTTTCGACTAGGTAGACAATTCTAATTCAAAAACGTTGTACGCTTCTTCTTTAAGCAGCTACACGAGGACATCGAATTTGAAAATCAATCGCTAGCATTAAGCGGATTTTTTTAATTGCTTATGCAAAATCATTGCTGTGAACTTGGAAAGTGGATTTATGAATAATTACATTGACGTAGTCAATCGATTAATATCTACACTTTGCGTTTTAACATTTTCTTATTAGAATGTTTTAAATTACAGTACATATGGCAACCTAGTACAATATGGTTAGCTGCTTGAAATAACAGAATAGTGTGAAATTTTGACATTTTTCAAATTGATATTTGTGTGTTGAAATAAGTTCATATATTGTGCCGTTCTTAATACTGTAGAATGTTTACTTTTAAAGAATAGGCTGATATGTATATATAGTATTCGGAGTTGACAACGAAAATGCGAACATGACAAAGAAAAAATACGTTGGACGGTATCCACATCAGCAACACTTCACCATCACGTTCCGTAGACTAGAACAGCGACTTCAAAGATCTGACACGTTTATACACATTTATCGCAATAGCGGTAGGCCTGAAGAGTATCGTAATCTTCGACTAGAAGGACGAATTTTAGATGCCGTTATGAAGATCTGATGTATAGCATATTCCAGAAACAGAATATTCCAAGTAAAACAAGAGTGCATTCAATACTATCTCAGAATTTTTTGGGATCATTTCATATAAGAAAAGTTTCAATTATTGTATATAAATGATAACATACACAGAACAATGTTTTGCAATGCGACGTTAAACAGTATTCAAGAAGAGTCGATTTTTTTATTGCAACTTCTTTGAACCAATAAATGTTTGTTTACAAGAGACTAAGTTTGTAATAGCCATATTGTCTATTGTTGGGTGGACAAAAATACATTGCATTTAGAGAAATTGGATTTAGAAAAAAGTTTTCCGTAAAAGTCCATTAGGGATTTTAAACCTTCAGGTTGTTAGACATAATTTAATTATGAAAAATTAAAAAAATATATATGGTTACTTATTGTAATAAATAAATATATAATTTGTAAATACGACAAATGAATTTTAATTTCCCAAAACATAATAAATCAATGCATATCATAAGTGCATATTGCATGCATATTTGGCAAACTTTTTAGTGCATATTTTCCAGTTTCCACTGATAACTGTTACAGTACTTGCCTGATTCGGTGTTTCCAAATTGACATACCTTTTAAGCAGCTCGTGTGGTTTAACAGAGGACCATACAACTTTTTTGATTTAACCCTGCAGTCGACGCGCGGATCACATATGTGCTCCACGAAAACGATTTCTACCACTACTTTTACAATAGTGATTGTCGGGTTGCCTACGCTTCAGTACCTTCCTAGCAACATCTGCTTTTTTATTTCAGCACGTTACCGCTTCTCTCTGTGTACAGTTGTGTTCTTGAAGTTGATTTTGTCACTATTGTGCTCCACGCGTCGAATAGCGTGACTATTATTTTTGATACTACGTTATAGTATTGGTAAGTTTATTTTATTGAAATCTGGCTGTAGAGTTATTTTTATGTATTTATTACGATTGATAATGTCTGAAAGAAAAAGAATAAGAGTTGACGATCCAAAGTTTGAGTCGGTGGCACTACAATGGTTGACGGAAGTTGAAGATCAGGAAGATCTTTCTGTTGAAGATGCTGATGATGAATGGCCAGAGGAAAGTGAAGCATCTGACGAAGCTACAGATGCTGAGGACTTGTGCTCAGACTACGATTCTTCTTCACAGCAAGAACTAGATTCAGAAGACGATTCCGAAGTAGCGGAAAATGAGACTCCAGTTGCATACTATGTAGGCAAGAATACTATTACCAAGTGGAAAACGGTGTGTCCTCCTCTTAACTCAAGAACACGGGCCGCTAATATTGTCCTACGATTACCTGGACCAAAAAACGAAGCAAAAAATGCCAAAAGAGAATTTGAATGCCTACAACTGTTTTTAGATGATAAAATAATAGTTACAATAACACAGTCTACCAACGTGTATATCAATAATATTAGAATCAAATACGCGCGTCTTAGAGATTGTAAAGTAACAGATAATGAGGAAGTTAAAGCACTAATAGGTATTCTATATCTTGCAGGAGTTTTAAAATCTGGACGCCTAAATATTTTGCAGATGTGGGACAATAGTAAGTGCACAGGTGTTGAAGCAATATATCTGACAATGTCTGTATCTCGCTTTCGTTTTCTAATGAGATGTATTAGATTTGATAATATTACAACTAGAAATCAAAGAAAGGAATTGGACAAATTAGCTCCCATAAGAGACCTTTTCGAAATGTTTATCCAGAATTTTCAGAAAAACTATACACCATCTCAGTATTTGACAGTAGATGAGCAACTAGTTGCATTTAGGGGCAAATGCCCTTTTAGACAATACATACCCAGTAAACCTGCAAAGTATGCCATAAAGATTTTCGCACTAGTTGACACAAAGAATGCCTACACACATAATATGGAAATATATTGTGGTAGGCAGCCCGAGGGACAATACAAAGTTGAGTGGACTGGTGCGCATGTGGTCAAAAGAATGGTGAAACATATTTAAGGCGCGGGTAGAAATATTAACTGACAATACAAGTTCCAAGCTTACCAAGTTCCAAGTTTACAAGCGTTCCATTAGCCATGGAATTACTAGAAAAAAACCTGACTATTATAGGGACGATTCGTAAAAATAAGACCCAACTGCCGCCAGAATTTGTAGTCGGAAAAAGCAGAGAATTAAATAGTTCTCTATTTGGTTTTTACCAGGGAAAATGCACTTTGGTCTCGCATTGCCCAAAAAAGAATAAAGTTATACTGGCTTTATCAACAATGCATCACGACATGGCTATTGATGAGAATACTGGAGAGCAGCGGAAGCCGGAATTAATTACTGATTATAATGGAACTAAATTTGGTGTTGATTTAGTAGATCAGCTCTGCACTCAATATGACGTGTCCATTTTTTGATCTTTTAAATATTTCTGCTGTAAATGCTTATGGTATTTATAAACTTAATAATGTATCAACAAAAATCACAAGAAGAAAATTTTTGCAGGACGTAGCGTTTCATCTAATAAGACCTGTCATGTTCAAATGGTTCCAAAATCCCCACATATCACCCCAAATAAAGCAACGCATAGGATTTTTGCTAAAAATCAGGAACGAAATTCCAAAAGAAATAGAAAATCGAACTCAACCACTGGACGTTGCTATTTGTGTGGAAGAGCGAGAAACAAAACCACGAGAAAATCTTGCAGTAACTGTAATCGGTGGACCTGTCCGGCACATCTGAAACTAATTTGCATGAACTGCGTAGATGAAGAACAACATTTCATTGTGTCAAATGAAGATTGTTAGAAGAACATGGCTAAGCTTTAGTCATTTTAGTTCATTGATTTTGTTCCTAGTTTAATGTTTAGTTTAAATGTCCAGCATAATCATTTTGTTTTGACAATTACTAAACGGTCGTTTAATTATAAACACAAACATGTTTTTTAATGTAAATATTGTTTTTTATATAGATAATTACTGTTTTAATAAATTTTGTGCAATATACTTGTGGTAATATCAATTTTAGTATTAAAACATTAATGGATTACAATTGTGCTCCATGCGTCTAATGGTGTTAAAAAATCCGGCGCGTCGCCTGCAGGGTTAAGATTGTTAAATTGTCGCTTATCTGGCGCCCATGTATATTAAGAAAATGAAACTATTAAAAGTTTAGGTTTCATTTTTAATTATGAATCTTCATCAAATAAAAGCTGAGACAATCAAATTTTTTAAAAAAGCAACAAACTTTTTAGCTCTTCGATACTTCAAGTTAGTTCTTAGTACCTGATAAAGCTACTGTTACAGTACGATGATATACTAATAAAATTGAATTATGGACGATCATCAAACAAAAGCCGAATCAATCCAATTAATTAAATATGATGTTAATTTATTCAAATATAGTATATTAAAGTAATTAAAAAGTTTAATTACCTTACGACACGTTATAAATTTTCTTAAGATTTGTAGCTGAAAACTACCTACCACAACATTTTTGACTAGCAAAAATCTTCCTTAAAATCCTTATCATCTATAACCATCTGTACCGTTTATAACAGCCAACAATTTAAACATTTTAGTAATTAAGTAATGAAAAATTATTATTAGTTACGCAATCATTCTCTGATATGTGTTTTTTTGGACTCGATAACCCGTAATTATTTCGAAAACAGTGAATTCTACAAGAATTAAAGAGTATTTTTTAGAGAATAGACGATAGATTTTCACAATGGATGAAGGTTTAAAAACAAAATCAGTGGCGTGACATTTTTTCCATACAAAATATTTAATTTCATTTACTATGTACCCCACTTTTTCTTTTAGAGTTATTATCGAAAAGTAGGCCGAAAAAAATTTTAAATGAAGTTTGCAATAAAAATAGTTATTTAAGTAATAAGGGAGGTAAGTAACATTTACTAGTCGATGACTAGTTTGCGTCCGAGGGCTTGCCCGAGGACTTGCAATAGAGTTCGAGACTGGTAAATGTTACCTCCCGAATTGCTTATAACATTTTTCCCACTCCCCAGACAATAAAATCCTCAAAAATTAAATGTAATCATGATAAACAGTAACGGTGAACAACCTCGGAATTTAATAAATTAGACACATCTGAAACGTTACTAGGCAGTTCCTACATACAATTGTTTATAAACACAAATAAAACGAAATTTGACAATTCAGTTGTGTTAATTGTGGTTTAAAAATGAGTGTTCCCAATGTAGAAGACGAAGCGAAAGAGGCCTGTTTGGATTTGCTTCCGGAGAAGTCGATGAAACGCTACGAGTTACCATACAAATTGTTCAAGAAATGGTGTCAAGTTAAGGACACCACCATCGTTTCGGAGTCCCTGCTGTTAGCGTATTTTCTGGAGAAATCTAAAAAATTCATGGCTCCATCCAGTTTGTGGTGTGAATACTCGATGCTCAAGAGTACATTATTTATAAATGAAAATATTGACATATCAAAGTATCCCAAATTACGTGCGTTTTTGAAAAGAAAAAATTATGGATACAGGCCTAAAAAGTCATGTGTGTTCACAAGGGAAGAGATAAATTTATGTCTTGAAAGCGCTCCGGATGATATGTACTTACATATGAAGGTATGCTAAACTTTCAATTATAATCTATTCTAAATTGAACATTTCAGGTAGTGATGTTAATGGGAATTGCTGGAGCATGTCGCGGCCAGGAGTTATGCGAAATGAAATTGATGGATGTGAAAGAAATAAATGAAATAATTATTGTTCTCTTCGAAAAATGGAATGCCGCGTACATTTACAATTACAGCCTCTAAAGGAAATAACTATTGCTATTTGCAAATTGTCAAAAAATATATCAACATTAGATCTAAAATTGCAAATGTTTTTTCATGCGTTATCATGGAGGGAGATGTTATAATCAACCTGTCGGTAAAAATACAATCGCGGAAATACCTTGTAAGATAGCAAAATATCTGAATTTAGACAACCCCAAACTCTATACAGGTCATTCGTTCAGAAGAACGTCAACAACATTATTAGCGAATACTGGAGTAGAAGTTCTCACACTAAAGAGGCACGGGGGTTGGAAGTCTAGTAGTATTGCGGAAACCTACGTAGCCGATTCTATTGCTAACAAAAAAGCGATTGCTAATAAGGTTTTATATGATAATCAGGGTACAAATTATACTGAAGCATCTTCGGCGATGATAGTGTCAAATGAAACCACGGAATTAAGTGTTGCTGATAAAGTAGGTGATAATAACATTGAATTATCAAGAAATATAAATAAATATCCCAATTTTGTTAATAATGTTACTAATTGTACAAACTGTAATACAAGGTGGGGCAAAAGTCCCGCTACCATTTTGATTGCCTATAACTTTGTTGAAAGAAAAGATAAGTAAGTTTGGTTTTCATAAAAAGTTTATTTGCTCTTTACATTTTTTTTCGTTATGATTGGAAAATTATATCGGCTAAATGGTGACCGCGAGTCGCTATGCAACTTTCGGCTCTTTTTAAGGCATTTTTCATCACATCCTGCAACATCTCAGGCTGAATTTCTTCAATTCCTTGACGAATATTCTCTTTAAGATGTTGAATTGTTTGGGGCTTATTCATATAAACTTTTGATTTTAAAAAACCCCATAAGAAAAAGTCAGGTGCAGCTAAATCCGGAGATCTGGCTGGCCATGGTAAATCGCCATTTCGCGAAATTAGTCTTCGTGGAAAAACGTCATTCAATAATTGAATTGTTGAACGAGCTGTCTGTGCTGTGGCCCAATCCTGCTGAAACCACATTTCCTCTAGTCCTTGCTCTTCCATTTCAGGCACAAGAAAATTTCGAATCATGTCTTGGTACCGTTCAGCAGTAACAGTAACTCCAACACCTTCGTCAGTTTCAAAAAAATAGGGACCAATGATGTTTCCAGCATGAATACCACACCATACAGTTGCTTTTTGTGGATGCAATGACGTTTCATGAATTAATTGAGGATTCTGTGTCCCCCAAAACCGACTGTTCTGTTTATTGACGTGGCCACTGAGAAGAAAATGGACTTCATCGCTCATTATCAATTTAGACGAAAAATCTTCAATTTCATCAGACAGCCTTAGGATTGCATTACTGTTCTCAACTCGTTGATCATGATCTTTCGGTAGCAATTTATGGACTAATTAAATTTTGTACGGGAACATTTTCAAATCAGTTTTCAAAATTCGCCTTAAACTGCGTGCAGACATGTGTAACTGGGAACCACGTCTCCGAATTGATGTTTCTGGAGACTCTGCAACACTATCGCGCACCAGAGCCACATTTTCAGCGTTACGAGACGTCCGTTGTCTTCCATAACGAGGCCTGTCTGCTCTCGTACCGTATTGTCGAAAATTCGCATGTAAACGATAAATTGTGGTTTTGTGAGGCACTGGGCGATTAGGATATTTTTGACGCAATTTCCGCTGAGTGGCAATAATGGAACGATTATTTTCAATAAATATTGTCACTATTTCTGCTCGTTCTTGTGGCGTATATTTATCCATAATAAAATTTGGACGTCTACACAACACAATGGTTAAAGCTAAATTGAACTAAAGGTCACATAACCAAGATGGCGCGCAATCAAAATGCTAGCGGGACTTTTGCCCCACCCGTTATTACCATAAATATAAATTAATAGAACACGTGTTTTGATGCACTTTTTTTCCCTAAAGGACGTAAGTAAATTACTTACGCCCCGTTGTCATAACAACCACAGTCATTTCAGTAAAACAAACTTACGTCTATAGAAATAATGTATTAATGGTATGCTTACTATAAGGGGAGTGGGAAAACAATTTTTTAAATTCTGCGCTGAATTTATATTTTTTTGGTAAATCTTCAACAGATATCTCACTCAACAAACGTCTGAAAGAAAAAGGTTATAGACAAACTTACATTATTTTAGTGCAAAGTACACGCACACAGATTGCTTTAACGCAAGCCTCTCAGATAGTAAAGGACAAATATAAAAATGGAGAATTAAAAATATATTTTATTATACTTCAAAAACGGCTTCTATTAATTTTAAGAATTCATCAGAGTGTAATTTATTATCATTCAAGACATTCCCTAAAGTAAATCTAAATTTCTGATCACTTATCTCGAAAACTCCAACTCTACTCCTTCGCTTGATCTATACATTTCCATATACACTCACACAGAAGACAAGACACAGCGAAGGAGAGGTGCGGGCAGAGAGGATCGACCAGCGGAAACTCCCGACGTAGTCTTATTTATATGCTAATGTCACATAAAACTTGACGATTTCAGCTTTCAGAGTCCGCGCCCAAGAAGACAATAAGTCATTTCTCCGGGAGCGATATTTCCCCGGAATACTAACGTCGCATTAGCCGGAAATTGCCCGGAGTTTAGAGCTGTGTAGTGAAATTCATTCCGTGAAATCTGTCGTGTGTTTGGTATGATGGCGAGAGAGACCTTCCACTTCTAAGGGGTGAAAGCATGGGCCGACGGTAACGAAGAAGACGATGTCAACGTCGACAACGCGTTTAATTATGTAAACACGGATGGCATTCCACGTTTAATCTGCATGAATCGTAACGCTGAAGGCCGCGTCGTCGGAAGATAAGGATGCTAAATCGGGGTTATTGTGTTTATGGAGGAAGGAAATGAGGAAAAAATCGAAATGTGTCGCTTTCACTTTTAAAGAAGAATATTAAATTGAATGTAGCGAAACGTAATTCCTACGACATATTCGCAATATATCTTCGCGAAAACAGATAAATTTTATAATATTTTTTTGGATTTTAAATTAAAATCACATATTATTGTTTTCGTTTCGCTGTATTTCAACAAAACCAGATTATTATAAAAGAACGAAAAAGTAACTTAATAATTTACTTTAATGACAATAATATTCTATACCTGACCTTAACAGTTAGCAATTTACATAGTCCTACTAAACTGAATATACCTAAATAAATACGAAAGGCATGCTCCATACCAAATAATGCGACTTTGAAGCATTTTAGATACCTGCAAGTACTATACAGTGTGTCCACAGATTCATTCTCAACATGGGGATCTCGCTTATTATGAGAGATAGAGATTTGGTTAAATGGAATCAAATACTCCAGAGGTAAAGTTGTACCAAACCCTATACACTAGCTTTGAATATTTAATGTACACTCGACCACATAGAAAATGTCCCTATCGTAAACCGACCCCTCGGTTAATTTAGCACGTAAAAAGCGGATAACTACCAAGTAATATTAATGAACCTGTATGATGCAAAGATCCAAAAACAAGAAGAAAAATTTTACATTAATTAGTTAATTATAAATAAATATAAATATTGAAGAAATAGTTGTTATTGTATTATGTTTTTGTGGGTATTTGTATTACTCGAAAGGCCGATTGTAAATTCATGGGGATGTCAGGGTGGTAAGTTGCTTGCGGCAATTTTATTGTGGACAAATATACATCTCGGGCTTCTGCAAAGGAATTTACAATGGGACTCTCCAAAAGGAACCGCTGTTGGTGGGCATTCTCAGAAAAGCAGGTAAAAACAGACGATCGCCGTAAGTAGGGATTCATTCCAATAGTGTCCGAATTCATTGACGCTCTCGTATTTCGTCGCTTGTTTGTTTAGTCGAAATCAGACATAATAAAAAATATTAATTACTGTTAATAATTTATGAAGTATTTAATAGTATTAATTAACTATTATTGTTCTTGATGAACAATCTCATTGATGGGAAAATATACAATCGGCCTTTCGAGTATTACAAATACCCACAAAAACAAAATACAATAACTGCAATTCCTTCATTATTTATATTTATTTATAATTAACTAATTAATGTAAAATTTTTCTTCTTGTTTTTGGATCTTTGCATCATACAGGTTCATTAATATTACTTGGTAGTTATCCGCTTTTTACGTGCTAAATTATGGTGACCAATTCTCGAGTCCCCGGTCCAGGTAAAAGGCAATAATCACCGACCGAGGGGTCGGTTTACGATAGGGACATTTTCTATGAGGTCGGTAGTACTTCGGGCGCTATAGCAAAAAAAGTGAATTTTTGTTTTTTCGATTTTCTTTAGTAACTCATTTATTTTTAAAGTAAGGCAAATTTAATTTGCACTTCCTTAAGGCACTTTTTAATAGCAATCTGGTGGTGTATTTAGATTTTTAAATACTGCTATAGTAGTTGAGCTACAGTGGTCAAGTTTCATTTTTCTTATAGGAGTCATAGTTGGCCATGACACCATCGAAAATAATTTTTCTTTCCCTTTTCAAAAATATATAATTTGCTATACCTGATACCAAAACTAATTTCAAAAATTTAAAAAAAGCAACATATTGTTACACTAACAGGTTAGAACGTTAGAACTTTCTCGCCACAAAATTCTTTGTAAATTTCTTTGTTCTGGTATTACAGATATTTGCCAATACATTTTCTTAATGTCTACTGTACCGGAAGTAGTACAAGCGCTTGCATCAAAAACAACCCTGAGTTTAGTTGTTAAACTGTCTTAGCGTACTATACCGTGATGTGGAAGGTATTAAGCACAAGAGGTAGAAGATACAATTCCGCCCGTGCAGTTTGTTCTAACTTCTGTCATATTTTCTAAGCTCTGATACTCCTTCATAAACTCACAGTACCCACCCTATAATATTGGACTTCGCTCAAATTTTCGTTCTAATGAGAGAAACCGTCTTTCTGCTTATTCAAATGACTCACCTAAAGTTTTTGTTGAATCTTTCAAAGGTACAGAGACTTCGAATTGCCCATTTGAAAGACGCTTCGTAGTAATAACGACATATTCTTCGCATTTAATTTCTTCCAGTGACCGTGGCCTTTTCGATGAAACATCTTCTAATTTAAAAGATGCTTCTAATATCCTGTACATCTAAGCAGCTATTTCTGTTGAAATTACAACTTATTTGCGTAGGTATTTTATTTGACATCACCCCTGATATGATCCATCCAAATTTTGTATTTTGTAGGAATGGCTTTTTATTACCTAAACTAATTTGTTCTTCGCTCAATATATTCCAAAATACATCAGAACCAATTAAAATTTCAAGAGGGCCCGGTTTATCAAATGTAAGATCAACTAAGTTTACGTTTTCGGGAATGTTCAACTCAGAAACATCTATCTTCCTTGCCGGTAATGTATTATATTCATTATTTCTAGCCCAAATTGTTACATTTGTTTTGGATTTTAATTGACAAATAGAATTGTTCAATCTCAAAACTGCAAAGTTTATATCAATTAAATTTAGATTAAGCCGTTCACAAAGTGACTCTGCAATATAACATGATTGCGATCCAGAATCTAAAAGCGCGCGTGCGAGATACGCTCTCCGATGTCCATCATAGATAGTTACTAAGACTGTAGGTAATAACGTAGATTCATGTACCTCAACATTATTGACGGTTAAAGCTACACTATTGTTAATGTTCGACTGGCTAATCATCCGTAGTATTTTCAAAATGCAAAAAAGTGTCATGTTTTCGTTTGCACTTTTTGCATGAACCCCGTACATAACATTGCTTAGCAAAATGACCGGTTCTGAGACAATTGAGACACAATTTTAGTTCTTTCGCCTTTACTAACCTACCCTCTATCGATAATTTTTTTAATTGTTCGCAATCATGATTTTTATGTGCTTGGTTACAAATTTCACAATTAATAATAACGCTATGTTTTTTATTTCCATTTTCTGACACAAAGAAATTTTTTGATTTACCACTATAATTTTCTTTTGATATATCAGACACATGTTTACACATTTCTAATCATTCTAATAAGTCTTAAGCAATCATACATATTTTCTAATGAAACAATTTCTTTGTTCATTTTATATTCTTCACATTTTGAAAAACTCGCGTCATCTAGCCTTTTTGATAATAAATGTATAATTATTGTATCCCAATATTCAATTTTTTGTTGAAGACTTTCTATTGAACGTAAATATTTACAAATGGTAGGTATCTATTAAATTATGAATTGGTGGCTTTACTAATTTTTTCAATATTAAATAATGCGTCTAAATGATTATGGATTAAAACATGCTTATTGTCAAATCGTTTGCACAAGAGCTCCCATTTTATAACTTGCACAGCAACACCTTCTAGTGATGCGCGAAGATAATCGTATTTTTGAATTTCGGTAATGTGGTTACTTTCATGTATTACAGACCTAAAAATGTCCCTATACTCGATCCAATAATTATGAAGTCCCGAAAAACTAGGCAACTTTATATCCGGTAACTTAACCGCTCTTGTTAACTGTATATTACCTGATCTACTAGAAGAAACTCATTGTCACGTATGTTTACGTTAGGTACGCCTTTTTTCAACAGACACTTTGCATCGCTTATGATACCGTAATAATTTTGTCGAATTCATCCCTTTCTTTGTACTGATCATCAGCGTCGTCTACAGTTAGTTCTAATTGCGTTTGAAATTCATCACACTCGCTATAGACAGATTCTAATTTTGATAATCTTTCATAACAAATACATTTTAAGGATCTAGACCAGCGATGCACTTACCGCGGCCCGCGGGCCGCATGCGGCCCACTGTCGATTTTTATGCGGCCCTCCAACGAATTTTAAAAATTGTTCGAAAAACTACAAAAGTAGGTAAAAATCCATTCAAGTCAATATTTTTTAACTTTTTATTTTATTCTAACTTTTGTAATTGTTAGTAAGATATGTATCTTTAAGTACCTACTACTTTCTTGTTCAGGTTTACTACGTAGGACAGGTATGCTCCTCGTCGTTCGAAGCGTATTGTTACGAGAATACAAATCTGTCGATCCAACTAGATTACTCGAAGATTCGCGAAACACGTCGGTATTATCCCCGAACAATGTGGTGGGTTCCGGATGTTAGGTAACTCGTATAAATACAACGCATCGCCCGCTATCGGGGCAGTTAAGTTTTAACTACGGACAAGCGAACGTTATATTGTTTGAATTGTAATCTGTGAAGAATAAATATTTCATCGTTCGAACTTGGCATCCACCTACGTAGCAATATAATACCAATTTTGATATGGATACACAAGGCCCCGTAAAAAACGTAGTCTTAAGGTTGAAGATGAAAATCGACAGTTTCAGGATATTTGGACCGAAAAATACTTTTTTATTTCATCGCATAACAAAAGTGTTTGTTTAATATGCAAGAGTAGTGTTTCTATTCCGAAGGAATATAATGTGAAAAGGCATTATGAAACCCAGCATCATACTTTTACCAAATTAACAGGCGAAAATCGAACGCAAAAAATTTCCACTTTACAAAGAGAACCAATAGGCCAGCAAGCTATGTTCACAAAACCAATTCAAGATCCTGAAACAGCTACTGAAGTTAGCTTTGAAATATCTCGAATAATAGCGAAAACTTGTCGGCCTTTTGAAGATGGTGAGTTTGTTAAGCAGTGTTTAGATATCGCCGCAAAGAAAATGTGTCCGAAAGATGCAAAGAGGTTTGAGAAAATCCAACTAAATCGGATGACTTTTCAAAGAAGACTTACCACATTAGCAGCTAATATGGAAGAGCAATTAACTACGAAATCGAAAAGTTTTGAGTATTTTTCTATAGCACTCGGCGAATCTACAGATATAAGTTCCACTGCTCAACTCTTAATATTTTTACGGGGTATAACGCAAAATTTCTGGCGGAAAAGAAAAAGGACGTCTCCGAACTCGACAACCCTGATTGGCTGTGTGACTTGGCATTTCTTGTAGACATCACAAATCACTTGAATGTCTTAAATACGCGACTCCTAGGCAAAGATCAATTGATTTCGCCGTTATACTTTCATATTTCGTCCTTTCAATGCAAATTTAGTCTTTTCAGAACACAAATCAATTCAGCCAATTACAGCCATTTTCCTAACTACAAAAAAATTATGGAGAAATTCAATAAAACTGATGTCAATTTCGCTTATGTTGAAAAAATTGATATTTTAATACAAGCTTTTCATGATCGTTTTCTAGACTTCAAAAAAGTTAAACCTCTATTAGACATTTTCAGCAATCCTTTCAACATTTCACCCGAA
Organism: Melolontha melolontha; assembly: GCA_935421215.2. Lineage (NCBI taxonomy): Eukaryota > Metazoa > Arthropoda > Insecta > Coleoptera > Scarabaeidae > Melolontha > Melolontha melolontha. The sequence continues at coordinate 20,644,526 of OW285243.1, read as the reverse complement.
AATGCACCGGAATCAATACAACTGGAATTGATAGACATGCAAAATGATGATAATTTACGAAACAAGTTTAATGTAGGTAATTTACTCAACTTTTACCGTTGCGTTGACAAAACCGCTTATAAAGAGTTGCGAATAAATGCATTGAAATGCGCAAGCTTATTTGGATCGACGTATTTTTGTGAGCAAACGTTTTCAGTGATGAAACTTAACAAAACATAAAATCGAAACCGTCTGACAAATGAAAATCTGGAAGCAATTTTACATGTGGCGACAAGTAATGTGGAGCCAAACATAAACAAAATTGTTAGGTCAATGCAATGTCATGCATCAAAATAATAAAACTTGAAACATTACATTGTAATGATTAGATTACATTACGATTACATAATTACAACAAACATTTTTGAATGTTCTTTAATTTTATCATTTGTAGTAATTCATACTATTTAAAAATAAAAATATTTGTGTTAATAAGTATTCTTTGTGGTGGCCCGACCTTGGCTTATAATTTTCCTGAGTGGCCCCTGTTTCCTATAAGTCTGTGCATCCCTGATCTAGATAAATTGATACAGTTTAGCTAGTTTTCCGAATTAATTAATTTTATTAATTTATCCTATAAATTGTAATATTCCGTAGAAATAACTATTTAACAAAATAAGTAAATAATTTTTGGAAATTGAATCATGCCTGTCTATTGTTTGAGACAGCTCTCGTCCTCTCACAAATGTCTGTATTTATATCATGAATGATAGTATTTTTGTTTATATAAAAAAATTATATCCCAATTAAATACTTGTAATATAATTGCGCTGGTAAAATGAAAAAAAAAAGAAAATTGATAAGCCTAAACCGTCAATTTCCTTGTTAAGTAAATTTCCAGTACAGCGCTCTTATTTTTCTGTAAAATTATTTAATACCTCAAACCAGGAAATGTAAAATCCACTATTCAACGCTAATTATCCTAAATTATAAGCCATTATCAAATAATTAGATAATCTATATGCGAGAATTAAAACTTTCATGCAATAAATTAATTTCTTCAATTTCTCTCTCAACCAAATAGTGCAGTCTTTTTTCGCTCTCCGTCTTACAAGTTTTTAAATTTAGTTAACGTAGTCCATGCATATTTATTGCAAAGAGTAAAAAAATCGGTTCACCTAGACTGTTATTATTACGACATCAAGATGAAAACTTTCTCTGCACGATTCTTAACTATACATCTATTTACAGTTCGCTATCTAGCCGCAAGAAAACGTAACTACAATGAACGGTCGAAACTACGACGCTCACAATTTCCATATTCTTTTTTCGCTATGCCCAGTAAATTGTCCTTATACGGAACATAGATTTGCTAGTTCCGCTTATAAATGAGCCGAAATACGTTCACTCACCACCGCTACTTTGGAACTTCTAGAAACGAGCGCCATCTCTGTGCACCGGTCCGTGTAAGACTTTAAGACCAGATTACACGTGGAAAGTACCTTTTATTAGATTTATACTTCAAGTATGTAATGTTTTAATATAATAGTGAGACGCGGTTATGCATTTTAAACGTTGTAGAAGTATTGAAAAGACGCCGTAAAAGAAGCTTACAAATTATGATTATTTGAAAAGTATTAAGATCCCAACTGAGTTAGAAATTTCTATGCTTCTCGAGGATTTCACTAGAGAATTATGTAAGCATCTTTCTTTATATATTCCCCTATCAAGTTTCTCTTCTTTAATTTTCTCCTTTAATTTTTTATTCTTTATTTTTATAAATATTTATTTTATCGGATCTTATTAATTACATCTCTGTATGTTATAAAACCGTCCTTGTGCACTAACATTAATGTGAGAAATGCAACGCAGCATCACGAAAGTGTTTCTTAGTATTACGATAAAGAGACGAGGTATTAAAAACCAAATGCAAGAGACATTATTATTCATTATATCGTATACAGGCTGATTCATTTTCGGCCCTTACCTTGGGGATCTCTCTTATTATTGGAGATAGAGTATAGGTTTAAATTTGGTAAAGTTGTTAAATTTTGTGTTTGTTATAAATCCGTAAAGAAAATAGACCTGTGACAAATGACCTTCGTTATTAAAAAAAAAAAACGCGAAAACCCCATTTTCTTCTTTTACCTGTAGCACCGACATTTGGCCTTGTAGAGAAAAAATAAAAACTCATCCCTGTGGCCATTTCTAAACCTCTATCCAGTTGTGTACCCTAAATTTTTATACGACGTTTCGTTTCTTTCTGGCCATCATCAACTATCTAATTTCTTATAGGCGCCATATTGGATTTAGACATCTTCAGAAAGAGTTTTTTTTCTGATTTCAACCATGTACCACATGCTGACTAAAGTTTTTGACATTAGGTTTTATTTGAAAGAATAAATTATAAGATTAAATAAGGTAGCCTTTGGAATTTCAATCTGTCAAACATTTCATTTATTGTTCATTAATAATACAAAAATGTCATACACTAACGAAGAGAAACGAAATATGATAATTATGTTTTATTCTTCGAAACGAAATTCAACAGTAGCGAGTACAAGATAACAAAAACATTAATAAAAATACATAGAAAAGTAAACAATAAACAATTACAGTAAATGTTCAATTATCTGACCATCTTCGGTAATGCACAATTGGGCACGCCTTCTGGCATTTTGTACTGCCCTTTGTATAGTTCTTCTAGGAACTGCATCGAAAGCATTCTGAAGTCTGTCTCGTAATTCTTCAATGTTTTGTGGCGCATCTACTTTATAAATATTATTTTTGACATATCCCCATAAAAAAAAATCTAGCGGACTTAAATCAGGTGATCTCGCAGGCCATTGAACAACTCCCCTATTTCCAATCCAACGGTTTGCAAACTCTTGATTTAAGAAATTTCTAGCAACAGCTGCATTGTGTGCTGGTGCGCCATCTTGTTGCCGCCATAAATATTGTAATTGATTTAATGGGATATTGTCGTCAAGATAGTCAGATACGTATGTACGTACAATGTTTAAATATCTTTCTCCATTTAAATGTTCTTCATACACAACTGGTCCTAAGAGACGATTTGCCAAAATACCCATCCAAACGTTTATTCCAAAACGATGTTGTGGTCTTCGAACCCTGTTTTGTCGGGGATTTTGTACTACCCAATAGTGCTCCGTATTTCTGTTGAACATTCCAGAATTTGTAAATTTTGTTTCATCTGACCAGATGATTTTGCTTAAAAAATGTTCGTCATTTTCTATCCTTCCTATTAACCAATTACAATATTCTAGCCTTCTCAAATTATCTCCAGGCAGTAAAGAGTGACTAACATGGATCCTGTATGGTTTAAACCTACTTTTATGTAAAGTTCTCCAAACTCTGGACTGGCACAAATTTAATTCTGACGCTACTTCGCGTGTAGAAATTGATGGATTATTATTTATCTATAAAAATACAAGATTAACATGAAATTTGAAAACACGCTTTTAATTTACCATTTGTAAAATATCTTGTCGATTTTCATTTAAATTCCTGTTGTCTTGACCATTACGCGGCTTAGTAAACGATCCATTCTCGACCAAATTTCTGTCGAGATCTAGAAAAATGGTACGATGAGGCTGTTGTCGTTCTGGATATAATTGTAGATATCTTGTACTCGCTACTGTTGAATTTCGGTTCGAAGAATCAAAAATACTTATCATATCTCGTTTCTCTTCGTTAGTGTATGACATTTTTGTATTATTAATGAACAATAAATGAAATGTTTGACAGATTGAAATTTCATGGCTACCTTATTTAATCTTATAATTTATTCTTTCAAATAAAACCTAATTTCAAAAACTTTAGTCAGCATGTGGTAAATGGTTGAAATCAGAAAAAAAAACTCTTTCTGAAGATGTCTAAATCCAATATGGCGCCCATAAGAAATTAGATTGTTGATGATGGCCAGAAAGAAACGAAACGTCGCATAAAAATTTAGAGTACACCACTGGATAGAGGTTTAGAAATGGCCACAAGGATGTGTTTTTATATTTTCTCTACAAAGCCAAATGTCGGTGCTACAGGTAAAAGAAGAAAATGGGGTTTTCGCGTTTTTTTTTTAAATAACGAAGGTCATTTGTCACAGGTCTATTTTCTTTACGGATTTATAACAAACACAAAATTTAACAACTTTACCAAATTTAAACCTATACTCTATCTCCAATAATAAGCGAGATCCCCATGGTGAGGGCCGAAAATGAATCAGCTTGTACATATCATTACTATACATTAATTATACCGGATTCATTAACTCGCATGACGAGGAATCCAGTACTATTCTTAATCTATTGTTCGCTTCACGTTTTACTTTTAAATAAATAAATATTTTAAATCTACGTTAATGTTTTAATTTACCTTAATAATAAATAATAAAGAAAATAAACCTTTTTTAAAATGTCGTAACGAGGGTTACAAAATATAATTTGTATTCCTTTTATATTCTTTATGTATATATTTTCTTCAATCGCTTGCTTAACTTTGATTTTAATTCTTGAATCGCCCTTACCAATTTTTCCAATAATCTCCTTATTTTTCTTTTCTTTCTGGTGTTCTGAATATTTTCGAATTTCAGTCAAATAATTCCTCCATGTTTCCATTTATTTTTCCCCTTTCTTCCTCATAAAATACTGTTTATCTCGTTCCATTTTACATGCTATTTTACTTAAGCCAGTCGTTATTATAATATTATTAAGTGCCAACAACTGCGAAACATGAAAACATCCAAATTTGCTAGATTAAACTGGCGGAATAAACCTATATTTCATTACAATTGATGAAGTATTTTTTGTTTGATAAAGCTACCACGTAAAAATATTCTTTTAGGACTAATAATATCTCAAGTTTAGAGTTTCTAAAAATTTTCTATCTATTCCTAAAACAATGTTGCTATGATTCAGTTTTTCCTTAGACTTCTAACTTTCAGTATATGTATTTTATTAAATTCAACATTTACAGCACTTTTCAAGCGCACATTTTCTATCCATTACGTACTTGGTAAAAGACCTGCTATCATTTACGTTCACTTCTCTTATTGTTTACCTGAATTGTATAAACTTTAAAAAAGGTATGTAACCCCTTACCACAATTATTAATCGTATACTAAATACGTATTTCGACAACTAAGTTGTCATCATCAGTAGGTAAAACCACAAATCAAGGTGTCGCACATGGGGCACAGTAAAGTTAGCACAACTGCTCACGCAACAACTTTACACAGCGTCCACGTATACACTGACTTAAACATACAAATATATCGAACGAAAAGATCGACAAATTACCTCTCTTAAGGAAACGGCACCCACATGTGTTTATACTCTATCTAAAACGTCTACGACCTTCTTACTCACGTTTCTAAGAATGAAAAGAGACAGGTGTAGGGGATCGGTCCTTTATCTCCGTTCATAGAATTCTGTTTGTTTTTAGCGATATGAATACTTTCAAGATCGCGGGGGTTATTAATGGCCTTGACAAGTTTTAACCCTTTAATCGACATATTGTGTAGTGTATTTAAATAATGGTTGGCAACGTTAGATGTATCCGGTCTATTGTATTTAATATGTGATATGTGTTCTTTAAACCGGGTTATTATTGGTCGTTTTGTTTGGCTTATATATTTCAAATTACAATCATCGCAATTAATTTCGTATATACCTGATTTCGAATTAAAATTAACTTTATCTTTGGTATTCCCTACGAGACTTTTGATAGTATTTTCGGACCGAAAGGCAACTTGGAGGCCCCGTTCTTTCACAACTTATTAATGTTTTTCGCGATGGGGTGGTAGGGTAAACACATGTACTCCTGGTTACTTTGAAATATCAAACTTGTGGATTCGCGGATTGTATTTTTTAGTTTTGTTTTTCTAATTAATTTATTGATTATTTCTATGTCAAAGCCATTATATTTCGCGATATTTTTAATGAAATCCATTTCTATTTCATATCTCTCATTTCTTAACGGAAAATTTAGTAACCGATTGACTAAGAAATTAAAAGAAGCTGTCTTATGTTGAAAACTATGATTTGAATCCGCGATAATGAATCTATTAACATTGGTTTCTTTCCGGAGAATATCGATTTCTATTTTATGTTTATTCCTAATTAGTAAAGTATAAAAAAATGGTATCCTGCCATTGTTTTCCTTTTCCACCGTAAATTTAATCGTCGGAAATTTCAAATTTAATTGATTAACGAACATGTCTAATTCGCATTTCCGTGTATCAAAAATCGCGAGAATGTCATCTACGTACCTAATCCAGACACTCGGGAAATATTTAGCGTTATTTTTAAATTCTACTTCAAATTGACTCATGAATAAATTGGCTATGAAAGGAGATAGGCAGTTACCCATTGTTGTGCCTTGTTTCTGCTCATAAAATTTTTCTCCTACTTGGAAACAATTTTGCGTCATGCACAGAGTTGTCAATCTCATGTATTCTTTTATTTTTGAAGGTACAATGTTATTCTTGTGGAGCAAGCCTTCTAAATATTTCATAGTCTCTGGAATAGGTACCGAGGGGAATAATGACGTTACATCGAATTAAACTAAAATTTCCCCGGCTTCCAGTTCACAATCTTTAATTAATTTAACAAATTCTAAGGAATTACTAACTGACAAATTTTCTGGTTTTACGGGTAAATTTTTAAATTCATTCACTAGCCATTTGAAAATCAAATAAGACGGTGAGTTGATACCTGAAACGATAGGTCTCATCGAGTTACCTGGTTTATGTATCTTCGGCAAACAATACATTCTTGGTACTAAAGGATTACTAACATTTAATTTATACTTTTGGGTAGAAGTTATTAAAATTGGACATTTCTTTAACGCGTCTTTTGTGTCATTAATCATTTTAGGTAACGGATTTCTCTTAATTTCTACATACGGACCTTCGGCAATTAAATTTTTAATTCTTTGAAAATAGTCGATTTTGTCCATAATTAATACGTGTTCCCTTTATCTGCTTTTAGGTAAAAATAGTCCTTCGATCTAAGAGTTTTAATGATATTCCATTCTTTATTGACCGACTTCTGTTTGTGCTGCTGCAAATTCTTATCGATTTGGGTTTTACAAGCTTCTCGAATGAAGTTTTTTGGCCCTTGTTCTAAATACTTAATCGAAGTTTCGATACTTGCAATCACCTGTTCTATAGGAATCTGACGGCTTGGCAACATTAATAATTGTGGCAAGGGGTTCTATACCTTTTTTTAAGTTTTTACTTAACCACAGTCTCCAAAGAAAGACTTTTCTGAATTGTATAGTATAAGTCACATCATAATCAGTCATAAGTAAGTTTTAGAGTTTCAACTCTTTAGTAAAATTATTTTTATAAAAGTCGTACTTCCTTAATCAACCACAATTTGATCAAAACCTAAACTTTATTGACGGACATACGAATCCAATGATTAGTCCACTAGACGATAGATGTAGTGAATAATACTTAATTCCTTCTACAACCTCGAATATCAATTGAAAATACTGAAATACAATCAAAAAGCAAGATTTGATTGAATTAAATTTAATTAAAATATATACCATAAAGGAAGACTTAAGTACCTGCATTATCCTATTATAAGACTTATACAAAAAGGTTTAAGTATATCAATACGTTATTGCACGTATTACGCATTTGTTACAAATGAAACAGACATGCAATATACATATCTGTAACTGTACACATGGACAATACGACTCGTATTTTCAGCATTTACTTCTGCTTAAGACACGTGTTTCTGCCATCTATGGACGTCGTCAGTCAAGCTAGTGAAGCAATGTAATACAAATGATACAAATCTTTTTAAGAACAGATTTGTATCTGTATACAGGCTGTCCCGTAAAAAACGCCAACATTCATAATTCCGTTATTTATTGTCCGGTTTTATTTAAACAAAAAGTAAATTTAATAGCATCAAAAACACTATAAGATAGCAGTGTTTTATTTGTTTTCAATTGTTTTCATTAATGTCAAACGACAGTCAAGTTTTTTATTTTAAATGGAAACATATATATTTTTGGCTATATTCGGATTGGTTTTTTTTTTCTGAATTCAACGATGTATAACATGTTTATTTTTGATAAACGTTTATTGCAAAAAAAAAACTTTATAAATTTCATCTTTGTCTTCCATTATTTATAAATATTCGAATGTGTCATGAAACATTGGAAATGTAAGTATTATAAATATTATTATAAGAAACAAAACACTTTACAATAAATGTTGAAATTGCCCGCCACCTTGTTCAACACATATCGCACATCTCCTAATTACGCCAAAGGTCGCATTTAAAAGACAAGCGGCAGGTACTTCTTGACAAGTATTAATAATTCTTTGTCTTAAAATGTCAACATTTTCTGGAGTTATTAAATAAACTCGATCTTGTAGATAAGCCCACAACCAAAAATCGAGGGGCGTAAGATCCGGTGAACGCGCAGGCCACTCGATAGGACCGAATGTTCCTATCCTCCTATTTCCAAATTGGGTGTTCAACAAATCAGTATTTACTCTGGCGTTGTGCGCGGGAGCCCCATCTTGTTGAAAAAATATTCTATTTAAATTTGCCAAAGGTAATTCATCTAAAAAGTTTTGGAGATTTTCGTGTAATAAAGTGTAGTATTTTTCTTGATTTAAGCAACCATCTATGAAAAATGGCCCAATTAATTGATCACCTAAAATGCCACACCAAACATTTGCGTTGAAACGTCTTTGAAAATTATTTTCAATTACAAATCTCGGATTGTCTGCACTCCACTGTCGATGTATGTTTCTATTAAAAATACCGTTGTTGCTAAAAGTGCATTCATCAGACCAAATTATCCTTCTGTAAAAATTCGGGTCTTGTTCTAATGCATTTAAATAAAAACGACAAAACTGGATTCTTCGGCCAGGATCATTTTGTTCTAATGCATGAACTTTTCGAGCTATGTACGGTTTAAGTTTGTGTTTTCTTAAAATACCATGAACTGTAGTTTTTGATACCCCAATATTATGTGCAATTTCGCGAATCGAAGTTCGTGAATTTTACTGTACTGCAAGAAAAACATCTAATTCCTTATCTTCGGAGAATTTCCGTTTTTGTGTTTTTGGTTTGGTAAATGATCCATAATTTCTTAAATTCTTTTCAATTCTCTGAAATATTTTCGAACCTGGAACTTCTCTGTCAGGAAAACGAGCACTGTACCGACGAACTGCTTGAAGGCGATTTTTATTACATTCAAAGAACACTTGTAACATGTCCGTTAATTCATTGTTATTCATTTTTAACGAAAATACGCTTTTTGTTGCGGCAAAACGTTCAAACAGGATAATACAGAAAACTTAATAAAGTCAAACTGACACTTAAGGCACATTGACATAATGCTAGTGGACTGGGCCAAGGCTACTATAATGCATGATGAAATTTATAAAGTTTTTTTTTTATTTTTTATTATTAGGAGATGTGCGATATGTGTTAAACAAGGTGGCGGGCAATTTCAACATTTATTGTAAAGTGTTTTGTTTCTTATAATAATATTTATAATACTTACATTTCAAATGTTTCATGACACATTCGAATATTTATAAATAATGGAAGACAAAGATGAAATTTATAAAGTTTTTTTTTTGCAATAAACGTTTATCAAAAATAAACATGTTATACATCGTTGAATTCAGAAAAAAAAAACAAATCCGAATATAGCCAAAAATATATATGTTGCCATTTAAAATAAAAAACTTGACTGTCGTTTGACATTAATGAAAACAATTGAAAACAAATAAAACACTGCTATCTTATAGTGTTTTTGATGCTATTAAATTTACTTTTTGTTTAAATAAAACCGGACAATAAATAACGGAATTATGAATGTTGGCGTTTTTTACGGGACAGTCTGTATACATTTACGCTGAAATCGCCTACAAGATATAGCAAATTTCGTCCTATAGGGTGGCACTATTTAATAAGTGACATCTGACGTATTGATATACTTAAAACTTTTTGTATATTTACCGCCATCTGGCTCGTGTTAATGGACTACACCTATACGTATTTTTTCGCTTATGTACTAGCATAGCTAGTCAAGCGAAAGGTCGCCTTTTTCGGCATAGTCTCTTTCGTGCGTCAGATGTCACTTATTAAATAGTAGAATAATATTTTACGAAATAAAATTATGTTAACAAGCTTATCTGTTGTTCCAACCCAGATCGGTTTTTTTCCTTCCGAAAGAAGATCGTCACTGGCGGGAACTATCCGACGATGGCTTAAGATGTTTTAATTGTTTATCACTTTTGTCTGCCTGTCGGCTACACCATGTAAATAAATAAGGGAATACAACGGCAAAAAGAGAAAAGAAAATTATAGAGATAGCTCTATACATACCAACTATTGCATCTGATGGGGGTTAATAAAAATGAAAACGATGATTGATTTAACGAGTTACAAGTGTATGTTACTTTTTCCTCAACACTTTAAATCCTCCCAAAGAAAGATATCGCATTAAGCGAATAAATTTTAGATATTTTGGATCGATTAATATCCCAACGGGGCCGTATTTTACAATAATACAATACGGTTACATCGATCGATATCCAGGTTTGGAACAGTAAGTAACTTCGTTCAAAGATCGATGGCGAATAATCAAAATGTAAAGAGCGAGTCGTCGTACGTTCTTAACAACGAAAAAAAAACAAGCACTAAAGGTCAATAGAAAAAAAGGGAAAAAAGCTTAAAGAAATTGAATATAAATTTAAATAGCGAAAAACGATACCGATACAGGTAGGTTCGTTTAAAAATGGAACGAAATATATATAGAAATTATTAATTAAATTATGAAATGAAGCAATAAACGTTGAGCGTTACGAACACGTAAGAATGTGCCTAGGACAAATACGAATATTAATGGTCTAGCTTTCGTGAAATTGAATTGCAAATAAACCAAGCAAGGTGATTAAAAGGATATCAATGCAAACACTGCTTTCACGCAGAATTTTTTTTTAATATCGTATCATTAGCTTAAATACAGATACTATCTGGCCACCATTATCTCGTGACTTAACACCATGTGATTTCTTTTCATGGCCACATTTAAAGAATTCGATTTTTGAAATACGCGTTGCAGGTATTGACGATTTAAAACAAAGCATCTCTAATAATATTGAAGAAATCAATAATACTCCAGAAATTCTTCAAAACGTTCTTAGTTCGCCTAAAAAAAAATTACTCTCTGCAGAGATATGGGTGGTGGCCATCTAACACATCTTATCTAATAACATTTTACCTTTTACTTTGTCATTCTAAATTGTTTTGTTTAACATAATAATAAATCATGTTTAGCTTCAAAAATGTTTATTATTTATTCTGTTATGAGAAATATTACATCAGCTGATATTATAATTAAATTGAAAAATATATATTTAAAATAGATTATTTTTTATTCATTAAATTACACAAAGTGACAAGTAGCTCGAAGGCGAACCAAATTAAAAAACAAGTGATTTTATTACTGGCGTACTCTGTCTATGCGATTTACTCCTATATAATATGTTCAAATATCGCGCCATCATCCCACCACAGTATTATTACTTTGTTAGATAAGACCAACATCCAACAGTATGGAAACTTTTTTTTTGGTTTAGACATTAGATTGTGATGAATCTCTCCTCAAAGCTTATGGATTAAAGTGCGTTGTGACCGTGTTGACCTGTTTAACGGTTGCCGGGCACGAACAATTCAAAACATTTGCAAAATACTTTCACGTTGTCTTTTACTTTTCCCTTAGGTGTATAGGAGGTCCCATTAAGAGCGCAATATTTAATTTTGTAATAAAATGCATCAGATATTCAAAAAGTGTATTTTTTTTAATTCAGTATAAAGTACACACACTGTGGTTAAGCATGGAACACAATATCGAACAAATTGCTCTTTTTACGAAATTCTCGATGACTTTTGCGTGTAATTGTGGTTCTATTTCGCCAATAACAAGTCTAATCTCCGCCTTCAGCTCAGAATCTTCTGCTCTTCGTGGTTTGTTAGCATATACACGATGTTTCACGTACCCCCAAAGAAATAAGTCACACGGGGTCAAATCGCACGAGCGTGGGGGCTAATTCCGGTCGCCATTGCGTGAGATGATTCGTCCAGGAAATTTTTCTCGCAACGAATCCACTGTTTCGCGCACCCTGTGACAGGTTTCCTCGTCCTGTTGAAATCTAAATCCTTCGATATCCATTCCATCCAACAGTGGCCACAAGAACTCCCTCAGCATGTTGTGATAACGTACGCCATTCACTGTTACTGCCCGGTTTAGCACTATTTTCGAAAAGGTAGTATTATTTTGCCAGCCCAGAATCAACACCAGACAGGAACTCGTTCTGCATGCAATGACTTTCCATGAATTACTCGAGGATTTTCCTCGTCCAAAATTAAGGCGGAAATGAGCCTTGGTTGGTTTTCAATCACCTAATTAAGAAATTCTCGACGATGCCCATGGTCTGTTGACTTGAGTTTTTGTAACAACTGCATTTTGTACGCGTGCATATGCAGATATTTGGTGAGTATTCGGTGCAGGGTACTTCTCGAAATGTCTAACTGTTGACAACGACGACGAATCGATTTTATTGGATTTTCGGTAACACTTTTACGTAATACTATAATATTTTCAAGAGATCGGGTGGTACGACGACGTATGGATACTTTTCTGTTAATAGTCGAACCAGTTTCCTCGAATTTCTTAATTAATCTTTGAACTTTTGACAGATTTAGTGCATTTCGTGGACCGAAAATTCCACGAAGTCTGCGAACTGTTTCTGCTGAAAATTCTCCATATTCATAATGCGTTTTCACAACAATAACGCCTTTTCCGTCGTATAATACTCCATGACTAATGACAAATGAAGGATGTTATAATTTCAGTGCCGCCAACCTAACTAATCGAACGTAGGGCATATTATAAATCTTCCACACTTAATGCGACATCCTTCATAAGCTAAACAAATAGCGGTGATATGTTAGCATTCCCTCATGTTTTCTCACTGATCTAGGACTCCATCTCATGTCAGCACGTGCTTACCCCTTCCTCGCGTACAATTTTTCGGCGTGCCCGACGGATATAAATAGGGCCTCATTTCACAGTTTTTTCAAATTACGACCGTCGTCATGTTTGATAGCACCGGTTACACCACTTAGACCACTCTTCTACCGCCTTTCTAACCCCGTTGTCACGAATTGATCGCATTTTTACCCACTTCTACCCCGTCGTCATGTATGGCTTTTTACGCCCTAGCTACTATTGCTAATCTGGCCCCTTTCACGAATTTCATGTAACCCCGTATCACTCGTGCACGTAAATTCGCCACCGTAGTTTTTTCTCGACGACTGCCGTCAGCCATCTTCTACTGTGACCGATCCGGGGCGCCGCGACGCTAACACAGTCTCCACTCACGATTCTGCTCATGTCACACAGCTACACACTATGTCTTTCTTTTGTAAAGTATCATTTGAAGATATCTTGTTTATTTAAATTGCTAAATATTAAGCTGTTGTTCTTAAAATAGATAAGAAATCTGAGCATACATGAAGACTATAGAGGCTCTCTACACAGTTATCGTAATGACATAGCTTTAATTGAAGTGAATGAACCATTTGTCTTAACAGAAAAAGTACAGCTGGTTTGTATTGATTGGGATAAAGAATTTGAATTGCAAGATTTTCAAGAAAATACCAAGGCTGTGGTAAGAGTTTTTGAATACTCGAAACTAATTATGCAAATATGATTTTTTCGAAAGTTATTTTGCGTGTTTATATATATATATATATATATATATATATATATATATAAACACGCAATGTGAAGCAACTAAAAGGAAAGTAGACAATAATTGAGGCAACAAATTATTAAGTAATAAGGAAGAAATAACTTTCGAAAAAATCATATTTGCATAATTAATTTCGAGTATTCAAAAACTCTTACCACAGCCTTGGTATTTTCTTGAAAATCTTGCAATTCAAATTCTTTATCCCAATCAATACAAACCAGCTGTACTTTTTCTGTTAAGACAAATGGTTCATTCACTTCAATTAAAGCTATGTCATTACGATAACTGTGTAGAGAGCCTCTATAGTCTTCATGTATGCTCAGATTTCTTATCTATTTTAAGAACAACAGCTTAATATTTAGCAATTTAAATAAACAAGATATCTTCAAATGATACTTTACAAAAGAAAGACATAGTGTGTAGCAGTTTAATAAAATAAATACATAGGTTTCAGAATAATTGAAACATACATGAGTAGGTAAACCCCACCAGTTTTGTATAATACAAAGGTATTTTTAATAATATAAAATATTATTAAAAATCTGGTGTGAAGAACACAAATGCAGGTTCACTATTAATATTTTCTGTGAACGTGTCCGAATATATCCTATCCCCAGAGACGTAGATACGTATTTCGCTTTTCTACAAGCTCATCGGTACGCCCCTGCTGGAGAAAGGATATTTCCAGACACATTCACAGAAAAAAACCACCTCGCCCTATCACCGTAATTATCCAGACCGAGCGCAGAAGTAAATTCGGCGCTACCTGTTGTCAGACAGCCGACGGACGGTATGCGAGGTACTTCGGCTGTCTGACAACAGGTAGCGCCGAATTTACTTCTGCGCTCGGTCTGGATAATTACGGTGATAGGGCGAGGTGGTTTTTTTCTGTGAATGTGTCTGGAAATATCCTTTCTCCAGCAGGGGCGTACCGATGAGCTTGTAGAAAAGCGAAATACGTATCTACGTCTCTGGGGATAGGATATATTCGGACACGTTCACAGAAAATATTAATAGTGAACCTGCATTTGTGTTCTTCACACCAGATTTTTAATAATATTTTATATTATTAAAAATACATAGGTTACTTATTAATATTTTTATTTAGGAACATTATCATATTAACATTTTTCGGTTTTAGAATTGCTCACCTTTGTTTTATTATTAAACGAGCTGTACTATACACTCTCACTTTCTCCTGAATTCGCTGGAATACAGAAGTATTTGCTTAAGAGTTTCAGCTCCATTCCTGTTACCTAAAAGAAAATGCAAATAAAAAATGCAATTTTACTTTTTTTTTAAACTTACCTTCCAAAGTAAAAGAGAATCTACGTCCTGATTTGAATTTGGCCTTTCGAGGTATTGCCTTTTAGTTATTATTACATCGACTGTAATTGATTTTACTTTCTCTTATTCTTTCTTGCAAAAATCCAAATAATAAAAGTGACTTTTGATGTTGACTAATGTCTGTTTCGCTTACAGGCATTTATTCTTTATTTTCAGGATCTATTTTCTTCATAATATTAAACATTTGTTGTTCTAGAAAAGAAGTAGGCTCAGTAGCACTTTCAGTACTACGAAAACCTTCTCTTGTATGTGATAGGTGCTAGCCGTCGTCGCGTTTATTAAAAAAAACCAAAGAGTCTTAATAAACGAGACGACGGCCAATGCCTGACATCCTTCATAAGCTAAACATATAGCGGTGATATGTTAGCATTCCCTCCTGTTTTCTCACTGATCTAGGACTCCATCTCATGTCAGCACGTGCTTACCCCATCCTCGCGTACAATTTTTCGGCGTGCCCGATGGATATAAATAGGGCCTCATTTCACAGTTTTTTCAAATTACGACTGTCGTCATGTTTGATAGCACCGGTTACACCACTTAGACCACTCTTCTACCGCCTTTCTACCCTCGTTGTCACGAATTGATCGCATTTTTACCCACTTCTATCCCGTCGTCATGTATGGCTTTTTACGCCCTAGCTACTATTGCTAATCTGGCCCCTTTCACGAATTTCATGTAACCCCGTATCACTCGTGCACGTAAATTTGCCACCGTAGTTTTTTCTCGACGACTGCCGTCAGCCATCTTCTACTGTGACCGATCCGCTGCGCCGCAACGCTAACACAGTCTCCACTCACGATTGTTCTCATGTCACACAGCTACACGCCATGTCCTTCTTTTGTAAAGTATCATTTTCTTTAATACCAATATTAAGCAGGTTGTATTTAAGTTTTGCTTATTTTTGTTACTCTAAATTCCTAATTTTCAAATTAATCTATCAAGAAAATTTACGAATAGAAAGCCATTGGGAGAGAATGTTCAAATTCCGTTATAAATGTAACAAATCATCCCAAGTTCTATTCGATGAATATATTTTCAGATCATCCGAGACAAGTAGAGGCCAAAACAAATACTTTACTAGATCATTGAGAAACAATAAATAGAATAGGACCAAAACTCAAAGGATTTGTAACCTTTATAAAAAACACAATGAAATCTATTAGCTAAGATTGTAGATGTAGTAATAGAGAAGGACTTAACCCAAACATGGACTTTTTAATACCTCAAAGGCACTACTAAAGTCTGTGTATATAACGTCAACTTACACATGAGTGTTAAGCTGCTCACTAATAAACAGAAAAATTGTCGCAAGATTTGTTACTTTGATGATTTACCTCGCAGAAAGCCATGTTAAAATATTGGAATGTAGGATTTCGTGTTGAAGAACAGGGAGAAACAAATTACACTTTAAAAATATTTTAGAAAAATTCGACAATAGGTCGGTAGTAGTAGACATGAGCATTTTTATTATCACTAGAGACCGGACACATAGGGTTGAAATGACATCGTCATTACGACGGATGGTATAAATAGTCTACTACATCTGTAAGGACAACACGCAGTTACTAAATGCAATATTAGATCAATAGTGCTAGCGTGCACAGCTGTTTTCATTGACAATTGCGACATTTTTTTGTTGGATATTTACAGTTAAATTTCTGTTTTCATGAGCGTAGATAGAAGCGAGGTTTTTATAATTTATTTTATTTATTAGTTTATATTTCGTAAGACAAATAAAGTTCTATGAGTAAGTTTCTTGTTTTCATAATTTTAAATGTTAATTACGTCGTAATTTTTATGATAGATTCTGTTTAATATCGTTTGATTGAATCTATTTCTCCCAATTATTTCGACGTAAGTGTGCATTAAATTTCGCTCAGGTTCAATAACTTACTTTTTCAGACATGATATGGAAGAACGTCGAGAACAGCATTGTAAAACAATGGCGAGCTGGATTGACGGTCATGCTGATTGAATGTCCATTGTCAGTGATTCCGAAATTTATTGCAAAATCCGTAAAATATCGTTAAAAAATTCCATGAAATCGCACGTGCAACGTCACTTAGCATCGCAAACACATGCACAGAAATTGGAACCGTTGGAATTTGACAATTTTAACGAAGAACTCTGTGAAACTTTTATGGCGGCTAATATTCCATTAAATAAACTTAACAATCCCACTAATAATATTTCTTCAAAAATATACTAGTCGCCATGTTCCTGATGAATCCACTTTACGCAAACATTATATTTCTAAGTGCTATACGAAAGCAGTAGAACGCATTAGAAGCCATCTTTTAAATAAGTACTTCTGGATAAGTGCCGACGAAACTGTCGATATATTAGGACGCTGTGTGGTAAATGTTGTAGCTGGTGTACTACATCCAACTATCCCATATAACGCATATGTAATAGCAACAAAAGTTATAAATACAGTTGATACGGAAACAGATGCTAGAACCATTAACGAGAATATTCAAAAAATACTTCATTCGGACGATAGGTACAAAGAAAAAGTACTTTTGGGGAGGCTTTCATTTGCGTTGATAATAAATAATAAATAAATTACAAATATTCTTTCAAATTAGAAATGATATTATTTAAAAAGCGTACAGGATATTTTGATATAACGATAAAGACATAGATGGTGGTGGATGATACAAATCGATTGAAGCAAGTGGATGATTTTTAGGTGTTATCGACATGTCATAAATAAAATTTGCAGTAATAAAATCAAGAAGGCGATTGTTACAATTGGTTACGATAATAAATTGCATCAGATTTTAAAGACTACTTCTATTCCAGATCTTAAAGTTCCGCTATATTTCAGTCTGAAGGTATTATAAAGGTTAAGAAATAAGTAATTGAACTTTTAGTTTCAAAAATTCTTTTATTGTAAATTCACTACAATATTGTTTCTCCATACAATGGCTTCATCAGGTGAATGAAATACTGAATATGTATAACACAAGTTTGAATATTTATGTATGTACAAATTTGTGTCTTATAAGATGAAAAGAATTACCATGTATTGTGGTGTCTGTACATATCACAACAATACACGCTAATTCTTTTCACCCTATAACACACAAATTACCAGCATACCAATCAATGTTGTATAGATTAATTAATGTACATATGAGTAAAAGTAATTTCGACCTCGAACTAAATAGGATATACACAATAGCATTAAACAATGGTTACTCTATAAATACTATCAATAACATCCTGAATATCCAACAAAAATCTAAAACCCTTTCCTTAGTTTCCCAAAATTAAAATAAAAGATAATTAATTCCTACAATTCAATCACTTGCTTAGGAAAAATTTCGGAAAAAATTGGTACTTTCATTAAAAAACTTAATAACGAACATATATCATTTAAAATAGACACTATATAGAACATTATTAAAAACAAACAAAGACAAAATAGACAAAGAAGCAAACTCTGGTGTATATAAGTTAACATATGAAGATCGCAATAAGGTATACATAGGACAAACGGGGAGGACATTCAAAATTAGGATAAAAGAACACGAGAGAAGTCATAAAGAAAAGAAAACAGATTCAACTTTCACAAGTCATTGTATAGATATCAATCATAGATTTAATATAGATTTAAAAATTTTACACATTCAAGATAAAAGTAAAAACTTAACTTGTTAGAAAACTTAGAAATTAATAGATACAATTGTTTAGGATTAGCTTTAAATGACGAACTAGATTTAAACAACTCTCCTCTACTAAATTTAAGATTGTATAATTTTTCCACCACCATTTTTCTCAATAATTTTTACATACATAAATATTCAAACTTGTATTGTACATATTCAGTATTTCATCTAGCTGATGAAGCCATTGTATGGTGAAACAATATTGTAGTAAATTTACAATAAAATAATTTTTGAAACTAGAAGTTTAATTATTTATTTCTTAGCTTTATAATGACGTTCCAACAAGTATCTCCTTCGTTAATTAACTATTATAAAGGTCTTCATAAACTCTCAGCTAATTTTTAGTGAAAAATCATTTAATAAATAAAATAATTTTTTAATTGTGTTAGTAAACCACCAAAAAGAGATTGAAATAAAACAAATAGAGATTGAAATTTACCTACGTAATTTTTCTATTAAATCTCTTGGTCACGTTCTCTTTGTTATTATTCATGTTTTTGGTGATTTACTTATAAACGATTATCTTATGTATGAACACAAATGTTTAATAAACATCATACAGTAAAAGCCTGCATATGCTATCGAGCTAACAGTAAATGGTGCAGAACAGAATACAATACTTTACACGTTCACGTTAGGACAATTACTCGCTTATCTATCAGTGCATGAAGTGCTCAAAAGAGGAGAATTTACAGTGAAGGAACTTTAACGATGTACACACAGCTAAGATAAAACTGACAAGAACAATGATTGCATTTTATCTATGTACGGACATACGTACTTATGCACATGTGTGTGTATTCATATTTATTTCACTGCTGTGGTAGATGTGTAAGCAAAATAACTCTTTCCCCAGTAAATAATTGACTATTGTTAACAACTATAACAATGCCAGTAAATAATTGCAATTGTAAAATACGAACATGCTGAAATGTGGAATGAGGATAAGGAAACAATTAAGAAACTGCTTTTCTTTTTTTCTTTAATACACTAAGTGGAGCGATATCTTTTATATTCTTGATGTCGTTTACCTCTCCTTCGATATTTGTTAATTATCATGTAATTGTTTCCTCTTCTTTTAATTCACCTTTTTTATTGTTGTGTATTAAGAAAGAAATTAGATAGAATATTCATTCAGTTATGTAGAAAAAATTATATGTATTACGTAGAACACCAATTAACGATAATTTTTATTTGTACGTTTAGAAATGCCTTTCTAGTTTTAAAAAATCAGACAAATTATATATTGTTCATTAGAATATTACGTCAAAATACTTGAAAATTATAAAATTATAAAAAGATAAAACAATAAAAATTAGTAGATAAATAAGGCATTCTAAGTAAAACATCTGGCAAGTAGGAGTATGAACAGCTTTATTTGAAGCGAGGAAACCAGTATTGTATTGATTTCATTGACTCAGTTACACAGAGATATCTTGGCCAAGTCCAACAGCCAATCATCCCCAATCAATTGAATATAAGCAAGTAACGATTGAAATGCATGGTACTGGAGTATCATTTCACCAGATTATATGTCGTTTCGATCACGAAATGAGAATGTAACGATGAAGCTAAGCTATCGCGAGCTAGACGTCGCACTCCCACCAACAATACCGCATAATGTTACGAATTGACAGTAGAAGAGCTCGTGTAAATCTATACCAAATAATTATAGGTCATCTATATGTGTGGATGTTACGTCACAAAGGCGCGTATTTCACATAACCTGAATACAATGGAACGAATCTGAAACCAGTTAGAAATTTCAAAGTTATTCAGCTCGCATAACTAACATCGAACTGGTCTGACGCCTTAGTAAAGCAAATGCGGTTGGCTATTCCTCAGCGCCGCATGTAGCATCTAATTGACACCGTAACTAAATAATCGCCGGTCGGGGAAGATATTATCGGTATTAAAAATTTTTGATTCGTTCCTCACAGTCAGTACCTTCTTTGGTAATTTAAATAGTTTGTTTAGAAAAGCAAAATTAAGTTTCATATTAACAACGTGATCCTAGTAATGGTTCGTCTATGTTCTAACCCTGTATTTCAATCTAATTATAAATATATTAAACAGAATGACATTTATTGAGGCATATATATATATATATATATATATATATATATATATATATATATAATAACTGACATTTGCTTTCACTAACTGACATCTGCTATCAAAACTGACATGAGCTTTCAAAACTGACTTCTGCTTTCAGCTTGACATCTACATTCAATAACTGACATCTGATTCATTAACACTGTTACTTTATAATGCATTTCTATATGGCTTGAACCTGGGTCTATTGTGGCCTAGTGGTTAAGGCGGCAGCCCGGATAGCTGTAGACTTGGGTTCGAGTCACAACGTAGACCATATTTTTCAAATAAAAAATTTCGTATGATTTGCTTTGTAATTTGTAGACAGCAATGTTTACATCCCCACTTACTCTGCAATTACATGATTACATTTGAATAATTTAAACCATAGCAACTCAATTATTTGACATTTATATTCTGTCATTTATATTTTTTATATCCTTGACAAAGGCATCATTGCCGAAACATGTAGGGTTGTTTTAAATATATATACTTTGAAGTAATAAACCAGACCTTTAATCGCCGACTTATTAAGTTTACCATATCATACCAAGGTCACGAAATATATATATATATATATATATATATATATATATATATATATATATATATATATATATATATATAATGTTATATTTAATGAACGGCTAAGAAATTATCTAAACACTTATATATATATATATATATATATATATAATATTTTCGTGACCTTGGTATGATATGGTAAACTTAATAAGTCGGCGATTAAAGGTCTGGTTTATTACTTCAAAGTATATATATTTAAAACAACCCTACATGTTTCGGCAATGATGCCTTTGTCAAGGATATAAAAAATATAAATGACAGAATATAAATGTCAAATAATTGAGTTGCTATGGTTTAAATTATTCAAAGATACATTCCAATAATACTAATAAAACATGCCTTATTATTCGCTGGTCTGCGCCTTGCCTCGTTGGGGCGGGGATCGGGCCGTCGAAGTACTGCACGGAAAAGTAAAGAAGTTGCCGGGAAAGGGTTGGCGGCCCTACGCAACGGCTGGTTATCCGATCTCTCTAAATTTACGCGACCGGTCACTAAACACACGCACGAGCGCACCAACATACAAAACCCTACACTTACGCGCTCCTACAAATACAACGCTACACAAATACAAAACCACACACCCAGAGAGAGACGCAAGCTGCCAGCAGCAATCAACACACAAATTCATACCCAGAAACAAACACAAGCTGCTAGCAGCGAACAACACATATGTTCACACCTTGCTATCTATTTTTTGGAATACTAAGGCATGTTTTATTATTATTATTGGAATGTATCTTTGAATAATTTAAACCATAGCAACTCAATTATTTGACATTTATATTCTGTCATTTATATTTTTATATCCTTGACAAAGGCATCATTGCCGAAACATGTAGGGTTGTTTTAAATATATATACTTTGAAGTAATAAACCAGACCATTAATGCCGACTTATTAAGTTTACTATATATATATATATATATATATATATATATATGGTAAACTTAATCTGTCGGCGATTAAAGGTCTGGTTTATTACTTCAAAGTATATATATTCAAAAAAACCCTACATGTTTCGGCAATTATGCCTTTAATTAAGAATTGCTGAAAAAAACAAGTCAATCAACGGGAAACGTACAGACGCGCGTTTCGTTCTGGTTGAAACTTTTCAATGCACGGCATTCCTCGAAGACGGACATTGCTTTTTCATTTCTATACTTTCTGTATATATAGTTAACATTTGGAACTTACTGCAAGTGAGAATTAATGAATATTAAATCTCGTTCTTACATGTAAATGTCGACTTCTGTGATGCGTTCATAACTACAATCCGACAAACTAAGTTTGTACCAGTATGCAGAACACACCCTTTCGCGACAACGAACTTCCTGGTAATTAGGTTAATTAAGAATTGCTGAAAAAAACAAGTCAATCAACGGGAAACGTACAGACGCGCGTTTCGTTCTGGTTGGAACTTTTCAATGCACCGCATTCCTCGAAGACGGACATTGCTTTTTCATTTCTATACTTTCTGTATATATAGTTAACATTTGGAACTTACTGCAAGTGAGAATTAATGAATATTAAATCTCGTTCTTACTTGTAAATGTCGACTTATGTGATGCGTTCATAACTACAATCCGACAAACTAAGTTTGTACCAGTATGCAGAACACACCCTTTCGCGGCAACGAACTTCCTGGTAATTAGGTTAATTAAGAATTGCTGAAAAAAACAAGTCAATCAACGGGAAACGTACAGACGCGCGTTTCGTTCTGGTTGGAACTTTTCAATGCACGGCATTCCTCGAAGACGGACATTGCTTTTTCATTTCTATACTTTCTGTATATATAGTTAACATTTGGAACTTACTGCAAGTGAGAATTAATGAATATTAAATCTCGTTCTTACATGTAAATGTCGACTTATGTGATGCGTTCATAACTACAATCCGACAAACTAAGTTTGTACCAGTATGCAGAACACACCCTTTCGCGACAACGAACTTCCTGGTAATTAGGTTAATTAAGAATTGCTGAAAAAAACAAGTCAATCAACGGGAAACGTACAGACGCGCGTTTCGTTCTGGTTGGAACTTTTCAATGCACGGCATTCCTCGAAGACGGACATTGCTTTTTCATTTCTATACTTTCTGTATATATAGTTAACATTTGGAACTTACTGCAAGTGAGAATTAATGAATATTAAATCTCGTTCTTACATGTAAATGTCGACTTATGTGATGCGTTCATAACTACAATCCGACAAACTAAGTTTGTACCAGTATGCAGAACACACCCTTTCGCGGCAACGAACTTCCTGGTAATTTGGTTAATTAAGAATTGCTGAAAAAAAAACAAGTCAATCAACGGAAAGCGTACAGACGCGCGTTTCGTTCTGGTTGGAACTTTTCAATGCACGGCATTCCTCGAAGACGGACATTGCTTTTTCATTTCTATACTTTCTATATATATAGTTAACATTTGGAACTTACTGCAAGTGAGAATTAATGAATATTAAATCTCGTTCTTACATGTAAATGTCGACTTATGTGATGCGTTCATAACTACAATCCGACAAACTAAGTTTGTACCAGTATGCAGAACACACCCTTTCGCGACAACGAACTTCCTGGTAATTAGGTTAATTACCAGGCGCGTCTGTACGTTTCCCGTTGATTGACTTGTTTCTTTCAGCAATTCTTAATTAACCTAATTACCAGGAAGTTCGTTGTCGCGAAAGGGTGTGTTCTGCATACTGGTACAAACTTAGTTTGTCGGATTGTAGTTATGAACGCATCACAGAAGTCGACATTTACATGTAAGAACGAGATTTAATATTCATTAATTCTCACTTGCAGTAAGTTCCAAATGTTAATTATGCCTTTATCAAGGATATAAAATATAGATGACAGAATATAAATCATTTATATTAATAATAAAATAATAATATAATTTTATTATTTTTTAACTCTACATTTTTTACCCCAGAAGAAGCGACAAAGTGTCGCGAAATATAGGGTAATTTAATAAAGGAGTTTTTTAATTGACCGCTTACCCGAATTTTAATTAATTTTTGATAATATATCACGGTCGATAATTTCTTTTCAATTATATATATATACATATTATATACATATATATATATATATATTGTAAAGTGCCAATCGATGCGCTGAGTAGGATTTAACTAAGAATATAGTATATGAATTAATTATACAAATTGAAAATCTAAAAGAATGAAAGGTTAATGATTTTAAAATTTAAAATGTGGGCGCCAATATACAAATATCCTTAGTCGAATCAACGCTATCTGACCCTTTTTAATATAACTAGCTAATTGCGGTAGAGCTTGAGTGTAAAAGTTAATTTTTAATAATCTCAGGGTTCACGGTCGGTCAGGTGTATTATTTGCAGCTACAAACCAATCAGTGTATTCTCCACTCAAACACAACAATCACACTTCACAAATAAAAGATTGAATTAGATAAATAAATAAAAATTTAATATCACAAAAATAAGAAAACTGTAACAACAAAATTGAGAGATAAAAATAGGAAACTGTATTTAATATTATATAAATTATACAAGATGTGACAAAAATTGAAATTAATAAGTGCACATGTGGGAAATGGTGATGAGGTTATGTGTACGAGATAAAATAAACAAATATTTAATAGTTTTTATATCTTATATTATTTTGGTGAGTATAAGCTTATTTGTAGCTAAATATCTGTAAAATTCAACGCTTTAAATTGATGCTTACTTTAAAATTGAATTTGATACATGAAATAATAATTTGTAGCAATTAATTTGAGCAATTATAACTTTTAAAATTAAATAATTTGGAATAAACGTTGTAGGTGAACCTGATGTTGATCTCCTAGATCTGATATACTTCTCAATATGTGGATATGCGGTAGACCAGGAAGCACGGCCTCGTTCACCGTCTTTGGCGGAGTTCGTCGAGTTGAGTGGTGTAAATCGTTGGCTTGCCCTGCTCTCTGCTTCAAATGATGCTTAGGACGATATCTCACGTTTGCGTTGAGGTATTCTTGAGATTTTTTCTTCAAAAGGTGGGCCTTTAATTTGGTTATCGAATGATTCAACACTAGGTAGGAGATTTTCACTTTAAAGATGTTTTAAAAATTTATTTTAAGGAAGTACACTCAAAAACGGCCATTTATGTTGAAAGTTTTATATCAGATGACGCCGATCGCGTTTTATTTTTTATTCCAAAGCCTTATTTCTATATCGAAATAATCTCGTAATTTTAGTTTAATTACATCAATTTAAAATGTGAGTTTATACAATGTTTTGATTTTAACATAAAGGGAAAATTAATTTAATATTTTACATTAACCTAAAATATGATTTGAATATAAATTTAGTAATGTTTTCTACCGTAAAGTTTGCTTTAGCGGGGTTCATATAATTTTGAATTGGTGGGCGTGGTTATCTAGCGTCGATATAAACCTGATGTTGATAAATTAAATACCTGTTGTTTCGCGCGTATAATTTGAATAATGAAAAAATGAAATTAAAATATAAAAAGTTAGTTAAAATCAAAATAAGATAATGATGAATTTTAAAGTTATCGTCGTATTAATTTATTTACATTTCGATGTTAGTTTCACAAATTCCGTCCACCAATTTATTGTTTATACAGGTGTTTATATTGATTGTGTACCTGTACTTTCCATTGTAGGTGCTGGAATACCTGAGCTGGTTGTACCACTACAATATATATATATATATATATATATATAGAGAGAGAGAGAGAGAGAGAGAGAGAGAGAGAGAGAGAGAGAGAGAGAGAGAGAGAGAGAGAGAGAGAGAGAATTATTTCTTAACCTTTGTACAATACAGTTGATTTAGACATTCGGCGATTGAAGCTCTATTTTACATTAATATTTATATATTTTAAATAAGCTCTTACATGTTTCGGTAAGTATTACCTTCATCAAAGAATTATAAATGACAGATATTAATGTCAAAGTTATATGTGATGTAGTCATGGTAAGAGATACAAATTCATAAATATATTCAATTCAATTAATAATAATTATAATTCATGACATAACAAAGGTTTGATATCAATTATAAAGAGAATGGTAAGTCATGAGTTATTATTACACTTGCGCCTGTGAAGCTGCTTAAGATATATAGCTGTCGGCATTCGCCTAGGATGAGAAGGAAAGCCATGAAATCCTACTCGGACAGTCAGTCAGGGATCTAAACACGGAACTGTCAGCATGATAAGCAAATGTACAGATATTCAAATAACATATGATATATAATTATATAACAGCAACATAAACTATGATGGTAAATTGCATAAATATTGTTTAGTTTGGTCTATGTAGTAACTATCGCAATCGCGACACGGTATTCTATAGATGCAGTGTTGTATATTTGGTAAATTTTCTTTTAATTGTTTGTTTTATAAGTTGTGGTGGGTAGTTACTATCAGTTAAGATCGTTTTAATTTTCTTGATGTTATCTTTTCTGTATTGAGTATGTGATAGTTTAACTGCTCTATCAGTCAGATTATTTATAATCATTTTATTGAATACTGTAGGTTCATTTGAGTGGTAATTCACATATCGAAAAGAAGCTGTGGGTTTGTTGTACCAATTTGTATAAATAGTACCCTGTCTATCATAGGTTATAGAAATATCAAGAAAATTAATACTGTTATTAATTTCTTCTTCAATTATGAATTTTAAATTTGTTGTGAAAGTTGTTGAATTTATTTAAAAGGTACCTAGTTTATTTTATTTATCGGAATACATGTTATGATGTCGTCTACATATCTTTTAAAGGATATGGGGTTTGAAGTCTAATGAATTGATAATGTTTTGGTTAGCTTCTTTTCGATATAGTTGATTTATATATTCGGCGATTTAAGGTCTGTTTTACTTTAATATGTATATATTTAAAATAACCTCTTACATGTTTCGGTAAATATTACCTTTATCAAAGAATTATAAATAGCAGTATACTATTATCATTTTAATTTCTGCAGAACAGTCCTCTAGACAGATGAATCTACGCTTACGAGAAGTGGTGTTACAAATCTGAGAAACTTGCACAGGTGGTCATCAGAAAATCCCAAAGCTACGCGCCCATCTGAATTTCAACATGAATTTTCTATCAACGTTTGGGCGGCCCTAATCGATGACTTGTTGATTGGTCCTGTCGTTCTTCCTGTGAGGTTAAATGCGTACAATTACCTTCAATTTCTTATTGACGAGCTGCCAGGTCTTTTAGAGGATGTCCCACTGAAGGTTCGACGAGACATATGGTTTCACATGGATGGGGCACCACCACATTTCGGAATTGCTGTCCGAAATTTGGTTAACATCAATTATCCAAGATGAATTAGTCGAGGTGGTCCTGTTGCATAGCTACCCAGAGCAACCGATCTTAATCCCCTTGACTTTTATTTATGGGGGTACATGAAAAATTTAGTCTACGCGCAAGTTTCGAACACTAGAGAAGAATTGTTGGATCATATTCACCTGGCTGCCGAGCAAATCCGACAAAACAAGTATGAAATTCGGATAAGTATTTCTTCTATTGGCTTACGGGAACACGCTTGCATTCAATTCAGTGGACATTTCGATAATATTATTATTTGAACTTTTTTAAATAAAATTAGTTTTTATTGACTTTGGGATTACATTTTTTTCATGATCTGACAATCACATTCGTAGATCTGTAACTTCGAAACAAATAAAAATGGATATGCAAGTTGTGCGTATTTGTTAGTTGAAATGAAGTCTACTTTACACTCCTAAAATTTGAACATAACGATACGGGACACTTGTATATAGATAAATGAACTTTAACAGAGTTCGTCAATTAGATTTCTAAGGCGCTAAATGATGATAGATAACACTATTAATCAACATATAGTAATCTGCATTTATTTTTAATAATTCGTAATTGCGTTTCGCTTGTTTTTTTTTAGAATAAACTGTTTATTTGTCAATTTTCCTATTTTGTTTCATTTATCACATATAATGTCATAAATTATTGAATAGAGCGTTTCGGATTCTATTTGAATCCGGTCATATACACTGTTTATTTCTATAGTATTAAAATGGTATATTTTCATTTTTATTGCATTTTTCAATAATCTGAATCGCCCTGAGAATTTAACTAATCATTCTTTCTTTACCTTTGAGATAAAGTCAAGCATCCATTTCGCTCATTTTTGTCATCCAGAGCATTTTATTTAATTAAATAGATTTGTTATATCATCCCATTTACTTTATTTCTTTTTACCAATATATAAATTCTAATTATCATTTTAAGACGTCCAACTAAAATATTTTAACTATTTTTAACTATAAATATATTTTAAATAATTAATTGGCGAAGGAGATACTCGTTGAAACTTCATTATAACGCTAAGAAATAAGTAATTAAACTTCTAGTTTCAAAAATTCTTTTATTGTAAATTCACTACAATATTGTTTCGCCATACAATGGCTTCATCAGGTGGATGAAATACTGAATATGTACAGTACAAGTTTGAATATTTGTGTGAAAATTATTGGGGAAATGGTGGTGGAAACATTTTTTTTTCACAATCTTAAATTTAACAGAGGGGAGTTGTTTAAATCTAGTTGGTCATTTAAAGCTAATCCTAAACTATTGTATCGATTAATTTCTAAGTTTTCTAACAGGTTAAGTTTTTTACTTTTTTCTTAAATGTGTAAAATCTATATTAAATCTATGATTAATTTCTAAACAATAATTTGCGAAAGTTGAATCTGTTTTCTTTTCTTTATGGCTTCTCTCGTGTTCTTTCATCCTATTTTTGAATTTCCTCCCCGTTTGTCCTATGTATACCTTATTACAATCTTCGCATGCTAACTTTTATACACCAGAGTTTGATTCTTTGTCTATTTTATCTTTGTTGTTTTTAATAATGTTCTCTATAGTATTGTCTATTTTAAATGATATATGTTCGTTATTAAGTTTTTTAATGAAAGTACCAATTTTTACCGAAATTTTTCCTAAGTAAGTGATTGAATTGTAGGAACAAATGTAAACTCAATTCTTTTGATGTCTCGAATTTGTTCACTAGTATCCCACCCTAGGAGGTAATAGATTTAATCACTTTACAACTAGAACGTAGAAACACGAACATTGTCACAAAGACCGAAATTTTACAGCTCTTAGAAACGTGCCTGGAACAAAATTATTGTCAATTAAAAAAGAAATTTTATAAACAAACAGAGGGTCTAGCAATGGGGAACCCACTAAGCCCCTTATTAGCAAACATATACATGAATAATTTAGGAACTAAAATTAGTACACATCCCTTGTTTGGTAATTGTGTATATTGGTTTAGGTATGTTGATGACATATTAATTTGCTTTAACGGTTCAGATAGACAATTAAAACTTTACATAATTATATCAACACTATTCACCCCAAAATAAATTTTACTATAGAAACAGAAATAAATAAAAGCATTAATCTTCTAGATTTAACCATATCACACAAAACTAATAAACACGAGTTCGCTATATACCATAAACCGACACATACAGATACCACAATACACGCTAATTCTTTTCATTCTATAATACACAAATTATCAGCATACCAATCAATGGTATATAGACTAATTCATGTACCTATGAGTAAAAGTAATTTCGATCTTGAACTAAATAGAATATACACAATAGCATCAAACAATGGTTACTCTATAAATATTATCAATAACATCCTGAATAGACAACAAAAATCTAAAACACTTTCCTTAGTTTACCCAAAATTAAAATACAAGATAATTAATTCCTACAATTCAATCACTTACTTAGGAAAAATTTCGGAAAAAATTGGTACTTTCATTAAAAAACTTAATAACGAACATATATCATTTAAAACAGACAATACTATACAGAACATTATTAAAGGTAACAAAGATAAAATACACAAAGAATCAAACTCTGGTGTATATAAGTTAACATGCGAAGATTGTAATAAGGTATACATCGGACAAACGGGGAGGAAATTCAAAATTAGGATGAAAGAACAAGAGAGAATCCATAAAGAAAAGAAAACAGATTTAACTTTCGCAAATCATTGTTTAGAAATTAATCATAGATTTAATATAGATTTCAAAATTTTACACATTCAAGAAAAAAGTAATAAGCTTAACCTGTTTGAAAACTTAGAAATTAATAGATACAATAGTTTAGAATTAGTTTTAAATGACCAACTAGATTTAAACAACTCCCCTCTACTAAATTTAAGATTGTAAAAAAAAATTTTCCACCACCATTTCCCCAATAATTTTCACATAAATATTCAAACCTGTATTGTACATATTCAGTATTTCATCCATCTGATGAAGCCATTGTATGGCGAAACAATATTGTAGTGTATTTACAATAATTTTTGAAACTAGAAGTTTAATTACTTATTTCTTAGCGTTATAAACATATTTTATTAAAACCGAAATATTAAGAATATGTATAAATTAGACTTATAGTCAACAGGGAAAAAACATTTTCCTAGACTCTTATATTCAAGAAATATATATTTTAAGCAAGTTCTGATAGAACAAAATAAAGGAAACAGTAAAAAATATTAAAATGAGAATGAAGATAACAGGGCTGAAGGGATAATGAAACAGATATATTCATATATAAAATAATAGTCCTCGTAACTAACTTTGCAGGCCCTTGTGACCATGATAGGCTTGTTACGACTTGAGCCTCTCGGTACTCTGGGATGGTAACGTAGCTAGCGCTATGAACCGATCGCCTATTATTACTAGAGAACAGACACGCTTACCACATGACGCAAAGCCCAGTGCACTACTGGCGAAAGGCTGTATTTCTAAAATATTGAATTTTATTTATATAATTGGAAAACGAACGGGTGGTGATCTATAAAATTACGAAATACATATGTATTTGTTGAAAAGTTGTATTTTTAAAGTTTCTAATTTTATTTCTATAATTGGAACATTTTTATTTGTTCATTTTGTCGTTCAAGTTGAGTAAAGGAGTATTAATATTGACTAGCAATAGTTTCTCAAGGTTTTCTTCTGTCAATTTTGTTCTCTTTGAATTAAGTACATCCTTATAAATAGAAAACGTCCTTTCTACATCGCAACTGGTTATAGGTGCATACTGGAAATATTCTTTTATTTCTTCATATTTAGCCGTTAGATTTTGTGGAATTGTCTCCATACATAATTGCTGCAATGTAATTAAATGTGGATTTCTATTAAGAATTGCTTCAAACTTTTGCCGAAGGCCACATCCGAAGTCACTTGGAATACTTTTCAAATTATTAACAGCCACATCTAATGTGGTTAATCCGTCATTTAATTTGAGATTTCGATTTTCAAAATAAGTGATTAGTTTTGGCAATTTTCCAAAGTGTTCGTGAAGAAAGTACAACTGATTTTTTAAATTTGGGATTTGTGTGAGCTCCTTGCAGTCACCAATACTTCTAGCATCCTCCTTTAGCAGTGTTACGAAATGTTTTAGACTATCGAAATTCTCAGCATAATAACTAGTAGCTTCCAGCCATGTTCCCCATCTAGTTATTACTGGAGTGGGAGGCAGTGACAGAGATGGAAATTTTTCCCTGAAAAGAGCTACTCTCAATGGTGCTTTTCTGAAAACTTTTTTAAAAGCTGATACAAGTCTATCAACTTCCGGAAAAGTGTCTCTGATATATTCACAGATTCTGTGGAGAGCATGTGCTACACAAGTAATATGCAGCATATTAGGATATATTTTCTTCAATAGTCTGCCTGTTTTTAACATATACGCAGCACTATCACTGACAAATAAAAGTATTTTTTCTTTGTACGTGGCGTCCGAATGAAGCATTTTTTACATATTCTCCTTAATGGTTTCAGCAACTGTTTCCGCATCAACTCTATTTATAACACTTGTTGCTATTACATATGAGTTATAGGGAATAGTTGGATGTGGTACACCAGCTACAACATTTACCACAAAGCGTCCTAACATATCCACCGTTTCGTCGGCGCTTATCCATATGTATTGATTTAAAAGATGGCTTCTAATGCGTTCTACTGTTCTCGTATAGCACTTAGAAATAATATTTGCGTAAAGTTGATTCATCAGAAACATTTCGACCAGTATATTTTTTCAGAAATGTCTTCAAAATTGGATTGTTCAATTTAAATAATGGAATATTAGCTGCCACAAAAGTTTCACAGAGTTCTTCGTTAAAATTGTCAGATTCCAACGGGTTCAATTTTTTTTCGTGCTTTAACGATCCTACGTGACGTTTTACGATTTATTTATTAGAATTTTTCAATAACGTTTCACACACTTCACAATAAATTTCGGAATCACTGGCAATGTACATACAATCAGTATGGCCCTCAATCCAACTCGCCATTGTTTCACGATGCCATTCTCGACGCTCTTCCATTGTCTGAAAAAGTAAGAATATTCTAGATCCAAATAAACGAAATTAAATAACGAAATTTTATGCACACTTACGTGAAAATAAATGGAAGATGTGCTTAAATGAAAAGAAAAGGAATGTACGTACTATTTCTCTTACGAAATACGATAAACTTATTTATTTTATCTACGTACACGACACCACTGAAGACACTATATTCTCCGAATACAATAGCTGGGTTGTCCATTGTTATCGCTGCGAGACCAGGTGGCCGAGTAAGTCAAACAAATACTTCATTGAATTACGCCGGGATGTACTGAGCGATGTTATACACAATTCCGATTGCCGATTTCGTTTTATGGAAATTGCATCCGTTCTCTAATTATTACCGCAAAGTACCTCCAGGTACTCATTTTTGTCAGCCTGGGTCGAGCTGGGACCGAAAAACCCCTATCGATATTATCGACTATACTAGGATTTGAACCTGGTTCATCAGATTTATATTTTAGTGACCTACACACTAGACCAATAGGGCCCGATATATTCAATAAAGGATCAAAAGTACGGATCAGGACAAAATAACTCCAGAAAGATCTGTTAAAATCAGAGTTATATTTGCTTCTATTAATCTCCAATATGGCATACACTGAAAATTTGGAAATCTTGTAAGCCGCAAAATATAGATCTGATGGAATATATTTTATCAGAAGCTTTCTTAAAATGTGTTATATATTTTTAAATAGAAATTTCCTTATTTTGATTACATTTTCTTAATTTTTATATCTAAATAAGATTGACAAAATTCAATGTTATTTTTAAATTTTATCTTGTCGTTGTTTATCAAGTTTAAATGTATCACCTTCTGCTTCATCCATGTTCAATTTGTTTTCTCAATTTAAGAAAAAGAAAATATTACTAAATTACATCAAGAGAACATCTCTTAATAAAACATAAATCGTCTGCAAACACAAATCCCGCAACGTCCCGTATATCAATTAGTTCACTGGCGCGCATGCAAAATAAGAAAGAAAGAAGATTTAGACGGGCGTAAACAACGCTCCGGAAGGCCGACATGAACCCCACCAACGGCAGTAATTCCCCCACAAGTCCGGAAAATTAGAGATGGTGTATGTGTGGCGGCGAAACCGGCGGTGGCTCACCTCGAAACAGGGTCGTCCTCGCAAGTCAGCAGACATTCCTCAGAAAATTAACTAGAATTTACTGACGGCGTTAGCGTGAAGTTTGAAATTTATCGTGACACTGACTTAATTAGCACTGAGAAAATGTTAATGTCAAAGAGAGATAGAAAAGAGACATACTCAAAATGTTGAGGTATGTTAATTGTCCATCCATGTAAAAAATATTTTTATAATGCATATGCATTCATTCTAAAGTGAATTGCAATTAACCAGTTAATAAATGTTAATTTTGCCTAGTTAATTATACATTTACAAATAAAAATAAAATAGTTTAATAAATAAGTCTAAGGTATAATTAAATCACTTATTTTAGAAATGTTGGCATCTAAAGCGATAAAAACTAGAATTTAACATGTAGATATAGTAATGGGTATATAATTGAATTTCCCACACTCCTTTTACTGTTTCACTTACTTTTACTTTTACTTACTATTTAACTTTACTTTTTCCCAGCATTGACCCGATATTTCTTGCATCGCTATCGACAGTCTCCATACTTCACCTGCAAATCGGACTATTAGACAAACAATCGTGGAGTACATGCTCAGCTTACAGTTCCCAACATATTTTTAATATTAAAAAATCTTGTAAGATCAATCACACATTGATTTACAGTCATCAGTAGAGCAGACCAATTTCTGTGCGCGCCATGTGCGCCGATGTGAGGATGATTGTATTGCATCAGAACTAATAAAAAGCATTCAGTATGTGTTTGGTACTTGCTCAGACTGCATGTAAGTGTAAGCATATGTAATAAAATGTCGTTGACACATAAATCGAGAAAACGACCGTTGTCAGACGAAGTGAATGAGTTTATTATGGATTTCTCGGACTTAATATACGATGGCTCAAAAATTAAATGTTTAGTGTGCAATACATATCTAATGTGTTGGTCAACAACACATTGTAAAGAACACGTAAGCAGTTTGAAGGACAATAATAACAAAATTAGTCGACGACAGTTTATACATGAACTATGTGTAACTATGATTGTGTGTACACTGCCATAGTGTATTAGATACTTTGAAAAAATTTAAACTTTCGAAAGACCAAGTATTAATGTTTATGACCGATGGTGCCGCAACTATGTGTTCTGTAGGCCGGTCTCTTAGAAAATATTGTCCTAACTTGTTACATATTACTTGTAAACTCCATGCTCTACACCATGTGGCAGAACAGGTTAGTAGATGTTATCCAGAGGTAGATGCTTTAATATCGAGTACAAAGGCAGTATTCCTAAAATCTCCAAAACGTATTCGGAAATTTAACGAATTGTGTCCTCATACCCCTGAGCCACCACAGCCTTTCTGACACGTTGGGGTACATGGTTACGAGCGGGGTTTTACTAGCATGAACATTTTGAAAAAATTAAGGACGTGGTGTTATCATTCCATCCGAAAAAAGTGCAGCTATCAATACAAGCCAGAAAAAATTTCGAGATGCTCAGATTAAAATGGATTTACAAAGTATTTATGAGAATTACTTGGTACTAGAAGAAGCAATAACAAAATTAGAAAATTCGTCGCTGTCGTTAGAGGAATCACTGCAAATCGTTAAAGATGTTCACGCACAACTGTGTGCTGTAGAAGACGCAAAAAGTGAAAGTGTTCTAATTAAATTTGAAAGTGTTTTAGACAGAAATGCAAATTTTGACACCTTAACACGTATTTGTGAGGGCACGTCTACAGATGCGTTAAGTTGCTTAAAAAGTATTTTGATTATGCGAATATAACATCACTAGATATGAAGAACGCTCGTTTTCCGAATATAAACATATTTTTTCCTCACGGCGGATATGTTTTTCAGACATATCCTTAGAAACGCACCTGATGTTGAAAATATACAATCGAGTTTCCTCAGTTTGTTAATCCTTGGAAGACGCTTAAAACGGTCAGTGTTTTTTTTAAATCCTCTGTCGTGCACACAATCACTGATTTAATACATTTTCCATTTTATTTATAGGTACATACAATGCTGCTATAATATGTACTATTCTTATTTTTCGTGTGTTTATGCCTATTACTTTAATAGCAGAAAACCAAATGTATATTTAATTATTTCTGAAAGAATAAATGTCTCTACTTCTATACTTATATCGGTAACAAGCTCATGTTGCGTCCCTATTCTATCGCATATTCTAATATATTACGAATTACACTCCCATACCGGCGCTCATGGCGCGCACGGAAATTGGTCTGCTCTAGTCATCAGTCTATGCCGTATTTTCGGTATCTTGTAGATCTATGTAGACAGATACTTAAAGCTGTTTATCTTATGCTTACCATTTTATTGATGTAGTTTTAAAACTTTTCTACTGTCCTACTTCTTATATTCGTTCTTATATCTATGTTATGTCCAATTATCTTTGACATTTTTTTTCTAGTTTTAAGATAGTAATTAATTTAATTAATTCTCTTTTACTTCTTGTTATGATAGACAGTTCGCCTGCAAATTCTACAATGCAACGTTGTTGCTGATTATTGTAGATTAATTGTGGTAGACCACCTTGCCTTAACGGTCGTAAGACTAATCAAAATAATAAAAAAACGAAAAATAAGATTGCAGAAACGTATAGGAAAGTTGCTTTGAAGCCAAAGGTCAAGAAAGACCACAAATAAAACTAGACGAGAAAGTGCATAGAATAGAGTGATAAAAGGATATAGAGAAGCTGTACGCCAAATGGTGGATCTACTGGGCCTCTAGTGTTAACATATCTATATGTACGAAGAAACGCCATATGCTTATACATGTTTAAATATGTTCAAAGGTTGTTGTGTCATAGTTGCCAGTGCACTACGCCTACGCTATAAATGTAAAGTTCTACGAGCAATAATTATCAATAGAGCAGACCATTTTCCGTGCGCGCCATGAGCGCCGGTATGGGAGTGTAATTCGTAATATATTAGAATATGCAATAGAATAGGGACGCAACATGAGCTTGCTACCGATATAAGTATAGAAGTAGAGACATTTATTCTATCAGAAATAATTAAATATACATTTGGTTTTCTGCTATTAAAGTAATATGCATAAACACACGAAAAATAAGTATAGTACATATTATAGCAGCGTTGTATATACCTATAAATAAAATGGAAAATGTATGAAATCAGTGATTGTGTGCATGACAGGGGATTTAAAAAAACACTTACCGTTTTAAGCGTCTTCCAAGGATTGACAAACTGGAGAAACTCGATTGTATATTTTCAACATCAGGTGCATTTCTAAGGTTATTTCTGAAAAACATGTCCACCGTGAGGAAAAAATATGTTTATATTCGGAAAACGAGCGTTCTACATCTAGTGATGTTATATTCGCATAATCAAAATACTTTTTTAAGCAACTTAGCGCATCTGTAGACGTGCCCTCACAAATACGTGTTAACGTGTCAAAATCTGCATTTCTGTCTAAAACACTTTCAAATTTAATTCGAACACTTTCTCTTTTTGCGTCTTCTACAGCATACAGTTGTGCGTGAACATCTTTAACGATTTGCAGTGATTCCTCTAACGACAGCGACGAATTTTCTAATTTTGTTATTGCTTCTTCTAGTCCCAAGTAATTCTCACAAATACTTTGTAAATCCATTTTAATCTGGGCATCTTGATATTTTTTCTGGCTTGTATTGATAGCTGCACTTTCTTTCGGGTCGAATGATAAAACCACGTCCTTAATTTTTTCAAAATGTTCATGATAGTAAAACCCAGCCCGTAACCATGTACCCCAACGTGTTAGAATCCGCCTATTTATAGATTCGTCTAAAATAAGTTTGAAGCTGTTTTACTTTTTAATGACAACGAACATCCATCAATTGCCATAGGTTACTCAGCAAATATGAAAGGGACATAACAGCCCTAAGTCACTACTTAGGTGCATAAAATACGAAGGTCTCAAATGGAACATATATGTAGATATAAAAGTGCTTGCGTTAATAAAAGGGCTGCAATTAGGATATACAAAATACTGCTGTTTTTTTTTTTGTGTGAATGAGAGCCGCGAGAGAGATAAACATTATAAAATTAAAGATTGACCTCCACGCAAAACAACTGAGGTAGATGTTAAAAATATGGCATGAGATGTACTAGTTCGGAATAAAAAAATATTTTTACTTCACATTAAACTAGACCTTATCCAAAATTTTGTTAAGACACTAAATACAGAAGAGGATGCTTTGTTATTATTTAAAACAGAAGTTTCCACGTATAATTAGTTTAAAATGTGTATCTAGTTCTTAATTTTATTGCTAATAAAATGTTTGATGCGTTTTCGATTGTCAACGGCAAATAGATTGTCTCTAGCCAATTTCACCGAATTTTTATTAATATCACAATATTTCTACCTCCCTTATCACTGGAGCTTGATATCGAAAATCTAAGGCCAGAGTACCAAAATACATAAGAAACAACTTAAACTATTTCAGGGAGGAAAAAACTTTTGAAATGTTCAAACATATTATTAATATCTCGCTTATTCAAATCACGGAATAAACAGAAATCAAATTATTAGCCTTGGATATAATCTTGAAAAAAGTTGTTTTATGTGATTTTACCAAAATAATGAAGAAATACCGGAAGAACACCAATATACAAAAAACTAATAACTATAGAGGCATTACTTTACTGAGCACAGTTGTAAAGATATATGAGCAGTTAATTAACAATAGATTAAGACCAATAATTGAACCGTCACTCTCGGAATCACAAAGCGGATTTCGGCCGGGAAGGAATACACAAGGTCATGTATTTACGGTAAAGCAAATAATTGAAAAAAGAATACAACAAGGAAAAAAGGCATATTTCGCATTTATCGACTTGGAAAAAGCGTTTGACAAAGTGCCCAGACAGGAAATATGGAACAGTCTAGAGGAAAGAGGAATTAACCGAAAAATAATTAGATGTATTCAAAGATTATATAAAAATAATGTAAATTATGTAATTAGAAGAAACATGAGATCCGAAGGATTCGTAACACAGGAAGGGTTAAGACAGGGTGGAGGTTTAAGTCCTGTGCTGTTCACCGTATTTATGGACGATGTCATAAAACAATGCTCTAAGCAGATGAGGAAAATGAAATTAGGGTACAGAAATTTAGAATGCATACAAATAGCGGAGGCAGCATTCGCGGACGATATAGTACTGATGGCTGAGAAAGAAAAGGATTTACAAGATAATGTAGACATATGGAATAAAACATTGAAGAAAAAGGGTATGAATATAAATAAAAACAAAACGAAAGTAATGGCTACAGGAGACGATCAACTAAAAATTCAAATTGAAGGAGTAGATATACCTACAACAAGTAAACCAGTTCAACTATTTGGGTGTCGCAATTGAAAACACAGGGGAAAACGAAGCAGAAATTAACGAGAGAATTGAAAAAACAACAAAACTGTACTACGCTATGAATAGGAATTTTATAAATAAAAAGGAAGTTACACGAAATACCAAACTAAAAGTTTATAAAACAGTCTACAGAGCAGTTCTGACATATGGATGTGAGACTTGGCTCCTAAATAATAAGCAAAAGAGTAACATTCAAGCGGCGGAAATGAGATATCTGAGAAGAGTGAGGGGAGTGACAAGAAGGGACAAAATGAGGAATGTACAAATAAGAGAGGATCTTGGGGTAATATCGGTATTGGATTTCATTGAGCAGAGACAATTAAGCTGGTGGTGACATCTTCAACGGATGGAGAACACTAGACCGGTAAAGTTGGTGTATGAAGCAAAGATCCAATATAAGAGGAAAAGAGGAAAAGAGGAAGACCGCGACAAGTTTGGGAGAATTTAATTGGACAATCTATCCAGGGCCGAGGAAAAACATGGAGAGAAGCGAAAGCGCTGGCCACAGACAGAAAGTCATGGACAAAATTTGTATATAATTTGTAATTTTTTGGTATTATTTGGTATTGTAGTTTGTGTAAAGAATACTCTGTAATTTAAAGTTTAAAAATTGGATATTTATTTAAAAATTAGTTATAAGAATGTAAACACCCGACACCCCTAAGGGTATAAGGGTTTTGTGATAATATATATATATATATATATATATATATATATATATATATATATACCAAAATAATACACTTATTTGTTTTATTTTGAGCACTGTGAACAGAATTCCGTGGTAAATTCTCAGAAATAGCCGTATTCCATTTGAAAAGTCACATAACATTGTAGTTTTGTAAGTCAAAAGCCATGGTTAATAGAATCCAGGTATTTAAAATATTATTCATATTCAATGTCTTTTACAAAATATTACATTATACGTCAAATGTCTAAAAAATCCAACGTAAATTTACTATTTCTTTCTGAACATAGTAACACTTTGAAATGACAGGTTATTAGCATTGAAAAATGTTATTGAAATAAATAGGAATTTGCAATTAATTAATTACATAAGGTATTGCGATCAAAAATTAAAATAAATTTTAGTTCAATAACAAGGATTTTATACAAAATAATACTTTCTAGAATACACGTGTAATGTAACAAACAGAATGTATTAAATCAATATCACGCTACACGTTTATAGAGATGGCTGAATGACAAATAATTTAACAATATATAGTAGCTGAATAGTTATAAAATTGACCATGACAAACACAAATAACATGTAAATTATGCGAGCCGTGAGCGACTAGTAATGAGAACAATTAACAAAATCTCAAATCACTAAAAGTATTCAGAAATAGTGACTCGAAAAAATTGAGACGATACAGCTAATTAAATACATAAAAGACAACGTTAAATATTTTTTTTAATTATTAAATGTAAAAAAGATAAAATGTAATATATACAAATATATATCATTTGATAAATTCTTGGGGTTTCGGTTTTATATTAAATATTTTTAAATTAGTATGTTATTTCGCGAAGTAATGTGAATGTAAACATTGCTGTCCACAATTACGACGCTAATTATTCGAAATTTTTATTTGAAAAAATTTCGTATATACAGTGTATCCAGAAATTCATTCTCAACATGGGATCTCGCTTATTATGAGAGATAGAGATTTGGTTAAATGGAATCAAATACTCCAGAGGTAAAGTTGTACCAAACCCTATACACTAGCTTTGAATATTTAACGTACTTCAGGCGCTATTGCAAAAAACTGAATTTTTGCTTTTTCGATTTTCTTTAGTAACTCATCAAGTTTCATTTTTCTTATGGGTGTCATAATTGACTATAGCACCATCGAAAAGAATTTTTCTTTCCCTTTTCAAAAATGTAGAATTTTTATACCTGATAACAAAACTAATTTCAAAAATTAAAAAAAGAACATATTGTTACATTAACAGGTTAGAGCAGTTATGACATTTGACAATAGGAAACCTTGAAAACATAAAACAATCTTAAGATACAACTGTCATTGTTAGTGTTTGTTTATAGTTGACATTTAGTTTATGTTCTGTGAAATTTACAAATCGAATAGTAAAATAAATACCTACCATATTAGAATATAAAGTACCATTTAAATACTAAATTTAGTGATTATTTTCAAATAATTTTGCTGTCATGGAGCCGTTTAATAAAAGTAACAAATTTAATATATTGTCCTGTTACATCCTGTGTCACAAAAATTCGACGAGAACTGTACATAAACCAGTATCCAGAACGCAGACAACCCCATTTTTCTACTTACAGAAATTTAACGGTAAATTTAATACATTATAGATCATTTACTAAGCCATATACAAAACCGCAGCGCATAAGTAATGAAACTAAAACTATGTTTTACAAGCAGTTGTTGAAAATCCAAACACATCAGTTTGGGAAATTCAACATAACACCGGCGTTCCCAAATCTACTGCTCATAAGATTTTGACTTCCCACAAATATCATTCATATAAATACTCTTTAAGACCAGGGGATAATGAAAGACGAAGAGAATTTTGTGAATGGTACACTAGGCAATGCGATGATAATGATAATTTTTCTTCTCAAATAGTATGGTCCGATGATGCTAGATTCACAAACAATGGTTTATTCAATACAAAAAAATTACGATTTTGGTCTACAGAAAATCCTCATGTAATCAGACATGCTCGACATCAAGTGCGTTTTGGATTTAATGTCTGGTGTGGCATAGTAGGGTCACGATTAATTGGTCCAATAATTCTTAATGAAACACTAACGTCCGACGTTTATTTGCATTTACTGCAAAATAATATTGAAGACTTGCTGGGCGAATTACCTTTACAAGAGGCTCATAATTGTTGGTTTTCATCAGGATGGTGCTCGAGCATATAATTCCAGAACTGTAACCAATTTCCTCAGTCAGTGGTTTGGTAAAGGTGGATTGGAACTTGTGGAACAGTTGCATGGCCACCTAGATTTCCTAATCTGACGCCGCTTGACTTCTATTTGTGGGGTTACATTAAAGACAAAGTGTATGCCCGCAGCTACACTAACGTAAATGAACTTCGTGAAAGCGTGTTTCACGAATGTCGAGCTATTCCAAGGCGTATTTTATATAAAGTTGTTAAATCTATTATTCGTAGATCCTATTTATGTTTGGAAAACGATGGTCAACTGTTCGAACATTTTTTATAATTTCTTATTATAATTTTGTTTAAAATAATATCTAAGTATTTTTTGAGTTGCCTATGTTTTTAATTTAATCAATAATTGTTGCAAAATAAAGTTTTCTTCTTTATTTATTTGCAAAATCTTCTATTATCAAATGTAACAACCGCTCTAACCTGTTAATGTGACAATATGCACTTTTTTTAAATTTTTGAAATTAGTTTTGTCATCAGCTATAACAAATTATACATTTTTGAAAGGCAAAAGAAAAATTCTTTTCGATGGTGTCATAGCCAACTATGACCCCCATAAGAAAAATGAAACTTGACCATTGTAGCTCAACTACTATAGCAGTATTCAAAAATCTAAATACACCACCGGATTCCTATTTAAGAAATGCCTTAAGGAAGTACAAATTA
The DNA here is from genome assembly GCA_935421215.2 of Melolontha melolontha. Classification (NCBI taxonomy): domain Eukaryota; kingdom Metazoa; phylum Arthropoda; class Insecta; order Coleoptera; family Scarabaeidae; genus Melolontha; species Melolontha melolontha. The sequence continues at coordinate 20,601,508 of OW285243.1, read as the reverse complement.
AATTTGTCTTACTTTAAAAATAAATGAGTTATTAAAGAAAATCGAAAAAACAAAAATTCACTTCTTTTGCAATAGCGCCCGAAGTACGTTAAATATTCAAAGCTAGTGTATTGGGTTTACCTTTGGAGTATTTGATCCCATTTAACCCTCATAATAAGCGAAATCCCCATGTTGAGAATGAATCTGTGGACACACTGTATACACCAAAAATAGATAAAATGTAGTATATATATGTATATATATATATATATATGGTAAACTTAATAAGTCGGCGATTAAAGGTCTGGTTTATTACTTCAAAGTATATATATTTAAAACAACCCTACATGTTTCGGCAATGATGCCTTTGTCAAGGATATAAAAAATATAAATATAAGATTTATTCATTGTACAATGGCTTCAAGGTTGTTAAGGAATATACTTGTCGTCAAATACCTGGTTTACGTACTTTAAACATTCCTCACAACTTAATAACGTTTGAAATTGTAAATTATCACAGCAGCTCTTTGTTCAATTCCATGATTTCTTGTGCAAACGATTACTTTAATCCTATGCAGTTTAAAAAAACTTAACTATATTTTTCAACTGCCACTACCATTTAGTTTATAAATATATATATATATATATATATATATATATACTATGCCCTCTTACGATGCAATGGTGTAGTGTGATCTATACTAAAATCTTTCTATTAATATGCTTGTACGAATTTTCTCCATTCTCTTCTGTCTCTAGCCAATATTCTTGCGTGCGTCCATGATGTATCTACCTTCTTGAGTATTTCCGCTATTACTCCATCCCATGACTTCCGAGGTCTGCCTTTCTTTCTATTTCTTTGAATTTTTACTTCCCACACTCGTCTTACCGGTGTCTTTCCTTAGTCATCCGCAGCATGTGTCCCCACCAGCCCAATTGTCGTTGTTCGATAAAATGAAGTATTGAATCAATTCCTAGGTCCTGTCTAATATTTATGTTCTTAATTCTATCCAATTTAGTGACGCCTCTAACTTTCCGCAAATACTTAATTTCTAATGCCTGTATCCCATTTTTCTGTCTTTCGCTCAGCACCCAAGATTCGCATCCAAAAGTCAATATCGGTCTATATATAGCTTTATATACATTCATCTTAGTTCCTCTCGTTATTTCTTTCTTGTCTATGAATTTCTTGTTCATTGCGTAAAATAGATTTATGGTTTTCTGGGTTCTATTGTTAATTTCTATCTCTTGTAATCCTTTCATCTACAGTTACTCCTAGGTAGTCGAAGGTTTGTACTTGTTCTATTTTCATCTCATCTATTTGTATATTTATATCTTCTCGTTTTTCTCCTATCACCATGACTTTTGTTTTATTACCATTCATCTTCATTCCGTTCTTCTTGAGTATCATGTTCCATATGTCCAGATTCTTCTGTAGAGCTTTCTCACTTTTAGCCGTTATGACTATGTCATCAGCAAAGACGCCCTCCGATATATCTATCCGTTGTAAGTTCCAGCTTCCTACATCCAATTTTTTCACTCTATTCAAGCATTTCTTTATTATGTTGTCCATAAACAGAATAAACAATGTAGGGCTCAGACTTCCTCCCTGTCTCAACCCTCTTTGCGTTGTGAATGTATTTAACTTCATATTATTCTTGATAACTAGGTTTATGTTGTTACTATAAATTGTTCTTATTATCCGTATAAGTTTACGATCTACTCCTCTTTCACTTAAGATTTTCCACACTATTTGCCTAGGTACTGTATCAAAAGCCTTTTCCAGGTCCACAAAAGTCAAGTATATCTTTCTTTTTTCTTGCAATGCTTTTTATGTTATTAGTTTGATCGTGAATATGTGATCCTGAATGCTTCTTCCACTCCGAAAGCCACTCTGCGATTCATGTAATGTCCTTTCCACAATTATTCTGATCTTCTTATCTATTATTTGCTCTAATATTTTCATAGCCGTACTTAGTAGTGTCAATCCTCTATAATTACAACATTCTCTTTTATCCCCCTTTTTATATAGAGGTACTATTTGCGCAATTTGCCAGTCTTTTGGTGTCTGTTCTTCTTTCCATATTTTATTGTATATTTCAGTTAACATTTCAGTTCCCTTCTGTTCCATGTATTTGTTCAACTCTGACCTTATCTGGTCAAAACCTGGTGCCTTTCCATTTCTCAATTTTCTTATTGCTGTTTGCACTTCTTCTATTGTTATTTCCTCATATATGTTATGATTTATTTTTTCTTCTTCATTTATTTCGTTCATTATTTCATTCTGTATATCATTTCCATAACTTAACATTTCTTCAAAGTATTCTTTCCATCTTTCTATCACAGCTTTATTTTCTGTTAGTACTTCGCCTTGTTTATTTTTAATAAGAGTTGTTACTGATTTTCTCTCATTTCTAAATGATTTCAATGTTCGGTAAAATAATTTCTGATTTTCTTTGTTATTTTTTTCCATTTTGTCTCCGAAATCTTTCCATTTATCTGTAATTCCTGCTATAACTAATTCTTTGACTTTTTTTCTTTCTTTTTTGTATCTTCCATATTATTCAGCTGTTCTGTCAGCTAAATAGTCTTTCCATGTTTTTTCTTGTTATTTACTTGATTTGTGATAACGCAATATAGTCATGTATATGCAAACACTCTCGACGAGGCTACAACCTCGTTCTTTTTAATACAAAAGGTAACGTGTTTTACAAACACGACCTTACTCACGTGTATATTGCATACACAAGATTATATGTCAGGGTTTGTGTTATATTCTAGAAGGAATTACAAGGATCCTCCTCGAATATATAAAGACAGTAATGTAAGTGAGAGATATTCAGATTCATATTCACATTCACATATACAGTCTTAGTGTTAGTACTCGATGTAAATACTTTGTTAACCAGTTGTAAGTGTTAAAGTAATTATAAGATGTTACCCTAACTTTGTGCGTATCATTTACTACGATAAGTCGCCCTAACCTGCTATCCAATGGGGCCGCCCAAGCGGCCCACATTACGTGCCTTCCTTAGGGCATAGGGACCTACATTATCACATGGCGATTCTGCCTTAGGGCTTAAGGCCCCACCTTTATCACATGGCGATCCTACCTATCCACACCACTAGATGGCCCTGCCAGCCATCTAAGGCTGAAAAAAGACCAAGTGGAAATTTGGAACGAATCATGGAAACCGAAAGTTGGTAAACCACTAAGAAAATGGGCAAGTACGCGACAAAGAACGGAGGAAATCATCTCCAAGAGCGAACAGAAGCTCCACACGGGAAGAGAAAAAAGAAGAAACACAGGTATTCCTTTTAAAATAAAGTGAATGAACAATATAAAACTTTCATAGACATAAACTGTGTTAAAATGTTTATTATTAGTTTAATGCATATACACAATAGGTGTATCATTTATTTCTGCCTACGCAAACATAATGTAGCGTAATAATGTATTCTATATTTAAAGGTCAAGTTATTTGAAAACTAATATGTACAATGTAATTTAGAAATGCTACATTTTGGCCGTACACTTCGCAATTTTGTTATTAACGCAGAAGTTTAAATATATTCTTTTTTTTAAGAAGACGCCTATATATATACATAAAATATGTTATATTTTTCATGAGTTCAATTACGTGCATAAAAAATGCATGCGTCTTCATTATTGCTTTTAATAAGCGCCATACAAGAAGGTTATATTTCATAGTTTACAAACAAAAGTATAAACAATAACTTGTATATTTAAACTAATCGCGAGTAAATAAACAACGATTTAAAATATGTATGTACCGACAAGACAGTTTAGTAATACACGGAGTCAAGTTCACTTATAAAAATGCAGAGACATCATTTATTTATAAACGACGATACGTGACATTGAAGAAGTTATTGTTGACATATTCAAAAAAAAGTTTTTCGCTAACAAAAGAAAATAATATTGAATTAATAAAAGAAACCAATATACGAGGAGTAGTGTATTAACTTTATTTATATAAATTCCGAAATTTTTGTAACAAATGCCTTAGAAGTTGATTCCAATGCCATAATGGTTAGTAACGGGACGATTCGATAGCATCCTAATCACGTCTGGAGCTCTATAAGACGACAGAGACCTATCGATTGTACCTTTACGACACCAACAACAGTGCAACCTACAGGACAGATCATCCTAGAGTTGTGGAACTGGCGAAAACGATAACCAACCGAATCAGACGAACTTCAAAGTAGGAGAAAGGCAAAAAAAAACTCCAATTCGCCCCTAGGTCGTGAGGAAGCAAGCATGCGCTTCCAGGAGATAGTCCGACACGACAAAAAACGCTCTCAGAATTTTTTTTTAGAGATTACAGTTATAACAAAAGTGTGTTTTGTTAACTGGTCTCAAGTTTTTCTGTATTGAAGAAAAGGCTTACAGCATAAGGGAATTTCCGCTGCACGAGCCCCCTTACTGTAGCCAGAATAAGCTTCAAAAGATAGTTCTGCGCAGGAACATGACAGACACGAAATATGTGCTGTCCAGGGAAATACACGAATGAGTGATTCCCAAAATAATTTTTCCATGGAGGAAAATAGATAGAAAAACGGAGAGTCGATTTATTTTAAAGTATGGTTGGAAAGGGAGCATAAGAATTGGGAGCAAACAATCATGCACAAGAATGGAAACCAAAAGATCAAGCATGAGGAATCGGAAAACAAGAACCAAACGCGAAAAACAAGAAAGACAAGAATGGCAAACTGCGAAACAAGGCAATTATTCTATATAAGTTGCACATGATATAGAAATAAAATACAAAAGCGAACAGACTAACAAAATTGAGACAGTGTACAAAGGCCCGATTATTATCAATTAATTATTTTTTAATCTTCAACAATGTAAAACTGACTGTGTAAAATTATCTTTTAGAATTTAAAATTATCTATTTAAAGCTTTACAATCTAATGATATATTTATTATTACAGTTTTTATTAGGATATTTATCATCTTAAGATTTATATTATATATCTATTCGTTATATATTTATTGTATATAGATTTAGACTATCCATCATTTTACCATGTATTTATTATGTGTGATACTCGATAGCGATTTCATTTTAGAATTTTAGTTATCGTAATTTTAGCAAATTTATTGTTTAAGTAATACCATTGTAAATTTATAATCCCGACAATGTTACCATATTTGTAAGGGAAAAGTAAATAGTTAGAGAGATTCCGATCAAAGAAAAACAAACACCTCAGCGTTATTTTTCTTTAACCCCAACAGGGATGGTGTGATAACGCAATATAGTCATGTATATGCAAACACTCTCGACGAGGCTACAACCTCGTTCTTTTTAATACAAAAGGTAACGTGTTTTACAAACACGACCTTACTCACGTGTATATTGCATACACAAGATTATATGTCAGGGTTTGTGTTATATTCTAGAAGGAATTACAAGGATCCTCCTCGAATATATAAAGACAGTAATGTAAGTGAGAGATATTCAGATTCATATTCACATTCACATATACAGTCTTAGTGTTAGTACTCGATGTAAATACTTTGTTAACCAGTTGTAAGTGTTAAAGTAATTATAAGATGTTACCCGAACTTTGTGCGTATCATTTACTACGATAAGTCGCCCTAACCTGCTATCCAATGGGGCCGCCCAAGCGGCCCACATTACGTGCCTTCCTTAGGGCATAGGGACCTACATTATCACATGGCGATTCTGCCTTAGGGCTTAAGGCCCCACCTTTATCACACCTTTATTTTTCTGCTCCACCATGATGTATACTTTTTGGTTCCATTGTTTACACTTATTCCACATGTTTGTTTAGCTACCTCTAGTATATTCGATTTGAGATATCTCCACAATTCCGCAATGTTATCATTTTCTCTTATCTCCTTATCTCCGTAGTTTCTAAAAAATTTAAAAAATTAAAATTTGTTGACAAGTGTAGTCAGTTTAAAATATAAGAATAAAATCTTAATATCAAGATTCATTTTGTTTAGTTTCATTGAATAAATGAGAATTTGCATCAAGTCTCATTTCATTAAATTCCTGATATTCTAATAATTAATTTAGGTTCAGTATATTTTATATTAAACGCTTCCGTACACACAAATGCGATTTGAATAAATTCTTTAACAGGATATTTAAGTAGTTCTATCATATATCTTACAATATTTACCCTATTGAATACTAGGCCAAACACGTAAAGCCTACTAGACTCCTAAGAAAAGAATTTAAATCAAATTGATGAAATTGTAGGTAGGTATAGGCTTGTGAAGATAGGAACGTTGATAAATAAATGATAAACCCTAAATCATTTTACCCAGTACTCACAAGTTTCACTAAAATATTATTCAAAAGTTTTAAAAGTAAATGTTCTCAATTTGTACGTTTTCAGTGCAATGAAATAAAAATAAAAAAGCAATATTACTTAGCATCAGAATAATTGAAACATACATGAGTAGGTAAACCCCACCAGTTTTGTATAATACAAGCCTTTCTACAGGCTCATCGGTACGCCCCTGCTGGTTCTTTTTTGTGAATGTGTCTGAAGATATCCTTTCTCCAGCAGGGGCATACCGATGAGCCTGTAGAAAGGCGAAATACGTATCTACGTCTCTGGGGAGGGATATGTTCGGACACGTTCACAAAAATATTAATAGTGAACCTGTATTTGTGTTCTTCACACCAGATTTTTAATAATATTTTATATTATTAAAAATACCTTTGTATTATACAATATTACTTAATTTCCACTTTATATATTATAAAATGGAAATTAAGTAATATTGCCTTTGTTATTTTTATTTCATTAATTATGAATTTCCATCAAGTAAAGGCTACTTCGATTCAAAATTTTCAGTGCAAACCATTAAAATAAGTCTATTATTAAATAATAATATTTAAGGCTGTAATTACTATAATTAACTTCAATTATTCGACAATTAATTGTATTCTACCTCAATTTAGTATTTAATTTACTTATAACAGAGACAACACACAAAAGCGAAGAAAATGAATTGTAAAAATTATCACAGCAGTGTATCCACATTAATCTGTTGACTGAAGTATTTCGTTTACTTTCGTATAAATGTGATATACTGCGCGAGTCGACCTAGTTACCGACCTAGAACAACCTCCAGGAATCTCAGGCATTTTATTTACAATTTTTTTTAAATTAAAAACAAATGTGAAGTTAAGGAATTTTCTGGAATGTTATTCTTCTTAAAAATATTTTTATTAATATAAAAGTCACTAGAGACATTTTAATGAAACAGAAACGTTACTATGACAAACAAAACGAATTGTTATATCTTAATTAATTAATTAATTAATACGCAGGCTTTCTTAAAATTTGTTTTCTCTTTCTTTAACGTTATTTTTAACCATATATGTACATATTGCTTTGAACTTCTCGTTCTAATGAAAAATCCATATTAATGTATAAGGGACTGCGACACTATTTTTATTATAACATCGAACCCAACTACAGAATACAAGCCCGAGCATGTTTTTCAATCCCTGGATTACGGGATTTTTTAAGCATAATCCCGGAATTAGACTATGTGGTTTCTAATTGAACTCAAATGAAAAAAAAATTAAGTAATTTTTTAATAATTATTTATTAATATTGTTGCACAACACAATACACAATATACTAAAATAAGGAACAAAAAAGACAATACAAAAAACTATTTAGAATTTCGAAAATACAATCGCAGAAATATCAAAGCATCCAATGTTTGACTTCCAAGCCTGCTTCGTAGTTTATTGCCAACATAAGCAGCAGCTGAAAACGCTCGCTCAGGTTCTACACTGGTTGGAGGAATAGACAATAATTGATATCCAGGAACTCCTCCATTTTCGAACAGGCTCATTTCGCCTCTAATACTATTTACCAACCCCGATTCATTTTGTACTTCAGGATCTGGGAATTCCATGCTCTTATTAATTTCTAGGTGTAACTTTTCCTTTTGGGGTTGGGAGGTTTGTTGCCTTGGCTCATCATCTGTTTGTGATCCTGCCCTTTCTTCCTCTTCCGTGACATCTCGACTATTTAGTCTTTTAACAATACTCTTTATTTGCGCCCTCACTAAAGCCTGTGTAGGAACTGGAAATAAGTAAAGTCATTCCAAATCCGATAATAACTGATTTTCATCATCTTTTCTTGGATTTTATAAATAATTCAACACGTCAGTTAAATCTTCATTTCGTCGTTGCTTTATACGTTCCACTAGGGATGCTTTCATTTTATTGACGAGTGCTAAGTTTTTGCTAGACAATTGTTTTATAAGAAATTTCAAAGCGGCATCAGCTGTGCATAAATTAGTATCTTGTCGATAGATTGCTTCTACTGTTTATTTAATTGGGGTCAGCATATCAACAATTTTATTTACCAAGTCAAAATCAGTATCTTCTAAACGGATTGGATGATTGAGACCACCTATAAGAGCTTTTTGAATCAAGGTTTTTAAAAGAGAAAATCGTTCCAGCATGATTAAAAGACTATTCCACCTGGATTTACAGTCCAAATAAATGAAGTGACAGCTCTTTTTAATGTTCAATCTTTACATCTTTTTAAAGTACTGTTTCATTTTTCAATGATGATCTTTTGAAATACACTACAGCTTTGTGGATTTTCTTTATCAGCTCATTAATGTTTTGATCATTTACTAACACTAGTATGTATTCTCGCGCAAGTTCATTTTTTGACATTAAGATTAAACCTGATTCTGGACAGTCTAAGTCTTCTAAATTGTCATCATCATCGCTATCGTTCCTATAATCAGCAGTCGCAGCTGGTTCATTACAGTATCATCTGATTTTTCTTTATTTTATAAAGCACATCACAGACGGCCAAATTGATACCATGTGCGAGACACAGTTGTTGTTCAGTGCAAACAAGCTGTCCCACCTTTATCATAACGTTCAGTCCATCGGTTACAGTAGCCACTATATCAGTTTCCAGGGAAATATCAAATTTACTTAGACGCTCTTTCAACATACGAAGACAATTTTCAGCCGTCATACTTCATGAATAGGAACGAGTCCTAAGCTCAAAATTTTTTTATGTGAATGAACGTTGACAGTCATGTATCGTTTATTGGACGTTGATGTCCAGTCGTCGAAAGATTGACTGAATCCTTCACCTGCACTTTTCAAATGTTTTAATTCTGCAGTTACTTGCTTTCTGATTTTTTTCACTGGAATTCATAACACGCTTTAGAATTGTGACGGCTGATTTTGGTAAATTCATATATTTCGCTAAAAGCAATTTTCTCAAATCGTCTGAAGTTATGAATACACTGAATGGAATGAAGTTATGAATACACTGAATGGCAATAGCTGTTGCGTCAGTTGGACCCTGTAGGGGGCTTTATATTCAAAACTACGAGAATAATGGATAACACAGGTCTACAGTGATTTTGATGTTTGAAAGCTGTTTGCCAATTTGTATATGTTTTGGGGCCTTTATTCCAAAAAAGCCATATTTTTGCTCTATCACGTAAATTTTTTTATAGCGCTCTGTATCTTAAAAATGTTAATTTATTAATATACATACCTACGACAAAAATATGTTTGTTCCATGTTAGGCTTGATTTTTAAATGAATTGATTTTTATGAAATTAAATGTGATTTGGCAACACTGGTTAATATTAGATTTCTCAGCAAAGCAAGAGAGTCGGCGCAGAAGCGTCAATACAACGTTGAAACCTGCTTATGTGCAGTTTGGTTGTGTTAGTCGTCGTGCTACTGTGTCCGCGCGCTTCTTGTCTTCGTTGTTGCGCATTTTAAGTGTTCTAGAACGTATAAATATGGAAAGAAGACATTGTGTGAACAATCCGAATAACTTTTGTTATATCTGTGGTAGTTATGTCGTAGTAAAGCAGAGGCAAACTATAACTTCGTTTGTGAAAAATGTATACCACGCTTATTTTGGTGTAAAAATTGGCGACCAAGACAAGTCCTGGGCTCCTCGTACTGTTTGTTCCGTTTGCGTTGAAGCATTAAGAAACTGGCAAAAAGTAGGAAGAAATGTTTAAGCTTTGGTGTTCCTATGGTATGGCGAGAGGCTAGAAATCACAGTGATGATTGTTATTTTTGTTCGTGTAATGTTCAAGGATTCAACAGAAAAAATAAGAAACAAATTGTGTATCCCAATCTTGACTCTGCTATTCGACCAGTTCCTCATGGACCAGATGTACCGATACCTACCGCCCCAAAAGCACTAGGAAGCGTCATATCGTCCAGAATCAGAGGAATCCAATTGCGACCCAGATGACTCAGATTTCACACCAGATTTCAGAGAGCCCGAAGTGTTTAACCAGAGCGAACTAAATGATTTAATTAGAGATTTGCACCTTCCAAAGGATGCATCCGAATCGTTAGCCTCCCGACTTCGTGAGAAACATTTACTGGCACATGGCGTCACATCAAGCTTTTACCGGGATCGCGAAAAAGAGTTGTGTCAATATTTTACTCAAGACGGACCGCTAGTGTATTGCAACAATACTCCTGACTTAATTTCAAAATTGGAAAATGTGCCGTATGTAAAAGAAGAATGGCGCCTGTTTATTGACTCAAGTAAGCGTAGTTTAAAAGGCGTTTTATTGCACAATGGTAACGAGCTGGCCTCGGTTCCCGTTGCCCATTCGGTACATTTAATGGAAACGTATGAAAATTTTGAACTTCTTTTAAAGAAAATAAACTACCAAGAACATCAGTTGATGCTTTGTGGTGACTTTAAAGTGCTGTGCATGCTACTAGGACAACAAGGAGGTTATACAAAATTTCCATGCTTTATTTGTGAGTGGGATAGTCGAGCAAGGGATAGACATTGGACTCAAATAGAATGGCCCTCTAGAACAAGCCTTACACCTGGTAGCAAAAATGTATTAAGAGATAGCTTGGTTGACCTCAAAAGAGTGTTACTGCCTCCTCTCCTTATCAAACTTGGCTTGATGAAGCAGTTTGTTAAAGCCCTAGACATAAATGGACAGTGTTTTAAATATTTGTGCGAGACATTTCCAGCCTTATCCGATGCCAAGTTAAAAGAAGGTATTTTTGTTGGGCCGCAGATAAGAACATTAAGCAAAGACAAGGATTTTCAAAACACAATGACCAATGTCGAGAAAAACGCCTGGGTTTCATTTAAAGAAGTAATTGATAAGTTTCTTGGAAACTTTAAGGACGAAAACTACGAAAATATTGTTCAAAATATGTTACAACACTTTCATCGTCTAGGTTGTAATATGAGTTTGAAAGTGCATTTCCTGTTTTCACACTTGAACTATTTTCCTGAAAATCTTGGAGCAGTTAGCGAAGAACAGGGAGAGAGGTTTCACCAAGACATTAAGGAAATGGAACGGCGATACCAAGGCAGATGGAGCATAACGATGATGGCGGACTACTGCTGGATGTTAAAACGGGATATGCCCTTAAAAACATACAACCGAATGACCGGACAACGCAGCTTTCTGGCAAAAAGACAAAGATTTCACTTAAGAAAGACTGAGTAAAGTATTTTTTTCCACTTTTTTAACTTGTATTCCACCTTTTTACTCAAACAAATAATTTTTTTTAGAAATATCTTTTTTTTTTCATTTAATATTTGCAAAAAAAACCTTACGTGATACAAATAAATGCATAGAATTTTTGAAATTAGCCTACCAAAATTATATAAAATCAGTTTTCAAAATAAAACCATCTGTCAAAAAGTTTAATTTTGTAGACCTGTGTAATCACACTTAATGTTGAGCTAAAATCTAGTAAACTAATAAATAAAATAATCATATAAGCACGTGTGATTATTTATTGCTATTATTATCATAACTAGAAATACTTGGTGATTTTACACTCAACTCAACTTGCATTAATAAAAATAACAAAAAGAAAAAAGAAAATTTTAGACTGTATTGAAATTTATATTTCTGCTTGTCGTTCCGCCTCACTTCTCCGACTACGAAATCTGCACGCATTCCTAAAATTCTTACACAGTCATCCAATGCAGATGATTCTAATGGATAAAAGGAACAAAAATGAGAAACATCCCTTTTCATTTTTTCACATAAAGAGCCAAATGAAAAACACAGCTCAGTTTACACGGCCTTTATCTGCACTATTCGTCATCCGGATAGACGTAAGAACCTACATTTAAACTGAAATAACCATTAAGAAAATTGAATTTTTATGGCGAATGATAAGCGTGCGTCCGTATCTGATATAAAATCCTCCTTTATAACTCATTCATCCCCGCCACCCCAATAAGATATGTCAATGCATTAGCCAGTATTCCGGTCGAAATGTATCGATGGATATTTCAACTCATCGTTAAAGGAAATACAGAAAGCAATATATAGAAAATATGTATAGAGAATATATAATAATATATTTTACTGATCATAAAATTCTGTCCCTTCATTATACATGCGATACATTGTTTTGTCCCGTCGCTGCTTTATAAAAATAATTTCTACACCGCAAGGTAAAAAAGGGGTTAATGATTATATATATATATATATTTCTTTAATACGAGGGCTGTTTTCTATCTGTTAAATATAGTAAAGTAATATACATTGTTTTAACAAAACACATTTATTTAAAATTTCCCCCCTCCTCCTCCAGCCAAAGCATTTTGCATCCGGGAAAACCAATATCCAACACATTTTCTCTAAACTTTCCACATTAGGTTATTTATTTCATTTTTAAATACGTTAACCCCGACTTCGGCTGATGTGAAACATAAACCCAGCAAATTTATCTGCTAGCAAACTTCCGCGGTTATTATCCATGATTTTTTCTCTCTCTCATTTCGGGTTGGCACCGCATCCTTAACAATGGTTTGTCTTTGCCGAAGTTTTGTCCACTCTTCCGAGGGACGTCCTCAGCTCTGCTATTATTTTTGCCATTGCAAGTTCTTTTTCAGATTCAATGCAGCAACGTTAATACAATACAATAAAACCTTTTTTGTATATATATCGCCATCTGGCTTATTTATGGACAACCCGTACTGTTTCGCTTATGTAATAGCTTAGCTATTCAAGCGAAAGGTCGCCTTTTTCCGGCAAAGTCTCTTTCGTCCGTCAGATGTCACTTATTAAATAAGTGCCACCTAATAGGATGAAATTTGCTTTATCTAGTAAGGGATTTCGGCTTAATGGCATATACAGATACAGATCTATTTATAAAGATTTGTATTATTTGTATACATTGCTTCACTAGCTTAACTGACGACGCCTATAGATGGCAGAAACATATGTCTTAAGCAGAAGTAAATGCTGAAAATACGTGTTATTGTCCAAGTATACAGTTACAGATATGTAAATTATTTACATGTCTGTTTCATAATGAAACAAAAGCGCTATACGTGCATATTAACGTATAGATATATTTAAAACCTTTTTTTGTATGTTAATACAAGTAATAGCATTTACAAGTGTGAATTAAATATCAGCAAAGAAATAATAATAATTTTTTTTCGATTTTCTTTACTAAATAATTAATTTATTTTTAAAGTAAGACAAATTTGGTTTGCACTCCCTTAAGGCACTTTTTTAATGGGAATTTGGTGGTGTATTTAGATTTTTGAATACTGCTATAGTAGTTGAGTTACAATGGTTCAGTTTCATTTTTCTTATGAGCGTCATAGTTGGCTATGACACCATCGAAAAGAATTTTTCTTTCCCTTTTCAAAAATGTATAATTTGTTATACTTGGTACCAAAACCAATTTCAAAAATAAAAAAAAAACAATAGCTACTGCTTCTTCCTTTAAATCTGCTGGCAAATTTACTCCTCGGTCGAAAAGATAATCACGCAGTCCGCATTCCGGAAATTGTCTGTGTACTTCCAGAAACGTTCTGTAATGAAGAATGCTCTTATCCGAAAACCGATGTCGGTATTCAATAACTGCTTGACATGCACTGCCGTTACAGTAGCCATACACAAAATGCATATCCGCAAACTCTTGAGAAGAAAATCGGTAAGGCATTTTGAATAAAGAAAACGTGTCCACTCACTAATAAGCTGTTGTCCGAACTGAAACGTAATGTAAACCTTTATTAAAAAATGCAACGTTAACAGTCATCTGAACATTTGTTTATTGTATGATATTCATGGTTCAGCACTTACGAAATAAGTAAGAACCTTCTTTATCATTAATAAATTTCCAGTACTCTTTTTTGTAGATCACTACGACACTACGACACGTGTTTATTTATTTTAGGATAACATTTTATTACGCTACGTTAACAATCACAGGCCTGTTATTGAATCGTATAACTTTTTTTAAATAAAATCAATTTGTATTGACTTTAGGATTACATTTTTTTCATGATCTGACAATCACATTTATATATCTGTAACTTTGAAACAAATAAAAATGGATATACAAATTTTGTGTTTGTGTTACTTGAAATGAAGTCTACTTTACACTCCCAAAATTTGAACATAACGATAAGGACACTTGTGTATACTAAATGAGACTCAAATGGTCTTCTTTTGGAACTGCACCCAAAATGTGAGGAATCAAACAGAAACAAAGTATGTACCTTTAAATCTTTATTTTCCTGAATCCATTGATGTACAATACATCCATTTTAATTGTAAATTTAGAAAAGAAAATAATTAAAACACTTTCCAAACATTCTCTTAAAGTGACTTGTATTATACTCAAAATAAACCTGTAGCATGTCAGTAAGTTGATTGAAATTCATGATTTATTTCAAAACTGTCAAAATATGCTTGCTTAGTACAGAAAAGTCAAATATTACAGTTACATATGCGTAAGGCGTTAGTTTTCCTTCGCACACTACAGTATATAACATAAGTGATTAACAGTATTATGCGGACAGTGTTTTCAAAATTTGTTTCTTCGAAATTTAATTAAAATTGATGTATTGCACATCAATGGATTCAGGAAAAAAATCTCTATTCAATTATGCAAAAAAATATACCGTCCAATTTGAAAAAAAAATTGACAATCGCTAGGAATTCAAGATGACAATGGAAAAAAGTAAATGTAGCCTCAAACATAGTACTCATCAAACCATTTCATTTGGTACCTATCTCATGAAAATCTAAATATAAATAACAGAGTTACAGCTTGGGGCGTTTTTTGTGTGACAGCCTGTATATTAAAAACAGACAGTCTATTAAAGGAAACGTATCCTAATATGCTGCATATTACTTGTGTACCACATGTTCTCGACAGAATCTGTGAATATATCAGAGACACCTTTCCAGAAGTTGTTAGACTTGTATCCGCTTTTAAAAAAGTTTTTAGAAAAGCACCATTGAGAGTAGCTCTTTACAGGCAAAAACTGCCATCTTTGTTACTGCCTCACTCACCAGTAATAACTAGATGGGGGACATGGTTGGAAGCTACTAGTTTTTATGTAGAGATAGTTCGATAGTTTACAAAATTTCGTTGCATGTTAATTTAATCCCAGATTAAACAACAACATTTAGTCTAAATAAACTAGTATAAGAATAATTGAAACATACATGAGTAGGTAAACCCCACCAGTTTTGTATAATACAAAGGTATTTTTAATAATATAAAATATTATTATTATTCTTCACACCAGATTTTTAATAATATTTTATATTATTAAAAATACCTTTGTATTAAACTAGTATAATTTATATTTTATAATTATCACACCGTATATGTTACATGGTATAATTTAGTATTATTTATCTAAATAAGATAGTTACGCATTATATTTAGCAATCAAAATTCACATGTCCAAGTCAGATATTCTAAACTAGTTCAGTAAACGGCTGATACAAAATCAATCATAGGTCAAGTATCTGAAATAAACCAGTTCAATATTCAATAAATATGATGAAATGCAAAAATTGCGAGGACATTAAAATGCATTATAAAAATCTGTATAAACACCGTAATTAAAGTACGTTATATCAGCGATACCACAACAAAGATGGAATGTCCTCGATATTCAATTACTTTTAATTAATGTATGTAAAATTAAAATGTTTAGAACTGTAGAAATTAAAATTGTAAATAATATGTATATATACCATAAATTTTGTTAAATAAATCATTAAGGAATGTACTGTTCTTTAATCAACTATTCATAGAGCTTCGAGTCTATTCAATGTTTAAAGGACGATGCTCGGTGTATTTCTGAGTGCATGGAACTAACACAAATTCCACATTTAAAAATCAGTTATATGTACTTTCTTCAGGAACACTGGGAATTTGATAAAACTAATTGCTTATATTGAAAATCAAAATCTCAAATTAAAACCACATTAAACGAGGCTATTAATAATTTGAAAAATATTCCAAGTGATGTGGCCTTCGGCAAAAGTTTGACGCAGTTTACAATAGAAATCCAGATTTAATAAAATTTCGGCAATTGTGTATGGGGACAATTCCTCAAAACCTAACTGCTAAATACGCTGAAATAAAAGAATATTTTCAGTATGCACCTATAACCAGTTGCGATGCAGAAAGGCCGTTTTCTATTTACAAGGATGTATTTCATTCAAAGAGAACAAATTTTGCGGAAGAGAAACTTGAGAAAGTATTGCTAGTAAATATTAATACTCCTTTACTCAACTTGAACTACAAAATGAACAAACCAAAAATGTATTTCGTATTTTGTAGCTGTATATACACCCGTTTTATTAATATAAGTATAATTATATAAATAAAATTAAAAACTTTAAAACTACAAATGTTCAATAGTACGTTCGTGGGCGATGAGTCATCGACCTCTCGTGTGTTATTAATAATAATAATAATAATAATAATAATAATATTTATTAATGTATATATACATACATACGTCATATTGATATATTCAGTATAAAATATAAATGAGAAAAGTACAAATAACAATAAAAGAAAAAACACATTAAAATTGATGATGGAAAAAATCACTTAAGGAGTAAAAACACTCCTTTAGTAGTATATCTTTGGCTTTGATTTTAAATCGTCCACGGTCCAGGCCTTTCATACCATTGGGAATTTTATTGTAAATTTTTAAGGCTAGGTAATTTCTACTCATTTGACTTCTCTGTAACCGATGGTATGGTATCATTATGTTATTTCTATTCCTGGTGCCGTAATTGTGGAAATTACTATTTAAGTAGAACTTTTGGTGTGTATTGTGAACATACTCCAGACAGGTAAATACATACAAGGATGGCAAGGTCAGTATTTTATGTGTTTTAAACAGTTGCCTGCAGCTAGTTTTGCTGGACACATACTAAGAGCCCTAATAGCACTTTTTTGCATCTTAAACACCGACACAGCTGCACCTGACGCACCCCACGCGAGGATGCCATATGTAGCTCTACTCTGAAAATTAGAAAAGTGTTTGAGCTGCTTCGTATGTTGCTACCTGTTTTATCCTACAAATAGAATAAACAGCCGCAGCAAGGCGGCGACACAAATCTTCCACATGGCAATCCCAACCCATGTCGCTGGTGAGTTGTAGACCCAGAAATTTGATGCTCTCTTTGCTCTCATTAGAGATCCTTTTTGTTGTAAGTGCTAACTGCTGTGTTTTATCTTGATTTAGCTTCAGGAGGTTACTGCCAAACCATTCGCCTGCCTCCATTAGTGCATGCTCCAAATTTATACTTCCCTCTCCCATTTCCTGGGCCCGAACCAAAACGGATGTATCATCCGCAAACTGGGTAACTTTCCCTGCAGATATGTTATAAGGTAGATCATTCACGTAAATTAGAAAGAGCAGAGGACCTAATATTGACCCCTGTGGAATCCCTCGATTTATCGATAATGTATTCGAATATTTATGAGTCCAGTAAACTGCTTGCTTTCTGTTCGTTAAGTAAGAGGAAATAAGTTCATTTGCTCGTCCTCGCACGCCGTATCTGTGCAATTTCTGTAAAAGTATTGGATGGTCCATGGAGTCAAAGGCCTTACTCACATCGCAACAACCAAGAATTACCACTTCCTTGCGATCAAAAGCATCTGCAATATGGTTCAAAAGCTCAGAAATTGCTGTGCTAGTAGATCTGCCTTTTAAATAGCCATGTTGGTTATCATTTAAGAGTTTGTATGTCTCAAAATAATTAAGTAATCTTTTCTTTATGATGGTTTCTAAAATTTTTGACATGATTGACAGTATTGAGATTGGTCGAAAATTTGCTTTATCATCCGTGCCCCCCTTATGTATAGGAAGCACTTTGGCTACTTTCAATTGTTCAGGGAATATACTACTGCACAAACAGCTATTGAAGATCTGCGTTATAGGATCCACTATATAATCTATACTGTTTTTTAATACAATGACATTTAACGCGTATATATCAGTGGTTTGTTGATTTCTAAGGCTATATACTATTTCTTTGATTTCTTCATTTGTTGTAGGGCGAAGAAAAAAGGTATTTGGTGAACTTTTAATACTTTTGGCAAGTAGGTCGTCAGGAGCTAAATTTGGACCCCCAATTGACCTAACTGAATCATTGCCAATATCAACAAAGAAAGAGTTAAACTCATCAGGTGTAATATTTGAAAAAACATTCCCATCACGCTTATTATTTCCAACTTCTCTATTTATTATATTCCACACGGCTCTAGACCTATTTTTAGATCTTTGAATGTAATTTGAGTTCATCCTTTTCTTGCTCAGGATTATCTGTTCTTTGTATTGCTTTTTTAACTGCCTATATAATTCACTAGCCTCCCTCTCGCCTGTAGCTCTACTTATTACTTCAACGCTATCAAGAACATTTCTCATTTCTTTAATTTCCTCGGTATACCACGACATATTGTTGTAGTTGCTACTAATATTTTTTACTACCTCAGGAAATGATTCATCAAAAATATCCCAGTAGAGAGCAAAAAAGCATTTGAAACGTTCCTGTATGTTGTCAATAGTATACAGTGCACTCCAATTTACATTTAAAAGCTTGTTCACAAACGTGCAAGAATTAAACTCATTCATTTGTCTGGTGTTTACCTTAGTCAGCTTTAGTGTTTCAACTTCGTCCTTAATTACTAAGGATATTCTCTGACCAAATAAACACTCGCAAGTTCAATATCCAATTCTACCGAATATTTGTCCGGTATGTCAATTCTACGAAAGATCATACCTTTTCGTATCAATATCAGCACGCCACCGTGCATTTTATGACTTCTGCAGAACGCCGAAGACATACTATAACAATCCATTTTTATATTGTTAATAATAACAATAATAATTACACTCTGGATAAACTAACATTTTGTAACATCTTACCCAATGTTAAAAAATTTTAAATATTTTGATAATTTTTGAATGATTTTATACATTTATTTAAAAATACACAAAAAATAACAAATAAAAATCAATAATATTTTACATGAATGTATTTTTTTATTAAATATAAAAATTGAATTTTTTTTTTTGGAAAAATCAACATTTCCCATATTATTTATTTATTGCTTCTTTGTCGTCACTAAATGCATGTGGAATACTTAGGTATAGAGAGGTTTATCTAGGAGATTGATAAAAGAAGATATATGCTAGATATAGGCTAGCATATACGACCATATGTTATCTGTTATATATATTATTGAAAGAAAATATAAATTTTCTTAATTTGCCTATAGGTACTGTAAAAACAAGGACGTATTAATTAAAAGCTTGCGACAAGTTTAAATTTTGAAGTAAATATAGCGTTTTTAAATAGAATGACGGGATTTGTAAGCTAGTGAAAATTTAGCCGTGAGACGTTAGCAGCCAAGTAAAGGATAAAGCGATAAACACATTGAGAATTCGCCCTTCTTGATTTGCATAACTCTCCAACAGAAAAGTTATACGCTGACTAATGTATAAATTTGAGATTGTAGGAATTATTTAAGATGAAAAAATATCAGTATGGCTCGTCTTAGCCGTTCAGCGCAAAACATTGCCGTGGTTTTTGTAAAGTATTTTTTTTTTAAATATAAAAATTGAATCAGAATAATTCTAACATACATGAGTAGGTAAACCCCACCAGTTTTGTATAATACAAAGATATTTTTAATAATATAAATATATTATTAAAAACCTTAACCGTCGTTACTTCACATTGGTTATGTGGACGGGGCGAGGTACTTCGGTTGTCTGACAACAGGCAGCGCTGAATTTACTTCTACGCCCGGTCTGGATAATTACGGTGATGTGGTGGTGTGGTTCTTTTTTGTGAATGTGTCTGGAAATATTCTTTCTCCAGCAGGGGCGTACTGATGAGCCTGTAGAAAGGTGAAATACGTATCTACGTCTCTGGGGAAAGATATTTTCGGACACGTTCACAAAAATATTAATAGTGAACCTGTATTTGTGTTCTTCACACCAGGTTTTTAATAATATTTTATATTATTAAAAATATCTTTGTATTATAAAAATTGAATTTAATTTTTTCTAAAAATCAGAATTTCCCATATTATTTTTCTACAATACTTTGATTAATTGCTACTAAATGTAACCTAACGTCCATATAGAACCTCTGCAGCCTGGGAAGCCTATGTTCAGTACATAAATAGTCATCTAGTTCAACTTTAATAAACAACATTCCTTCATTATACCAAATATGTTGGAAGTTGTACTTCAGGTTTTAGCTAATTGTCCTTGTATTTGGTAGTAGTAGGCATGTATATTGTATTCTAATTCGCCATTCTCTGCCACTTAAAGGGCACTAATATCAAATTTTGATGAACCAATTTTGTACGAACACTCTTTTTCAACGATAATATAATGTCCGATATGACTTTACCTACATTCATTCTAACCTATTCTATTCTAACCTTTACCTACATTCATTCTAAATTTCTTCGAAAGCTTCACTTTCACCACCGACGGCAATGTTTTGCGTTGAACTGCCAAAAAGAACCTCATAATGATATTATTTCATCTTAAACAATCCCTACAATCTCTAATTTATACATTAGTCAACGAATAATTTTTCTTTTGGAGAGTTATGCAAATCAAAAAGGACGAATTCTCAATGTGTTTATCGCTTTATCCTTTGTTTGACTTGTAAAGCCCCATGGCTAAATTTTCACTAGCTTACAAATCCCTTGATTCTATTTAAAAGCTCTATATTTGCTTCAAAATTTCAATCTTCTTCTTTCAATATTATATACAAGTTTTCAATGGAAAAGCGAATTGTCGTTATTGATCAATTGATCACACTGTTTTTCTAATGAATCAGAATCAGAACAGAATCACGTTTGAATCAACAAAATTCATACTAGGCCTCTAGTTACGAAATAAATAACGAAATTACATTAATTGCGCTGCAATTTTAAGTATTAAGTTTGTTTTGAAAGTAAGACCAATAAAGGCTACTTAACATAACAAAAATAACTTGTACAGGTGACACAAAGTCAGACTTACAAATTGGATGGAGTATTGTATCCTAAAGACTGGGAAGATCTCCATTGCTTAAGCTGCGATGTGAGAGGACTGTTGCCTTTGTACAGGATGATTCAATTCGAGAACGGTAACGTATTTCTTCAAACGCTGCCAGATAACATATGGTCGTATACCATTTTACATTTACTGTACGGCATATCTCTAATGGAACGATGGCTATATGAGCCAACCAAAGACAATGAAGATCATTTTCTTGTAAACTCCTCCTCGTGTGGGAACACCTACAGTATCGATATCCAGTTTGTAGCAGTAAATTTTTTTGCGATATCTAATACAGCATTTAACTAGCTGCGATTAAATTTTTAGAGCATTTACTTATACTAATCGACACACCTCTATCTTAGGCTACAATAGAATACAGCCTCTTTTGTTTTCGGCTCATGCTTAAGCTCAAAAACACGCGAACTACGGCGTAAATAATTCAACTCTGCTTTCCAATCATGAGACATACAGCAATCAACCCTCATGAAAATTGTCCATGAAATGTGTATATTTAAATTATGTATATCATGCCCTCTGCGACAGTCATAATTCTAAAACATAAAACGCAGACTGGCAAGAATTGATGTTTACGAACCTATACATTTTGCCAAATTATTTATGCTTGCTCCAGATATACTCTTTGTATATTATTTGTCTATCCAAGTTTAGACCTAGATACTGCATGCCATTCTTTTGCGGAAAATAATTATTATCGGTGTTCTACAAGCATTCTTGAACTCTTTTTTATATCTTGTATATTGGTGTTGTTATACTTTAAAAATGATCCTTACACCGTTTGGGCATTTTTAATAATTTATTTAAATTAATTGCTAATTCTAAGTCATCATAGGCTATTTCAAAATTCAATATTATCCTTTAATATAATTTGTTTACCTTAATTGCAAATTGTCGAACATCATAGGCTATTTCAAACTCTAATATCTTCATGTAACGTTTGTATGTTAAAATATCTTGGATGTCACTATAATCGTTTCCGCGGAGTCGATTATATTATTTAATGTGTTTATTGTTAATCCGAAACATTGGATCTACTCATGCGCAAGTTAGACATTTTGAAATATTATGCGAGTCATCGTTCGTACATTTTAATTTATATTTCATTATCGTTCCTTTTGGGCAATTTTAGGTAAACAGGACATCGTTATATTTTTTATTAGAATTTTGTAAACATATTAGGATCGTTTAACTCGTCGTATAACCATTTTTCAATTAATTTAAGTCTTCACATTTTTGGTTTGTTTGGCGAGCCATCTAGGCGAGACTCTCCTGAACTATTTGCTCTAGATCGCTGTAACGGTTGGTATAATTTTAATCGCTTAATTAATCCGAATTAATTAATGTATTTTAGGTTGTGGTTGCCTCATTTTCTTTTTAATCATGTCATGATATACGAGTAATTATCAATCTTTTATTTCAATATTCCGTATGGGGGTAGTACCTTTTTTCTGCTTAAATTAAAGGACAATCATTCTTGGCGTTCTCTTCTTATTAGTCCCGCTTTGAAGTAGGTCGACAAGTGTAAAACTAGGAAGTTAAATTGATTTGATACAGTGTAATCTCTTCTACTGAAGGCAGGGTTTGACATATTGGCATCGCTTCATATAAGTTCACCATTAATAGTGTAATTTTAGTCGAGGGTATTGTTATAGTTAATTATTTAATTTAATTTTGATCAATGGTATTCCAACTGTGGAATAGTTTTTTTTTTGTTTTGTTCCATACATATACCCCTCTGGCATAGCATATTACATTGATTTATTCGTTGTTCTAAGCTGTTAATGAGGTTTCTTAATTAATAAATATGTATAGTTGTTATTGTAATGAACTCTGGGTTTTTTTTTATGGACAACTTTTTGAGTATTATTAAATTTATCCACTTACTACGACAGAGTTGGCTAAAAGACAACATGGTGTCGCCCTTTTTTATGTAAGAACCTCCCCTCAACTCGCCTATATAACTGAGTTAGCCCTTTAGTCATAAGTAGAGAACGGACACGCTTACCACATGACGCAAAGCCCAGTGCAGTACTGGCGAAAGGCCGTATTTCTAAAATATTTAATTTTATTTATACATGTAATTGGAAAACGAACGGGTGGTGATCTATAAAATTACGAAATACATATTTATTTGTTGAAAAGTTATATTTATAAAGTTTTTAATTTTATTTATATAATTGGAGAACATACGGGTGGTGATCTATCTATCTAAAATTACGAAATACATATGTATTTGTTGAAAAGTTGTATTTTTAAAGTTTTTAATTTTATTTCTATAACTGGAACATTTTTATTTGTTCATTTTGTCGTTCAAGTTGAATAAAGGAGTATTAATATTGACTAGCAATAGTTTCTCAAGGTTTTCTTCTGTCAATTTTGTTCTCTTTGAATTAAGTACATCCTTATAAATAGAAAACGTCCTTTCTACATCGCAACTGGTTATAGGTGCATACTGGAAATATTCTTTTATTTCTTCATATTTAGCCGTTAGATTTTGTGGAATTGTCTCCATACATAATTGCTGCAATGTAATTACATCTGAATTTCTATTAAGAATTGCTTCAAACTTTTGCCGAAGGCCACATCCGAAGTCAATTGGAATACTTTTCAAATTATTAACAGCCACATCTAATGTGGTTAATCCGTCATTTAATTTGAGATTTCGATTAGTGATTAGTTTTGGCAATTTTCCAAAGTGTTCGTGAAGAAAGTACAACTGATATTTTAAACTTGGGATTTGTGTGAGCTTCTTGCACTCACCAATACTTCTAGCATCCTCCTTTAGCAGTGTTACGAAATGTTTTAGACTATCGAAATTCTCAGCATAATAACTAGTAGCTTCCAGCCATGTTCCCCATCTAGTTATTACTAGAGTGGGAGGCACTGACAGAGATGGAATTTTTTCCCTGAAAAGAGCTACTCTCAATGGTGCTTTTCTGAAAACTTTTTTAAAAGCTCATACAAGTCTATCAACTTCCGGAAAAGTGTCTCTGATATATTCACAGATTCTGTGGAGAGCATGTGCTACACAAGTAATATGCAGCATATTAGGATATGTTTTCTTCAATAGTCTGCCTGTTTTTAACATATACGCAGCACTATCACTGACAAATAAAAGTATTTTTTCTTTGTACGTGGCGTCCGAATGAAGCATTTTTTGCATATTCTCCTTAATGGTTTCAGCAACTGTTTCCACATCAACTCTATTTATAACACTTGTTGCTATTACATATGAGTTATAGGGAATAGTTGGATGTAGTACACCAGCTACAACATTTACCACACAGCGTCCTAGCATATCCACCGTTTCGTCGGCGCTTATCCATATGTATTGATTTAAAAGATGGCTTCTAATGCGTTCTACTGTTCTCGAATAGCACATAGAAACATAATATTTGCGTAAAGTTGATTCATCAGGAACATTTCGACCAGTATATTTTTGAAGAAATATTTTTAAAGTGGGATTGCTAAGTTTATTTAATGGAATATTAGCCGCAATAAAAGTTTTACAGAGTTCAGATGTGTTTGCGATCCTAAGTGACGAATTTTTGACGATATTTTACAGATTTTGTAATAAATTTCGGAATCACTGACAATGGACATACAATCAGTATGACCGTCAATCCAACTCGCCATTGTTTTACAATGCCGTTCTCGACATTCTTCCATATCATGTCTGAAAAAGTAACTTAAACAATGCTCTAGATCTAAATAAATGAAAACTAA
The DNA here is from genome assembly GCA_935421215.2 of Melolontha melolontha. NCBI lineage: Eukaryota > Metazoa > Arthropoda > Insecta > Coleoptera > Scarabaeidae > Melolontha > Melolontha melolontha. The sequence continues at coordinate 20,576,401 of OW285243.1, read as the reverse complement.
AAATGTGTGCGTAAGTTATTGAAACTGAACGAAATTCAATGCACACTTACGTCGAAATAATTGGTAGAAATAGATTCAATCAAACGAAATTAAACAGGATTTATCACAAAAATTACGATGTAATTAACAGTTAAAACTATGAAAACAAGAAACTTACTCACAGCACTTTATTTATCTTACGAAATATAAACTAATTAATAAAATACATTATAAAAACCCTGCTTCTATCTACGCTCATGAAAACACTTTAAAAAAACACTATATTCTCCGAATACAATAGCTGAGTTGTCCATTGTTATCGCGCGAGACAAGGTGGCCGAGTAAGTCAAACAAATACTTCATTGAATTACGCCGGGATGTACTGTGCGACGTTATACACAATTCCAATTGCCGATTGCGTTTTATGGAAATTGCATCCGTTCTCTAGTCATAAGATCTCCGGGGCAACCATAAAGTTGAAGGTAAGTTGGGTAGATTTAAGAAAGGGAATATTCGGCGGCGCAAGTCTAGTGCTCGTGGGGGCACATAGCAGTGTATTCTTGTATATGTATCGAAATTGCAACATTTACTAACGAAAAAGCAATAATGATCTCAACCAACTACTAAGATATAGTTTTCCATTTTCTACAAAATAACTTCTATGTGATAGAGAAGTTGATGATAATATGACAATGGTACTATGTCCACACATTCAATTTTCACCTTAAACAGGAAGACATGCCTAGCGATATTAAATAACAATCATTTCCAACAAACCTTACATAAATGGAAACAGAGTAAGTATTTTTAGCAACGCATTTATGTATGTCAATCGAATAATTAATCGTTACTTTTTCAGATATTATGACAGAAGCGCACAAACATTAAACATTTTAAAAGTTTTTAAAACAATTTTAACTCCACCTGGGCAATGGAGGGGTGGATTGAGTAGCTCCAAAATTATCTCAGCCGGTCCCAAGTCCGGATAAAGTGAGGAGGGTTTTATCGACAGACCAGCTCTCTGTCATACGTAAAAAAAAGTACTGCTAAAAATCCAAGCGCGCAGCCTCGGAACCAGGACAGATCTCACGGAAAACGACAAAAGCAAAGAAAAAGGCAAATGAATATAGGATGCTGGAACATTAGAGGGATAAGTACAAAAGAAAGTCAGGTCTTTAGAGAGCTTCACTCATACAATATTGACATTGCTGTACTCACTGAGACGAAAAAGAAAGGACAAGGTAACAAGTATGTGGACGAATACATATACTTTTGGAGCGGAGTGGAAAAAACAGAAAGAGCGAAGTCTGGTGTGATAGTAGCTGTAAAGAAGAAATTAGAAACAAGCATAGTGAGCTGGAACCCGATTGATGAAAGAATACTAACAGTTGACTTAGAACTTAAAGGAAGAAAAGTGAGGATCATTGGAATTTACGCACCCACTGACGACGCTGAAAAAACGATAAAAGAAGGATTTTTTGATAAACTAGCAGAGGAATTAGATAAATCTAAAAACAAACAAGAAATTATAATGTTAGGTGATTTTAACGGAAGGGTCGGTAAAGCCCTTGACAGAAAAATTATTGGACGACACGGGGAAGATGTGGTGAATGATAACGGAACAAGATGGATAGAGCTCTGTGAAGGTCACTCCCTGAAAATTTGAAATGGTTTCTTTCAACATAAAGATATTAATAAATATACTTGGATCCAGAAAACGAAAGAATTAAGATCAATATTAGACTATATCGTTATAAAACAGAATTCGATAATAAGAACTTTTGACGTAAAAGGGATGAGAGGAGCAGAATGTGGATCAGACCATTTGTTGGTCAAATCTATTATGGATATAAAATATGAAAACAACAAGAAAGGGAAACGTGATCAGACCCAAAATACTGAAAAACCAAAAGTGTATAATTTAGATAGTCTTAAAAATGAATCCACTAGCTTTCTATACAAATTACGATTGGCTCGAAAACTAGACGAAGAAATTACCGGAACAGTGCACGAAATGTATGGAACTCAAAAACAAAAACTACATGAGACAGCCCTAGAAGCTTTAGGAATAAAAGAGAAAAAAACAAGAGATTTCTGGTGGTCAGACGAACTAGTCGAATTGGTAGAAGAAAAAAAGAAGTTATATCTCAAATGGTTGGCTACCAAAGATGAAGAAGATCGAAAACAATATAACAGATACAAGTACATGGTTAAGAAGGAAATAAAAAAGATTAAAAATGAAGCATGGAACAACAAATGTGCACAAATAAGCTCAATGGTAGGTGGATCTAAGTCCAGAGCAGCTTGGACAACAAGAAACAACTTAAGGAAAAATACAAATGAAATAAGAAAAATCAACCCAATAAAAACAGAAGTATGGAAAGACTACTACAGTGATCTACTGATAGAGAAGAGACAAGAATATTTCGACACTGGCTTAAAAAATGGAAAAGTAGAAGAACATACAATAGAGGAGATTACGGTAGAAGAAGTAAAAAAGGAGTTACAGAAAATGAGAAATAATAAAGCACCTGGACCAGGTGATCTGCCTATTGAGCTACTAAAACATGCAACAACAGAAGCATTGAAAGTAATATGTCGTATATTTAATAAATGTCTAATTGGAGAAGACATACCCCATGACTGGACAATCTCCCACATAAATTCAATATATAAGAAGGGCGAAAGAAACAAATGTGGGAACCATAGAGGTATAAGCATCTCTTCATCCACTGGTAGACTGTATGGAAGAATCCTTAAAGCTAGAATAGAGAAAGATATCAGAGAAATAGAAGAACAAAGTGGCTTTAGACCGGGAAGATCCTGTACGGACAATATATTCACCCTAAGACATCTAGCAGAAAATAGCATAATAAAAGATAGAGAACTCCATATTACATTCATAGATCTAAAAGAGGCATTTGATTCCGTCCCTCTTCAGAAATTATGGATTACACTGGAAGAACAAGGCATAAATAAAGATTATATAAACGCAATAAAAATTCTCTACAGAGAAAATCAAGCCGTGGTCAAAGTCGGAAAACAGACATCTGCACCCTTCCAACCAACAAAAGGCGCGAAAAAGGGTTGCTGCTTGTCCCCTACCCTTTTCAAAATCTACTTAGGAGCGGCTCTAAAGCATTGGAGTAGGAAATGCAGCCCCATGGGGATACATCTGGAAAGTAGCCGTCTACACACAATTCTCTTCGCAGACGACCAAGTAGTAATTGCTGAAGACCAACAAGGCATGGAATATATGCTTACTAGACTCATAGAAGAATACAATAAATGGGGCTTAGAAGTAAATACGGAAAAAACCCAATATATGGTTATAGGAGGAAGGGGACAAGATTTGAAATTGGAAAGTGAAGTAATAAAAAATGTAAAGGAGTATGAATATCTTGGGGTCACCTTTTGCGAAGATGGGAGGGATGAGAAGGACATATTGAAGAAAATAGGTAGAGGAAAGAATATGACTAGAGCACTGCATCCGATCCTGTGGAATAATATCTTGACAAAAAAAACAAAAAAAAATATATATATCAAACACTAATTGAACCGGTTATGACGTATGGGTCGGAGGTGTGGGTCATGAATAAAATCATCAATCAGAAAATACTTTCAGCAGAGATGTCTTATTGGAGACGATGCTGTAGCTTAACTTTATTCGACCACGTTAGGAATGAGAACATTAGAGAAAGAATGAGGGCTACAGATACTATCTTGGACACAATAAATGAAAAACAGCTAAAGTGGTACGGCCACCTGCGTCGCATGACTGACGAAAGGATTCCCAGAAAAATATGGGAATGGATTCCTCTACGAAGAAACAAACGGGGAAGATCACGGAAAAGATGGGCACAAAATATACACAAAGAGATAAAAGAACGAGATCTGCAGGAGGGAGACGGGAGTGAAAAGGTGCGTTGGCGCTTAGGATGCGATAAGCGGCATTAAAGCTGCAAAGCCTCGCTATATATATATATATATATATATATATATATATATATATATTTATGTATGTCAATCGAATAATTAATCGTCACTTTTTCAGATATTATGACAGATGCGCACAAACATTAAACATTTTAAAAGTATTTTCGTCATACCTACCGCGTAAGTAAACAGTTATGACACCTTTTTTTGAAACGTAAGTGACACTTTACATACCTTGTTGACAGTTGCTATGGTAGCGGGCTGTAATATTTCATTACGACCCTAGGTAAATAATAGCGATATTAGAACATTTATAACAAATTTATTTGAAACATAATTTTAATTAACAAAAACACATAACTAGTAAAAGTAGAACCTTGTACAAAAACTTATCACTTTGTAATATTAAATGTAAACGAACAATTAGATCTTTCTGCCACGGTGGAAGACTTCCATGCGCCGTATCTTTTCAGTATAAGAACATCAATTCCTGAATCTGCTAATAATGTTGCCGATGGTTTTAGACCGTCTAAAACCATCATTTTCATGCTTCGAAAATCCTATCAATTTAGGAAATTGTAAGATATCTTCACGACTTCTCCAGTAAAATTTCAGTACAAGCTATAATAGCCTCCATCTCTATTTGATTCATATTTATAAAGTTTATTTAAAAGAAAAAGCTTTTGAGAATATGTATATTGCATGTACTTTGACATTTATAAAAAATATAAATTTATATTGACACAAACATGGTTACCATAGATACGACAAACATTCCTGACTTGATGTTTACTAATGTGCATACATATAATAAAAGTAAAGTGCAAAATCATCAAAATTCGTATATTTAAAAAAAAACGTAGGTATGACGAAAAATCTCATATGCACCACGGCTCGTACAGTACAGTTTTATGGTCTCGAATATATGCAAACCTCGACCCTACGGGTCTCGGTTTGCAAACGTATTCTCGACCATAAAATTGTACTTACGAACCTAGGTACATAAATAACTATTAATAACAGTCTTTTGTCTTTAACTTTTAAGCATTTGTGATACTAGATTATTAAATTTTCAGGTATTCCGGTACTAAAAGGTACTCTTACTTTAAGTCGGTAGAATACACCGGTTTCTAGAAAAATCGATTTGTAAATTTTTCGTTTTTTCTTCATTAACCCTAGAATGCATGACCTAAATTTTTTACTCTTTTACATATAGTGAGTCTTTGAGACTCACATACTCGTACATTAAGTACGAGAAAATAGGATTTAGCAGCCTTTTCTTGGTGCGTTTCTGTATTATTCATTAGTAGTTAGTAGTTTTGGTTTAGAAAAACAGTTCCGTAGCATTAAATACAATTTAATAACTTAAAAAATGAAAATACAAAATACCATTTGATATACATATGGATATTCTAAAAAAATGAAATACCCTTAGTTTACATTATTATAATTTCATTATGAAACAGACATGTAAATAAATTTACATATCTGTAACTGTATATTGATATTGTAGAAATGTGAAATACGTATCTACGTCTTTGGAGAAGATACATTCAAAAATACATAAATGAACTTGTATTGTGTTCTTCACACCCCATTTTTAATAATATTTTTTTATATTATTAAAAATACTTTGGTATTATACAAATGTAGTGAGGTTTTACCCACTCAAGTATGTTTCAAATTATGTTGTCGTATATTGATATGTAAATTTATTTACATGTGTGTTTCATAATGAAACAAAAGCTTTATACGTGCATATAACGTATAGACATATTTCAAACATTTTTGTATTATTATAATTGTTCCAAATAATATGAATTTTTTCGTCATACCTACCGCGTAAGTAAACAGTTATGACACCTTTTTTTGAAACGTAAGTGACACATTTTAGATACCTTGTTGACAGTTGCTATGGTAGCGGGCTGTAATATTTCATTACGACCCTAGGTAAATAATAGCAATATTAGAACATTTATAACAAATTTATTTGAAACATAATTTTAATTAACAAAAACACATAACTAGTAAAAGTAGAACCTTGTACAAAAACTTATCACTTTGTAATATTAAATGTAAACGAACAATTAGATCTTTCTGCCACGGTGGAAGATTTCCATGCGCCGTATCTTTTCAGAACAAGAAAATCAATTCCTGAATCTGCTAATAATGTTGCCGATGGTTTTAGACCGTCTGAAACCATCATTTTCATGCTTCGAAAATCCTATCAATTTAGGAAATTGTAAGATATCTTCAGGACTTCTCCAGTAAAATTTCAGTACAAGCTATAATAGCCTCCATCTCTATTTGATCCATATTTATAAAGTTTATTTAAAAGAAAAAGCTTTTGAGAATATGTATAGTGCATGTACTTTGACATTTATAAAAAATATAAATTTATATTGACACAAACATGGTTACCATAGATACGACAAACATTCCTGACTTGATGTTACTAATGTGCATACATATAATAAAAGTAAAGTGCAAAATCATCAAAATTCGTCTATTTAAAAAAAAACGTAGGTATGACGAAAAATCTCATATGCACCACGGCTCGTACAGTACAGTTTTATGGTCTCGAATATATGCAAACCTCGACCCTACGGGTCTCGGTTTGCAAACGTATTCTCGACCATAAAATTGTACTTACGACCTAGGTACATAAATAACTATTAATAACAGCTACTACATATCATAACACTATGCTCCTTACACACATTGTTCTTACATTTATTACAAATCTGTTTGCTCATTCTTCCTAATTTTGATGGACAGATATGACAACGCCTTTTCTTCGTAGGTGGCTCCTCTTGTTGCTTTACTGGAATTTCAATGAAGATCTTTATTGCTTCGACTGTTCTTTTATGTAAAAACGGATTTTGAGATCTTCTAGTCATATAGGGTAATATCAGAGCTTCGGAAAGGTTTTTTATAAAAATCCTACGGCGATGTTTTTTTCGTGCTCCAAAATCTGGATGCTCAGTTATATAAAGAAAAAATCCATTTACTGCACCGATATCTAACATGTTTGAAAATACGGCAAATGGCCACCGTGTTTGCCTTTTGCACGTATAATTGGTAACCATTTGATCCATATGATCTACACCCCCTTTGGTTTTATTGTAAAATTCGATGATTTCGGGTTTTTTCTTTATACTATCTTCATTCACAGCGCTGTCATGGTGCATTGTACTAAGCAATATAACTGATTTATTTTTTTTGGGCACATAACTATCAAGGGTTAACTTTTCACTGAATCCAAACAACGAAGAGGATACCTGACGATCTTTCGAAGCTTTGAACTCTAAGGAAATCTCCTTTTTATCTTTACGAAGTGTTTCTACTGCGGTGATACCGACTTTTTATAAACAAACATTCGGCACAGCCATGGGTAAACCTCTATCACCATTCCTAGCAAATTTATTTCTGAACAACTTTGAAGACAGAGTCAAAACCATGTGCAATTTTTTTCCCAAATTTTGGGCAAGATACTTGGGTGATGTTCTGGCAGTGATACCCGATTCTTTTGATACAGTTTCGTTTTTAAATATATTAAATACCCAATATCCATCAATCAAGTTTTCGTATGAGTTGGATAAAGACAAATCTTTACCCTTCTTAGATTTAAAAATTACTATTTTAAACAGGAAGTTTGAATATGATATTTATAGAAAAGAAACACATACTGAAAATTACATACATAAGCAATCTGACACTTTTAACAAATATAAAGAAAGTGGTTTTTATTTTTTAATTAATAGATTATTATCAATCCCTCTATCACCAGTGAATTTCAAGAAAGAACTAGACCACATAACTAAAGTAGCAGAATCTAACGGATACGATAAACAATTGGTGGAAAAAATCAAAAACACACTAGAAAAGAAGAAGCAAAAAACTTTTAAAATCAGATTAACTCCAAATACACAGAGTAATACCAAAAAATATTGCAAAATTACTTTTCACAAAAGTTGGCAGAATAACGTAACAAAATTGTTTAAAAAATATAATCTAACTCCTGCATTTTCCAACACTCACAAGTTACAACAATACCTTCAAACTAAGTTAGTTAGCACAGACCCACTGAAAGAATCAGGTATTTACAGAATTAACTGTAATTCTTGCCCGAAATTATATATCGGCCAAACAAGAAGAAATATTCAAACCCGTTTCAAAGAACATTTAGCTCATGTAAAACTTCACAATGTAGACAAATCAGCATTAGCTCTACATCATTTAGATACCGAACATAATTTTAGCTTAGATAATGTAAAATTAATTAAAAAATGTTACAATAGAAATTTAGACATGTGGGAAGCCATACATATGAAAAAATACAAAAACTACCTCCTTAACAATGACATTTCACCTATTAATCATAAACTTTTAAATTGTATACCAACTGTATCTAATAATTAATAGATCCTTTTCACTTTACTATATTGTAATATAACCCTAAATGACTAACACAGTCAGATATCTTGTTTTCATATGTAACGGTCTTTCCCAAATTTGTCCTTCTTAGAATTCCAATAGAGTTTAGCAGGCACTTTTACAATAATACGACCATATTTTTTCGATTATTTGCATGTTTTTCTACCATTTATAGTTTTTTACAGCCCCACCAAAGATATTTTTACTATACATGTACTCGAAAATAATACGTTTAAATAGTAACTACTGACGATGTGTGCAGTGCACATGAAATGTACATATAGTTAATATACTGTTTGTGAAAATATAAGGTGCGTTATTTATAGTTTAAGAGTGTAATAATTTCACAAGTGCTCAACATATACTACTAATACCAAAATTATACATACATCATCGAATAAGAATTGTAAAAGCTTTCAAAATCCATAAAAAAAATGGGGTTGACATTTAAAAAAATTATCAATGACGTCATAACTTATTCAAGGTCGACGGAAAAAACAAAATGGTAGTATCTAAATATAGCTAATAAAAACCATTAATCGACGTATCTTTGCATTTTGTCAAATAATGCACAATAACGTTACTACGGGCTTGTGTCCATACTTTATGGACGGCTGTATAGTAAAAGTAAAGTGGAAAATCATTCAAATTCGTCTATTTAAAAAAAACGTAGGTATGACGAAAAATCTCATATGCACCACGGCTCGTACAGTACAGTTTTATGGTCTCGAATATATGCAAACCTCGACCCTACGGGTCTCGGTTTGCAAACGTATTCTCGACCATAAAACTGTACTTACGAACCTAGGTACATAAATAACTATTAAATTACTATATTAATTAATCTCTTACTATTCTCTACAACTGAACACAAATTAAATGGAAATGTCTTTCCTGTGTATGTTTTAAGTATATAATAGTAACTTCTTCACTGGTTGTGTATATTATGTACAAGATTTGTTTGATATGCTAGCCTATATCTTCTTTTATCAATCTCCTAGATAAACCTCTTTATACCTAAATACTCCGCGTGCATTTAGTGACGACAAAGAAACAAATCTACAAAAAATCCAAAGTGATAAATTTAGAGTTTCAAAGGGCGATTTTTTCCCCTGGTAATTCCATCAGAGATACTGAAACGAAAGCGTTCGTGTTCGTTGCGATGACCGCAAACGGGAAAGAACAAACAAGGGGTAACGCAAAAACAAGGTACAGAAAAAAATTCCTCAATACGTGTGGCGTGTTTATGTATTGTTCACAAGTACATACTCCACGTCTGCGTAAAAAGAAATCCAAAGAAAAATGTCGTATTCAAACCAATGATTTACTATGACAAGGAGGTTGAGAAGTGACATATGCATATTGCCGGGGTCGAATTCCTTACGTGTCGTTAGCGGTTAAGGGTGGCCAGTAACGGGGCGACAGCCAAGCATCCTGACCCCATCGTAAAACGATTAAGGCGCCCTCTTCACCGTCACGCGAGGGGAGGCGCGAATTGTTAAAGTGAGTGGCTTGATTGATGATACGTTATGGCGTTGACAGTGTCAAGAAATATGTGCGAGGACGGATATTTTTAAGGGAAAGAAAAGCCGAGCTAATGAGATAATCACCACTGACTCTCCTATTTTAATATCTAATTAGTTTTTGTGACACTTTCGGACGCGCCGAGGGTTTCTGAAAATATATGGGTTATATTTTATGTAGGTCTATATATTATCAACGCACAGAGTTATAAATAAGGCTGCGTTGCTCCAAGTGCCATTAATTACAACCTCTTCTAAATATGGTTTAAATTAGGAGAGCTTCCTTATAAGATAATATTTGCTAATTATATTATTAGATTGGCGCATATAACATAATTTAATGTCTGAAACTGAAGACGATTTAATTTCTAGAAAATACATTTAAAAAAAAAATAGTTTCCACGTGCTTGAATACTCCACTGCCAACGATCAGCTAGGCATAGATTTCGCTAGCATCTAACTATTTTCTCCAGATGTCCAAATAAATGAAAATATATTGGAAACGAATGTAGTTTTCATAATTTTGTAGATTGATTCATTAAGTTTCAAAACGCTTCTTTGCGAAATGTGAGGTCTTAAATTATCGTAACACAATGTAGACACTGTATTTATTGAATATATTGGCACTACCTATTCGCTATTATACGAGGGTATATCAGATATAAACGAGACTGATTTTTTTAAACTATTAATGCTTTATTGAACAAGGTTAATACAAATGTACTATTTTTCTACATAATCTCCCGCCCGCGCAATACATTTTTCCCAACGGATTGGAAGCTTTTTAATCCCGTTATCGTAAAAACTTTTAGGCCGGTCACACTGCCACTGGAGCACAAATGTCTCTACCGCTTGGTCGCTGTCGAAACGCTGGCCTCCAAGAGCTTCTTTTAGAGGTCCAAACAAATGGTAGTCACAGGGTGACAAGTCTGGACTGTAAGCAGGATGTTCCAAGATTTCCCAGCCGAATTGTTCCACTTTTTGCCTCATAATGTTTGCCGAATGTGGTCTGGCGTTGTCGTGAAGGAGAATGACATTTTTAACGGATTGCGTCTTTCTTTTTCGTCGTAAAGACAATTTTGCGGCATCCAAAACGTCGCAATAATATTGGGCATTAATTGTGCGGCGATCATGAAGAAAATCAAGCCTCAATGTTGGCTTCGGTAACGCTCGTCCGTGGGCGTCGAACGTGGCTCTGGTTTTCAACTTTCTCCCGGCCTCCAGAAAATTGTTTATGCTATGCAAACACGCGAGGTCGTGAAAGGGTGTTCTCCCCGAACTGTGCGTGCAATCTGCGTAAAATGTCTGTTGGATTCACCCCCTCGTTGGTCAAAAACTTAATATTTATCCGCTGCTCCAAGGAAACGTACACTGCTTGCTCACTCATGGTCACTGCACTACTGAACGGTCTCGACGGAATTTCAGACGTTGCTCTCCCCACCCTAAGTGCTTTGTCTACATAGCCACCTACTTCGCCGATTCAAAAACTTTTGTACGAGTCATTAAAAAATCAGTCTCGTTTATATCCGATATACCCTCGTACTTTCACCATAGGCAAAGAAGAATTAGTTAGTTATATCGTGTGTAGTGGAGAATTTTGGATCATTTTCAGATCTTCGTATTTATCTAACCATGGAGATATTCTCCTACTATTGCCATATAATATCCATGTTTCATTGCAAATCACTCACATATTAATAAAATATTTGTGATTGCTTCTAATCAAATGCGAAAAACACGCATTCAATCGATCCCACTTGTTTCTCTAAGAAAAGAGTACACATTTTTCAACTTTGTCCATGGCATAAGGATAGAAACCATTGGAGAGACATATGTGATAAACTAAGCGAAGATATATGTAGAGAGGAATATAAGATTGTCACAAGAAATTTTAAAGCATATACACCATACGAGACTCCCATTGAAAAGAAAAAGTTACTGACAAAGATGTATCACATAAAAAATATAAAATAATGCTAGAGAAAGCACAGAGGAGAGCCTTGCTTACTGCCTACCGCACAGTATCCGATATGGCTCTAAGAGTCATATCGGGAATAGCGCCTATTGAAATGATGGTGGAACAAAGGAGATACGTCCACCATAGAAGGAATGAAAGTTTAAAAACAGCAAATGAAGTGGCTAGGCAAAGGAGTTTCGAGCGATAGCAAACAGAGTGGGGAGAAAACACCACCAAGGAGCAATGGACCAAGAGACTTATCCCAACGATAAAAGAATGGATTGAGTGCAGACATAGCACTCTAGACTACCATCTGAGACAGGCGTTAACGGGGCACGGCTGATTCCAGGCATATTTGAAGAAAATAGGGAGAAGTAATGAGGACTTGTGCTACTACTGCGGGGAAATAGACACAGCGGAACATACAATTTTTAGTTGTGGGCGATGGAATACCGTCCAGGATAGTACCATTCTGCGGTGTGGGGATGTGCTTACACCCGAGAATGTAATCACGCAAATGACAAAATCAAGAGACCGAACAAAGGCAAAGGCAGTTAACCAACTAATAACAGAAAAGGGAAGAAAACGGAAGAACATGGGCCATAGTGAGGTAAACAGCCAAGAATACTTGACGATGTGGTCAACCAATGACGGTTCCAGGTAGCCTATTACGTGGCGAATAAGGGGAATTTTAGTCGGTAATAATCCAGCAAATCAGTGCGTACGAGTGCTCTGTTATCTATGAAGATTTTTCCGCTAAAAACAATAATAATAATGTAGCAACACAATACAATGTGTGCATAAAAACAAAGTTTTATAGAGTGATTACAAAAAAACTTTGTATTTCACTTAACGTACTGCAATAAAAGTAAATTCTACCGACACCAACCCCGACTCTGAGGATTCCGGGCTGGGTGAATATTGTCCAACATAGTGCTGAGGATGTGTAACAAGTCGTTGAAAAAAAAATAGTAAGGAATAATAATAATAAATGCAAAATATAATAAGTGCTCATTTGAAAAGTCAATCTAGGTTACTTTGAAATTTTGATAAAATAAGACGCAAATATATTAATACGTGTCGGTGTTCCGTAAACGTAAATCCAAATGACATTTAATAATGTCAATCACAAATATCAGTTAGTGCATAAAATAATCGTGCGTCGATTCTGTTTTAAATAAATTGCTTCTCAGTTTTAAAATTGCTTTCACTTTAAAACATAAATTTTTTTTAGTCTAGGCTGATTTTCGAAGTGGTAATAAAATTGATGATTTATGGGTTTATTCAGTTCAAGATTGCATGGTAAAATTTCAAGTTGAGTTTCCATATTTTGTAATGGATTACATACAATTTAAGAATACTTTGAATAGAACTTTAAAACTTTTTTCTGAAACTGGTAGTCTCTTAAGAAAATCAGGCAGCGGAGCAGTTAAAAAACGTACACCTCAAGTTGTCAATCGTGTTGAAGAAATAATGGAAAATGAACCACAAACATCTGTTCAACATTTGAGTCAACAAATAAACCTTTCTGTTGGTACAACTAACAAGTTATTAAAAAAAGATATGCAACTTTATCCATACCGTGTCACAGCAGTACAAGAATTGTTAGAAATTGATTATCCACGTAGACTACAGTTTTGTAATTGGTTTGTAAATATGAACAATAATGGAGAACTTTCGCAAAGAGTCATCTTTACTGATGAAGCATGGTTTTATAAAACGGGATACCTAAATTCACAAAATACAAGAATTTGGAGTAGTAAAAATCCACATGTAATTAATAAAGAATCGCTACATCCGGAGAAAATTGGTGTTTGGGCAGCGATAAGCCAAAGGCGAATCATTGGACCATTATTTTTTCCGGGAACGTTAAATGCTCAAAGGAAATTTTACAACCATTTGTCAATCAGTTGCATGATGATGAGCTTCAAAATGCATATTTCCAACAAGACGGAACACCTTGTCACTGTACTGCAGAATCTTTGGATTATTTAAGAGAATTTATTGATGAGCGTATGAGTATGAGTCGAAATACTGAAATTGCCAGGCCTGCACGTTCATGCGATTTAACACCTTGCGACTTCTTTTTCTGGCCTTATCTAAAAAATAACATATTTCGAACACCTATATTGAATTTGAATGATATGCTACAGAGAATCGAACAGAAATGCATGGAAATTAATAACAATCCAGTAATGTTGCAGAATATCATCAGAAATTTTGAACGGAGGATTTTAAAGTGCATTGATCTTGAAGGACAACATTTTCAACATTTGTTATAGTTTTCAATAAATACCTATTATTTGTTATTTATTTGTATGTATGAAACTGTCAAAATATACGGATTCGTAGGTTATGTATTAAATTTTAATTTACGACATACTTCAGAATGTTCTCAGTAAATCACATGCTACTAGATTGACTTTTCAAATGAACACTTGTTACTAATGTAGCAAATGTAAAAATGTATAGATGGAAAGGGGTTATACAGTGTGTCCCCGGATTGAGTTCACAATAGGTATAATGGACCAAAAATTTTCGAATTGGAATTTCATATTTTGGGATTCTGCCCTGTTTAGTCTGAAACTTATTTTTAGTTTACTTTCGATTATTTTAAATCAAGTAGGCCTTTATAGTTAAACAAAAATTATTGTCAGTGTACACTAATCAGAATTGTTCCAGTTTTTCGACAAACTGGTAGTGTGGGACGCCAAGAGGGTGGTGGGCGACCAAAAGTCCGGACAGAAGAAGTGATTGGAAATGTTAGAGAAACAATGACTGATGCCCCTAAAACTTCAGTAAGAACTCTTGCTCAACAAACCGGGTTGTCAGTTGGTTCTTGCCATAAAGTTTTAAAAGAAGATTTACAGTTATTCCTATATCGCCCATATTCCCATGTTTGCAAGAAATCCTCGATATTGATTATCCGCGACGAGTAGTATTTTGCGACTGGTTTACAAATAATTTTAGTGATGATGTCCTAGACAAAACTTTCTTTTCAGACGAAGTATGGTTTCATGTCAGTGGATATGTTAACTCGCAAAACATGATAATGTGGAGTGATACAAAGCCCAATAATTTTTATGTTGAAGCTCCTTTATATCCTCAGAAAGTTGGTGTTTGGTGCGCTATAAGTAGAAGAAGGATTATTGGTCCAATTTTTTTTAATGGTACCTTGACTGCAGAAATATATCGACAGGAAATACTATTGCCTTTCTTTAATCAACTTCGCGATGATGATCTAGCTTTGGGATACTTTCAACAAGATGGTGCTAGAGCTCACACAGCGGGGGAAACAATAAATATGTTACAAGAAGTGTTTGGAAATCGTTTAATTAGTTTGAACATCGATCATAAATTACCTCCAAGATCTAGTGATCTTACACCGTGTGATTACTATTTATGGCCTTTTTTAAAAAATTCAATTTATCAAGTACCAGTGCAAGATTATATAGATCTCCAAGACATAATTATAAATAAAATTAGTGAAATTAGAAATAGTCCCATACTGCAAAATGTATTTAGTAGCATTCGGAGGAGGTGCGTAAAATGCTTGGAAGAAGGTGGTGGACATTTTCAACATCTTTTATAATTATGGTCATTATTGTTGGTAATTTATACAACTACAATTTACGTTATTTATTATAAGGTTGTAATCTAAGGACTCTACAAACAATTTATTTGTTTCAAATTTATTTTAAGCTATTTCTTACAATAATTTGTTGAATGTTAATATATTAAACTAGTACGATAACTAGATACTATTGTCACTATAAGATGAATAGAACCTTTACTTGTAAAGTTAATTCCTCTCTATTCTGCCCTCTCTTTTTACATGTTACTACAGATTAGATGAGCCTTATTATACAAGAATGAATAGCATATTAATTGGATTATGTAATTTTTTCCAGTTATCGCATGACGAGGTGCTATTGCTCAGCAAGAATTCTCTAAAATATCAAAATACTTAATTTGAAATTTGCAAATTAGTTACTGTTACCTTCTAAAATCATTATTTGACTAGTTTATATTAATTAATATGACATATTAAAGTAATATATTTCGACATAAACTGACATTTGCGTGTATGATAAGTATGATAACCTATAAAATTGTACAATATGAAACAAACATGTAAATAATTTACATATCTGTAACTATGCACATGGACAATACACCTCGTATTTTCAGCAATTACTTCTGCTTAATACATATGTTTCTGCCAGTATAGGCGTCCTCAGCTAAGCTAGTGAAGCAATTTATACAAATTAATACAAACCTGTTATAAACAACTGGTTTGTATCTGTATTTAAATTTACTGAAATAGCCCGCAAAGATCAAGCAAGTTCCGTCCTATAAGAAGACAACTATTTAATAATTGACATCTTACGGGCGAAAGATACATTGTCCGGAGGGCTACCTATCGTTCGAACAGCTATGCTGCTACGGGAAACGATAAAATACGTATGTAGATGTAGTCCATTAACAACCTGCCAGATGGCGGTATATACGAAAAGGTTTTGTTTAAGTATAACAATACGTTAAGCACGTATAAAGCGTTTGTACAATATGAAACAAACATGTAAATAATTTACATATCTGTAACTATGCACATGGACAATACACCTCGTATTTTCAGCAATTACTTCTGCTTAATACATATGTTTCTGCCAGTATAGGCGTCCTCAGCTAAGCTAGTGAAGCAATTTATACAAATTAATACAAACCTGTTATAAACAACTGGTTTGTATCTGTATTTAAATTTACTGAAATAGCCCGCAAAGATCAAGCAAGTTCCGTCCTATAAGAAGACAACTATTTAATAATTGACATCTTACGGGCGAAAGATACATTGTCCGGAGGGCTACCTATCGTTCGAACAGCTATGCTGCTACGGGAAACGATAAAATACGTATGTAGATGTAGTCCATTAACAACCTGCCAGATGGCGGTATATACGAAAAGGTTTTGTTTAAGTATAACAATACGTTAAGCACGTATAAAGCGTTTGTACAATATGAAACAAACATGTAAATAATTTACATATCTGTAACTATGCACATGGACAATACACCTCGTATTTTCAGCAATTACTTCTGCTTAATACATATGTTTCTGCCAGTATAGGCGTCCTCAGCTAAGCTAGTGAAGCAATTTATACAAATTAATACAAACCTGTTATAAACAACTGGTTTGTATCTGTATTTAAATTTACTGAAATAGCCCGCAAAGATCAAGCAAGTTCCGTCCTATAAGAAGACAACTATTTAATAATTGACATCTTACGGGCGAAAGATACATTGTCCGGAGGGCTACCTATCGTTCGAACAGCTATGCTGCTACGGGAAACGATAAAATACGTATGTAGATGTAGTCCATTAACAACCTGCCAGATGGCGGTATATACGAAAAGGTTTTGTTTAAGTATAACAATACGTTAAGCACGTATAAAGCGTTTGTACAATATGAAACAAACATGTAAATAATTTACATATCTGTAACTATGCACATGGACAATACACCTCGTATTTTCAGCAATTACTTCTGCTTAATACATATGTTTCTGCCAGTATAGGCGTCCTCAGCTAAGCTAGTGAAGCAATTTATACAAATTAATACAAACCTGTTATAAACAACTGGTTTGTATCTGTATTTAAATTTACTGAAATAGCCCGCAAAGATCAAGCAAGTTCCGTCCTATAAGAAGACAACTATTTAATAATTGACATCTTACGGGCGAAAGCTGTTCGAACGATAGGTAGCCCTCCGGACAATGTATCTTTCGCCCGTAAGATGTCAATTATTAAATAGTTGTCTTCTTATAGGACGGAACTTGCTTGATCTTTGCGGGCTATTTCAGTAAATTTAAATACAGATACAAACCAGTTGTTTATAACAGGTTTGTATTAATTTGTATAAATTGCTTCACTAGCTTAGCTGAGGACGCCTATACTGGCAGAAACATATGTATTAAGCAGAAGTAATTGCTGAAAATACGAGGTGTATTGTCCATGTGCATAGTTACAGATATGTAAATTATTTACATGTTTGTTTCATATTGTACAAACGCTTTATACGTGCTTAACGTATTGTTATACTTAAACAAAACCTTTTCGTATATACCGCCATCTGGCAGGTTGTTAATGGACTACATCTACATACGTATTTTATCGTTTCCCGTAGCAGCATAGCTGTTCGAACGATAGGTAGCCCTCCGGACAATGTATCTTTCGCCCGTAAGATGTCAATTATTAAATAGTTGTCTTCTTATAGGACGGAACTTGCTTGATCTTTGCGGGCTATTTCAGTAAATTTAAATACAGATACAAACCAGTTGTTTATAACAGGTTTGTATTAATTTGTATAAATTGCTTCACTAGCTTAGCTGAGGACGCCTATACTGGCAGAAACATATGTATTAAGCAGAAGTAATTGCTGAAAATACGAGGCTGTATTGTCCATGTGCATAGTTACAGATATGTAAATTATTTACATGTTTGTTTCATATTGTACAAACGCTTTATACGTGCTTAACGTATTGTTATACTTAAACAAAACCTTTTCCTATAAAATTGTATTAAGTAAATGTATCAATCTATATCAGACATGACTTCATATTTTCAAGGACTACTTTGACTTCGAATATTTCTGAACACCCGTTATTATCAATTAAGTTAATTATTTTTGGAATTACAAATAAATGAATGGATTTTGATAATGAAAAGTCATCTACAAAAATAATAAAGATTATACCAAATTATATTAAATTGTATTAACTTGGTATTAACTTGTTTAATATCTTACACTGTAAATGTATAGTCTTCTTTCATAATACTTAATCTAACGCTTATTTCTAATATATATATATATGTTGTTTTTCTTCCAGTTTCTGGTAACAAGAAGAACTATAACAATATGTATACACATATATATATATATATATATATATATATATATATATATATATATATATATATATATGTATATATTAATATGGGAATAGAAGACTCCACTTATGTAAATCAAGAAAATATATTAATGCCTTACTTTTGAAAACCATGATAATATGATGATGATAATATGATGTACAAATATTATGACCACTATTGTATAATGACTTTTGGTTGACCCTTATAAACGTCAATGTAGAATACATTAAGAACACGTGACCTAGTCAAATTAGAGACAAGGTGATATAATATAATATTTTGCATTTAAATACCAAGAGAAAGAGAATGGCAATATAGAATAAAATCAGAAAAGAATATTCAAAAAGGAGAATATTAAAATTTCCGACTAAATTAATTAATTTAGTCGGAAATTTAAAAATGAAAATATCAATTTCCACAAATTTCCGTGCGTTACCATGGATTATTAAAAACAATGTTCTTTATAAGAGAATTTTTTCACCGTTCGATATAGAACCCACGCTTCGTTAAATTAAAATCTTTAAAATCATATAAAAAACAGTTATTAAGTAAATAATATATAAAAACTACTATTAAAATTAATAAAATAAATATAACCAGTGACAACGAAGATAGCTTAGCCTAGAGAAAGTTTTATTATTTTTATACACTATTATTGGACTTAGTTTTGCTTAAAACTCGTTTTAATAATACATCGAAGGTTACAAAGAAAACAGAACTGTTTGTAAGAAAATGGAAAGTTGCTATTTATAATATAAAATATCTACATTTACCTTGGATAATCTAACCAACTTAACCTAGTAGAAGCTAATATATTCTCCAAACCAATCTTATTGCTGCCAGTCCTTTAGTCTACAATACCTGTTTACACTTATCCATACCAGCTGTGTTCAAGACGGAATACCTGCTTTTCATGACCGGAATACCTGACGCGAAAGAAGCATTAATCACAGATACACGTGCCAAGTTATTAAAGGCCTAAATATTACTATTATTTCAATATCACTTACCAAAATTAGATTTATCACAAACACTAATAAACTCACCTTATATAAGATCTAAATATCAATTAAAATAAATAAAAATATCAATTTGACGTTCTAGTAATGTATATTTAAAAATCTAATAACTAAATTAAGTGTAAAATTAATATACAATTTATATATGCAACTTTAATAACACACATTTTTCTCAAGCTGCATAAATATCAATGTATGTATAAAGAAATAGAATTAATTCATCCATTAAATCTATTTATCTGTTTTTTAAATAATTCATTGATTTCTATGCATGTTGGTGATGATTTTTTAAGTTTTCTGGAACCGACTATTAAATGAGATTAAGTAGTCATACAGTTCTAAAATTTATTATACTGAGTAAGACCGGAGTATAGTACAGTAAGTATTACTTAATTTGTCTTTATCGAGTGTTGTTATTCCATATTAAAACACCTCATTATACATTTTAATGTACTACGTCCACCCATATATAACATTTTGGCGCCGCAACGTGTAGGGCAGAACAGAATTTCTTAGGAAATTGTTATTGAGTGCATACAATAAAATTAAAATAAATCATACAAATACTGTATATTGTCTTGTGTTGAATATTGTTGTTTTGTTACTCTGTTTGTGTCCATTATTGTATTTATAATGGGTTCAACGTAGATATTGGTACGAGGAGCAAGGCAGATATTATTATTTAATTATAACAGGTAAAAGAAGGTAGGGACAGATAATCACATTATAATAAAACACAGATTGTTCATATCGAACATATACAAGATGTCCCATATCGTTATGTTCAAATTTTAGGAGTGTAAAGTAGACTTCATTTCAAGTAACAAAAACGCAAAACTTGTAAATCAATTTTTATTTGTTTCAAAGTTACAGATCTATGAATGTGATTGTCAGATCATGAAAAAAATGTAATACTTGAATTTAGTCAATACAAACTGATTTTATTTAAAAAAAATATATACGATTCAATAACAGGCCTGTGATTGTTAACGTCGCATAATAAAACGTTATCCTAAAATAAATAAACACGTGTCGTAGTGCATACAGTAATTTCTTGGAGATCTACATAAAAGAGTACTGGAAATTGATTTATGATAAAGAAGGTTCTTACTTATTTCGTAAGTGCTGAACCATGAATATCATACAATAAACAAATGTTCAAGTGACTGTTAACGTTGCATTTTAATAAAGAATAACATTACGTTTCAGTTTATACAACAGCTTATTAGTGAGTGGACACGTTTTCTTTATTTAAAATACTTTGCCGATTTTCTTCTCAAGAGTATGCGGACATGCATTTTGTGTATGGCTACTGTAACGACAGTGCACGTCAAGCAGTTATTGAATACCGACTTCGGTTTCCCGATGGGGGCATTCCTCATTACAGAATGTTTCTGGAAGTACACAGACAATTTCGGGAATGCAGACTGCGTGATCATCTTTTCGACCGAGGAGTAAATTTGCCAGCAAACTTAGAAGAAGTAGTATGTATTGTTACAAGGGATCCAACTCTCAGTGTACGTCAAATCGCTAAACAACTAGGAGTGCCACGAATGACAGCTTGGCGAATTTTTAAACGTGAAGGCTTATATCCACATCACTATCGCAGGGGACACGATTTGCTTGAGGCAGACCACTATGCTCGTCTAGTTTATTCTACCTATATATTAAGACAGTCACAGCTTCATTTTAATTTCTGCAACCGGTTTCTGGACAGACGAATCTACGTTCACGAGAAGTGATGTTACAAATCTGAAAAACCTGCACAGGTGGTCATCAGAAAATCCCAAAGCTATACGCCCATCTAAATTTCAACATGAATTTTCTATTAACGTTTGGGCGGCCCTAATCGATGACTTGTTGATTGGTCCTGGCGTTCTTCCTGGGAGGTTAAATGCGGACAATTACCTTCAATTTCTTATTGACAAACTGCCAGGTCTTTTAGTGAATGTTCGACGTGACATGTGGTTTCACATGGAAGGGGCACCCCACATTCCGGAATTGCTGTCCGTAATTGGGTTAACGTCAATTATCCAAGATGGATTGGTCGAGGTGGTCCTATTGCATGGCCACCCAGATCACCCGATCTTAATCCCCTTGACTTTTACTTATGGGGATACATGAAAAATTTAGTCTACACGCAAGTTTCGAACACAAGAGAAGAGTTGTTGGATCGTATTCATCTGGCTGCCGAGCAAATCCGACAAAACAAGTATGAAATTCGGATAAATACTTCTTCTGTTGGCTTACGGGCACACGCCTGCATTCAACAAGGAGGTGGACATTTCGAAAATATTATTAATTGAACTTTTTTAAATAAAATCAGTTTTTATTGACTTTAGGATTACATTCTTTTTCATGATCTGACAATTACATTAATAGATCTGTAATTTTGAAACAAATAAAAATGGATATACAAGCTTTGCGTTTTTGTTACTTGAAATGAAGTCTACTTTACACTGCTAAAATTTGAACATAACTATACGGGACCGCTTGTATACATTAATATTACCTAACATATATAGAAAACTAACAAATACTACAACAGATTTACTATCAAAATATTTACAATTTATTTTTGCTATACTTCTTCATTATGTTAATATAGTTCATATATTACTTAACATGAAATTTTGTTAAAAAAAATATCTGGAACTAGTTTTCTATTATTATTTTACTCAATAATCCTTTTGTTTACTCCTTTTTTATAATTTTATGAACTAACAAAAAGTAATCGTTTTTTTATAATTATACTACTAATTTTAGTCTAGAAGTGTCTTTTTAATTATATTTCTGATTGCATAATAACTTCAACAATTTATTAACTATATTTTAAATACGTTTTTAAATATGTCTTTTTTACAATTTCGATCAACAAATTTTTAAACATCGTAACTAAGATATTGACAATTTGAAATTATTGAAATTTTGAAGTTCAATTTTACATTTTGTAATTTGTACCTGTTTTATGTTACGTATGTACATACGTGCTTATTATTGTATGTACGTATTACTATCTGTAAGTTTTGCGTGTTCTTTCTCGATTTTCGTTCGTTTACTAATATTAATATTACGCATATAACGGGTGTTCAGAAACATTCGAAGTCAAAGTAGTCCTTGAAAATATGAAGTCATTTCTGATATAGATTGATACATTTACTTAATACAATTTTATAGGTTATCATCCACGCAAATGTCAGTTTATGTTGAAATATATTACTTTAATATGCCATATTAATTAATATAAACTAGTGAAATAATGATTTTAGAAGGTAACAGTAATTAATTTGCAAATTTCAAATTAAGTATTTTGATATTTTAGAGAATTCTTGCTGAACAATAGCACCTCTTCATGCGATAACTGGAAAAAATTACATAATCCAATTAATATGCTGTTCATTCTTGTGTAATAAAGCTCATCTAATCTGTAGTAACATGTAAAAAGACAATGCAGAATTAAGAGGAAATAACTTTACAAGTAAAGGTTTTATTCATCTTATAGTGACAATAGTATCTAGTTATCGTACTAGTTTAATATATTAA
Organism: Melolontha melolontha; assembly: GCA_935421215.2. Lineage (NCBI taxonomy): Eukaryota > Metazoa > Arthropoda > Insecta > Coleoptera > Scarabaeidae > Melolontha > Melolontha melolontha. Next base: position 20,553,078 of record OW285243.1, on the reverse strand, counting down.
CATTCAATAAATTATTGTAAGAAATGGCTTAAAATAAATTTGAAACAAATAAATTGTTTGTAGAGTCCTTAGATTACAACCTTATAATAAATATCATAAATTGTAGTTGTATAAATTACCAACAATATTGACCATAATTATAAAAGATGTTGAAAATGTCCACCACCTTCTTCCAAGCATTTTACGCACCTCCTCCGAATGCTACTAAATACATTTTGCAGTATGGGACTATATCTAATTTCACCAATTTTATTTATAATTCTGTTTTGGAGATCTATATAATCTTGCACTGGTACTTGATAAATTGAATTTTTTAAAAAAGGCCATAAATAGTAATCACACGGTGTAAGATCACAAGATCTTGGAGAAAATTCATGATCGCTGTTCAAACTAATTAAACGATTTCCAAACACTTCTTGTAACATACTCATTCTTTCCCCCGCTGTGTGAGCTCTAGCACCATCTTGTTGAAAGTATCCCAAAGCTAGTTCATCATCGCGAAGTTGATTAAAGAAAGGCAATAGTATTTCCTGTCGATATCTTTTCGCAGTCAAGGTACCATTAAAAAAGTTGGACCAATAATCCTTCTTCTACTTATAGCGCACCAAACACCAACTTTCTGAGGATGTAAAGGAGCTTCAACATAAAAATTATTGGATTTTGTATCACTCCACATTCTCATGTTTTGCGAGTTAACATATCCACTAACATGAAACCATGCTACGCCTGAAAAGAAAGTTTTGTCTAGGACGTCATCATTAAAATTATTTGTAAACCATTCGCAAAATACTACTCGTCGCGGATAATCAATATCGAGGATTTCTTGCAAACAAGTTATACGATATGGGAGTAAATCTTCTTTTAAAACTTTATGGCAAGAACCAACTGACAACCCGGTTTGTTGAGCAAGAGATCTTACTGAAGTTTTAGTGGCATCAGTCATTATTTCTCTAACATTCCCAATCACTTCTTCTGTCCGGACTTTTGGTCGCCCACCTTGGCGTCCCACACTACCAATTTGTCGAAAAACAATCTGATTAGTGCACACTGAAAAGTATTATAATCACAAGCAAGGTTGGGAAATTCATCTCGAAATTCTTCCAAACAAGCTTGAATTGAATACTTCCACTGGCCATCGATCTTTTGACCATCTCGAAAATATGCTTCAACCATGAATGCTTTGTGTACGTTAGTAAATACCATTTTCAAAATTAAAAAATATAAATTAGTATCTTCGATATTAGATTCTGACAATTTTTGACCGACAACAGTTGACATTTAATAATTATTACAAATCAGATACTTAAGTAAAGATATACGATTTTTTGTTCAGAGCCCACTTGACTTCGAATGTTTCTGAACACCCGTTATTATACAAACTCTATCAATCGTTCGTCTGTCTGTAATTACATATTATTTACAAGAGAAAATATTATTCTATTAAAATAGCAAAATAAACTACTAATTAATATTATTTTATGTGGTTGCCCTTATAAATTAATGAATTAAAAAAAATATTTTTCATGACCCTGATTCGATTTAAGTTTTCCACAACCATCCATTAAAGTTTTAATTTAATTTTTCCTAAATAACCTTTAATTTTATTTAACGCGAATAGTTCCAAATTATTAGCTCAACCGTAAACGTTAGAGTGTACATTTTAGTAACGATGCGCCCTCAAAGCTAGTCTTAAGGACACATCACGTGTTTTTCTCATCTCCTAGATATTTCGCTGGACGTAAGTTTTAGCGATTTAAGAAAAAGACTATTTAATATTTTTTTCAATCTGACAGGTTTTCATTAAGCGATGTATGTAATCAAAACGATCAAAATAAATTCATAAATCCATAATACCTAAACGACGTATACTTCAGTAAATACTTTTTTCCTGATCAAATATAAAAAAAATCCACGGTATCTAACTCAAGAGTAACGTTACGATCGAAGTGGGAAAGCCTCATTAATTAATTTAACAGTTTAATGCAGAAGTTAGCGCGCATCACGTTCGTGAAACTCAACCTAGCCGAACCAATTACTACGGAGCTTGAAGCGTTCACATAAACATATTAAAACCGTTTTCGTTATTAATAATTATTATTAGAGAATAATTTCATTAGCATTGGAACGCGAATTTAAGGATTAACATAGATAACAGTTTGTGGATAAATAATTATTGATATTCGTATAGTAAGACATTATTTATATTATATGTTACAACTAAATTTCTTGAAACTATACATTTTGGATAGAGTATTTTAATAAAAATACATGGTATACCTATACGGTGCGCATTTAATGCAAAAGATCGTAAAATAAACTTCATAAAATAATTTATGAGTACTTGAAATATTTCTTAATAAAAACATTATAATCAGTACTGTACACATACATAAAATGTAAATCACAATAAGGGCGCCTCAAAAAAATTGACGAACGTAGTAGAGAAAAAAAAAATTTTTTAACTTTAATTCATTTTGTGGAAGTATAATTTAAATAGAAGTCTTTAGAATTCGCTTATTTGTTATTAACTAAATAACCATTAACTGAAAGGTTTTTCAAAAAAGTCTCATAATATTGAATGGCACAATACGCACAGATTATTTTCCAATTATATGTAAAATTGCTCAAATAAAAATGATACTAGAGCCGGAGAAAAGATTGGATGTGGCAACTTCTTATAGATCAACAATTCTGCTGCCTATTCTCTCTATCTAATGTGTTTAAGAAGGTAATAACGAAAAAGGTACAATAAATAGTAATGAACAAAGGTATTATTCCAGATTACATATTGGCTTCAGGAGTAGGCCTTGTACCATAGAGCAAGCTCGCAGAATTGTTAAAAAATTACTCAAGACCTAAACTTCAATTGATATTATTCTGCAACCTTTGAAAAAAATAATTTTATATATTGAATTTGTAAAAATTCTTTTGTAGCTTTCTCAAACTAGAGGGAGATAGTTTCCAATACCAATAATTCATACGTTCTAATGATTTAAAACATTTTTTTCATCTATTATACTTCCGCATCAATGCAATTGACTTTAATAAAAAATGTAATTCGAACCCAATGTATTCATAAGCATAACTCAATGGCTGAATATTTACCTCATGCCAACTTAAAATACACTAGAAAGCATAAAATCTTATAACGCTGTGGCATCAGCTAATAAGTTATGAAGTAGTTTTTGTTAAGCTATATCTGGACAATAATCCCTTTACAAAACTATATAATGGAAGATTTTCATTAAAGAAATCATATTTTTTCGTGTGTATTGTAATGATATGGAATATATCAAGTTGATATATATATATATATATATATATATATATATATATATATATATAAATATAATAACTTCGTGACCTTGGTATGATATGGTAAACCTAATCAGTAGGCGATTAAAGGTCTGTATATTACTTCAAAATATATGTATTTAAAAAACTCTACATGTTTCGGCTATATACGCCTTTTTCAAGAGAATACAAAATATGAATTCATATTTTGTATTCTCTTGAAAAAGGCGTATATAGCCGAAACATGTAGAGTTTTTTAAATACATATATTTTGAAGTAATATACAGACCTTTAATCGCCTACTGATTAGGTTTACTATATATATATATATATATATATATATATATATATATATATATATATATATATAGTGAAACCTCTCTTGAGGGGACACTTACGGGACCCTGAAGAAGTGTCCGTTCAAGGGAGTTGTCCGTCCAAGAGAATATGCATAAGAGCGAAATTAAACAACGTACTATGATTTTTAAATTGATTTTAATAATATGTAATTATGTATGTACAGATGCACATAGATACTTTAAGACGTTTGCTTATGTTTAAAATATTCTAACATAGACGTTTTCCGAGTTTTCTTGTTAACTAATGCATCGTGGAAATGAAGATCAACCTTAGATATTAAATCAAAAGCAGATAGGTCACCATGACCTTCAACAAAACGTTTTAGTTGCTGGGTTACATTAATTGCCTGTTGGTATGTAGTAATACCCTCTTCTTCCTGAGTATGTTCAACATCTGACTCATCGGACATTATCTCTTGTTTGGGAACCTCCAGACATGCAGAGTCATCCGTTTCTTCGAACATTAAATTATTGTCTACATTAAAAAAGTCCTCAATCTCATTATCATTTTCGATCCCAAACTTATCTTTATTCCTCAATATTTCAGCTAAAAGTGACAATGGAAGGTCGTCTTCATTATTCGAGTTTTCTAGGTTGTCTCTTGTATTTTCACAGTTAATAGAGTGTGTAATTCCAGATTTGACGAAGCAGTTTTGAATTGTATCCTTTGTTAGTCGATCCCATACATTTTTTGTGAGGTAAATTGCATTTAAACGTGTATTTTATTTGATAATTTTTGTGCTGATGCAGCAGTATTTATGGCTATTAAAAGTTGTTTAACAATAAATATTTTATAAAATGCTTTGAAGCTTTTAATAATGCCCTGATCTAAAGGCTGAATAACAGAAGACCAGTTAGGAGGCAAAAAAATCAATTAAATATTTTGTAACTTTATATCTCTTGGGTGTGAACATGCATTGTCAAGAAATAATAAAATTTTTCGTTTTTCACGGACCATCTTCCTGTCAAATTGCATCAACCATTCTGCCATCAGTTCACCAGTCATCCATGCTTTTTTATTCCATCTCCAAGTAACAGGCAAATTATTCGTATTAATATCTTTAAAGCTCTTGGTTTTGCTGTTTTTCCTATTACTAGCGGTTCTTCCTTTTCTCCTTCCTTATTTACACAAAATAGTATAGTAAGTCTTTCTTTCGGAAATTTGCCTCCAATACATCTTTCACCTTTTAGATGTAATGTTTTATTGGGAACTGCGCGAAAAAATAGCCCAGTTTCATCTGCATTGTAGATATTTTTGGGAGAATAGTTATTTATAATTGATGGAATTTTGGTCAAAAATGTCGCTACATCATTAGAGTTTAGACTCGCGGCCTCCCCACTTATGGCTCTGAAAGCGATATTGTGCCGGGTACAAAACTTTTCTAGCCAAGCTTCTGAAGCACTGAAATTCCTATAATCTAAACCATCAGCGATTTCTTTAGCTTTTGTCTTTATTAATGTGCCTAAAAAGATACATATTTCCATAGTTTTATACTACTATCAAGTTTAGAACTACATACCTGATAATGGAATATGTTTGCTACGAGCCCGAGTGAACCACTCATAACATAATCTATCTATATTTCTTCCCTCTTCTTTTAGAAAGCTTCTTTTCTCATTCACGTTGACGTTTGAGTGAAATTTACTCAGTAAAAGTTCTTTATTTTTAACGATATCAGCTGCCTGTGTTTTTCTTATTTCAAAGCATTTTGCTAGGGCACGTACACTAAGTTTTTTTTGTCAAAGGCTTCAGTTACGTCAATTTTTTGTTTAAGAGTTAAAAATTTTCGTTTCGATGACATACCGGCAGTTACCGTAATACTGTAGCTAAAATACTAAAAGCGATAAGCGAACAAAACATCCTGACGACGCAACACCGGCGGGGAAATACCGTAGTATCGGGGGAATCCCATTCGCGTTGCCGCGCTATGTCTGCTCGTGCGCGTAAAATTTTTTCCGTGTCCGCTCAAGAGAGGTTTCACCGTTATATTGGACCAGTTTTGGGTGTCCGTGTCCGTCCAAGAGAGTGTCCGTATAAGTATATGAGAAATTAATGTAATGAAATCTGGACGCTGAAAAAGTGTCCGCTCAAGAGAGTTGCCGTCTATTAGAGGTGTCCGCAACAAGAGGTTTCACTGTATATTTTTCTTTCCTTTCATATGTAAATAGGGCTCAATATTGAGGAATATATTGGGTTGATCATAAATATATGCACATTCATTATGTACGATTGCCTCCCAATGCTCTGTAAATTTTTCGATTTCGCGCCTAAGGAAAGCGCGACATCGTCATTAACGAAGATTTATCGAAGATAGTGTAATAGAGACTCAAAAAGATGGAAATCCGCCTGACCCAGATCAGTAGAATAAGGCGGATTTTGATTAGTCACTTTCGTAATGTTAGCAGTATGAGAAAAAGCGTAATCGAGATACAAAATGACTTGTTGCTGTCTTACCGGTCTTTTTTCTTGAATTTCGGCTTCAAGTCGGTAGAGTTTTTGACAACAAATATCAGCGGTGATGGTTGCATTCCTCGGAAGCAATTCATAGTAGACGACGCCTTATTTCTCCCGCCAGAAGCATAATATCAGCTTACACGTATGAATATCAGCTTTTGCTCGGAGTTGCCTTCTTGTTAGAGCTAAGTCATGGTGAATATAAATGCATAATTTTTCGCAACTAATAACAATATGGAACAAAAGCGGTTGATATTGTTGAAATAACAAAGAGACACAAATATTGACACGTTGTTGACAGTCAAAACATGTGTTGAGTTTTACAACTTTGGTTAATCCATTGTAATGGCGAAGTCCCGAGTTAATTGACGAATTCAAATGTTCGGACGACCTTCATCAAAGTTGATTTTTCTAGATGTTGAGAATCGTCGAGAAAATGACCTTCTTTAAATCTAGCCAACCATTGGCGTTTTCTTCGAAAACAGGACAAACAATTCCAGCAGCTTGAAATACATTATTAACTCCTCTATTCAACTCATGCTCATGCGGAAATGCTCATATTTTCTATTTGACGTTCAATTTTCTTTTATCAACAAATGATACAATATTTGCACAAATTCAAAAACTACTCAATTAAGCAATAAGACCACATTAAAATAACTTTAACAGATGCCTAACAGTGTTTTCAAGGCACTCTTATTCTAGAAAATAAAAACACTACGATGATGAAAAAGTAATTACGCAATGTGAGTAAGTTAATTGATTTTTATGTTTAAACAAATATTTCTTTAATTCAACTTAAAAATAAGCCACGAAATAAGCCCGAAACCTTGGTCGACAGCAAAGTTAAAAAAAGGAAAACAGAACTGATAAAGAAGAATATAAGAATAAGTTTGATCTATTTACGGTGTAGACTAGACGGAAATGACGTTATTTATTGCAGTTATTTTTTTTTACCAAAACCATACCTGTCAGAAAGCTATCGATAAAGGTGTTTTGTGGAAGTATTTTACATAAAAAAAGTGATCCAAAATCACATGCGACTTTAGGTATGTAGGTGCGACTGGTAATCTAGACGCACGAAGGATGATTCATTTATACTAAAAGGAACTTTTAATGTCAGTACGGACATGGATTTGTTGAAGCCTAAAGGAATGGTTATTGCAAGACAATAGTGACCTAAATGGAAAATAACAAACACTAGACGGCAATCCAATTTAAAATGTGTGAGATATTATCCCTACCAACTAGTTACGATGAAAACTTAGTAGTAAGCATAGAGAATGGATGAAGATTGAACGCCATACTAATTACGTGAATAATGCGCTAATAATCGGAGCAATAAAAAGGGACAGATTTGTTCAAATCATGCGTTTTGTACATTGTGCTGATAACGCAAAGCCTGACCTTGATGATAAAGTCTGGGAACTTAGATCATTTATGAATAGACTAAAAGAATTTTTTTTATAATACAGGATGATTACCAGGAAACGCATGTTTTTGACTTGGGAATATTAAGTGGGTGGTTGTCGGGTGAGAGTTGCGTATAGTGGCACTGAGGAGGGGGAAGTATGCAATTGCAGTTGTAGCCGTGATGTGGAACCTCGAACATTACGCGGCATTTCGCGATCCCTGATCGCAATACAATATTTCGTTGGATTCACAATGTGAACACGACAGGATCGGCAAGGACAGTTACTACCCTGTAGATTGTCGAGTGAGTACGGATTGCAACGGTGCAGAACCTTAGCCGTTCGATAAGAAAGCGGGCAGCAGCTCTCAGACTTCACCCATCCACAGTGAGAAAAATGTTCATTACGGATGTTAAATTTTATCCATACAAGCTTGTAGTGTGTCGTCAATTGAGTCATGCAGATAAGAGACTGCATATAGACTTTTGTTACAAAATGATGGAATTTTTTGATGAAAACGACGAAGCCGTTATCATTATGAGCGATGAGGCTCATTTTCGGTGCTGTAAATAAACTGAACTTTCGGTTTTGGTGTCCAACAAATTCACAATTCGTGAGTGAGTGACGTCTACACAGCTTACGTGTGACTGTGTGGTGTGCGGTTAGTGAAGTAGGGATCATTGGTTCTTATTTTTTTTAGAACGACGATAGTAATGCAGTTACGGTGAATGCACAAAGGTACGTGGAAATGTTGGGAGATTATTTATCACCTGAACTGCGTCATCGCCGCCTTGTGATACGTAATGTATTGTTTCAGCAAGATGGAGCAACAGCCCATACTGCTCGCATTTCTGTGGACATCCTTAGATGAACATTTCCTGAAAGAGTAATCTCTCGTTTTGGTGATGTTACCTGGCCCTCCCGTTCTCCGGACCTTACCATTTCAGATTTTTTTCTATAGTGACATTTAAAATCTCGAGTTTACATTAAAAAACCGCGCACTATACCGGAACTTAAAGAATCTGTTCGTCAACAGATCAACGGCATCCCTAGAGAAATGTTAGAAAATTTGGAAACGTCAAGAAACGTCTTCAACGTTGTGTTCAAGCAGAAGGAGGCCATTCTACACATGTAATTTTTAAACATTAGCTTCTTGTGTTGTAACGAACCACGTCCGCAAACTTAAGAATGTTAATAAAGTATGTACTCTGTGTAAATTTGAATAACTATATGTATGCTGATTGTTTAATAGATAAAAATTATATGCATGTAAATTTATCTACGAATATTAGATTTCATTTTAAATTTTGTATGTGAAAATATTATAAATATTATAAAAGATATATAAAAGATATTATAATAGAGAATAAAAACTTACTTGAGAATATTATTCGATTTTTTTTTATGTAGATAAAAAACGCACTGGCAAATTAAAAAGATTACTTGCACCAAAAAGAAATGAAAAACACTCACATGGTGATAAGAACAAGAGGATATATTAAAATATATCAACCGTTACAAGTTAATAAAGATTTACCGAACCCGTTAATTACGACTGAAACTACTAGTAATTAGAGCAAGGAATTAACGATGTTTCTAGTTTAAATTTTGACAGTCGTTGTGTCAAATAAATTTAATTGTAACTTTTGGTCTCTGTATCTAACTGTTAAATTCAAAATTCCCTGCTATCGTAAAGGATCAAGAGCGTCGCCACGACCTTATTTTGAAACATTGGTAAATGTACATTCACTGGCATAAGTTTTGTCTTTCATATTTTAATCCTCTTTAAAAAGCGAAAGTTAGTTTTATAATTAATGTGTTTAATTGTACCGATTCCGATTAAAATGCAAAGTAACCGATATATGTTATAACTTGACTATCCTGAATGTTAGATTGTCAAAAGAAAATCATGTTGATTTATTAAATAGTTAATAAGTTGTTGTAATTATTTTATTTATAAGTAGTTTATTATTAACCGAAAGCATCAAACCCAGTACATTACAATTTGACGTTCTTAAGCAGTAGTAAATAGCAAACCTGTTACCGTGCCTGATTAGGGACGTAAAACTTAAATTAAGCAGTGACCTAAATGGAAAATAACAAACACTAGACGGCAATCAAATTGAAAATGTGTTCCTACTGATCATATATACCTATATATACCGTGTGCCCAACGTCGTGCGATCGATGGATATATAAGTAATGACTGGCCAACTGCAAGTATATTGGCCTTGCTTGAACACAATGACCGACTGATAGGAATATTCAATGTGTTAGAGAGAGATTATTTTATTCGTTCTTAGATCGTATGTAGAATGTGTTGGATAAAGAAAGGGAACGCCCGTACAGTTAGACAGTAGAACCCGATTGAATATACTCTCTCAACCCTAACCACATAAACTCGCTATTCGTCTTCGTCTTACTACATTGTGGTAGATCAATCACTCCCCGGCGTTCGTACGGTATATATATATATATATATATATATATATATATATATATATTGTTATGGTTCAAACTGCACTCACATATCTGCATCTGAAACTGAAAAACAGATAAAACAATGCATATAACAATTATAAAACGAATGAAATTGGCGAATTAAGATTGTAAAATTAGTATCAACATGTATATAAATTAATACAACGAGAACAGTAATTCAAATTAACTTATTTTTATTTTTTATAACTTACTTTTATATTTCTATTTTAAATTTCATAATTCAAATATTTCGCGCGATACTACCGGTATTTAATTTATCCACATTGAAATATTGTATTGATACTGATTAGACACGCCCTCTTTTTAAATTTAACCTAAACACGTAAGAATGCAACTTAGAACACATAATAATGACATAACCTACATTTAAAAGTAAACAAAGTATATTTGAAAATTATTTAAAAAAATTTATAATTTGATTAGAAATGTAATATTAATTTAATTCAAAACACCAGCGATGTTCTGATAATAAAGTTTCGAGGCTATTTGCCAATATAAAAATAGGCCATGAAAAATAAAAGAACGTAGAGGAAGCCGAAAAATAATTTTACAATATATGGCCGCGTTTGTGTAATTATCCAAGTTGAAAATTAAATTACCATAATTAAACTTAACAGATCTCGTCGAAAATATATATAATTGTAACGTAAAAAATTAGCCAACCTTTTTAAGTAAAAACCAGCCTCTCATCATCGAAGATACGCCGAATATTGACGATAGCATCATTACCAGTATCCTAAACTGCAACGCGTGGGCCATTCGGACGATCAAACGACGCCAAACCCATATCAAGAATCCTAACGCCGTACTTGGTGCTGCACGACTACAACGTTTCCAGCTTGAGCCAACACGCAAATTCTTTGAACACAGGTTCTTGAATGACCAATTTATAATTTCATTGCCTATAAAATTTACATATCAATAAACAATTTCATAATAACCTATATAAACTTTAATAAAACCTCGATATTTATTATCTATGCATCGTTTACCCTAGCTTAATAAATACAAGCATAATTTAACATCCATATAACACCGTAGTACTTGCCTTATTAGTATAAATAATCCAATCTATTCTTTAACTTAGTTTTATTTGTTCACCAACACTATATTTAGTACTATTATATCTACACATGTTTAGATCGTAATTCTTTTTATAGACACATGTCTATGTTATGATAATTGTTACAGTTCTCTAATTTCTATTTCAATATATTTTATTTTTATCACTTTAAACTGTTTTATTTGTTAGCATTTAGTTGTTGAGTTAAACATATTATATAGACACCTAATTACAATTAAGGAGGTAATTCGCAGACCGACTTTGAACCCTGAGGTATTTTATTATCTAATCTATTTTATAACCATGCTGTCCGACTGCTGTTAGTGCATTTATATGTACACAGAGGACGTAGTTATATTTGTGATTAATTTAATCACTGGCGCACATTATTCGAAAATTCAACATAAACAACATTACATATTATTCATTATTATAATAATTTAAAAATCGCCTCCCAAGTATTACTTCATTTGGCGACGTAGAGGCCTTTCGTAGTATCATATCAATATATATATATATATATATATATATATATATATATATATATATATATATGTATATATATATATATATATATTGTAATGGGGCAAATTGCACCCTAATTCCAGCAACTATAATGGGAAAAACGGTATTAACAATTAAATAACTCACAGAAGAAGGGTTAAATTGGCGGATTTAATTTGTAAAATTATTATCGAAATGTAAATAAATTAATATGACGATAACTTTGTATAATTCAAATTAACTTATTTTAATTTCAAAATTTACTTTTATATTTTAATTTTCAATTTCATAATTTAAATCTTTAGCGCGAAATAACAGATATCTAATTTATCTACATCAATATTTTGTATCGATACTAGTTAGTCACGCCCACTTTTTAAAATGCAACTAACCCGCGAAAATGTTATTTTCTACACACGAATATAACATAACCTAGTATTGGAAAGCATGTTCTGACACTTTGAAAAATATTTTATAAATTTAATTATAATGTCAAATTTATTATATTATTTATATTCTTTATGTTTACGGATGTAGTAAAAGTAAAGCTTCGAGGCTATTTAACGATATTAACTAGGCTTTGAAAATAAATAATCGCTGTCAGCGTCATTTTCTAAAATCTAATAACGAATGGCCGTAATATCGTTCAACCCCTTAGAAAATTTAAATAAAAATTAAAATACCTGTGATATAATTCCAAATTTATGCTGAATTGAAACATTAATGCTTGGCCCATCTTTTGAAAACAAACCTGAAGTCAATCGCTTGGAAACTAATAAGATTCGAGCCGAGCATCTTTTGTATTGGGGTTCCGACGAAGAGGCAGAACCGAAACCGTTATACGCCGCAAACGCCGTCATCAGAGATTGGAAGACCCGTACTTTGTATTTTCCCGATCACATCGCTTTCATTCTGGATAACTGCAGAATTCGATGGAAAACAGGCTCACTTCAATCATTATCCTATAATAAAGTCCTAAAAGTTAATATTATTTATTCAAAACAAACTTCTTAATACAATAAATTCCAGAATTTTACTTTTATACACATCTTTGACTTTCACATGATATTAAAACTATATAATTTAATTTGAACATTGTGGTACTTACCTGAAGTGTTGTGTTAACTGTTTGTATTTAATATTAGACCATATATCATTACTTAACATAACCTCTTTGTATTATGCACACGTGCACTATTTGTAAACTATTTTATTTGTCGCTAGGCACTTTAATTTATTCAAAGTTACAGATTCCTTATTTACTTCTTTAAATTATTTATTTTTATTTCATAACTCACTCTTTTATTTGCTGGTGTTTAGTTGTAGAGTTATTTTATATTAGATTTATCTATTAAAACACCATACATAGGGATAAACATACACATATATTATCGACGAAGATCCTGAGGAGTCAAATTTTAGTTATTTCATGCTCACGACTGCTAGTTGGATTATTAAGAAAGAACATAGATAGCGTTGATCTAAGTATACATTTTATATTAAAGGCGCCCAATTTATAATTTCAATTCTATTAACTTTAACTTACATAACCTTTTATTTTTATTCAACATTAATTATTCTATTATTCACATTTAGATCATTCGCCGTTTATCATTTGACGAACTAACGTGATGGTATGGTTTTTACACCATCACAGCGTATCTCTTCAATATATATATATATATATATATATATATATATATATATATATATATATATATATATATATAATAAAATAAAAGTATTTGTTTCTTGGGAGTAGCGACCAGGTAATTAAAACAATATTTAATTTATGTTGACGTTTCGGTAGTATATATAGTTCCTTTTTCAAAAATGATACAATGTTCAAATAAAAACTACTTATATTAATTTAAATATAAATATATATAAGTAAAAATAATATTCAAATATATGTGCAATAGAATCCATCTGTTAGTAGGCTTATTAATTAAATTTGATAGATTCGTGATATAATAGATAATCGTAGGAAATATTTCAACTCGAACATTCACATTTATAAAAATTTAATCCCACTTAAGAATTAATAAACAGCACACAATAAGTACCTATATAGAAAATTATAAAAATATATCAACTTAAAATAACTAAATATACGAGAACTGTTCTCTTTCTGTTGAGCCTAGTAAATTAATACGCTATTTTTTTTAAAAAACACATACATTTATTTACAATTTTTCAAAGTATTCCACTTTATAGTCAATGCATTTTTGCATCCGTGAAAATCAATTTTCACAAAATTTTACCCAATTTTTCTGAGTCGGATTGTTTATTTCATTTTTAAATTCGTCAACGCTTCTTCGTCCGATGTAAAACGTAAATACCGTAACTTACCCTTTTCACATGAAAAGAAAAAGAAATCATTGGGTACAAGCTCTGGACTGAACTAATACAAAATAGGTTTTTGTTAAATTTTAAATTATTAATAATTAACATCACTTCAAACAATAACCATTCATCCATTTTAAATTAAATATTGGCCTACGAAAAAAATATTTCCTTTTTTTACAATGCGACCCTCGTAGATATAATCTAATTTGCCCATTAGAATAATACGGAAAGAAAGTGTGTTGATAAAAGAGGAAACTCTAGAAAAAAACAATTCAAGAATGTAATGTATCTCGTACTTCATTTATTTTTTGCGAAAGTTAAGATGTATATACTCTCTCGGTGTTCAATTAAAGTTACCCACACCAAAATTCCAATCCACCGTTCAAGGCACATTCTAAACCCTGAATGAACAGTCAGTGTTTGTTGATAAGGCAGGTATATGCAAATATAGTGGTCCATATTTACTTAACTTACGGGTTCTTAATAGTTCGGATAATTTCAAGTTAAAAAACGACATCGAAAATTACGTGACATTTTTAGCGTATTCTAATTTGTTTTATTTTTCGTGTTTTAACAACTTTTCTTTTTTTGTTGTAATTGTGATTTTGTTATATAGTATTTGGATGTCAGCGGATTTTGGTAAGAATTTCGTCAATTTTATTTTCGTTATCATTCATTTATTTTAAAACACAACAACATACATTACGCATTAATGTTTAATTACATATAATATATAATAATAATAATAATAATAATAATAACAATAGATAAATATCGATATCGTCAAATATATAAAAACAAAGTTTTTTATTATAATTTAATTAAGAATATCTAAATATATGTTTTAAAAGTCATGGAAAGGTAATGCAAAATTAATACTAGAATCCGAATATTGTATTGACTAAATGCTCTGATTGTACAGACGGTCCTTTCTTATCTACTGACAATTCATTACATAAAATTTCTATTTTATATGAATGACTTAATTCAAAAAAGTATTATACATACTTTTATTAACAGAATATCAAATATTATTATAAATATCGGAGCCTTTTGCAAGATGAGTTATTTTTTTCCAAAAATGTTTGTTATATATATATATATATATATATATATATATATATATATATATATTGTGATGAGGCGAACCATGTATATGAGGGACCTAGAGCAAAGATACAGCATTAATATTTTAAATTGTAAATTTAGTATAAGTTTTGTTTGTTAGAACTGCATTTTTCACATGCCATATCAATAAAGTTAATACCGCGTTTTTAATTTATCAATTTTGCATCACATAATTATTGTTTTTCTTGTAACCATTCAAGTTAGTCACTTTCATTTACATTTCTATTTTTCCGAAGATATTTAACTTAATTGATTGGAATTATATGTCATATGATGATCATAACTGTACCTATTTTAAATTCAAATAAGGCGGGAATTATCCCAAAACGAAAATAGGTAATTAGCAGAAATTGTACATTCAAAATAAACTTTTATCCATTGTAAAATTAATACAATAATTTTAATGAAATGTCAAAACGATTGATTCTAGTAATTTATTTTATTTTGAGTAATTTATTGTCGAGATTAAATAAGTATAAACGACATTGAGAATAAGATGCCTGGAAGAATTAACAAAAAAACAATAGAGAGTCCGCTTGGGTAATTAAAATTGGTACAACGCGTCTAACGTTTTAAAAAGTGTATAAAGGAATAAAGTGATATAAAACCAAAAATAAATTAACGAAACCTTACCAAAAAGATATCCTATAAGTTCCCGATTCACTAGCATCGTTTTTTACGAAAGGTTACCTGCAACTGAACCCGCTAAGCACCGATAACCAAACTCCAATATCCGAAGGACGCCAACCCGAATTCAGAACCAAAACCAGTTTTTTTTCCTGTACCAGAATCCGTAATTCCTGTGAACCAAGACTCGAACATCCTACAGCCACACAGATAAACCACCAGCATCAAAATTGAGTATTTATTTTTAAATCTCCTAAAATATAAAATTTTATTTGTTACATCGCGAAAAAGATCGTTTATATTTCATTTAAATTCTTTAAATATTAGCCTTTTGATCACTATACAGTTTATACAGAAAAATACAGTTCTTTTTACTTTGAATTTGTGTTACATACTTTAAATATTTGAGTTATAAAAATTTCATAAGAACATTAACCTTACTTTTCTATTATATCGAATCACGTGACTTTTAATGCAAATGTAATACTAAATGGTATTTTAACTTACCTGTTATGCTTTGAGAATCTAATTAAACTAGTGATATTTACCATTTATCCTTTTGCTTTATTCTGTTAACAATTCGGAAAATCATTCACTTTGCATATCTTAGTTTAAACAAATAACTGTTTTCTATCAATGCACCGAACTCGCATCAACATTAATCTTGTTCACCATAACCTGAGCTAGTCGTAGTGTGATTAAGATACCCATAAAATACTCAGTAATTACTTTAGCACGTAAAAGAGGCGAAAAAGAGGTTAAGTATACATTTTATTTATTATTGTATTCAAGTTCTTAAGTTACATATATGATAACTGTAAAAATATAACTTCAACGCCATCTATATAACCCTTCTATAACTCCGTACGTGTGAATATTCAAATAATTTGTATTTTTCAAAGTAATCTATTAATTTATTTTACTTCAAATTACACTTATTTATTTATAAAGCCCAATTGCCTTATATTAATATATATATATATATGTATATATATATATATATATATATATATATATATACACTGCTGTTCAATTGAAGTGGTCCACTATTAAAAGTTTGATGTTACTCTTAGTCTAAGTAATTAGCAATGCATAGCATGACGAATTTAAATGTTTTATAGTTTATTTAACGCAGCAAGTCTAATATAATGTTCGTTTTGTTAAAATTTTAACTTATGATACTTTATTAATTTATTGGATTAAATTCTAATGGAAATATGTTTTTAAGTTAGGGGAATATTTCACACAAAATGTTAGGTTGGCATTGACTTTTTGATATTAGTTTATATCTGTCAGTTTGTTGCTGACTTAAAACTAGGGTTAAGTAACTTAAATTAATAAAAATGCCGCGTCTTAGTGAAGATATTATGAACAATGCCCTAAGATTAATACAACATGGATATTCCAACAGAGAAGTGGCTAGAATTTATAATGTATCTCACAGTGTCATTAATAGAGTTGCAATACGATTTCGTAGAAGAGGTAGTGTAAGATTTACTCATGGGGGAGGCCGTCGGAGGAGTGCAACTCCTGCACAAGATCAGTATTTAAGACTCCAGGTCAGACGAAATGGAGTTCAGTCGTCTAGGACATTGAATAACGATCTTCGTGCAGCTACAGGAGTGGTTATATCTAATCTAACAGTTAGAAGAAGGCTGCACGAGTTTGGTTTAAGGGCTAGAAGAAGGGCCATATGCCCACTGTTGACCAGGCAACACAAGATCGCTAGGAGGCAGTGGGCTGCAAATCACTTACCATGGGAGGCCCGCGACTGGAGAAGATGCTTTTTCTCTGACGAGTCCAGATTCACTCTACATCATTCTGATAGTAGAGTTTTAGTGTGGAGGAGGTGTGGAGAACGGTATCTTGAAAGGAACATGGCCTCACGTGTGCCATTTGGAGGTGGGGGTGTTACGGTTTGGGGTGGCATAAGATTTAACGGTCGCACCGAGCTGGTGGTTTTGAGAAATCAATCCATGAATGCAGAGAGGTATAGGGACTTATGTATTTTGCCAATAGTTGCACCATTTGCCCGAAATTTTGGAAGAAATTTCGTATTTGTGGACGATAATGCTCGTTCCCACCGAGCCCACATCGTCGAGAATATCATTGTTACCAATAATATTGAAAGAATGATATGGCCCCATAATTCTACAGATTGCAATTGCATCGAGCATGTTTGGGACAAACTTGATCGACAGTTGCGATCTCGTGCTCGTCCTCCCACAACGCTAGATGAACTCACGGAAGCGGTGCGAGAAGAATGGGAAAGAATACCGCAATAATTCATCAATACGCTAATAGAAAACATGCCAAGAAGATGCTTAGCTGTGTCACGAGCTCGAGGGGGCCCTACAAAATATTAAAATTGAAGTTACCACATTTAAAGTTATTTTTTATGTAAAAAATGTTTCCTTTTAGTTAAAACATTATTTTTTTGAATTATCACTTAAGTTTATTTCTTAACAATTTATTCATTCTTATCATTAAGTTAGTGCTTAAATGGTTTTTAATAGTTAAAAAATACATATTTTGTTATATTCCTGCCGCCTTTTGCTTTTTTGTTAATTTATTTTGGAAAAACGTTGATTTATATTATTTTTTCATTAGTGGACCACTTCAATTGAACAGCAGTTTATATTTAGTGTTAATAAGAATTAAAATTTATTTCTTATTTATTTTATTGGGCGTGTCATAATATTAAACTTTTTCTTGGTTTAGCGACCTTTAATGAATTTCAAAGACTGTGACAAAGTATACATATGCCAAACAAAACAGTTACTACAGGAAATATAAAAGGATACAAATACGCAAAATATCAGACAGCTTTAAAAAACACCGGATAACATTAAAACATAATTTTGATTTTGAAAATACAAAAATAATAACCAAGCAAAAAAATACAAAGGTTAGGGAGGTCTTAGAAATGATTCATAGATTCGAAAACAACAAGACAATCAACGATTGTAACGAGATTGATGGACTTTCTAAACTTTATTATCCGCTCATTAAACAATAGAAGACAACCCCAACCACACAAAAAAAAAAATTTCCCATTGTAAATATACTGTATTTTTCCAAACACATGGCCTGACCAAAGTAATTTTAAAACGAAATAAACAATTTCATTTCTGCGCCAAGACATTTAGTTACACTAAATATTCCGAGAAAGGCAGTTCGACCCTATAAAAAGGTTCGACATGTCTGACCATACATATTACACAAAGTATGTGTTTTAACACGAAATAAATTGGTAAGTTTTGTATCCTTTAATTTTCTTTACTTTAATTATTATTTTAATTTTAATTTTAATTCATTCATACAAATGTAAATATATTTCTTACCTTTCGTTGTATTAATTTTTTAGTTCTAATCACTTGAAGAAGACTTAATTATAAAAAAAGTCGAAACGTCGTAGTAAAAAACTGAAATTCATTAGAGGTCGCTGAACCAAGAAAAAGTCTATTATTTTAATATATATATATATATATATATATATATATATATATATATATGTATATATAGAGGTAAAATTCCTTTGAGAGTAAAATGCTGGATCAAATTAACTCTAATATGTATATAATATCACTGTTAATAAAAACAGAATTTGTGTCAATGCATAATCAAATAAAAAGATTTATTGCTACGTAACATTTCAAAACTGTATTTGTTCCTTCATCAGAACTAAGAAAATATTTACAGATTAGCAATACAAAGTAAAATATAAGAATCAGAATAATTGAAACATACATGAGTAGGTAAACCCCACCAGTTTTGTATAATACAAAGGTATTTTTAATAATATAAAATATTATTAAAAATCTACTGTGAAGAACACAAATGCAGGTTCACTATTAATATTTTTTGTGAACGTGTCCGAATATATCCTATACCCAGAGACGTAGATACGTATTTCACCTTTCTACAGGCTCATCGGTACGCCCCTGCTGGAGAAAGTATATTCCCAGACACATTCACAAAAAAGAACCACATCGCCCTATCACCGTAATTATCCAGACCGGGCGCAGAAGTAAATTCGAGAATGTACCTACATTAACAATTAAATTCATAAGTGATCTTATAGAATAAAAATACCAATTAGCAATCATATTTTAGTTGTATTTACATTTGACTAAAACAAAACTATTGCGAAAAGTGCGAAACATTTTATAAGAATATAAAAAAACAAAGTTTAACATGTAATAGTTCAAATGTCAGTGCATTAGACAAAGTCAGAACGACAATGCATAACTCCGAAGAAAGACTTGTGAAGCGAGAAGGGATACAAAAACCAGATGTGGCAAAAATATATATAATTACGTATTTAACAGTTTGAAATAAAATAAAATTGAAATCGAGGATTAGACACAAAATCAGAGCAGAAGATATAAGACAATGAATTAATTTAAAAGATCAGGTAATACTTATACGAAATTATAGAACATACATAATTAAAAACAAACACAAGCATTCAGCAGATGCAATTTACACGCAGAAACCCTAAACCGTTTTACTGCCGGATATAAAATACTAGCAGGAACAGTACATACCACCAGTAGATATAATACTACACCAAACAGTTACACAAAAATACATTCTCATTAACGACAAATGTGCACCCTGCTTCTAGACTTTCTGTACTTCAAATTACGGTGGAACAGTGGTACCAGTAGACAATAACTTTAAAAGCAAACACTCAAGTAAAATTTAAAAACACATCCCACTGAAGATAGAACTTCAACGTATCTGAAAACAGCAAAACTTATACATAATAATCTTTATTATATCCGTTAGCGAAATCACACTTCATTAGTTCTCAAATGATCTCTAATCATTAGAATTGCCATTC
The DNA here is from genome assembly GCA_935421215.2 of Melolontha melolontha. Classification (NCBI taxonomy): domain Eukaryota; kingdom Metazoa; phylum Arthropoda; class Insecta; order Coleoptera; family Scarabaeidae; genus Melolontha; species Melolontha melolontha. Next base: position 20,532,536 of record OW285243.1, on the reverse strand, counting down.
AAATTCCGAATTAATGCAGAGATCAATAGGTACGTACAGTTCGTAAAGTGTTTACAAATAGAGTAAATCCAAATCAGTTATACACGCCTTATAGATTTCTACGAGTACAATTCCAACATAGTTGGAGAATCATGAAAAAGCAATAACAATAAAAATAATCATAGAAATTAATAATAAATTCCGTATGATGTATACCAACACCGCAAGATCAGCCACGTACACGTACGCACTTCTACGGCATTATGTGGAGGTGCTCCATCCTGCTGAATCCACATCCTACGTAGAACTGCTAGAGGAACGTCTTCTAATAAATTATCCAACTCATTTTGTAAACAGTTCAAATACATGGCTCCAGTCAGATGTTGGTTAAAAAAAATAGTCCAATTATGCGAGTACCTAATATACCTGCCCACACATTTAGGGACCATTTTTGTTGGCTACCAGTTGTCTGGAATTGATGGGGATTGACGGTGTCATAATAATGATAATTGTGACGATTAACAAAACCGTTTTTGTGAAAAGTTGCTTGATCCGAAAACATAACAAAACTAAGAAAATGTTCATCGTTGTCAATTTTGTCAATGGCCCACTGGCAGAAGTTCTGTCGACGTTCAAAATCAGTTGGAAGTAATTTTTTATGAAGTTGAATGTGGTAGGGATGAAATTTATACTTTTTTATAATTCTATGCACAGATGTTTTACTAATTTCTGTGGTTCTGCTTACTAGTCGCACACTGGTACGAAGATTTTCTTGAATGCAGCCCAACACTAAGAATGCATTTTCTTCCGTTATCGCCATACTAATACGGATTGGTTTTTTTATAATTAATACTGCCTGAATTTTCAAATCTTTCTCGCAACAACTCAAACGCTGTACTTCGCGGATGCCTGCGTTCCGGATATTGCTGGGCATAACATCTCGACGCTAACAGGGGATTACGGTTGCATTCTTCCAAAACAAATATCATGTCAATCATTTCATCTGGAGTCAATGACATTTTAAATTGGCGAAAACGTTTAATTTTTAAAGAAAAATTGGTATTTCGTATCCCCTTCAGGAAAAATGTTCCAAAATTCAAAATGTCTGTTGGATTGTGGTACTCTTGCTACTATATGTGTTTGACATTTACAAACGTCATTTGTATAATCTTGTAACTTTTGTTTTTTTGATAGTATTATGTCAGCCTACTCAGTTGTATTTTGTCACAAAAAAGAAAGTAATTACATTTTTTATAAAAGGATTGTGAACAAATGTTATCCTTAGAAATTGCTTTATAATACAAATTTAAATTAAGCTTATTACTTGTGTATAATTATAAATGGTTCAAATGGTTATTAAATATAATATCTGCCATAATATTATTGTTACGTAGCCTACTTCGTGCAAATTAAAGTGGTCTGTTTCGACAGTAGCAGAAGAAATATACATTTTTCTCTAAAACGGTTGAAGATAAATGGGTACATTCTTATATCAAAAGAAAGAGAATTTAATTTTACATCCAACCCTCTAAACAGATATAGGCTGTCCTGTTTAGAAAAACAGAGTTTACAGGCATTTAAATGTTTCCAAATGTTGGCGCCAGTAATTGTATGTCAACAAAAGGATCCGTACATGTTAATATTGGAAATAGTAAAGCAATTCAAGACGTATGAATTTGCGCAAACCAAAATTTTATACCTTTTTTAGTTTTGATCCTACAGCTCATTAACGAGAGCGCTGCAATTGCAAAATTTTAGATAAAATATTTATTTTCTCGAAAACAAATCACCAAGGTATAGGTAGGTCTTAATAAAAGTTACTTAAAATAGCATGTAGAATCTAAAAAAAATATAATATATAGGGTGATCAAATTAAAATAATAAAGTTACATACGCTTTTTCTATAACTGGGACACCCTGTATATTTGAAAATATTTTCTAGCAATGCGTCGTTTAAATAGGGACAACTTTTATTTGAAACTCTTTTCTCTATACTGTAAAATAAACAAGTTATCAAAGAAACCGCGTCAGCTGACACTATATATATAAGTGATCATTTCTTAGCCGTTTATTAAATATAACAATTGATAAATCATTGGAGTTTTTCGGAATGTATGTAATTGCAGAGTAAGTGGGGATGTAAACATTGCTGTCTACAAATTACAAAGCAAATCATACGAAATTTTTTTTTAATTGAGAAAAATATTGTCTATGTTGGGACACGAACATGTTTACATCCCCACTTACTCTGCAATTACATACATTCTAATTTGATATTTGTAAACATTTCATATAAAAGCCCAAAAACTCCAATAATTTATCAATTGTTATATGTATATATATATATATATATATATATATATATATATATATGTATACATATATATATATATATATATAAATATAATATTTTCGTGACCTTGGTATGATAAGGTAAACTTAATAAGTCGGCGATTAAAGATCTGGTTCATTACTTCAAAGTATATATATTTAAAACAACCCTACATGTTTCGGCAATGATGCCTTTGTCAAGGGAATAAAAAATATAAATGACATTTATATTTTTTATTCCCCAAATCACTTGAATGTCTTAAATATGACTCCAAGGCAAATATCAATTGATTTCGCTGTTATACTCTCATGTTTCGTCCTTTCAAGGCAAATTGAGTCTTTTCAGGACACAAATCAATTCAGCCAATTACAACTATTTTCCGAACTACAAAAAAATTATTGAGAAATTCAATAAAACTCATGACAATTTCGCTTATGTTGAAAAAATTGATATTTTAATACAAGCTTTTCGTCATCGTTTTCTAGACTTCAAAAAAAGTTAAGCCTCTATTAGGCATTTTCAGCAATCCTTTCAACATTTCACCCGAAAATGTACCGGAATCAATACAGCTGAAATTGATAGACATGCAAAATGACGATAATTTACGAAACAAGTTTAATGAAGGTAATTTACTCAACTTTTCCATTGCGTTGACAAAACCGCTCATAAAGAGTTGCGAATAAATGCATTGAAATGCACAAGCTTATTTATTTTCAGTGATGAAACTTAACAAAACAAAAAATCGAAACCGTCTGGCAAATGAAAATCTGAAAGCAATTTTACGTGTGGCGACAAGTAATGTGGAGCCAAACATAAACAAAATTGTTAGGTCAATGCAATGTCATGCATCAAAATAACAAAACATGAAATATTACATTGTAATTATTAGATTACATTACGATTACATAATCACAACAAACATTTCTGAATGTTCTTTTATTTTTATCATTTGTAGTAATTCACTATTTAAAAATAAAAATATTTGTGTTAATAAGTATTCTTTGTAGTGGCCCGTCCTTGGCTTATAATTTTCCCGAGTGGCCCCTGTTCCCTATAAGTCTGTGCATCCCTGCCTTAAACGAAAAAGAAAAACACGGAATACCTTCCCATACAAAAGCCTTGAATTCAATCTCGAGATAAGCCTGTGAGTTCACTACGCTATTGACCGACTTATTAAACTATGTTTTCTTGCTAGTACCCGAATTAACCAACGACAGATACGGAAAATCTAAATTTAAAAAGCAATGAAATCCTGCATTGTCCTAAAAAATGGAGTGAAGGACTTTTATTTTTTATAAACTAGACAAAAAGGCTGTATTACATTAAAAGAATTAATATTTATATTATATAATCTTTTTCACTAATTTTCCTCATTCCATTCAATATAGTTTTAGAAAGAATCAATGCTATGAAGTCTTCTCCTACTTGCGCAAGAATTGTAGTTCTTACCGTTTATATGATATATTAAACTCTTCAATTCACAATATTTATCGACCCATGCTCTTTACCTAAATATTTATTAGAGGCCCTGCTACCAAGAAGCTGCTGTAGATATTACAGAAAATATATATTGTCAGTAATATCAGTTTCATTTTCAATTAGTCCTTGTATTATATATCCTTTACTAATAAAATAGTCATTTACTTAAAAAAAAATTAAGCAGTGTTATAAATTAATTTTCTGTCTCATTTCACCCGTCTTGGAAGTTATATAAGTTCAAGGTAATTAAACGACATCAATAAAACGACAGTCAATTTTAATTTATGGACATTCGCATTAACTTTTACTCATTAATATTATTTAAGTATTAATCAAGGCCTACAAATATTAAACATTTGATAATTTCTATATAGTGCTATAAAGTTGCAGAAACATTCAGCTATTTACAACTCAGGCATATCAATTCTTACAGAGTTTTTTTTATATTATAACTAGAGAACGGACACGCTTACCACATGACGCAAAGCCCAGTGCAGTACTGGCGAAAGGCTGTATTTCTAAAATATTTAATTTTATTTATATAATTGGAAAACGAACGGGTGGTGATCTATAAAATTACGAAATACATATTTATTTGTTGAAAAGTTGTATTTATAAAGTTTTTAATTTTATTTATATAATTGGAAAACATACGGGTGGTGATCTATCTATCTAAAATTACGAAATACATATGTATTTGTTGAAAAGTTGTATTTATAAAGTTTTTAATTTTATTTATATAATTGGAAAACAAACTATGTTCGCGTAGGAACGGTTTTTCGTATATATTACTACTATATACGTGAAGAGATAGAAGCTATAAATATATTAGAATGATTTGAACAACATTAATAAAAAATAACATAATTAGTATCGATTAATACTTGAAATATTTTCTTTTTTATAAAGATCGGTCACTAGAATTACATATAACTTGTAATAAATAGAATAACGGTATCATCACAGAAGTATTTACTTTAAATTTCGCTTTCTACAACTTTTACAACGTCAAACTACTCGTTAAAGGATTGTATTTTTTGTTTTACTTGTCCAACACGAATTCTTTATGATCCCAAATCACTCGTCGTCGAAAGTTAAATAAAGACAAAATTTTTCTTTTTCATCTTACGGACGTACATTTCAATTAATTAATTTTAAACGCACAACATCGTCCGACGACGATTTCTCTTACGAAATACGATAAACTTATTTATTTTATCTACGTACACGACACCACTGAAAAGACTATATTCTCCGAATACAATAGCTGGGTTGTCCATTGTTATCGCGGCGAGACCAGGTGGCCGAGTAAGTCAAACAAATACTTCATTGAATTACGCCGGGATGTACTGAGCGACGTTATACACAATTCCAATTGCCGATTGCGTTTTATGGAAATTGCATCCGTTCTCTAAATTTATAACTTATTATAAGCTAATTTAATGATGTTTGTATTAAGTATTATACTTTTCACCAAACCTCATAAAGAGCACTTCATCACCATCGCAGCAATAATATTTAAGCGAAAATACTTGTGCATCACCCAAATACCATATGATCAAATAAATTTATCCTCTAGTTAGCCTTGAAATTATTTATTCAAGGTATCATGTTCGTAGTGACAAATAAAATACATTTGTCATTATGTGTACTGTATTGGTTTATTGACATTAATCTATCAACGGTAGAACCTAACCTGCACGACTTACACTTAAAACACATTTTTAAATTTATATTGCCAACTTAAGTTTAAAGAAGAAGAATTTCATGGCCTTCTAGAGGGTAGAAATATTTGATCATATTGTACTTATTCATAAATCACTACAAAAGAAAATCGCGAGGATATAACTTACATAGTAAAATATAACTATATCATTTTTATTTTCAATATAACAACGATTCACTTCTAAAAATTTATTATATTACATTTATGACATAACAGTAGTTCTGTACATATTGAATCTTTTGCCACAACGTATCTTCAAGTAAAGCTTAAACAAAGCCTTTTAATGATTTCTTTGTAAGTAGTCCTTAGTCCTTGTTTCCGGAATCGGCAAGGATGACGCACGAAGTTTGAAATGGATTCATTGGTCGGCAAGGACAACCTTTTTTATGGCAATTGTCAAAATTTCAGACGTCTACTGACAATAGTTGTTGTTTAAGAGTGTGCTTTGTGTAGCAAGTCAGGCGGTTTCGCAAAAATGGATAAAATCGAATTTCGTGCAGTGATAAAACACTTCTGGATGGCTGGGAAAACGGTCACGGAAATTCGAAATATTTTGCTAATATTATAATATTTTGTTCATGGCGGATCTACTCCACCATTTTCGACCATCACCTTCTGGGTGAGCGATTTTAAACGTGGCCGCATAAGCACGAGTAACGAACCACGCAGTGGACGCCCAAAAACCGCTACCAACGATGAAATGGTCGACAAGATTCATGATGTCGTATTAGCCGACCGCCGATTGAAGCTGAAAGAGATAACAGAGGCCACAGGCACCTCAGAAGAATGCGTTGGCCATCTACGCGAAATTTCGTGTATGAAAAAGCTTTCGGCGCGATAGGTACCGCGTTTGCTCACACCGGAGCAAAAAAGAAATCGGGTGACCGTTTCGAAGGAGTGTCTGGCCAGGATCCAATGCAATCCATGGGATTTCTTCATGCGCTTCGTAACCGTGAATGAGACTTGGATCCACCACTACATACCCGAGACCAAGGAACAGTCGAAGCAGTTGACTTTTCCGGGCGAATCGACTCCGAAGAAAGCAAAGGCCGTTCCATCGGCCGGAAAAGTCATGGCGACCATTTTTTGGGATTCCCAAGGTATGATCCTCATAGACTATGTGTAGAAGGGAAGGACGGTCACGGGGAACAACTACAGCGATTTATTGACCCGATTCGATGCAGTATTGAAGGAGAAACGCCCTCGTTTGCAGCGGAAAAAAAGGGCTTTTCCACCACGACAATGCACCAGCTATCCCTCATCTTCGTGTCCAAATTGAATGAGTTGCGCTACGAATTAGTCTCTCATCCTCCATATTCACCGGACTTAGCCCCCGGCGACTTTTTCCTATTCCCAAACCTGAAAAAATCGCTGAGAGGAAAGAGATTTGCCTCAAATTAGGAGGTCATCGCCGCTACAGATGGCTATTTTGCAGACCTCGAAACATTCTACTTTTCCGACGGCTTCAAGAGACTGGAGCACCGTTTGAAAAAGTGTATTGATCTTCGAGGATACTGCATCGAAAAGTAAAAGTAAAAAACCACACCAATTCCGTGTTTTTCTTGTCGATTCCGGAAACATTTCAGGTCGCCCTCGTATTTGCTAATAAATGTATGAACACGCAGTAATTTTACAATTTCAGGACCAACAAATATCCCCTCCTTTAAATTACTTTTATTCCATCACTGAGTTAAATAATTTAATGCTTTCCTATATTTATTTAATGCGCTAGCTAGATTTTTCACAGGTTTCTATATGAAAAAATAAAAGTTTAACAATTTTTCGCTATCAAACTTCTTATCTAATTATAACGTTGAATCGCTCTGTTCCATATATGTACATAAAAATAGCTAGTTTTAAAGCCTCCCTGATTTTTACATGGATACTGACCTATTAAACACCCACACTAGGGTGGAGCGAAATTTTTTTTTTTTTAAATTAGTTTTTCCTGTATTAAACATCGATGCTCTAAGTACTTAAAAGTGCAGAGAAAAAAACTTATCTTCCTAGGTCAACGTCTTGAGGTGGCGCACAAGACTTTAATTTGTGGAACTTTATCATTTATAAAAAAGTAAACAGTGTGGTTTAAATTTGTTTTTATTCAATAAATTCAAACAGTTACAGTCTTTTATTTACTTACATAAAGCATATTTAATACAAAAACAAAAATCATTCGTTAGCAAATTGTAAAGGATCTCGTTGCTGAAAAAATTGTATGTCTTGCCTTGCTTTAATTCTAGAGCGAATGAAACCGTCTCTTGCTTCTGATCCACAAACAGATATTGAAGCTTCAGTGACGAGCTTGACACACCTCTCTACTGCTTGGGTATGACAAGCAAACATCCCAAATTGACTGAAATTATTTCCCGAACGAATCAGGTTTGAAATTTCTGTATTAGAATATTTCATAGTCATTGGTGGTTCCGTTATTCTCACATTCGACCAATTTATTAACTCATAGTAATTCGTCGCATTTACTTGAAGTTGTGGAAGGCGGAACTCGCGAACTTTCTTGCTTTTAATACACACATTTTCTTTTCTTGCTTCTAATACTCTTCGGAGAGCCAATTCTCTAATTTTTGAAGTATCATCTTGAAGCATGGCCAACAGCATATTTTCTGGGTGTGCGAAGAATGAATTTCCGTTTATAGTCTTTAAAACAATACTCTTAAGGTCATCTCTTAAATATAAACTTCTCTTGACCATGTTGATAACATGAACTGGAACAATTACAAGATAGCTTTGATTTTACGTCAAACCATGTTGGCGCGTATACTTTTATAATGAAAAGTGCTAGTTGCTTAAGGTTTTCTGGTGGTGTAGCCATTCCAATGTATAAGCGAAGAATCCTATTGGCGCAAGTTAGCCAGCGAGAGTGTGCTAATTTCCCAGGGTCTCCTTCAGCTAAACTTAGTGAAACTAAACCAGACGAAATGGAAGAACAAATCTCGTAAAGATATTTTTGATCAGTGCTTAGCAACTTTATATCAATATCCGGCAATTCTGCAGGAATCGCTTCAAAAACTTGTAACTTAAAATCAAGGCACTTGAGGAGGTTTTTACCTATAGCTCCAGAAAATCTATTAGGACCTGCTGTGTTTCCATAAAGACTTAAAAACAAATGGCGCAGTGGCAATTCATTTGCGTGTAATAAGCACACAAACCATTGCAATAGTCTTTTTAAATGTGTTTCCAATAAGGCAATGACTCCATTTTTATACCCTGTGTTGACAGCCGCTCCATCACATCCGATTGCCACCAAAGATGAATTACATTTATACCTTTTATCTAATAAGACGACAATATTCCTCATAATATTAGCTGCTTTTCCTGAATCTATTGTGAAATGTCCAATATATTCAGAATTTGGCTCAGATACCATTGAAATATGTTCTTCGGTAATAGTCTTACGCGGTGACTTATTTTCTTTTGAAGTTATAATTAAAGTTTTGTCTTTACGACCATCAAAATAAATAAAAGTCAGAGGTTTTTCATTGCTAATAGAGCTCAACTGCTTTCGAACTTTTTTCCTTTCTCGACGTATTTTACTACGATCTATTACGCTTGATGAGTTTTCCGCATCTATAGTGTTTAAATCAACCATTACTGCGTTTACAACAAATGCTGCAGATCGATCTGAAACTCCAGTCCTGTGACAAGCTGTAGCAAGGGTTTGCAACTTTTGTCTCATCTGCTTATTTCCCTTTTGATTTTCTCTTTTGTGAACTTTTCTTTTTCCTTCATTAAAGCTAAAATCATCTTGCTCTGATTCTGATGTTTCACTTGAAGTGCTACTGCATGACCGATGTAATTCTGACATGGACGAAGAAGTACTTGAAGTCATGTTTTTTTTAACGAATTGATCATATTTTTTCTTTCGAACTTCATTGCGTCGTATAGATTTTGTTGTCAACCTATCCACACAGCCAATATACATTCTGCGCTCATTTCGTTGGTCCTTTAAAAACTTTTCCTCTGCTGGAGGTATTTTTGGCACACATTTACATATGTTTCTGGACGCGCACTTACAGGTTGCGATGTCAAATCATTGTTTTTGAGATTCCTTTAAGAAATTTTGTTTTTTTACTTCACTGCGCAGTTTCATCATATTTTTGTATTTGTTGTAATAGGAAATCAATCTTGCTAAGATTTGTTGATGATTTATTATAGAAATCGATGCCTTTTCCATATTTGTTCAATATCAGTAGCAATTATTTCATATATGCACTTAATTGAAGAATCTTTTCGGTTGTTCAATTCAAGCATATCATTTTTTAGCCACAGGTAATATTTAATAATATCACAATGCGTAGGCAACGCATTAGCACTTAATGTAATTGGTTTTCCAAATACAGAGCAACACAAATCTTTCCTAGTTTTAGGCATTTTAAATCTTTCCTCAGCAATCACGTTTTAACTTTTGGTAACGAAAATTTTACGTTTGATTAAGTTTTATAAACTTTTGTAACACGTTGCACTTCTAAATACTATGAAGAAACTGAAAGAAACTGTTTAAAATGATACTTTATTTTATGCATGGGAATCCCCTAACTTTGTTTTTGAGCAATAAACTTAAGTGTTGCCAACAGTTTTATTTAATGTTAATAGTAGATAAAAAAGATTTTTATCTAATTTTGACACATAAAGTGACACTTTTCAAAACTGTATGACGTTAGGAAACCGAGTTACGAAAAGTAAAATATTTCGTAACTAGTGTTGAAAAGTTCATTTCATCACTAGTTACGAAATATTTTGAAAAAATCATTTCATCTCAAGTTAATAAAGGGGAACGTTAAATGACACAAACTGGTTAAATTTTTATTTTATGCATTATAAACATTTATGACACAATGTGAACAATTGGTGAGGTTAATTCCTGCACAAATAGAATTCATGACAGGTACTCTGATGTTATGATGCAAAACGGAATGTGCATTTGAGCTTGATTCACCAAGAATATCATTGGCAATCCTTTTATTATTTTCTATAGAATTCTCTACATAGCCCTCAGCTACAGTATTGGACTTCTAGCCTCCATGTCGTTTAACCTTAAAAATATCCGCACCAGAATCTGCCAAAAAGGTAGCCGATGACCTTCTGAAGCAGTGTCCGGTAAATGAGAAGGGATTTGGTAGTTTCAAAAACTGAGCAATTCTTTTCGGTAGATTACCGATTGTATTAATGCCAACTGGCAGTGCCCCGCATTTACCATTATTATATTTGACGAAAAACCTATCGTGATTAACGTTTTGTGGACGCAAAGAAATATATTTTCTAATAAGATCAAGAAAATTTTGCCCTTCAATATTTCCTTCTGTGATCACAAACTCGCGCGTTACTTTTGTCTTTGTATTAGGGATTTTTATTACAAAATGAGAAAACTCGTCTAAAATATCCCCCACACGTAGAAAAGTTAGCTCACTTTTCCGACAAGCACCAGCTATTCCAACGATCAATGCGACCTTTGTCATTAAATATGTTTTATCCTCAGCTTCTGTCATAAACCGGGAGACGTTTTCCTTTGACAAAATATTAGACTTTTTTGCATGGTATCCCTCTGACTGCCTCTTTAAAAATGCATGTAAACTGTCATATTTTGCAATATCAATATTCTTCTTCAAAGACAATTCAGTTCGTAACATGGAATAAAGAGTCCAGAGTGTTGAAGCTTTTTGATTCTTTCTTCCCTCGAAATAGGCTAATAAAACCTTCTCATTAACACATTTAATTTTTTTGTCTTTAAGCCACTTCCCAAATTTTTCATAAGCCAAATCGTACTGGGCTTTCGACTTTTGTGGAATCACAGTCGATAATGCACTTTGTGCAGCTCTTCTATATCGCTTGGTAGTCCACCTGAATCTGAATCCGACATTTTTACTCGTACAATGCACCGAAATATTTAGCTAATAAAATTAAATACTTATACTTAAATTAACAAACACCTGTCAAGTCAAATGAATTATTATCAATAGCATGAAAACTGTCACTAATTATTTAATACGACTTATGACGTTTAATGTCAGATCAACTGGAAAATTATAAATCTATGTTTTGGTCAAAATTAGATAAAATCTTGTATGAAACACGTTATGAAATGTTATTTTGTGTAACTCATGTCATTTTGCAGGATCTCGCTCGCTACGCTCGCTCGTCCTGCAAACATTCCATTTCGTTACACAAAATAACCCATTTCATAACTGGTTACATAAATAGCTATTAAATTGTACTTTTCTGCCTTTATGTAAATTAGGTTATTTTTCAAATTTCACCCTTCATGCGCCACCTCGAAATAAAGTCGCAGAGTCTTGTTATTTTGCATAAATAGTGCTTTCTAATAGGGTCATCAATTAACAATACAGGAGTTTTCAAAATGAAAAAAAAAAATTTTTGTTCATTTTCACTCCACCCTAACCCACACCCTTTCCATTTCGGAAAATTAACTTAGCTGATTATTAATTATTTAAATGTAAACGTGTAAAAAATAAGTTGAATATTTTTCTTAAGCTTTGAAACGTGAAAAATTGTTCAATCAAAGTCAAGTACAGATATATATATATATATATATATATATATATATATATATATATATATATATAATATATATATATATATATAAGTATCTCAATGCCATTCAGTTCTTCATTCTTCTCTACCCACACCAAATTCAAGTGTGGAACGAGTTGCGAACTAGGATTGTTTGTTCTAAATGCAACTAGAGACTGCACAAGGTACATTGTACATAAAACCTTTTAATGCATTTAGTGTAATTGAATAAAGCAAGAAAGTGGCGCTTCACCTTATTTAGTTACATACCGTAGCTCTTACTAAAAACGGTACTACTGCTCTCTTTCCTGCTTATTTCTGGAAGTTTGCTATTTTAGCAATCGGTATCCGTACCCAATGTGTGTGTGTTACGACAATTACAGTGACAGTCATAGATAACATAGATGCCAGTGGTGCAAAAAAATCTACGTGGATGACATCCGAATTCGGTAAGAGTCCCAAACAAATTCATTATAATCATAATGTTTTAGTAGATTTAATTTAATTTATGGTCCGTTACACAAATATTTACCACTTGTAATATACAAAAATGTTATTTCATATTATTTTATTAATTCTATATGTTATTTATTACTAATAAATATCATTACTGATTTAGATGAATTGAAATCAACAAATTGTGTCAAAATATCTGTCAAAATGTTCATTTTGATTTGAACTAATTTAAAACCAAATACATTTAGAAAATTACCAATTTATATTATTACTCCACCATGACTCGCGTAATTCGTATTTAAATATGATTTTATCTAGTACGAGTGTACTTTTACCCATTTACTGCATAAAATATGCGTTTAACTTAATTCGTACGGTCGTAATTTATGTACATATTTAAAGAACTTAAAACTATATTTATAGCACAAAATTGCTTGAACATATATTAATTTAACTGACTTTCTAAATAGTTTAAAAAAATTTTATTATACGTATTCATTTCAACTCAAAATAAAATAATTTTATTTACAGACTACTAGGAGAAATTTTATAAATTTATATTTGAGTTCGAAACAAAAAATAAAATTTATGTACATAATTTTCTTTCAAAATTTATTTAAAAACCGCATTTCGTATTTCAGAACTAGAGTCAAACTAGGAGCTAGGGTTTAATAGAATTTACCATTTTGATATCTGTTGCTTTTTTTGATCTCGGAAAATATGAAAATGAGTAAAAATCTCGAAAAAAGATTGTACAGTCAACGACTAGCAACTATCCAAGGTTTAGCAAAAACATTAAGAAAATATGGAAATATACATAGAGTATGTCATAAATTTCCTGCCTAACTAGCATTGAAAGGGGACAAAAACAACCATCACTTTTCAACATAATCCCTTTTGTTTCCATTACACTTGTAATAACGTTTCGTTGCCTCTACTGAAAGTAATCTTAGATTTGGCATCATGGTGCTCATTAAGTAATTGTAATTCTTTATCTATTCAACGTTCATGCTCTCATGCTCCCCTTAAAACGGTAAAAATTACGAAACCTCATAAACCTTGGATAACTGAAAATATTAAACTTCTGCAACGATGCTAGGAGTAAATTTAGGAGAACCAAACTCGAGTCTCACTGGATTTATTACAAACAACTCCGAAATTATACTACTTTGGCGATTAGAAATGAAAAGACAGCTTATTTTTAACATTTGTTTTATAATACTCGTAGGAACAGTAAATCTCTTTGGCGTGAACTTAATCAGTTAAATATTCGAAGGAAAAAGAAAAATGAGATTTCATATGAATTCTCAAATCTGCACTTGATTAACTAACACTGGGTTTATTAACAACAAACCTCTAGTTTCTGGAAATTTTCTGGAATGTATTAATAATTACATTAGTAATACTTCTCCGGACCTAAAAAATACTTCCGTATTTCACCCTGTCTACGAGGATGTCGTGTTTCGATTCATCTTAAGTATTAAGAGTACTGCTGTCGGTAGTGATGGCATTGGCATTCACATGCTGCGACTGCTCATACCGTATGCGCTTCCATACATAACTCATTTAATAAATTGTTGCATAACAGAAACCGTTTTTCCGGTAACGTGGAAAAAATCACTTGTAATCCCTGTACCTAAAAATCTAAACGCTGCTAACATCGGTGACCTTCGACCTATTAGTTTATTGCCTGTTCTAAGCAAAGTCTTGGAAAAAATACTAAATTCACAAATCACTGAACATCTGCAAGCTTTTGATTTGCTCCCTCAGTGTCAATCCGGTTTCCGAATTAATCATAGTTGTACTACTGGGCTTTTGAAGGTCACAGATGACATTCTCAGATCTAGAGATTATAACGCTATGTGTCTATTGGTTATGCTAGATTACAGTAAGGCGTTTGGTACTGTTAACCATGACATTTTATTGGCTATTCTTTATCATCTCGGGTTCAGCATTGGTGCCTTAGGTCTGGTACTTTCGTACCTCTCCGAAAGATATCAGTGCGTAACGTTGCGTGGCGACGTATCATCACCATTGCCTGTGACAAGTGGTGTTCCACAGGGATCAATCCTTGACCCTTCATTAATCTCCATTTATACCAGCCACTTACACAAATGTGTCAAGCACTGCCAGGTGCAAATGCATGCTGATGATACGCAGCTCTACGTTGGTTTCACAAAAAACGATGTTTAAGTTGCTATTGATAAGATTAATCACGACTTAAAGCGCATACAATCATTTTCGCAGAATCATGCACTAAGGATCAACCAGGAAAAGACCACTGCCGTCTTGTTTGGTAACCCTGCATTAATTCAGAACATCAAAGAACAAATCATGATCAAAATTAATAATACAGAAGTGTCGTTGGTTGATTCGGCAAAAAGCCTAGTTTTAATCATTGATAACACCTTCCGATACAAGAAACATCTTTCAAAAATTATTCAGTCAGCCTATGCCAATCTCAAAACATTGTATCCTTATCGATCAACTTTTGACATCCGTACTAAAACCATGTTATGCGAGAGTCTTGTCTTGTCGCTATTTAATTTTGCGTCCACAATCTACAGGCCTTGCTTGGATAGTGCTGATCGAGCTCGCGTACGGAAGGTTCAGAACGCGTGTGTGCGTTATATTTTTGGTATACGCAAATTTGAACATATTTCGCATAAACTTCTTGAGTTGCAGTAGTTAAATATGGCCAACAGGAGAAAGCTTCAAGCCTTATGTCTATACCATAAAATTATAACTTTGAAAACACCATCGTACTTAACTGAAAAGATACGTTTCCGGTCTGATGTACGCAATATAAATCTCCGTAACACCAACTTGATTAGACCCCCCAAACACAGATTGGCGCTTTTTGAAAGATTCTTCACGCATAACATTTATCTGCTGTACAATTCCATTCCGGCGTGTTATAAATCCTTGGAGACAAAGGCATTCAGGAAACAAATCATGTACTTTCTTTTTAAGCGTCAGTAATGGTTTTCGGCTAGTATGTGCGTGTATGTATGTATCCATAGTTATATATATATATATATATATATATATATATATATATATATGTATGTGTGTGTATATATATGTATATATTGTTGCTTTTTTTCCTGTTCCTTTGCGTCTGTTCTGCTCTTGTAGTTCGTGACTGGATGTACAGGCTTTATTGCATATTGCGGTATTTGCATACTGTTTGTTTTATTTATTTTTTATGTATTCTTATTATTATTTTATTATTATTATGTAGAATAGCAGAATATTATTTTTAAGTTAGACTAGGCAAACTTCTTATTGTTAGTGATCGTGTGCATTAAGATTTTGGTGGAAGAACAGGCGGCGGAAATTCTTTTCCGTCCATCTGAACCACGCCTTAGGGTTTCAGCACTTTTTTGGCTCTTTTTTCTCTCTGATTTGTTATAGTGATGTATGTAATGTGAAAGAAAATTTGTGTTGAAATAAAGGATATATTATGAGGGCGTATTTTTATGTTATCTACCTAGCCATGAAAAAAAGCACATAAGAGAACAAAAAATAGTATATTAAAAAACGAGTTTCATAAGGCACCATTTTGCCGCACGATATCAGTTTAGAAAACGAGCCGCTTGCGGCGAGTTTTCTAAAGAGCGAGTGCGGCAAAAGGCCTTATGAAACGAGTTTTTTATACTATTTTTTCTATTTTGCGTTTTTTACATTAATAAATTGCTTAAATTGGAATTATTTAATTTGAAAGTTCAGGGTTTAATTTTTATATAAAGCATGCAGTTGGTCACATTGATACTTGACATTTTTAAATTTAAATCTTGCTATCCGCGAAGTATATTATATTACATATTATTTATTAATTTTCGTTAACATTACTTGATATTTCATTTAAAAATATAAACATGAGTGACATAGAAACATATATATGTTGTTGTCAATTGTATACAACATACGTTGTTTGTGTAAAATACGAACATATATCATATCTGTCAAATGTACATAAATTCTTAAAATCATATGACAGCAATGATATTTATTTCTGTATTCGAACAACGCCAACATTGAAAAATGAAAAAAAGTGTATCGAAATAGGGCTCATTTCGATACTGTTTTGGGTTTCATAATGAGTTCATTTCGAACGCAAAATAGAAAAAAATTATTTTTCTACATAACTCCCTTCAGCACAAATACACTTATTCCATCTTTTTTCCAGTTGCCCCATACCCTCAGAAAAAAATTGCTTCGGTAACCCCGCAAAATATTCTTTCTTCAACAGCTTCTTTGAGTTCTTCATCAGAAACAAAACGCTTTCCCCTGAGATGCTTTTTTAAATTTTTGAATAAGAAGATGTCTGACGGAGATAGGTCGGGGCTATAAGGTGGATGCCTTAACTCTATAAACCCACAGTCATTGATTAATTATCTGCTGAACTTTGTTTGCCTTATGAACCCGACAATTGTCGTGCAGCAACAAGTTTTTTTGTGGATAAGAATGCGGGCGTTTTTCCTCCAGAGCAATTTTTAAATTTTTAATTGTTTTTCCGTAGGCCTCTCCATTTATGGTAGATCCTCTCGGCATATATTCAATAAGCAAGACTCCTTCAGCATCCCAGAAAACAGTTGCCATCAGTTTTTTTCCAGAAAATTGTGTCTTGACCTTATTTGGTGGTGGAGAGCCCTTATGAACCCACTGCATGGATTCTTGTTTAGATGGAGGGTAATATACCCAAGTCTCATCCCCGCTGATAATTCGAGATAAAAATGTTTTGTCCCTCTCCAACTTGACCAAATTTTCTTGAGAAACTTCTTTTCTGTACAGTTTTTGTTCAGGTGTAAGTAATCTGGGTATCCACCGTGCAGACACCTTCTTCATAGCCAAATCGTCATGCAAAATTTTGAGGACACTTATTTCGGATATACAGACTTCATTGGCAATGACAGAGATCTTACACGCCGATCTTTCAGTACCAAATTTTCGACTTTTCGCACAATGTCTTCAGTTCGAACTTCAACGAGTCGTCCAGACTTTGGGTCATCATTGATTGCCTCTCGGCCCCATTGAAAGAGTTTAGACCAATATTTTACTTGGAAATAAGATGGTGTCTCTTCCCCATACACAGCAACAATTCCTTCGTGAATAGCTTTTGGACCATTGCCTTCTTTTGTCAGGAACTTTATTACGCTGCGATGTTCAACCTTAGTTTCACTCATTTTATCGAGAAATAGACCGTCTCAAATCTCTATAAACAGCACAAACTAAACACAACTTAGCACATGTACTTCTAACAGTGACAGCAATTTTTCAATAATTTGTTTGACATCGTCACTCTTTTGTTTCATGGCTAGGTAGATAACATAAAAATACGCCCTCGTATTATTATTATTATTATTAAGTCTATTTTAGTTTTATCGTCTGATTGAAAGCAACGTTCTCGCAGTATTTTTTTAAGAAAGGTAGAAAAGTCGCTTAGAGACATGTTAGAACTATACAGATGGGTGTTTTCTCTGAATAAAAATTCAATCTCTAATAGCAACTTGTGCAACTCAGTTTATTAAAAATATCCTAGAATTTATGCAGAAATATGAAATAATATTGGGCACTTATCGTAGCGTTTTTTTTTTTGGGTCAATGCAGATTATTATTATTAAAAACGATGTAAATAATCGCAAATACGTAGTTCTTAGTAGATTTTTTTGCATGACCTCATTCGAACCAAATTTTCACGTCCACGGCCACAGAATTATCACCATCAACATCAAAATCAACAAAGAAATTTTAGCAGCCTAATAAGTGTTTTTATTTAAATGAAATGTATCTCGTATAGAGTTTAATATGGTGAAATGCTTGAGTATATATTTAGATCGGCAGCTTACTTGGCAGTCGCACTTCAATTCTCAAAAATGAATTACTTAATTTGTGACAAAACCCATATGTCAACAGAAAATAAAATATTATACAAAGTCGTCCTGAATAATTTAGGCCTTTAGGATTGAGATATCGGGAGCAACAAATAAATAAAATATTTCCATACTGCAAAGGCTCCAATCTAAGGTTTTACTATTCATTATATATACATCTTCGCTCATCGAAAATTATATTGTGATCTAAATGCAGAAACAGAGAAAAAAACGATAAAGACGTATAGAATTTGTCTTCAGAAACATACTAATCCATACACCAGAGTGACGCTTACGGTAGCAAATGTTAAAAAACTAAACAGATTCGACCCCTTTGGTTTACCAAACAAACTAGTAAATCCTAAAATTCATTATTGAGATGTATTAATGGTGCTAAGTAATTATAGCAGGAACAAACCCAGTGGCAGTGACAGTGCGGAAGATATTGTAAAAAAGTTTATCGATCTTTTAAAAAAATCGTTTAATATAAATTATAAAATTGTGATAAGAGCGACAAATAAAAACAGATTGTTCGCTACATATTATTCGTATTCTAGTTTCTTAAACTATTACCTTAGATGTGAGAAAGGAATTAATTATATAATTTAAAAATATTTGTTACTTTAAATTCACATTTCTTTATTCAAATAGTCTTATTTGTAAAACACGTATTTAACATAGTTTCATGCGTCAGCCATCAATCAGTCTGTTAATAAGAACATTATCTGCTCCAAGTCTTTTAGTACGCATAACCTCGATCTCAGTCGCTATCCATTTCCAAACATCAATTAAATGACTTCATCTCCTCTCGGTATAAACTTGGCCTGCATTTCCTGCGAGCACACGACCGGTCGGCCGTAGCTACCTTTCATCTGCACACATCCACGAGTACAGACGCAGTCGCTCCGTGCTTTATTTATCGACATCCTTATTAACTTTTATGTCCGTTATTGAAATAAATCGTGGATTAATGCTCTGTTTGGCAGTGCCGTTTACATTTAAAGAATTAATTAAGAACGATATAACCTTCCAATTTCAATTAATAAAAAAATATTGGGGAAAGAATATTCAAATTGTCCTAGATAGAAAAATATAAATTATAGATTGTAAAATATCACGATTGATATTTTACAATTAAAAAAAGACATTCTTTTGATTTAATATTATTATAGATGATTGTCAGGTTGACATTTGTCAATTTTAAATATTTAAAATACTGGTCCTTCAAGTATGGGGGTCGAATGGTAAGGCCAGCAACCTTACATTCGGAAAACATTTGAAAACGCTAAAACACCTAGTAACAATAAGCCTAGAATGTCGAACAAATGTAATAGTAGACGAAAACAGCAACGGAAATGGACTATGAATTTAGGTATATGGAACATACAGGGTATAAGAAATAAACAGAATGAAATTATTTTAGAATTTATTCAAGTCGCATCGATATAGCAATCCTCTCAGAAACAAAGAAAAAGGGAAGCGGAGTAGTCAAGCACAAAAAAACCAAAAGCTGGGGTATCCATACTATTCATAAAAAACTAAAAAAATACATTAAGTCTTGGGAACCAATGAACGAACGTATAATGACCCATGTGAGGGGAAGATTTATAACAATTCTCTGTGTATACGCCCCAAAGAACGATGCTAGGGTTCATGTCAAGGATCTGTTTAGGGATACTCTTAGAAATATAGTCTATCAAATCCCGTGTAATCATGAGATCATCATAGGACCAATCACATAATTTAGTATATTCGCAGTAAGCGCGTTTTTACTATACACATATATATATATAGTGTTTAGATAATTTCTTAGCCGTTTATTAAATATAACAATTATATATATAGTAAACTTAATAAGTCGGCGATTAAAGGTCTGGTTCATTACTTCAAAGTATATATACCTAAAACAACCCTACATGTTTCGGCAATGATGCCTTTGTCAAGGATATAAAAAATATAAATGCAAATAATTGAGTTGCTATGGTTTAAATTATTCAAAGATACATTCCAATAATAATAATAAGTCATGCCTTAGTATTCCAAAAAATAGATAGCAAGTTGTGAACATATGTGTTGTTCGCTGCTAGCAGCTTTTGTCTCTTTCTGGGTATGAATTTGTGTGTTGGTTGCTGCTGGCAGCTTGCGTCTCTCTCTGGGTGAGAGAGACCCAATTAAATTTTCCTTCACACATAACCTTTGATATTACCAAACATTAACAATAGTATACAAAATTAACTAGATTTACATAGTTCTATAATTTTGGTAAATGTAAGAAAGTCATATACATTTGAAATTTAATTATAGATTTGACACTCTAAACTAAGAAAACAATACAAATATAATAGACTTCCAACCTTCTAAGAAATCCCAATAACAGAAATGTAACAAATTAAAGCTAGTGTCTTCAATAAATTAATTAACATTTTTATTACAATATATATTATATATCAATTGATAAATTATTTTCGTTTTTGTTTTTCGGCTTTTATATGAAATATTTACAAATATCAAATTTGTATGTAATTGCAAAGTAGGTGGGGATGTAAACATTGCTGTCTACAAATTACAAAGCAAATCATACAAAATTTTTAATTAAAAAATATTGTCTACATTGGGACTTGAGCCCAAGTCTACAGTTTGCCGGACTGTTGCTTTTACCACTTAAACCACGATAGATCTTGGTTCAAGCTATTTAGAAATGCATTATAAAGTAACAGTGTTAATGAATCAGATGTCAGTCATTGAATGTAGATGTCAAGTTGAAAGCAGAAGTCAGTTTTTAAAGCTGATGTCAGTTTTGATAGCAGATATCAGTTATTGAAAGCAAATGTCAGTTATTGAAAGAAGATGTCTGTTTTGAAAGCAGATGTCTGTTATGAAAGCAGACGTCAGATTTGAAAGCAGCTGCCTATTTTGAAGGCACATGTCAGTTATTATGTCAGATAATAATTTCTTAAACTTAGTATATTATGGTAGATTCAATAAATTGGCGATTTAAAGTCTGGTTTAACTTCAAAATGTATATATTTAAAACAATCTTACATGTTTCGGCATATGATGCCTTTTTCAAAGAAATATAAATGACAGTACATTAATGTCATACAATATATCTGTAGTTGTTATGGATAAAATTAGTCAATGATACATTCAAGTTCAATAATAATAATTTATTATTATTGAACTTGAATGTATCATTGACTAATTTTGCAAGGCATGATTTATTATTAATAAATCATGCCTTGGCATTCTCTAAACAGTTAGATATAAACCTGTCGGCATTTGTCTTAAACGAAAAGGAAAACCTACTCGGACTGCCAATCAGGGATCTAGATACGGAACTGCCAGCATGATAAGCAAATGTACAGATATTTAAATAAAATATGATATATATTTATATAACAGCAACTTATATTATGATGGTAAATTGCAGGTCGTTACATAATTAGGTTATAATATATACTGTTTAGATTTTTTATATCACTTGTGTTGTTAATTTAATTTTTTTCCTGTTTAATATTAAGCATTTCTTTAATTTCCCTTTTCATTGTGTGTTGTTCTTTATCGATTATCTGTGTGTTTTTAAAATCGAAATGGTGATCGCGTTGTAGTTTGTGTGTAAATAACGCAGTTTTGTCTGTTTTAGAGTATTTGTGGGATCGTATTCTTTTGTATAAATATTGTTTAGTTAGGCCTATGTAGTAACTATCGCAATCGCAATATGGTATTTTATAGATAACATGTGTTTCTCGATTTTTTTTTGTATTTTAGGTTTTAGTTTTAAAAATAGATATTTATTAGTATTATTAAGTTTATATGTTATAGCTATGAGTATATTATATTTTTTTTAAGTTTTATTTAACTTTTTCTGATAATTGTGGAACACACGGAATCGTGATAGTAGTTTCATTATTTAAATTGTTATTGGTGTTGGCAGTGTTGTACATGTGGTGGATTCTTTTTTAATTGTTTGCTCTATAGGTTGTGGTGGATAGTTATTATCTGTTAAGATCGTTTTAATTTTCTTGATGTTATCTTTTCTGTATTGAGTATGTGATAGTTTTATTACTCTATCAGTCAGATTATTTATAATCATTTTATTGAATACTGTAGGTGCATTTGAGTGGTAATTCATATATCGAAAAGAAGCTGTGGGTTTATTGTACCAATTTGTATAAATAGTACCCTGTCTATCATAGCTTAAAGAAATATCAAGAAAATTAATACTGTTATTAATGTCTTCTTCAATAGTGAATTTTAATTTGTTGTGAAAGTTGTTGAATTTATTTATTATTACCTTTTAAACTAAAAACTCGCTTCTATTAATTTGTGTAACATGAAAATGTCTTTTTTCTAGGAATTTTTAACTAAATCAATCCCATTATCGGCACAATACATAAACTTCTTCTTTCTTGGTTTCAACTCTGTGACTCCGAAGTCGGCGTCATTTGGGAGGTAGCTGTGACCTGGCACATGAAATGTGTGATCAATGTAATTAGCTTGCATTTCTGGGCTTTATACAAGTTTCGGCAGGATTAAACTTAGGTTTATATTTCTATTCTGGTCAGCTCTTCTTGTTTACATTTTTCTAAGTACCACAGTGTGTACATCTTTCTGATAGTTAAATCAGATCGTAGAAGGCGCGGCTCGTGACGACGTATTTGGGAGTGCAAGTACAATGATGCGAGTGCCTCGTGTGTTTTCTGTGTTTACTAAGAAAACGTTACAGTTAGTACACGAGAATACACGAAGCACTCCCAAATACGTCATCACGAGCCGCACCTGGCCATCGTAGGTAACTTTTGTTTGGTGTGTCACAATTGGATGGCCCCTTTTAATCTTCTGACTGATATTCCGATCCACTTTCTTAATAAAGATCCACATCTGACCATAATTTTTCATGTATTTCACCCATTTCTAATCGTGTCACTTACACTGATTGGCTTCTGAAACATTGCGTGTTATAATTCGGAAATCAGTGTAGGTGCTGCCATTTATACGTGAAATATCGAAGTAGTTACTTAATGGTTTTATCAACTGAAAATTGTGTCAGTCATTTTTAACAAATACTTAACATACCCTTGATTGGCTTCTGAACCCTCCATATATATATATATTAAAATAATAGACTTTTTTATTGGTTTAGCGACCTTTAATGACTTTCAATGTTTTCTTCTACGACGTTTCGACTCTTATTATTATTAAGTCTTTTTCAAGTAACTAGAAACATTAATAGAATAGAAAAATGATTACATTTGTATGAATTAATTAAAAATTTAAATTAAAAACATAATAAAGTAATAACAAAGTAATAATAAAATAAGGAACATTGAATGACATTAATTTTTGTTTCTAGTTACTTGAAAAAGACTTAATAATAATAAGAGTCGAAACGTCGTAGAAGAAAACATTAAAAGTCATTAAAGGTCGCTAAACCAATAAAAAATTCTATTATTTTAATATTAAGACACGGCCAATAAAATAAATAAGAAAATTAAATTCTTATAAACACTAAATATATACACTGTGTCCATAAAGTATGGACACAAGCCCGTAATAACGTTATTGTGCATTATTTGACAAAATGCAAAGATATATCGATTAATGTTTTTTGTTAGCTATATTTAGATGCCACCATTTTGTTTTTTCCGTCGACCTTGAATAAGTTATAACGTCATTGATAATTTTTTTTAAATGTCAACCCCATTTTTTTTTTGTGGATTTTGAAAGCCTTTACATTACAATTCTTTATTCGATGATATAACAATTTTGGTATGTTACATTAGAAAATTTTTGAGTAAACTGTGTAGTAATTCTAAGTTTTATTTTTGACATTTTCAGTATCAAATTTATAACCAATGCTCAAAATGTTTTTCTTCATTTTGTTGACAAAATCCTAAGCGATGATAAATTCCATTTCGCACATTCTGTAATATTTCGGGAGTGATTAGTCTGGTTTCGTAGATGATGCGTTGTCGTATTACGTCCAAATTTTCCGGTTGTGTCGCATAGACTTTTCTAATGTAACACTAACACCAAAATGTTTAAATCATCGAATAAAGAATTGTAAAAGCTTTCAAAATCCATAAAAAAATGGGGTTGACGTTTAAAAAAATTATTAATGACGTCATAACTTATTCAAGGTCGACGGAAAAAAACGAAATGGTAGCATCTAAATATAGCTAATAAAAAACATTAATCGACATATCTTTGCATTTTGTCAAATAATGCACAATTACGTTATTAACACCAAAATGTTTAAATCATCGAATAAAGAATTGTAAAAGCTTTCAAAATCCATAAAAAAAATTGGGTTGACGTTTAAAAAAATTATTAATGACGTCATAACTTATTCAAGGTCGACGGAAAAAAACAAAATGGTAGCATCTAAATATAGCTAATAAAAAACATTAATCGACATATCTTTGCATTTTGTCAAATAATGCACAATAACGTTATTACGGGCTAGTGTCCATACTTTATGGACGCAAATGATTACTCAAAAATTTTCTAATGTAACATACCAAAATTTTTACATCCTCGAATAAAGAATTGTAAAAGCTTTCAAAATCCACAAAAAAAAATGGGGTTGACATTTAAAAAAATTATCAATGACGTCATAACTTATTCAAGGTCGACGGAAAAAACAAAATAGTAGGATCTAAATATAGCTAATAAAAAACATTAATCGATATATCTTTGCATTTTGTCAAATAATGCACAATAACGTTATTACGGGCTTGTGTCCATACTTTATGGACACAGTGTATATCTCAATCAATAGGTTTATTTCAACTACCGATTCCGTTATGGTACGTATATCGTTTGGTGATCATTTTATGCGCAAGCGTTAGTTTTGCGCTGCTTTTGGACCAGCGACAATTTTAAAAAGGTTGGAACGTATTTGTGATCATTTGGTCGTCAATCTAGTTTGGGGTACTGCCAACAGTAATAATTTAAACAGTCAACTTTGTTATGTCCTATGATATTTGTGATATTGCTATTGCCAATTGTAGTTCCACAGGATCAAGTTATATAATGCGCATGTCAGTCCAAGCAGTACATGCTTCAGTCTGTGAACTGGTTTAACCGTCCCGTGCCTGGTTTGTCTACGGTCAAAATTTAGTTGGAGCACTTTTGGTATCGTTCAATGTATTGTCAGAAATGATGTTGTAACGCTTTTTCTGCAGTGCGTATGTACCAGACCGTTACTGTACTGTCAACTCTTAGCGAGTTGGAACAAACATAATATAAAAATACGTTGGAAACAAAATAAAACTAATAAAAGGTAAATAGCTACAAATTTAAATTAATAAATAAATTTTAAACATCTGCGGTTAGTAATTCTATGATTAAACATTAAATAGGACAGAAAGATTCGCTGCCGCAAGATCTTGCGGAAGCGAATCGTAAAACGTTACTTCATAACTGCATTGAGGAGATTGTAAGATCAAAATACATGTGCCTGTAGTTGAAGTGACCATTGGTTAAATACCTTGTGTATGTCATGTGGTACATATACAGATATATTTTTAAGATATTTGTATTAATTTGTATTCACAAATACTTGATGTGGTTACACATCGATATGCTATTTTTTGGAATAAAGAAATATATAAACAGAAAAGCAAGTATCAAATCAAAGATATGTAAATGAATTAAAATAATTAATCAAATGGTAACATGTGAATGCTAAATCTAAGCAGTACCAAACAAATAGATATAAGCCATACTCGTACAAGTAGAAGAACGAAATTATAAATAGGAAGCAATGATACGAGAAAGAATGGGATGAGAACTATGAATATCAGAAGTAAAATGAATCTTGAAGTTTATAAAATAACGAACAATAAGTTGGTAGAGGTATCTATAAAAAAAACTTTCTACCCAGCAAATGGCGGTTTAAGCCCAAAAAATAGCCAAAAGTCACATATTGCTAAATCAATTAAGTACAGCAGATGTTCTATTACGATTATATTTTTAAGACTATCGTATGGGACGATGTATTATCATGGTGGAGCATAATTCCCTTGTCTGGAACTCTACTGAACACTAGGCAAACATTTTTCAGTGTACCACTTAGCTGTAACTGTCTTTTGTCCATCTAACGTAATTGCATTTACTAAGCCCGTACTTCTAAAGAATACCGCATACATAACCTTTTTCATCGCTCGCTGCTTTTCAGTCATTGCAGTTGTTTCCTCATCTTCGTGAATCCCTACACGACTCTCTTGGCGGGTAGGAAGATCGAAAAAGAGAATATAAGATTCATCGCCTGTAACTATTTTGGAAAGAAATTGGTGCCCGCCATTATTTAAGGAATTTAAAGTTTCATGGCAAATTATTACAAGCTCCGCTTTTTGGAAGTCAGAAAGATGATGCGGCCGAAAACGACTTACCACTTTTTTGAGTGCAGGTGATCGTGTATGATTGTTTTAACAACTGAAGATCTAATTTTGAGTTAATGCTCTATTATCGCATGAGTGACTTTATTGTCTTCTTAAATTATTTTTTGACAGTAGCAATGTTTTTGTCGGTAACAGCCATTGGAGAACGCTCTGCTCCTTTTTTTGGCTCCTAAAACATAGCTGGAGTCAATGTCATACTCATCATAGCAAAAGTGTTGCCAACTTTTGAAAAGTCACTCTCTCATTAAATCAGCTTCGTATAATACTTTCAAGTACAGAACTGCTTCGGTCCTTGCTTGACGAAAATCCATAAGATGTTTATCTTCGAACTCTTCGAAAATAATATTCTCTGGTAAATTGCAATTGGGCTTTGAAAGGTAAGTCTAAAACTATCTGTGAGTGAAATTAAATTCAGTTCGAATAAATTCACAAATATATGTTGCATTCGAGTAATTTTTAAATTTTTAACATGTAAGCTACTAATATATCGATTAAAAATTAAAGTACTTTTTCGTCATACCTACCGCGTAAGTAAACTGTTTTTTGAAACATAAGTGACACTTTACATAGCGTATTGACAGTTGCTATGGTAGCGGGCTGTAATATTTCATTACGACCCTAGGTAAATAATAGCAATATTAAAACATTTATGACAAATTTATTTGAAACATAATTTTAGTTAACATAACTAGTAAAAGTAGATTCTTGTACAAAAAAACTTATCACTTTGTAATATTAAATGTAAACGAACAATTAGAACAATTAGCTATCTGAACAATAGAGTCTTCTTTCTTACTAGGCAAGTTTATAATTTCAATAATGTCAACATTATTAATGGTTGGATTCCTAGTGGAATCATCAATTTTCTTCTCATTTTTCTGTATCACAGTTGAACAAACAGCCTCTGTAATATTTTGTTTATATAAAATTCGGTCCGCTACCTGTACTTTATCATTGAATCGGAAACATAGCTTTCCGCGACGGTTGAAGATTTCCATCCGTCGTGTCTTTTCAGACCAAGAACATAAATTCCTGAATCTGCTAATAATGTTGCCGAGGTCCTTCGAAAGGAATGTCCGGTGTAGGTAGTGGGGTTCTCCAACGATAAGTATTTTGCTATTTGGCCAGGAATTTTTGTGAGTGTTTTTTCGTACAGGCTGATTTCGACATTTACCAAAACTGTACTTTAAGAAAAATCTATCATTGGTAATATTTCCTAATCTCAGACCAATGTATTTTTTAATAATTAGCATAAAATTAATTGGATATTCTTCCTTCCCAATAATTGTAAAAGAACGTTTTAATCCATTTTTAGTATCCGGTATTTTAATTACACAGGCCTGCATTTTTCAACACTTTGAAAGTTGATTTAAAAATTTTAACTGTTTTCTAGTAATTGGGTAGCGCTGATTTCAAATCTGCTTTTATTTTTTTTGTATCACGTAAGGTTATTTTTCAAACCAGTAAAATCAAAAAATATAGAAAAAACACGATTTATTTCATTTATAAGCTAGTTTTATATTATATTTAAAAAAATACAAAAATATACACTTAGAAACTATTAGAAATAGTTATTTATTCTTTATGATTCTTAAAAAAACGTTTTCGTTTTTCAGAAAAGCTTCGTTTTTGTTGTTTTTCTGTCATATTCAGCTAAAGGAAGATCTCTTCTCAATGTCCAACAGTAATCGGCCATAATTTCCGTGTCCCAGCGCCCTTGGTATCTTTTTTCCATCTCTTTAATATCCTGGTGAAATCTTTCTCCTTGCTCTTCACTCACGTCCCAAAGGTTTTCTGGGAAATAGTCCAAAAGGGAATGTAAAAAGTGAATTTTTATGCTCATATTGCAACCAAGAATCCTGAATTTTTCCAGCATATTTTCAACGATCTCAACATAGTTTGTGTCTTTATAATTCCCTAGAAATTTATGTAGCACTTCGTTAAAAGCATGCCATGCATGTTTTTCCTTATCTTCCATCACATTTTCAAATTCTTGATCTTTCACCAAGCTCCTAATCTGCGGGCGTACAAAGATTCCCTCCTTTAATTTTGCCTCTCACAGAGTCGGAAATGTTTTACACAAATATTTAAAACAATTTCCTTCTTTGTTTAATGCCTTAACAAATTGTTTCATAAGTCCAAGTTTTATGTGAAGCAGTGTAAGTAACACTTTTTGGGGGTCAATAAGACTTTCGCGAATTACATTTTTGGTTCCAGGTGTTAAAGTCACCCTTTGTGGCCAGTCTCTTTTTATCCAATGCTGTTCTCGATTTCTGCCATCCCACTCGCACAGGAAACATGGAAATTTAGTATATCCAGACTGCTGACCCAAGAGAAGGCCTAAAATTTTTAAATCTCCACACACTTCCCAGTTGTGATTTTCATATTGTATTCTTAAAAGTAATTCCTGTAAATTTTCATAGTTTTCCTTTAAATGAACAGAATGGCCGACCGGAACAGAAGCAAAAACATTGCCATTATGTAAAAGAACAGCTTTAAGGGTCCTTTTTGAAGAGTCGATGAAAAGTCTCCAGTCAGAAGGTGTGTACTCAGGAGCTCCGAGGAAAGTAAGTAGATCAGCAATTGCTTGGCAGTACACAAGTGGTCGGTCCGTTTTGTGCAAAATATTTTACAAATCCAGCCTCACGATTTCTATACCAAGCGAAGGTAGTTTCTGGGGCAAGCAAATTTTTTTGTTTCAACCTAGACCCCAGTACTTCAGAAAGATCTTTTGAAAGTCCCAAATCTCTTACTAAATCATTCAGTTCGACTTGTTAAAATAGCGGAGGTTGGTTTTGACCTGAGGTTGTTGGTTCAAAATCACTATCCATCTGTACGGAGCCGGAAGTTGAAGAGGTTTCAATATCAACACCTAAGACAAATAAATTTTACTTGTTTACTGATCGACACTCAGAGCCATAATGAAGTAAATGACATTAAAGTATACATTTTGTTTGTTTTTTACGCTTCAAAAATCCTTTCAATTTAGGATATTTTGAAATATCTTCATTTTCGTTAATAAATATGGTAGTTTTTAACATGGAGTATTCACACCATAAACTGTCGGTTGATTTTAACTTCATAGATCTATCACGAAAATATGCCAGCATTACACTTTCTGAAATACTCTCCGCATACCTCTGGTGACACCAATTTTTGTACATTTTATAGGTTTCATTGTATCTGTTTTTAGATTTCTCCGGCAAAATCTCAGCACAAGCTATAATAGCATCCATCTCTATTTGATCCATATTTATAAATTTTATTTGGAAGCAAAAACATTTGAGAATATATTGCATGTACTTTGACATTTATCAAAAATATAAATTTATATTGACACAAACATGGTTACCATGGATACGACAAATATTCCTGACTTGATGTTACTAATGTGTATACATACAGTGCGTCCATAAAGTATGGACACAAGCCCGTAATAACGTTATTGTGCATTATTTGACAAAATGCAAAGATATGTCGATTAATGTTTTTTATTAACTATATTTAGACGCTACCATTTTGTTTTTTCCGTCGACCTTGAATAAGTTATGACGTCATTGATAATTTTTTTAAATGCCAACCTCATTTTTTTTTTGTGGATATAGAAAGCTTTTACAATTCTTTATTCGATAATGTTAAAATTTTGGTAGGTTACATTAGAAAATTTTTGAGTAATCATTTGCGTCCATAAAGTATGGACACAAGCCCGTAATAAAGTTATTGTGCATTATTTGACGAAATGCAAAGATATTTCGATTAATGGTTTTGATTAGCTATATTTAGATGCTACCATTTTGCTTTTTCCGTCGACCTTGAATAAGTTATGACGTCATTGATAATTTTTTTAAATGTCAACCCCATTTTTTTTTGGTGGATTTAGAAAGATTTTACAATTCTTTAATCGATGATTAATCGAAAATTTTGGTATGTTACATTAGAAAATTTTTGAGTAATCATTTTTAACTTTCTGTCATTCCCAAAGTGACAAGGTAATTTTTTTGGCAGATTGTAAATAATCCGAATTACAACATTTTTATTTAATCCTAATTGTTGGTGTTAAGTGCTTTAATTATTCATTCTTTGAGATGCATTTATCTGAACGGGAACACATTCAAGTGCTCATGATGACTGGGTTTGGAGATAGACGTCGAAATGTTAGGAAAGTAGCGGAGTTGTTTGAAACGCATCCTGAACTGGACGCTATCGGTTTTTCAACTGTAAGTAAAATCCACAGAAAATTTTTGGAAGAAGGGTTCGTTCGAGATAAACCAAAAAGTGGACGTCCATCAACGGCCCTAGATACTCAAGTTGACATTTTGTTAATAGTTCAAGAACGTCCTCACACAAGCACACGACAACTTAGTCGAGGGGTAGAGTCGGGAAACTTTTGCATAAATCAAAGTATCATCCCTATAAAATGAATTTAGTTCAAGAGTTGTCTGAGGATGATTTTGATCGGCGTTTGGAATATTGTGAACGGTTGATACAAATTTGTGATAATGACCTTCAATTTCTCTTCAACATTTTGTTTTCTAACGAAGCTACTTTCATATTCAATGGCACAGTGAATAGACAAAATTGCCGATTTTGGTCGATTGATAATCCTCAATGGATGCAAAAGACACATACCCAATACCCCCAAAAACTAAATGTATGGGCAGGGATTATCGGCGATCGCATTGTGGGACCGTTTTTCTTTTATGTAAACTTGACTGGGGAAATATACTTGAATTTTTTGAGGAATGAATTGATACCCGTTTTAGCGGTACTTTTTCAAAATAATGAGGATCCACATTTGCCAGATCGTAGAATTTGGTATCAACAGGATGGTGCTCCTCCGCACTATACGCTACCAGTAAGTCAATACCTCAATAATACATTCCCTAACAGATGGATTGGAAGAAGAAGGGTAATTGAATGGCCAGCTAGATCGCCAGATTTAACCCCATTGGACTTCTTCTTGTGGGGTTATTTAAAATCAAAAGTCTATGCGACACAACCGGAAAATTTTGACGATTTACGACAACGCATCACCTACGAAACCAGACTAATCACTCCCGAAATATTACAGAATGTGCGAAATGGAATTTATCATCGCTTAGGATGTTGTCAACAAAATGAAGGAAAACATTTTGAGCATTTGTTATAAATTTGATACTGAAAATGTCAAAAATAAAACTTAGAATTAGAACACAATTTACTCAAAAATTTTCAAATCTAACATACCAAAATTTTTACATCATGGAATAAAAATTGTTAAAGCTTTCAAAATCCATAAAAGAAATGGGGTTGACATTTAAAAAAATTATCAATGACGTCATAACTTATTCAAGGTCGACGGAAAAAACAAAATGGTATTATCTAAATATAGCTAATAAAAAACATTCATCGACATATGGTTTGCATTTTGTCAAATAATGCACAATAACGTTACTACGGGCTTGTTTCCATACTTTATGGACGCAATGTATAGTAAAAGTAAAGTGGAAAATCATTCAAATTCGTCTATTTAAAAAAAACGTAGGTTTGACGAAAAATCTCATATGCACCACGGTTCGTACAGTACAGTTTCATGGTCTCGCATACATGCAAACCTCGACCCTACGGGTCTCTGTTACAATCGTATTGTCGACCATAAAACTGTACTTACGAACCTAGGTACATAAATAACTATATCTCCAGAACTCAGAAGAAATCTGCCCGACACTTTCAATAATAATTCAATTATAATAACGGTAATATAAGCATTTATACTGTTACTAAATTAGTACCTATTAAATATGGGTAATATAGGTGAGTATGATATAATATGCCAATGGCGACATTTCTACACATCATTCATATGATCTGGGCTTATCCATAAAACAGTTCCTTTAATGGTCCCATTATTATACGCAAATTGTGGTTGGTTTATTATTTTTCATGCTTAAATTATTTTTATTGCCTATCTTAACATGAACACTAAAACTGAATGACTTACATCGCATATACATGCATTTTTAATAACTACAATGAAAATTCTTGTTCTTTTAAAACTAAATGCAAACTAATTTCAAACGAGAAAGACCGCACATTTTAATTTTAATTATGTACATATTCTAAAATAGCAATTAAAATAAAATATTACTGCGTTTTACATTAAGCATATGCTTTCCATTGAATACACAATTACCATTGCGGAAATGGCAGGCTGGTGAAAGCATCAACCAGATAGTAACAGAAGTTTAAATCCATTTCTCCTAATATTAGTCTTTTAATTATTACAACAGATGTAGAAAAATTTAGGTAGAAGAAATTTTCTATTTAAAAGTAGAATGTAGTGAATAATAATTTCTTGATATCTAATTAATAAAGTTCTTTTATAAACGTGTTATCATTATTTTTTTAAATTACAAAATAAATAATATAGAGAAGACACGAACTAGCTATTTTTCAACGCTTCTGTTAAATTTTCTTTTTCTGTTAATGAGATGACACTAACTATCGAGAAATATTTTCATTTTTCCTTTATTATAAACCGTATTCTTTCATTCTATTCAAAAGCACACATTACTAGGTAAAAGTTTTTAATTTTTGGTTTTAGAGCCTGAAACAAATTATACATCTTGAACTCGCGATTACTACTAAATACTGACAATTTTAACCCACACCATTAGCCTAGCGCTTCATTTCAAGCTTAATACGAGGGCGTATTTTTATGTTATCTACCTATCAAATCATCACCCATTGTTGTCTTATCTGGAAAAGCAGACATAATTTTTTTAATTTCAGTTAGATATACAGGGAGAAATCCAAAGCACGATATATTCGTGGCAGTATAACAGTTGTTATGGATTCAGGAAGAAAAACGTCGGCAAAATTATCAACTATCCCCTGAGGATCACTAAATTCACGGTCATGATAATAAAGTCTCCCGGGGATTCTACTTGTTCCTTTGCTGTGATTAATATACTTCCAGAATTCCGCGGAATTTGATTGAATGGAATTCTCCATATTAGCCAGATATTCAGCATATGCAGACTTTATCCATTCCTTAACCAAAGACCTCATTCTTTTAAACTCCTGATAGAAAATTTCACTTCCATTAGTACGCCATTTCTGTCTATAATGTTCTTTAGTTTTTAGGGTTGTCTTTATTTCAGGTGTAAACCAAAGAAGAAAATTAGAGTTAGTAGGAATATACTTAGGGACTGATTTATCAAGTATATCATAAAGACAATCATAAAACTTACCAAGAGCTAAATTAACATCTGAATATGAATTTTACAAGTATGTATATAAAAAGAAGAGATACGGTGACAAAAAATTAACCACAAATGAGAATCCCAATTGTAAAAATTCATAGATAAACTCTTATCAACTGACAATGTTGACAACAAAATTAAAACTAAAAAATTCTTTATATATGATAAGTTTGGAAAAGTCTGTACTATGATGTTCAGGTTGACTGAAATTATTAAAGAAGAGAAAAGAATCATACTCGTAGTTTTCTGGGATTAGAGCGAATACTGATTACTGACTGTTAACCAAAAAAAAAAACGCTACGATAAGTGCCCAATATTATTTCATATTTCTGCATAAATTCTAGGATATTTTTAATAAAATATAAACTGAGTTGCACAAGTTGCTATTAGAGATTGTATTTTTATTCAGAGAAAACACCCATCTGTATAGTTCTAACATGTCTCTAAGTGACTTTTCTACCTTTCTTAAAAAAATACTGCGAGAACGTTGCTTTCAATCAGACGATAAAACTAAAATAGACTTAATAATAATAATAATAATACGAGGGCGTATTTTTATGTTATCTACATAGCCATGAAACAAAAGAGTGACGATGTCAAACAAATTATTGAAAAATTGCTGTCACTGTTAGAAGTACATGTGCTAATTTGTGTTTAGTTTGTGCTGTTTATAGAGATTTGAGACGGTCTATTTCTCGATAAAATGAGTGAAACTAAGGTTGAACATCGCAGCGTTATAAAGTTCCTGACAAAAGAAGGCAATGGTCCAAAAGCAATTCATGAAAGAATGGTTGCTGTGTATGGGGAAGATACACCATCTTATTTCCAAGTAAAATATTGGTCTAAACTCTTTCGATGGGGCCGAGAGTCAATCAATGATGACCCAAAGTCCGGACGACCCGTTGAAGCTCGAACTGAAGACATTGTGCGAAAAGTCGAAAATTTGGTACTGAAAGATCGGCGTGTAAAGATCTCTGTCATTGCCAATGAAGTCTGTATATCCGAAACAAGTGTTGCAAGACGATTTGGGTATGAAGAAGGTGTCTGCACGTTGGATACCCAGATTGCTTACACCTGAACAAAAACTGTACAGAAAAGAAGTTTCTCAAGAAAATTTGATCAAGTTGGAGAGGGACAAATCATTTTTATCTCGAATTATCACCAGGGATGAGACTTGGGTATATTACTGGGACCCTCCTACTAAACAAGAATCCATGCAGTGGGTTCATAAGGGCTCTCCACCACCAAAAAAGGTCAAGACACAATTTTCTGGAAAGAAACTGATGGCAACTATTTTCTGGGATGCTGAAGGAGTCTTGCTTATTGAGTATATGCCGAGAGGGTCTACCATAAATGGAGAGGCCTAGGGAAACACAATTAAAAATTTAAAAACTGCTCTGGAGGAAAAACGCCCGCATTCTTATCCACAAAAAAACTTGTTGCTGCACGACAATTGTCGGGTTTATAAGGCAAACAAAGGTCAGCAGATTATCAATGACTGTGGGTTTATAGAGTTAAGGCATCCACCTTATAGCCCCGACCTAGCTCCGTCAGACTTCTTCTTATTCAAAAATTTAAAAAAGCATCTCAGGGGAAAGCGTTTTGCTTCTGATGAAGAGCTCAATGAAGCTGTTGAAGAATATTTTGCGGGGTTACCGAAGCAATTTTTTTCTGAGGGTATGGGGCAACTGGAAAAAAAAGATGGAATAAGTGTATTAGTGTTGAAGGGAGTTATGTATAAAAATATTTTTTCCCACTCCCCTTATAGTAAGCATACCGTTAATACATTGTTTCTATAGACGTAAGTTGGTTTTACTGAAATGACTGTGATTGTTATGACAACGGGGCGTAAGTAATTTACTTACGTCCTTTAGGGAAAAAAAGTGCATCAAAACACGTGTTCTATTAATTTATATTTATCGTAATATTACAGTTTGTACAATTAGTAACATTATTAACAAAATTGGGATATTTATTTATATTTCTTGGTAATTCAATGTTATTATCACCTACTTTATCAGCAACACTTAATTCCGTGGTTTCATTTGACACTATCATCGCCGAAGATGCTTCAGTATAATTTGTACCCTGATTATCATATAAAACCTTATTAGCAATCGCTTTTTGGTTAGCAATAGAATCGGCTACGTAGGTTTCCGCAATACTACTAGACTTCCAACCCCCGTGCCTCTTTAGTGTGAGAACTTCTACTCCAGTATTCGCTAATAATGTTGTTGACGTTCTTCTTAACGAATGACCTGTATTGAGTTTGGGATTGTCTAAATTCAGATGACGTTCTTCTGAACGAATGACCTGTATAGCAAATCCAAACAATCCTCTTTCGCTTCGTCTTCTACATTGAGAAAACTCATTTTTAAACCACAATTAACACAACTGAATTGTCAAATTTCGTTTTATTTGTGTTTATAAACAATTATATGTAGGAACTGCCTAGTAACGTTTCAGATGTGTCTAATTTATTAAATTCCGAGGTTGTTCACCGTTACTGTTTATCATGATTACATTTAATTTTTGAGGATTTTATTGTCTGGGGAGTGAGAAAAATGTTAGAAGCAATTCGGAAGGTAACATTTACCAGTCTCGAACTCTATTGCAAGTTCTCGGGCAAGCCCTCGGACGCAAACTAGTCCTCGACTAGTAAATGTTACTTACCTCCCTTATTACTTAATAGTTATTTAAGTAATAAGGGAGGTAAGTAAGTTCTATACGTTAATGCACGTATAACGCTTTTATTTAATTATGAAACAGACATGTAAATAATTTACATATCTGTAAATGTACTGGACAATACCTCGTATTTTTAGCATTTACTTCTGCTTAAGACATATGTTTCTGCCATCTATAGATATATTTAAAACCTTTTTTGTATATTTACCGCCATCTGGCTCGTTTTTGATGGACTACCCGTATTGTTTCGTTTCTATAGATGGCAGAAACATATGTCTTAAGCAGAAGTAAATGCTGAAAATACGAGGTATTGTCCAGTACAGTTACAGATATGTAAATTATTTACATGTCTGTTTCATAATTAAACAAAAGCGTTATACGTGCATTAACGTATAGATATATTTAAAACCTTTTTTGTATATTTACCGCCATCTAGCTCGTTTTTGATGGGCTACCCGTATTGTTTCGTTTTTCGTATCAGCATAGCTGGTCAAACGAAAGATCGCTTTTTTCGGCAAAGTCTCTTTCGTCCGTAAGATGTCACTTATTAAATAAGTGCCACCTTACAGGATGAAATTTGCTTTATCTAGTAAGTGATTTCGGCTTAATGTCATATACAGATACAGATCTATTTATAAAGATTTGTATCATTTGTATACATTGCTTCACTAGCTTAACTGACGACGCCTATAGATGGCAGAAACATATGTCTTAAGCAGAAGTAAATGTTGAAAATACGAGGTATTGATCAAGTATACAGTTACCGATATGTAAATTATTTACATGTCTGTTTCATAATGACACAAAAGCGGTATACGTGCATTAACGTATAGATATATTTAAAACCTTTTTTGTATATACAATTTCTGGATTAAATTTTAAAGAATTTTTTAAGCATTATACAACATCAAACAATATCTAAATAAATGATATAAGCTACTTTGTATTCACTCATAGATTTCTGAATTATATTCAAAATTATGTTATTGTGCTTAAAATTTAATTTACAGTTTGTTACGTGCTCGTAGCTACGTCCTCGTTTTGGTTGCGAATTAGCGTCTTCTTTTATTTTATTCCGTTATGTTTATTTTGAACCGAACTGTAGTACTTTCGCTTGCGTGCGTATATCTTCACATACAATAATTACGTAGT
Organism: Melolontha melolontha; assembly: GCA_935421215.2. Lineage (NCBI taxonomy): Eukaryota > Metazoa > Arthropoda > Insecta > Coleoptera > Scarabaeidae > Melolontha > Melolontha melolontha. The sequence goes on along the minus strand of OW285243.1, from coordinate 20,494,656 downwards.
AGTTTTTCTTCGTGGTCTTCCTCCCCTCTAGATTCTCGAGTGGCGATAACTTCTAGAGAGAAGAAGTCTGAGAAAAGCTTGAGTAAGAAAAATAGAAATGATGGAAAAGTGAAGCAGGTAAACAAGAGAAGAAAGCTAGGTGAAGGGAACCGAGAAAGAGGGCCTTGCCGTTTCCGCATTGCCGCAACTCTCGGTTCCCTTCACCTAGCTTTCTTCTCTTGTTTACCTGCTTCACTTTTCCATCATTTCTATTTTTCTTACTCAAGCTTTTCTCAGACTTCTTCTCTCTAGAAGTTATCGCCACTCGAGAATCGAGAGGGGTGGAAGACCACGAAGAAAAACTAATACGTAATTACTGTATGTGAAGATATACACACGCAAGCGAAAGTACTACAGTTCGGTTCAAAATAAACATAACGGAATAAAATAAAAGAAGAAATTTGCAACCAAAACGAGGACGTAGCTACGAGCACGTAACAAGACCGAAGACTTTTAAAATTCTCTTTTCGAATTTGACAAATTAAATGCAGAAACAACACCAATCATACAGAGGGATTTACTGCACCCTCCGAGTAGGCGTTTAATTGTTCTGTGCAATATCACTATTTGAAATTATAAAATAAATTTTATTGTAGACATAACGGGATTCTAATGATAATTTTATTAGAAGTAAAATCATCTATAAAACAAACAAAATAAATTTATCTATTGACAATTTCAGATATATTTCGTCTCATTTTCGTAAAATTGTTCATTTTATGTAAATTTTGTTCTGCAATTTAATACCTAAAATATAAAATATTGCGAAATTTTTATTTATAATACGAAATTTAATGAATACAAAATTAATAATACATTTACAAACACCGCTGTTTGATATAACAACTAGAAATAATGCGAATTTTAAACGTAAACAGCACGTCCTTTCACCTCGAGGAGAATATGATATTTGCTAAACTTGTTGAGCCGGGTCCCTATTTATATAAATTCTCACTTAAAGAGAGCACTTGCTGTGTACACAGAACTCTCTTTTGGTCCAATTCCGAAATGCTATATCTGGTTCCTCAGAAATCGTATATATGGTTTCGCGTACTTCTTTATTTTACACACGAAATATTAAAAATCCATTGTCATGATTATTTAGTAATTCAAAGTTTGATGTTTACTCTAAAATTTGAATTAACTTGTACTTTTTAAATACATTAACAAATATTTATAGGAACATCTTTGGTTTTAATATCCCACTTCTTATTCGTGAGATTCAAAGTAATGCAGATATCTACTTATAGTAAAATATAAATGCTAGATTTAATTCCATCAATATATAGGTCTATTTAAGGGTTTAACCTATATGTAATATTTATTTGAAATTTACTGTTGTTTATATATGATCGCTCTTTGATAACGTATACATACATACAAGATTCTCTCACTGTTTATTCAAACTTTGTAACTTTTCGTTTACATCTTTTATTTAAATTTAACCATATTTCGTCCATTTGCAAGTTTGACAACTGGTATCCATGTACATTAACAGCTATTTACTTTACAATAAATACAAATATTGGTTTGCATGTTTAATTCTATTGTAGGTAGAAATTATTTTATCTAAATGTAAATAGTTTATAGGTAAACGGTTTTATTTTAAGTTAATTCATGTACATTATGTGTATTATCATGACAATATATATATATATATATATATATATATATATATATATATATATATATATATGTATATATGTATATGTAATGTTAAACGTAATGCTAATGAGAACACATAATTATTGAATTCTCACATGCATGCCAGGGAAAAGCAATACATGAGTTATTATTATGTCTTGCTTTGCCCTGTTCTTGTTGTCTATCTATTTTAGAATACTTGGTCATGATTTATTATTATTAAACTGGAATGTATCTTTGAATAATTTCATCCATAGCAACTACAAATGTATAGTATGACATTAATATACTGTCATTTATATTTTATATTCCTTGAAAAAGGCATCATTTGCCGAAACATGTAGGATTGTTTTAAATATATACATTTTGAAGTAAAACCAAACCTTAAATCGCCAACAAATTGAATTTACCATAACATACAAAGGTCGCGAAATAATTATCTTTATATATATATATATATAAATATAATATTTTCGTGACCTTGGCATAACACGGCAAACTCAACCAGTCGGCGATCAAAGGTCTGGTTTATTACTTCAAAGTATATATATTCAAAACAACACTATATATACTTTGAAGTAATAAACCAGACCTTTGATCGCCGACTGGTTGAGTTTGCCGTATATATATATATATATATATATATATATATATATATATATATATATATATAAATATATATATATATATATATATATATAAATATATATATATATATTTATATATACAGTGTGTTTCACTTTTCACGGGGACACCTAAATAACTTTTTTAATTTGAAAGAAATCAATATAAAATTTTTAACAGTTGTGTAGGCCCCAACAACGCACCTTTTTGTATGAATAGAGTTTTTATAAAGTCAATATCTAGCCAACTATAATTAAAATAAAAAGTAGTGTTTCAAGTAATGTCATACTAGCGATTAAGATTAAGCGATTAAGTATTAGGAAAAGTTTTTACAAATCACTCAAGAACCCTTAATACCAAATTTCGCAAAAAAATTTTCATTTTTAAATTCTTCTACATTTTTATGCTATCAGTAGATAATAGTTTGTTATTACAATAATAAGAGTGCCATGAAGCAAGAAAACAATTCACAAATTTTATTCAACATTAAAGAACAAACAAAACAAAAGCAATAATTTAACTAATAATATTTTAAATAGGATATTTTTCCTGAAGACGGATACATTTTTCCAATCGCCTTTTGTGGTTCAGTACAACCCGTCGTAATACTTCTGGAGAAATTTCTCGACAGGCTTGTCGGATTTTCTGACACAGTTCCTGTATGTTTTGAGGTCTAGATGCATACACAACATTTTTAATAGTCCCCCAAAGAAAAAAGTCGAGTGGTGTAATGTCAGGTGATCTCGGAGGCCACTCTATTAAAGGGCTATTACGGCCTATCCATCTTAACGGAAAGTTTTCGTCTATCCATGCTCGCACTATTCTTGCGTTATGAACTGGGGATCCATCTAGCTGGATGTGTAAATCTCGCCTCCAATGGCAAATCATCAAGCACATCAATTAATTCAGTATTTAAAAAATTAAAAATCTTTCTGCATTTAGCGTATCAAAAAAGAAAAATGGGCCAATGATTTGTGTATTTAAAATTCCGCACCACACATTAACTTTCTGCGAATATTGCCTTTTACAATTGATAACCCATTTAGGGTTTTCTGTTGCCCAGTATCTACAATTCTGGGATGAAACAATACCATTTGTAGTGAAGGTAGCTTCATCACTAAACATTATTTGTTTAAAGAATTCTCTGTCATTTAGAATATTGCCTTGAACCCATAGACAATACTCCATTCTTCTATTTAGATCTCCTTCTTCAAGGGCGTGTAAATATTTTGGCTTATACGGTTTCATTTGTGATGACAGAGACATCTCCAAATTTTGGAATAAGAGATATTTAAATGTCTAGCCATATCTCGTAAACTTGCGTGAGGATTATTACGATACGCTGCTAATATTACTGCATCGAAATGGTGTTCTCGATTGTTCAATTCATGTTGACGTGATTTAGCAACATCTCCAGTAGTGTTGAAAATGTTATTCAAGTATGCAACAGTTCGATGACGGATGGGTGGGCGTTAAACTCTCTTGCAGCCTCTCGGGTAGAACGTACATTATCAACAACAATTCGGATAATTTATACTTTTTGAGCAATACTTAAATGTCTATCGGCCATTGCTCAGCAAAGTTCAATAGTTTCAACTGAAATAAACTGTTTACTGAACTGACGTTTGACATTTGAACTGACAAATTATTTTCTTGCTTCATGGCACTCTTATTATTGCAATAACAAACTATTATCTACTGATAGCATAAAAATGTAGAAGAATTTAAAAATGAAATTTTTTCCGCGAAATTTAGTATTAAGGGTTCTTGAGTGATTTGTAAAAACATTTCCTAATACTTTTTTGCCCTTAATAACTAGTATAACATTACTAGAAACACTACTTTTTATTTTAATTATAGTTGGCTAGATATTGACTTTATAAAAACTCTATTGATACAAAAAGGTGCGTTGTCGGAGCCTACATAACTGATAAAAATTTTATATTGATTGCTTTCAAAATAAAAAAGTTATTTAGGTGTCCCCATAAAAAGTGAAACACACTGTATATATATATTTGTTATGAAGACAGCAATTGTTGTTTTAGAGTTCGTGATGTTGATCTTAGTCAATGAGCGGCGCTGAACGTTTTGCCACGCTGTATCTTAATAAATTTCGTAATGTAGTAAGACTGTTATTTATGCTGAAAGTATCTCTCCAGCATCATGTACTGACGATTCTATAGTAAGATGAAACACATATATGCATGCCTGGAAAGATACTTTCACATAAATGTGAACTTGTATTGTTCTCCACGCCCGACTTTTAATAATATTTTTGTATTGGTATAAAAATATTTTTGTTTTGTATATATTTATATTATATAATTTGTATTATATTTTTTACTCGCTGAACGACGCATGTTGAAAGAGCGTCAAACAGCAGGAGGGGAGTCATGTCGGTCGAAGATTCGAATCTCGAGACCGTTGTGTGAGAGGTTGTCTTTTCGCTATCGGTATCCTCTTCAATTGCCCTTAAATGTTGAGGAAGTGAAAGTGGAACCTACATTTCTACCCAGAGATGTAATAACAAAGCCATGCAACACTTTAAACACACCAAATCACTCGAAACAGTCCTAGGCTCTAGAAAGCTTTCAGCTTAAGACATTGGGCCGCTATATACACACTGCACAAAAAAAATAAATGGGAAAAATACACAGCAATATGCATGTATTTGCAATTCAAGCTTAGAAAGTTATGCTCTTGTTCCCATGTTTTTGGCGAAGAGATATGCACTTTTTTGCAATTGTTATTTTTTATATACAGCTATAAAAATAAGTAAAATATATCCAAAATAAAACTTGAGATCCAATTTCCTCACGAAATCGTACCTATTTATCGTATCTGACAATTATTGTTAAAACAAAAAATCTTTCACACATATAAAAGCACTCCGACGGGAGTACATTCAAAGAATTAAATAAGTACAAAGCAGTAGCAAAAGGGATACGTTTCGCCGAACAGGAAAAGGAAATAACCGTGGTAGTGCTTTTTAACAAGGTTATTTTAAAATGCATCGTAAAAGTAATGCATTTTTCATATCCACCGTTGGTCGTAATGAACATCGACATTTTTAAAAGATGAATAAAAACGCGTAATTATCTCGCCTTAAATTGTTTGAGAAAAAAGTGAGTTCGCACCACACCTTGCTCCGTTTGTCGACACGTACGTTTGTTTACCTTCGTTTCCTTATCGGCAAGGCCTTAACAAATATGCAATTAAGCTGAAGAGGTTATTTGGAAAGAGCGGTAATCTCGTATAGAAAATCGTATCCAATTTCAAGGTGCGTCAAGATGTTTGTGCTTCAAATTAATACACTTAAAGTATTAATGGGGTAATGGGGATGGGCAATGCAAATAATTTTTTAAAAACAAAACGAAGCAATTCTATATATAATTAAATTTTTGTTTGACTATAAAAATATTTATCATTTTAGCATCATAATACGAGGATTGCTTCAAAAATTCTAAAAGCAATTACGGTTATATTTTCTACAGATTTTATTTGAAGTTTTAACCTACAGGATTAATGACAGTAACAGGTGAAAAATAGTTGAGTATTTTTCTACAAAAGTTTAAAGTAATCATTTGCACAAGAAATTATAGAATTGACCCAAGAAGAACTGTGACTTTTTCAAACAAGCTCGTAAGGAATGTTTTGAGGAAATCAATTTTTAGCTACCGTAAAGCAATGATGTGATGAATTTCTACATTGTTGAGCTTTTTTTTAATGACACGTTTCGAGTTATTGAAAAAAATATTGGTCTGGACATGATCGTGGAAGACCGAAATGTTATTGTAAGGAGTAATTAGGCAACCCTGAAGGTTTATCTAAAGGTCATTAACGCAATCTTACATAAACATTAGAAGGTACATAAGCTTTATTCACATTGGCTTTGCCAGAATTTAACTCCGGTTCAAAAAGAAGACCTTGTGTGATGGTGCAGGGCTATATCTACTCGCTTTTCCAAGAGATCGTCTCAACTAGTGTATGACATCTTTACAGGTAATGGATTCATCACCTGTAACAAGATCGTAGCAATATACCTAAGCTTTTAGGTATAACGCTATTATCACGAAATTAGCCGTAAATAACAATCGGCAGCTTAAATCTTTGAAAATGAATTTTCTCCAGCAAAAGTTAATCGAGAATAAATCCGAAACAAAATGGTAGTCTAAGAAAATTAATTAATTAAAATTAAACAAATTAGATCAGAGCTTAAAATTTGATATATATCGTAAACCTACTTTCACTGATTGCATTATTCCCAAAGATTCACTACACCCTAAGACACACAAACATTCATTTTTTAATTCTATGATACATAGAGCATTAAACATTCCTTTGTCTAATGAATCTTTTGTTCGTGAAATCAATACTATAAAACAAATAGCGGTAAACAATAGTTATAAAAGTAGCGTAATTGACAGTATACTAAAGAAAAAACAGTTACAAGTGGCCCTTAGTTTAGTATATCCTAAAGATAGTGCTAATTTGAAACAATTTGTCTCGTTAACTTACTTCGGTAAAATAAGCGAGCAAATTGGAAATATAATTTCAAAAAATAATAGTAATGTTAGTATAGCTTACAAACCATATGTAAAAACAAGTAATTTCATTTTTAACGCAAAACCTAAAACAGATATTAATAATAAATCAGGAGTGTACAAATTATATTGTAACGATTGTAAAAGTGTATATATAGGTCAGACTGGTCGAAGTTTTATTATACGGGAAAAAGAACACAGGAGGTCATATAAACTAAAGAAGACAGATTCAACATTCGCAAACCATCTTATTACAGAAAGACATTTGGTCACCGTAAAATATTGCATTTGGCCGAGAAAGGTCGTAAATTAAATATTTTAGAGGCCCTAGAGATTTTTAAAAGCCGACGCAACACAATAGATATCGTTTTAAATGAACAGTTGGACCTTATATATACACCGCTTTTCCAATGTTGTATATAATAGTTAAGTATATAGTAGTATGTAATTTTAAATAACATCATAAACCACCCCCATATATTTTTGTGTCATTTATAAGTTCTATGTAGGCCTTTAACTTTTGCAGTTTGATAATGACATTGTATGTCGAAACCGCGGTCACGATTATATGTGAATAAAGTGGTATATATAACAAAGTTATTGTTTTATTTTATTTTATTTTCAAAATGGTAGTTGTTACATTTCTTGGGATTAATGTACTTGAGTCCAGCGATGAGGGGTCGTGGTGCTGTTAATGCAGAATGATACACTACAGTTTGTTATTATGTTACACTTTAAAAATGATCCTTATACCGTTTGGGCATTTTTAATAATTTATTTTAATTAATAGCTATAGGCTATTTCAAAATTCAATATTATCCTTTAATATAATTTATTTACTTTAATTGCGAATTATCGAACATCATAGGCTATTTGAAACTCTAATGACTTTATGTAACGTTTGTATGTTAAAATATCTTGGATGTCCCAATAACCATTTTTAATCTGTAGCATTTAAATCTACTCATGTGCAGATTAAACTTCTGGAAACTTTATGCGAAGTCATCGTTCGTACATTTGAATTTATATTTCAATTATTGTTCGTTTTAGGCAATTTTAGGTAAACAGGACATCGTTATATTTTTTATTCGAATTTTGTAAACCTATTAGGATGGTTTAATTTATCGAATAACCATTTTTCACTTAATTCTGGTCTTTACATTTTTGGTTTGTTCGGGGAGCCATCTAAACGAGACTCTTTTAAACTCTGTGTTGTAGATCGCTGTAACGTTTTGAATAATTTTACTCATTACCAAAACTCTTAATTAATCCGATTTAATTGATTAATTTTTGATTGGGACTTCCTTATTTGCTTGTTAATCATGTCATGATATCCGAGTAATTATCCATCTTTTATTTCAACATCCCGTATGGGGGTAGTGCCTTTTTTGTTAATCCATCTTTCTGCTTAAATTCACGGACAATCATTCTTGACAATCTCTTCTTAATAATTCCGCTTTGAAGTAAGTCGACGAATGTTAAAACTAAGTCATTTTTAATTAAAACAGTGTTACTGTTCTGCGGCATGGAGGAATTGACAATTTGGCTTCATTTCATATAAATTCACTAGCGTTGTGTTATTTAGTCGAGGACATTTTTTCCCCGGATTTGAAAGTTTTACACCCACGTGTTTGCTTCAGGTGAGTTCTGAGATAAGGGGCGGCTGTAATTATTTCACGGCATTGTTCTCCATTTTATTATATTACTCTGGAATCTTCCACTTATTCTTTTTTTTCTCATTTATTTAGGGCTGTTAGTATCTGCTAAGAAAAGCTGTTACTGTTAGTATCTGCTAGGAGAAACTGCTGTTTTAGTATCGGCTATTGTTATTATCTGCTAAGAAAAGCTGCTATGTTAGTAACGGCTAATGTGAAATCTACCTAATTAGACGAGAGATTGATTTCATCCGCAGACATCTAATTACCCGGACACAGGAAATCAACGCAATTGGATCTAAGGGTCATCTTTCACGCATGGTAGTGTGTAGAGAATAACATTTTTGTGACAGAGTCCCCGACAAACAATATAATAATGATTTTGAAGGAACGCATGGCATTCTAAACATGGAGTTCCACTTACCATTTTTCTTAATTTTTTTTTTCTCTTGCCTCAATATAAAATTTAACTAAGTTCATTTCATATATTAATCGCTTATTCAGTTGTCTAATTCAAATTTTAGTAGTATTCTTTTAATAGTATCACTCTCACATATCAGATTTGTTTTAAAGTAAAGAAATTTGAGTAAATTAAATTTAATATTTTTTTTTATCAGTAACGGAATCCAATGTAATTTTTATATCTAATTTTGTTTAAATAATATATTTTCCATTTAATTGGTAAACTTTCACAATTATAGAATAACATCCTAGTTACATTTTTTTTTATCTTAAACATATATTTTTGCATATACAGGCTGAACCTTTTTTTTATATTACTATCTGATTGGAGTATCCGATTATGTGAATACATTGTGGTTTAATAATTTAATGCATTATTAATTTCTATCTGAATGTACCACCTAAGTACGTATGGTATATACTGAGTGTATCGAACCTGTGTAAGGTTCTTTAAAGCTTTAATGGATTACCGATGCAATATTCTATAGTTTAGATACGATATTAATAAGATCAATGATATTCCAACTATATACCCATGAACATAAGAGGCCTAGAACAAAAATACAGAATTTAGATTTAAAATGTTAATTTTAGAATATAAGATACTGTTGGAACTGCATTTTTCACGTGCCATATCAATAAAGTTAATTCCGCGTTTTTAATTGCTCAAATTTGAATTACATATTTATTTATTTTCTTGTGACCATTTACTTAAGTCATTTTCATTTACATTTTTATTTCACCGAAGATATTTAACTTAATTGATTGGAAATATTTGTGACACATATTATGGTCATAGCTGTACCTAATTTGAATTGTATAAGGCGGGAATCATCCCAATTGTAAACAGGTATTTAGCGGAAAATTGAACATTTAAAATACACTTTTGTCTATTATAAAATTAAAACAATAATTTATGTGAAATATCTAAACGATTAGCAATAGTAATTTATTTCATTTTTATAAATTTATTAACGAGATTAAATAAATACAAACAAGTATTACAAATAATACGCCTGGATATTGAAGAAAAACAAGAGAGAGTTGGCCTGGGGTAATTAAGAATTTTTCAACGCGTCGAGTTTTTTAAAAAGTGTGTTCCTGAAATTAAGTGATAAAATAGAAAATAAATTAGTTAAATCTTACCATAAAACATATCCTACGAATCTCGTACCTACCAGGCATCGTTTTACGAAGTTTACACAACCCTAGACCTGCCTGATCGTTTATAAACGAAATTCCATCTTCCAAAGGACGCCAACCCACTCTTAGAACGATACCAGCAGATTTCCTCAATCAGAGCATGTTATCCTGTGTATAGAGATCCTAACATCCTTCGAACATCCAGAATTCGCAGCAATATCAAATTGAGTACATATTTATTTACTTCTCCTAAAATATAAATTTTTTTTATTTAAATTTTGAAATAATCGTTAATATTCTTATATGAATTCCTAAAATGTTAGTATTTAATCTATATACCTTTTAAACGGAAGAATACAGTTCCCTTAGGTTAGAATTATAGTTACATAGATCAAATTTTTAAGCATAGATCATTTTATTATCAATTAACCTAACATCCATATCAGATCTAATCACGTGACTACACATATTGTCATGAATTTTTCCCCGAAGAAAAATTAAAGAAACAGTAAAAGACTATATATATTTATGTACATTTTATTCCAGCAAAATAATTAGAAATATTTTATATTTTATTTAAAATCTGATTATAATGTGTATTTTTGACCACGCCTGTAGTATGTTCTAGCGTGGTTATGATGTACGCAGTCCTGGCCAAGACGGAAGTGTATCGTCGTAGTATTATTGGAATTTTTCGGCTTTTTTTATATGAAATAATTACAAATATTAAATTAGAATGTATGTAATTGCAGAGTAAGTGGGGATGTAAACATTGCCGTCTACAAATTACAAAGCAAATCATACGAAATTTTTTTATTTGAAAAAACGTAGACCATATTTATCAAATAAAAAAATTTCGTATGATTTGCTTTGTAATTTGTAGACAGCAATGTTTACATCCCCACTTACTCTGCAATTACATACATTCTAATTTAATATTTGTAAATATTTCATATAAAAAAAGCCGAAAAACTCCAATAATTTATCATATGTTATATTTAATGAACGGCTAAGAAATTATCTAAACACTTATATATATATATATATATATATATATATATATATATATATATTTATATATATATATAGGGTAAACTTAATAAGTCGGCGATTAAAGGTCTGGTTTACTTCAGAGTATATATATTTAAAACAACCCTACATGTTTCGGCAATACGCCTTTGTATTGCCGAAACATGTAGGGTTGTTTTAAATATATATACTCTGAAGTAAACCAGACCTTTAATCGCCGACTTATTAAGTTTACCTTATCATACCAAGGTCACGAAGATATTATATTTATATTTATATATATATATATATATATATATATATATATATATATATATGGTTTAATAAGTCAGCGATTAAAGGTCTGGTTTATTACTTCAAAGTATATATATTTAAAGCAACCCTACATGTTTCGGCAATGATGCCTTTGTCAAGGATATAAAAAATATAAATCTGATATATTGATTTATATTTTTTATATCCTTGACAAAGGTATCATTGCCGAAACATGTAGGGTTGTTTTAAATATATATACTTTCAAGTAATAAACCAGACCTTTAATCGCCGACTTATTAAGTTTACCATATCATACCAAGGTCACGAAAATATTATTTATATATATATATATATATAAGTGTTTAGATAATTTCTTAGCCGTACATTAAATATAACATTTGATAAATTATTGGAGTTTTTCGGCTTTTTTTTATATGAAATATTTACAAATATTAAATTAGAATGTATGTAATTGCAGAGTAAGTAGAGATGTAAACATTGCTGTCTACAAATTACAAAGCAAATCATACGAAAATTTTTTTATTTGAAAAAAAGACCATATTTTTCAAATAAAAAAAATTTCGTATGACTTGCTTTGTAATTTGTAGACAGCAATCTTTACATCTCCACTTACTCTGCAATTACGTACATTCTAATTTAATATTTGTAAATATTTCATATAAAAAAAGCCGAAAAACTTCAATAATTTATCAAATGTTATATATATATATATATATATATATATATATATATATACAGGGCAATCCAAATTAAGTGTTCACCATTGGTAACTTTGTTATTATTGAAGATACAAGATTGTTTAAATTAGCAAACTAGTAGTACTTTTAACGCTCTTTAAGATGGAAGAATTAAAAAAAAAAGAGCAGCGCGTTTTCGAGTTTTCCCGAAAAAAATTTTTTTTTCAAATAGAAACCCCTGTATATTATATGATTTTCTGTTAGAAATTCAATTTTTAAACAAAAAATCTTATAAGAAATTTTTTACTGGGATTAAAAATACTTGAGTTATAGTGAATAAACAAAAACAGCTAAGTCAAGTGCATTTCTATGTTTCTACGATAACGACGTTAATTGTTTCTAGTAAACGTCAAATATTAGTACAGTTTTATTAGTCTTTCACTCATAAATTTCATTTTGAAAGTTATTAATTTGACAAAAAAATGATTTTTACCCATGCAGAAAAGTGTGATATGTTAGAATCTTATTTAGTGTGCAGAAAATCCTCTAGTAGGGCAAAAGAACACTACGCTGAATTATATCCACTCCGAACACAACCAAATGAGCAATTTTTTCTGAGACTGTACCGAAAATTTAGAGGCAATGAGAGTGTTTTTGCCAAAACAAGAACAAGGACTTTTATAATAAGCGAGGCCACGGAAATTCTAGTTCTTGCATATTTTGAGGCCAACCGTGAGAATTCCATACTAGATATTATCAAGGAATCTGATTTGAGTCACGGTACTGTGCATAGGATTCTGAAGAAACACAAATTCATTCCTTATAAGTACAAACCAGTTCAAGTTTTCTTGCCAGGGGATCCAGAGAGAAGAATGTTTTTTTGCCACTGGTATCTTAACTTTTGTCGCCAAAATGTAAACAACTTTCGTTATATTTTATGGACCGATGAATCAAATTTCTCAAATTCTGGAATGTACAATACAAAAAATCATCATTACTGGTCAAAGGAAAATCTTCTTTTAGTACATCCAAGACGCCCGCAAGTCCGTTACAGTTTCAATGTTTGGTGCGGTTTAATTGGTTCAAGGATTGTTGGTCCTTTCTTTTATGAGGGCACTCTAACTGGTGAAAGGTACATAGAATTTTTGACTGAAATTTTGAATAATTTCTTAGACGATATTGATCTCATAAGTAGACAGAATCTGCATTTTCAGCAAGATGGCGCACCTGCGCACAACTACAGAGGTACTCATCAAATTTTAAATACTATTTTTAACAATTCATGGATAGGAACAAATGGTCCTATTCAGTGGCCTCCCCGATTGCCAGATTTAACACCGCTTGATTTTTTTTATGGGGTTATTTAAAGACAGAAATTTATAAGCAAAGGTACGAAAACGTAAACGCCCTAAAAATTGCAGTTAGTGAAAAGATAAACCAAATAGATGGTAGGACCATACTAAAAGCAGTTCGACAAGTTCAGAAACGTGTTCAAAAATGTATTGAACAACAAGGTGGTATTTTTGAACATCTTCTATGAAAAAATCAGTGATTTTTATTTTCTTTTAATGATATGTTTATGTATAAAATAAAATTTATAAAAATTATTTAGCTGTTTTTGTTTATACATTATAACTCAAGTGTTTTTAATCCATGTAAAAAAGTTCTTATAAGATATTTTGTTTAAAAATTGAATTTCTAACAGAAAATGATATAATATACAGGGGTTTCCATAAAACTGTTAATATTTGACGTTTACTAGAAAGAATTAACGTCGTTATCGTAGAAACATAGAAATGCACTTGACTTAGCTGTTTTTGTTTATTCACTATAACTCAAGTATTTTTAATCCTAGTAAAAAATTTCTTATAAGATTTTTTGTTTAAAAATTGAATTTCTAACAGAAAATGATATAATATACAGGGGTTTCCATTTGAAAAAAAAAATTTTTTCGGGAAAACTCGAAAACGCGCTGCTCTTTTTTTTTTTAATTCTTCCATCTTAAAGAGCGTTAAAAGTACTACTAGTTTGCTAATTTAAACAATCTTGTATCTTTAATAATAACAAAGTTACCAATGGTGAACACTTAATTTGGATTGCCCTGTATATACATATATATATATATATATATATATATATATATAAAGGCATCATTGGCGAAACATGTAGGGTTGTTTTAAATATATATACTTTGAAGTAAACCAGACCTTTAATCGCCGACTGATTGAATTTACCATATCATACCTAGGTCATGAAAATATTATATATATATATATATATATATATATATATATATAGTTGTTTGCTTAAATAATAAATATAGTTGTAAAATGTATAGAATCCACGGTTGGCTCTTGGTGAAACATAATGAATAATTTACTAAAGAAACACTCGGTATATTTGTTTCACAAAATATATTTAGTAAATCTCTAACATATGTTTCGACTTTTCAGTCATTATCAAAGAGTTTGTGAACTAAAATAAAAAGTACAATTCAACCACTATTTATGAGTTTTTAAAGGACTTTATTACGGCATAATTGCCGTTTTTTAGTTTACAAACTCTTTGATAATGACTGAAAAGTCGAAACATATGTTAGAGATTATATATTTTGTGAAACAAATATACCGAGTGTTTTCTTTAGTAAATTATAAATATAGTTGTTATTGTTATGAACTCTGTTTTTCTTTTCTTTTTTTTTTAATTGAGTGTCAACTTATTTGATATTACTAATTTATCCACTTACTACGGCAGAGTCTGTGTTCTCTGTTGGCTAAAGGTAAACATGGTGTCGCCCTTTTTTTTATGTAAAAACCTCCCCACAACTCGCCTCTTAACTGAGTTAGCCCTTTAGCCAAAAGATTTCTGGGGCAACCATAAGTTGTAGGTAAGTTGGGTAAGTTTAGGAAGATAGTTGTCGGCGCAAGTCTAGTGCTCGTGGGGGCATATAGCAATTAATTAAGTATTTGAATTCCAAAACATTGAAGTAATAGATCGAGGAAAGGATGAATTGGAAAGTTTACGTTGTAAAGCAGCCGAGGAAGTAGTTGATACATTAGAAAACAAATTAACAACTTTAAAATAGAATAATTGCTGAAAATGTTTTGAAAAGTGGTTTTAATGAATGTAAAAATTCATTGATTATAGAGAAAATGCTATACAAAATTATAAATAGCTGCGTTTTATTCATTTGTGTATTACTTAACTAAACTCAACAGAAAAGAAATAGCCCCCGCAACATAATCATTTGGATTTCGCCATTATTTGTTGTTACGATTAACGTTTGCCAACTTCTTCTGGATCTGCCGCCAGACTAATCCTCTCTATTCTCGTTTTTTGTTTATACATACTCGATTCTCACTGATGTGTAATATTCGTATTTTGTAGACGATAACGGAGTTTGCTAGTAAATTCCTACAAGTGTTGCCGAATTCGTGTTACTGTCCGCCAAAGTATAGGCAATAATGGAGCACTGGAAAGATAAATGAAGGTGTACTCAAGAACCGAAGACAACCCATCGATGTGGAGAAGAATTTAAACAAAGAGAACGGTTAAAAATTCAGCAACACCTTGATTAAAGGAATTTGCCAGTTATGTCCAAGAAGCATGAAAGCTATGCACCAATGAATATTTGTTTCCACACGTGAAGGCTAAGTTACGGAGTTTACATTTTACATTGGCCGAAGAAGCGGTTGATATATTTCAAAACAAAATACAAACTAAAAAGAACCTAACACGAAACAATTGGAGAAGGCATTTTAAAGATTAGTTTTCACACATGCACAAATGCATGTTCTGCGGAGAGGAATACTTATACATTATTACATATTACTATTTTAATATTAATTGCTAGGATATAACACATGAATTTTAAAATATTTTTCTTGTCAACGTCAGAATGTCATAATAGTATATTAAAAAACAAGTTTCATAAGGCACCATTTTGCCGCACGAGATCAGTTTAGAAACGAGATCTAGAATACAGATACCGATCTATTTATAAAGATTTGTATCATTTGTATACATTGCTTCATTAGCTTAACTGACGACGCCTATAGATGGCAGAAACATATGTCTTAAGCAGAAGTAAATGCTGAAAATACGAGGTATTGTCCAAATATACAGTTACAGATATGTAAATTATTTACATGTCTGTTTCATAATTAAACAAAAGCGTTATAGGGCATATTATCGTATAGATATATTTAAAACCTTTTTTGTATATTTACCGCCATCTGGCTCGTTTTTGAAGGACTACCCGTATTGTTTTCGTTTCGTACCAGCTTAGCGGGTCAAATGAAAGATCGCTTGTTTCGGTAAAGTCTCTTTCGTCCGTCAGATGTCACATATTAAATAATTGCCACCTGATAGGATGAGATTTGCTTTATCTAATAGGCGGTTCGGCTAAATGTCATATACAGATACAGATCTATTTATAAAGATTTGTATCATTTGTATACATTGCTCCATTAGCTTAAATGACGACGCCTATAGATGGCAGAAACATATGTCTTAAGCAGAAGTAAATGCTGAAAATACGAGGTATTGTTCAAGTATACAACATACGTTGTTTTCCAAAGAGCGAGTATGGCAAAAGGCCTTATGAAACGAGTTTTTTATACTATTTTTTCTATTTTGCGTTTTTTACATTAATAAATTGCTTAAATTGGAATTATTTAATTTGAAAGTACAGAGTTTAATTTTTATATAAAGCATGCAGTTGGTCACATTGATACTTGACATTTTCAAATTTAAATCTTGCTATCCGCGAAGTATATTATATTACATATTATTTACTAATTTTCGTTAACATTACTTGATACTTCATTTAAAAATATAAACATGAGTGACATAGAAACATATATATACTGTATGACATGGAAACTGCAACACCAGGAAGAGGTGCGAATTTTTTGACCAAACTTGGTAGAAACGTATAACTATTCAAAGGCAATAATTGATTAAAATTTCAAAGAAAAAAACAAAAGACTAACACAATTAAACATAATTTTTATTAATAATGTGTCGAGCCGCCCCTATTAGTTACACACTCCCTCACTCTTCGTGGCATTGATTCGACTAGGTGGTCGATATCCTCTTGGGGTATGGACTCCCAAGCAACCTGTAATTCATGCCGGAGAGCTATTAGTGTCTGCGGGGATTGGCTAAATTCATAAGTTTTCGTCCCATAATGTCCCACACATGTTCTATTGGCGAGAGGTCGGGGGATTTGGGTGGCCATGGCAAGATATTGACATGAGCCTCTTCGAAGCGATTTATAGAAATTCTCGCTACGTGGGGAGGGGCATTATCCTGCTGGAAAAGTGGGTCTTCGAGCATTTGAAGATATGGAAGAATATGGGGTTCTACCACCTCATCAATGTAACGCTGGGCGTTCATGGTGGCTTGGATGAACACTAGGGGTATGACTTTTTCAATTTTTTTAACAAAAAAAAATTTGCATGGCCATACATGATGAAAAAAGCCAAAAAAATAATAACTGCGTTTTTAGTTTTTCATTTTGTTGGAAAAAAGTCCCGCACCGTCCATGTAGAAAGTTTACATGTAAATTCTCAAAGACAAGCGTACGTTCTCGCTTACGTTCTCTGATTTGTTTTGTATTTTGTGTTGCTGTGTGACTGCAAAGTACGGTAAATCCCCGAAATCGAATGTAAACAAACTGATGCTGTCTACTATTGGTTTGAGCTCATAGTTTGGTGCGTGCTTTCTACAAGTGTGGTTATATTTATTAAGAAATATTTATATATTCAATCAAAGTAATGAGTTCTCGAAAAAGTGCAAGTGCTGTTTTGAAAAATTCGGCGGTATAGAAAAACAATTTGACTCATTTTGAAAAAAGTACAACTAAAAGACGAGAAATAATTAACATAGATAAAAATTTAAATGAAATGTGCAGAATACAAAAGCAGATGGTGATAATAGGACGGTACAACGCATTGGCAAAAACCGAAAAAAATAGAAAAATAAGGTGTCAGATTATAGCCAAGGAATTGCTTGATTTATGGTCGAAATTAAATTTTCCATGTATACTTGAATCTTCAATAAAAAGAAAAGTAGAAAAGCTTTTAGATCGTTTCTGTAAATATTTAAAGCGACCAAATAGAAACCCAACAATAGTGTTTGGAGAATTATTTGATGTAACAGATCCACAAGGCATTTGGCTAAGCATGGAAGATAAAAAGTTGTACGCAGTTCAAACAAGCAGGAAAGGAGATGTTGGATACACAACAGCAAAGGAAATTAATATTCATCCATCAAAAGCTGCTATATTAAAAAGAAAAGTCACGACCGCCTTGGTCTCAGACATAAATGTATCTGACAGAACAATTATGTCCCTAGAAGAAGACACAGAATTATACGCATCATCAGAAGAAGACACAGAATTATACGCATCATCGGAAGAAAACACAGAATTCTATGCATCATCAGACGATGATAAATTTGAACCAAGTGTTAAAAACGTGGCCTGTTCAACTAAGGCGGCAGTGAAAATTGTTCAGACTTCCAACGTGAGCACAAAAAATGCAGCAAAAATATGTAAGGAATTGGTGAAATCGGGTATTGATATTCCAACACCCTCACAATCTGGTATTTATAAGGCCTCAATAAAAGCAGCAGAACGTTTGGAAGAAAAGTATATGGCTACATTAAAAGAAGAAAAATGGTGTATGCATTTTGATGGGAAGAAATATGGTAAAAAAGAAGTCCAGGTAGTGGTGTTGACAAACGAGCTTGAAGAAGTCAGGTTGGCGGTCATGGAGCTTAATAATGGAAAAAGTTTGACAATATTTGAAGGTGCTAATTAAATTAAAAGTTATAAATAACTAGATAGCTTACTATAATATTATATTGCAGGCATCAAAAACATTTTAAACAAATTTCAACTATGGAATTCCATTAAAATGATTATTTGTGATACTACAAATGTCAATACAGGGGAAAAAAATGGAATTGTTCATTTACTGAAGACGTCGTTTCAGGAAAAATCCTTTTCACCTCCGCAATATATTGGTTGTCAACACCATGTGTTAGATTTGATTTTAAAGCATGTCATGAATGAAATGCTTGTTGAAAAATCTACATCACCAAATATTTCGTATGATATTTTTACAGAATTGATAACAAAGTACGAAAATCTTAAACAAAACTTCAAACAAAGCGATATAATATTGGAAATACACAATATCAAGTGGCGTGATGACATGCAGTATTTGTACGAATTGGGACAAGCATTCAAATATTTTGAGAAAAATAACTTGTTTCCATTTATCAAATTCCGTGTATTACCATCACTCAGTAATGCCCGCTGGAATTCCAGAGCCATACTGGCACTTTTAACTTTTATACTCAAACCCGAACACAGGACAGAACTTTTACCAATTTGTAAATTTATATGCAGCGCATGGTACGATATCTGGTTTTCAGATCAACGTTTTCGCCACAATAACTTTGAAAATTTGAAAACATCTGTAAAGCCCTTCAAAAATGCTCATAAATGTTTTCTTAAACACTGGGTGGAGGAAGATTCCGCTATTAGAAATTTAAAACGAACCAATATTTGTGCAGAACGAGCCATTAAAGTAACACAAGAAATCTTTAATTATTGTAAAACTGAACGCACTTTAAACTTAAAATTTATTGCATCTAATGAAAAAATTAAAAAATAAAACTTTTTGCAAGCTATTTTTGTGATTTTTAGTTTGTTTTGAAAATAAAAAACTAAAACAGAACGCTTAAATAAACAGCATATTTTTACATAACAAAAAATGTTAGGCCTTTTCAATTGAGTTGTATTCTTCATCCAGTGTAAAATCCACAATTTTTCATCTTGGTCGGTGCGGGATGTTTTTTTAATAAAATGAAAAACTAAAAACGCAATTATTATATTTTTGCCATTTCTCATCATGTACGGCCATGCACAATATATGTTACAAAAAAGTCATACCCCTAATGAACACCAACTGAGACCTACTCCCATATGCTATAGCACCCCATACCATAACACCCACTGCTCGATGCCCATGCCTTTCAACGGAAAACTGTATATCACTACGTTCCCCACGTCTTCGTCTGACCCTCATACGGCCATCATGCATCCCTAGACAAAATCAAGATTCAACACTAAACACCACCTTATGCCACTCCACGATCCAATGCATTCGCAATCTACACCACTCCAAACGTTGCTGTCGGTGTTGAGCCGTAAGTGGTAACACAAGATGTGGACGATAAGATTGTAAGCCGAAACCCCTAATTCGGCGACAAACGGTTCGAAGGGTTACTGGACGACCTTGATTACCTAACCACACGTCAGCAATTGATCTGGTCTGGAGAACCTGTCTCTTAGTGCCATTAGGCGAAGGCAGCGGTCCTGTATCCCATTAGTTCTTCTTCGACCTCCGGTTCCTCTTCGACGTCTTTCCTGACCCTCCCTAGTCCATGATTGATAACAGCGCATAATGGTGGATTGGTTCCGGTTAAGGCGATTTGCAACTTCCCTGTATGAAAAACCACCTTCTCGCAAACCAACAATTCGACCTCTGTCGAATTCGCTTAATTGGCGATAATTTCCACGTTGCCGCACTCTAGGCATAATAAAACTCTCTAAACACGTTAAACAAAGGTATAATAAGACAAAACCGTTGAAATAAATTTGAAACAAACAATAAATACACCACACATTAATGTCAGCGAAAACTGAATGAGGTGTCAGAAGTGCCATGACCACTTGATATATCGCAACAAAATTTTAATCAATTATTACGTTTGACTAGTTATACGTTTCTACCAAGTTTGGTCAAAAAATTCGCACCACTTCTTGGTGTTGCAGTTTCCATGTCATTGAGCATATATGTTGTTGTCAATTGTATACAACATACGTTGTTTGTGTAAAATACAGACATATATCATATATGTCAAATGTACATAAATTCTTAAAATCAAATGACAGCAATGATATTTATTTCTGTATTCGAACAACGCCAACATTGAAAAATGAAAAAAAGCGTATCGAAATGATGCTCATTTCGATACTGTTTTCATTTCGAACGCAAAATAGAAAAAAATAATTATAGATTTGCTTTGTGCCATTTTCTTTATGAAAAGAATTTCACCGATCAATTATTTAATTTTTTTTTGGGTTATATAATAATATTTTCTACTTATACTGTAAGGAAAAATTAATTATCGATTTAATTTATGTAGTATTTTTTATTATAGCTCGAAACTATCGATCATTTAAATTTTGTATTATAGTAATATTTTCTACATATACAGTCTGGACAACTCTTAACACATTCATTTTGTTCAAATTTTCGTAATTTGGAATTTACACTATTAAACATTTAATAGTGTGTTATATTTAATAATATTTGCATATGCAGTGTGTACCAAAATCTCGATGTGAGTTTATCCAAATCTTAGATAAATTGTTTATGCAATTTTTAGATTAAGATTCCTATTTAATTTAGTTGCTTATAATTATTGGTCAAATCATTTCAATACGTTGATCTTAATTTTTCTATAAATCTTATGACCTACTTTTAGAATTTATCTAAAACGCATGATTTTCTGTGCATATATTTCAATTTCACATATTATTCAAATTATTGTAACTATTTAATTCTTTTATTTTATTTGCTATACTGGGTGAGTCTTTTACTCATGTCCAGGCATTACTTGTTTTATTGAGAATTCATAATACTATATTACTGTAATTAGCGAATTGGTGAATATATATATATATATATATATATATATATATATATATATATATATATATATATATTGAGGCATTGCAAGAAGGAGTCGCTCTCTGAAAGAAACAAAGAATATATGTAACCATAATGTTTATTTCTACTTTGTACGTTAATATTAAGAAGGGGAAAGATCGATTCAAAGAATAAATACGTTATCTTGACGACCAATTCACCTTGAAATAATTAACTTATTTTTCTAATTTTTTTTATTATAATGTTTATATTCATTTTTCTTTCAAATTCATATTTAACGCGTGTTTATTCAAACAAATGTAACGTATTTATTTTCAAATGTATTTGAACAATGAAGCCCCGCCCACAATGTCAACGGTGCAATAACCCGAGGAAAAAACCAATATTGACGGAGTGTTTGTAAACACATAAAACATATGTTATGCAACTAACATTATCTTATAAATCGAAATCCTACCGAGCGATATATACGCGAAACGATAAAATATTTACGTATATTACTGGACGAAAATCACAGAAAATGGGCCAGACTGTTACCACAGATAGAATTTACTATAAACAATACACCTAGCACAGTGCATAATCACTGTCCGATAACGTTATTCACTGGACAACCACCACAAAGACCATGGACTGATTCTGAGCATATAAATTTACGTAACCGTTTACAAGAAGTCAGAGAAAGATTATCACTAAGAAAGCGAAAATGGGAGGAAAAGAGAAATACGGCAACTAAAAAGTATAAAACTTACAATGTAGGAGACCAAGTCATAGTTAAGAGATTAAGAGTAACAGATTTAAAACACAAAATAATGGGAAAGCTACTGAAAGCTTACCAAGGTCCCTATACGATTAAGAGAATCATTGGAAACAACACCTACGAACTTTTCGAACCCGAAACAAATTACATTAAAGGTAGATACCACATAACAATGTTACAAGACTACCACACTTAAAAAAAAATAAAGTAATTTTTTTTATACAAATATACATAACAAGCCGAAAGAACTTCCAGAACAAACCCGCCAAGCATGTTATAGTCCGTAAAACAATAACAAGTACTGCATTACTGTATTATATAATCTATATTAATCACAAGTTTACATTTAGACTAGGCTAATTAAATTAATCATATTATTATTAAATAAGAAATAAAAAAAAAGGGAAAGAAGAAAATAACTACTTAATATTAAAAAGGGGTTTTCAAACAAAAGAACCCGAACAAACAAAATAAAACAATTAACTTTAACCATTTAATGACAATTACTAAATAGGGAATTATTAACTAGAATAATATAAAGAACTACTTATAGAATTTGAAATATTTTTAACGTGAACACACACATTCACTAAATTTTCATTGATCACTATACTGCATTTATATATTTCTGTCTTACTCCTAGATACGGTTGATTAAAAGCTCTCAATAAGTCTCTATCTTTTAATCAAGGGGGAAATTGAGGCATTGCAAGAAGGAGTCGCTCTCTGAAAGAAACAAAGAATATATGTAACCATAATGTTTATACCATAATGTTTATTTCTACTTTGTACGTTAATATTAAGAAGGGGAAAGATCGATTCAAAGAATAAATACGTTATCTTGACGACCAATTCACCTTGAAATAATTAACTTATTTTTCTAATTTTTTTTATTATAATGTTTATATTCATTTTTCTTTCAAATTCATATTTAACGCGTGTTTATTCAAACAAATGTAACGTATTTATTTTCAAATGTATTTGAACGATGAAGCCCCGTCCACAATGTCAACGGTGCAATAACCCGAGGAAAAAACCAATATTGACGGAGTGTTTGTAAACACATAAAACATATGTTATGCAACTAACATTATCTTATAAATCGAATTGTAATTTTTTTTAACTATTTTACACTGTAAAATTGTCTAATTTAATAATATTAACAAATTTAATGCAAGTAAAGAATGGGGCGATTTAGCGGAAAGTTATGCAATTAAACACAAGTGAAAAAAAGAAGCGTCGGTCATTAGTCGTCACAGTGAAAGGTCACGTTTTTTTGGTGCTCCGTAATAATTAAAATAATTAAGCAAAATTATTAAGTGCAAGAGATTTTTAATATTACAAAACGTTACATCTGCCTACCAACCACCTGTGGACAAAATTTAACAGCCGCCGACCAAATAGTCCGAGACTTACGAATTTTTAAAGATTTTTACCGCCATAAAAATCTCACCGTAGCTTGACCACCATCGTTGACGATCGAAATCGGTCATTCGCTCTAGACGCAGTCGGACTTGGAAATTTCAACAAATTTCAAGTTATCCCGAGGGACCGTAGCAGAAACATTCTCCCGTTTCCCGTTGTGAAGACGTATCCAGAACACAGGCACAAGAAGCAACGGAGATCATATACGAAGATTCAGGTTTTTGCTAATTTTAACAAACGCTCCCGCGCCATTTTTACTTGCGCATGTACATTTCTAGAACTTTACTTTGTTATTCCATAACTAACTATTTATATTACTTTCACCGATATTTTATCACTGCAATCTTTAGTCAAATTATTTAAATATTGGCATCTACTATTTGTATTTGTAAAACTTGATGCCATGTCACTGTTATAAACTATTTTACTAAGACAACACATTATTGCACCTGTCTTACACCATATTATTATACTGTACGAATACCAACCGTCGAGTGTGTCTCGCTTAACATTACTTGTGTGTCACGAAATTATTAATATAAATTTCTCAAACTTTGAAAAATCGTTTATCCCTAATAAAGTTAATTGTCAATATTTTACTTTGTTTTTTTGTAATATACTTGAGATATTGTTCCGTTCCCAACTTAATAAATTACGTAAAGAAAGTAAAAGTGGAGAGAAGTGAACCTACCTTAGCCCTGAAGAGAGAAAGAAGCTAGCCGAAGATAATAAAACAGATAAGTATTGAATGAGCCCAATTTGAATTTTACATGATATTTTTTTTATGACATTCATTCATTTTATTTTACCGTACGTAAGAAACAATTTTATTTATCTACAATTCGTAACATTACATTTGGCGATCCCAACTTAGTGGGGCATTTATAACAGTCATAACAGTTATTCTCATTATATTCATTCGTTAAAATTACTCGCTTCACCATTCGGAAATATAATATATGGCACCCGAACGTTTTGGGGCGTACTTCTACTCCACATTTCAATAAAAAGTCACTCTATTGTCAAAAATATTAAGAAGGAACATTTTCTCAAGTAGCAAAGTTTCGTGGCACAAAGAATCAATAAATAAACCATAAAAATAAAAACAAAAACAAGGAGAACCGTTGTATTCGCATTTACCAGATTATACTATTTGTTTATGTATTTGTTATTTTGTCTTTGTGGAACTTCAGAGAGAGAACACAGTTTTGCATTTCAGGGGATTGCTGTATTCGAGACCATCGGTAAGATATTCAAAAGGTTGTTACAGGGAAATATTAAAGTGCAGACTCATATTTCTTTTATATACATATATTTTGTTATTTGTCATTGCATTTACGTGTGTACATTAAATCCAATAACACTATAAACAACAATATTTTGAAACCAAAATATTAATAATATAATTACAACTACCTGTACAAATACTAATATAATTTACAAACTAATTAACTATACTCTAAAATGGATACTAGACACAGAGCTAAGACCCCGAAAGACGCAGTAGAAGAAGACCGGAGTGAACAGGGGGACATTACAACACCGCAACCGTCCGTTTCCGGGGAAGCCAGTATTTCGCCTGACAGTAAATTCATGGACATGTTCAATATGTTAATGGCACAGATGCAAGAAATGAAACAAGATATAAATAACAAATTGGACACCAACAACAAAGATTTAAATAACAAATTAGATATTAATAACCAAGACATGAACACGGCAAATAAAGACCTTAATAACAAGCTAGATACTAATAACCGCGAACTAAAACAAGACATAAACAATTCAAATAAAGATTTAAATGCCAAATTAGACAACAACAGCCAAGAATTAAAACAAGATTTAAATAACTTAAATTACGAACTCACAACGAGATTAGAAGTTAACCTCATTAACATAAATGAAAAAATAGAATTAAACAACGCTAACATAGAAATAAAACTTAATACATTCAAGGGGGATATCGACGTACAAATCGCAGAAATCACCGCCACACAAAAGGCCATGGAACAAAATGAATTGAAGTATCTCCTAAAACTGGATGAGACCGTCAAAGCACAAAATTTACAGTGGGCACAACAACTAGAAACTTCTACCACTCAAATTTACGAAACAACCGAATCGAAAATTAATGCAGCGAATAAAGAACTTCACAAAGATTTAAATAAAATAATACTCGAAAATAATTGTACGTTAGATACAAAATTAACAACATATAACCAAATCAATGAGGAACAGAACCAACATCTAAGACGCGAACTTACTACACAAATTAACGAAAATAAAGAAATATATAACCAAGAAATACAGGCGGTGAACGTAAATCTAGATAATATGAAAACCGTACAAACCGAAAACTATAATGAAACGCAGCACAACTTACACCAATTAGAAAATAAACTTAGAACGTACACGGTACCTATACATAACATAAATACAGGTAATTCGATAATAAAAATCGAAAACTTACAACATTTTGACGGAGATATGACCAAAGTACACCCCATGGCGTATTTAAATGGGATACTACGGTATTTAGAGGACGTGATGGACGAGAAACACCGGATCGAAGTAGTGCGAGCAACATTGCGGAATAGCGCACAAGAATGGTTTCAGAGGATAGAGGAACATTGCCATACTTTAGATCAATTTGTTGCGTTATTTACGAAGAACTACTGGGACGAAAACCAGCAGAACAGGGCCAAAGTTCGCTTACTAACAGGGAAATTTAGATTGGGACAAGCGACGAGGGAGATGTATGCGTCTCGCGTATACAACCAGTGCAAACACATCAGCGACATGAGTGAATCAATGATCGCGCGCCTATTGTTAAACCACTTTATTTTCACGGATACTCAGGCGATTATCTGCCAGAAGGTCACTGACATGGACTCCCTCATCGAGATACTCCGAAGACTGGACGATTTCGCTGAAACCAACCAACAACAGCAGCCTAATAATCGGACGAACAACACTAGGAACCCACAAGCACCGAACTACATTCCCAACCCCATACCACGTTTTAACAACTATTCGAACAATAACCACACAAATAATTATGCTCAAGACAATCGCTATCAACCAGCAACCTCTCGACCATACAACCCGAATAACAATCATAATAACAACTACAACAATCGTCCTCATAATAATTATAACAATCAGAATCGACCGAATACACAACATGCGTATAACCGACCTTATCCGAACAATTATCAGAATAACTCGGCAAATAATAACTATAACAATAACCGACCCGACAATAACGATACTTATAACACGCAGCGCGCACAAACTCACCAATCGAGACGCGGAATAAATCATTACGCAAGCAGAGGAAGAGGTCGAGGTAATAATGCTTACCGGCGATATCGATCGTTATCACCTGACAGAACGAACATAGAGGGGCTACAAAAAAAAACTTCAATTTTACAAGACGATCCATATCTGAACCCAACACCCGGACCGTCAAACCAACAAAACTAAATAATGACAACGGCTATAACATGCTCTGGAAGTTACAAAACATAAAATTCTACCAATCACCGGAGGAATTCTTAAACATAGAAGACGCAGGTGACGCCGTAAATGAAGTACATTCTCTACCCATTATTATTTTACAATTCAGCAACATAAAATTAAATTGTTTAATCGACACCGGAGCCGAGATTACATTAGTTAGAGAAGATCTCGCAAAACAAATAAAGGGATACGAACAACAAGTTGTTCAAACCAAGGGTACCGACATAGTTACTGCGAACGGAAGAAGAATGGGCACTGTCACAAAGCAACTCAATACCGAAATAAGAATAAACGAAATCAGTTATTTAATTCACTGTTACGTAATAGAGAAGTTACAATATGACTGTATATTGGGGATAGATAATATCAACAGGTTGAAAATGATATTGAATTTTGAAAAGTGTATTTTATCAATTGGAAAGAATAATTTAACATTTAACAAACATTTGTCCGTAGAGGAAGTGCAAGAATATACTACGTATAAGAAAGAAGTTTTAGCAGTTGTAATAAATAATTTATTAGAATATAATGTACCGTACTATAGGAGAGCAGAAGAAAGGTTTATTGATAGAGTTGGAAATGATAATATTATAAATAATGAATATATAGGAGTGAATAATAGGCCAGATTTGTTAGGAACGCGAGATAGTTACGAGGGCGAAGGAGAAGTAAAGATTAAGGAGGATTTACAGACAACTGACATTATAAATAATAAAAATGATATAACGAATATAATTGATAAACAGGAAATACCATATTCAAACGTCGTACCGCAATTAATTAACATTTTAAACGAAAACATCACTTTAATAAATAACGATATTGTTTTTGCAAAAGGATATGAACATCCAATTAATATTGACAATGACTGCCCATTAATAAGTAAGAATTACCCGATCCCGTACTACTACCAACAGAAAGTTAGTTTAGAATTAGAGAGATTAGAACAATCCGGAATTATTGAGAGATCGAACACATATGTTATTAATCCCATTGTAATAGTTCAAAAGAAGGACTTATCATTAAGAATATGCTTAGACGCGAGAGCTCTGAATAAACGAATTAAGCCAGAATTCGAAATGCCGCAAAACATAGACATCTTATTAACGAAATGCGGAAGTAAACAAATTTATAGTAAATTAGACTTAAAGAATGCTTTTTGGTTAATAAACTTAGAACCAGAATCCAGAAAATACTGTGGTTTCTTAGTGAATGGAATAGTATATCAGTTTAGAGTATGTCCATTTGGTTTAAAGACATCACCAGCCGCTCTGATACGTTTTCTGCATCGTATACTAGACCGATATGATGAATTCGCTTTGCATTACCTAGACGACATTATTATATTTTCCGAAACTGTGGAACAACACCTACAACATATTAACATTATCCTTAACACTTTAAAAACTCATGGTATGAAACTTAACTTAGCGAAATGTCAATTCTTTAGACATGAAATTAACTATCTAGGATATGTGATTAATCAGAATAACATTTTATTAGACCCGACACGGTTAGATATCATTCAGGAGTATGCGAGACCGAAGAATTTAAAAACGTTAAGAAGTTTTTTAGGAGTGTTAAATTATTATAGGAAATTTGTCTCAAACTATAGCGAGAAAACGTTACCCTTGTTGGAACTAATCAAAAAGGGGAAGAAATGGAATTGGACAGCTGAATGCGAATTATGCTTCACAACTTTAAAAGAAAACTTTGTAGAAAATCTCCGTTTACATCACCCAGATTTTACTCTACCGTTTGTTGTGCGAACAGATGCTTCACACAAGACAATTGCAGCAGAGCTGGTACAAATGAAAGACGATCAAGAAATCCCTATTTATTTTATATCACGCACGTTGAAAACATGCGAGATTCGATACACGATTTCCGAGAAGGAAATGCTTGCTATCGTGTTTGCGTTAACGAAACTCAGATATTATTTGATAGGAAAGTCATTCGTATTAGAAACGGATCACAAAGCTTTAGTCAACATCATGAGCTGCAAACTTAATAACAGTCGCATTTATCGTTGGACTTTGTTAATACAACAGTACGAGTTTATAATAAAATATAAACCTGGAAAAGAAATGGTAACGGCCGATGCACTCACGAGACAGGAGGGGGACGTAAAGAGACAGAATATTTGCATCAACTTAATAAATCTACAAAGGAGAGGCATTTTCTCGAAAACAAAAATCTTACAAATACAATCAAGCCCAGACTTCGATGAAATAAGACAACATTTAAGAACTGTAGGTGAATACAAAGGTATATCAATCAGGGACCGATTCATAGTAAAACAAATAGGAAGAACTACTGTATACGTCACAAACGAACAACACACCAGAGAAATAACAGAATATATACACCGAAGATACACACACATAGGTGCACGAAAATGCTGGTTACTCTACAGAGAAGCTTTCTACTGTATAAATGACGAACGAATAATAAACAGCGTGGTAAAACAATGTCGACTCTGCGAAATAACCAAAGATAAAACTTTCACTAACACCAACATAAGCCACAATATAACTGCATATGATAGACTAGAGTCAATATCTATTGATTTTCTATCCAACCTTATTCCTAGCACCAAAGGTTATCGCCACATTTTGGTAATATGTGATATATTTTCTAAGTTCATCAAACTCATACCTACGCAGAAATGCGATACCAACACCGTTTAACAAGCTTTAGTGGACTACTTCGCACAGTATGGAAAACCACAAACAATACTTTCGGACAACGCTACCTATTTTACTAACGATCGCTACAAGGAGTTCTTACATTCACACGACATCCACACCGTCTATACATCAATCCGCTACCCACAAGGAAATCCTACCGAGCGATATATACGCGAAACGATAAAATATTTACGTATATTACTGGACGAAAATCACAGAAAATGGGCCAGACTGTTACCACAGATAGAATTTACTATAAACAATACACCTAGCACAGTGCATAATCACTGTCCGATAACGTTATTCACTGGACAACCACCACAAAGACCATGGACTGATTCTGAGCATATAAATTTACGTAACCGTTTACAAGAAGTCAGAGAAAGATTATCACTAAGAAAGCGAAAATGGGAGGAAAAGAGAAATACGGCAACTAAAAAGTATAAAACTTACAATGTAGGAGACCAAGTCATAGTTAAGAGATTAAGAGTAACAGATTTAAAACACAAAATAATGGGAAAGCTACTGAAAGCTTACCAAGGTCCCTATACGATTAAGAGAATCATTGGAAACAACACCTACGAACTTTTCGAACCCGAAACAAATTACATTAAAGGTAGATACCACATAACAATGTTACAAGACTACCACACTTAAAAAAAAATAAAGTAATTTTTTTTATACAAATATACATAACAAGCCGAAAGAACTTCCAGAACAAACCCGCCAAGCATGTTATAGTCCGTAAAACAATAACAAGTACTGCATTACTGTATTATATAATCTATATTAATCACAAGTTTACATTTAGACTAGGCTAATTAAATTAATCATATTATTATTAAATAAGAAATAAAAAAAAAGGGAAAGAAGAAAATAACTACTTAATATTAAAAAGGGGTTTTCAAACAAAAGAACCCGAACAAACAAAATAAAACAATTAACTTTAACCATTTAATGACAATTACTAAATAGGGAATTATTAACTAGAATAATATAAAGAACTACTTATAGAATTTGAAATATTTTTAACGTGAACACACACATTCACTAAATTTTCATTGATCACTATACTGCATTTATATATTTCTGTCTTACTCCTAGATACGGTTGATTAAAAGCTCTCAATAAGTCTCTATCTTTTAATCAAGGGGGAAATTGAGGCATTGCAAGAAGGAGTCGCTCTCTGAAAGAAACAAAGAATATATGTAACCATAATGTTTATACCATAATGTTTATTTCTACTTTGTACGTTAATATTAAGAAGGGGAAAGATCGATTCAAAGAATAAATACGTTATCTTGACGACCAATTCACCTTGAAATAATTAACTTATTTTTCTAATTTTTTTTATTATAATGTTTATATTCATTTTTCTTTCAAATTCATATTTAACGCGTGTTTATTCAAACAAATGTAACGTATTTATTTTCAAATGTATTTGAACGATGAAGCCCCGTCCACAATGTCAACGGTGCAATAACCCGAGGAAAAAACCAATATTGACGGAGTGTTTGTAAACACATAAAACATATGTTATGCAACTAACATTATCTTATAAATCGAATTGTAATTTTTTTTAACTATTTTACACTGTAAAATTGTCTAATTTAATAATATTAACAAATTTAATGCAAGTAAAGAATGGGGCGATTTAGCGGAAAGTTATGCAATTAAACACAAGTGAAAAAAAGAAGCGTCGGTCATTAGTCGTCACAGTGAAAGGTCACGTTTTTTTGGTGCTCCGTAATAATTAAAATAATTAAGCAAAATTATTAAGTGCAAGAGATTTTTAATATTACAAAACGTTACATCTGCCTACCAACCACCTGTGGACAAAATTTAACAGCCGCCGACCAAATAGTCCGAGACTTACGAATTTTTAAAGATTTTTACCGCCATAAAAATCTCACCGTAGCTTGACCACCATCGTTGACGATCGAAATCGGTCATTCGCTCTAGACGCAGTCGGACTTGGAAATTTCAACAAATTTCAAGTTATCCCGAGGGACCGTAGCAGAAACATTCTCCCGTTTCCCGTTGTGAAGACGTATCCAGAACACAGGCACAAGAAGCAACGGAGATCATATACGAAGATTCAGGTTTTTGCTAATTTTAACAAACGCTCCCGCGCCATTTTTACTTGCGCATGTACATTTCTAGAACTTTACTTTGTTATTCCATAACTAACTATTTATATTACTTTCACCGATATTTTATCACTGCAATCTTTAGTCAAATTATTTAAATATTGGCATCTACTATTTGTATTTGTAAAACTTGATGCCATGTCACTGTTATAAACTATTTTACTAAGACAACACATTATTGCACCTGTCTTACACCATATTATTATACTGTACGAATACCAACCGTCGAGTGTGTCTCGCTTAACATTACTTGTGTGTCACGAAATTATTAATATAAATTTCTCAAACTTTGAAAAATCGTTTATCCCTAATAAAGTTAATTGTCAATATTTTACTTTGTTTTTTTGTAATATACTTGAGATATTGTTCCGTTCCCAACTTAATAAATTACGTAAAGAAAGTAAAAGTGGAGAGAAGTGAACCTACCTTAGCCCTGAAGAGAGAAAGAAGCTAGCCGAAGATAATAAAACAGATAAGTATTGAATGAGCCCAATTTGAATTTTACATGATATTTTTTTTATGACATTCATTCATTTTATTTTACCGTACGTAAGAAACAATTTTATTTATCTACAATTCGTAACATTACATTTGGCGATCCCAACTTAGTGGGGCATTTATAACAGTCATAACAGTTATTCTCATTATATTCATTCGTTAAAATTACTCGCTTCACCATTCGGAAATATAATAATATATATATATATATCTAGTATTCACTATATAATATATATATATATATGAAAAACGCAATGTTAATGAGAACTAACAACTATTAAATTCCCACATTACATGCAATTGCCGCTCTAATTCGTTGTATTAATTTCTACAAATGACAAAATCACATTTGCCTAAGAATGTAGCTACAACGCGTCACGGCGCCAACCGTCCAGGTTGTCCGAGCAAATAAAAAGTGTGTGAAAGCCATATCCATCTGGAATGTGCAGATGATGCCGACATTTCATAGTTTTTACTAATCATCAGTATACCTCATCCAGAAATAGATACGACTTTCATTTCTATACTGCGTGTATATATGCAATTGCCGCTCTAATTCGTTGTATTAATTTCTACAAATGGCAAAATCACATTTGCCTAAGAATGTAGCTACAACGCGTCACGGCGCCAACCGTCCAGGTTGTCCGGGCAAATGAAAAATGTGTGAAAGTCATATCCATCTGGAATGTGCAGATGCCGACATTTCATAGTTTTTACTAATCATCAGTACACCTCATCCAGAAATAGATACGACATTCATTTCTATACTGCGTGTATATATGCAATTGCCGCTCTAATTCGTTGTATTAATTTCTACAAATGACAAAATCACATTTGCCTAAGAATGTAGCTACAACGCGTCATGGCGCCAACCGTCCAGGTTGTCCGGGCAAATGAAAAATGTGTGAAAGCCATATCCATCTGGAATGTGCAGATTCCGACATTTCATAGTTTTTACTAATCATCAGTACACCTCATCCAGAAATAGATACGACATTCATTTCTATACTGCGTGTGTATATATGCAAATGATGAAAAACTCAATGTTAATGAGAACTAACTAATTGTCGGCATCTGCACATTCCAGATGGATATGGCTTACACACATTTTTCATTTGCCCGGACAACATGGACGGTTGGCGCCGTGACGCGTTGTAGCTACATTCTTAGGCAAATGTGATTTTGTCATTTGTAGAAATTAATATACCGAATTAGGGCGGCAATTGCATGTAATGTGGGAATTTAATAGTTGTTAGTTCTCATTAACATTGCATTTTTCATCACTTGCATATATACACGCAGTATAGAAATGAAAGTCGTATCTATTTCCCCAACTCAATACTCGATCATGTAATAACAAACAGAAAGGAAAAAATTCATAAAATCAAAATAATACCAACAGATACATCTAATTTAAAATAGAAATAAAACTACGGTTCTAATCTTCACTTTTAATCTTTAATCGTAACACGACAATTGTTTCGCCAGCACAGTGGCTTCCTCAGGTGCTTATATCTAAAGAGTACGTTACAAACTAAATTTAAAAAAAAATTATATATATATATATATATATATATATATATATAGTGTTTAATAAGAATTTGATTTTTCTTTTTTATTTTATTGGCCGTGTCTTAATATTAAAAATAATAGATTTTTATTGGTTTTAGCGACCTTTTATTGAATTTTGATGTTTTTACGACGTTTCGACTTTTATCAATTCAGTTTTTTTCAAGTAACTGGAAACAAGAATTATTACAATGACAACATGAGAAACTGTGTTGGTTTCGTGTGATAGATATAACGATTAAATTAACAATTTTAAATTTAAAATTAGATTAAAAAATGAATTACAAATTAAGTTAACATTTAACATTGAAAATTAAATAAATTAAAAATAGCTTAAATGAATAGGTAGGGAGACATTAAAGTGATTAACATCTGTATGAATGAATTGGAGACTTAACAATTAAATCAACAATTTTAAATTTAAAATTAGATTAAAAAATGAATTACAAATTAAGTTAACATTTAACGTTGAAAATTAACTACTACTTTTCTAAAACTCAAACTAACACACATTTTGTTTAATGATAAAAAACTCACAAACATGTTCGATGCTAAAGTAAGTAGCTTTACACACACCATTTTAAATTACTTAATCACAGACACTGTAAAAAACATAAACATCCTACAGAAAGAAATAAACATACAATACACAGAACTCAAAAAACTAATAAACCTTAAAACATACAACAGATTAATAGAATGGATAAAGCATAAACATATTAATTTCTTCAATAATATAAAAACAAAACAAAAACAGAAACTAGAAACACTAAAACAAAATACAAACCAAAACAACAACAAACCAAACTTCCTAAAAAATGACACATATAACAAAAATTGGATAACAAACCTAACCAATGACAATATACCAAACAACGTTATGAAAATTTTAAGTCTAGGACCAAAATTCACAATACCACACAAAACTGACAATAAAAACCAAAGGATATTACCTACAGACGTAATTATTGCAAACATAGAATCTTCAATAGATAACATCAAGGAAAATGACAAAAATCATATAAGATCTAAAATCTGTAATAGCCTCCTAAATTACAAACAATCAAACAAAACAGCCGATAATAACGAAACAGAAAAAGCATTAAATAAACACATAAAAGAAACCAAAACCTTCCTAAAAAACAACAGTCATTTAACAGTACTACAATCAGACAAATCTAACAAAACAATAATAATGGAAAAAAGACAATACACGGATAACATGGAAAAACTCCTAAATGACGACAAAACTTATACAAAATTAAAAAACGACCCCACAACAAAATTTCAAAAAATAAACAACACACTAATTAAAAAATGGGAAAACAAACAGATCATCTCACCAAAAACAGCAAACAAATTAAAAATACATAATGCACAACCACCAAAATATATGGCTTACCAAAATTACATAAAAAGAACATCCCATTAAGACCAATCGTATCATGCATACAAAGCCCGTTTTATGAACTATCAAAATATTTAACAAAAACACTAACAAATGTCATAGGTAAAAACCAATATTATATTAAAAATACTTTTGAATTCAAAAAACATATCGATACAATAAAAAGTAAAAACAACGAAAAACTAGTTTCCCTAGACGTAGAATCAATGTACACCAATATACCTTTAACACTGGCCAAAAAAGTAATCACAGAAAAATGGAACTCCATCAAAAATTTCACAGACTTACCATTAATAGATTTCCTAGAAGCAATAGAACTAACTTTAACTTCCACATATTTTCAATTCGACAACAAATTTTTCAAACAAATTGAAGGACTAGCAATTGGAGCACCTATATCCAGCGTAGTAACCCAATTAGTACTAGAGCACATCGAAGAAAATGTTATAAAATCCCTGAAAACAAAACCAACCTTTTTCAAAAGATATGTCGATGATTGCATAATGTTACTACCAGAAAATGAAATAAACAATGTACAAAATAGTTTCAACAATTTCCACCCTAATTTAAATTTTACCATTGAAATAGAAAAAAACAACTCATAAACTACCTAGACCTAACACTGATAAGAAAAAACAACAACATACAAACAAAATGGTACACTAAACCAACCGCATCCGGCAGATATGTAAACTTTTTTCTAACCAACCCCTAGCCCACAAAAAAAATGTAGTAACAGCGTTAGTAGACAGAGCCTTAAATGTCACTAACCCAATTTTCAGACCAACAGTACTAAATAAAGTAAAAACAATTTTGTCAGAAAACAACTATCCACCACAATTCATACAAAAAATTATAAAACTTAGACTCAATAAAATTTATAACAAAACAAACAACCAAAACAATAACAAAAAAACCAATGAATTCACATATATCCCCACACCCTATATAACTAGATTATCCGAAAAATTAGACAATATATTCAAACCATTTAATTTTAAAATAGCACACCAAAGCGGTAAAAACCTAAAATTCCTACACACCAAACTTAAAGACCAAACACCTACACTAAAACAATCACACACAATATACAACATACCCTGCAAAGACTGTGACAAAATATACATAGGCCAAACAGTTACTACAAGAAAGATTGAAAGGTCACAAATACGCAAAAAATCAAACTGCTTAAAAAAAAAACCAATTGACACTTAAACATAATTTTGATTTTGAAAACACCAAAGTAATAACACAAAAAAAGAACACAAAAGCTAGAGAAGTCTTAGAAATGATACACATTTTCAAAAATAGCAAAACAATCAACGACAGAAACGAAATTGATGGTCTTTCAAAACTCTATTACCCACTCATAAAACAATAGATAAAATCAACCCCCCCCCCCCTGCACGCACAAGACACAACAGGAAAAAATAGCTCCTATTAGAAAAAACAACGTTAACTATATAAACTATATACCCCTAAATACGGTCCTGACCACCTTGCTAATTCCAAAAAACAGAAATTAAAACCCCGCAAACTAAAGACTTAGTTCACTTACAATATCCGCACAAGCACGGTCTTTCCTTAAGAAAATAGGGTCTCGGATGTCTAATAAAAAAAACACATGTGTTACACAGAATGCGTACCCTTGTAAGACCAAACGAACAACAACTGTGAGTTTATTTGTCTTTTCTTTGTTCTCTTTACTGTATTTGTAGTGTAATTCAACTTTCCAATTTATTCATACAGATTTTAATCACTTTAATGTCTCCCTACCTATTCATTTAAGCTATTTTTTATTTTAATTTTATTTAATTTTCAACGTTAAATGTTAACTTAATTTGTAATTCATTTTTTAATCTAATTTTAAATTTAAAATTGTTAATTTAATTGTTAAGTCTCCAATTCATTCATACAGATGTTAATCACTTTAATGTCTCCCTACCTATTCATTTAAGCTATTTTTAATTTATTTAATTTTCAACGTTAAATGTTAACTTAATTTGTAATTCATTTTTTAATATAATTTAAAATTTAAAATTGTTAATTTAATTGTTTAAGTCTCCAATTCATTCATACAGATGTTAATCACTTTAATGTCTCCCTATCTATTCATTTAAGCTATTTTTAATTTATTTAATTTTCAACGTTAAATGTTAACTTAATTTGTAATTCATTTTTTAATCTAATTTTAAATTTCAAATTGTTAATTTAATCGTTATATCTATCACACGAAACCAACACAGTTTCTCATGTTGTCATTGTAATAATTCTTTTTTCCAGTTACTTGAAAAAGACTGAATTGATAAAAGTCGAAACGTCGTAAAAACATCAAAATTCAATAAAAGGTCGCTAAAACCAATAAAAAATCTATTATTTTTAATATATATATATATATATATATATGTAAAATCGAGAAGGATGGTATTATTTTACAATGTTTTTAAAGAAATCTATGAATTTACACAAGTATTGTCGGTAGTGAGAAAATTATGCAAACCAGATAATTTTCAATGTCTGTCATACCCTGATGGAAGAAAATAAAGAACTACAAACCCAGAACATTCAACAAACGTCGCAATTAACCAAGGTGGCTTTTGGAACAATATATAAAATAACTAAGAATAACGCAGGGCCTCGAAAGCAAAGAAGTGACAATGGAGCACCAAGAAAAATTGAAGAGTATGAAATTGATACTATTAGACAGCAAGTATACTCCTTCTACAGAGGAAATGTTGTATCTACACTTGACTGCTTACATAAAAGAATCAGTGATGAGCCTATAAATATTCAGTGTTCTAAAGCAACCTTGTGGCGGACGCTAAAGAAAGCTGGTCTTAAGTTTGGCATTATAGACAAACGTCGCACAATTATGGAAAGCCCGAGGTTACAGAAACTTCGATATGAATACTTAACGACAATTAGAAGGTATAGACGGGAAGGACGATTAATATGTTATTTGGACGAGACGTGGTCACCCATGACACAATTTGCAAAGGTTGGGTGGATAGTTCAAGTTTGTGTCAGTTGGACGCGCCGATTTCGAGAGGGAAGAGAATAATTATTCTTCATGCTGGATCAGAAAAAGGATGGATCGGACAGCCGCTATAATCTGCTAAAAATGTTAAATCCTCAAGTTTAGATTACCATGAAAATATGACCTCATCTTTATTTGAAGAATGGTTTTGTGACTTTGCTGCCAAATTTACCAAAAGATAGTGTCATAGTGATGGACAACGCTCCGTATCATTCTCGACAGCAAACCAAAGTTCCTGCAAAATATAATAATATAAAAGGTATTAAAACATTTTTAGAAGCAAATGATTTATATTTTGAGGATCATTATACAAAAAAAAAACAATTAATAGAGATGATGAAGACAAAAGAATATTTAAAGGATTATTATGTGGATAACAGAGCCAAAGAAGCAGGACATACAATTTTGCGTTTACCACCATACCATTACATTTTCAATCCCATTGAATTGATATGGGCCCAACTGAAAAATACCATAAGACGAACAAATCAAACACCGAAATTTAGTGAAAGCAGTGTAACACACATAAAAAATGCTATCTAACATATAACTGATGTAAATTGAAAAAATTCTGTTAAACACGCAATAGCAAAAGAAGACGAATATATGCGCATGTACAAAATAGTAGCACCTTTGATTATAAATTTGCAATACGATTCACACACAGACACCGATTTGCAAGACGACTCAATCACAGATGATTTATGAAATGGGGTGACATAGAAATTTTATTGCGTATTACAAATAAATTAGCTTTATATATCTATATGTATCCACTACACATGTTGCCACACGATTTGTAATTTTTTCTTTGTATATAAACCCAATGTACAGATATTTTTTATTATATACTTGAAATTAACAGCGTTTTATTATTATATTATAGGGTCCTAATTTATAGTCAATACGGCCCTTAGATTCATACGGTGCAAATAGGTAAACCGTACCCGTTCAATAAGGAGACCAGGTATAATAATTATCATCACAGACGGTGGTGCAATAAAAGCATTAGAGCCGTTCATAGTTATATTCTTATAATTTGATATAAACTATACGCAAACCATCAAATTATTTCTAATAGTTTTAGAATTTTATGCTTTAAAAAAATTCTTAGAGTTAAGATGGTGGTACCATAGTCATCTGATTCACTTTGTTTTTTCGAACTTACGCCAGTTGTTATTACGTTTGCTACTCTTTTTTAACGCTTTCTTAT
Organism: Melolontha melolontha; assembly: GCA_935421215.2. Taxonomy (NCBI): domain Eukaryota; kingdom Metazoa; phylum Arthropoda; class Insecta; order Coleoptera; family Scarabaeidae; genus Melolontha; species Melolontha melolontha. Next base: position 20,454,540 of record OW285243.1, on the reverse strand, counting down.
TGTAAATCTATATTAGGTACAAAAGCTGTAATAATTTTTTGTATTATTCTAGAGCTGAGGATGTTTGCGGTACGGCAGGACCGTATGTAGTGCATCCCCACATTTAACTATTTATCTAAATATTCTCTGAAATGATTTGCCGGATCTCATAAATTAATAGAGTGATATTTTAGTATGCACTGGATATTGTTATTATACAAAATCATAATAGCCATTTGTATTTATGGATCATAAATAATAATACGAATGTATTTGTATTTGGTTGTGAATTCAATTTAAACTTAAAACGAATCGTAATATTTTAACGACAAGCCGTCCTTACAATACATGCATTCGAGACAAAGTGTGCAACTCTACGAATAACTTCCATAATTGATCGAAAATGGACATTTTGGAGCTGAAGTAAAGCCCCTATTCTTAGAAAATTTTATTACTGTCCTTAAGAACTATTATTATAAACAACAAAGGCCTTTTATTAGTGTTGAAGTTTTAGTTTCATTGAATTTCCATGTTGTAAGTAGTCAATTGTAAAGTGTTCATTCACAATATTCTAAAACAAGATGTAAATTTAACTAAAATCCAGAAAAACACATTCTGATAATATATTACTAGATTAGAAGCTGTGTTTATTACTATTTATTATATTATTTTTATAACCAAATGCAATAAAAGCTACGAAAACAAAAGAAACCTCGATTTATTAAAATCTTGTCACACAGCCTTTCAAAGCCTGGCAGCACATATTTTGCATATATTTTATATATACTACCTACTTGAACTAGGTGAATGGTAGGTGAACTAGGTAGTATATATAAAATATATGCAAAATATGTGCTGCCAGGCTTTGAAAGGCTGTGTGACAAGATTTTAATAAATCGAGGTTTCTTTTGTTTTCGTAGCTTTTATTGCATTTGGTTATAAAAATAATATAATAAATAGTAATAAACACAGCTTCTAATCTAGTAATATATTATCAGAATGTGTTTTTCTGGATTTTAGTTAAATTTACACCTTGTTTTAGAATATTGTGAATGAACACTTTACAATTGACTACTTACAACATGGAAATTCAATGAAACTAAAACTTCAACACTAATAAAAGGCCTTTGTTGTTTATAATAATAGTTCTTAACGACAGTAATAAAATTTTCTAAGAATAGGGGCTTTACTTCAGCTCCAAAATGTCCATTTTCGATCAATTATGGAAGTTATTCGTAGAGTTGCACACTTTGTCTCGAATGCATGTATTGTAAGGACGGCTTGTCGTTAAAATATTACGATTCGTTTTAAGTTTAAATTGAATTCACAACCAAATACAAATACATGCGTATTATTATTTATGATCCATAAATACAAATGGCTATTATGATTTTGTATAATAACAATATCCAGTGCATACTAAAATATCACTCTATTAATTTATGAGATCCGGCAAATCATTTCAGAGAATATTTAGATAAATAGTTAAATGTGGGGATGCACTACATACGGTCCTGCCGTACCGCAAACATCCTCAGCTCTAATTATTACTATTATTATTATTATATACAAACATATTACATACATACAAGGACCATATGGTGATACTTGGAAGAAGTTTGTGTTTAGAAATATTTTAATTTATTTACATTCTTTCAAATTTACCGATATGTTCATTTAATCACATTAAGGATCGGCTTATCGGCTTTATGTAAAACTATATTTTATCTAAATATATGTAAATATTGTATCATAATTATATTATAATCAGCAATGATCTGTTAACTCAATTATTGATACACACGAACTGGTTCTACATTCGCAAAATTATTAAATTTAACACGTTCGTTATTAGGAGTTCCAGAAATTTCTACAAATATAATACACAGCGTGACGGTGAATATTAGATTTCCTTCATTGTCAGAGATTTGTTCAAATACAGACGACAAATTTACATTGACTATTATTGTGAATGCGGCGCAGTCTTGATGAATAATTCCATAATAATGTATTTTACATGAATGGTGATTTGATGCAAACGAATACCTTCCAAATACACAACATATAATGCGCGGAGTGAAGATTTTCTTGGACCTTCTGTTCGCAAGGATACGCGATCTCTTCTATTCATTTCACATTGAAATTGTACCTGTTTTGTACGACTGGGAGAGGTCAAGTGTAATACGAAGTATGTATATGCGTTTATGTAAATCGCAGTCTTTCGTCTGTACAATATGCGACTGACTGATGACGGTGCATGTACATTTTTTTATTTGTTGTTTCACCGTAATGAACAACACATGAAATGATTTCAGTGAAATGCATACCAGACAGTGTTGACGTTTTCTTGTCAACAAAATTATAATTATCACTACTGAAGCTTATTAAAATTAAAGTTAACAGTATTATATTGATTTCTCGACCTCTTTGAAAGCTTTATGTCTGTTAGCTTAACAATGTTTAAGTATTTGAATTAATTCGGCATTTACTTGATGAAGATCCATAATTTAGAATAGAAATAAAACTACGGTTCTAATCTTCACTTTTAATCTTTAATCGTAACACGACAATTGTTTCGCCAGCACAGTGGCTTCCTCAGGTGCTAGTAGCAAGTTTAATTGTCTTTGTTTCACTGGGACACAAAGACAATTAAACTTGCTACTAGAATTCGTCAATTCTATTCATAAAAACAAGGAATTTACCATGGAACAAGAAGTAAACAATAGCATTAATTTTTTTGTTCTAACTATCAAAAAAATCAACAATAAATTAGATATACAAAAAAGGTTTAGTATATCAATACGTTATGTACGTATTACGCATTTGTTACAAATGAAACAGACATGCAATATACATATCTGTAACTGTAGACATGGACAATACACCTCGTATTTTCAGCATTTACTTCTGCTTAAGACACGTGTTTCTGCCATCTATAGGCGTCATCAGTCAAGCTAGTGAAGCAATATAATACAAATGATACAAATCTTTTTAAGAACAGATTTGTATCTGTATATACATTTACGCTGAAATCGCCTACAAGATATAGCAAATTTCGTCCTATAAGGTGGCACTATTTAATAAGTGACATCTGACGGACGAAAGAGACTATGCCGAAAAAGGCGACCTTTCGCTTGACCCGCTATGCTGGTCAGCATAGCCTTTTCGTCCGTCACCAGCATAGCGGGTCAAGCGAAAGGTCGCCCTTTTCGGCATAGTCCCTTTCGTCCGTCAGATGTCACTTATTAAATAGTGCCACCTTATAGGATGAAATTTGCTATATCTTGTAGGTGATTTCAGCGTAAATGTATATACATGTGTATATGTATTACATTGCTTCACTAGCTTGACTGATGACGCCTATAGATGACAGAAACAAGTGTCTTAAGCAGAAGTAAATGCTGAAAATACGAGGTGTATTGTCCATGTCTACAGTTACAGATATGTATATTGCATGTCTGTTTCATTTGTAACGAATGCGTAATACGTGCATAACGTATTGATATACAAAACCTTTTTGTATATTTACCGCCATCTGGCTCGTGTTAATTGACTACACCTATACGTATTTTTTCGCTTATGTACCAGCATAGCGGTTCAAGCGAAAGGTCGCCTTTTTCGGCATAGTCTCTTTCGTCCGTCAGATGTCACTTATTAAATAGTGCCACCTTATAGGACGAAATTTGCTAATTTGCTATATCTTGTAGGCGATTTCAGCGTAAATGTATATACAGATAAAAATCTGTTCTTAAAAAGATTTGTATCATTTGTATTACATTGCTTCACTAGCTTGACTGATGACGCCAATAGATGGCAGAAACACGTGTCTCAAGCAGAAGTAAATGCTGAAAATACGAGGTGTATTGTCCATGTGTACAGTTACAGATATGTATATTGCGTGTCTGTTTCATTTGTAATAAATTAGAGTTTGATATTTACCATAAAGAATCCTATACTGACATAACTATACATAGTTCGTCAACACATCCCATACAACTCAAATTAGCGAGTTTCCACAGCTTTTTACATAGATTAATTAATTATCCACTATCCAAAAAAAATATGAAAAAGAATTAAATTTAGTCAAACAAATCGCTATCAATAACGGCTACATAAATACTTTAATTGAAAATATGTTGACAAAAAAACTTTACAAAAAAGCAATCTCTATGGTATATCCTGCAATAAAGGATAAGGAAAATTCAAAATTTAGATTACAAACGTACATTGGGATACCTAATAAGCATATTTAAAGTTATTTAAAAAAACTTAATATTAACACGGTTTTCAAAACTAATAATAATTTAACCAAACATTAAAAACAATAAAGATAAAACAGAAGTCTGGAGTCTATAAGTTAATGTGTGGATGCGGTAAGATATATGTCGGTCAAACAGGAAGATCGTTTGAAAAACGCATTGCCGAGCATTGTTCTTCGTCTAGAAATGAAAAACAAGATTCCACTTTTGCGAATCATCTATTAGAAGAAAACCACACTTTCAATAAAGATTTTCAAATTCTGCATTTAGAAAATAAAGGCAACAAATTAAATTTACTGGAAAGTTTCGAAATCAATAAATTAAAACACTCACAAATTTTATTAAATGACCAATTAGATTTAAATAACTCGCCTTTATTAAATTTATTTACTTAAAATCTGTTTAGACGATAATATAAATGTATATGTAGTTTAATAAACAAATTTTATGCGTAAACATGTTTAGTACCCCATAATATAACAGTTAGGGCCGACCAGATGTGCCACATTTTCTCACTACCGACAATACTTGTGTAAATACATAGATTTCTTTAAAAACATTGTAAAATAATACCAACCTTCTTGATTTTATATATATATATTTTTTAAATTAGTTTGTAACGTACTCTTTAGATGTAAGCACCTGAGGAAGCCACTGTGCTGGCGAAACAATTGTCATGTTACGATTAAAGATTAAAAGTGAAGATTAGAACCGTGGTTTTATTTCTAGTTTAAATATTTCGAATCGTAAATTCCCCCAAATTTTGTCGAATACAAGATATAAATTACTTTATTCCTTGCTGACAGTTCTGAACGCCAAAATTTGTGTAACACCGCTTCATATTTCTTGATTAAAAGTGACGAACACGGACAATAAATTTTATTGTCCGTGTTCGTCACTTTTATTATTTTTTTGAACTCTACAGTTTTATCTCCGGAAGAAGCAACACGGTTGTTGCGAAATATAGAGATAATTAATAAATGTGTTTTTAATTGACAAACCGCTTGTCCGCTTTTAATTTATTTTATCCTATATATATATATATAATATATATATATAATATATATATATATATATATATATAAGGTAAACTTAATAAGTCGGCGATTAAAGGTCTGGTTCATTACTTCAAAGTATATATATTTAAAATAACTCTACATGTTTCGGCAATGATGCCCTTGTCAAGAGAATACAAAATATAAATCATTTATATTTTGTATTCTCTTGACAAAGGCATCATTGCCGAAACATGTAGAGTTATTTTAAATATATATACTTTGAAGTAATGAACCAGACCTTTAATCGCCGACTTATTAAGTTTACCTTATCATACCAAGGTCACGAAGATATTATATAAATATATATATAATTAATTCGTGACCTTGGTATGATATGGTAAATTCAATCAGTAGGCGATTTAAGGTCTGGCTTTACTTTAAAGTATATATATTTAAAACAACCCTACATGTTTCGGAAATGATGCCTTTATCAAGGTTATAAAATATAATATAATTACTAAGTTTATATGTTGTAGCTATATCATATTTTTTTAAAGTGTATTTAATTTTTTCTGATAGTTGTGGAACATATGGAATCGTGATATATATTGTGTCATTGTTCAAATTTTATTGGTGTCTGCAGTGTTGTATATTTGGTGTACTCTTTTTTTAATTGTTTGGTCTATAAGTTGTGGTGGATAATTATTATCTGTTAAAATTGTTTTAATTTTCTTGATGTTATCTTTTCTGTATTGAGTATGTGATAGTTTTACTGCCCTATTAGTCAGATTATTTATTATCATTTTATTGAATACTGTAGGAGCATTTGAGTGGTAATTTATATATCGAAAAGAAGCTGTGGGTTTATTTTACCAATTTGTATAAATAGTACCCTGTCTATCATAGCTCAAAGAAATATCAAGGAAATTAATACTGTTATTAATTTCTTCTTCAATAGTGAATTTTAATTTGTTGTGAAAATTGTTGAATTTATTTAAAAGATAGTTTCTTTTGTTAGTCGGAATACATGTTATGATATCATCAACATATCTTTTGAAAAAAATGGGGTGGAAGTCTAATGAATTGATAACATTTTGTTCTAAGTGTTCCATTTCTAGATTTGCAATAGGAGCAGCTAAAGGAGAGCCCATGGAATACTAAGGCATGATTTATTATTATTCAATTGGAATGTATCTTTGAATAATTTTATCCATAGCAACTCAATTATATGACATTTGTATACTGTCATTTATATTTTATATCCTTAATAAAGGCATCATTGCCGAAAGATGTAGGGTTGTTTTAAATATATATATACTTTAAAGTAAAGCCAGACCTTAAATCGCCTACTGATTGAATTTACTATATATATATATATATATATATATATATATATATATATATATATATATACACATATATACAAAACCACACACCCAGAGAGAGACGCAAGCTGCCAGCAGCAACCAACACACAAGTTCATACCCAGAAAGAGACACAAGCTGCTAGCAGCGAACAACACATATGTTCACACCTTGCTATCTATTTTTTGGAATACTAAGGCATGATTTATTATTACTATTGGAATGTATCTTTGAATAATTTAAACCATAGCAACTCATTTATTTAAAATTTATATTCTGTCATTTATATTTTTTATATCCTTGACAAAGGCATCATTGCCGAAACATGTAGGGTTGTTTTAAATATATATACTTTGAAGTAATAAACCAGACCTTTAATCGCCGACTTATTAAGTTTACCATATATACATATATATACATACATTCAACGATTAGTCAACGTTTGAGTAACTAGTAGTAACGATTACTTAAAAGTACCGAAAATCTACATCTCTACTAAACGGTATCCATTTACATTACAGATTACTGTCGGACACATAAAAAAGGCTTCCTCACTTCCCATCCCCCATCCTGTATATAGAGATACCATTATTATATTGAGGAATGTAAAAAATGTAAAAACTCAACTTAGCGTTACTTAGCGAACCAATAATAGACTACCACGTCATTAACATCATTTAGGAGAAGACAATCAGACTTGTTAAAATTATGAACTACATAATTATAAACGTTTTCCACTCCCTTAGGTGATGCGATTAAGAAAATGACAAATCTTCCTAAATTTCCTCCGTGCTCATTTCATTGAAATCCAGCTGCTCATTATGCAGAACCTCCATTCAAATGTTAAATTATCGAAGCGATTCAAAAGTAGCACGATTCGAACAACCCCGGGACAAGAACGACACAAAAAAAACGTGCTGTCTCCCGTCTCCGTGTTCTCGTCCTGCCACATTTCAAGATGAAACCTCTTCTTATCAATTGCTTTTGCTAGAAACTTTCTCAAACATAGAATTACGGATTTGAAACTTACTTCGATCTATTCCATACTCGTACTGCTTCTACGAGTTATATTTCATCCTTTCACTCAGCGAACACGTTGTCGGTGTGTTTTCGTACTTCTTTCCAGACAGTATACGTAGACGTCTAGTATGCAATTATCAGCGCTACTGCTCACGTAATTTTGGATTAAAAATATGATGATTTAACAGAGTCGAAAATAAAAAACAACTTACATGTTTGAACTGCTATATGTAGGAAAATATTGCTTTACAGTCGTAGAATTTCCTAAAGAACGGGATGTTCCTTACACATTCTGATATAAATTACATTAGAATTATATGTGTGCAAATTGTAGTAGCAAATCAATTGCTGATATTCTTACAACAGAATAAGTTATTTTCTAACTAAGATTAAAAATTATATCACAATTACAAGCGTCTTATAATATATTACTACAACGTGTTTCAAAAACAAATTACATCTAGTTATTACATATAAGGTATATATGTTTTTAAAAGGTTGGCGTGAAAGCAAGACATAATTTAGATAGTCAATTTAATGTAAATCTATTTTAACATGTTCAGTTACGTTCACCGTTAATTTTTAATTCTGCTTTTAGTCTCCTGATGAAGTAGCCAACGGCTACGAAATATAGAGGTTGAAATAAATGAGTTTTTTAGTTGACAGACCGCTTACCCGATTTATTAATTATTCATTACATATTTATATATATGTATATATAGTAAACCTAATCAGTAGGCGATTAAAGGTCTGTATACTACTTCAAAATATATGTATTTAAAAAACTCTACATGTTTCGGCTGTATACGCCTTTTTCAAGAGAATACAAAATATGAATGACATTCATATTTTGTATTCTCTTGAAAAAGGCGTATACAGCCGAAACATGTAGAGTTTTTTAAATACATATATTTTGAAGTAGTATACAGACCTTTAATCGCCTACTGATTAGGTTTACCATATCATACCAAGGTCACGAAGTTATTATATATGTATATATATATATATATATATATATATATATATATAACAATTGATAAATTATTGGAGTTTTTCGGCTTTTATATGAAATATTTACATACATTCTAATTTGATATTAGTAAATATTTCATGTAAAAGTCGAAAAACTCCAATAATTTATGAATTGTTATATTTAATAAACGGCTAAGAAATTATCTTAACACTCATATATATATATATATATATATATATATATATATATATATATATATATATACGTAGGGTTGTTTTAAATATATATACTTTAAAGTAAAGCCTGACCTTAAATCGCCAACTGAATTTTCCATATCATACCAAGGTCACGAAATAATTATATATATATATATATATATATATATATATATATATATATATATATATATATTTATAGTAGATTCAATTAGTTGGCGTTGGCGATTTAAGGGCTGGTTTTACTTAAAAATGAATATATTTAAAACAACCTTACATGTTTCGGCATATGGTGCCTTTTTCAAAGAATTGTAAACATAAATGATAGTATATTAATGTCATACTTATACATTTGTAGTTGTCATGGATAAAATTATTCAAATATACATTCCAGTTTAATAATAATAAGTCATACCTTAGTATTCTAAAAATAGTTAGACAACAAAAACGGCGAATGGCAAGGCATGAGTTATTATTATGTATGCGCCCATTGAGCGGATTAATATGTTAAGCTGTCGGCATTCGCCTTAAATGAGAAGGAAAACCACGAAAACCTACTCGGACAGCCAGTCAGGGATCTAAACACGGAATTGTCAGCATGGTAAGCTAATGTACAGATATTTAAATAACCTAAAATATATATTATATAACAGCAACATATTATGAAGGTAAATTGCAGATCGTTACATAATTAGGTATATACTGCTTAAATTGTTTATATCACTTCTGTTGTTAATTGCATTTTTTTCCTGTTTAAAACTAATTTTCATGTTTCTAATTAAACTTTTATCAGTACAGTAAAATACTTTCATGTATGTTGCCATATACACACTAAAATAAAAAAAAATTAAATTGAAATACAGTTCGTATATAATGCATCCACACAAATATAAATACGAAGGCGGGGTGAAACGTTCTCGGCGTAACACATAGGTGACAATCCGATAATCAAATGGAGTTCATTTTCTCAAACTACAAACTGTTACTGTATGATCTGTCATCTGTCAGTTATTAATGTACATTCAACGAGTTTTACTCAGAGTTCGAAGTAAATATATTTATTAAAATGGAAAAGAATATTTTAAAACAACGAAATATATTTCATTTTGACATACTTAATACCTACCAAAATAAAGACTAGAATAAACGCTTACGAATGCCTGCGCTCTCAACAATAAAAAGTGGACAGCAGAATTTATGCGTAATCGCACATCATCTCAATCTTGGAATGATAAAATCGACCATAACCGATAGTATTATTGTTCACCATGAAAGCCTAAATATTCATATAAAGGTGCCGTGAATATTTATATATGAGAGAGTTCTCAGTCAGATGAGTTGCGCGACCGCTAACAATCGAAGAACTGAACGTTTCGAAGGATCGCTTCGGGAATTCCGGGCTGAAATATTGTCTTTGGAACTGCTTTCTTTTTGGCCGACGTTTCGTCCACTGTTCGAAAGAACATCTTTATGTTCGCTAGTGCTGTTGCTGCTGCACTGAAACTTAAAGTCTGTTTGTTTGGGACGAGGTTATATAGGAGCTGTTTCGAATCACTGGAACGTCACAGTTACGATTGAATTTTTGAAATAGGAGTGTTTTATATAGAGTATCTATCATCACAACTGATATTATTTCGATGCTTTAGCATTTCTATGTATTCGCATATTTTACGGTTAAAGTAATTGCGGTTGTGGGATTAAATCTGGGTAGATTGAAATTAATATGGTGTCTAATATCCAAACTGTTAGCAAGCGCAGATCTGGACATCCGCATCGCAACACAACACAAGCCCAACGTTATCCAACATTTTGTCGCTTTTAAAGATGGCTTTTGTATTTCATTTGACAAAAAATTTTTCTGATGCGATCAGTGGTGACGTCTTATACGTGAAGTAAATAAGCTTTAGAAATGACAAAGTATGTTAAGAAACGAAACTGGACAGTGTTGGGTTAAAGTGTTGGTTTATGGTGCGTTGGATATCGTGTTTGGAATAGTTGTTGCTGATTAAGGTATTGGTAACATAATTGATTTCTTTGGATAAGGAATTTGGTTCAGATATAGAGAAGGCTCTTTTGACTAAGGAGTTTATGACACAACACTTTTTGTGCAGAATGATAGTGGGACAGGGCGTTTAAGTATTTGTTATTATGAATAAGTGTGCGATAAACGAAATGTCCTACAAGGTATTTGTTGTTCGAACGCCTCTATAAATATTAGCGACGACAGTAGGAAATGGGAGCGCCAAGCAGTCACGGAATTGAAAATAGGTGGAGGTTAGATAAGTTTCCACAAAGTCAGCTACGTCGTCAGGCTTATTATCAAAGGATAAAGTTCCTCAGATTATAAGATTATTACTTTTTTATTTACTTTGTCCTTTTCTTTTGTGTTCGTCCCTTCATTTCGGTCATCCTAAATTTACATAGTGTGATCGTAACGTCATCCGCGGCGAGTTCCTTCTTTCTGGTCTCATAAGTCAATATACAGAATATCGCTCATAATTCAACAAGACGGAGCGCAAAATTTTGTGATCCTTTACCGATTGGTAGCTACATTTTATCGATATCAGCTGTGTAGACAATCCTACCTTCAGGTAGCCTTACCTTCGTAATTTTTCTTTTTCTTTTCGCGTATCAATATTTGAGGAGCTTTTTTTCAAAACGCAGCATGTCCATCTGAACAACTTTGGAGAAATCCGTCAAAAACAATGCGGCTGTTGTACATATCGGAAACAATATTTTTCTTTTATAATGTTATTTATAATGATCTAAAATGTAATTTAGAAAAGGATTATATAATATGTGTGATGTATTTAATTCGATAGCGTAAAAGAAGTTTTGGACTCGTTGCATTTTGTAAAAAAAATGGGACATGTTTCGATTTGAAAATAAATTTCATTTAAATCATTGTATAAATAAGGGCTTTATTTCTAAAGACGCATTCAAAAATACTGTAAAATAATTATCAAATTATTTCTTCTGAAAATCAATTTGAAAATTAGTTCTTATTTCATAAATATATATTCAAAAACACTCCAACAAAAATTCTTTATTACTTCTTCTGAAAACCAACGTAAAAATAAGACTAATACTAAAAGCAATACAATAAAAATTATAATTTAATTTCTTCTTCTGGTTCTAGGCAAACACACGGTTCGTCTTCTGATTGTAGCAATCGATCATCCGTAATGTGGTCGCGTAAAAGTTCGAAGTACCAACTAAATCTGTCTTCATGATACCACTCCTTACCAAACGTTTCTTCTAAAAGCTTTTTAACGGCCTTTCCTTTATCTGCGGCCAGAAAACGTCCTTTGTTGCTCAAACGTATTTCCAAGTTTTTTAAATTTTTTCCTCGCTTTAATAACGAATCAAATTTATTTGAGAGATCAGTTATTCGGAAATTCATTTCCATTTTTATTTTAACAGTCTTTCCTCTTCCTTCTGAATTTTCCTTTACTATAAAAACTTTCTTTTGCTCGCTTATACCCACAACTTTTTTAAATGTCTCCAAGAGAGATTTCAGATCATAAACGTACCAATCCTTGCCCATAACATAAACGTTGCCATATTGTTTGTATAAATTTTGATATTCTTCCAGTACAAGTATTCTAGAGTGACGCCGTAATTCTCGTTCTACGCTGCCAAAAACACGATCAGCCGGCAAATAAGAATGGCCGCGTACTGGGAAAATTAGACATATTTCGGTAATATTTGGTGGAGATTCCTTATACAGCCAATACATTAGTAAATGTACAATATGGGAGTTCTTATTTTGTCCCCCACAACCATCCGAAAAAAGTCGTATTTTTGTCACATTTTCTAAGTTTTGATTTCGAAGAAAATGTAGAAGAGCGGATCCCACCTCATTTGAACCTCTTCCACTTATATCTTTAGTCCACGTATAAAATGATGGATTAGTCGATTTTAAATTAACCACGAAAAATGCATAAAATGATATTTGCAAAGAATAATACGCTTCCTGTATTGGTAGTTTAGGCAGATTTTGCACTTGTTGGAGATCGAAACATTAGCTTACTGTTCCCTCTACTTCTTCCTTCATTATTGCGTGAAACTGTTTAGCTCTAAATTTATGTATCTTTAAGTCACGTTTATGATTCTGTTTTTCCACATTGAAAACAATTTTAATTTGATTTTTTAGTCTTTCACAGTAGCTGCAAATGTCACTAGCAGGGGAACAAAATCCCAGATTGAAATGATTAGAAAATAGTTTATGAAAGTAAGTGTGGTTAACCTGTTTCTCGGCATCAGCGCTGTTATTATACATTTTGGACATCTTCGAAATATTTAATTCCGCAGGCAGATAAAGTCTTTGTGATTTTGATCTATTATAGTGAGATTCGCATGCTTTGAATTTTCCAATAAATTCTTTTACGTTTCTTTTCTTTGCAGCAAACTTATCTTTCCACCTATTACCACCTCTATTTTCTTTTTGCTCTTCTCCGCTTCTAATATTTCTAGTTACTAACAAAACTCTTCTACGATTTACTTCAAATAACGTTTCGAGAAATGCTCGACATACTAAAAAATTTTGTTTCTCAGTACGAACCTGCATTATAACGAACATAGTTTGTTACAAACAGTTTATAGTAGAAGTAGAATAACTTACTGTGTAATTTATTTGCAAATTATGAGATCTTTTCACAGGAACATTTCGCTCGCGACGCCGTTTTGGCAACTGGATTTCAATTAAATTCACCAGCCTAGAATTCTGCTTGATTCTGTCGTTATCAATATAAAACTTTTTTTTTACTTCTAGCAAAATTGACATAGGTATTTGATGACACTTCAATTTTTTATTGATGGTATGATTGCAAGGGCGTCTCCATTTATCTAGATCTAGATCCTTTGCAGCATATCTACGAAACATTATGAAACACAGTTTGAAACAAAATCTAACCTAAAACTTACTTAGCGTTCCTTTTTGCAATTCGCTCCTGTGCCCAGGTCCTCTTTCGTTTTCTGCTTCCACGACTGTTCTCAGCCACACTAACTCCTTCGTCACTATTCTCGGCATTCATATTTTAAATTGTTTATAACAATTTCACCCAGAAAACAACTATAGTCTATTTTTAAACTAAGAGGAGTAAATGGAAAAGCCACATTTACACTGTAAATGTGGCTGAAATGAAAAGCCACATTTACACTGTAAAAGTTACCAAATCAATGACATTCTGAATATAAAATTGTTTGAAAGTTTAGTTAATATTACCAGTAGAAATAAAATTAATTGGCAAACACCATAGCATGCCGAAAAGACCAGTTCTCGTCCGATCACCGAAGTCAAACAGCATCGGCCGGGGTCGGTACGTGGATGGGTGCCCGCTTTTAGATTCGAGAGAGATAGGTCAACACGCAATTTTTGCATAACGTAATCCTACCTCTGAAGCAACCAATCACGAATAGTAATTTTGGCGCGATTAATTTAAAACGCTCCTCTTAGTTTAAAAATAGACTATAGCGAGATCACAATTTGTCGTACACAATGAGTCACACACTTTACACAGACGGACTTGTTGCAGTTTGCAAAAAAAAAAGATTGTGGACTTGTAACATTTTGTTCGAAACACATCAAGTTCGGTACACATTTTAAATGGGACTTATTGCAAGTTGACGAAAATGCAAGTAATGCATTGTATTTCTCACATCTTAATGAAGGTAAAGCCATCTACAACTCAATTTATGCAAAAAGTGGACTTGTTGTGCTATGAAAAAATACTCCTAATTTAGTATGCTAATAAATTTCTTTTTGATTATTTTGATCGATTAAAATTGACCATTTGAAAAGTTGATTTTAAAAGCCAAACTTTAACGATAAAAAATTACTATTGAAAACTATAATAAGTGAATTACACTATTGTCAACCTGATTAGGGATAAGGTACGCAATATATGGTACAGATATTGGAAGTGTCCCTGCAGAATTAAGCATTTCATTTTTATACTGTACTGTTATGTATAAATCTGTTAAAGTTTGATGAATTCAATTTAATAATTTGGCTAAATGTATATTGTAAGGCACCCACGTTACTTAAAAACATCTGAGAATGTATTTTATCTTGTAAAACTGTATTGTTTTCTTATCAATATTGTAGCAATCAATCGCTTAGTTTTTCAAATATTCTCGATTACATTATCACAATTAAATGAATCAGATAACTAGTGTGTGTTTTGATTTTATTCGACAATGTTGCCGGAAAATCGTACTAAGAAAAAAGGTAAGCTAAAACATAAAAATATAAGAAACTTTTAATGGCACAAAAACTATTTTTTGCAACGAATTTTTATGGAATAATAAATACTGGTGCATGAAAATCATTTTACCCGTTATTCATAAATACTTCAACATTATTAAAAGATTCTTTCTAACTTTCCATTACCGATTTCGAAACCCTTTATAGGTATCTCAATAAAAATAGATCTATTTTTTTTTAAACAGTAATTAATTTTATTAAATTTGTTATTATTCAACCTCTCTCCAAAAAATATCCCCGAAATATCTTAAAAAACAAAAATATTTAAGAAATCTTCATAAAAATCATTTTATTTCTTGGAGATGTTCTTCTTTGGTAGAAATACAACGATTCGTACATTCAAATACAGTTTATGACATATAAAAAGACAAGAGGTCAAATCGGGTGAATATCGGGGATGTAAAAACAAAGAAAAATTGAGTTTTGGTCACGAAATCAATGATAATTGACGAAGAATGAGAAGCTGCATTACCGTTCAAGAATCAGAAAGTGCCTGGTTTTCGAAGTTGAGGCGTCGAATACGAAATGCTTCAATAGACCAAGAAATATTCAACATAAATATTTGCACCTTTGGAACGAATTTTTTTTGGGGCAAAATCCCAAAAGCAATCGCATTGCTTTGATTTTTGAGTAGTGAAGTTTTTCAGTTAAATTGTCAACAGTAATTACATGAGTGGCGATATTTTTTTTTGATAATTTTAACTAGATTCACGAATCTTTGTTGCTATAGGAATCTCGCGAGTGGACGAAGTCCACGAATGTAATTCGGCTTGATTATTCTTTAAACTATGTTGCAAAATGTTAAGCAAATATGTAAGTATTTTTATTAGCCAATCGTAATGAGAAAAAATTTCGAATCGCCCAATACAATTAACCTGACTACTTGCTATTAGCAAATAGTCAGTGTAATTGACGATTGGCTGACAGGACTGTTTAAAAAATAACCACGATTATCGTTTGTATAATTCAACTTTTATTTTCATGAGCCTCATTAAGGATGTTTTCAAAATATTCACGAAATGACATGCTTTTGACATTTACTATGGTGATAATTTCGATTGATCGGCCCTAAATATTTATCATCGCTCACACCCTCTTTATTCATGATAAACAATGTTCATAAGCGATTGTAAGATGTTGGAGTGTTTCTGTAGCACTTTTACAATTTTTAACATAGAACTTAACGTTGATTCTTTGCCTTTTATTCATGTTTCAAGCGATGTATAGAAATTGCTTGATTTGAATACGTCTTGTCTTGGTTTTTAATTAACGAAATGTCATAAAATTCTTACGTATTCCTCAGAAAGATTGATACTTACTAACTTGGCCCCCACAAGCAGATGGCACTATTACTTTCGTTAAAATAATGCCATTCCTGTTACTTTCAGGATTCTACTTAAAAAAGAATATTGCATTAACATATATATATATATATATATATATATATATATATACTCGTATATATGAAAGAAACCACATCCGTCCAGAAACGTGCAGATATCGATATTTCACTGTCATTACTGATCATCAGTACACGATATTCGGACATAGACATGATTTTTATTTGTATACTTTCGTGTATATATACGAATTATATTGAATTTAATTGGTGTGAGAGATGACAATTATTCAAATCTCATCTCACATGCAATTGTCGCTAATTTGTTGCGTTGATTCTACAATCTGACAAGATTACTCCTGCCGAAGAATGTAGACGCAATTCTTCGGCAGGAGTAATCTTGTCAGATTGTAGAATTAACAACAAATTAAGCGACAATTGCATGTGAGATGAGATTTGAATAATTGTCATCTCTCACACCAATTAAATTCAATATAATTCGTATATATACACGAAAGTATACAAATTAAAAATCATGTCTATGTCCGAATATCGTGTACTGATGATCTGTAATGACAGTGAAATATCGATATCTGCACGTTTCTGGACGGATGTGGTTTTTTTCATACAATTTTAATTATCCGCACAACCCGGATGGCTGACGTCGCGACGTGTTTGCGTCTACATTCTTCGGCAGGAGTAATCTTGTCAGATTGTAGATCAACGCAACAACTTAAGCGACAATTGCATGTGAGATGAGATGTGAATAATTGTCATCTCTCACACCAATTAAATTCAATATATATACCGGGTGCGGCAATAGTGTGTCGGCGGAGCTTAGGATAAAAACTAATAAAGTTGTAACAATGAAATTTTACGTACACATGTAGTATGCTACAGTGCATTTTCTAATTTTATTTATATATTTACAGGGTGTTCCAAATTTCCGCAACCACTTTCAATTTTTTTTTTTTAAATAGATTGCTATACTTTCTTGTTATTATGATGATAGCCACCCAAATTATCTTTGCAATGATATATGACAATGTGCACTTACAACTTTTAGTTTTGGTTTTATTGCAAATTTTGTTAAAATCTTGACAGTTGCAGAGTCTAACATTTTAAGTCTTAGCCTGAAAATGGGTGCAGTGCCTCACGTAACTTTTTTGGTACCGATTTATGGACTAACACGTTATATGTTTTGAGGGTGAACAACGTGACAACATATACAGAGTGTTAAATATGTCGTGAAAAAGTTATCGAAGTTTAAAGGCTATTTTCTCTTTTTTTTTAAATTGAACCTATAATTTTTTTATTAGTCAGCAAATTCCGTGTAAAATTGCCGTTAAAATGGTACCAATAACATAGTACTTATTCAATTATTATTATTGGAATGTATCTTTGAATAATTTTATCCATAGCAACTCAATTATATGACATTTGTATACTGTAATTTATATTTTATATCCTTGATAAAGGCATCATTGCCGAAACATGTAGGGTTGTTTTAAATATATATACTTTAAAGTAAAGCCAGACCTTAAATCGCCAACTGATTGAATTTACTATATATATATATATATATATATATATATATATATATCAAAAACCCTTTTACCCTAAAGGGTGTCGAGTATGTACAGTCTAATCTAAATTATGCACAAAATTTCTCTATAATCTTCGATTACTGGCCAGTGATTTTGCTTCTTTCCAGCTCTTTCCCCTCTTCTGGATGCTATTTCCAATGACATCCTCCCATGCTTGTCGCGGTCTTCCTATTTTCCTTTTATACTGGACTTTGGCTTCATATATTAGCTTTACTGGTCTAGTGTCGCCCATTCGTTGTTAATGCCCCCACCAATGTAGTTGCCGCTGTTCAATAAAGTCCATTATCGATTTTATCTCCAGTTCCTCTCGTATTTGTGAATTTCTCATTTTATCCTTTCTAGTTACGCCTCTCACTCTCCTAAGATATCTCATTTCTGCAGCCTGGATTTTGCTTTTTTTTTATTATTAAGTATCCATGATACGCATCCGTATGTCAGAACTGCTCTGTAGACTGCTTTGAATAGTTTTATCTTGGTGCTTCGTGATATTTCTTTTTTCATAATGAAGTTCTTATTCTTTGCGTAATACAATTTGGTTACCTTTTCAATTCTTTCATTAATTTCTGACTCATTTTTCCAAGTGTTTTCTGTAAGGACACCTAAATAATGAAACTCATTTACTTTTTGAATAGTTATTCCTTCAATTTGGATATTTAGTGTTCTTCACCTACAGTAATTACTTTTGTTTTATTTTTATTTATGCTCATTCCTTTTTTCTTAAGTGTCTCTTTCCATATATCTATACTTTCTTGGAGGTTATTTCCATTTTCAGCTATTAGTACTATGTCAGCTGCGAATGCTGCCTCAGCTACTTGTATCCTCTCTAGATTCCTATACCAAATTTGAATTTTTTTCGTCTGAATTGGGCATTGTCTTATTACATCGTCCATAAATACAGTGAACAGTACGGGACTTAATCCTCCGCCCTGCCTTAATCCATCTTGAGATACAAATCCCTCGGATCTCATGTTCCGCCTTATTATATAATTTACGTTGTTCTGATATAACCGTTGGATATTTCGTATTATTTTTTTGTTGACTCCCCTTTTTTCAAGAGCTTTCCATATTTTATATCTCGGTACTCTATCAAAGGCTTTTTCTATATCAATAAATGCGAAATATGCCTTTTTCCCTTGTTGCAATCTTTTATTAACTATTTGTTTTAGTGTAAATATATGATCTTGCGTGCTCCTTCCGGGTCTGAATCCACTTTGCGATTCCAATAGTGATAGTTCGCTTAACGGTCTTAGCCTATTGTTAATTAACTGCTCATATATTTTGACCACTGTGCTTAGTAACGCTATAGCTCTATAGTTATTACAATCTCTATAATTTCCCTTTTTGTATATCGGTGTTATTAGTGCCACTTCCCAATCTTCTGATATATTTTCGTATTTCCACGCCATATTAATGATCTCCAGAAGTATCTTTGTTCCTACTTCACCAATGTTCTTAATCATTTCTGCCACTATTTTGTCATTTCCAGGAGCTTTTCCTTTTTCGATTTTTTTATTACATCAATTTATTCGTCTAGAGTAAATTTTGTATCCGCATCTGCTATATTTCCACTTTCTATAACAGTCTCCACATTTTTGTATCCTTTGCTGCAGAGCAGCTCCTTCAAAGTATTCCTTCCATCTGTTAATTACCTCTCTTTCTTCAGTGATTATTTCTTGCTATTTATTATATATGCTTCTATCATCTATTGATTTTGCTTTTCTGTCCGATTTCAAAACTTTATAGAATAATTTCTGATTGCTCTCTCCATTCAATCACCAAATTCTTTCCATTTATTTGCTTTTGCTTTTAACACCAATTCTTTTACCCGTTTCCGTTGCCTTTAATACATTATGTATTGTTCTGTTTTCTTATTTGCTAAGTACTTTCTCTACAATTTCTTTTTATTTTTTATTTCCTCTTCTATGTCGTACATATTTTGTATACTCGGCTTATTTCACGGGCAGCTTCTACAACTATATGTTTGAACATCTTCCATTTTTCTTCTAATTGTCCAGATTTGTTATCTCTGACTTCTCTTCAGTATTTTTTCTAACTAATTGTTTATATTTTCTGGCTATTTCTTGTTCTAAATAGTTAATTGACGAAGGAGATACTTGTTGAAACTTCATTATAACGCTAAGAAATAAGTAATTAAACTTCTAGTTTCAAAAATTCTTTTATTGTAAATACCACTACAATATCGTTTCGCCATACAATGGCTTCATCAGGTGGATGAAATACTGAATATGTACAATACAAGTTTGAATATTTAAGTGAAAATTATTGGGCAAATGGTGGTGCAAAAATGTTTACAATCTTAAATTTAATAGAGGGGAGTTCTTTAAATCTAGTTGGTCATTTAAAGCTAATACTAAACTATTGTATGTATCTTTTAATTTCTAAGTTTTCTAACAGGTTAAGTTTTTTACTTTTTTCTTGAATGTGTAAAATTTTGAAATCTATATTAAATCTATGATTGATATCTATACAATGACTTGCGAAAGTTGAATCTGTTTTCTTTTCTTTATGGTTTCTCTCGTGTTCTTTCATCCTAATTTTGAATGTCCTCCCCGTTTGTCCTATGTATACCTTATTACAATCTTCACATGTTAACTTATATACACCAGAGTTTGATTCTTTGTCTATTTTATCTTTGTTGTTTTTAATAATGTTCTGTATAGTATTGTCTGTTTTAAATAATATATGTTCGTTATTAAGTTTTTTAATGAAAGTACCAATTTTCCTATACGACCAGTAGTATCATACGTAAAAGCACCTTGTAGAAATGTGTCCAAACACTTAATAGATTTAATTCTTACACACACTAAATTCAAATCTAAGTTCTCCGTTAAAAATTACCAGGAATTAATTAACAACATTTCAATCTTGCAATTACCGAACAAATGTAAACTCATTTCTTTTGATGTTTCGAATTTGTACACTAGTATCCCACCCCAGGAGGTAATAGATTTAATTACTTTACAACTAGAACGTAGAAACACGAACATTGTCACAAAGACCGAAATTTTACAGCTCTTAGAAACGTGCCTTGAACAAAATTATTTTCAATTTAAAAAGAAATTTTATAAACAAACAGAGGGTCTAGCAATGGGATACCCACTAAGCCCCTTATTAGCGGAAATTTTCATGAATAATTTAGAAACTATAATTAGTACACATCCCTTGTTTGGTAATTCTGTATATTGGTTTAGGTATGTTGATGACGTATTAATTTGCTTTAACGGTTCAGATAGACAATTAAAAACTTTACATAATTATATCAACACTATTCACCCCAAAATAAATTTTACTATAGAAACAGAAATAAATAAAAGCATTAATTTTCTAGATTTATCCATATCACACAAAACTAATAAACACGAGTTCGCTATATACCATAAACCAACACATACAGATACCACAATACACGCTAATTCTTTCCATCCTATAACACACAAATTATCAGCATACCAATCAATGGTATATAGATTAATTCATGTACCTATGAGTAAAAGTAATTTCGACCTTGAACTAAATAGAATTTACACAATAGCATTAAACAATGGTTACTCTATAAATATTGTCAATAACATCCTAAATAGCCAACAAAAATCTAAAACCCTTTTCTTAGTTTATCCAAAATTAAAATACAAGATAATTAATTCCTATAATTCAATCACTTACTTAGGTAAAATTTCGGAAAAAATTGGTACTTTCATTAAAACACTTAATAACGAACATATATTATTTTAAACAGACAATACTATACAGAACATTATTAAAAACAACAAAGATAAAATAGACAAAGAATCAAACTCTGGTGTATATAATTAACATGCGAAGATTGTAATAAGGTATACATAGTACAAACGGGGAGGACATTCATAATTAGGATGAAAAAACACGAGAGAAGCCATAAAGAAAAGAAAACAGATTCAACTTTCGCAAGTCATTGTATAGATATCAATCATAGATTTAATATAGATTTCAAAATTTTACACATTCAAGAAAAAAGTAAAAAACTTAACCTGTTAGAAAACTTAGAAATTAATAGATACAATAGTTTAGGATTAGCTTTAAATGACCAACTAGATTTAAACAACTCCCCTCTACTAAATTTAAGATTGTAAAAATTTTTCCACCACCATTTCCCCAATAATTTTCACATAAATATTCAAACTTGTGTTGTACATATTCAGTATTTCATCCAACTGATGAAGCCATTGTATGGCGAAACAATATTGTAGTGGTATTTACAATAAAAGAATTTTTGAAACTATAAGTTTAATTACTTATTTCTTAGCGTTATTTCTTTTTCCTTTAATTTATACGTCTTTATTGACGTGAATTCTATTTTCTTTATTTTAATTCCATTGTTATGTTTATTTTCTAGTTCTTTGATTCTAGCTACTACCAAATAATGATCACTATGTATCTCCGCCCCTCTCCTAACTTTGACATCTAAGACAGTTCCTCTGTTTTCCCTTTCTACCAGCACATAGTCAATTATAGATTTTTCCGCTCTATTGTGTTGCAGACGCGTATATTTGTGAATATCCTTGTGTTTATAGAATGAATTAGTTATTACGAGATCATGGTTTAAACAAAAGTCCAAAATTATTTTTCCATTATCATTTCTAACTTCCTCTCCATGTTCTCCCATAACTGCCTTATAACCTTCGTTTTTTTTCCTATTCTGCCAATGAAGTCCCCAGCGATAAACAATATTCCTTTGGCTTCATCCATTACTAACGTCAGCTCCTCCCAGAATTTATCTTTTTATTCTACTTTGGCATTGTCATTAGGGCCATACACTGCTATTATTGTCATTACCTTGTGTTTACTGTCTTTAAGCTTCACTACTAATATGCGCTCCGATATAGCTTCCCATTTCTTATGTTGCTTCATAAATTTCTATGTATTATTACACCTACTCCAGCTGCTGCTCTATTACACGAATTTACTCCGTTCTGCAGTAATATGTGGTCATTATGTAGTACGTGCTCCTATTGGCCTTTCGTTTTTGTTTCGCTTATACATAGTATTGCTAAACGTGTTTCTTCAAATTCACTTATGAGTTCACTTTCCTTTCCGCTTAAACTTCTAACGTTCCAAGTCGCTAATTTCCATTCTTTCTTTTTGTTCGAAGTATCATTTCCATGCCTTATCGTATACTTTATTTCTTTCGTATGTTTAATTTTGTCAACGGCCATTATCACTGCCGTGTCAACCTCCTTCTTTTCATCTATACATTGGTTTCTTAGTTTTTTGAGCCCTCCTGTCGTTCACTTGTATTAGCTTTTCGTTGCTTTTGTCCCATTTCCATTCTTCATCTTCAATATATAATTTTCGAAACGCAATTTTAACCCTCTTGCCACATTCCTTTTCTTCCTTTGCCCTATTTCTAATTATCTTTTGTACATCTCTGTCTTGTTTAGATAAATCGTCGTTGATAAAGACCTTTTCCCCTCTCCTTTCCTTGAATTTGTATTTGTTCTACATAACTTTTTTCTTGTCTGTCGCATTTTCCATTTGTACTAGGCAAGTTCTTTCTGCTAGTTTAATCACTCCCTTTGTTTTGACTTTTAAATGCAACTCTTTCTCTATAAACTCCTCTATTTTGTTTTTTATTTGCTCCTCATTAGTTGCATTCATTGATAGTCCTTGTACAACTACATTATTTCGTCTCTTCTCATTTTCAAGACGCTCTAACCTATCATCCATTATTATTATTCCTCCTCTCAATTGGAAATTCTCTCTTATCAATTTTTCATTCTCTTTTCTCATTCCTTCTATTTCTTTTTTGTACCCCTTCTGTTCCTCTCTCATTTCTTTTATTTCTTCCGCTAAGGATTTCATTGTCATTTGCAGTATTTCCATAATTTTCCTCATCGCTTCTATATTATCCTCCATTTTCTTCTGTGTTTTTATCGGCGATCTAGCTATTTTCTTACTTTTACTGAAGGCATGTTCTTCCACATCCTCTTTAGAACACTTTCTCTTCTTCTCGTCGGTGGATTATTCATCTCTATCTTCAGAGCGTTCCATTTCTACACTTTTATTTCTTTGTCCCTTTTTCTGTTTAAATTATTTCCTTAGTCCGGTCCTGTCTTCTTATTTTTCGAACTTATGCGAAACTTTGTAGCCGTTTTTATTTGTCGATATGTTTTGCCGCCGCGTAAGAAACCAAACCCCGGTCAACCCGTGGTAGGTTGGGCCTCTATTGACACATTTTCTATCTCTTACACAATTATTTACTATTATATTTTTACTGCTACTTTATTCTTACTCTTACTTAGTTTATTCTATATCTTGCACTTTTCCACACTAGCTTTTAGTACTATATTATATTAACAACTCGTAATTGATCGATATATCGAAAATAATTACGGAGCTATTCTTTACATACACTGCTAGTCATTTGCCAGAGCCAAACTCCATTAACATAAAACATTAAAAACGCACAAACGATCATAAGAATAATTTGAAAGTGTTCCCGTGCGTATTAAATTTAAATACCAACAAAATAATAGAAAAAAGTTAATACAAGGGAGCGGAATAGAGGAAAAGGTGAGAAAATAAAAATACAAAACTATTTTTCTTTTTCACTATATTCACCTGCAACTCCAATACAGTTTCCGAACTTTTAAATTAGCTTGTGTATGCCTTCATTTAAAAATGCTTTATCTTTGTCTGAAAAGGGCACCCTTCGTCATCTTTCCCCTTCTTTTTTTTTAATGACTTCTTTTAACCGTTCCAAGATTGAAGCGTAGTATTATCCAGTTATGAAAACACCTTTATCTTTATAATCTATTAACTGAATTACTTCCTGGAGTCCCAAAAAATGTCGCCATGTCTTTTCCGACCGACTGCGATCCCTTAAACGTTTGGGTGGTGACGTGCCCTTTTTATGCCATTGCATGAAGTTTTGCTTGGACTCAAGTTCATAATGATGAACCAAAGATTTATTCTCAGTAACAATTTGACTCAATACACCATCCCCGCCTTCATTACAGAGGTCCAAAAACGCACGGAAACAATCAGCCCGCTGTTGTTTTTGCGTCAGCCTGAGCGTTTTCCTGGCCCATCTTGCGCTGATCTTAGTCATGCCAGAATGATTATGAAGAATTTTAAAAATTGTTTTATCGGATGATCTAGTAATTCCTGTGAATTGTATTTTCTTTAGCAGAGCATCTTCCATTGTTAATTTTTCGACTATTCGGAGTGATCACTGCAATAGGTCGCCTAGCCCGTGGTCGTCTACAAGTGATTCCCTACCTTGCTTAAAGAAACTGCGTTACTTATAAACCATGGTTTTTCCAAGGCAAGAATCTTCGTAAACCGACGACACCTCTTTCAGGATGGTTTGAACAAACTTTCCTTGATTTGCAAAGAACTTTATAACGGCGCAACACTCGATTTTCTCCATATTTCACACTTTCTTCCGACGTTAGTTCAAACACTACTTATGCAATTATAGCAAAACGCTATATTTACCATAATAATGAGTCACTGAGCACGTGACGACATGAAAGAGCTCCCCGCCACTCCATTCCACTACATAAAAACGCTCCTTCGTACTTAACCCGTTAGCTTTCCTGATTCCCAAATGGGGATTCGCGAATTTTATTTTTTAACATATTTTAAAATGTTATTATCTTTAGTGTAATGTATTCTAACTGAACATGAATACTCTGTACTTTCTAGAAAAATTTTATGTTTTAGTGTTGGTAACCCTGTAAGCATGTTATGCGCGTTATTTTATAACCTATACACAAAAGTTGATGGTCGAATATTTACATTATTTCTAATAATATTTTTTGTGCTTATTTGATTAATTTTGTGCCAGTTTTGTGAATTTAAGTAATAATACATTTCTTTAGTTGATATTAGAATAACAGGTGAGCAAATATAATATTTATTATAAAAAATATAGTACAAAACACCTTGATCCCCATTTGGGGATCATGGAATTTACTTTGTAAAAAAATATAATACTATAATAATATAGTCGAACTGCCGCCCGATAATATCGATGTTATATCAGATTGCGAAGAATTTGACGATGATATTTTAGAAGACACTGTTCCACAAGACGTTCCTGGACGACTAGAAATCCATTCCAGCGCTCTGAATGTTAATCAAAATCAAGCATCTATAGTAAAATCAAAAGGTAAATTCTTGCCAAAAACTGTTCCACAAGACGTTCCAGGACAACTAGAAATCCATTCCAGCGCTCTGAATGTTGATCAAAATCAAGCATCTATAGTAAAATCAAAAGGTAAATTCTTGCCAAAAACTGTTCCACAAGACGTTCGTGGACAACTAGAAATCCATTCCAGCGCTCTGAATGTTGATGAAAATCAAGCATCTATAGTAAAATCAAAAGGTGAATTCTTGCCAAAAAGTGAGTGGAAAAAGCAGGACATAAATTTGACTAATACATCATTTGAAAGCAACAATGTATCTGAATTGAAATCATAGATTATTCAAAACTTGAAAGGTAAATCACCGGTTCAGATATTTGAAGAACTTTTCGACGAAGATTTACTAAACCATATAGCTATCCAAAGTGTAAATTACGCTAGACAAAACAACAGACATAACTTTGAACTTTCCACAAATTGTCTTAAAAAGTTTATTGGAATTTTTTTGCTATCAGGGTACCATTCGTTGCCCCAAGAGCAGTTATATTGGTCGGAGGATGAAGATATAAATCTTACATGCGTTGGAAACTGCATGCCTAAGCACAGGTTTTTGGAAATTAAAAAAAACTGCATTTTAACCACAATAGTCTCATATCCACCAGCGATAAACAAGACAAACTATTTAAAATCCATCCTTTGATAAACAAATTGAACACAAATTTCAAAAGTTCGGTATATTTGCACAAAAACTTTCAATAGATGAGCGTTACTTGAACCATTACCTGAAACAGTTTATTAGGGGAAAACCAATAAGATTTGGATTCAAACAATGGGCTATGTGCTGCTCTAAATCTGGCTATTGTTTTCATATGGATATTTATGAAGGAAAGAGCCAAGAAGTACAACTTGTAAGTGGTGTTGGAGCTTCTGTGATAATGAAGATGACCTCTTTTTTGCAATATCCGTCAGAATATGAAAAACTTTTCGATAACTTTTTCACCAGCTTTGATTTATTGTTGAAGTTGAGAGAACTAAATATAAAGGCGGCTGGAACAGTACGCTATAATAGAATGAACAAGTGTCCTCTGAAATCTGATAATATCATAAAAAAGAGGAACGCGGGGCATATGATTATCGTTATGATGAAAAAAATAAAATATTTGCGTTGATTTGGAATGATAATAGCTGTGTTAAAATGCTATCGAATTACTTAGGATTGCAACCTATAGAAAAAGTGAAAAGATATTGTAAGAAAGAAAAAAGAATGCCATGTCGATAGACCAAACATTGTCGGACAATACAATAAACATATGGGAGGGGTCGACAAGTTAGACTGAAATGTGCAAAAATATCGAATCAAATTTAGAGGTAAGAAATGGTATTTCTCTCTTTTCACAAATACGATTGACGTTGCGGTTGTTAACGCCCACGCTCTTTATACTGCAGTAAATGGAAGCATCCCATTATTAGATTTTAGACGCATTATTGCCAGAACTTATCTGAAGAAAGAATCATTATCCGATCATAAATTTGCCGGAAGACCAAGTTCTAGTAAGGTGAGGAAAAGCCGCGTGCCTGACGATGTTAGATTTGATCCCAATGGACATGTTTTGGAGCGAACGATTGATGGAAAACAAAGAAAATGTGCCATATGTGACACAAACGTTCGCAAACAATATAAAAAATGCAATATTTGACTGCATATGGAATGTTTTCCTAATTGGCATAAATTATAAATATTTTTCTTTAGTTTGAAATGTTGGTTCAGTTTTTTTTTAATTTTTGTAACGGCAAGTGCCATGGGTCCCAAATGGGACTTAATTTTTTTTTTGAAAAATGGCGTATATTTATTTGCCAACGAATAAATTGACCTATTACCTTTAATATAATCCTATTTTTAATTTAAATTTACAAAAAATGTCGATAATAAAAATTTGGAAGTTAATGGGTTAATAAAAAGTTAGATGAAGAATTCAACTTAACTGAAATAAAAGTTTTATAGTAATTAACAAAATATAAACATTAAGCTTTCATGCCAAATTTAAATGAAAATATTTTTTTTAAATTAAATAAAATTAGGAGAAAATATGGGATGTCTGGTATCTCATTAAGAAACAAGAATGAAGAAACTGAATCTAATAAATCGTGATCATTAATTTGTTATTAATTTATGCAGTACGAATACCTTGATGTTTTCTTGCTGTAAATATTAATTCCATAAAATATTAGTTTGCTTTTACATTGCTAAATAATAAAGGTGTAAGATGAATTGAATCTCATTCCAAGTCAATTAAAATATCGTCAGCTGCAATTATTCTAAGGAAATGTCAACTTCCTTTACACCATTCCGCAGCTAACAATAAGTAACAAACATTTCTTACTCAAGATTTACTCGGTCAAGAACGTCTTTGCTCCATCCTCGCGAAAGTAAGCAATCCAATTTCCTCACGAGAGGATAGGGCGTTTTCGTCGCGACACTAATCCAGATTAACATTTAACTAAATTTTAACGAGTTTTTAATTGAAAAGTAACACGGAGATGATGCCTTGTCGACATTATGGCGGAAAAGAAAAGGTGGCCTAAGAGTGTGGCGAAACCAACTCATTTTCACCCCTTCAAGAAACGTCGCCGTTGTCGACAAGGGCAAGTATGTTTATTTAACCGGCCGTGACCGCCCCTCTAAATTGATTTGACGTTTGGATAAATATTTTCGAAAGGTTAAAATTAATATTCCGGTCTTGTTTAACCGGAAATTCCCGGGAAATTAACATACTAACTTGAAAACTTCTGTACGCACTTGTATGTATACGCCTTACGTCTTCATTATTCAGAGTTGGTGAAGTTGATTAGGGTATAATGAATGTATAGTGAAGTAAGAGCTTAAAATAATATTTAGAATAAATTAAAAAATTTAATTAAAGATGTTACCCCATAATTTAGAAAATAAATCTGAAATATCACATTTCCTGTTCTGCATAAAAATTAATTTTACTGATAATATTTAAAAGATAACCTACTAATTTTAATCATATTATTTATTAAATTTTTCCAATGATAGCAATAAATTAGTCATTTCAGATATATTCGTATTCAATCATAAAACCACATAAATTGTATTTATCTTACATCGCATGACAGGCCTTTCGTGAAAGTATTTGTAAGTAAAACGCCATATTTATATAATTCTGTTTCAATAAGATATGATCAAAAAAAACCTCCAGAAGATCATTATCTACTTGTAGATATACTCCGAAATTAACAAAGTTATAAATGGTTAGTAAATGTAATAGTCACCTCACTACAAAAATGGTTTTCATAAGGAACAAATCATTATCATCTTTATTTGTAATAGGTACTTCACATTCTCAAACAGACTATTGTATAATAGTTAGAGAACGGACACGCTTACCACCCAGTGCAGTATTGGCGAAAGGCTGTATTTTTAAAATATTTAATTTTATTTATATAATTGGAAAACGAACGGGTGGTGATCTATAAAATTACGAAATACATGTTTATTTGTTGAAAAGTTGTATTTATAAAGTTATTAATTTTATTTATATAATTGGAAAACATACGGGCGGTGATCTATCTATCTAAAATTACGAAATACATATTTATTAATTAATTTTATTTATATAATTGGAAAACAAACGGGTGGTGATCTATAAAATTACGAAATACATATGTATTTGTTGAAAAGTTGTATTTTTAAAGTTTTTAATTTTATTTCTATAATTGGAACATTTTTATTTGTTCATTTTGTCGTTCAAGTTGAGTAAAGGAGTATTAATATTGACTAGCAATAGTTTCTCAAGGTTTTCTTCTGTCAATTTTGTTCTCTTTGAATTAAGTACATCCTTATAAATAGAAAACGTCCTTTCTACATCGCAACTGGTTATAGGTGCATACTGGAAATATTCTTTTATTTCTTCATATTTAGCCGTTAGATTTTGTGGAATTGTCTCCATACATAATTGCTGCAATGTAATTAAATCTGGATTTCTATTAAGAATTGCTTCAAACTTTTGCCGAAGGCCACATCCGAAGTCACTTGGAATACTTTTCAAATTATTAACAGCCACATCTAATGTGATTAATCCGTCATTTCATTTGAGATTTCGATTTTCAAAATAAGTTATTAGTTTTGGCAATTTTCCAAAGTGTTCGTGAAGAAAGTACAACTGATTTTTTAAATTTGGGATTTGTGTGAGCTCATTGCACTCACCAATACTTCTAGCATCCTCCTTTAGCAGTGTTACGAAATGTTTTAAACTATCGAAATTCTCAGCATAATAACTAGTAGCTTCCAGCCATGTTCCCCATCTAGTTATTACTAGAGTGGGAAGCAGTGACAGATATGGAAATTTTTCCCTGAAAAGAGCTACTCTCAATGGTGCTTTTCTGAAAACTTTTTTAAAAGCTGATACAAGTCTATCAACTTCCGGAAAAGTGTCTCTGATATATTCACAGATTCTGTGGAGAGCATGTGCTACACAAGTAATATGCATCATATTAGGATATGTTTTCTTCAATAGTCTGCCTGTTTTTAACATATACGCAGCACTATCACTGACAAATAAAAGTATTTTTTCTTTGTACGTGGCGTCCGAACGAAGCATTTTTTGCATATTCTCTTTAATGGTTTCAGCAACTGTTTCCGCATCAACTCTATTTATAACACTTGTTGCTATTGCATATGAGTTATAGGGAATAGTTGGATGTAGTACACCAGCTACAACATTTACCACACAGCGTCCTAACATATCCACCGTTTCGTCGGCGCTTATCCATATGTATTGATTTAAAAGATGGCTTCTAATGCGTTCTACTGTTCTCGTATAGCACCTAGAAACATAATATTTGCGTAAAGTTGATTCATCAGGAACATTTCGACCAGTATATTTTTGAAAAATATTTTTAAAGTGGGATTGCTAAGTTTATTTAATGAAATATTAGCCGCCATAAAAGTTTTATAGAGTTCAGATGTGTTTGCGATCCTAAGTGACGAATTTTTGACGATACTTTACGGATTTTGTAATAAATTTCGGAATCACTGACAATGGACATACAATCAGTATGACCTCAATCCAATTCGCCATTGTTTTACAATGCCGTTCTCGACATTCTTCCATATCATGTCTGAAAAAGTAACTTAAACAATGCTCTAGATCTAAATAAATTAAAACTAAAAATGTGTGCGTAAGTTATTGAAACTGAACGAAATTCAATGCACACTTACGTCGAAATAATTGGTAGAAATAGATTCAATCAAACGATATTAAACAGGATCTATCACAAAAATTACGATGTAATTAACAGTTAAAACTATGAAAACAAGAAACTTACTCACAGCACTTTATTTATCTTACGAAATATAAACTAATAAATAAAATACATTATAAAAACCCCGCTTCTATCTACGCTCATGAAAACACTTTAAAAAGCACTATATTCTCGGAATACAATAGCTGGCTTGTCCATTGTTATCGCGGCGAGACCAGGTGTCCGAGTAAGTCAAACAAATACTTCATTGAATTACACCGGGATGTACTGAGCGACGTTATACACAATTCCAATTGCCGATTGCGTTTTATGGAAATTGCGTCCGTTCTCTAATAATAGTATTCATGGAATTTACATACTTAACGTGTATAATGACTTATCAATTTGTACATTGTTTATAAACTATTGTTGATAATATCTTAAATATTTTCTTTACATTTTATGAATATATGTATATTATACGTACAGATTAGTACCATATTTTATAGATAAAAGTAATGACGTCAAAATTAGTACTTTCATCATATAGTATATATAATCTTTCCATTTAAAGCAAGAATCCTTTGAAGATAATGTTGATCGCCGCCGAATTCTACATGAGAATTTGTATGTGAATAAATTTAGTACGAAACTTGTTTCTGTTCCTCAATGTCAACGACGTCTTGAATGCGTACGCTCGTTTTTAAATATATTGCTGTGTAATTTGATTAATAAGTTGGGCTACAATGATTTAAAATGTAAGCTGTTACACACGCATATATCTCTTTTGACTCTTTAAAAAAGTACAGGTCTCATGATTTGCTTTCTGGTCCTCTGTAACTAGGCCTAGCATCCAATGCAAACTCAATATAATACAACAAGATGTCAAATTAAATTTTAAACTATCGTATGATCAGAAAGTCCTTGGATCGCTTTGCAGTGAAATTTGCGAGGTATCTATGAAATTATTTATTTCAATTAGTTTTGACATTTACTTGACAACTTTCAAATCACCTGGTTATGAAATATACATAAAATGCAACTAATTACCATAACCTAAAATCTATTTTATTTGTGACTTATGGTTACTTCAAAGTACAGAAATAAATAATTCTATAGATGGTTTTTACACTTCATGGCTATCGCGATTCAAAGACTTTTTGATTATATGTATTATACAAGGTGTGTATAAATTGTCGCAAAAGCTACACGTAGCGAGATTCTTCGTTCGGTTCTGAATAAAAAATCTTAATGTTAAAATGTCGTATCATGCTTTGAATACAAACTTATTGTTCTACAACGTTGCCAAATGTGTTTTTCGTGGAAGTACGTTAATGAATAAATGTTAAAAACAAGCTTTTAAATCAAAAAGAAAACGTTTACGAAATAATACTAGTAAAATTTTTTTCTTTAAACTAAATTGCATCTATCTCTATTAACAGATATCGAAGAGCAAAGGTTAGTTACGCACTAAAAGTCTGAACTTCAAGAACCCCGTGAAAACAAACGAAGCATGATACGACATTTTAACATTAAGATTTTTTATTCAGAACCGAACGAAGAATGTCGCTACGTGTAGCTTTTGCGACAATTTATACACACGTTATATATACAAGGTTAGTTAAAAGTAACAAAATAATTTGAAACATGCCTGAGTGGGTAAAAACCACACCAATTTGTATAATACAAAAGTATTTTTAATAATATAAAATATTATTAAAAATGGGGTGTGAAGAACACAATATAAGTTATATATTTGTGAATGTATCTCTAAAAGTATGGAGACGGCGATTTATTGTCGTTAATATTCATTTTAGGGAATTATGTTCAATATAAAAGTTTGTTAGGATATTTTGATCTACATTTGAGAATATTTGAATTTTTTTTTCCTCAATTGTTTTTTAGTTACGCCTGTCCGCGCAGTTTTTTAAATGGGAACTAGTAAATTTTACTCTACCATTCGATAGAGAATTTTTTTCTCTTAATAATAATATTTTTGTTTTTTTTTAATTCATTTTAATAACTTTTTTTATAAGAAAAGGCCGGTTCATGTGTTTAACAGATGTTCGGTACATCGCAGATAGATAGAAGCGTAGCGATAAACAAACTTGAGCGACATAATTTTATCAGTGATTATTGTGTACGTCAAATCTTTGACAGAAATAATTCATTTGTGCAATTTGTTGCTGTTAATATTAACAATGACGAGTTTAAGTGAACATAAACGAATTGAAATACTTATGATGTTCGGTTATGGAGATAGACGCAGAAGTTTACAAGACGTTTGTAATTTATTTAATGATACGCATCCTAATAGAAATCCAATTTCTAAATCCGTTGTT
Organism: Melolontha melolontha; assembly: GCA_935421215.2. NCBI lineage: Eukaryota > Metazoa > Arthropoda > Insecta > Coleoptera > Scarabaeidae > Melolontha > Melolontha melolontha. Next base: position 20,420,764 of record OW285243.1, on the reverse strand, counting down.
GGTAAAACTTTCAGACGCTTTGAACAAACGGGTAGCGTTAAAGATTTTTTGCCAAGGAGTGGTAGACCTAGAACAGCAAAAAGCGATGATAACAAACTGGATATTTTATTGGCTGTATCTGAATATCCCCATTTATCAACCAATCAATTAGCGGCCAATTTCAATATTTCAGTCATCGATCGTGTCGTTTTTAAAAAGTGATAAGTATAAACCTTATAAGGTACACCTTGTACACGAGTTAACGGAAGATGATTTTGATAGGAGATTACAATTTTCTGAAGAAATGTTAAGTATTTGCAATAATAATGAAAATTTTGTCAACAATATTCTTTTCTCTGACGGAGCTACTTTTTGCCTTACCGGTGAAGTAAACAGACATAACTGCAGATACTGGTCATCGGAAAATCCCTCTTGGTTTTTGGAGCACCATACGCAGTACCCCCAAAAGATTAATGTTTGGGTTGGCATTCTAGGCGGTCATATTATCGGTCTCTTTTTCATCGGTGGCAATTTAATTTCGGCTCTGTATTTGCAGTTACTGCAAAATGAAATAATACCTGCTTGTGCTACGCTCTATCCTCATGAAAACAATGAACACCTGCCCAATGACAGTATCTGGTTCCAGCAAGATGGCGCCTCACCACATTATGGTGTAAATGTTCGTCAATATCTGGACAACGTTTTTCCCCACAGATGGATTGGAAGACGAGGAACCATTGAATGGCCAGCCCGTTCGCCAGATTTAAGTCCTTTAGATTTTTTTCTTTGGGGATACGTAAAAAACAAAGTTCACAAAGATAAGCCCGATAACGTCGAAGATTTGAAAATCCGAATTACCAGAACGATACAAGAAATTCCCAGAGATTTTTTACAGAACTCTGTTCGGGGTTTTGTAAATCGATTCAGTCATTGTCAAATTACTAATGGACGACAATTTGAACACTTACTTTAATTTACTTTGTTATTAATTTGTTTAATTTTTCTTCTAAAAAAGTTATTAAAATGAATTTATAAAAAACAAAAATATTATTGTAAAGAGAAAAAAACCTCTATCGAATGGAAGAACAAAATTTACCAGTTCCCATTTAAAAAGAAATGCGCGTACAGGCGTATCTAAAAAAACAATTGAAAAAAAAAATAAATAATCACAAATGTAGATCAAAATATCTTAACAAACTTTTATATTGAACATAATTCCCTAAAATGAATATTAACGACAATAAATCACCGTCTCCATACTTTTAACTAAGCCTATATATATATATATATATATATATATATATATATATATATATATGAAAAAATGTGTGAAAGTCGTATCCACCCTGGAATGTGCAGACGCCAGCGTTTCATGGTTTTACCAATCATCGGTGCACCTACATCCAGAAATAGACACGACTTTCATTTCTATACTGCGTGTATATATACTAATTATGATAAACGTAATGTTAATGAGAATTAATAATCATTAAATTCTCACATTACTGCCAATGCCGCTCTAATTCGTTGCATTGATTTCTACACCTGACAAAATCGCATTTGCCTAAGAATTTAGCTGCAACGCGTCGCGGCGCCAACTGACCGGGTTGTACGGGAAAATGAAAAAATGTGTGAAAGTCGTATCCACCCTGGAATGTGCAGACGCCAGCGTTTCATTTTCCCGTACAACCCGGTCAGTTGGCGCCGCGACACGTTGCAGCTACATTCTTAGGCAAATGTGATTTTGTCAGGTGTAGAAATCAATGCAACGAATTAGAGCGGCATTGGCAGTAATGTGAGAATTTAATGATTATTAATTCTCATTAACATTACGTTTATCATATATATATATATATATATATATATATATATATATATATATATATATATATATATAATTTAAACGAAATTATCGACCGTAATATATTGATAAAATAAATTAAAATCGGGTAAGCGGTCTGTCAATTAAAAAACTCCTTTATTAAATAACCCTATATTTCGCAACAAATTTGTTGCTTCTTGTAGTATCCCCAGAAGAAGCAACAAATTTGTTGCAAAATATAGGGTTATTTAATAAAGGAGTTTTTAATTTAAAAGACCGCGCTTACCCGATTTTAATTTATTTTATATATACTCGTATATATAAGTTTATATACATATTTTATAAGTTATAGTTTACTAATTACCCGGAAAATGATTTAAACATATGTCTTGAATTCAGAGAACCGGTGATAATATGCAAATATATGTATGTATAATTAGTTTCGCTTGCAACTAACTAATCCGACCAATCGTGTATAAAGTACAGTGCAACGTTCCCTGGCGATGCTATTGTTGAGTTAATGGACATAATTGTTGGGAGATGTTGAAGCATATGCTTAAGTTATGTCTATTACAATACATTCGTTCTCTTCTGCATCATTCTCGTTGGCTGCTCCGTTTAATGCTGTTCTGTTAATTTGACACAACTATTGTACCGCATACAACTCGTTCCTCCACTTAACATTTAGAGGTACTACATGCAAATTATTTAGTTTCCGTATAGTTTTCTGACAATGAATCCACTCAAAATGTAATATTGCGGACAGGTGATAGGCAGATATACTAAGAGCTATTTTTGGCACTATACTGCTAGACGAAGATAAAATCATAAACTCGGAAATCAATACTTTTGAATCTTTTTTTTATCGTGCATTGACGCCCACATATAATCACGTGTAATTTTATAAATCTTTTCATCTTGATATGCTTTCATAATTAATGTATGCATAAATGAGTAAAAAGTGACACAATACTCTTTGCTAATAGTACTATATAGTATATCTTATCTGTACCTTTACCAAATCGCTCAATTAAATTATTTGTGCAGTTTAAATTGTACTCTTACTCTTTCTAATAAAAATTCCTTTAAACATTTTTAAGTATTTTTTTTCTCTTCGCTGCTTTTATAAGATTCTTCTAATGTAAACGTAATCTTCAATCTTCTCTTTACAATATGAAATACATACAGCAATGGCAAAGAATATACTCATATAAAAAAGTTGAATGAAATCGCAAAAATCTTCATTATGATGCAGAATAATTTGGCGAATTTTCGCAATAATACAAAAAGTCGTTCATACGAATTGAAATTTATAAATTAGATTTGCTTTTCCCGCAATGAATTTCGAAAACATGTAGTAGGTATACTTGGTCTTAAGGCATCCATCACTCTACGAAAGCTGAATAAAAGTAGCTATTCACCATATTATATGATTTGAAACATTTTGAACTATTACTTATTCCCACCACTGGCCTAAAACGATTTAAGAGAAAAGACAATTTTGTGAATCGCGTTGAACTATTGGTTAGAACTACAATACACTGCGCCAGCAATTCAGAAGCTATAAATTTCTATGTAATTACTTCACAATAGTGAATAAATTACCCCCCCCCCCCCCCTCGTAGAATTTTGTGCCTGTGGTTAAAATAAAACAATCAAATTATCTTTCAGAAGGTTATTAACCTATTATATTTAAATGTGAATTTTGACATATACGCATTAAACTTCCCCTTACACAATACAAAAAAATATGTTATCATCTAGTGACACCAGATTTGATGTATGTTACATTAAATTGGCACACTTCAGCAAAATTTATCCTCCTTGGGACCAATACAAAAAAGTTATGAGAAGTTCAGACGAAAATAATGTAATAAAATTTTTATATACCGGGTGCGGCAATATTGTGTCGGCGAAGCTTAACATGAAAACTAATAAAGTTGTAGCAATGAAACTTTACGTACACATGTAGTATGCTACAGTGCATTTTTTGTTTTTATTTTTATATTTACAGGGTGTTCCAAATTTCCGCAACCACTTTCAATTTCTTTTTAAATAGATCGCTATACTTTCTTGTTACTATGATGATAGCCACCCAAATTATCTTTGCAATGATATATGACAATGTGCACTTACAACTGTTAGTTTTGGTTTTATTGCAAATTTTGTTAAAATCTTGACAGATGCAGCGTTTAACATTTTAAGTCTTGGCCTGCAAATGGGTGCAGGCCTCACGTAACTCTCTTGTTACCAATTTATGGACTAACACGTTATATGTTTTGAGGGTGAACAACGTGACAATATATACAGAGTGTTAAATATGTTGTGCCAAAGTTGTTGAAGTTTAAAGGCTATTTTATCTTTTTTTATAAATTGAACCTATAATTTTTTTATTAGTCAGAAAATTCCGTGTTAAATTGCCGTGAAAATGGTACCAATAACATAGTACTTATTTCTAGTGTTTTCGAAGTTATAACCCTTTAATGGGATATACCTATGTTTATAATATTCAATATGCGGTGCTGCATCTAATAATTGATTGGTTGGCCATGAAATGATATTAAGCAAAAATTGCTGTGTAACCAAACGTCAAATATCTACTTAAAAATTTCCGTATAAAGTGTTTTTCTGTAGTTCCTCTTTGCTGTAGTCGCGTTTAATTGTTATAATTTAAGTTTGGCTAGTTAATTATCAATTTCCGTTTGTTCGTTATTAGTTGTTATCTTGTTCTCAGTTATATCGTTTTGTTGTCATTATTTTTTATTGACATGCCGTAATAGTTTATAGTTGTGTTTCTTTAGAATAAATTTTTCGAAAGAGGAGCTAATAGACATGGTATTTGTTCTTGGCGCTAGCAATAGAAATCCACTTTTAGCATCAAGAACATTTGCTATGGAGTATCCTCACCGAAGAGCACCAGATATTAAGACGTTTAAAAATTCGTTGACAAGGTTTCTTCGGACAGGTTCAGTGAATTACGTCAAACATGAAAGAACTAACACTATGATTACAGAAGATAATGAAGTGACAGTCCTTCAGACCGTTGTGGAAAATCTGCGCGTATCTATAAGGATAATTTCGAAAGAACACGGAATAGAAGTTATTGCTGTAAGAAGCATTTAAAGAAACATAAACTTCACCCTTACTAATTTCAAAATCATCAAGGCTTATTACAAACGGATTTTGAAAGGAGACTTGTTTACTGTGAATGGCTACTTTTCCAATTACGACAAGATCTAACTTTTCTAGATCATGTGATTTTCACAGATGAAGCAACATTTGCTAATTGTGGAATAACAAACAGAAAAAATTCTCATTATTATGACACTAGAAACCCTCATTTTGTACAACCCATTTTATATCAACAAAAATGGATTGTTAACACCTGAGGAGGCATCATAGGAAACACCATTATAGGTCTATTCTTTTTTAGTACTACTTCAAATGGTGAAATCTACACAAATTTCCTACAAAATAATTTACCATTGCTGTTAGAAGGCCTACCAGATAACGTCATAAGGAGATTGTGGTACCAACATGATGGTGCACTTGCACATTACGGTGAATAATAGGGTATTCACCAAAAGGTGGATTGGGAGAAGAACCTTTATACGCTGGCCACCACGATCACCAGATCTAACCCCTTGTGATTTCTTTCTGTGGCCTACTGTAAAAAATATAGTTTACGAAACACCACCTACAACGGCAGAGAACATGCAGCAACGAATCAGAAACGCTTTTCTTCAATTAAGTGAAAACAACATGACCCAAAATGTAAGTCTGTAGATGCAGAGGCGATTAGGAGCATGTGTAGAGCAGAATGAACATATATTTGAACACATTTTAAATTGATTTTGTTTTATTATGGAAAAATTACAAAATATAATTCTAAAACTAATAATAAAGAACTAAAAAACAGGTGTTTGTAAAAGTTACTTTGTTTAATGTCATTTCATGGCCAGCCAACTATCAGATGCAGCACCGCATATTGAATATTATAAACATAGGTATATCCCGTTAAAGGGTTATAACTTCGAAAATACTAGAAATAAGTACTATGTTATTGGTACCATTTTAACGGCAATTTTACAAGGAATTTTCTGACTAATAAAAAAATTATAGGTTGAATTTAAAAAAATAATAGAAAATAGCCTTAAAGCTTCGATAACTTTGGCACGACATATTTAACACTCTGTATATTTTGTCACGTTGTTCACCCTCAAAACATATAACGTGTTAGTCCATAAATTGGTAACAAAAGAGTTACGTGAGACACTGCACCCATTTTCAGGCTAAGACTTAAAATGTTAGACACTGCAACTGTCAAGATTTTATCAAAATTTGCAATAAAGCCAAAACTAACAGTTGTAAGTGCACATTTTCAAATATCATTGCGAAGATAATTTGGGTGGTTATCATCATAATAACAAGAAACTATAGCAATCTATTTAAAAAAAAAAATTGAGAGTGGTTGCGGAAATTTGGAACAGCCTGTAAATATATAAATAAAAATAGAAAATTCACTGTAGCATACTACATGTGTACGTAAAATTTCATTGCTATAACTGTATTAGTTTTCATGCTAAGCTCCGCCGACGCTATTGCCGCACCCGGTATATTATACTTGTTAACTGTTATAATTAGAGCAGACCAATTTCCGTGCGCGCCATCTGCGCAGATGTGAGGATGATTGTATTACATCAGAACTAATAAAAAGCATTCAGTATGTGTTTGGTACTTGCTTAGACTGCATGTAAGTGTAAGTATACGTAATAAAATGTCGTCGACACATAAACCGAGAAAGCGACCGTTGTCAGACGAAGTGAATAAGTTTATTATGGATTTCCCGGACTTAATATACGATCGCTCAAAAATTAAATGTTTAGTGTGCAATACATATCTAATGTGTTGGTCAAAAACACATTGTAAAGAACACGTAAGCAGTTCGAAGCACAATAATAACAGTTTGTCAATCCTTGGAAGACGCTTAAAACGGTAGGTGTTTTTTTAAATCCTCTGTCCTGCACACAATCACTGATTTCATACATTTTCCATTTTATTTATAGGTACATACAACGCTGCTATAATATGCACTATTCTTATTTTTCGTGTGTTTATGCATATTACTTTAATAGCAGAAAACCAAATGTATATTTAATTATTTCTGATAGAATAAATGTCTCTACTTCTATACTTATATCGGTAACAAGCTCATGTTGCGTCCCTATTCTATCGCATATTCTAATATATATAATATTACGAATTACACTTCCATACCGGCGCTCATGGCGCGCACTGAAATTGGTCTGCTCTAGTTATAATTCTAGTCTATTCGCCTTTTATAAAATTGAATTTTTTCTCAAATCTATTTTTTTCTTGATGATAACTTAAAGAAGACTTACAGTGATATCAATATAATACCGATTTATTTTCTTTTAAAAAAACGTCCATTTCTAATTCATTTAAATCGTACTTTATTGTTAAACTCTCTAAAACACTACAAGAAACCAACAAATAGGTTAAATTAATCACGATATTAGCTTATTATATAAGTTTGGAGATAAAAAAATTTGAATAGCAGCTCTTCCAGAGCAAAATTCGTCATCTAGGTTAAAGTTGTTTTTAAAATCCTAATCCCTTAAGAAACAGCAATCAATATTAAATACTTCGGATTCGTAACATGTGGTGAATTGTATTGCACGTCATTTCTGCAAGTATTAACTACACAGAATCGTTGCCTAGAATTTATTAATTTTAGGCTATGCACAAATTTGGCTTGTTTTATACTCAATTCGATTCTTAAAGTAGCGGCTCTGAAAGTTAGCTAGTTTTTAAATACATTTTAAATCGAATCTCGCAGATATCTATTATGTAACAATACACAAATGTTATAATGTACTGTGAAAGTCGAGTATTATTTAAAAAGATGTATCAGTGAGAAGTTATTTAATTAAGAGTTTCATTATTTATACCAATTGCCGTCTAAATTTACATTTACTATACGCTATATCTCATCTAAAACAAACACGTCTTTATAATCACTATTTGTTTTATTACGTGTGTACGCATCGTAGTTAAGCGGAATTTTCCTTCACAACGAACAACATAGATTAAATAAACTTGAATAATTTGAACATTTGTGTCTACTTCTCTTCGTCTGGAGTGAACACCATCTGACAACGAACTGCCCGAGAATACAGACTATTAAAGGACAAACCGTCGTTCTGCAAACAAAAATTCCCAAAACGATTGCGAGGCCCGAAGCAACCCCACGGAAACCACCAAGAAAGGATACGAAAAGTGCTGTCGGCTGCGTTTATCATATTTACCGACAGAGCACATATGTTCTGCTCTCCCTCTAATGAATTATGAGTTTAGTTGGTGAAGCTCGATCTTACCCCGAGACTATATGTCATCATTAGTTGTGGGATTATTTAGTTTTGGGGTAATATCCCTTATCGAAAAGGTTAGAAGTAACATATGAATTTCGCAAGTGAAAGGTCATTATTAAAATATTTTTTGATGGTGTGATATAGATTACATTGTATTTTATTTTACAATAAATCTCTTGATACAAATCTCTTTGCTACATTTTCATTTTATATTCTGAATTTAACAAAGTGACAGATCAAAACAATATTATTTTAAGTCTATTTTGTTGTAATAATATATAATGCATGCATGTAAAACCTGATCCATGACCCAGAAATATCAAAACTAATTAGATATTGGCAAATAATGGCGACCACGGAGAATACTAACAGTTTTCTGGACCAATAACACAGGTCTACAGTGATTTAGATGTTTGAAAGCTGTTTGCTAATTTGTATATGTTTGGGGGCCCTTATTCCAAAAAACGCCATATTTTTGCTCTATCACGTAAATTTTTTTTATAGCGCTCTATATCTTAAAAATGTTAATTTATTAATATACATACAAGACATACAAGACATACAAGACATACAAGACATACAAGACATACAAGACATACAAGACATACAAGACATACAAGACATACAAGACATACAAGACATACAAGACATACAAGACATACAAGACATACAAGACATACAAGACATACAAGACATACAAGACATACAAGACATACAAGACATACAAGATGACAAGAATATGTTTGTTCCATGTTAGGCATGATTCTTAAATGAATTGATTTTTATCAAATTAAATGTGATTTGGCAACACTGGTTAATATTAGATTTCTCAGCAAAGCAACAGAGTCGGCGCAGAAGCGTCAATACAACGTTGAAACTTACTTATGTGCAGTTTGGTTGTGTTAGTCGTCGTGCTACTGTGTCCGCGCGCTTGTTGTCTTCGTTGTTGCGTATTTTAAGTGTTCTAGAACGTATAAATATGGAAAGAAGACATTGTGTGAACAATCCGAATAACTTTTTTTATATCTGTGGTAGTTATGTCGTAGTAAAGCAGAGGCAAACTATAACTTCGTTTGTGAAAAATGTATACCACGCTTATTTTGGTGTAAAAATTGGCTACCAAGACAAGTCCTGGGCTCCTCATACTGTTTGTTCCGTTTGCGTTGACGCATTAAGAAACTGGCAAAAAGTTAGGAAGAAATGTTTAAGCTTTGGTGTTCCTATAGTATGGCGAGAGCCTAGAAATCACAGTTAGGATTGTTATTTTTGTTCGTGTAATGCTCAAGGATTCAACAGAAAAAATAAGAAACAAATTGTGTATCCCAATCTTGACTCTGCTATTCGACCAGTCCGAAGTGTTTAACCAGAGCGAACTAAATGATTTAATTAGAGATTTGCACCTTCCAAAGGATGCATCCGAATTGTTAGCCTCCCGACTTCGTGAGAAACATTTACTGGCACCTGGCGTCACATCAAGCTTTTACCGGGATCGCGAAAAAGAGTTATTTCAATATTTTACTCAAGACGGACCGCTAGTGTATTGCAACAATATTCCTGACTTAATTTCAAAATTAGGAAATGTGCCGTATGTAAAAGAAGAATGGCGCCTGTTTATTGACTCAAGTAAGCGTAGTTTAAAAGGCGTTTTATTGCACAATGGTAACGAGCTGGCCTCGGTTCCCGTTGCCCATTCGGTACATTTAATGGAAACGTATGAAAATTTTGAACTTCTTTTAAAGAAAATAAACTACCAAGAACATCAGTGGATGCTTTGTGGTGACCTTAAAGTGCTGTGCATGCTACTAGGACAACAAGGAGGTTATTCAAAATTTCCATGCTTTATTTGTGAGTGGGATAGTCGAGCAAGGGATAGACATTGGACTCAAATAGAAAGTCCCTCTAGAACAAGCCTTACACCTGGTAGCAAAAATGTGTTAAGAGATAGCTTGGTTGACCCCAAAAAAGTTTTACTGCCTCCTCTCCATATCAAACTTGGCTTGATGAAGCAGTTTGTTAAAGCCCTAGACAAAAATGGACAGTGTTTTAAATATTTGTGCGAGACATTTCCAGCCTTATCCGATGCCAAGTTAAAAGAAGGTATTTTTGTTGGGCCGCAGATAAGAACATTATGCAAAGACAAGGATTTTCAAAACACAATGACCAATATCGAGAAAAACGCCTGGGTTTCATTTAAAGAAGTAATTGATAAGTTTCTTGGAAACTCTAAGGACGAAAACTACGAAAATATTGTTCAAAATATGTTACAACACTTTCATCGTCTACGTTGTAATATGAGTTTGAAAGTGCATTTCCTGTTTTCACACTTGAACTATTTTGCTGAAAATCTTGGAGCAGTTAGCGAAGAACAGGGAGAGAGGTTTCACCAAGACATTAAGGAAATGGAACGGCGATACCAAGGCAAATGAAGCATAACAATGGTGGCGGACTACTGCTGGATGTTAAAACGGGATATGCCCTTAAAAACATACAACCGAATGTCCGGACAACGCAGCTTTCTGGCAAAAAGACAAAGATTTCACTTAAAAAAGACTGAGTAAAGTATTTTTTTCCACTTTTTTAACTTGTATTCCACCTCTTTACTCAATAAACAAATAATTTTTTTTTGAAATATCGTTTTTTTCATTTAATATTTGTAAAAAAAACCTTACGTGATACAAATAAATGCATAGAATTTTTGAAATCAGCCTACCAAAATTATATAAAATCAGTTTTCAAAATAAAAACATCTGTCAAAAAGTTTAATTTTGTAGACCTGTGTAATTAATTGTTGTGAACTCAAAAACCTATAGGTAAAAAGTATTAAAATAAGTTAAGAAAAATGATAGAGGACATAACTAAGCAACCATATGTACCATAATATGGCAGAAAGTCAGGGGAAGGCCAAGGAATAGACGAGATTGAGAAGAAGAGGAAGATGAAGAAATTTAGTAAATGTTGGAATTCAGAGATTGCTAGCCAAGAATAAAAATCGATGACGACACTTCGTTAAGGCCCTATGCTTCAAGATAGAATGAAAGGATTATGTATCTGTCTAAGTATAGATATGTTCTATACATTGATAGGTGACAAGTGAGTAACAGAAACATCGCTCAATTAGAAGATCTTTTCCATACGTTCAACGGAATGTCGCCTTTTAATCAGAGAAGCTACATCAAATTCATTTGTCGGTTAGGCGAAATAGTAAAAGAAACGCTTCAGGCTTTACAGTAGATTTATGGAGATGGCACTTTGAAGAAATCCGTGGTATCTGGCAATCATGCCGTGTTCGCGGATGTTGACGATCTCCTAATACGAAGCTCGTCTCAACTGATCCCTGTTCATTTTTGAATCGCGTAAACCCCTCATACACTGTATAATGGTAAGCTGTAGTGCATACTTTACAATTATATTTTTTTGTCATCTTAAATACGTGTTTGATTCATTTTTACCTAACCCTTTGAGAGAAAAAAATTGCCTGTTTTGCAAAGTGTACTCAAAAACCTAGCTTCAGCAAGGGCACCCAGAATAGACAAAGTTTAAGAACAATTGTTCCAAACAATCTAAGAGTTTGCTCTTAATTATTATTATTACTTGTTTATATTTCAACAATTCTGAATACAGAAGAAAACGTTGAAGTAAATGACTTTAAAGAATTATGATAATCACTGTGATATCTATTACATCAAATATCTCTATCATCCATTAAATCATTAATTTTCGTGTTTTCTGTGTATTTCTTTATTATAAATGATTAATGATATATAGTATCGTTACTATTATCATTATATCAAACAACTTTAAATGATTAAATTATTAAAATAAGTAAACAAGAGCCTATGTAATTTAAATAGTTAATTGACGAAGGAGATACTTGTTGAAACTTCATTATAACGCTAAGAAATTTCTTAGTGCTATGTAATTTATTTAGTCATTTGAGCAAAATTATTTCTAATAACGAAAGAACGCATGGGCATCTCACCTAAAATGCTAATTAACAATTATAAAACTTCCTTTTTAATAAAGGCGTTAATAAAAATGTTATAAATTACTATATCCTATCTTCATAATTCCTCCTTTATTATCTTTCTCATTTTCTCGGCCTGAATATGATAAATCCTAAATCTTCGTGGAGGTAACTTCTCATTTCCCGCTGAATTAAGCTTCCGTTTTGCTTTTTCTCTTTACCGACTGAACATTTCCTTTTTCAAAACGCTAAGTTTTACAATCCCCCGCAACTCACCGACTAATCTCTCCATAATTATGAAAAGTAATTGCTCAAGAATAAGTCTTCATCATTAATCCATCACATGTGTCATAATATAGAGCGTTTAAATATTAACGACAATAAAATGGCAATATTTACCATGCTTGTATATAAAAGTATTTTCATGTGTAGAATAAATAATGCTTCATCGCATTACGTATTACGAAGTATAAAAGATTATTTGCATACGTCAATAAATTTTCAAATAACTATAAAAAGTATAAAAATGAAAAATATTAATTGTATGATTAGAAGGCTTCTTCAATTAATATCTAATATTTTAGCAAAATAATAGAGCATCTTAACGTTTTATGTATCTTAGCAATATACAGGCTGATTCATTTTCGGCCCTCACCATGGGGATCTCTCTTATTATTGGAGATAGGGTATAGGTTTAAATTTGGCAAAGTTGTTAAATTTTGTGTTTGTTATAAATCCGTAAAGAAAATAGACCTGTGACAAATGACCTTCGTTATTTTAAAAAAAAACGCGAAAACCCCATTTTCTTCTTTTACCTGTAGCATCGACATTTGGCCTTGTAGAGAAAAAGTAAAAACACATCCTTGTGGCAATTTCTAAACCTCTATCCAGTGGTGTACTCTAAATTTTTATACGACGTTTCATTTCTTTCTGGTCATCATCAACTATCTAATTTCTTATAGGCGCCATATTGGATTTAGACATCTTCAGAAAGAGTTTTTTTTCTGATTTCAACCATGTACCACATGCTGACTATAGTTTTTGACAATAGGTTTTATTTGAAAGAATAAATTATAAGATTAAATAAGGTAGCCTTCGGAATTTCAACCTGTCAAACATTTCATTTATTGTTCATTAATAATACAAAAATGTCATACACTAACGAAGAGAAACGACATATGATAAGTATTTTTTATTATTCGAAACGAAATTCAACAGTAGCGAGTACAAGATAACAAAAACATTAATAAAAATACATAGAAAAGTAAACAATAAACAATTACAGTAAATGTTCAATTATCTGGCCATCTTCGGTAATGCACAATTGGGCATGCCTTCTGGAATTTTGTACTGCCCTTTGTATAGTTCTTCTAGGAACTGCATCGAAGGCATTCTGAAGTCTGTCTCGTAATTCTTCAATGTTTTGTAGCGCATCTACTTTATAAATATTATTTTTAACATATCCCCATAAAAAAAAATCTAGCAGACTTAAATCAGGTGATCTCGCAGGCCATTCAACAACTCCCCTATTTCCAATCCAACGGTTTGCAAACTCATGATTTAAGAAATTTCTAACAAGAGCTGCATTGTGTGCTGGTGCGCCATCTTGTTGCCACCATAAATATTGTAATTGATTTAATGGGATATTGTCGTCAAGATAGTCAGATACGTATGTACGTAAAATGTTTAAATATCTTTCTCCATTTAAATGTTCTTCATACATAACTGGTCCTAAGAGACGATTTGCCAAAATACCCATCCAAACGTTTATTCCAAAACTATGTTGTGGTCTTCTAGCCCTGTTTTGTCGGGGATTTTGTACTGCCCAATAGTGCTCCGTATTTCTGTTGAACATTCCAGAATTTGTAAATTTTGTTTCATCTGACCAGATGATTTTGCTTATAAAATTTTCGCAATTTTCTATCCTTCCCATTAACCAATTACAATATTCTAGCCTTCTCAAATTATCTCCAGGCAGTAAGGAGTGACTAACATGGATCCTGTATGGTTTAAACCTACTTTTATGTAAAGTTCTCCAAACTTTGGACTGGCACAAATTTAATTCTGACGCTACTTCGCGTCTAGAAATTGATGGATTATTATTTATCTATAAAAATACAAGATTAACATGGAATTTGAAAACACGCTTTTAATTTGCCATTTGTAAAATATCTTGTCGATTTTCATTTAAATTCCTGTTGTCTTGACCATTACGCGGCTTAGTAAACGATCCATTCTCGACCAAATTTCTGTCGAGATCTAGAAAAATGGTACGATGAGGCTGTTGTCGTTCTGGATATAATTGTAGATATCTTGTACTCGCTACTGTTGAATTTCGGTTCGAAGAATAAGAAATACTTATCATATCTCGTTTCTCTTCGTTAGTGTATGACATTTTTGTATTATTAATGAACAATAAATGAAATGTTTGACAGATTGAAATTCCATGGCTACCTTATTTAATCTTATAATTTATTCTTTCAAATAAAACCTAATGTCAAAAACTTTAGTCAGCATGTTGTACATGGTTCAAATCAGAAAAAGAAACTCTTTCTGAAGATGTCTAAATCCAATATGGCGTCTATAAGAAATTAGATAGTTGATGATGGCCAGAAAGAAACGAAACGTCGTATAAAAATTTAGAGTACACAACTTGATAGAGGTTTAGAAATGGCCACAGGGATGTGTTTTTATATTTTCTCTACAAGGCCAAATGTCGGTGCTACAGGTAAAAGAAGAAAATGGGGTTTACGCGTTTTTTTTTTTTCAAAAACGAAGGTCATTTGTCACAGGTCTATTTTCTTTACGGATTTATAACAAACACAAAATTTAACAACTTTGCCAAATTTAAACCTATACTCTATCTCCAATAATAAGCGAGATCCCCATGGTGAGGGCCGAAAATGAATCAGCCTGTATAATAATGCAAACCATTGTTGACAAGTGGATAATAAAAACATCGCTCAGTCAGAATTCATTGCTGCCTAAGTCCAGGCATCTTCCATATCATACGTTTGACGGAATATCGCAGTTGCAACATCAAATTCACGTGTCGGTTAGGCAAAACGGCAGCAGAATCGGCGATAATACCCTGAATAAATTCTTGTATGTGACAGTCATATCCGCGTTCACTGATGTTGACGGTTTCCCAAAACGAGGCTCGTCTTCGACCAACTTCTGTCCATTTTCTAGCTGCTTAAACCACTCATACATAGCAAATTACTTTAGGGCATCATCCCCAAATACTTGTTGTTGAAAAACCTGAATAATTTCTGCTGCCGTTTCGCCTAATCGTTATTAAATTTTATGTTATATCTCTGCTCAAATTGGCACACTCTACCGAAAGCATATAACACGTCTGCACTTAGACACAGCTATAACTTCTGAGTGATAGCTGTCTACTTTACTCTCAGATTCTCTGAATGGGAACTACATAATCTCTTCCTCATTTGGCATTTGGCCAATATTTGGGTTTAAGCAAAATCATGCTCTTCTACGCAGATAAAGCAAATCTATTCGAACCCAGGCTCTTTCCAGGATTTTAATGTGTAATAATAACGCAACAGAACCAGAAGCGGATTCTTGCGCCACGCCCTCAATGAACGAATCTCTCAGTTAAACGCTTTAACGTTAATTTATTATTAATGTTTATTCGTATTTAGATACGAATTTGCAATTAAAACCGTATCAAAATTATCTTTCCGAAATTTCTGTAAAATTATTGCATACAAAAGGGTTGTGTTTATGTATGACAATACGTTATGCACGTATAAAGCATTTGTTACAGACATGTAAATAATTTACATATCTATGTAAATTATTTACATGTCTGTTTCATATTGTAACAAATGCTTTATACGTGCATAACGTATTGTCATACATAAACACAACCCTTTTGTATATTTACCGCCATCTGGCTGGTTGTTAATGGACTACACCGACATACGTATTTTTTTCGTTTCCTGTAATAGCATAGCTGTTCGAACGAAAGGTCGCCTTCCGACATAGTCTCTTTCGTCTGTAAGATGTCACTTATTAAATAGTGTCACTTTATAGGACGAAACTTGCTTTATCTTTGTGGGCGATTTAGTAAAATATAAATACAGATACAAATCAGTTGTTTAACAGATTTGTATCAATTTGTATACATTGCTTCACTAGCTTGACTGATGACGCCTAGATGGCAGAAACATATGTATTAAGCAGAAGTAAATGCTGAAAATACGAGGTGTATTGTCCATGTGTACAGTTACAGATATGTAAATTATTTACATGTCTGTTTCATATTGTAAAATTATTGCAGTCAAAAGTTAACTTACAAGTAAACCATGAAACATCACACACCAAAACTGGATATTCTTGGTACTAATGATTCAATATCAGTAAGAAATTTTCGTCATGGGATTCTTCTTTCCTGAAAATCTTATCATGTATTATAATAAATACTAATATGTCGGATTTTTAAAAGTTTTTATTGCTTATAAATAAAATGCACAAAAAATTTTAAAATCAAAAACCAAAGCTTTTACTGTGAACAAAGCTATAATTTTTGCTCTTGTTCTTTCTTATTATTAATGTTCATATAGTTTTTAAATAAATAATAATATTTTCTATAATTTTCCTTCTATAATTTGATTTAGGACATGGAAGTGTTTTAGCGAAACTTATTACACATGTTTAGACAAAACTTATCAATGTAGATAATTAGATCTTGAAAGCAGAAATGCGTGTCATTATGATAAAAGTCAATAAATAGTAATTACCAGAGACTGGACTGAAGCGAATGACCAATTGCCGCGACAGAACGTTGTGGCGTTATTATGTATAGTATGCATGTTATAACAGCCCCACTATTTGCTTGCTCGATTGCATTCGTCGAGCAGTTGTTGTTATATCCGTTGTTATTGTTATTGTGTCTATTCATTTATAAATTCTATTTTATAGTGGCGTGATTCTGGTTTCGTTTCTTTCACTGTTATTTGGTTACAACTTTAAGTATTTTAAAAAATCCGTTTTATATTGTTATATTGTATATGTATCCTATAATTTTTGATAAATATTAAGTTTAATTTACTACCTTATTTTTGGAGTAGTTTTCGTTTCTTCTTTTTAGTCCATTTCATTATGTTCTTAGTATTTCTCTTTATTTTGATTTACTATGAAGAATTCTCGTAGGGCAACCATGGTAAGATGGATTAGAGGCCATACAGATTGGTTGCATATTCGTAATGATACCGAGAAGTATTGCAGTGCCTGTTCATTAAGCTTTAGTCGTCCACAAAAGTGTAACGTGCAGAGACATGTTTCTTCGAAAACTCATCTAGATAACATATTGCTATGAACTTGTCCCCACAAATATTTTGAAAAGTTTAATTATTTTTGAGTGTATTATTATTTTGAATATTTGTAGATATGACTTGCGCAGTTTGAGAATGCCGTTTGTTCTGCTGTGGACGATATTTATAACTGTTTTTTTATGCGGAGCCTGCGTGCTTGCTGTATCCTGAGACACAAGTGTTCAGTGAAGTAAGAAAGGTGTGTTTATTTAAAGATAAATCTTTATCTTTGTTTTAGTAATTTCGATTTTTGTTTTTTTGATTTAATTGTGTTTTGTGCTTGCTTTATATCATTACCGATTTATTTACGAGTTTGTTGAATCTCGTAATTGATTTTTAACACTTTCTTACTCATGTGTCTCGAGTATATGAATATATTTTTTACGTAAGTAATATATTTTATAAAAGATATCTTATTTTTATATTGAACGAATTGAATATTGTAATTTTCTATTGTATTATTATTATCGTTTTGAAATTTAATCTTGGTTCTTTGATATAAATGACAAAGAAGGTTTTTTAAAATTTCTAGTATAAAAAAACATTTCTGTAACTGTCAAATTTTAGTACGCTTGGGATATCAAGGGCATATTTTTTACATGTGGTTGCACATGCGTTAGAGTTTGTTTCGGTCTGTCAAATAGTTTGTTTTGATTTTGTTTCTTGTGGGAGAAATTAAAAGGCATCTTTGTAATTTATTAGTTTTAATTTTGATCGGAAGTCACTAAGGTTTTTGATCGCATGCTGCGGTCATTTCCATGCGTTATTTTTACCTTAATAATATTGTTAAATGAGGCAATATTAATCTTTATACTTTATAAAGATTTTTTTCCTTTTTCTTTAATTTTTGTATTAAAGTTTCATTAAATTTTATTGTGTTTATTATTAAAATGACATTTTTCTTTTGTGCTTATAAGTAACTCGAACACATTATCACTATTTTTCTCAAATAAATTTTGAGTGGCGCCTAAATATTTTTATTAATTCAATTGTATTTTCCACTTTTCTGATTGGAACCCTGAGAGGAAAGCAGTCCCATTTGGTAAATAAACCGACTGAATATCCAAGCTGGACAGATTTGTTGTGAATGGTGGTATAACCAATTTCAAAACCACTATTCATAGCAATATGTCCATCTGCATCTGACACTTTTAACGAAGAACTGTGTGAAGCTTTCATGGCAGCCAATATCCCATTCAAAAATCTTAACAATCCAGTCCTCAAGAGATTTCTTACAAAATATACTGATCGTCATATACCAGATAAAACTACTTTACGTAAATGCCACTTACCAAAATGTTATTTGAGAACCATTGAAAAAATACGAACCAAACTATCTGGTCATTATCTTCGGGTAAGTGCGGACGGATGTAATGGAACGATATGTGTTAAATGTAGTTGGTGTGCTCCATCTGACAACTTCGTACCAACCATACTTAATTTCAACTAAAATATTGCCAGTCGTAAATGGTGAAACAGTTGCAGAAGTAATTGATCAATGTATTCATAATATTCATCATAATTGTCATCGGATAACAACTATAAAGACAAGATGCTATTATTTTTGACTGATGCGGCAGCAGTTATTAAAGCAATCTTATCCCAATATACTACATTTTACATGTGCAGCAAATGCACTACACAAAGTATGTGAATATATCAGGGATCATTTTTCAAATGTTGAAAAGTTAGTTTCATTATTTAAAAAGATATTTCTCAAAGCTGAGACAAAAAGTTGATGCCATATGTAGCAGAAATCCAGATTTGAATATATTATATAAATTCTGCACAGAGCCAATTGAAAAATCTATACATTCAAAGTATGGTGCACATTTGCAACATTTTAATCACGCACCCATCACTAGTTGTGATGTGGAACGGACACTTTCTATTTTTACCTATGTGACTGTAAGGGTACCCGGGTGCCTTTTTCACATTTAAATATTAATATTTTTTGTGTTTGAACTTGCTGAGCTTGGAAATTCTGTGACATCTCTAAACTTGTTTTATATTACATTTTATTATGTATACTTCGTTATTTAGATTTAATTTTTAACGAAAAAATGGCATCCGAAATTATTACAACCTCTAAGACCGGTATGGGTACATGGGTACCTCCATTTAAAATTACATATGGATGGATGTGAAAGAACAAAAGTAGCATTTTTGCATTTTTTTATTTATATATGTTATAAAAAAGATGTATAAAAAGAACGAAAATAAATAATAATAGGATTAAACTGCCTGTTCGCATACGGCCTTAGTAACAGAATGCTTATTACAAACTGGTTTTGAACGTTTTTCTTTGTCTGTGATTCAATTCCCGGAAAATGTAACATTTTTAACTGCATATGTAGGTATGTGCCACTTATGCAGTGGCCACATGTATCAAATTGTTCGAAACTCACGGATCGCTTACAGAAACAAACCTTTTGCGAATACAAGACACACGCCTATGGGCTATGAATCATCAATCGCTCGAGTCCGCTCTCTGCTGATAACATATCGATAATGAAAAATAAACTATAGTAGCACCTTTGTGTATAGTCTACATTAATTTATTTATTAATTAATTTCTTGTATTTTTTTCATTTGTTTTTATGTATAACATGGATAATAATTAAAGACCGGCATTCTCGGTCGGCTCACGGCGTAAATCAGCGTAAATGTGCTTCGTGAGCCATGTGTATGTAGTACATGAATACGTGAACAGCTATCATAGTGTAAAGTTGTTTATGGACGTATCTACGAATACGCGTAGATGTAATTCGAACTGAAAGCATTTTTCTAAATAACGCGCACTTTTATTTCAGTAAACCTAAAGCAGCGACGCTACTGTTTACCTACCTAAGTGCAAGTCTTTAATAAGAATACTTTGTAAATAACGGGTGTTCAGAAACATTCGAAGTCAAGTGGGCTCTGAACAAAAAATCGTATATCTTTACTTAAGTATCTGATTTGTAATAATTATTAAATGTCAACTGTTGTCTGTCAAAAATTGTCAGAATCTAATATCGAAGATACTAATTTGATAACCTATAAAATTGTATTAAGTAAATGTATCAATCTATCTCAGACATGACTTCATATTTTCAAGGACTACTTTGACTTCGAGTGTTTCTGAACACCCGTTATGTTATTAACAAAATACGTATTATATTCTGTTGTCCATTTGAAATCAATACTATAATTACTATTATTATTATTATTGTACCGATTTTTCGTTGTATTTCCAGGTAAAACTACGGCACGTTTTGTGGCCGAAAATGCGGAATCATATGGCTGGGGTAATCTAACCTTAGCTGTACAGCTACTCCTTCCACTTGCAGTACTCGCCCTTATTTTCACCCGAAAAAGAATTTGGATATATCCTTATCCATTACTGGACACATACATATCAGGTAAGATAAATGCTAAGCAAGATTAACGAATGATTTCAATATCATTTCTAATCAGTTTGTTCTTTTATGTCCAACATGCATAACAAGTGTTCATTCGAAAAGTCAATCTAGTAGCATGTGATTTACTGAGAACATTTTGAAGTATGTCGTAAATTAAAATTTACTACTTAACCTACGAAGTCATATATTTTGAGAGTTTCATACATACAAATAAATAACAAATAATAGGTATTTATTGAAAACTATAACAAATGTTGAAAATGTTGTCCTTCAAGATCAATGCACTTTAAAATTCTCCGTTCAAAATTTCTGATGATATTCTGCAACATTACTGGAATGTTATTAATTTCCATGCATTTCTGTTCGATTCTCCGTAGCATATCATTCAAATTCAATATAGGTGTTCGAAATATGTTATTTTTTTAGGATAAGGCCATAAAAAACAGTCGCAAGGTGTTAAATCGCATGAACGTATAGGCCAGGCAATTTCAGTATTTCGACTAATTATACGCTCATCAAAAAATTCTCTTAAATAAGATTCTGCAGTACAGTGACAAGGTGCTCCGGTCTTGTTGGAAATATGCATTTTGTAGTTCATCATCATGCAACTGATTGACAAATGGTTGTAAAATTTCCGTACGGTACCTTTGAGCAGTAACGTTCCCTGAAAAAATATTGGTCCAATGATTCACCTTTGGCTTATCGCTGCCCAAACACCAATTTTCTCCGGATGTAGCGATTCTTCATTAATTACATGTGGATTTTACTACTCCAAATTCTTGTATTTTGTGAATTTAGGTATGCCGTTTTATAAAACTATGCTTCATCGGTAAAGATGACTCTTTGCGAAAGTTCTCCATTATTGTTCATATTTACAAACCAATTACAAAACTGTAGTCTACGTGGGTAATCAATTTCTAACAATTCTTGTACTGCTGCGACACGGTATGAATAAAGTTGCATATCTTTTTTTAATAACTTGTGAGTTGTACCAACAGCAAGGTTTATTTGTTAACTCAAATGTCGAACAGATGTTTGTAGTTCATTTTCCATTATTTCTTCAACACGATTGACAACTTGAGGTGTACGTTTCTTAACTGCTACGCTGCCTGATTTTCTTAAGAGACTACCAGTTTCAGAAAAAAGTTTTAAAGATCTATCTGAAGTATTCTTAAATTGTATATAATCTATTGCAAAATGTGGAAACTCAACTTGAAATTCTACCATGCAAACTTGAACTGAATAAACCCATAAACCATCAATTTTATTACTACTTCGAAAATAAGCCTGGACTAAAAAAATTTTATGTTCTAAAGTGAAAGCCATTTTAAAACTGAGAAGCAATTTATTTAAAGCAGAATCGACGCACGATTATTTTATGCACTAACTGATATTTGTGATTGACATTATAAATGTCATTTGGATTTACGTTTACGGAACAACAAACACATATTAATATATTTGCGTCTTATTCTAGCAAAATTTCAACGTAATTTCAAAGTAACCTAGATTGACTTTTCCAATGAACACTTGTTATATAGGTACACCGTGTCTAAAGTTATCGGTGCACTATTGCTATCTCCGTTATGTTTGGAGCTATCGTTTTGGTCAAATTAGCAAATTATTAATATTTTCAACGCTACAGTACCTGAAAAAAACAATTGAGATATGTATTTCTGAGAAATTTGGAATTTTGTTATTTTTTTAATGGAATACCCCGTATATTTGTAAATATTTTGAATATAATGATATTGTGATATAAAAGCTTCAATACACTATTGTCCTTAAACGAATTATAAAGTAGTTGTGTTGAATTTTAATTGGTGTTAAAGAAACATTATTAATAGTAGGCTTCTTTCACATCGGACAAAACAAATAGTAAGTCAAAGGTATTTTTAATTATATAAAATATTATTACAAATCTGGTGTGAAGAACACAAATGCAGGTTCACTATTAATATTTTCTGTGAACGTGTCCGAACCAGATTTTTAATAATATTTTATATTATTAAAAATACCTTTCTATTATACAAAACTGGTGGGGTTTACCTACTCATGTATGTTTCAATTATTCTGATACAAATAGTAAGTCCACTGAAATTGTCAATAGCGTACTGTATCTGAGTATCTTTCGCAATCAAATAAGTGTCATTTTATATTACCTATTCAACATTTTTTCCTAACTTAATAAATGTTCAAAGACATTACCTATTTATTTCTATTATATTTATAGCTAGATTTGTAGGAATGTTAGTGTACAAAGATTCTACATCAAATGATATAAGTTTGTGATCTGTAGGTACTTTTTGTTCCCTGGTGAAATTTTGAAATTGCCATGAGTCTTTGGTATGATATTCTGTTTTCCCTAATAGAATCTAAATGGAATGAAACTAGTCCACACACATCACTAAATAAAAACGAATTTATTAGAGGTATATATTTCTGTCTTGACAATACATATTTTCAATACAAAAATTCTCTCTACAGTCAAAATTTGGTATTACCATGGGCTCTCCTCTATCTGCTCCTATTGCAACTCTGGTAATGGAACATATGGAACAAAACATTATCAATTCATTAGACTTCAACCCCATTTTCTTTAAAATATATGTAGACGACATCATAGCATGCCTACCAACAAATAAAATAGACTATCTTTTACATAAATTCAACAACTTTCACAACAAATTAAAATTCACAATTGAAGAAGAAAGTAATAACAGCATTAA
Organism: Melolontha melolontha; assembly: GCA_935421215.2. NCBI lineage: Eukaryota > Metazoa > Arthropoda > Insecta > Coleoptera > Scarabaeidae > Melolontha > Melolontha melolontha. The sequence goes on along the minus strand of OW285243.1, from coordinate 20,397,141 downwards.
TTTTCTTGATATTTCTTTAACCTATAATAGACAGGGTACTATTTATACACATTGGTAGAACAAACCTACAGCTTCTTTTCGATATATGAATTACCACTCAAATGCACCTACAGTATTCGATAAAATGATTATAAATAATCTGACTGATAGAGCAGTTAAACTATCACATACTCAATACAGAAAAGATAACATCAAGAAAATTACAACGATCTTAACTGATAATAACTACCCACCACAACTTATAGAACAACCAATTAAAAAAAGAATTCACCAAATATACAACACTGCAGACACCAATAACATTTTAAACAATGAAACAACATATATCATGATTCAATATGTGCCACAACTATCAGAAAAAATCAAATATACTTTAAAAAAGGTTTTTTAAACATTCTCTATACAGTTACACAACAAAAAGCGGGGGAATGGCAAGCCATGAGTTATTATTATGTCTGCGCCCGTGGAGCGCGAATATGTTAAGCTGTGGGCATTTGTCTTAAACGAGAAGGAAGACCACGAAAACCTACTCGGACAGCCAGTGAGGGATCTAGATACGGAACTGTCAGCATGATAAGCAAATGTACAGATATTTAAATAACATATGATATATATTTATATAACAGCAACATATATTATGATGGTAAATTGCAGATCGTTACATAATTAGGTTATAATATATACTGCTTAGATTTTTTTATATCACTTCTGTTGTTACTTGAACTTTTTTCCTGTTTAATATTAATCATTTCTTTAATTTCCCTTTTTATTGTGTGTTGTTCTTTATCGATTATCTGCGTGTTTTCAAAATTAAAATGGTGATCGCGTTGTAGTTTGTATGTAAATAAAGGAGTTTTGTCTGTTTTAGAGTATTTGTGGGCTTGTACTTCTTTGTATAAATATTCTTTAATTTGGCCTATGTAGTAACTATCGCAATCGAGACATGGTATTTTATAGATGACACGTTTTCTCGATTTTTTTCTATTTTGGGTTTTAATTTTGAAAATAGATGTTTATTAGTATTACTAAGTTTATGTTGTAGCTATATCATATTTTTTTAAAGTATATTTATTTTTTCTCCATATGTTCCACAATTATAAGAAAAAGTTAAATATACTTTAAAATAATATGATATAGCTACCACATATAAACTCAAATGTCTTCAAATGTCTCTCAATACATAAATGAAGCCGCCTGGTGAAATTCTGTTGAACATGCTGTAATGTTTGTTGGCGAACATTTCTAAATGCCTCTCTTATGCGTACCATCACATTTTCCCTTGTTGTAGGAACTTCCACATAAACTAGAGCCTTGACATATCCCCAAAAGTAGAAGTCCAAGACAGTAAGATCTGGACTTCGTGGAGGCCAAGCGATTGGACCACCTCGTCCTATCCATTTGTCTTCCTTCCATCGCCCTAGAAACTCCCTAACGTTAAGGCTGTAATGAGCAGGTGCACCATCGTGTTGCAACCAGAAAATTTGTCGGGTGTCAGCATCCACATGCTCAAGTAAATTAGGCAGTTCGTTCTGCAAAAATGCCAAATATGTATCGCCTGTAACGGTTCCATCGAAAAAGTACGGCCCAATGATATATGGACCAAGTATACCTCCCCAGACGTTAAGAGACCATCTATTTTAATTGTCTACATGACGTATCCTATGCGGGTTTTCTGTTGCATAATAATGCATGTTATGTTTATTTACCGTCCCATTACTTTTGAAAGTAGCCTCATCGCTAAACAAAATCTTTGTTAAAATATTTGGCATTTCTCGCATTATATTTAACAACCATCCACAAATGCCTGATCTTTTAATGAAATCATCACCATGCAATTCCTGATTTAATTCCATATGGTACGGATGATACTTATGACTTCTTAAAATTCTTCGTACTCTCCTATCTTCAATAGCTGTTACCTTTGAAATACCGTCTATACTTATATGTGGATTTTCCTGTATTGTTAATAATACGGCCAATTCGCTTTTTTCATTAATTACCGGCTTATTTATTTCTCTCTTCTTGTAGGTTACACTACCAGTTTCTGTAAATCTCTCTAATAACCTTTCAAATGCTTCCGGTCTTGGCTTTCTTTCAAGGTTTGGAAATCTCTCTGCATATACTCTACTTGCTATGACACAATTTCTTGTACACTCCCCAAGAATAAATATCATATTCACCATTTCTTGAATAATAAAATTAGTCATTATAGCAATTTCTTTTAAATATTGAACGAAATACTGTGTAAGATGGAACGAAATTTTTGACAACTTGGTTATTAAGTATACAAGCTTAAAACTGACATCAGATACCTTGATCAGCAGTGAATCTATTGAAAATGCTATATTACTTTATATTCATTTAATGTTTGCTTTCACCGCTGAGTGAAAATCAACTGTTTCTCGTACTTAATGGGGCTTCTTCTTGTTATAGACCATTTATGGATAATTTGTTGAATATCCGATCTTACAGAAGGTTTAAAAGCGCAAATTAGCTACTAAAAATACAAGCATTTTTCATTAATTCAACTCTAAAAAGAAATAATTAGCAAATGATCCATCCTAGGTGCATCAAATGAGGTATCAATAGAAAGCGTAGTAAAAGGGCTTTTCAATGAGCTAAAAATATACAAGCTGTTCCATAGAAAAATTACGAGATTTCTTCGATTTTGCGAAATTGTGAACAGCCTGTATAACGCGAGCAGTTGCAGAATTTATTTCACGTAGCAGCAAAAGTGCATACTAGTAGAAAATATTCTATTCCATTGGTTTCGGATCTTTTGTTTTTGCTTATGCAGAATAGCCAACTGAAATGTATCAATTTATCAAGTAAAATAATTATTTACACAGAAACTATCAACTTTAGACCCATACAACATTATATCGATGTAACCAGCTTTCAAGCGCGTATCATTTTATCTATTAATATACAGAGTGTTCCATTTAAAAAAAATGCAACTTTAGTCTGGCATTTCCATCTGGAACACCGTGTATAAAACAAAATATTTTTAAAATATCCGATGACTAAATATTTGACTAACTTTCAAATACGCGTGTAATCTTCCGTCCCCCTTCGTTGCCGGACCCTGTATATGCCCCGTGACGTCAATTCTTTTTAAAATACATTTTAAATTAAAATATTCTTGCAAATAATATTCCTTATTTAAAAACTTTCGTTCTTATACTGATTTACGTTTTCTTTAATATTGTTTACTAATAATGTTTCATATTTTAAATGCGTTCTTATTTTCAAGTGTTCCTTTTTTTACCGTGCGAAGCCGTGTTTTCTTTAGAATTCACGTTATCTTGTTTGAAATTTTACGTACAACGTAACTGTTACAAAAACAATATTTATGTACTTAAGAGATTCTGTAAAATTAAAGTATTGATTATGAAGCTTACTATGACTTAAAAATATTCTTTTATAAATTGATATACATAGGCATGATTTAAATTTTAAGTTATTAACAATTATAAAGCAGAACGTAAAGAAATATAATAATTTACATGACATTTTACATACAATATAACTAGAGCTGAGGATGTTTGCGGTACGGCAGGACCGTATGTAGTGCATCCCCACATTTAACTATTTATCTAAATATTCTCTGAAATGATTTGCCGGATCTCATAAATTAATAGAGTGATATTTTAGTATGCACTGGATATTGTTATTATACAAAATCATAATAGCCATTTGTATTTATGGATCATAAATAATAATACGAATGTATTTGTATTTGGTTGTGAATTCAATTTAAACTTAAAACGAATCGTAATATTTTAACGACAAGCCGTCCTTACAATACATGCATTCGAGACAAAGTGTGCAACTCTACGAATAACTTCCATAATTGATCGAAAATGGACATTTTGGAGCTGAAGTAAAGCCCCTATTCTTAGACAATTTTATTACTGTCGTTAAGAACTATTATTATAAACAACTAAGGCCTTTTATTAGTGTTGAAGTTTTAGTTTCATTGAATTTCCATGTTGTAAGTAGTCAATTGTAAAGTGTTCATTCACAATATTCTAAAACAAGGTGTAAATTTAACTAAAATCCAGAAAAACACATTCTGATAATATATTACTAGATTAGAAGCTGTGTTTATTACTATTTATTATATTATTTTTATAACCAAATGCAATAAAAGCTACGAAAACAAAAGAAACCTCGATTTATTAAAATCTTGTCACACAGCCTTTCAAAGCCTGGCAGCACATATTTTGCATATATTTTATATATACTACCTACTTGAACTAGGTGAATGAAGTTAGAAGTTATAACTTATAACTTCTAACTTCATTCACCTAGTTCAAGTAGGTAGTATATATAAAATATATGCAAAATATGTGCTGCCAGGCTTTGAAAGGCTGTGACAAGATTTTAATAAATCGAGGTTTCTTTTGTTTTCGTAGCTTTTATTGCATTTGGTTATAAAAATAATATAATAAATAGTAATAAACACAGCTTCTAATCTAGTAATATATTATCAGAATGTGTTTTTCTGGATTTTAGTTAAATTTACACCTTGTTTTAGAATATTATGAATGAACACTTTACAATTGACTACTTACAACATGGAAATTCAATGAAACTAAAACTTCAACACTAATAAAAGGCCTTTGTTGTTTATAATAATAGTTCTTAACGACAGTAATAAAATTTTCTAAGAATAGGGGCTTTACTTCAGCTCCAAAATGTCCATTTTCGATCAATTATGGAAGTTACTCGTAGAGTTGCACACTTTGTCTCGAATGCATGTATTGTAAGGACGGCTTGTCGTTAAAATATTACGATTCGTTTTAAGTTTAAATTGAATTCACAACCAAATACAAATACATGCGTATTATTATTTATGATCCATAAATACAAATGGCTATTATGATTTTGTATAATAACAATATCCAGTGCATACTAAAATATCACTCTATTAATTTATGAGATCCGGCAAATCATTTCAGAAAATATTTAGATAAATAGTTAAATGTGGCGATGCACTACATACGGTCCTGCCGTACCGCAAACATCCTCAGCTCTAAATATAACTTTACTGAATATACACAGATGTGTTTTTGTTAATGCGATCTGTCTCGTTGCATATAAAAACTTTACAAAAATTGATTATGAGATTTGTTTTATGACGATGTTCATACAGGGTGTATTCAAAATTTACTTGTTTTAAAATTTTTTCATTATTGTTTTCAACTTTATTTAATTATTCAATTTATCTCGGTTAGAAGAGAACACAGCAATATGTTATCTAAATGAGTTTTCGAAGAAACATGTCTTTGCACATTACACTTTTGTGGACGCCTTAAACTTAGAAAACAGGAACTCCAATATATCTCGGTATCATTACAAATATGCAACCAATCTGTATGGCCTCTAATCTATCCTACCATGGTTGCCCTACGAGAATTCTCCATAGTTAGTGAAAATAAAGAAAATACTAAGAACAGAAAGAAATGGACTAAAAAGAAGAAACAACTACTCCAAAAATAAGGTAGTAAATTCAACTTAATATTTATAAAAAAAATATAGGATAAATATACAGGGTGTCCAGAAACTCTCCTGACAAACGAAGACCGGAGTTTCCTCAGATAATTTTAAGACAATTAAACCCAAATTCACCTAGTCCGAAAATGATTCCTAAGGGAGCTAGAGTTCTTTGAAGATGGCGCCTTGTATTTATTTTTTTTTAAATTCCTCCAGAACGCTTCTATTTAGAAAAACAAAAACTGGTATGCTTATTTATCCTCCAGAGATGAATCGATTTCGAATTGCGAATTTCTAGTACCGGTCATAGGCGTCCGTTTTGGATAGGTCAACGGTTATTTTAAGGCATAACTTTTTTGTCTTTAACTTTTAAGCATTTGTGACACTAGATTATTAAATTTTCAGGTATTCCAGTACTAAAATGTACTCTTACTTTAAGTCGGTAGGATACACCGTTTTCTAGAAAAATCGATTTGTAAATTTTTCGTTTTTTCTTCATTAAAGTTCAATTTATTATGTACCTACTTATTTTTAGCGACGAAGTTGGCTTGGACTATCAAGGCATGGATGAAAATGAATTTAATAAATTAAAAACAAATTATTTATTACAATGGAACGAAACTAACAAAAAAAGAACAAGTATCAAAGGTAGATTGTTACAAAAGTTGCTCGATGTGATGACCATTAGTCTCTATGCATAAGTTTACCCTTTTGCTTAGAGAACGCCGAATTCTTGCAAAAATTCCAAAGTTATTTCTAAATTCGTTGCAAGCATCTTGTATCCTTAGCCAGAGTTGTGCGCGATTTTGTATCGGAACGGAATAAACAAATGCTTTTATGTATCCCCAAACACAATAATCGCAAGGATTCAAATCCGGCGACCTTGCTGGCCAAGCAACTGGACCGCCTCTTCCAATAGAATGGTCTTCCTAGTTATTATCTAGAAAGTCTCGTACATTCCTGCTAAAGTGGGCTGGTTTTGCCGAATATTTAAACGCACCTCATCTAACAAATCAGGTAAAATATTTTGCAGGAAATGTAAGTAATCAGCACCATTTAAACGAGCAGGTAATTCCACAGGTCCAAGTAGATAATCGTCAACTACTCCTATCCAGACGTTTATGCTAAACCTATGCTGATGCTTAAATTCTTGAACAACGTGGGGATTGTCACCAACGTACGAATAATAATGTGCATTATGTACATTAAAAATTCAATTTTTTGAGAATGTAGCTTCGTCACCAAACAAAATGTTCCTGAAGAAATCTTCATCTTGATTTTTCTGATTTTGTAACCATCTAGCGAATTCTACGCGAGCAGGAAAATCTCCTTCTAGCAGTGCTTGCACCTTTGTAAAATGAAAAGGATATAAATTTTCTTTGTGTAAGATATTTCCTACGGAAGATTTTGAAATTGTGGGGTACATGGCAGATAGTCTTCGAACGCTAATTTCTGGATTTTCCTCAACTTCCATTAAAATAACATCTTCATGTTCTGCTGTTACATCATTATGTCTCCCTGTTTCATTATTTTTTGGGACCACTGAACCTGTTTCTCTTAATCGTTGATGAAGAGCTGTAAATGTTGAGTGAGTGGGATGCTGACGATTGGGAAATTTTTCAGCGTATCTACGTTGCGCCGCTCGAGCGTTACACCTCATTTCGCCATAAACTAAATGCATATCGGCGTATTCCTCATTAGTAAAAACCATTTTTTTTAAATTGAAATCGTTGTGTTTGAATAACACAAAGTAAAAAAATGAAAAGATAAACTTCGCGAACTGACAATAATTTGACAATGGAAAACGTAGGTTTTACTTCTGTTGGCAGTTCAGAGCTAACTATTGCAAAAAATAAAAAATTGAACTTTAATGAAGAAAAAACGAAAAATTTACAAATCGATTTTTCTAGAAAACAGTGTATCCTACCGACTTAAAGTAAGAGTACATTTTAGTACTGGAATACCTGAAAATTTAATAATCTAGTGTCACAAATGCTTAAAAGTTAAAGACAAAAAAGTTATGCCTTAAAATAACCGTTGACCTACCCAAAACGGACGCCTATGACCGGTACTAGAAATTCGCAATTGATGGAATCGATTCATCTCTGGAGGATAAATAAGCATACCGGTTTTTGTTTTTCTAAATAGAAGCGTTCTGGAGGAATTTAAAAAAAAATAAATACAAGGCGCCATCTTCAAAGAACTCTAGCTCCCTTAGGAAGCATTTTCGGACTAGGTGAATTTGGGTTTAATTGTCTTAAAATTATCTGAGGAATCTCCGGTCTTCGTTTGTCAGGAGAGTTTCTGGACACCCTGTATAATATAATACAAAACGGATTTTTTTAAATACTAAAAGTTGTAACCAAATAATACTGAAAGAAATGAGACCAGAAACACGCCACTGTAAAATAGAATTTTATGAATGAATAGACACAATAACGACGGAAATAACATCTGAAGCGAGCCAATTTGTCGAATCCTGCCTGCAGCAGAACAGATAACACTGTATCAACTCAAATTGACTTCTCAGTTTTCACTCGTCGACCTACTTCGAAGCGGGACTAATAAAAAGAGAACGCCAAGAATGATTGCCCTTTAATTTAAGCAGAATAGACGGATACGTCATTGTTAACAAAAAAAGGTACCCCCCCCCCCATACGGAATATTGAAATAAAAGATTGATAATTACTCGGATATCATGGACATGATTAAAAAGCAAATGAGGAAGCCACAACCAAAAATTCATTAATTAATTCGGATTAATTAAGGGTTTAGCAACGATTAAAATTATGCCAAACGTTACAGCGATCTAGAGCAAATAGTTTAGGAGAGCCTTGCCTAGATGGCTCGCCAAACAAACCAAAACGGTAAAGACTTACATTAATTGAAAAATGATTATAGGACAAGTTAAACGATCCTAATTTGTTTACAAAATTCTAATAAAAAATATAACGATGTCCTGTTTACCTAAAATTGCCCAAAAGGAACTATAATGAAATATAAATTCAAATATACGAACGATGACTCGCATAATATTTCAAGATGTCTAACTTGCGCATGAGTAGATCCAATTCTCCGGATTAAAAATAAACACATTAAATAAACGACTCCGGGGAAACGGTTATAGTGACATCCAAGATATTTTAACATACAAACGTTACATGAAGATATTAGAGTTTGAAATAGCCGATGATGACCTTGAATTAGCAATTAATTTAAATAAATTATTAAAATTCCCAAACGGTGAAAGGATCATTTTTAAAGTATAACATGTTTTAGAAACATGTGTGACGTAATTTGAGTCATATGAGTGTTTTGTAGGAAGTTACAGTCTATATTACGCATTTATTGAATTTTACATTGATCAATCCTGTACTCTTTAATAAAATAACATAATTTTAAACTAAATTAACAAGTTTATTCCATTAATTTTAATGAATACAATGAATTAAACGAATCCTTTCAGCAATCTTATTATAAGCATTATATTATATTATATTATCTGTGCCTAGTCAAATAAGATAATATTATAATAATTACTTCAATAAGAAAATACAAATAACTATTTTGCTTCGTAAATATCTATCGTAATCCAATACTAGAACTTGCAATGGACGAGAGTTGCCTTTTATAAATACAAATTAAGGACATTAAATATTCCGTTTCATCCACTGTTTTTAATACAGCGAAGGGTGCATCCTTGATAGTTCCCTGTTTATTTGCACTGCATAACTCTTTGCAACAAGGCAAGAATGAACTCTTGGCGCAAGTAGTTTAAATATTCTTAGCGTAACAGTACAAACGTCGAATAATTCCTATGTTTACTGACGGGAACGCTTGAATATCATTGTCTCCCCGGATAATGAAGCGGGCTCCCTCAATAATTCAGTTTCATTTCACGTCTCTAAACCGTTCTGGTCGGACATATTGATTATGAAAATGCCGCACCGCGTTGGTGAATGTTGCAAGGTGTCGTCAGTATCTGGTAATAATTCATTCGCGAATATGGGGATGAGAATTTGCAAGTTTACAGAGGCTGTACACACATACACGTGAATGATTCGGAATATATATAACTATGTAAGACTGCAAATGCGTTGGATAGGAAGTTCTAGTACCAACACATTCAGTAGACAACACGATTTGCAGTACACATGTTATTACTTATTTGGTGTCACTGTTAAATTTCGAAATTTGTTCACTTAACTAAATAACTAATAAACATTAATATGGTAATTTTTCCAAGTTCGGTTTAATATACAGGGTTAGTTTTTTTGAATGTTTAGCATTTGGATCTCAGAAACTACTGGAGATAGAAAAACGCTTAAATGGGGAAAGATGCGCAGCTTAACGAGTTTGATTTAAAACTGCTTTTGTTTCTCCGATAACTTTCATGGCTTATTAGATATTCAAAGAAAACTAAATTTTACGATTTTCTTTAAACATGCTTATCATCGTTAATATTAATTTTAGAGAAAAAGTGTTCAGACAAAAGTTTTAGATAATTTTACGCCAAATAAAACTATGTAGCTAATATTTTTTTTCGTTCACCATTATCGAGTTATGACACAAACTTGTGTTTTTTAAAATGGAAACCATAGTTGGTTTTGACATAGTTAAAAAGCTTATTTTTTGCTGATTACAATGATATAAGGTTTGATATGGTTATTTTAAAAAATAAAAATTATATAGACATTTTTATGGTTTTTATGGAAAACAATTGAATTTCGAACTGATAAAATACAAACCAAACGAAAACTTATTTTGAAATCTTATGTAGTAATAAAATGAAAACTATAAGAACTTTTATTAAGGGCACACAACATTATTAATGTTCAAAGATACCTCCATTATTATTAATACACAAATTGCATCTCTTTACAACAGAATTTGTAGAATTGCGGACTTTACGCCTATCGATGTTATTAAAAGCAACTAAGACAGCTTCTCTTAAATCGTCGATTGTTTCATATGTTCTTTTGTATACTGTGTCCTTCAGTACACCCCACAAGAAAAAATCCAAAACTGATAAATCAGGGGATCTAGCCGGCCATTCAATGGGTGCATTTCGTCCTATCCATTGATTAGGGAAGTTCAAATTCAAATAATTTCTAACATTCAGTTGATTGTGCGGAGGCGCTCCGTCATGTTGAAACCAATGCAGCATTGCTCGGGTTCTTAAATTTAAATTATCTAACATTCCTCGAAATCTTGTTGTAAAAAATTAAGATAACGATTGCCAGTTAGTGATCCATCAAAAAAAAAAGGAGGATGAACAGTTGATCCTATAACACCACACCAAACATTAAACCCAAATTTAATTTGTGGTGTCCTATGTTTAACGTGAAGTGGATTTGTTTGAGACCATATGTGCTCATTGTGCCTATTAAACATTCCACAATTTGTGAAACGAGATTCATCAGTCCATAATATTTTCATTGAAAAGTGTGGATCGTTTTGACACTGATCTTTAAACCATCTACAAAAAGCTATTCGTCTGATGTTATCACCTTCATGTAAAGTTTGTGATACTGATAATTTGTAAGGACGAAATTTATGCTTCTTCAACACTCTGACAATAGTGCGTTGAGAGGAGCCCATTTCTGTTGAAATTTGTCGGGTCGATGTAGATGGATTCTGAGCGACACTTGCTAATATGTTTATTTTTCTATCTTCATCCATCCCTTTTTTTGATTTTGGTGTAACGAACGAACCATAATCTGCTAAATTATCCCATAATCTCTTAAAAGTAGGTAGCGACGGCTGACGTCGATCAAAATAATTTTCGAGATAAACTTCAGCAGCTCTAGTAGAATTTTTCTGGCACTGAATGTAACATTCAACCATATCACGCTTTTCTACGTTAGAAAATTCCATAGCCAATGCAAACTTATGATTAACGGCCGTTTGCAAAGCTTATAGTTAAGTTACAATTAAATTAATTAATAGTTAATTGTTAATGTTTGACAATTAACTTGACTTAAAAGTAAAAATTAACAGCTCTCACTTCTGTGACTCAACGTGAAAGCAATGTTAGTATATTTATCTCGACTGCTCCAACGAACACTATTGTAACTCAGATTTTTCGTTTTTTGAATTACAAAACACCAAACATTTTTTTTTAAGTTTTTATCTTATAAAGTGAACAATCATGGAAATGTCTATATCCTCTTTATTTTTTTAAATAATCATATCAAACCTTATATCATTGTAATCAGCAGAAAATAAGCTTTTTAATGATTTCAAAACCAACTATGGTTTCCATTTAAAAAAACAAAAGTTTGTGTCATCACTCGATAATGGTGAACGAAAAAAAATATTAGCTACATAGTTTTATTTGGCGTAAAATTGTCTAAAACTTTTGTCTGAACACTTTTTCTCTAAAATTACTATTAACGATGCTAAGCATGTTTAAAGAAAATCGTAAAATTTAGTTTTCTTTGAATATCTAATAAGCCATGAAAGTTATCGGAGAAACAAAAGCAGTTTTAAATCAAACTCGTAAAACTGCGCATCCTTCCCCATTTAAGCGTTTTTCTATCTCCAGTAGTTTCTGAGATCCCAATGCTAAACATTCAAAAAAACTCACCTGTATAAATATACGATATGTATTTGTATGATATAGGTACATATAGGCTTTATAGTAGAAGTAATGAAAAATTTAGCTGAATATATAAAATATTGTATATTTTAAAGGAAATTAGCTAATTAATACGTAATTTGATAAAAACTGGATTGAAATACATGAATTCTTTTTCTATTAAATATTCAAACAATACCTATATCTATCATATACAAATTCTTTATGGCCATAATAAATTTATAAGAATCTGTAATTACATAATCAGAAAGTGTTGTTTAAAAAAACACAATAATGTTCAATGACATCTGACTGGAGGATCATCGAGAGTGGTGTGCCTCAGGGATCTATTTTGGGCCCGACTTTGTTCCTGCTTTATGTGAACGATCTGCCAGGGATCATCGAGCGTCTGACAGTGATGTTTGCAGATGATACGTCTTGCGTCTTGCGCGGTGAGACTCGGCCAAATTTGTGTGAAAGGGTAAGAAATACTATAATTTCGTATGAGGAATGGTTCCTAAAAAGAACTTGCTATTGAATGTAAACAACTGACATTTGATGTAAAACCAAATACAAATCTCCCCACTACTTTTAATCCTGCGCGAACTTACTCCTCCTCGCGCCAACTTAATTGGCGTTTGCTATACTTCAGGTTACTACTAAACTACAACTAAAATGCGTGTAATTTATTTTTCTAGCATCTCAATATGCATTTCCTTATAGTATTTTATTAATTAATATACTTAATAACTAATCAATTTTAATCGGCATTTTTAATATAATCAATAAAACCAAAAGAAAGTTTAGATTACGCGAGATATTGTGCATTTTATTAATATCCGCTTCTATTCCAAACATCCATCATCCCTCTATGCTAAATTTTATCATAATTATTCAATCTAATTACGGTCCTGAATCTTCGATGAAACATTATACCAACTAATGAAGAGGCGTTCACACAATCCGAGTTCCATCATCGACATTAATATTTTGCGAAACGAATTATTACCGGGGCTTCCAGCAAAATTAATATTAATACTCCGAATGATGAACGGTTTACTTCCCCTACCATCCCTTAACTCCCCGTCCTCATCTCGAACTGACCTTCGACATCTTCGGACAGTTTAATTTGATCGAGTAGTCTTCGGTTAATTAAGGGAAATTGGAAATCTAATCGAAATTGGATGAAAGTGGAAGTTTTATCGAGTCTCCTGATAGATAGAGGAGAGGATCTGTGTTAAGCAAGTTTACGAAAGATGTAAAGTTGAAACTGTTTTGATGGTAATAATGGCATCCTACTACTGAACCACTAAAGTTTATCGAACAAATTTCGTTAAGTTACATAATAAAGTTTAGAGAACTATCCAGTCTAATCTATAATTAAAACTTTCGTTACAACACTTCGAAAAATGAAGATTTTTATTCATCTGGCCGCTTTGAACAAAAATGATCTTAACATTCGATATATTAAGCTCGTATATAAGTTCTTCGACTTCTAAGAACGTAATAAATTTTGTAATAAGATATAATTCCCTGCCATCTGTATAATAAGAGTATTTTCAACATTATTTTTACCGAATACCAAACAGCATCTAACAACAGTAAATATGTATTTATAAAACTGTACCACTTATATACTTCAGAGAAAATATGAAAAATAGAACAGAATTTCTAGTTCCATTTCTAAGATTTGTTCCCATTGCAACAAATCTAGCCATTCTTACTTAAGCTTACTGTTTATAGTGAATTACATTATCAATGTTTCGGCCGAAATATTGTGCATCATACTCACTTAAAACGCAGAGCACATAAAAAATTTAAGACATATGGTAGTATAAACTACTATAGTAGTTTTAAGCTCTTAGATACATAAACGAAGGAACTGGTAAGAATTGCCTACCAAAATTATATTCTTAATATGCACGATAATATTATAAATACTCCTATAGAATATGGCAAGGTGTGATCTTTAAGATAGACCGTACTTGAATTCCAGGTAAAATATACCACAGTCGTTGAACAGACGATACACTAAAGCAAACTATAAATTATTTTTCTATTTTAACAGTGTTTATAGCATATATACAATATATACAATATATAGTTAACATTCTGAACTTACTGCAAATGAGAATTAATGAATATTAAATCTCATTTTTACATGTCAATGTCGCCTTATGTGATGCATTAATAATTACAATCCGAAAAACCAAGCTTGTACTAGCATGTATAACACACCTCGTCGCGACTACGACCTTACAGGTTGTTAGGATAATTAAAAATTAGTGAAAAACTATTTCCATCAGCGAGAACATACAGACGCGTTTCGCCTTAATTGAGGCTTATCAATGTATGGCATCTCAAAGACAGTCACAGCTTTTCACTTCTCTACTTCGTGTATATATAGTTAACGTTCTGAACTTACTGCAAATGAGAATTAATGAATATTAAATCTCATTTTTACATGTCAATGTCGCCTTATGTGATGCATTAATAATTACAATCCGACAAACCAAGTTTGTACTAGCATGTATAACACACCTCGTCGCGACTACGATCTTACAGGTTGTTAGGATAATTAAAAATTAAAAATTGTTGGATTGTAATTACTAATGCATCACATAAGGCGACATTGACATGTAAAAATGAGATTTAATATTCATTAATTCTCATTTGCAGTAAGTTCAGAATGTTAACTATATATACACGAAGTAGAGAAGTGAAAAGCTGTGACTGTCTTTGAGATGCCATACATTGATAAGCCTCAATTAAGGTGAAACGCGTCTGTATGTTCTCGCTGATGGAAATAGTTTTTCACTAATTTTTAATTATCCTATACAATATATATATATACAACTTCTGTGATCATTTTACCATGATCATCATTGGTGCAGATCATGGTAATTATTGGTGCAGATGCTTTTTGTCACAAAAGTTTTCGAATGCTTAAGGAAATTCCGAGTATTGTTTTACTAGCGATATGGATGGAATTCCCAGCGTTATTGTGCGTGACTGTGCGGTAATTTTCACAAAACCGTTTCATTACATATTTCAGAAAATCTTGAACAGTTCCGCGTTGCCCGATATTTGGAAGACATCGCGTGGGGTACCTATGTTTAAATCTGGCGACTCAGTGGCTTCTCCAACTATAGACCTCTATCAATATTATATACTTTTGCCAAAGTATTTGAAACATTAGTTGGTAATCACATTTACGGCTCCATCAAGTGTTATTATTATTACAGCACATGGTTTCATGGCCAAACGATTAATGATAACAAATGTAAGCTATTTTTGTCAATATACCACACAAATTATAGACAATCAATGACAAGTCGACGTAATAAACACTGATTTCGAAAAACTTTTGACCAAATTAATAATCATATCATATCTTATACTTTAAACTTGAGGCTATGGCCTTGCGGTTGATTAAACTTTTTAGATCTTATGTATTTGGCAAAAAGCAAATCGCCGAGTATCGTAATATTAACTATCATATATTTTGTCCCACATCAGGAGTTCCAAAGGATTCAAATCTTGGCCTAGTTTTATTTTTGATTTATAGGTTTATGATATTGCTAATATAACTGAATTCAAAAATCTGCTATTTACTGGCGATTTAGAGGTATTTTGTAAAATTAACATTCTAGAAGAATTGTGTTGGTTGCGAAATGATCTAGCAGCAATTGAGATATATGTATATGGTGTAGAAGTAACGACTTATCCTTGAATATTTCTAAATGTAGAGCTATATTCTACAGCAAAAAAAAAACGTAATGCATTTCAACTATGTTATAGATAATACCAGCCTTAGGTCGTTGTCTCACTGTCAAAGATCTTTGAGTTTACTTTGAGAATAAAGTTCTCACTCATTGAACATATTAATTCAATGGTTGCAAACGCATATAAGATGTATGGTTTTATATACAGAAACTGAGGAGATTTCAAAAATGCTATATGCTCATTAAGGCTTTATGACATAATTGTAAGATCAAAATTTGAATATTCTCCTTTCATTTAGTATCCGATATATCAAATACACGACAGTATTGAACGTGTCCAGCGATGTTTTCTTAAATATATGATGTATTTATATGTCGGAGTGTATCCGCAACCGGGTCTCGGTTCATTACTGTTATCAAGGTTTGGGATGATATTATATATACCGCATGTGTCAAATATCATTAGGCATAGAGAATACGTATGAGTACATACGATGTATATATATATGGAAAAGCCGATCCAATGCCGGCGAAAACCGCGACGGCCGGCAACGATTGTCTTCGATTGTTTCGCAAATACAAGTTAGCAGTAATCATTTGACCATCGACATAGGTACTTGTAATACGTTCTAAAATAATAACTTTTACGAATTACAAGGATTTGCTTTTATTATTTCTCTCAGTAGATGCAGGAAATTTTTAAGCTGCGGTGCGTCGTATAAACAAAAGCGTAAATCTAATAAATTAAAATTAAAGAATAATCTTAATAAAATAAATAAAAAAGGATTCTAAAAATTATTATAAATTATACAAGAGGTTCAAAAATTCCTCCTTGCACAGCAAGACATTGTCCTAGATGGTCGTAGAAATTAGCTCTTACATTTGCTAACATGTCGGCAGTTAATGAATTCGTAGCCTCTCATGGCAACTAGATTTTCTGCTCTACCAGCTTCATGAGTATAAACAATATTTTTTAGATATCCCCACAAAAAGATTTAATTTGGAGATAGATCAGGAGATCGCGGGGGCCTTTTAATGATTTCTGTTCCAGTAATAAGACGGTCAGGAAAAGTATTTCCTAGAAATTCCTTTACCCTCACTGCATTATGTGCTGGACAGCCATTATGTTGAAACCAAACGATTTCCTGATTTATTCCAATGATTTGAATGGCTGATTTATTCCAATGTTTTGAATGGCGGGAAGTATTTGATTTTTCAGTAATTCGAGATGCTTGTCGGCATTTAATATGCCATCAATAAAATAGGGGCCTATAGATTGGTTACCTAAAATACCTGCCCAAACGTTTAGTTTTTGAGGATACTGAGTGCGATTTGCAAAATGCCGGTGTTGATTTTCCGAAGCCCAATATCGAAGAACAGAGGGATTGTGCTTTCCGTGTAATGGAAAAGTTAATTCATCGGTGAAGAGAATATTTTTAACGAAATTTTCATCTCGATGTATCTTTTCCATAACGTCTTGACAAAACTCCATTCTCCGGAAATTGTCCTCGGGAAATATTTCTTGAGTTTTCGAATATTTGAAATATTTTAAACCATTACGTTTCCAAATACGTGAAATAGTTGTGTTACTTGTACCCAATTCCTCGGCAGCACTTCTAGTAGATCTCGTGTTATCAATTTCCACAATACTACAAATTACATCTCGCCGTTCTCTTTCCTCAATTTTTTGTGATGATACCTCTCTTGGTTTGCATTTCGTACAGTTATTGAGACAGAATAAGTTTCAAATTTATTTATAATACTATAAATTGTTTGTCTGCAAGGTACAGAACGGTCTGCAAAAGTCAGCGCAAGCAAATTCATGCACTCCATTGCAGACTTGCCAGCATAAAACCATTTTACTAACTGAAGCTTTTCAGTGGGTGTATAAAGAGCCATTATACATTAATTTTATTGTACGCTTTCAAACTGTAACGGCCGCAGCTAGGCTGAATGCAAAATTTCCAGTCAATCGGTATCGGAGACAATCGTCAGTCGTCGCCGTTTTCGCTGGCATTGGACTGGCATTCTCATGTACGTATACATTGTATGTACTCATACGTTGATTCTCTATGCCTAATGATATTTAACACATACGGTATAAAAGGAGAAATATTTAAACTCAAAATTTTTATTTGGTCTGTTGAATAACGTTATTGATTGTTCTATTTTATTAAGTAGCATACACTTTCATGTCCAAAGTCAATATGCGCAATCAGTTAATGTTTTATATTTAAATTTCTAGAACAAATATTCTATTTAAAGTACTACGATGATATTGAGAAATTACAACAGCATTTCAGATTGTGTGATATTAATTTCGATACATTTAAGGTATTAGCTGCTGATATTACTGTAGACTAAGGTATTATGTACTTCTTAATTTGATTGTATTATCGTTATGTAGTACTACATGTATTTGTATAAATTTCCTGTACTTAGGTTTAAAACTTGTTGGAAATATATGTATTCCGATTACTATTACTCTTAACTATTCAAGTATTACGGACACGAAATCAGGAAATCAGTTAAAATATAAACGTGTCTTTGTGGTGAATTTTTTGAACTTGGCACTAGTAACTTAACCACTAACTTAGATTAATTATTGAGAATAAAGCACTTGACTATATTTCACAAATTTTATTAGAATAACTCTAACATATTGTAATGTGATAATATATCCCATTAAATCAACTACAATATTTATGGTGGCAACAAGATGGCGCACCAGCGCACAATGCAGCTGTTAAATCAAGAGTTTGCAAACCGTTGGATTGGAAATAAGGGAGTTGTTGAATGGCCTGCAAGATCACCTGATTTAAGTCCGCTAGATTTTTTTTTATGGGGATATGTTAAAAATAATATTTATAAAGTAGATGCGCCACAAAACATTGAAGAATTACGAGACAGACTTCAGAATGCCTTCGATGCAGTTCCTAGACGAACTATACAAAGGGCAGTACAAAATGCCAGAAGGCGTGCCCAATTGTGCATTACCGAAGATGGCCAGATAATTGAACATTTACTGTAATTGTTTATTGTTTACTTTTCTATGTATTTTTATTAATGTTTTTGTTATCTTGTACTCGCTACTGTTGAATTTCGTTTCGAAGAATAAAAAATACTTATCATATCTCGTTTCTCTTCGTTAGTGTATGACATTTTTGTATTATTAATGAACAATAAATGAAATGTTTGACAGATTGAAATTCCATGGCTACCTTATTTAATCTTATAATTTATTCTTTCAAATAAAACCTAATGTCAAAAACTTTAGTCAGCATGTGGTACATGGTTGAAATAAGAAAAAGAAACTCTTTCTGAAGATGTCTAAATCCAATATGGCGCCTATAAGAAATTATATAGTTGATGATGGCCAGAAAGAAACGAAACGTCGTATAAAAATTTAGAGTACACCACTGGATAGAGGTTTAGAAATGGCCACAAGGATGTGTTTTTATTTTTTCTCTACAAGGCGAAATGTCGGTGCTACAGGTAAAAGAAGAAAATGGGGTTTTCGCGTTTTTTTTTTTAATAACGAAGGTCATTTATCACAGGTCTATTTTCTTTACGGATTTATAACAAACACAAAATTTAACAACTTTGGCAAATTTAAACCTATACTCTATCTCCAATAATAAGAGAGATCCCCATGGTGAGGGCCGAAAATGAATCAGCCTGTATATATATATATACAAATTAACACAGAAAAGTTTGATAATAGGTAATTAAATTAACCAGATTCACAAAATTTCATTTACATCACCGTTACTTTATATTGTCACTGAGTATATTTAAAAAATATCCGAAAACAAAGGTCAATAAATGTCAATAAAAATATATTTATTTATTTATTTACTATAAATAAATATTTTATACCTATTTTAAGTTACAAACGTCGTACAACATACTAAAGCTACGTATTTCAAATCAAAAGGTTTATCTGACAATGAAAGTATTTCAACCACTTCCATAGCCATCTTTTAAAGGTACTTATAATACCTAACTTTAAAAGCTTCTCCCTTGTCATACTCTCGAATGATTTGAATATCGATTATAGTGTATATTTGACCAACAGCAGTGAACATTCATTCGATCCGATCATCACGGCATCCCTTTACTTGCACTTCACGAGCTTCCAATGACCATGTCGTACGCTTTGCCGGCCGTCACAGGATCTTTTTGATCTGTTTCCGCATATCGCGCTTGCCCGTTCCTCTTCTGTTCTGTGTGGGAATTGCTTTGTCCGCTACTCCTCTAGCTGTCCTAACGCTACGCTTCATTGACGACACATTTACACAGCTGCCATAACTGATCCCATTTATGTCGCAATAAGTTTAACGACGAAATGACGGGTTAGAATTTTGACTCGAATCCACATAAAAAAAAATTATCGTATAGTTCGAAAAATGAAATCGATTGTGTGCAGATGTAATCATAAAAAAAATCGGAAATAAATACTGAGGAACCATGCGAAATATATTTTCTTCTATAAATATGTCTAAAGTAGATTATACTCGTAAAGTAAATCTACAGAAAAATACTTAAATTTTTAATCATAAAGAATATAATGCCTTGGTGTCTCTTTATATATCCCTTTTAATTAATTTCCTAAATATAGCATTTACAAACAGAAATAAGAAAAACACCCTGACCACAATATATATCAATAAATACTATATACGTTTTCGGCAACTAAGTTGCCATCTTCAGTAGAATAACCTTAAAACTGAAAAAATGTTAAACGTAGCGTTTTTGGCTAAGGTAAACCTTAGAAGATATGCTCTTCCCCAAATCGCCAGTGGGATAACACAGAGAAATAAGAAAAACACCCCAACCACAATATATACGAGGGTGGTTTGACAATTACCTTGGTTTGCTATGAAAGAAAACAATTTGAGTTTTGCAACGTACTTTATTTTTCGACATAGTCCCCTCGAAGTTCAACGCACTTGCCCCAACGTTTCTCCAGCTTCGCGATTCCTTCACGGAAATGAATTGCTTCGATGCTTTCAAAATACTGGTTTACTTTCTGTATGACATCTTCATTAAACTCAAACTTTCGTCCTGCCAGAAAAGTTTTTAGTTTCGGGAATAGATGGTAGTCCGAAGGAGCTAGATCTGGCGAATACGCAGGATGCGGAAGCAGTTGAAATCGTAGCTCGGCCAATTGTTGCTAAGCGACACGACTTGAATGCACTGGGGCATTGTCATGGTGAAACAACATCTTTTTCTTGGACATTCCCAGGCGTTTCTCTGTTATTGCCACATTTAATCGGTCCAAAAGTGATGCATAGTATTCTCCGGTAATGGTTCCTCCCTCTTCAAGGTAGTTAATTAGGAGAATTCCCTTTGCGTCCCCAAAAACTGACGCCATGACTTTTCCAGCGGATGGAACGCATTTCGCTTTTTTCGGAGCCGATTCGCCACGGGCAATCCATTGTTTCGACTGCTGTTTAGTTTCCTGGATATAGTGGTGTATCCAAGTTTTGTCCATTGTCACAAAACGGCGAAAAAACTCAACTACATTCTTCCGAAATACTTGCAAATTGTCGGCAGATATTCGCATGCGAATTCGCTTTTGCTCTTGGGTGAGTAAACGCGGCACCCATCTTGCGCACAGTTTTTGCATGTGCAATTCTTTATGCAAAACGAAGTGAACTCGCTCAGTTGAGATGCCTGTGGCTTCCGCTAACTCGCGCACTTTCACTCGTCTATCGGCTAAAATCAAATCATGGACTTTATCGATGATTTCGGGTGTCACAGCTGATTTCGGGGCTCTAGGACGTGGTGCATCTTTAATGCGTGTTCTGCCACGCTTAAACTCATTTACCCAAAGTCGAACACACTCATAAGAAGGACATGAGTCACCCCATGTAGGTGAAATTCTCTCATGAATCTCCTTCGCTGTTTTCCCTTCCAGATAAAAGAATTGAATCACACCACGAATTCCAACTTTATCCATTTTTCGCTATTGCTCCGAATCACTTCTGTTTAAGTAACTGTCAAACAACGAGTTACTGTCAGAATGACTTAAGACCAGAGAATATTAACTCATAGGAATGACACTTAATGACTACATATACAGATTACATTTGCGCCCTCTATTAGTGTGCGAACCAAGTTAATTGTCAAACCACCCTCGTATCAACAAATACTATATACGTATTTCGGCAACTAAGTTGCCATCTTCAGTAGAATAACCTTAAAACTGAAAAAATGTTAAACGTAGCGTTTTTGGCTAAGGTAAACCTTAGAAGATATGCTATTCACCAAATCGCCAGTGGGATAACACTCAGTGTTATCCCACTTAACATTTTTTCAGTTTTAAGGTTATTCTACTGAAGATGGCAACTTAGTTGCCGAAATACGTATATAGTATTTATTGATATATATTGTGGTTAGGGTGTTTTTCTTATTTCTGTTTCAGATTTCAAGCCACAGTCTCCACCAATTTCGGATAGCATTTACTACTTTTTCGAATATTCTTGAACGTTGCCACATCTCTTTCCTTTTTGCCAAATATTAATGAAATTAAAATGTAATTAATTATAAATTATGCCACATACTTTTGAATATAGGGTTGCTTCAACCTTTACTTGATGAAATTCCATTATAACTATTATCGGAATAAAATCAAACAAATTTTAATAAACTTTTTACTTCACAAAGTAACGATCGTTTCACTCACACAGGAGCTTGGTCTGACATATAACTAACTTGTGAACATAACATTTCTTTACATAAATATACCGTAATAAACACACGTTTCGGATAGTTAGAAGGGATGGATGGTTTTTATTACTTAAATGTCTATGAACGAAAACTTCAGAATGCCATATACTGTACTTTTCCAAAGTGCTACTCTACCTCTCCTTAACATAATGTACACCCAATCCAAAACATGTGTTTGTTACGGTATATTTATGTAAAGAAATGTTATATTCATAAGTTAGTTATATGCAGAGAGCGGACAGAAGCGATTGAATGACCAATTGCCCTGATAAAACGTTGTGGTGGTCTCAGGTATAGTATGCATGTTATAACAGCCCCACTATTTGCTTGCTCGATTGCATTCCTCGAGCAGGTGCTCGTTCTGAATAGTACATTGTATCTATTTATTCATAAATTCTATTATACAGTGGCGTGTTTACATGCTGTTATACATGAATATACATATATGTATTTATTGTTCTTGCGATAGAATATTTTCTATTCTCTTCTACGAGCCCTAACAACTATATGTTCGGACGATGTACGAAATGTTCGAAAAATGCAGTTATGTTTATTTTAAAATGTTTTTTTCGTCTTCCCAATCTGAAAATTAAGGCAAATACCCTTCATTTAACAAGAAATTCGATTGTAATTGATTAACATTTTATTTTGCATAAACTACGTAACATTACAAGGAAAATATAACGAATTTACTGACAAATAAATATTCGGACGCATTTGAATCTTTATAACATTAATAAGAGGTAACGTCACCTTTTGCAGAAATAACGGCTTGTATACGTTTTGACATGGAATCTACTAAAGTTTTACAATATTCGGGAGTGAAAGAGTTCCAAATTTGCGTAATTTTTGTCTTTAATGCTGGAAGTGTACGTTGAGGATCATTACGCAAAGACTTTTTCATCTGATGCCATAAAGTTTCGATGACATTCAAGTCGGGACTGCTTGACGGCCACGATAAAACTTTTACATTATGGTCACCAAACCATTTTTTTGTTGTTTTCGCAGTGTGACAGGCTGCACCGTCTTGTTGAAATATATATCTTTCGTTTCCAAAATATCGAGATGCTGTTGGGACAAGGTTTCTTGATAAAATATCTTGGTACTTTTCTGCATTTACAGTGCCATCAATGAACTCATATTCACCAACTCATTTACTACTCATACACCCCCCATATCATAACTCCTTTTGGAAATTTTATAGTACGTTTTAGGCAATCCTTATGAAAGGCTTCAGATTTTGTACGAATGACTCTTTTTCGAAAATCGCCTACGCACACATCAAATTTAGATTCGTCGCTGAATATGACATTACTCCACATTTCTGTTGTCCAGGATTTTTTGGATTTTGCCCAATCTAAACGTTTTTTCTTTTGAATGGTCGTTAATAATGGCTTTTCCTTTGCCTATAAAGATAGTGAATAAAAGAACATCATTTGTTTCCATATTGTAACACGCAAAATTATAAACTTACTTTATAAAAACTGTAACCAGACTTATGCAACCATAGCCTACAGCATTCCCTGGAGACGTCTAAATTTATCTCATGATTCCATTGGGCTTGTATTTGCCGCAAGGTACCTCTTCTATTTCTTTTGCAAATTTTGACCAGAGCACGACGTTCTCTTTCAGTGATAGTACGGAGTCGGCCTAAACTTTTGCCGCGAACATCAATACTAGCTGTATCGCCAAACTTTTTTATAATATCTCCGACAGTAGATTTGGCAAGATTTAAGTCATTTGAAATTTTTTGCATTGATTTACCTCTGTAATACTGTGAAATTATAATTTCTCGAAGATTTTTATTAGTTGCGATACCACGCGTCATTTTCTTATTACACAAAATGGCGAACATGACCTATCTGCATGTATTAGTCTTTTTGAAAAGGACAATTTTGTTAAACCGTTGTTTAAATAAACTATTATAATTTTTTTACTTATGATGATGCAAGAAGTTGATATTCTGAATAAACATACACTAGATTTATTTAAAAAAGGTATATAACCCCTTACCACAATTATTAGTCGTATCCTAAATACGTATTTCGACAACTAAGTTGTCATCATCAGTAGGTAAAAACTACTCAGTCTTTACAGGGTTGCAGTGTATAGTAGTTGTGCGGAAGCGTTCATCTTACTTTATTGTGCCCCGTGTGACTTTAATTAGTAGTTTTTACCTACTGATGATGACAACTTAGTTGTCGAAATACGTATTTAGGATACGACTAATAATTGTGGTAGGGGGTTATATACCTTTTTTAAATTATTATTTAACCACAGTCTCCATTGAAAGAATTTTCACTAGATTTATGATAAAGAAGTTACAAATAGAAATAATTATGCATGTCGCAAGACATGACTCATCATCTTCC
This sequence comes from Melolontha melolontha, assembly GCA_935421215.2. Taxonomy (NCBI): domain Eukaryota; kingdom Metazoa; phylum Arthropoda; class Insecta; order Coleoptera; family Scarabaeidae; genus Melolontha; species Melolontha melolontha. The sequence goes on along the minus strand of OW285243.1, from coordinate 20,372,230 downwards.
TGTTACTGCATGTCTACGTCCCCACCTCCACTACAAACATATTGCTATTCTAGACAAAACAGTTAGTTCATTCAATATCTTCTTAACAACTGTGGTGTGAATTTATGTAATTAGTTGACATTTGTGATTAGTTGCTGAATTAATTTAATTTTTATTTTACGAGTTTTTTAAAATTAAATTCCAATGTCATCAAGAGGCTGTGCCAATGTACCCAACTCCTTCTGCTATATTTGTGGAAAGTTTACAGTAAAAGAACAACAAAGAAACATTACAGATTTTGTAAAAAAAGTATATTTTGCTTATTTTGGTGTGAAATTAGGAGACCAAGACAAACCTTGGGCTCCTCATAAGGTTTGTTCAGTGTGTGTTGAAGAGCTTCGCCAGCAGTCACAAGAAAAAAAACAGTCTTTTCGCTTTGGAGTGCCTATGGTTTGGAGAGAACCGATCAATCATAGCGATGATTGTTATTTTTGTTCGTGTGTAGTACACGGATTCAATTTAAAAAACAAAAAGGACATCGTTTACCCAAACCTTCGACCCGCAACACGTCCTATACCTCTTGGACCAGAAGTACCTGTTCCTTCACTACCAGATACATTAGATGATGTATCTGATGACGAAATGGTTTCACGTACATGCGCAAGTGAACTGGATGAGGGAAGTGATTACTAGGATACTGGAAGTGATGAGCCAAAACTGTTTGACCAATCTGAATTAAATGATTTGGTGAAGGACTTAAACCTTCCTAAGGACTCAGCTGAGCTTTTAGGCTCAAGGTTGAAAGAAAAAAATTTGTTAGCACCTAGCATAACATTTTACTGGTTTAGGAACAGAGAAAAAGAGTTTGCTCGATATTATTCCGAAGAAGATGCACTAGTTTTCTGTAATGATGTACCTGGGCTCATGGAACAATGCCACGTAGAATATAATGTTTCTGAATGGAGACTCTTTATTGACTCTTCAAAAAGGAGCCTTAAGGTCGTTCTTCTACACAATGGAAGTAAATATGCTTCTGTACCAGTGGGACATTCATTTCATTTAAAAGAGTGTTATGAAAATCTTGAGCTACTTTTAATTAAAATTCGTTACAAGGATCAAGGCTGGACAATTTGTGGTGATTTGAAAGTTCTTTGTTTGTTACTTGGACAACAAAGCCGTTATACTAAATATCCTTGTTTTTTGTGTGAGTGGGATAGTCGTGATAGAAAGCAGCACTATTGTAAAAAGATGTGGCTACCAAGACAAGCCTTACAACCTGGAATGAAAAACATTGAAAGAAAAAGTTTAGTAGACCCGAGCAAAGTTTTGCTTCCTCCATTACATATAAAACTAGGGTTAATGAAACAATTTGTGAAGACATTAAAAAAAGATGGAGAGTGCTTCAAGTATCTTTGCAGCCAGTTTCCTCGCTTGTCAGAAGCAAAGATAAAGGAGGGTGTTTTTGTTGGGCCGGATATAAGTAAGCTTATGAAAGATGAAAATGTTGAATCTAAAATGGGGGAAGCAGAAAAACAAGCATGGATAGCCTTCAAAAATGTGGTTACAAATTTTCTTGGCAACAAAAAACATGAAGATTATAAAAATATTGTGCAAAATATGTTAGAAAAATTTAAAACCTTAGGCTGTAACATGAGTTTGAAGGTGCATTTTCTAGATTCGCATCTAGACTACTTCCCTGAAAATCTTGGTGCAGTAAGTGAGGAGCAGGCGGAAAGGTTCCACCAAGACCTAAAAGAGATGGAGAGAAGATACCAAGGAAGATGGAATATATGCATGATAGCTGATTATTGTTGGATGTTAAAAAGGGATGGTCCACTACGAGATTACAGAAGAAAAAGCAGAAAAAGGAGTATGGAAAGACAAAGAAAAAGATATTATAAGGACTTGTAAAGACATAAATAGTATTTTACTGTTTCTTTTCATTAGATTTAATGATATTTGTAAGTAATTTTGTTTTTTATATCCTTTGTAAATAAATTCAAAATGTAACTAAAAATTATTTTTAATTTTTAAAAAATATGATTTGAAGCCTTTTTGTGAAAAATCCTTACGTGATGGAGAAAAATTGAGTTCATATTTGGATTCAGCGCCCAAAAACACATAAGAATCAGCTATCAAATTTATAACAATTTTTAGAAAGTTAAAAAACGCAGGCCTGTGTTATCGTTCGAATATTTATTTGTCAGCAAATTTGTTATATTTTTGTTGTTGTCTTCCGTAAATTAAGCAAAATGAAATAGTATAATCAATTACAATCGAATTTCTTGTTAAATGAAGGGTATTTGCCTTAATTTTCAGATTGGGAAGACGAAAAAAACATTTTAAAATAAACATAACTGCATTTTTCTAACATTTCGTTCATCGTCCGAACATATAGTTGTTAGGGCTCGTATAAGAGATTGTTTCTGATTTCGTTTCTTTCAGTGTTATTTGGTTATAAGTTTTAGTATTTTAAAAAATCCGTTTTATATTGTTATATTGTATATTTATCCTATAATTTTTTAAAATAAATGATTGTTTCGGCCTTTACTTGATGAAATTCCATTATAACTATTAAGATAAAATAAAACAAATTTTATGAATTTCACTTTTTAATTATCACTGTAACGAGTCGTTTCGCACCAACCTGGGCTTCGTCAGACATATATCTAACTTTGTAAATAAGTTAGTTATATGTCTGACGAAGCCCAGGTTGGTGCGAAACGACTCGTTACAGTGATAATTAAAAAGTGAAATTCATAAAATTTGTTTTATTTTATCTTAATAGCTATAATTTTTTATAAATATTTTGTGATGTAGAACGGACATTTTCTATTTTTAAAAACGTTTAGCATCTAAAAGAAAATTTAACACAGGAACACCTTGAGCAAATTTTAGTTGTTCATAGTTATGTTTTACACTTTCAATATATCACAGAAAATACAGTTTTGAGTTTTGTTTTTTGTAAATTATTTTTATTCAAAATTCGATACGCAATTCACTTGTCAGCATTACTTGTGTTTCAGCAGTAATTGCTGCTGGTTACCAAACCGTTTATTACATTCGCTCTGTTATGCATTAACGGATACATATTAACTGCATTAACTGCAGGTATGTGCCAGTTATGCATGTAGCTACACGTATCAAATTTTTCGAAACACACGGATCGCTTACAGAAACAAACCTATTGCGAATACAAGACAGATGCCTATGGGCTATGAATCATCAATCGCTCGAGTCCGCTCTCTGGTTATATGTCTGACGATGCTCCTGTATGAGTAAAAAGATCGTTAGTTTGTGAAGTAAAAAGTAGTGAAATTCATTAAAACTTTATCGCGATAATAGACATACTTTTGAGATGAATTTCTTTTTATTATTCTTACAAAAAACGCAAATTGAAATGGACGAAATAATTACAGTCATCCTTCAATAAGCTACTTCTGAAATTACTATCAACATTTTACAACCTACACGTCTTAAAAATAGTTTTAGTTGTCCATTTAATAAATAATTATCATCCCTCCCTTTCAATTTGTTACATGAGAAAGTTTAGACATATAGTCTCAAAATAAATTGAAATCTCACTTATTTACCTATTCCGAAACCTCTTCTGCCTTAGGTGTCGGAAATATTTTTCTGTGCTCTTTAGTTTTTTCTCGAGTCTTTCTTCAATTATTTTTAGTACGCACTGTGGATTGTACATACAATGTTATTCTTCTGCAGTAATTGCAGTGGACTTGGTCAACTTTTTTAAAGATCGGGGTTACAACATCTAGTCTCCAGTCGTTAGGTATATTATTCTTTGGCACTATGTTATGCAGCGACTTCTCGCACGTATATTATCATTTTTATTGTCATTTCGTCCACACCTTTCTATTTTTATTTTCAATATAGCATTTTTTACTTCATCTAACTGTATCATTTATTTCCTGCATATCTTCATTAGACCCTGCATCTGCATTTTAGTTTTTCTAAGTCCAGCAACATCCTAAAATACAATTTCAATCGTCAGAGAATTTCCTTATCTTGCACTATAATATTTTCTTTTTGTCCTTTACATGTTTTATTGGTTTCACTTTATTTTTTGTTAGTCTTCTGAGCATACTATTTAACATTTTTGAATTTTCGTCTAGCGTGTCGCCAATTTTGTCCCAAAACCTCTTTTTGGCTTCTTATATAAGCTTCCTGCCTTCTCTTTTTTAGTGTATGAACCATTCTATAAGCCATACAGTTTCATCTTTCTGTTTTCTCATAAATATTTCCTCCGAAATTGCCTCTTTTTTGAATTACTATTTTATTTCTTTGTTCCACTGGGATATTTTTCTTTTTATCAGAATAATTGAAACATATAGTTCATAAAGTATAAGTTTTCAGTTCAAGGTCAAATTCGAAGCATATGATTCAAATCAGTACTGCAGAGTCAAATGAAGTCATGCATTCAATCGCGAAAACAACCGTCTGTCATCCTAAAATATAAACGTCATCTTTGCAAATATTGTCAAAATTTTAGTGTTACTTCGTTACTTGCAATATAACCAAAGAAAGCATATACATAACCTACATGCCAAAATAATAATAATGAGTAGAGTTGGAACATTAATAGTTCAAAAGTATTGTTTCTCTTCTAGTTCTGTATAAATATATCCAAGAAAACTATGCGGAAATTATTACTTTAATATTCGAACAAATTATTTTAAATGTTATTTATAATTATAAACTCAAGATAATATTCCATCAAAAATTTATTTAAAAAGAAATATTTCAAGCCAGATATCAATAGTGAAATGCATAGGTATTGAAAACGATCTTTAGTGTTAAAAAATGTTTGCATTATTAAGAATGACATACCTTCCAATATTATTTTTTTGCACTATGTCTGGTCTAAGAAGATTGGGAATGTATTAATTCGATGTATAATTTAGATTTCTACTTAATTTATATATTATTTATATTTTAAATAAATTGAAATATTTTGGAAAAGAATGTAAAAGTTATGTTTGCAACTCTTTGAAAAAGAATTAAAACCTTTTGAGAGTTGTCGAAATATGTTTTCAAATTATATTTAAAATTATACATAAAAGAAAACATCTATGTAGTCTACATTTAATATTTTATTGTTTCTTAAGAAAATAATGGTATAATAATTAGTCTTGCAGATAATACAATCCAAATCCATATTATTCTTTATTAGATGAAGATAATAATTTAACAAACACACGAGGATCTTCTGATAACTACATTTGATAATTTTGCAAGATAGTACACCACCAATAAAAAAAAAAAACTTCATTCAAATAAAACATTGCCACGAGATCTTTATCATGTAATGTTTCGTTGAACCAGTGGTAGTAATTTCCTCGCTGCTTCAGCAAATGCACATTAATGGTTTTTATGGCAATATTAATGTTACCATATTAAACTTCTACAAAATATAAATACAAAAACATTTTGCAAAATGAGACAGTTACCTAGTTTACTAGTCAGTTTCTGATTCTGACTCAGAACATGAGTCGTTTACATTAATTATTATTGGAGCAATCTCTGCCCTATCAAGAAATTTCTCTCGCTCACACCATTTTTTAATTAAATTTTCCGTATGCCTAACACAATTATATCAAGTAATTTCATCACATTGTTGCAAAGCTACATTTCGCATTTCTTTAAGTCTTTCATCTGAATAATCATTTCTTGCAATACTTGAATTATAATAATTTTTAACCTTAGCCCAAATCATTTCAATTGTGTTGAAGTCACAATGGTATGGGGGTAACCTTAAAACTTCATGTCCACTTTCTCTTATTATTTCATCTATAATAAATATCTTCTCTCCTTTATGATATTTTACTAATTGAATTAATTCATTCTTAGTCATTGCAGGTGAATAGCTTATATCCTTTTTTCTCAAACATTCCATAATTTCTGTTTTTTGGAGAAGGTATTTGATTGTTTATTTTGAATAGCACTATGATAAGGAGCATTATCCATTATTATAAGTTATGGTACCTAAGCTGATCATTTACCCATTGGAGTCCCCATTCGTTTCTCCATGGTAATCACCAGTGATTGTTTTTGATGGAAAAATCAGACTAGCTCCTTTAATGAAGCCATTTTCTGAGCCAGCATGTATAATAATAAACCATTTACCATAATAGCCTTCGGGTTTCCTAACACTTTTTATATTATTATTTTGCCAGGATTTCACTCTATTCCCATTCAAAAAGATCCAAGTTTCTTCACAGAACACAACCTGACATAAAGTTGAATTTAAGTTATTCATACATTCCCTTAAAAACACTTTTCTCATGCAGACTATATTTAATTTCTCTGTGAGCGCTCTCCTGTTAAACTCTTTCTTATATTTAAAACCAATATCTTTAAGCAATATTGCTAAAGTATTTGTACTTGTATGAACAAATTCTTTCATAGCCAAAACATTGCTTAGAGTTTTTAAGGTAAGAAGTTCTTCTGAAAAATTTGAACATATAATAAATGTTTACAATATATTAAAAACATACTTTCTTTATACATGTCATAAACAGTATTTCGAACTTCTATTTTAGTTGCTTCTGGTAAGTCCTTAGTTTTTGGCTTCTTACAAGACCTTTTTAGCTAGGAGACGATAAGACTGGATTCTAAATCCTACGATGTTTAATAGTGTAGGCCGTTCTACCAGAAATATTAAGGGCTTCTGCTACCCTCGAAAATAACTTATTTTATAACACTGCCTTATCTAACTGATTATGTGAATTATCTCAAGAACACGGTCGATGGACATAAATGGTCCACAATTCTCTTTTTCCCGTTCAAAATACGCTGTAAGATTTAATACAAACTTTTGAGCTTGAGAACCCAGGGGTTTACCAGGCATCTAAGAAATATTCTGTAAAATAAATAGGTTAGAAATGTCAAAGTGATAATCAAACAATTTCGTACTTATTGCCACTAATTGATATTACTATTTATTATCAGTATTGATCTCAAAAGAACAGATTTTGATAATTTTTGATAAACTAAATATTCAAATTGGAAGAGTGCTTAACCTAGAAGTCAGAATGCCGGAAACAAAGTCAATAAACAACAATATTGAAATAATTTGACAACTAGTCGAATATCATAAGACTATCTCGTAGACAACCTATCCCTTTTATTTAATATAATATTTCAAAGACGTACGTCTTAACTTAAAATGACAAACGTGTGTAGTATTACAGCGCGTATTCATGTGTGTTAGAAGGAAATAAAGTACAATTTGCGGTTCACACTTGGGCAGTACGAACTGAAAACTTATACTTTATGAACTATACATGAGTAGGTAAAACCCCACCAGTTTTGTATAATACAAATGTATTTTTAATAATAAAAAATATTATTAAAAATCTGGTGTGAAGAACACAAATACAGGTTCACTATTAATATTTTTGTGAAAGTGTCCGAACATATCCCTCCCCAGAGACGCAGATACGTATTTCACCTTTCTACAGGCTCATCGGTACGCCCCTGCTGGAGAAAGGATATCTTCAGACACATTCACAAAAAAGAACCACATCGCCATATCACAGAAATTATCCAGACCGTAGAAGTAAATTCAGCGCTGCCTGTCGTCAGACAGCGAAAGTACCTCCCCTGTCCACATAACCAATGCGAACCAACGACGCCCTTCCAAAGATGGCACAGCCGTCCCTCTAGAAACTGTATTTTGTTTGTGTCTTCACTCATACTACGGACTAACCGCATGTGTAATGTATCAGAATAATTGAAACATACATGAGTGGGTAAAACCCACCAACGCACACTATCAAATATTTGCCCTAATTGTAAAATATTGCTAACTCACCTATAATTATACAAATCTAAGCATTTATGTATATCCACGTGTGTTATAACAATACTAATATACGCAGAACACTTCAAAATAATATACTTAGCAAAAAGAAGGCAGAAATGTTATAAAAAATATATAAATAAAAGATTTTTAAAAATATTCAATATTTTTGTCCGTGTGTATTTGCTTTAGTTTCTATTAAGTTTTTCCGCACTTTTGTCGTTTCAACGTAATTAGCGGCCTCTATATAATATATATTTCTGCAGTGCCTTGTAATAACTCAGTACATGGTCATGTGCATGTAACACTTTAGCAAGGCGATAGCCTCGACTTGCCTGCATGGACTCTTGAGGTTTTACATATGATTCCTAATATCGTACAAATATAATTAACCAGTCATCAAAGATTAGTTATACGAGAATACAATTTTCCTATTCCAAAATTTCCAAAATTTGTTTGTTCGAATAGACTTCTTCCTTTGATGCTAGTATTCTTCCATTTTTTTTCAAGATTTAGACTTCTACTGTCATCCACTTTCACTTCAAAAGCTCCATATTGAACCTTTCAGTATGCACATAAAGATCTACAAAGAATTCTGTAAAATAAGTGTAAAGTAAAAAGTGAAATTCATTAAAATCTGTTTTATTTTATCCCGATAATAGTCACGAGACATTATTTTCTTAAGTCGCCGAAAATATCTGAATAATCGAGACCAACTATGAAGAAGAGTCGCTAAATAAAACAGATTGTAGAAAATGAGTACAATTTATATTTATTTGTAAGTAATCCATCTAGAGTCCAATTATTTATTTTTAAAATATCGATTTAATATTTTTTTATTGAAATATATATTCTAATTACAGTTTTATGTCCATCCTTCAGTCAACAACAACGATTACTGAAATGGATGTCATCAAGGATTCCGCACATGAACAATCTACCTAATAAAATAACACAATACTGGCAAAACGGATCCTTACTCTGCACCCTCATCAACACAGTCGTGCCGGGAGCCTGTCCAAATCCGCAAAAACACTGGAAAAAGCCACCAACACATGGACAGGCGCTTGCTTATAAATATCTAGGAGTAGCACCAGTGAGTACAAAAAAATAAAAACAAATTAAATAATTTATATTTAGATTTCTGATACAAGCAAACATTTACAGATTCTGACAGAAAACGATTTTCATAAACAAACTCTTACATCATTTTGGGAAAGAAAATTTATAAAATATCTCCTAAAAATACAAGAAGCCATCAACAAAGTAACCATTGACGAAGATTCTTTAAAATTTACTTCCAAGTATGTAGCCAGGGGAATGGGATTGGTAATAGGCGAACAAAATCGACCTTCATTCTTTTATATCTATCCAAACACAGGCTCTAATAAAATAGAAAATATTTTGGTTAACATCAAAGGTCCATATAATACATTCGGCGGTCAAATGATATCCTGTTCAGAACTATGCGACAATATTAAGGAGTTGGACAAAATACACAGAGATAATACTAGAGAACAAAGGAAACTGGCCTATAAAAGCAAAGCTCAAAGTTCGTTCTTTAGATCAGTTTCTTTCGACATTGGTCCCATAATGAATCTAATGGCTAATAAGAAAAATACTGGTGAGATATCGGTGAAAGTCCAAATGGAAAATGAAAGAGCTAAAGTTATATTTATGCCAAAATTTTCTGGAATATACGAGTTATTATTAACGAATGATGGCCAACATCTTCAAGGATCGCCCTTCGTTATAAGAATTATGAAAAATAATAAAGAAGTGGAAGAAGCGTTGCAAGAAAAAGCAAAGTTGACAAAAAATAAAATCGAAAGAAAAATTGTTGGTAAAAGTATAGATTTTATTAGTGAATCTATTACCGTTACAGATGATTTATGCTTAAAATTCGATTCTAACAATAATACTAATGGTAAAGAAGTGAAGGAGTTATCCGAGTCTAACAAAAGCGACGATGAAGGCAGTTATTATCAAGATAGTGGTATATTCGATTTAAGCGATCAATCTAGTAATCGAAGCAGGCAAACAGATTTGGGAGAAATAGATGAAGATTCTAGATTTTTCGAAATATCCGATGCAAATACAACTGATGAATCAAAAAACAATTCTTTAGATTACAAACTAGCTAATGATAAATTCGAAACATCAGAAACTAATGTTAATAAAATAATAGAATTTGAAAACGGGGAAACCCAACGAATTGTTGTTCACAAAGAAATGCCAAACGATATCAAATTCTTGACAAAGGAATATGAAAAGGATTTGCAGACGGTTACTTTAAAAATCTCTGAAACAATAACCCTGAGCGGCCCGACTGATTCCGTAAAGGAAACCAAATTTGAAAATATTGCCCCTGATGGAAATAATGACGAAAACATTTTTGATAGTACGGAGTTACAAAACAATCAAGACTTTGAAAATTTATATAATAAATATGCGAAAGATGATAAAGAAAATCTAGACATTAAACCTAGACATAACAAACATGCAAATGTCGTTATGGAAAATATTACTGATCAAGTAGAAGACATAAAATTAAATAATATTGGAAAGGACGAAGTTGGCAAAATAGACGCAATCGAAATTACTGATAAGGTGCCTGAAATATCAACTCAAAGTATAAACGCTACCGATTTTGAAGTTCTCTCAAATATACCACAATTCAAAAAGGGTAGAAGAATAACTTCGTCTGTGGAAAAAATTGTGGAAATATTTGAAAACGATTCTTCCATGACAAATCAGAAAAGTGATGTTTATTTGACAGTTATAGAAAAAAAAGTGACTCAAAAATCAGACTTCACCTTTGCTTCCCCAGTATTGAACAATATTGTGCAAGAAGCACTTAACGTTTCAGATGAAATTCCACTCGAAGATTCCGTGCATCTCAAAGGAGATGCCGAGTTATCTTCAAAGGAAAAACGTCCAGTATTATCTAAAGATTATAGTATCTGTATTGAAGATAATGAAAATTTCGATACCAATGTCAAAGAAATAAAAAGTATATTCGAAGAACAAAAGCCAGAAGTCAGACCATTAAACAGAAAGTTTCTAAACTCTGGAAGAAAACAACTCGGTCTTCAAGAATCAAAAAAAAAATTAGCTAAGAGTTTACCAAATTTGCTACAAGATATTATCAAAGATACTTCGGACAATTCGAATTTGGAAGACGAGTTCGTTGCTAGATTTAAAGAAAAACGCAATTTTTGGAATGATCTGATTTTAAAGAATTCTACTAGTAGTTTAAATGTATCAACATCCGATATTAACTCTAAGAATGTCAAATTAATATCTAAACAATATCAAAATGTTTCACAATCGACCAATTCCTTATATACTCTGGCAAGAGATAATAAAGCTTCTACAGAAGATAAGTGGGACAGAAGAAAAGAAGAACTGTATAAAACGGCATCTTTAGATTTAACTAATAGTTGTCACGAAGACACTAATGCTTGCGAGAAAAGTAATAAAATAATTCGAGCCAAATCATTATATGACAGGATCAGAATCTTCGATAAAGGTAACTGATGCATTTTTCACGGCATTATTCTTTCTCATTTTTAAAATCTTGCTTTTCACTTACAGATTTTGATTCTGGAAGATATAATACTCTATTAAAGAAAACCAAGGAGCGATCTGATCACAAAGATGAGACACTGCGCCCGGAAATTTTTAAACCTGAAAGCCTCATACAAGTTCCAAATACCACCAGCAACAATCAAATCGAAGAAGATTTACATTTTGCAGAGATTATGAAAGAACGCTTTGAAATATCGCGCCGCTATTTTTGCAGTTTAGAAAGCCTTACTACGAAACCTAACCTAAATAGAAGGCATTCAATGGATAGCAAACCATCTAATCCTAGAGAGATATTACTACAGAAGGGCGGTAGTCTCAAAGTGTTAAATGTTCTCGATAAGTTTTCCTTGGATAACATATACAAAGATGTGGTCTTAAGTAAATTAAAAAATTGTAATTTTAAGGGAAGACCCAATAAAGAGGCTGTAGTAGAGACGTTATCATCAGTTTCGAGCTGCGAAAACGATGATATTGGTAAAGGCAAAGACAACGTGGAGGAAGATAATCTGAACTTGCAATTCTTTAACATTAAGAAACGCCTTAGAAAGAGGAGAAGTATTAAGTCTATCTTTGATGTTAATTATTAGTCTTTAAATTATTTTTCACTTGTAAAAATTGAATTTTTGACGTAATTATATTTTATTTCTGATTCGTTGGTGTATTTTGTCTTAACATAATACTGTGTAAACGACTTTATTATAATGATTGTAAATAAGTCATCCTCATTGACAGCGTAGATTATAAGGCGATCATTATTATCTTTGCTATTATTTCCAGTTACATTAGAAACAAACTTTTATTAAAAAAAACTAAAAATAGATAAAAAAAAGTAAAAATACTAATAAATTCTATTTTTCCGGATATCATTTCGGCAATTATTAATATATTAAACTTCACTTTTTGGTTTTGTGTACCGTGTTTGTGTGACTGTATTTCTTTTTTATTGTTTTCTACGTAATAAACGTTACCAACAACTAATAACTTCTTTTATTAACCCTGCTTGTATACGCTATTTTAATTTAATTTAAAGTTAAGTGGAGTTAATGACTTTATAGTAACAACTGTTCATTTGAAAAGTCAATCTAGTAGCATGTGATTTACTGAGAACATTTTGAAGTATGTCGTAAATTAAAATATACTACTTAACCTACGAAGTCGTATATTTTGACAGTTTCATACATACAAATAAATAACAAATAATAGGTAATACAAAGGTATTAATATTTTTGTGATCGTGTCCGAACATATCCCTCCCCAAAGACGTAGATACGTATTTCGCCTTTCTACAGGCTCATCGGTACGCACCTGCTGGAGAAAGGATATCTTCAGACACATTCACAAAAAAGAACCACATCGCCACATCACAGAAATTATCAAGACCGGGCGTAGAAGTAAATTCAGCGCTGCCTGTTGTCAGACAGCCGAAGTACCTCACCCCGTCCACATAACCAATGTGTACTCATGTATGTTTCAATTATTTTGATACATTACACATACGGTTAGTCCGTAGTATGAGTGAAGACACAAACAAAATGCAGTTTCTAGAGAGATGCCACCTTTGGAAAGGCGTTGTTACTTCGCATTGGTTATGTGGACGGGGCGAGGTACTTCGGCTGTCTGACAACAGGCAGCGCTGAATTTACTTCTACGCCCTGTCTGAATAATTTCTGTGATGTGGCGATGTGGTTCTTTTTTGTGAATGTGTCTGAAGATATCCTTTCTCAAGCAGGGGCGTACTGATGAGCCTGTAGAAAGGCGAAATACGTACCAACGTCTTTGGGGAGGGATATGTTCGGACAAGTTCACAAAAATATTAATAGTGAACCTGTATTTGTGTTCTTCACACCAGATTTTTAATAATATTTTATATATCAGAATAATTGAAACATACATGAGTAGGTAAACCCCACCAGTTTTGTATAATACAAAGGTATTTTTAATAATATATATAATATAATATATTGCTTGAGTCGAAATGGACTTAGAACAACTATGGAGCAATTTCAAAAACATTATTATATCAGTAGCGAAAGAAACATGCGGAGTAGTGTCCAATAATAAATGCAGAAAACAAACAAGATGGTGGAATGAACACATCAGGGAAGAAGTGAGGAAGAAAAAGAAACTTTGGAAGCAGCATTTACGAGATGGTTCAGATCAAAGCTACACAAAATATAAGCAAAAACGAAAAGAAGTAAAAGAAATGATACTAAAGGCAAAGGCAGAAGCATGGGAAGAACTTGGCACGAAAATGGAAAAATATAGCCGAGAAAACCAGAAACTGTTTTATAGGGTAATGAAGAACGCAAGGAAAGATAAACAACATACAATAAGACACATTAAAGCAAAAGACAATAGAGTATTAACTAGTGAAGAGGAGAAAATGGAAAGATGGAAAGAATACTTCCAGGACCTACTGAACACAGAGGGTGAAAGCAGAGCGGAAATAGATGACGAAACGTGCGTGGAAATCGACGACGAACAAGATAGCATAGCTGAAGAAGAAGTGATAGAAGCAATAAAGCATATAAAAAGAGGGAAAGCAGCAGGACATGACAACATCAAGCCAGAACTGATAAAAACATTAGGAACTAAAGGCATAGAAATGTTGACCTTTATATTTAACAAAGCATGGAACCAAGGACGAATACCGGAGGACTGGACGACTGGCATAATCACTCCAATATACAAAAAAGGGGACTCTAGAGAATGCACTAACTACAGAGGTATTACACTACTTAGTGTAGTGGTAGTGTCAAAAACATATGAACTTATTTTAGAGAAAAGATTAAAAAATGTTATAGAAGGGCAATTAGCTGAAACTCAGAGCGGATTTAGGAGGGGCAGAAGCACCCAGGACCATATTTTCACAATTAAGCAAATGATCGAAAAAACTAGAGCGAACGAAGGGGAGTTGTAACTGGCCTTCCTGGACCTAGAAAAGGCTTTCGATAGAGTGTCACAAAAACAAATTTGGAAAGTATTGGAGCAAAGAAATGTCAATAACAAACTAAGAAGAGGTATACAAAGTATATACATGGACAATAAGAACTACATAAGGAAGGATAATGCGCAGTCTCGGGTTTTCCATATCAATGACGGATTAAGACAGGGCGGAGTAATGAGTCCAACACTGTTCACGCTGATTATGGATGACGTCATAAAAGCAGTGAACAACAGAATACGAGCAGTCCATGTTGGGTACCATAGACTCCAGCCAGTGTACTTATCGAATTGCGCCTTTGCAGATGACCTAATGGTATGCGCAGCGAAAGAACAGGATCTGCAAGAAAATTTACAAGTCTGGGAAGAAGAATTAAAAAGAAGAAGGCTCAAAATAAATATCACTAAAACAAAAGTAATGGTAGTGGGTAAAGAAAATAGAATAACGAACATAAAACTAAATGATCAGAGAATAGAACAAGCCAATTCATATAAATACCTAGGAGTAATGCTAGGTAGAGAAGGAAATATGGAGAATGAAATAAACGAAAGGATACATAAGGCGGCAAAAGTGTACCACTCTCTGAAAAAGACACTGATCCAGAAAAAAGAAATAAGCAGGAAAACAAAACTTACGGTATACAAAACCGTCTACAAGCCGATTCTAACGTACGGCAGTGAAAGCTGGATAATAAATAATGTGATGGAAAGCAGACTACAGGCAATGGAAATTAAATTCCTGAGAGCAGTCTAAGGAATCACGCGCAGAGACAGAGTGAGAAACGAATTAGTAAGGGATGAATTAGGAATTGAGCCGATTCTAAAGTGTATAGAGGGAAGTCATCTAAAATGATTCGGTCATGTGTGCCGCATGGACGATAAAAGTCAAAATAATATGGCAAACAAAAATGACAGGCGTAAGAAGACGGGGACGGCCAAGGAAAATGTGGAATGATGAAGTTGCTGCGCCATTGACGAGAAGAAACATGGACTGGGCACAAGCTAGAAGAATGGCAAAAAATAAGAAAGATTGGACAAAATTTGTACATGGAGATGACATGCAAATAACTTAAGTTAGAATTTAAGAGAAAAAGAATGTAAATGTAACACCTTACACCTAATGGTATAAGAGGTTGTTTGATTATATATATACCTTTGTATTATACAAAAACTTACTCATGTATGTTTTAATTATTCTGATAAATAATAGGTTTTTATTGAAAACCATAACAAATGTTGATCAATCAAGATCAATGCACTTTAAAATCCTCCGTTAAAAATTTCTGATGATATTCTGCAACATTACTGGACTGTTATTAATTTCCATGTTCGATTATCTGTAGCATATCAATCAAATTCAATATAGGTGTTCGAAATATGTTATTTTTTAGATAAGGCCACAAAAAGAAGTCGCAAGGTGTTAAATAGCATGAACGTGCAGGCCAGGCAATTTCAGTATTTCGACTAATTATACGCTAATCAAAAAATTCTCTTAAATAATCCAAAGATTCTGCAGTACAGTGACAAGGTGCTCCGTCTTGTTGGAAATATGCATTTTGAAGGTCATCATCATGCAACTGATTGACAAATGGTTGTAAAATTTCCGTACGGTACCTTTGAGCATTTAACGTTCCCTGAAAAAATAATGGTCCAATGATTCACCTTTGGCTTATCGCTGTCCAAGCACCAATTTTCTCTGGATGTAACGATTCTTCATTAATTACATGTGGATTTTCATTACTCCAACTTCTTGTATTTTGTGAATTTTTTTATAAAACCATGCTTCATCAGTAAAGATGACTATTTGCCAAAGTTCTCCATTATTGTTCATATTTACAAACCAATTACAAAACTGTAGTCTACGTGGTTAATCAATTTCTAACAATTCTTGTACTGTTGTGACACGGTATAGATAAGCTTGCATATCTTTTTTAATAACTTGTGAGTTGTACCAACAGAAAGGTTTATTTGTTGACTCAAATGTCGAACAGATGTTTGTGGTTCATTTTTCATTATTTCTTCAACACGATTGACAACTTGAAGTGTACGTTTCTTAACTGCTCCGCTGCCTGATTTTCTTAAGAGACTACCAGTTTCAGAAAAAAGTTTTAAAGTTCTATCCAAAGTATTCTTAAATTGTATATAATCTATTACAAAATGTGGAAACTCAACTTGAAATTCTACCGTGCAATCTTGAACTGAATAAACCCATAAACGATCAATTTTATTACCACTTCGAAAATAAGCCTGGACTAAAAAAATTTTATGTTCTAAAGTGAAAGTCATTTTAAAACTGAGAAGCAATTTATTTAAACCAGAATCGACCCACGATTATTTTATGCACTAACTGATATTTGTGATTGACATTATCAAATGTCATTTGGATTTACGTTTACGGAACAACAAACACATATTAATATATTTGCGTCTCATTCTGTCAAAATTTCAAAGTAACCTAGATTGACTTTTCAAATGAACACACGTTATTACTTCAAGACTACTTCAGTTTAAACAAAATTCTAGGGATGAAAGAGTTAAATTAATTGTTAATGTTTTAAATTCAAAATTAAACTAATTGTTAAAATCTTCACTTTAATAACTACAGGTTGGCCCAAAATGACCGAAGGGGTTTTAATTCCTTATAACTTTTTTATTATAATTTTTTTTTTGTTTTCAGTATTTTGTAAAGAAGACTTGGGGAATTTAAAATGGAACAGTACACAATTGAACAACGTGCCAAAATCGTTGAACTTTATTTCTCAAATCAACGATCCATTGTTTTGACTCAGCGTGCATATCGTCGTTATTTTAATGTGCGGGTTGGACCCTCAGAGTCAACAATAAACCGTCTGGTTGCAAATTTTCGAGAACAAGGGACAGTAAGGAACCTTCCTGGTGCCGGCAGACGACGAACGGTGCACACGGATGACAATATTGAACGGGTACAGGAGAGTATTCGGGAAGATGGAGAAACATCAACCAGGAGACGTTCGACACAACTTGGCCTCTCAAGAGGGTCGCTGCAGAGAATTTTGCATACAATATGAATGTTTCCATACAAA
Source organism: Melolontha melolontha (assembly GCA_935421215.2). Taxonomy (NCBI): domain Eukaryota; kingdom Metazoa; phylum Arthropoda; class Insecta; order Coleoptera; family Scarabaeidae; genus Melolontha; species Melolontha melolontha. The sequence goes on along the minus strand of OW285243.1, from coordinate 20,354,833 downwards.
ATTCAGCTTGTCCAACAATTGAAACCGACAGATTACCAGCAACGACTTGATTATGCAATTTATTTTCGTCAAAAAGCAGAAGAAAATCATGATTTTATTCATAATTTAATTATGAGCGACGAAGCCCATTTCCAATTAAATGTGTTCGTTAATAGGCAAAACTGCAGGATATGGGCTACGGAAAATCCAATAGTGGTTCAACAGCGAGAATTACACCCACTTAAGTGTACCGTTTGGTGCGGTGTTTCGTCGGAAAGGATAATTGGCCCATATTTTTTTGAAAATGAACACGGTGTCGCCGTTTCCATCACTGGTGTTAGATATCGGACAATGTTGGAAAATTTTTTAAGGCCAGCCGTGGAAAACCATCCGCAAGTATGGTTCCAACAGGATGGAGCCACAACGCACACTGCGAGGGACACAATGGCTCTTTTACGCGACATCTTTGGTGAACGAATTATTTCCCGTACAAGCGATTTTAATTGGCCTCCGCGTTCACCGGATTTAACCGCTTCAGACTGTTTCCTTTGGGGTTATTTGAAAGGAAAAGTCTATATTAATAAGCCTCGAACCATACAGCAATTAAAAAATAATATACGCGACGAAATCAACAACATAACACCTGAAGTCTTGCGAAAGGTTATGGAAAATTTTTTGGAAAGAGCACGAATATGCGAAGCAGAAAATGGCCACCACTTGCGAGATATAATTTTTCATAATTAAATTAAAATTATTCTCCATTAATATACTGTATTTAAAATTAAAAAAATTTAATAATTATGTCTTAAATAAGAAGTTATAATGAACTCAAACCCCTTCGGTCATTTTGGGCCACCCTGTATTGGTTTTATTTCTATTTTAAATAATGGATCTTCATCAACTAAAAGCCGAATCAATCCAATTTCTTAAAATTTTGACAATTTTTAGATTTTTGAAATATAGGCTTCCCTACCAATAAAAAATGTTTTCCTCACATACGAACATATAAAATTTGTTTTAATACAAGCCGTTACAATGACCCAAAAGTTAGTAAAACGAAAGAAAAAGTATTCCTAAACGATCTTTTGAAAATAGTCTGCTACGCTCTGTATATCGAGTCAATAGAAAAGAGAGAAACTCAAGTTTCGAGCGACGAGGATTGCCTCCCCTACCCGCCCCTGCCAACGTTTAGCGACCCACCCGGCTTTAGAGCTAAGCCCAAGGGTGGGGAGACCCGAAGCTACTTCAGGACACGATTTAAGGTGGTATAGGGCGCTACCGAATTTAGAACCGCTAGACGTCACAAAATTCGTAAATGGTGATCAACAAAAGTAGGCAAGACGCGCAACGGGTAGGGGACGCAACCAGGCCGTCCGAACCGTAAAAAAAAGAAAGAAAGAAAAAGGTGGATTTCAGTCAGATGTAATTAGACTTTATTTATGACACCAACTTAAAATAATAAAAAAAAGAATTAAATTTTGCTGGTTACAAAAAAAAAGACAATTTAAGTATGTTAACAGATCGTTTGTGCACAGAATTTCACCCCCCCCCCCCCCCCGCAAAATACGTATTTTTTTGGATCACAGATAATTTAACACCAAAAATAGAAAATCCGATCTTTTGAACAGGCCCGGTACATATAGAGAGATTTTGTTACATGCAAATATTTATAAGTAATAAATTTGTACAAATTCGCAAATTTATGGTCTGAGAAGATAATTAATTAAAGTTAACGGTTAGATATAATTAGAAAAAAAAGAAATTATTAATGAAAGCTTAAAATTAAAATGAAGGAATATGCAATACTAAAATTTGAATGTACAGATTTACAAATATAGAAAACAAGCTTAATACACACAAAATAATACCCACGTTTTGTACGCTAAAGAAAACGAAGCAAAAAAAAAACAACTCGATATTTTCGAAGCAAAAATAAGTTCTTGTCTCCGGGAGGAACAGATGTGTAATTTAAATAAACTGTCGAAATAAATTTAACAAACAAAAAAAGATACGTATTGCAATTTTAAATGAGATACTAATTAGAAAGGCAATTGGATTCATTAAATAAAAATTGAAAAATGATGTTTGTTACGACGCAATAACTAAGTTAAATAACTAAACAAAGAGAAATTTAATCTAAAAAATTTCAACAAAGAAAACTAATTGCAAAACATTACAGTTTAAATTAATAGAGGAATATTTTAAAGTCTTAGCTGTGTCCGTCTCTTTCCAGCAACGGGATGTTCGTGAGCGTCGTCGGTTTCGTTGCTGTGAACGACGTCAGCGTCGGTAGAGGAAAAGACACCTGTTATCGGGAGCACAAGAGCACAAGACAAAAAAAAGAATTAATAAGAAAAGTATAATTAATAAATGAATTACAAAATTACGTACCAGGATAATGTCTGATGGTTAACAACGCAATATAGTGTATCGTAGAGAAGGAGTCAATCAGCTCTATTCGTCATCAAGAAATCCCCTCCCAAGTAACTGTAGTTACAATTAAAAATTGTAGCGACTAAATTATAACCTCGCTCAAACGAGAGGGCTGCCAAAAAGAAACAGAATACTACTTAAAGCAATCAAGCCCTACAATAAGCCGTTACAAAACAATGACGAAATACAACCATCGACCTTCTCTCTATCAATAGCGATCTCAGTCTCTTCCGTCTAGAAGTTATTGCCACTCGAGAATCGAGAGGGGAGGAAGACCACGAAGAAAAACTAATACGTAATTATTGTATGTGAAGATATACACACGCAAGCGAAAATACTACAATTTAGTTCAAAATAAACATAACGGAATAAAATAAAAGAAGACGCTAATTTGCAACCAAAACGAGGACGTAGCTACAAGCACGTAACAAGTCTTTTGATTATGTGCATAGGTTTGATCATAAACGGTTACTCTACTCTTTAATCCTAATGTATGAAACGACCTCCACCTCACATTAAGTGAGAAAACGTATAGCTAGTAGAAGACTGGAATAAAATTGTTTCGGTCTAACACATAGATGATAGAGTAAAGATGGTAGGATTTATTTTTTAAAAGAACAATCTGTTAGCATTTGATCTGTCAATTACAATTCATGTACAGTTACACTCACATAAATCTAATAAAAAGATTTTTAATTTTTAAAATGATGTAAGATGGACTCACTATATTTATTTAAAATACTTAAAACAAGAAAACTTACCAAGTTGATAAATTAGAAATTAGAACAAAATTGGAAAACTGTTATACTATTAGAGGAATCACTGAAGAAATGCACACAAATAAATTTGTCATATTAAGTGTACAGAATAAGGTGAAAATCAAAGAAAGTTTAACCGCAAATAAGCAATCGTTCTTAAATGAATTTCTAACCAGGAGCAAGATTACACACTTTAATGCAATATTTTCATCCCTTCAAGAGTGGAAAAAACGCTATTCTTACTCGTTCTCGTTAAAAAACAAGTCAATGAATAAAAGAAAGAGAATATTAAACACTATATTGTAGCAAAAAATATTCACTTATTTGAAGAACAAAAGCAACCCAGACAATATTTGCTTTAATCATATAAATTATTGATTTTTAGATAATTGATCCTTTCCGATGAAAAAAAATCTAATCAACGAATAGTGGAATCATTAATGTTTATAGATCACGAAATATGAAATTTTGGGAGCGATATATAAATAACAATGATAATAGGGAAGGCTTATGGTAATTAATTTCAAATACCCGCGAAAATATAGTTAAGAAAATTCGAAATCTCGTATATTCAATGTTAGGAGATTGAAAGCAGTTATTAATACAATATTAAAGTATATTACATCGTTTATATTTAAACCACTGTCTAAGATACCTTTATGAAAGCGTTCTTCCAAATGAATTAAAGAAGGCAGAAATTGAACCTTTATTTAAATGTGGAGACAAAAATGATCCAGCATGTTACCGACCAATTACTTTTAAACCAAATTTTGCCAAGAAATTCTAAAGAATAGACTTTCGACATGCTTTACAACGAAATCCCTTTTCTGTAAACAGCAGCATGGGTACCTAATAAACAAAATAGTGATTAAGGCTATATGTGACCCTGCATAAGAAAACCCACCTATACTAGAATCGCTGAACGGATTCAGTAATAAAAGTGCGTGATCACCTCGTGAGCAAGACAAAAATGCATTCTATTGGTCGGCGGCCACGACCGTTTACATTAGGCGATTCGGCAAACTAAATTGTTTGTCACAGTATCACAGATCAATCACAGATGGCAGATTTTTATTTATTTTTACGTTTCTGTTTGCGTTAATTCTGTTTTGTCTGCATTTATTCTGTTTTCTTTTGGATATTTTGATCAGTATTTTTAAATACGCACGTAAGTAATTAGTAAACCGAAATGTTACGAATTATAAGTAATTCTATCTTCTAGGTTAGAATTCGACAGGAATTCAAATATTACTTCAATTTCTTTGTTTCGAGCTAAGTTATACGTGTTAAGATATGGAATATTCACCTCCAAGAAAGAGGCCAGCAAAATACTTCTCAGTGGAAGAAAAAAACGTGGTTTTGAATATATTTAGGGGAGGAGGGGGGAACTGCGCTCACTTAAGCAAAAACTTTTTTTGTGAGACTTATTTTATTCGGAGGATATTGGAAATTTATTTGAGTAAAGGATTTTGTCAAGTAATTTTTATTGAAATTAATTTTATTTGTTGCTTAGAATAAAAACAGTGTAATTACTGCATTGAGCGCAATTACCCACACTGGTGGGGCAATAGCGATCAGTAGTTTTAGGTACATATAATGGAAATTAAACAGCTCCTAAGATTGAAGTATTTATTAACAAATGAACAAAACATCCAAGAAACAAAAATATAAAAATATAAAAAATAAACCAAGCACTGAAAACAAAATAAAAAGTCCTTTACTGGCAAATGTCACACACAAAACCTTCAGCTTTATCAAGTCCGCTACATTCTGCGTGCACCCAGCCTCCGCAAATTACGCACCGGTACCACAATTCTCGATCCCGGCCAAATTCGCCACAGAGAAAGCAGACAGTATTTTCGGTGTCTTGCATATCTCCTATATCATCAACTTCATTATCATCAGTAATTCCAGTTATGCTAACATCTGAATCTTCGCTAGAACTGTCATCAAATTTAACCTTTCTTGCCACTTTGCGTATTTTTTCCTTTTTGATCTTATTGCCTTTTGATTTGTCAAGTTTTTCTTCCTTTTTCATGTTTTTCTTCTAAGATATCTTTCATTGGTGTTGACGTTATAATTTCAGATTGTTGTTTCTTTCTAACAATTTGCCTTTTATTTACTTTGGAAGTAGTTGCAGAAACTGTAGGTGAGATATCTTGAAGGGATGTTTTAAGGTCTTGAAGTCTAACAGTGGCAGCTTCACTATTATTGCTACTAGCTTTTTCATTAATAGTACGACCCTTAGTTTCTCTATTTGTAGAATGGGAAAGTGTTTCCATTGTACTCGTTGAAGGTTTTTGTTGATCTTGAATAATATTCGTATTGTTATCTATATTTTGGTTATTTTCAGGATCAATAAAATCAGGAAAATCGTCATTGAATATGGCTGGATTTAAAGGATATATGCCGGCAGAACTAAATCCTTTAATCGCTTTTTCAATTGACGCAACTCTTCCGTAGGCCTTGTTGAACAATTCAGCAATCTCATAATTTGTAATTTTTTTCTAAAGGATGCGACTTCAAAAATAAATCACATTCACGATCGTAAGCCTTTTTCAGAGGACCGTAAAAACAAATATCTAAAGGCTGTAGCCGATGAGAGGTGTGCGGAGGGATAGAAAGGAAAACTATTCCATTTTCTCGGCAGAAATTGTAACATTCGAGAGAGATATGGCTGGTGTGGTTATCGGCTATTAAAAGAACAGGATTGTCTTTTGTAGCTTTTGAATGTTTTGTAAAATGAATTAACCACTCACAAAATAATTCCTCCGTTATCCAACCAGATTTTGAGCATTTGAATATTGATCCCGGAGGTCCATTTTTCTGTAGCTGCGGAGTCATTCTTTGCCGTGCGAATATAAACATGGGAGGAATAAAAACTCCAGATGCACTAAAAGTACAGCAGACGGTGGTGGTTTGGCCGCGTTCTCCACTTGTTACTACCCCTACCTGTTTTTGACCTTTGGGTGCTAGTATCCGGTTTGGCTTGTGCACCGTACTAATCCCTGTCTCATCCATATTATAAATGGATGAAGGGTCAAATTTATAACACTCCAAAACAGCTTCCAAATTCCGAAAAAATCTTGCTACGTTCTCTTTAGAAAATCCCTTTACCCTGTTCAGACTAGTTGCCTCTGGCTTCCTGAGACTTATTTGTGAATTTCTTTGTAAAATCCGATGTAACCAATCTTTCCCAGCTAATTGAGTGGCTTCATTAAACATATTTTTTATATGATTGGCTTTCGCAAATTGAAACGCAATCTTTCTTAGTTCAAGAACTGTAAGTCCGTAAAATTGCTTTGATAATTTTAAGACATGGCTCTGAATCAACCTCTCTTCTTCTGCAGAAAATGTGGACTTTCTTCCTAGTCGAGGGTCATAATAATTATCTTTCAATCTATCTCGAAGGGAACTATATGGCACTTGAAAAGCACGTGTCACTTCCCTAATTTTTCTCCCAGATTTCACAGCTTCTATGGCAGCCATCATTGCTTCTGGTAACCATTGTGCTTTAGTTGTTGTCCGTTTTCTATTACGAACCATCTAAACCAAAGATATTTATGAATTAAAAATCATAAAATATTAGGGTTAACAGCCAGATACCCATTGGGGCAATATCGCTCAGTAAAGGGTAATCACGCTCACTCTGAGCGGAATTGCCCCAAACTGAAATATTTTATAAAAATGTCGACACGATTTTTTTTGGTTAGAATAAGTAAACGGTATATACACTAAGCTAAGCCCAAGACACAGGCCATTGATTTAATACATTATACAATACCCCAAAATAACGTTATTACAACTTACCTCTAAATATTTGAAACGCAAATATTACAGTAAAATCACTCAACTAAAGGTTTTTTGTCACTTATGCCGAACGACGCTAAATATCGACACAGAAATGACCGGGATTAGTCCGTTGATTAACCAAGAGCGAATCATGACTTCAGCGCCATAGTAAACTCAACGGGCGTATTAGAAATGCGGGTGAGCGCCATTTCCCAATGAGCGCCATTCCCACCCACTCCCCTAAAACGAGTCTTGACCAGCCAGGTACATTAAAAGTTGATAGTGTTGAAACGACTGCAAAAGCGGCAGGTAGCCATTATTTTTGTTATAAGAAATTATAACAAACTGATATTATTTTTATCATATTTATAGGAATTACCACTCGCCGTGTTTATAATATATTGAAAGAACATAACACTGAGCAACAATTTCATCCACCCAAAAAATATCAGAGGAAAAGGGGTGTTTTGGGTACTGTTGATGAAGAAACGAAAAACAGAATTCGTAGAATTGTTCATTCATTCTATTTTAAAAACGAACCACCAAGGTGCAAAAAATTCTCGCAGCTGTAAATGAAACAGAAGATCTGCCTAATTTTAAAATAACGACATTCAGGATGATCTTAAAGGAACTAAATTTGCGATAAACTATCTAAGTTCTGTAACCTGAACTTTACTACATAAATATTATTTATATTAGGTATTACGTGTTTGATAGTAGTTGATGTTATATTTCTAGGTATGAAAAGAGAGAGCGCAATAGCATCTTGAAAGAAAAAGAAGAAATTATTGCTTGGAGAAGAAGATACCTACGTCAAATTATTCAATTTCGTATAGAAGGAAGGCCTATATATTATTTAGATGAAACATGGGTGAATGCTGGGCATACTGTAAGCAAAGTATGGACTGATAAATCTGTTCTGACTGCAAGGCAAGCATTCATAGAAGGGTTGTCTACAGGCCTTAAATACCCCTCCGGAAAAGGAAAACGACTTATTATTGGCCATATAGGATCAGACGAAGGATTTGTAAATAACGGATTACTACTCTTTGAATCAAAAAGGACTGGCGATTATCACGAGGATATGAATGCGGCAAAATTTGAAGAATGGTTGCAACAAATACTCCCTAATTTAAGAGAAGAATCAGTAATCGTTTTAGACAATGCTCCCTACCATAGTCGGAAACTAAACAAACGACCTACAGGTAGTACTAAAAAAAAGGAAATACAAGAGTGGCTCAAGAAAAACAATATCTCATATGAGGAAGATATGGTTAAAGCAGAACTTTTAGTACTAGTTAAAGAAAAATCAACTGGAGCTGAAAGATATGCTGTGGATGAGTTAATACTCAATAGCAACAGAAAGGTTCTCAGACTTCCACCATATCACTGTGAAATGAATCCTATTGAGTTAATATGGGCACAAGTAAAGGGATATGTCGCTAGAAACAATACGACATTTAAGTTATTAGATGTGAAAAGCTTATTCCAACAGGCTATCGATAATACTTCACCAGAAAATTGGAAAAATGCAGTGAAGCATGTCCTTGGAGTAGAAAAAGAAATGTGGGAACTGGATAATATAATCGATAAGCATATAGAAGCCATAATAATCACTGGAAGTGATGATTCATCGACATCGTCAGATGAAGACGAATCTACCTAATTTTACTGATATTATTATTATATTTATACTTATAAAATGTAAAAGTTCTCATCAATAATAAAAATATTTCATTTATTTAACGTACTTGAATTTGTTTTATGATTATAGCCACTTTGAGTGTTCATATGTTTTTATCGTTTTTAAGCAACTGAGAAAAAATAATTTAAAATAACACAGTTTTTTCATCTGCAAAATAGTTTATTCGTTCATATTGGGGATTACTACGTGTTAATTTATAGAGACAATACAATTGTAAAACGTTTTGATAGAAAACATTTGAATATGCATGCACAATTTCTTATGTCAAATACTACGGCGATAACTATTTTACCGACATTGATCCTTGAATGATTCCATGTGCCTGCGTGCATACGGTTTTGGCGTGATCACATGAACCCAACGTGATTACTGAATCTGGTCAGCGATTTGAGTATAGTGTGTGAAATTTTTTTTTCTATCAAATTTTCGGTGTTTTTATTAATGTATTAAATTATTAAATAATTATTTCGATCTCAAAAGAATCTACGATATATGCAAAACAATTTATTCTTTTCTTTTTTTAATTATCACAAGAACTTAGTACCTATGTACTTAAAAAAAATAAATGAAAACTCATTTTTTTTTAAATTTTTTAATTATGTTCTTCGGAGTAGAGTGGGCTTGCGGCTTCATAATGCTAGATTCAGAAGAACATGTTGGAATAGTACGTTTCCTACACTTCGTTTCCTATAAGTAAAGAAATTTATTGATTTTTTTTATGTCTATGTTGGATTCAAAATTACAGGTTTTCAACACTTACATTTGTCTTCTTGGATTCAGAAGAACAGGAAGGAATAACATGTTTCTTTTTCTTTGTAGCCTAAATAAAGAAATTTAAATTAAAATTTTTTACATCAATTTTTTCAAAATTACAGGATTTTTAAAACCTACATTTGTCTCCTTTGGAATTACGGTTTTTTCAATATCCTTTGATACCTTGACAAAATATCAATTTTGAATTTATTAAAATTACAAAATTTATAATTATAAAATCTTGAACATACGGCTATCTTGTCCTTTTTTTGGTTTTGGTAGCATCGATTTTGGGGCTAATTTATCCGCTTTTTTAGGATCAGAGCATAATGAACGAATTTCATTAAATAAATACCACTTTCTTTCGATACATAATCCAAGAGGTTTGATCACGTCAGGTGTTGCATCTTGTGGTATTTCTGAGATCCACAAAAAGAAAACTTCTTCCTCAGTATCCACGTATTTTTTGCATGTTATCTTATCCTTTTGATCAAATGTAAAATGGTGAAACTTTGGCAAGTATAATACTTCGCCAAGGATAGTAAGATTTTAATTTGAAAATGTCAAGTAGCAATGTGACCAACTGCATATTTTATAAAATAATAAAACTGGAATCTCTGAATTAAATAATTTATTAATGTAAAAAATTCAAAATAGAAAAAATAGTATAAAAAATGCGTTTCATAAAGCGTTTTGTCGCATTCGTTCTTTAGAAAACTCGCCGCTAATCTCGTAATCTCTGATCTCGTGTGGCAAAATGGTGCCTTATGAAACTTGTGTTTTATTCTGTTTTAATATACTAACGAGCCATCGAAAAAATTCATAATTGGAGTAGACTGTGAAATTGGGTTGGTACTTTAACCACTTCCACATAATGACATTTAACATTTGACATTTAAACTAACGAGCGTAAAAATGTAAAAATTATGTCGTAGCTTTAGTCATTAAGATGTTATTTCAAACATCTGTCAGTGTCAAATATATATTTTAAAGTTTTATCAAAAGAAAAGTAATGGCCTTTAATGATATGCATAAAGCGTTTATGGTAGAATGTTACTTCCTGACATCTCAAAAAATTGATGGTATTTGGCAGCATTCAATAGAAAATTGCCCTGCGGAGTTTGAAGAGAGATATCCAAATACTGTTCCTAGCTATAAAACTTTCCGTGATACGCTAATGCATTGTGTAAATCTTTTTCGTCAAACAGGCAGTATTTTAAGGAAAAAAGGAAGCGGTCCTCCTCTCAAGAGAAGTCGCGGCGTAATTGAAAATGTCAGACAAATTATTAACGAATCTCCTCAAACATCTATTCGCAGAGTTTCGCAACAAGTTGGGCTTTCGTATGGAACATGTCACAAAATTTTAAAAAAGGACTTGCACATGTATCCATATAAATTAACTTCTGTACAAAATCTATTACCTACGGATTATGAAAAAAGAACACAATTTTGCCAATGGTTTATTCAAACAATGACAGACAATATTTTAAATCATACTTTTTTCACCGATGAAGCTTGGTTTTATTTGAAAGGTTATGTTAATTCGCAAAATATGCGTATGTGGCCCAGTGAAAATCCTCATTTCTACAGAGAAGTTCCTCTACATCCAGAAAAAATAGGCGTATGGGTAGGTATGAGTCGTCACCGATTAATAGGACCAATATTCTTTGAGGGCACAATAACATCGGAGAAATATCGTAACGAAATTCTCAGTGTTTTTACTAATCAATTGACTAATGATAAACTCCAGGTCGGATATTTTCAACAGGATGGGGCTACATCTCACGTTACACTTGAAAATATTCAGTTTTTGCAACAATTTTATGGCGATAGGATAATAAGTAGAAATACAGCGATTCCATATCCACCACGATCGTGTGATTTAACAGTCATGGATTTTTTGTGCGGACATATATAAAGAATATTATTTATGAAACATCAATTAATAATCTACAAAAGTTAAGACATAAAATCATTGAAAAATGTGAACACATCAATAATTCACCGCAAATACTGATCAATGTTTTCAATGCTCTACGAAATAGAGTGCGATTATGCTTGGTGGAGAATGGTCATCATTTTACACATTTCTTATAATATTCTATTACTTTGTATAAAAATTATAAATATATTTAATATAAAAGTCAGCATTTCAAATTATTTTTTAATAATCATGACGTTTGAAATTATAATGTCAGATCTCCTCTAATAACTTAAGTTAGGACATACTTTTTGTGTACATGGCTTACCTACTTGAGCGAAAATTTTAATGATCACTCGTTATAAGTTTGTGTCAAATTTTTCAAAACTGTTATTAAGAAAATTGTTTGTGTTTAGATGTAAATGGACAACATTTTCAACAACTTCTGTAGCTATATGTAAATTTTGATTATGATTTCGATATTAAATAAATTATTTGTTTTCTTTTTTGTTGTAGTATCATTTCAATGCCATAACCTTTTTTTACAATGAAACCAAATGAAACTGTCAAGCATCAAGTAATGTGTCATTAATGTCATTATGTGGAAGTGGTTAAAGTATCAACCCAATTTCACAGTCTACTCCAATTATGAATTTTTTCGATGGCTCGTTACTATTGGCTGTTGAGATCCAGGATGATTACAAAATTTTTCATTCGATATGTCAAGTATATATGTCAAGTATATTAGAGTAAACACTGATCGAAGAATTTGGTCGAATAAACTCGAAAACGGATATTTATGGTGCATCCGCGATCTTAGGTGATTTCTTATGTAATGCCTTTGACAATTGACTGGCCTTTTTATTGTTACCTATTGGGATTTCCAGTTGTCTTAGGAGTAGCAATAGCTTCAGCTATTTATTATTATTTTAATAACGAAAGCAATTGTCATCGGTATGATTATTCCAGGTATACTAATCTTTAAACATTACAGAAAGATCAATTTTGATGATAACATTTATTTACAGAAATGAAAGGGGATTTACTGGGAATCCATTTAATGAACATTGTGCAATTTGTCTAGATGCAATAGATATCTTCCGTAGAATACGAGTTTTGCATTGTCGACACACATTTCATGAACACTGTATTATAAAGTGGCTAAAACAAAAGAGACTCTGTCCAGTTTGTCGAGTTACAGTAATACGTGGAAGAAAAAAAAATGCAAAATAGTATGATGTAATAATATGTAATTATTGTTAAATATCATTGTTAATTGTAATTGCTAAATCATTATACAAAAGAATATTGAATCTGTGATCATATATTTGTTTCAATATGTTGACATCATTAAATTATGCTTATTTGGATGTTAAGAATTTGTCTGGTTAATATAAGAAGAGTGATATTTTATTTGTAATTGTGAATTTGAAAAGAAATGTTTGTAGTACCTATATGTGACCTTCTCCGAGAAAAGGGACCTAGTGTGTGAAAATGAATTTTTGAGAAAAACGCATTTAAAGTTTCATAACGTATTATCACTGTGAACACACCTTCAGTTGGGAGATGCGATTTGGTATGGTTAGTTATGATTGGGTGCCGATTTTGGTGACGTCATGCCTATGTGGTGACGTATTTTTTTAGCTTTTAGTGTGATCATACCTTTGCTATTGTTGCTGCTCTGTTTGTTATGATCTCGATACTTGATTCTTAAGGGTCTACTTTAGTGCCCGAAAAATTACCATTTCAGAAATATGCAACCCACATTACAGCATACTACAACAGACTAGGCACCAAGACGCCCTGCTGAGAGGGTCGATGGATTATGTAAATTAGCAAACAAATTTGATTATTGACACATCAGCTACTTGGGATGTATTTATGCCTTGTTTTCAGCAGATAGATGATCTGTGTATTTCCGCCTAAAATTTTTTGAATCGTAGATAAAGAATAGATGTATTATTATAACAAATGTGACTTAATAGGTTCTAATATAAAATAAGTAGTGTAGTAAAGCTACACAATTTTACCCATACATACCTAATTGAAATACTTAGATGCTTGCGTAAAGTAAAAGACAAACAAATGTATTAACTTGTTTTCCTCTAAAAGTGGTTACGGCATTACCTGGCTTTCTAATCCTTCTTAGTCATTTAAAGTTAATCACCTGGTTACTTGGAAAAATGTATATAATTCGATAAAGATATGACCATATGATATTAGTGTTGGTGACCGTTGTAATTTTGAAATATAAACAACAATGGGACTTCACTCCAAAAAAAGATTGACAACCGCTGCAAAACGGAAAAGTAGAAAACAGTTGATGAAACAAATTCGGATAAAAAATCGAATAGTGTCTCAACGTGATAATATTGTAGATAATGAAATTGTTTTCACTGAGACAAATTCGGCACGCGACGACAGTTTTGATTCGGATATATCAGATGAGGTTTTTATTGAAACAGGAAATATAAACAATATTGCAAATTTTACTCTTGCTGGACGTAGGATTGTTGATATAAATCATCTGTTTACTGTTCTAAAAGGAATACGACATGATATGTTTGGCTGTACTTTTCAAAATGTAGAAATAAAAGCGGAAAAACATTTTGGTTTTAAAAGTGTTTTTACGTATAAATGCAACATGTGTGGAATAACCGATACATTCAGTACTGAAAATGAAAATAAAAAATGTGGAGTAAATGAAGCAGCGGTGTGTGGAACTGTTGCAATAGGGGCGGGTCATTCACAATTAACAGAATTTTCCGCAGCTTTAGACATTCCTCAAATGTCTTCAGCAACATATGCGCGCATAGAAAAAAAAGTGCTAAAAAATACAGAGGAGTTAGCATTAAAAGAAATGCTAGCTGCAGGAAAGGAAGAACGTAAGTTGGCAATTGAAGCAGGAGAAATTGATAGCGACGGAATACCTTTTATAACTGTAACAGTGGATGGAGCTTGGTCAAAACGAAGTTGCAAGTCTAATTATAACGCTCTCTCGGGCGTTGGGTGCGTAATTGGGACCAGAAGTAAAAAAGTTATGTACGTAGGAGTAAAAAATAAAATGTGCAAATTTTGTAAAAAAAGGATAAAAAAAATGTTCCGTCTCATAAATGTTTTCAAAACTGGAACAGTTCTTCAACTTCTATGGAAGCAGCTATTATTCTAGATGGGTTTAGAATGTCAATAGAAATGCATAATTTGCGATATAAAACTATTATTGGTGATGGGGATAGTAGTGTGTATAAAAAAATTCAAACAGCAAAACCTTACGGACCAACATATTTTATTGAAAAAATTGAGTGTCGAAATCATGTGTTGCGAAATTTCTGTACGAAAATACGAGAAATTTCAAAAACTCCTCGATCAGATATGTGTATACGAAATTTTTTACGGCAGAATATTCTTAAATTTAGGGCAGCTGTAGTTAGTGCCATAAAGTACCGCAAAAATGAAAATGTTTCTTTTCAACAAAAAATTGAAAACTTAAAAAATGATATTCTCAATGGACCTGCCCACATATTTGGAGAACATAGTAACTGTGCTAGCTATTTTTGTAGTAAAGATCGTAACAATGGTAACAATTCAAATACTATTGATTACAAACATTTCAAAAGCAGTGCTCTATATGATATATTTTTCCAGTCTTTGAATAGAGTAGCCAATTTATCCTCCAGTTTACTTTATGACGTAGACAATAACGCCGTAGAATCCTTCAATTCTGTTGTGAATAAATTCGTGGGAGGAAAAATAATAAATTTTTCGCTGGGAGGCTCGTACCAAGGGAGACGTTTTGCGGCAGCCATAAATTATAATAATAAAGAGACATTTGTATATACATTTGTTAAGAAAACTAATGGGGATAATTTTAACGGTGTATATTTGGAAAAATTCAAAAATCTTAAACTAAATCAAGCAATAAAAAAGAAAAGCAAAAAAAATAAAATTCGAATTCAAAGTGCTGATTCGGATTACGGAGCGTGCAAAATCGTGGTACCTGACATGCCTATTCCGGAATACGAAAGCAAGAGAAAACAATTTCTTGATGAATTGTCATTATCTGATTGTCATAATGTTCAAATTAGGACGGTGAATCAGAGACATAACAACGAATGGGAAAAAGAGAGACAGATAAGATTAACGGCAAGTAACTTTGGCAAGATTTGTAAAATGAGAGAAAAAGCAGACACGGCTAGTACAATAAAACATATGCTGTATACTAATAGATTCAATAATAAAAAACTACCACATTCTCTACAGTATGGCATAGATAATGAAGAAAGGGCCAAGCAAAAATTTATGGAAATTACAAATTTGAAAGTTGAGGCATGCGGTTTGTTCATTGACGAGAAGAAAAAATGTTTAGGTGCCACTCCAGACTGATTAATTGGATTCGATTCTATTGTCGAAATAAAATGTCCTTATTCAGCGCGTGATAAATTAATACATGAAGCCATTAACGAAAAATTAATTAATTATTGCACCTTAGATGCAAATGATAGTAACAAAATTTTGCTAAAAACTTTTGATAATTATATGTATCAAGTGCAGGGACAACTCCACATCACCAAAAGAGAGAAATGTTATTTCGTAGTTTATACTAAACACGATTTGAAATATATAGTAATAGAACGAAATGATGATTTCTGGAATCATCATATGATTGAACATCTGGAAAAATTTTATATGAATGCATACTTCCAGAAATAATTGACGCGAGGTATCATAGAGATCAATCTATAAGAAGTATTATGAAAAAAGATCTCTAATTATTTTTTATTCTAATTTTTTTAAAATACAAACTATTTACTTATGTAAATACAGTAATTTATTAGCTGCAAATTAGTTTGTTCACATATAAATGACTAGAAAATTCATCTTTGATGTTTAGTCTCCGATCCGCACTTAATTTTCGGTGATTATTATGGATCAAAATTCTCTTAAAACTCAATAAAAGGTAATTTAATTAGCCATTGAACCAGTTGCAGCATTTATTTCAATATTTACGCCGATTTATTGGTTGATAAGTTAATATTGTTATAGGTAGAAGCCTGTGGAGCCAATTTACATAATCCTTCGACCCTCTCAGCAGGACGTCTTGGTACCTACTCTGGTACCTACGTGTGCTGTAATGTGGGCTGCATATTTTCGGGGACGTTGAGTATCGGGTTGCCTGTTTTTGACTTTTATTTTTATTGATAACTAAACAACAATTACATCTAGACAAAAACGGGCTGTATAGCTACCTAGATATTATAAATACCTACAACACAAACATTTCATAACTACATTAGCTGGCCTGGTTATCTCTCAATTTATCCGGATAGATTTTCTGTTTCTTACCGATAAAAGTCAAACCGTTCAAAAATTTTGAAAAAAACGTAAATACCTACCTAGTTTTTATTGATACATGGTCATACATACATCGAGCGGTCTTTCAACTTTTAATTTGAAGCCAAAAAATGGCCGGAAAAATACACTCATTTCAGTGTAGGATTGCCGGGTATAGCGTAGAGCCTTAAGCCGCAACCAGTGACCGACTCAACAACGCCGCTCTCTGTTCGCTCTCAGCAAAGGGTTGATGTGCGTATACTAATACGAAGAACATTATAAAAATAACTATAAGAAAGGAAAAGAATAAAGTGACGCTTCAGTCTTGTGCCAACTGTATAACGAGTGTTATCAATATCTCAAAAGTTGTTTCGCAATTTTGGTTCTTTTGTAATTTTGTTACTAAGCTGATGTTAATTTGAAGTAATTTTTATAAAAATGGATATTTCTGACAGTTTTGATGATGATTTAAAAAGCCTAGACTCGGTTTATGGCGATGATGAGATTGATATGACGTTATCGGAAAGTGTCGGTGCTAATACTTCGGGACTAACTGAAAATCAAAGTTTTTTGCATGATGTTTCCGAATCCAATATTATATCCGAATTGAAGGAATCCGTTGAAGATATACAAGAGTCGATGAACATCGATTTGATGTACGGAGAAAAATCCGAAGCATGTTGTTCGAAAGAATGTAATAAGATAATTCCAGAAAATCTTGCTATACAAAGCCGGCAATTTTTCCAAGAATTAAGTAAGCCAGAACAAGATTTAGTCCATTTGAGCCATTTGGAATTTCATCGACGACATTTATCGCTCGAAAACGTTTATAATACTGAAAGTCGGAAGAAGTATGGCCAAAGGGTAAAAAATAAATCCAGAGTTGATACAATGTACTTATTTCGTGGCATTCATATTTGTAGAAAGATGTTTTGTTTTATTTACGATGTTGGTTTAAAACGTTATAAAAATTTGATTCGACATAGTGATAATGTTGGCTTATCTGAACGAAAACATGAACTAAGTGGCAAGTCTTCAAAACGGCAATCGCGTGTGTTATCACCGGAATCACTTACTCATATCGTTCAATTTAATCAAAATTTTGCTGAAAAATTCGCAATACCTCTTCCTGGTAGAATGCCAAACTACAAAGACTGTAAAGTAATGCTGTTACCATCCAGTGAAACAAAAAGTGCTGTTTATCGTCGTTTTGAGAAAGTTTGTCTTACTGAAGATAAAATCGCAATTAAAACTTTTTACAAAATTTGGATGAAGTACTGCCCTTACATCTCGCCTATGAAACCGAAAACTGATCTTTGTGACGTCTGTCAACAAAATACCTTGATGCTACGACGAGTTTTGAAAGAATCTAATTCAGATACAAAAGAAGCAAAATTACGAATGGCTGTTACTCATCTTGACCATGCGATACGCCAGCGTGAATTCTACCAACAATGCTGCAAGATGATTGATGCTTATTCTACTCTTGTAGTGAGTTTCGACTATGCACAAAATATATCTTATCCATCCAGTCCACAACAAGTCGGAACGGCATATTTCAAAGCAGCTCGTAAATGTTCAATTTTTGGTATTCATATTGAATTCACTAACGTTCAGTCGAACTATTTATTAGACGCAGAGTTCGAAATAGGAAAAGGACCTAATGCTGTCATTAGCCAAATTCACGATTACTTCACGAAGAATGCCGTTAAAAATTTAGTTTTATTTTGTGATAACTGCGTAGCACAGAATAAAAATAATGCAATGATGCATTATTTGGCCTGGCGAGTGGATTCTGGCTTAAACGAATCGATATCATTAAATTTCCTCCTAACTAGCCACACCAAGTTCAGTCCCGATCGCTCTTTCTGATTAATAAAACTAGAATATAGTCGCTCAAATGTAGATTACTACCAAGATTTTGAAGATGTGGTAAATAGATCTAGCAGTAATAAATTTAACAACGCTGTGAATGGAAGTGAAGTAGAGTGGCGAACATGGGATACTCATTTCGAACGATTTTACAAAAGATTACCAGGTAAACTGCCGCGATTTTGTGATTTTAATTTTTCAAATTCATTTCAATTAATTTTGTAAACGTTTGCATTTTAGGTATTACCAAGTAACAGCACTTTGACTTAAAAAAAACGAAATTGTATGTAAAGAACTTGTGGACTCGGAAGACGAAAGATTTAATCTGCGATTAACGGCTGAGCTACCAAACGAATTACCTCCGCTCATTGCACCAAGCGGTTTATCGTTAGATCGCAAATGGTATTTGTATGAGAATGTCAGGGTCTTATGTACTGATTCACAGAAACGGGATTTTGTAGCTTCTAAACCGAGTGAACCCAAAGCGAAAAAAAAATCGAAAAATAAATCTGAACCTACCAGCAAGAAAAAAAATATCGAAGCACCGGATCACGAGAAAAAGAAAGCTGAAGTCAAAGCGCCGAAAAAAGAAAAAACTGAAATTGTCAAACGGAAGAAAATCGAAGTACCAGATCACGAAACACCGAAAAAAAAATCCAAACTCCAAAAAAAATCCAAGACTGACGAAAAGAAACAATTTAAAACCAAAAAAATCAAAAAAAATAAAATTTTAATGTTTTTCTCATTTTTATCGATTTCCTCAAGTTTTTTTGGGGTAAATAAATTTTTATCAGAAATCTAACTCATTTCATCTTATTCTACACCCTTTTAGGTACCAGAATCCACTCTTAAGTCCAAACCCGTTTTTTGACACACTAGGTCCATTTTCTCGGAGAAGGTCACATATAGTGAGGTTATGAAAAATTTAAGTAAAAATTTTTTGTTGTGAAATAAATATGTATTGATATTTTTAATGTGATTATTACTTAATGTGATCTTATTTAACAAACATTGGTATTTTGTAATAATATCCTTTATATCATTTGGGATAACTTAATTGTTTTTAAATGTTTTAGTCATCACTGTTTTGATGTTAGAAATATGTCGTCTATGTTATTATGGACAAACATTCAATATGTCTAGTAATTCAGATAAGATTCTTTTCTGAATCAGTGAAACATAACTACAATTATGACAGTATCTATACTGATTACTAGTATTACTATTGCTGCTGTATCCTAATATTTTAAATGTCTAGTTAAGCCTTGCCACAATGTAACTTTAATTATAGATACATGTTTTGACAACTATGTGGTCATCAGCAGTATTAATTCTTCAGTGGTATAGTGGTGTGTAATATATACGATAGAGTTCTGAGTGTCTAATTTTTCTACTGTTGATGGTAAGAACTTAGTTGTCGAAATACATATCAAGGATTGAAACTACATTGTGGTAAGACTTATTTGATTAACTATTGTGGATTTAGCCACAGTCACCAATTTAATCCGTCAAATTAAGACTAATATTTTTGTTCCCGGTTTCTATTAGTTGCAATGTAAAGGTGCCTCAATATCTTGAACTTTATATTTAAAAAGAAACATTGGTAAGAGTTCCGAATGGTCACCGCAGCTTTAATTAATAAACTATACAAAAATGGAAAGCTTGCATTTCGCTGGCTTCAAAAATGTGGGTCTTTTTTTGCGAAAATGAAAGGAAAGTATTGAAATTAATACTTTAAAATCGCATTTTGAGGTTATATTTCTCCAGTTTCCACTACTTTTGTGTTGCACAAAATGAAACATCACCAACAATTTCTGTATTAACTGATCGGAAACCGCCAAATATAAATCTTTACAAATTTGAAAGGTATCTTAATATATATTTTTAAAATAAAGATGTACTAATTATTTACATTTTTTTAATTCTCTACTAATGAATTAACATTTTCGAATGGTAGTAAGCATATATTAATCACTAGAATATACTTAAATGTTATTTAATCATCACTTGTTGATTTTAAAAATCTCGTTTCGGATATTTGTCATTTATATATTTAAAAGAAAACAAATGGTTATAAATATAAATAAAACAGAAATAAACAGTAACTCTAATTTATTGGTTTCTTTTTATAAAAATACATAATTAACATAAGTAATTTGAAAATTTCTGTGGCACACAAGCCTTGATCAGATGTGATTCTGGTTGTGTTTTGTGTTATATATTACTAAATTGCTTTTATTGGGGGAAGTAAAATGTCTTAATATTTATTAAATGTTATAAGTAAAATATAATTCGTCTACTTTCCGTTCATTTTGAACGGTTGTGTCGAAAATTAAAGTAAATGAAATAACTGAACAGCGTGAGCCCCAAACATACATAGTTATCGTTATTCAATGTCGTAAAAGAAAAACGTCCAAAACATGGTAGTAATTAATAGAATAATAATCTATTATACTGTTTTACAGAATTACTAGAATTTTCAAAACAAAGAAGGCTACAGTACTCCAATTATAGTTTTTTTGTTCAGTATGGAATTTATGTACAATTTGTGTTTGATATTATTGCCATAAATTTGTTTTAAAAAAGACATTTACAAAATATTGTATGCAACAATTTCAAATCAAATTCGTTTTGAATACTTAATAAAGTGCAATAGCCACAAGGAGCAACTTTGTGCCTCTATAAGAAAAGAGTTTATTAAATTAATTATTTTCAATTATTTGAAGGGAGAGCTTCCCGTTTTTTATATTTTTTCGAAAGTATAAGAATAAATATTTAAAATCAAAAAAGAAATAATTTCACATTCATGTTTGATAATTTCTTATAAAATCGGTCCTTAATTATTTGTAGTATTCAATTGAAAACTGCCTGTTTTTCAATCCATGTATTTATGTATTCAGATGTTTGATTCAATTAGATTTTTAATTTGTTAAGGGCTGATAAGCTCTTGAAAGATTCATTTGCAACAGTAATATAGGCTTTTCTCAGTTCGTTAGCTTAAGCAAACTGTTAATAAAACAAAAACTCATATTGTAGGTACAAACAATTACTTAAGAAAATTATTTTTATTTGTAATGTATATTTTGTGACAATGCCTGAATTTTTAAATTTTTGATTTTAATTTCAAGATTATTGTTTTTTTATTACAATGATGTATTTTATCATTATAAAAACTTTTAGTTCATTATATATGAGTATTTTTTAATACCTATCTGTACTAAAATCTCTTCAAATGTCTTAATTTTGCGAATCAAAGTTGTATTTATAAAAATATCAATAAATCTATAAACATATTTAATTATATTTTAAGAAATTTAATGAAAGACAAAATGCTATAATATACTTTTCATTAAACTTATTTTTTAAATTATCATACAGCTGATATAATTCAGTCCTTTAATAGATGATTTATCAACGCATCGAACGAAATCATCAAAACAGTCGACATTACTTCTTGAGTACTTCATTTTAATGAGTCCGAACATCCGGTCCGGACCAAATTTTGTATGGCCGCTAATCAAGAACTTCAAGGATATCGTCTTATTCAAATTTGTTCGAACACGCCAAGATAAATATCGTAATATAGATATAATAAAACACAGTTGTATAGTTTCAAAATAATATATATAATGTTAACACACTACATATGTTTCACCACACTGTGGCTTCATCAGGTGGATGAATATACTAATTCAAAATATCAATTAGATCTTATATATATCAATACAAAGTACAGAACTAATCTCATTCCAAGAGGGGATGGACATGTATGAGTTTTAAGTTTAGTACGGAGGGGATTATTTATGTCAAGTTGGTCATTTAAAATTATACCTAATTTATTATATTTGTTAATTTCTAAACTTTCTAACATATTAAGTTTTTTACTTTTATCTAGAACATGCAAAGTTTTAAAATTAGTGTTGAATTTGTGATTATGTTCTAGGCAATGATTGGCGAAAGTTGAGTCTGTCTTCTTGTCTCTGTGGCTTCTTTCATGTTCTTTCATTCTAATATCAAATGTCCGTCCTGTTTGTCCGACATACACTTTTTTACAATCTTCGCATGTCAACTTGTAAACCCCTGAGTTTAATCTATTGTCCGTTTTATCTTTGTTGTTTTTTATAGCGTTTTGTAAGGAATTGTTGGTTTTGAATGAAATGGTCTCTTCTTTACTTGTTTTTATTAAGTTTCCTACTTTGTTTGAAATTGTACCGATGTATGTGATAGAATTATAACTAAATGTTCTATTGTTTTTTACTGTGGGGTAAAACATCGGTACAATTTCAAACAAAGTAGGAAACTTAATAAAAACAAGTAAAGAAGAAACCATTTCATTCAAAACCAACAATTCCTTACAAAACGCTATAAAAAACAACAAAGATAAAACGGACAATAGATTAAACTCAGGGGTTTACAAGTTGACATGCGAAGATTGTAAAAAAGTGTATGTCGGACAAACAGGACGGACATTTGATATTAGAATTAAAGAACATGAAAGAAGCCACAGAGACAAGAAGACAGACTCAACTTTCGCCAATCATTGCCTAGAACATAATCACAAATTCAACACTAATTTTAAAACTTTGCATGTTCTAGATAAAAGTAAAAAACTTAATATGTTAGAAAGTTTAGAAATTAACAAATATAATAAATTAGGTATAATTTTAAATGACCAACTTGACATAAATAACTCCCCCCTACTAAACTTAAAACTCATACATGTCCACCCCCTCTTAGAATGAGATTAGTTCTGTACTTTGTATTGATATATATAAGATCTAATTGATATTTTGAATTAGTATATTCATCCACCTGATGAAGCCACAGTGTGGTGAAACATATGTAGTGTGTTAACATTATATATATTATTTTGAAACTATACAACTGTGTTTTATTATATCTATATAATGAAGTTTCAACAAGTATCTCCTTCGTCGATTATTAATTTAAATATCGTAACATAGCGTTATTTTCATTTTGAGAGACAATATTGTCTGCAAACGCTATAATATGGTCAGCTAGGTTTTTTCGAGGTAATAATGTAATACAAAGGTATTTTAATAATATAAAATATTATTAAAAATCTGGTATGAAGAACGCCATAATACCAGTGGTGTAGTGGTGCGGGAACGCGTGGGAACGGCGTTCCCACACTGGTTTCTCACAGTGAAAAAATTATAAATTTATTGATAAATACTGATTTTATATGAAATAATTGTTGTATATAATAAAACAATACTTAAGAAACATTTGTAAACTCGATTGATGTTGATCTTAAATGATAATTTGAATTTGCATTGTTATCTGATTTAAATATAACCTTGCTTGCATTTTGTACTGTGCACAGGATATTGTAGACAGCGATTCGGGAGTTCACCGGGCTGGTGACTGTCCCACCCCAGCCTTGCATCCGGCATTCGTGTGGTGTCCGTCTTCAATATCTTGTCATTGTGCGTTACGCTAGTTCAGTTCGGTTACGCATTACATTGTTTTGTCTCTAGCCGCTGTTAATTGTTAATAATAAATAATCAGACGAACTGGAGGGTAAACGCAGTTACTCAGTGTCAGTGAAATTATTCAGAGGATTATGGAATCGTCGAAGATAAATCAAAAAACACTTCTGTCGTTCTTCACTAAACAACATTTAAACGAGGATCCAGATGCATCTGCTTCAGGTTCAGGGACGAATTCTATTCCTCTCCCCGTGACTTCAGATGATAAAAGTGGTTTACCGGCAACAGCTGTAAGTTTTTCTTCTGTAAGTTCATCTTCAGCAACACCTGATATTGAAAATGTATCAAAATGGCTTTCTATATGGTCTAGCGATATGTGGGAACGCAAAAAAGAAGCGTTCCCTTGGTTAGATTGCAAAAATGGTTCATTAGGCTGTGTATTATGTAGCAACGTTTCTCATCTAGGTGCTTTCAAGAAGGAACGTACTTCAATTTCTAAAGAATGGAGTACATTTACAATCACATTCAGTGGGTCAAATAAGTCTGCCCAACTTACTTCTTTAAGAAAAAAGATTTTCCTACACAAACAATCAGCAGGCCACTTGACAGCTGAGATCATATCTGCTAAGGCGAATAAGGAAACTATTGAAAATGTTTGTGATAAAATGAACATGTCCAACCTCGAATCTACCATAACAATATTTAGATCAGCTTACTACTTGGCAAGAAATGATAGACCTTTTTCTGACAATTCCGAACATTTGGAACTTCAGAAAATGAATGGTGTGGACATTGGTGTAGGATTACACTCTAGATTTAGTGCAACTGAAATCATTAACCACATTTCTGATGAGATGAAAAAAGAATTACTATTCAGATTAAAAGCATTTCAGGTAAAATTTCAATTTTGATTGACAAATCTACAAGCTTCAGTGATAAATCTACTTTGATCGTTTATTTAAAATGTGAAACCAGCAAAGATCTTTCACCAAATGTCTTATTCTTAGACCTGATTGAATTGCCTAATCAAACTGCTGATTCTATTTTTGAAGCCCTTTTAGGTTGTTTGAAAAAGTATGGGTTTGATCATGAGTACCTAAAAGAGAATTTAGTTGCATTTGCCTGTGATGGTGCTAGTGTCATGTTAGGGAAAAAATCTGGCGTCGTAGAAAAGCTACTACGGGAATTTCCAAACATTGTTCCTTGGCACTGTATGAACCATAGATTAGAGTTAGCTGTAAGTGATTCGTTCAGTGATGTGGGGGCTGTTATCCACTTTCAAATTTTTATGGATAAGCTATACACTCTTTACAGCAAATCACCTAAAAACCAACGAGAACTAGCCGAGTGTGCTAGTGAACTTGATTTGGAGCTAAACAAAATTGGTCGTATTTTGGGTACGAGATGGGTATCCAGTTCCTTTAAAACAGTTACGGCCGTTTGATATAGCTATCAAGCTTTGCACTCTCACTTTAAGAAGGCCCAAGAAGACGTCAAGAACAGAACTACAACTGAACGAGCGATGTACAGAGGATTGATTAAACGTCTGACATCAACTCAATTTCTGTCAGATTTGGCGATCATGTATGACATTTTAGCAGAATTGTCGATGGTTTCAGAATGTCTTCAAAACAGACAAACAACTGTAGTTTATGCAGACAAACTCATAAGAAGGTCAATTGCTTTTTTCGAGCGCCTTAAAGAGAAACCTGGCACTAAGAGCCTTGGGGCCAAAAGAGCTGCAATCGAGGTGGTGTCCCCTTAACAAGTAGTAGCAAAATAACTGCTATTAATGACAAACAGTTGCTATCAAGTGTCATTAACAACCTTAATAGAAGGCTTTTCACCACTAGAAGCAGCAACGAACCATTAACAGGGACTAGCAATCACGAAAAAGAATATATTTCACTTCTTTCAGAATTGCAAGTGCTTGAAAGCAAAAGCTGGCCACCGGAGAAATCCGTTGGATATGGAGAAAAAGAAGTCGAAAAGCTCTGTGCAAGATTCAGGTTGAATTTAAACAAAACTAAAAACAGTTTTAGAGATTATTTAGAAAATAACATGATCATTCCAAAGGACTTAAACTCACTGATGAATTGCTACAAACTCATTCCATGCAGTTCATCAGAGTGTGAACGGGGTTTTAGTCATATTGATAAAATTAACACAGAGTAACGCTTGGAAGCAATATCGTTTAATTATCAGATATCAAAATTACAGTTATAACATTTGACAGATCAACGACATACATACTGTTTTTTTTATTCACCGACTACTAAGTCGAGAGAGAACCATTTTAAAACTAACACTCCCACTTAATGACAACTAAAAAACATATTAATGTCAGGTTTCATTACCATCAAACTAACCCCATGTTTATAGCACAAAATTGCGCCTTTTCTTTAAGAACAGCTTTTGTAAGGCTGTCGGCTGTTTCTTGCGTTGGAACATACATGATGTTGACTGCATGGTCTTTCACTCGCTCTCTAATATAATGATGTCGAACATCTATATGCTTCGATCTAGCTCTATATCCATCACATTGGGCTAAATTAATTGCGCTCTGATTGTCACATGCGATGATCGTTGAGTTAGTCTTTAAACTCACATCCAGGTCCTGCCCGAGCTGCTTCAACCACATTGCTTCCTGAATAGTTGAAGACAAAGCCATATACTCAGCTTCAGCTGTTGACAACGCTACAGTCGGTTGTCGCTTACTCGGCCATGATATTGCCCCACCGCTCATTTCAAATACATATCCTGTACATGATCGTCGCTTATCAACATCAGAAGCCCAATCTGCATCCGAATAGCCAATTAAATCTTCATTGCTACCATAACGAAGTTTTAAATTCACTGTCCCTTTTAAATATCGAAAAATTCGCTTCACCGCTTGCCAATGGGGCTGTTCCATGATTAGAATTGAAACGGCTTACGTCGTTTACGGCATAGGCTATGTCCGGTCGTGTGCCTTGTGTCAAGTATAATAGGCTACCTACAGCTTCCTGATATGGAACATTAACAATTGTTTCATCTTTGCACATGCTAACGGATAACCTTTGACCTGGGTCACTGGGTGTGGCTACCGGTTTACATTCTGCCATTCCAAACTTATCCAATATTTCCTTAATATATTTTGATTGATCTAGTGAGATCGCATTGATCTCTTCATCATATGTAATATTCAGACAAACGCAGTGTTTTGCTTTACCCATGTCTTTCATATGAAAAGCTTCACTCAGAGCCTTTTTTAAATTATCACGGTTGTTGATGTCTTTCCAAAAAATCATAAGATCGTCAACATAAATAGCTACAATCAGTTGCGATTTCTCCGAAAAATATATACAGGGATCTATTTGGGATTTGATGAGTCCGAATGACTTTAGCATTTGGTCTAACTTAAAATTCCACTGACGACCGCTTTGTTTCAAACCATAGATTGCCTTATTCAATCGGCACACTCTACCACTTCCGTCGTCGTATCCATCCGGTTGTTCCATATAGATCTCTTCCGCAAGATCACCTTGCAGGAATGCAGTAACGGCATCCATTTGATCTATTTTTAGGCCCTTTTTACGGCAAGTGCAATTAGGAAACGAATAGATGTGTAGCGGCCAACTGGTGCGTATGTTTCGGTATAGTCGACACCGGGCTGTTGCGAACAACCTTTAGCGACCAGTCGAGCTTTTCTCCGTATACGTGTCCGTTGTCATCATATTTGGTTTTAAAAAACCATTTGTTTTTAATTGCCTTCCGTTTCTTTGGTAATTCTACCAATGTCCATGTGCTGTTATCCCTTAATGACTGTAATTCATCTTCTACGGCCGTTTCCAGTCTTTGCGCTCGTTACATGACAATGCTTCTGTGATTGGATCGTTATCCGAATCGCTTACACTGACAACATAAATGTAGTCATCCGATTTCTTAGGTTTTGGCGTACTATTTGAACGTCGAACCTCAGTTGGCGGCGTTACCATCCCCTCTGGTACGTAGGGTTCATCATTTGGATCCTCTTCATCTTCGTTATTCTCTTCGATAGACGAACTATCTGCCAGAATGGGTTGAATAGCTTCATCTTCAATTTCCTCGATGTTTGTCTCAACACGAGTTGAATTGTCTCCCACTGAAATAGAATTCTCATCAAGATAAGTGGATGAGGTATCCATTACCTGTAGTTTGATCTCCATGAAGATCACATCTCGACTTGTTACTACTTCGTTCGTTATGGGGTCTAAACAACGATATCCCTTTGTAGTGTCGCTGTATCCTACGAAAATCATCTTTCTGGCCTTTCGATCCCATTTCTGCCTGCGTTGCTTTGGTACGTTCACCATAACAGATGATCCAAAAATTCTTATATTGCTTAGATCTACCTTCGATCCAGCCCAAATTCTTTCTGGCGTATTGTCGACCAATACCGAATTAAACGATCTATTTATTACATATGCAGCTGTATTTACAGCTTCCGCCCAGTACTGTTTCTCCAGTTTCGCATCAAAAATCATACATCTGGCACGCTCCTCTATGGTGCGGTTCATTCGTTCCGCAACACCGTTTTGCTGTGGGGTATACACATTTGTGGTTTGATGGATAATTCCATACTTTGCACAAAATTTGTTAAAGTCCCAGTTGCAATATTCTGTGCCATTATCCGTACGTAAAACCTTTATTTTGCGTTCTGCATGTGTTTCAACCATTTCTTTAAACTCTTTGAACAAGTCTAACACGTCTGCTTTAGTTTTTAAGAAATACACAAATACCTTCCGAGAATGATCATCGAGAAATGTTAGAAAATATTTGGCGCCACCTATTGATTCCATCTCCATCGGGCCACATAAATCAGTATGGACTAAGTCAAGCAAGTTTTTAGCCCTTTTGCTAACATGCTTAAAAGATAGTCGGGTTTGCTTACCTTCCGCATAAACTTCACAATTGATTGACATGCTATTTGTCTCCGAAAAGTTCAAACAACTTACTATTTGCCCATTCATCATTTTCCGCATATCACTAAAGTTTAAATGTCCTAACCGTCTATGCCAGGTCACCAGGTCTATTGATGTGTCACTTGCAACAAGGCTTGATACATGGTCACTTTTAAGTTTGTAAACCCTGGATGATGAGTCTGCACGAACTAATAATTCATTGTTCTCATTGTAAATACTGCAACCTTCACCATTAAATACCACCGTATTGCCTTTATTTACTATTTGGTCCACTGATAATAAATTTGCTGTCAAATCCGGTACCAATAATACGTTTTCTATTTTTACCTCCACTCCATTTACTGGAAAACAGGTATTTCCAACTCTTGTTAGCTTCATTTTCCCATTATTTGCTGCGGTAATCTCTTTAACATTTGAGATGCTTGTCTGCGATAAGCATTTCGCATTTGGCGTCATGTGGTGTGTTGCACCACTATCTATGAACCATTCCATAGAATTCGATTTATTTCCGTAGGAAAAAAATGTGCCACTAAACGCAACCTTTGAATCACGCTTATCCGGTTTCTTTAAAGCTCCCACCATTTTTCCTTTTTCTGGACAGTGTGTAGAAATATGTCGTTTCCGATTGCAAATATAACAAGTTAGCTGCTTGTGATGAAGCTTTTTGTGATTATGATTACCTTTCTTTGAATTTCCGTTTTTGTTTCTGCTATATAATGCACTTTCTCGGACTCACTGTAGTTTCCATCGAGAAGTTTGGATTTAATTTTGTCATCGTTGATCTTGACACCACTACTTTCAATACCCATTATGAATGGTTTAAATTTGTCAGTCAGACCTGCCAGCATAATAGCTCCTATCCATTCATCAATGATATCAAAGCCAACACCTTTCAGCTTATTGGCTGTACCGATGATTTCATTTACATAGTTTGCCATCGAACTACAGCATTCCAGGCGAATTGTTATTAGCTTCCGTAGCAACCCAATCTGTCTAGTCAGACCACGATTATCGTACAGCTCCTTTAATGCACTCCATATTTGTGCTGCCGTAGATAAAGTTTGTATGTGTACATACAAGGATTCGTCAACTGACAGAACTATGCGTGCCTTCGCTTTTCTTAATTTCTCTTCATCCGTTTCGGTACATGGATTAGTAATACATTTATCTAATCCACAGAAATCCAAACATTTTGCATTGCGAATCTCCATGTGTGGTAATTTTCGCTACCTTTCAATTTTTCGATGCTTATCGAACTCTCTGACGCCATTTCTTTTCTGCTTACTGATCACAAGTGATAAACTCTAAAACTCCTTTTATGATTTCACAACAAATGACGAAATCTTACTCTTTACACAGGTATGTCTCTAACTCTGGGCCCATAACCTGATAAAATTAACACAGAGTAACGCTTGGAAGTAATATCGTTTAATTATCAGATATCAAAATTACAGTTATAGCATTTGACAGATCAACGACATACATACTGTTTTTTTTTATTCACCGACTACTAAGTCGAAAGAGAACCATTTTAAAACTAACACATATGAATCTGATAATATCGCCAACTAGAACAAGACTGACCATCGAGCACATATCAGCTCTAATGTTCATCAAGTTGAATGGCCCAAATATCCGGACATGGTAACCAGAGCATTACGTCAGGACATGGTTACGACGACACCGCACAGCTGATGACACAAGAACTCGAAGAGGTAAACACCAACCTGGCAAAGAAGAAGAAGACGCATTTGCGGATTATTTGTAAATGGTTGATTATACTTTCTTGGAATATGTTAAATTTAAAAATGAAGTTATGATAGTAAGGTTAGTTTTATCTATATACTGTCGTGAGCAAAAAAAAACGGGACAGTGTCAAAATCGTTATGTCAATTTCCTTTATTTTTTAGCGTTGTAATTTTAACATTTGATTAACTTTCAAACTCTACGTCAAATTATATATCATAGTTGATAATTCAAAATTGAAAATACCGCATCTTTCGAAAACTGATAAAGCTAGACTTGTTACTAGTTTGAAAATTGGGAAATCATTAAGAAATACATCGGTTCAATTTAATATTGGTAAAAGTTCAGCCGCAAGAATATATAAAAAAAATGGAGGGAAGAGGATAATTTAAATCGGAAAATAATTTCCGCGCGTAACAAAATTTCGAATACGCAGGAAGACGAAACATTAGTTACTGAGATTAGGCACAACCCTTTCAAAACATTAAAGGAAGCTATAAGAACAACACAATTTCCTGTCTCATCTTGTAACACAATGGTTACAAGAGATGAAATTTAAACTTGAGATATCCAGCCCTACAGTCCTTATCTAAATCCCATTGAAAATGTATGGGGATTAATGAGATAGAGCTTCTACCCAGGAAGAATTTTGGGAAATTGTTCATAATGCTTGGCATCAAATTTCTACAAATTTTGTACAAAATATTGTCGCTTCAATGTCTACAAGATTAGATGCAGTTAATAATAACGGTGGAATGACGAAATACTAATTATTTTAATGTAATAATTATTTTAATTTAATAAATAATCGTTCTCTATCGTGTTTAGTAATTTTTATTTACATTTATTTTAAAAATGTTTAATTAATGTCAATAAGACACACATTTTTGACAATTCCTGACTTACTATTATGAGTAAAGTTAGCCACTTAAGTAGTCACAATTTAAACCCACGCAGAAACAGTGTCCCGTTTTTTTTTGCTCAAGACAGTAAAAATAGTTGAATAAAACTGTTTCATGATGTATTGTAAAATAATAAATTAAGTCTATAAAAATAAGGTTAATATTTCTTTATTTTATTTTTCCTATGATTATCTATATTATTTAATAAATTCGTGAAGACTCGGCGTTATTCAGCGTGCTCAGATACATTCTATGTTCTTAGCTATTATAGGCATTCTAGGAAAACATATAAATACGAATTTCTCTATAATTTGACAAGTATATTTATTTAGCGTTCCCACACTGGAAAATTTGCCACTACACCACTGCATAATACCATAACACCATAACCATAACACCATTAATAATATTTTATATTATTAAAAATACCTTTATATTATACAAAACTGGTGGGGTTTACCTACTCATGTATGTTTCAATTATTCTGGTAATAATATAACCTGCTAATCACCGTATTTGGTCCTTTTCCGACAGAACAGCTTTCATCCACCAAAAAGTTGGTTTGAATTTTAGACTTCTCATTTAACATTCCGAAAAGACTGGATTTACGAGCACTTTTAAAATAGGCGGCACCTGTAGTTTGTGGAGATGCTGGATATGCTACGTTCTGGGCGTAATCAAAAGAAATAACCATAGCATTATCTGTATTATCAGTAATGCATTTTGTATAAAACGCTCGCTGATCTTTAGCTGTTCTCAAGTGGGAAAGCGCGATGTTCAGTCGTTCTTCTCTCTCGTCTGAGATTTTCGCTTCAGACATTATATTGGCATTATCTTTGCAAGTATCGCATAAGTCATCAGCGGATTTCATGGTCTGTATAAATGGACAACATTCATTCCATAAATAATAGAAACATCGTTCACCAAACAGTTTTTCTTTCTTATCATTGCAAGCTTCAATATAACGGCGGTAAACGGATATTTTTGTATCAGATGATGGGAGTTTCATTACTTTGAAATTTTTAAATCGAGGAAGCCTTCCAGGAAGAGGTATAGCATGATGATCAGCGTAGTTTTTTTATGAATTGGACGACTGGTTCGCGTAGTTCTTTAGTATACCCACTTTTACATTTCGGTATTTTATATGTCAGTCCATGAACTCTTGGCTGTAACTTACTTTTATCAAAATGATTTTTGTATCTGTCAATACCAACATCATAGATGAAGAGGTACATTGTACGACAAATAGAAATTCCATGGAACATATAAATAGTATCCGCACGAGTTTTATTGCAAATTCTGGAGCCATACTTTTTACGAGTTTGACTATTGTAGTACGATTCAAGAGAAATATCTTGCCGATGAGAGTTCAGGTGTGATAGTACAATCAAATCTTGCTCGTGTTTTGAAAACTCACGGAACTGATCGCGGCAATGACAAGTTAACTCACGTGGTATAATTTCATTATATTTGTTTTTACAACAAGATTTTGCTTCTGGCCCATAAAAAGCTCCGATTACTTCATACTTCATACGAATGATGGAAACTATCGTTCGTTGAAGGAGCTGAAGAAATTCTCAAAATTGAATCATCTATTTCTTCTGTACAGTCGTCTGAATTGTCCGTTTCATCATTTGTATCGTATGGCTCGTCTGCAGTTCGTGTCGGTGAATGCGATGGCGATAAATCATAACGTTCAATATCAAATACATTGCACAGTTGATCAAATTCATTACACTCGCGAGACATTTTCACAATAATTAAAACAAACTCGGAGTTCTAGCACTAAATGATAAAACAAACATTGAAATCAATCAAACAAACAAATCAAAACAAACATTCAACAATTTAATGAGAACGCGCACAGTATGAAAATGCAACACAGAGGGGGAAACTTAAATTGCGTTTTACTCAAAAACTTGTTTTGACACACTAGGTGGGTTTTCATATGCATGGTCACATATGTGACCTAGTAGATAAAGTAATGAATGGATTTGATCAATTATTAAAATCAACCGCTGCTAGACTTGTCTCACTCACCAAATTCATACATAAACTAGAGTTTCATTGAGTAAGGGGCAATCCCCTTAAGCTTTTTGAATAATATTTTTCAAGCAGCTGTTACTCAACAAAAATCGTCTACAGTCGCTATTAAACACGGAGTTCCTCAAGGTTCAAAATTGGGTCCCATATTGCTTTTAATTTATATTAACGATTTATGCACAAGTCTGGAAATATGCCATGCAATTATATACGCGGAAGTAGTTAAGATGCTGAAAGTATACACTAATCCTGCTCTACGTTGAGATTTTAGTGTAAATCATTTGTGCAAATGTTACAATATACAAAATCAAAAGAACCATAAGTGTTACTAATATAAATACGTGGAAAACAATTTATACGCTAACTTTTATTCTGTAATGAATAACAGTATTTTAATGTAGAGAACACGCGCCATGCTGAAAGAATCCTTAGAATTCACAACGAGTGCATAATAATCATTATAGATGATAGTAGTCAAGAGCATTGTAGATCATATTTTCAGAAACTGCAAATAACCATAATCACATTAATTGTAATTAGACTGCGTTTTAGTTCCATCCGATAAGCAATGCGCATGAATTAGTCTACAAATCCAACATGTTTTTTCCCAGATTACCAGAATTGATGGAAAACACAAAACCTCCAATTTTGTAAACGTCAGTAAATGCCAGCAAAGTACACTCACAATATGTAAATTTTGGAATTTTGAAAGTGGTTTATTATTTATATATTTAGAATTCATATGCGGAACATGATGCAATTTTCAGGGGGTTTTTAATTTTGGTGTTCACGACGTAATTGACTCATAATTTTTGGACTCATATCTAACTACATCTCTCTATTTTTCATACTTTTATTTCAAGGACACTCTATACAAATAAATTTCTATTTACGATTTGTATCTTTTGATAACTAAACGGTGTTTCGTCCGAATAGATATTGAATTTTTTTGAAAATTATCTATAACAAAACATTTGTTTTATACACTTTATTTTCAAATAATAGCTAGTTCTTTGAGAATATAAAAAAATACACAAAATTAATTCCCAGATGTCATAAGTGTAAGTTTTTATAGTCAGTTATAATATCACAAGAGCATAGAAAATAATCGATTATATTTCCGAGTCACGAGACGTATTCTGCGAAACACCACGAGAGCGTAGCTCGAGTGGTGTTTTAAGGATATACGTAGAGTGAAGAGGTTATATAATGGATTATTTTCGTTTGCTCGAGTGGTATTCGTTACGATTATATAAAGAATTAACTAACGAAATTTTTTTATTGATTGAAATTAAAAGTACAATTATTATAATAAATATTTGTTGTATTATCTTTAGAAGTTGAATTTGAGGTGCTGGTGATGGTAGAGTTGGCAGAATCTTGTTTATTTCTCATTTTTTCAAGTATCTTGCTATGGTGTTCATTAGTAAGCTTTAGATACGGCTTCAGAGATTCAGATGATGAGTGGCCTGTTATCTTAATAATTTCTTGTAAGTTTGCTCCAGATTGTGTCAAGATGTTAACAGCGGAAGAGCGATTGGAATGATTAGATATTTTTTGCTTCTTTGTATCAAGTCCTATACTTTCTGCCGCTGAACGTGTCCATTTACTTAATTGATTAAGGCCTACAGGGCAGTTTTTATACCATATTTTAGTTTTCTGCCAATCAGGATTAGATGTTAAAAATAGACGATTGGTTTTAATGTTTGGTGTTCTTCTGCTTAACATTTTCTTCAACAGACGTACTGGACACTGATCTTCACAATTTTTATTCGGTGTCAACCATTTAGATTCAGCTGTATGTTTTTCGCCACCTTGTGCTGTCTTTGAAAATATGGTATTGTACTCAATACGTCCTGTGGGTTGACCATAATTGTCGCATTCTGCTTTGAAATAGTCAATTAAGCAAAAGACTGCTTCATTTCCACGCCACGCCAGTTCCACAGAACAAATTTTATAGAATTTTTTTTGTAAACCGTCTGGCGTATTTTCGTCAAAAAATTACACAATTTTGCTAATTTCTTCCGCTTTAAGGGCGACAGAACTTGGTCTTCTTTTTTCAGGAATTGCTTGGAACTTCTTCCTTTTAGCTGCCCGCGCCTTTCTTGCATCTTCAAAAATTACGACTCTGAATGGATTTGCTTCTCGATTAAACTCTTCATAAAACTTTTTCTGGACAAGTTTAGCGGAAATATTCCAAATTGTTGTCACGGTACCTTCTTTGTATTCGGTGCCGTCTGCACGTTTCATGTTGAATGCCCAATCTTTCAAAATACTTGCTAATTGTTCGTCAGAAGTTTGAGTACAAAGTTTATAATTTCGCTGTTCACAAAATTCGGTGAACTGTTTCCAAACATTGTGTTTTAACGGTATTTTGCGGTGTCAAATCTTCAATTTCTTTATGTATTTCGGTCCCCGAGCTTATACCAAAGCGTTCCATGTCGAAAAAATTTAAAAAACCTTATGAAAATTGCTGAATATATTTTTGACGTTTATCAACAAACTTCAAAATACTTGTTACCATGACAAAATTCATATTGTTGGAGGAAGCGAAACACCAAAACGGTTATATCACGTCGTCAAGAGTATATTCACTTATCAATACATGGTAACTATGTAAAACTTGTAATTGCTATTGGCTAAATTTCAAATGAGTTATATAATCACCTATTATTCTAGTCGATACTACAAGTATAAATAACGGCTGAATTTTTTTCTTAAGCTGGCAATAATTTTGCAATTTTATTTAGATTTATTTTAACCTAAAGCAATCATTTATAGTCGCTCGATATAATGCATAGTAGAAGAAAGTACTATACCGAAAAAAATGTATTAATTAAGAACCCCATAAATAGTATAAGAATTATAACATAACCGTACTTTTACTTAAAGTCGAAACGAACTGTAACGATCAATTTTGATAATTGTCAAAATTATTGCTGCCAATCATACGTACAATTTCCAAAAATGTCCATTAATTTTGGCGATCTACCCAACAAAATACAAGCTAAGGTATTGTCCTTTTTTACGTATTCGAATTTGATCAAATTGCGGTTAATAAACCGGTCGTTCAATGAAAAATGTTCTAAAATCCTAAACGAAACATTTGTAAGAACGAAGAAAGATTTGGAAGACGAAATTTGCATAACTTTCAATGAAGTTCATGCCAGAGAAGCAGAATGTGAGAAAAACTATGAAGCTAGAGTAGATATTGATCAAGATCTAAGTAAAATCTCCAATATTCAATTGAGATATAAGGTGTTACAAATATTAAAATCGGAGATTTCTATTCTTCAAGCAGTATGTCTCAGATACGTCAAACGCAAAATATATTGCTTTACCGGTGGAAAACTCCTTGATTATTTCTATCAAATTATGAATAGAAATTTTAACTTGACCGATGCTAAGAATCCCCTGGAATCACATATTTGTATGCAACTCTTTCTATTAAATGAGGAATTTATAGATTACTTCGAGGAGGTTGTTGAACCGGACATTTTAAAAAATAATTTTTGTCCATGGTTCGGTATAAAAATAACAGATATTCTTGATCTGTATGCAAATTCAAATTATCACATTTATGCTAACTATGAAAACCAACATCTACAAATATCAGCAAGACACGAGATCCTGAAACCAGAAACCGTAACAAAAGTGGACTTGTTAGATTCATCAGAAAACAGCACAAACCTTTTAAGATTATCCAGATATATAAGAAATCAAGTAAAATGGCAAAATTTCTTTTATTACATAGATGCGCCATATGAAACTGTAAATAATTTGGCAGGAAAGCGTGATAGACGATATAATAAATTTTGTTTAAATCCGGGAGAAATCATTGAAGACTCTCCGATGATTTATAATAATGAGGAAATCGCCATCGACAAGTTTAAGAAAACTTTTAGTAGAAGACTGGGAAATCCTTGCGCGAAAGAAAATGTTTGCTACTCAATTGGTAAATTGTCAGATATCGCTTGTTCTAACAAAATCTAAAATTTGAATTAAAAAATTTCAGAATTAGTATGTCCTAAAGAATGCGTTCCGATACGATTTGAACAATACGTAACTTCAGTTAATATCAATAGTAATTTTTTACACAATGGAGGCGATCCTCCGGATACGAATACCTTACCTATCAGTGATACGTCTTTAGTATATGATTTTATATTGAGAATAAAGGTAAGTTAAAATAAGATAAAAAATAAAATTAAAAATTATAATTCAAAATATAGTTTCAAAAACAAATTTATATTTTATCATAATTACCGTTTTCGTTATTAAGTACTTTTTGCAGGTTGTTTTACCATCAGAAGATAAAACCTGTGCTACTGAAGATTGTGTAGAAATTTATCACAACAACCAAATATGCAAAATAGTTCAGTCCAACAAAGAAATTCTTATGTAAATTTTAAATGCATTTGTCTTGTTTGTGTAGAAAAATGTGGTATTAAAATATACGTTGTATTCATATATTTATATAGGTACTCGTTTTTCTGTGGATAACGTCTTGAAAATATATATTTTCTTAATTATATTATATTAATTTCAATAATTATGCATCAATACTGCAAATCCAAGCTTTGTCATTTTATCTTATTTTTCTTATCGTAAGTCTTTAACATTGAACGCCAATAAGTCTAGTACTTGAGCATAATACTCTTTGTATCGCCCTCAATAACCTATTGTCAAACTGCGTCCTCCATAATAGCCACTTTTCCCTCAGAGGAAATTTGAGTGCCCTCGATGACTCATCGCCCACGAGCGTACTATTGAACATTTGTATTTTTAAAGTTTTTAATTTTATTGATAATTATTAGAGAACGGATGCAATTTCCATAAAACGCAATCGGCAATTGGAATTGTGCATAACGTCGCACAGTACATCCCGGCGTAATTCAATGACGTATTTGTTTGACTTACTCGGCCACAACTGAGCTATTGTATTCGGAGAATGTAGTGTTTTTTAAAGTGTTTTCATGAGCGTAGATAGAAGCGGGGTTTTTATAATGTATTTTATTTATTAGTTTATATTTCGTAAGATAAATAAAGTGCTGTGAGTAAGTTTCTTGTTTTCATAGTTTTAACTGTTAATTACATCGTAATTTTTGTGATAGATCCTGTTTAATATCGTTTGATTGAATCTATTTCTACCAATTCTTTCGACGTAAGTGTGCATTGAATTTCGTTCAGTTTCAATAACTTACGCACACATTTTCAGTTTTCATTTATTTAGATCTAGAGCATTGTTTAAGTTACTTTTTCAGACATGATATGGAAGAATATCGAGAACGGCATTGTAAAACAATGGCGAGTTCGATTGACGGTCATACTGATTGTATGCCCATTGTCAGTGATTCCGAAATTTATTACAAAATCCGTAAAATATCGTCAAAAATTCGTCACTTAGGATCGCAAACACATCTGAACTATGTAAAACTTTTATGGCGGCTAATATTCCATTAAATAAACTTAGCAAACCCACTTTAAAAATATTTCTGAAAAAATATACTGGTCGAAATGTTCCTGATGAATCAACTTTACGCAAATATTATGTTTCTAGGTGCTATACGAGAACAGTAGAACGCATTAGAAGCCATCTTTTAAATCAATACATATGGATAAGCGCCGACGAAACGGTGGATATGTTAGGACGCTGTTTGGTAAATGTTGTAGCTGGTGTACTACATCCAACTATTCCCTATAACACATATGTAATAGCAACAAGTGTTATAAATAGAGTTGATGCGGAAACAGTTGCTGAAACCATTAAGGAGGATATGCAAAAAATGCTTCATTCGGACGCCACGTACAAAGAAAAAATACTTTTATTTGTCAGTGATAGTGCTGCGTATATGTTAAAAACAGGCAGACTATTGAAGAAAACATATCCTAATATCCTGCATATTACTTGTGTAGCGCATGCTCTCCACAGAATCTGTGAATATATCAGAGACACTTTTCCGGAAGTTGATAGACTTGTATCAGCTTTTAAAAAAGTTTTCAGAAAAGCACCATTGAGAGTAGCTCTTTTCAGGGAAAAATTTCCATCTCTGTCACTGCCTCCCACTCCAGTAATAACTAGATGGGGAACATGGTTGGAAGCTACTAGTTATTATGCTGAGAATTTCGATAGTCTAAAACATTTCGTAACACTGCTAAAGGA
This sequence comes from Melolontha melolontha, assembly GCA_935421215.2. Classification (NCBI taxonomy): domain Eukaryota; kingdom Metazoa; phylum Arthropoda; class Insecta; order Coleoptera; family Scarabaeidae; genus Melolontha; species Melolontha melolontha. Next base: position 20,315,039 of record OW285243.1, on the reverse strand, counting down.
GGATGCTAGAAGTATTGGTGAGTGCAAGGAGCTCACACAAATCCCAAATTTAAAAAAATCAGTTGTACTTTCTTCACGAACACTTTGGAAAATTGCCAAAACTAATCACTTATTTTGAAAATCGAAATCTCAAATTAAATGACGGATTAACCACATTAGATGTGGCTGTTAATAATTTGAGAAGTATTCCAAGTGACTTCGGATGTGGCCTTCGGCAAAAGTTTGAAGCAATTCTTAATAGAAATCCAGATTTAATTACATTGCAGCAATTATGTATGGAGACAATTCCACAAAATCTAACGGCTAAATATGAAGAAATAAAAGAATATTTCCAGTATGCACCTATAACCAGTTGCGATGTAGAAAGGACGTTTTCTATTTATAAGGATGTACTTAATTCAAAGAGAACAAAATTGACAGAAGAAAACCTTGAGAAACTATTCCTAGTCAATATTAATACTCCTTTACTCAACTTGAACGACAAAATGAACAAATAAAAATGTTCCAATAATAGAAATAAAATTAAAAACTTTAAAAATACAACTTTTCAACAAATACATATGTATTTCGTAATTTTATAGATCACCACCCGTTTTTTTTCCAATTATATAAATAAAATTTATTAATAAATATGTATTTCGTAATTTTAGATAGATAGATCACCACCCGTATGTTTTCCAATTATATAAATAAAATTAAAAACTTTATAAATACAACTTTTCAACAAATAAATATGTATTTCGTAATTTTAGATAGATAGATCACCACCCGTTCGTTTTCCAATTATATAAATAAAATTAAATATTTTAGAAATACAGCCTTTCGCCAGTACTGCACTGGGCTTTGCGTCATGTGGTAAGCGTGTCCGTTCTCTAATAATTATACTTATAATAATAAAACGGGTATATACACGGCTACAAAATACGAAATACATTTTTATTTGTTCATTTTGTAATTCAAGTTGAGTAAAGGAGTTAAGGAGTTTACTCAACTTGAACTACAAAATGAACAAATAGCAAATATTAATATATTTACTAGCAATACTCTCTGAATGAAATACATCCTTGTAAATAGAAAAGTCCTTTCAACATCGCAACTGGTTATAGGTGCATACTGGAAATATTCTTTTATTTCCGCGTATTTTGCAGTTAGATGTTATGGCATTGTCCCCATACATAATTGCCGCAATGTTATTAAATCTTGATTTCTATTAAACACTGCGTAAAACTTTTGCCGAAGGCCACATCCGAAGTCACTTGGAATACTTTTCATTTTATTAATAGCCTCATCTAATTCGTTAAACCATCATTTAATTTGAGATTTCGATTTTCAAAATAAGTGATTAGTTTTGGCAAATTTCCAAAGTGTTCCTGAAGAAAGTACAACTGATTTTTTATATGTGGAATTTATGTTAGTTCCTTGTACTCAGAAATACTCCGAGCATCGTCATTTAAACATGCAACGAAATTTTGTAAACTATCGAAATTCTCTGCATAAAAACTAGTAGCTTCCAACCAAAGTCCCCCATATAGTTATTACTGGGAGATTGAGGGAGGTAGTGACAAAGATGGCAGTTTCTCCCTGTAAAGAGCTACTCTCAATGGTGCGTTTCTGAAAACTTTTTTAAAAGCGGATACAAGTCTATCAACTTCGGGAAAGGTGTCTCTATATATTCGCAGATTCTGTGGAGAGCATGTACTACACAAGTAATGTGCAGCATATTAGGATATGTTTCCTTTAATAGTCTGCCTGTTTTTAACATACATGTGTAACTTACAAATAAAAGTACTTTTTCTTTGTACTTTGTACGTCCGAATGAAGTATTTTTTTAATATTCTCGTTAATGGTTTTAGCAACTGTTTCCGCATCAACTGTATTTATAACTTTTGTTGCTATTACATATGCGTTATATGGAATTGTTAGATGTAGTACACCAGTTACAACATTTACCATACAGCGTGCTAATATATCAACAGTTTCGTCGGCACTTATCCAGAGGTACTGATTTGAAAGATGGCTTCTAATGCGTTCTACTGCTTTCGTGTAGCACTTAGAAACATAATATTTGCGTAAGGTGGATTCATCAAGAACATTTCGACCAGTATATTTTTGGAGAAATATTTTTAAAGTGGGATTGTTAAGTTTATTTAATGGAATATTAACCGCCATAAAAGTTTCATAGTTCTTCGTTAAAATTGTCAGATTCCAACGGTTTCAATTTCTGTGCATGTGTTTGCGATGCTAAGTGATGTTGTACGTGCAATTTCATGGAATTTTTAACGATATCTTACAGATTTTGCAATAAATTTCGGAATCACTGACAATGGACAATTTAGACTGGTCGCAGCTTGTATGGATTTTTTTTTTTTATTCTTAGTATATGCACTGTCTAAAATATGAGGTTTGCTGTTATAAATGCGCTACTAATTCTTTAGCTCGATTCGACGGTACCTTCTGGTGCCTAGTGGGGCCCAAAGTACCAGATATAATGAAAAAACATACATTTAGTCCTATCTTTATTGCTTGTTGTAACTACGGTAGAAAATATATAATTCTTTCGATAAAACATAATTTTAATTATCTAATAAGGGTTTTTAAACTGAAATTATTGTCAAAGTTTTAAAACTTTGCTAATGCATGATTCACATTCACGAGACAGTTGTTATTAAATGCCTGTCATTTCTTGCAATCCGTGTTCATTCATATGATTCACAAAAGCAGTGAATCAATATGATTGTTTTGAATGTTTTTTAAAAAACCTTTTAAAATCACAGATTTATGGAGTATGTTTTTGGGGGGGTATTTTTTAGTAATAAATGAATGAAGAGAGAAAGAGATAAAACATATACATTTGTATGTAAATATTATGTGCTGTTAGCAACTAAAAGAACTACATCTGTTCAATGAGCTTTTGTGAGTTAATTGAATACTTTGTAAAACAATCAAACAACAGTGAAAATTTTTTATTGACATTTGCTAACAGTTCTTAAAAAACAAGTGTGAGTAAAAGACAATCAATTGTTAGAGAGTTAACACTGAATACAATATCAATAGTGTATATTGTTGTGCGAAAGTAATACAAAAGCAATGTTAATATGAGTGGACAGCAAAAGTGAATCAACTCATGCATTTCTCTGGTACAGATAATGGTATTTTTGCTCAACGTCGTGTTATGTGCGAAAGAAAAGCGTCATTTATGTTTTGCTGATTTTTATATATTCTGCCAACCATTGACGTTATAAGTAGTGCAAATTAATATTTGATCACAAATAAATAATATAAAGTGAAATCTTCGTGTTAGAAATATGACTTCTGAGAGTGCAGCGATTAAAAAGAAAAACTTACGCTCTGACCAAGATATTTTTTTAGTGGGCAAATGTGCAAATGAAATTTTGGGAGCCAAACTACCATCTATTAAGCAAGTACTTCAATTATTTTTTTACAAAATGCGGGTTGAACATAAGACATTGTTAAGTAGTATGAAATATGCTATTGGTATTGCAATGGAATTTTGGAACAGGGCACACATTCCAACGATGCATGAGACAAGTTGTATGCGGAAATTGAAAAAAATATACGAAAAATGGAGACAAATATAAAAGAACTGTAGAACCCCATACGAAAAATATCGAAAACAAGAAGAAGATTTTTGTGATGAAATAGAAAATTTTATTTTTGATACCGCAACTCCAGATGCTTTGGAAAAAATGAAAATAAAAGAAGACAAAGATTTTTTAGTGCTCCAAAAAAAAAGAGGCCCAGGAATTATGCATGGTGTAGATAGAATTCTCCAGAAAAAATAAAAACGTAAAGAGATGCGATTGGAAGAAGAAAACAATCGTGTTGCAAAGTATAAAAATCAAATATTTAAGGGATTAGGTTGGCAAAAGATAAACTACTATTACTATTTATTAGATTTATACTGTTTTTGTAAAAAATCGTCGGCAAATAATTTCAGCTAAATTAGGCACGGATATTGCAGATGACACAGAAGCCGAAGATGTTGAACTAGGGCATGCAATGGACTCCCAAAACGTATCGGATACTGAGAATGTCTTCGAAAATATGAAAAAAAACAGACTCAATCTCGCGGTACTATTCACTTTATTGATGACAGAATGTTAGCAAGCATGGACAAATGCAAGCTTTCTACAAGACACGCCATGCATATTGTTACTTCAACTGCTGCTGCCATTCTAAATAAATTGAAAGACGCTTCCACTGCTTCTACAGCAATAAATTTAGAAGATCTGGCATTAAATCGAACCACAATCCATTCTATGCGAAGAGAATACCGTAGAAGACAAGCTAAGCGGATTATCGATGAATTCAATGTAGGTAGTTGATTTAATATTAAATTATAGAATTATAGTAATGCATTTTATTTATTACAATACAGATTCCCCAAGTATTTGTTTTGCACTGGGACGGCAAACTCCTTCCAGACATAAAGGGAATAGAAAAACAAGATCGACTTTCTCTCGTTGTGACCAGTGAAAACATGGAAAAATTGCTAGGTATACCAAAAATAGAAAATTCTTCCGGGGAAAATATAGCTGACGCCACCTTAAATTTTTTGCGACACTGGGCACTTGATGGATTGGTAGAAATTGTATCTTTTGACACCACAGTCACTAATACTGGGATTAATAACGGCGCTGCATATTTACTTGAAAAAAAGTTGGAACGCAAACTACTTTTTCTTCCATGTCGCCACCATATTAGCGAATTATTAGTAAGGTCAGTGTTTGAACTGAATTTTGGAAAAACATCCGGACCAGAAGTTCTTCTCTTCAACCGATTTGTAAAGTATTGGAAAGACATTGCAGCTAGCAACTTCACAAAAGGGACTTTGGACGAAGAAGTTCTGCGGAATTTAACAGCATCGCAGATGGAATACGTAAAGAATTTTTGCCTAAATGCATTAAAATGTCATTACGTGCGTGCCGACTACAAAGAGTTGCTTCAGTTAACACTTCACTTTATTGGAGAGCATGTACCAGATTTTAATCAATTTCGTTTACCTGGTGCAACATCCCATGCACGATTTATGTCAGTGTATTTATTGCTTGAAAATTTTTTTGTTTCGCAAGCAATTCAAAATGACAGCAGCGGAATTGAAAAGTCTTGGCAGTATTTGTTTATTCCGAGTAATTATTTATGTTCCTTACTGGTTCCGCTGTTGAATGCTATTGAAGCGCCGAAACAAGACCTTGATTTTATACAAAACGTAGTTACTTATTTCGACACAGAAGTTTCTACTACATTGTTGCAAAAACTAAGGAAACGTTTGTGGTATTTAGCAGAAGAAGCAGTTGGCCTTTGGTTTTTTTATGAAAGTGTCCCGTTGGTAGTAAAAAAGAAAATGGTCCAAAAACTTGACATCAATAATGAAGACGAAGACGAAAATGATGCAGAAGTCTCGAAAAGAAATGTGGTAACAATGGAAGAAATTTTGTCTTACAGTGGAAAAGATATATCGCATTTTGTAACTTCACGGACAAAGAGATTTTTTACTCGACTGTCTATAGATGTATCATTTTTACAATTAGATCCCTCTGAATGGCAGCAAAGAGACGATTACTGTGCTGGCAAACGAGTCTGTCACCATTTGCACGTCGTGAACGATGCAGCAGAGAGAGCAATTAAACTTATAACTAACGGACTTCAATCGATCTTTGACCTACGATGAGGAAGATAAGCAGTTCCTACTTCAAGTTCTGGAGCAGTATCGCCAATTATATCCATCTCACAACAAATTCGCTCTCATGAATTAATACAAAAAATACCACTGTAAATTAATAATCTATTTCTTACCTTTAAATTGAATAAAAATATGTAGTTTTTTATCCAACGAATTATATTTTTCTTTGGAATAGTTATAAAAACCAATAAAAATAGGACTAAATGTGTGTTTTTCATAATATCGGATACTTTGGGCCGCACTAGGCACCAGAAGGCACCATCGAATCGAGCTAAAAAATGAAGTTCGCATTTGCGACAGCAAACCTCATATTTTAGACAGTGCATATATATCAATTAAAGAAAAAAAATTTTTGCGACTAGTCTAATGGACATACAATCTGTATGACCGCCAATCCAACTCGCCATTGTTTTACGATGCCGTTCTCGACGTTCTTCCATATCATATCTGTAACTTAAACAATGCTCTAGATCTAAATAAATGAAAAGTAAAAATGTATGCGTAAGTAATTGAAACTGAACAAAATTCAATGCACACTTACGTCGAAATAATTGGGAGAAGTAAATTCAATCAAACGATATTAAACAGGATCTATCACAAAAATTAGGATGTAGTTAGCAGTTAAAACTATGAAAACAAGAAACTAACTCACAGCACTTTATTTATCTTACGAAATATAATCTAAATAGACTAAATTATTATAACTCTACACGCTTCTATCTACATCCATGAAAACAGAAATTTTAACTGTAAATATCCAACAAAAAACGTCGCAATTCTCGATGAAAACAGATGTGCGCGCTAGCCAGATCAATAGTGCATTCAATAACTGCGTGATGTACTTACAGTGTTGTAGACTATTTATATCGTCCGTAATGACGACGTCATTTCAACCCGATGTGTCCGGTCTCTGATCATAATCATGTTGTATAAAAGACCAGTGCCCGGTTCCCATGTCGGTGATAATCTTAGTTTAATTTTTGTTTGCTAATACGAGTACGTGCGTAAATTGCAAGCCGATGGAGCTAGTTACCACTTACCATAAAAAATATGTAATCTAACTACAGATAAGATAAAATTATCAAATATATTGAAACAGGAAACTCTGTCTTTAATATTATTACGTTATAAGTGATGCAACGCAGCTACTTTGGGAAATAAATTAAATTAATCACATTTCGTACTTACAGTTACAGAATTATATATCTAGGTATAGCAAGCGGCAATTAAGTTGGCGCGAGGAGGGGGTGCGCAGAAGCCGTTTTTAAAAACGTCCACCCCCACTACTCAAGTAATTGTCAGAATGCATTTGTCATTGACGTTTGACGGAACATAATGTCTTTGCTAGGGTATCATAAAGTGATACACGCTCATAGGTTAGAATTATCTGACATTTGATGTAAAACCAAATAACGGGTGTTCAGAAACATTCGAAGTCAAAGTAGTCCTTGAAAATATGAAGTCATGTCTGATATAGATTGATACGTTTACTTAATACAATTTTATAGGTTATCATACACGCAAATGTCAGTTTATGTCGAAATATATTACTTTAATATGCCATATTAATTAATATAAACTAGTCAAATAATTATTTTAGAAGGTAACAGTAATTAATTTGCAAATTTCAAATTAAGTATTTTGATATTTTAGAGAATTCTTGCTGAACAATAGCACCTCTTCATGCGATAAATGGAAAAAATTACATAATCCAATTAATATGCTATTCATTCTTGTGTAACAAAGCTCATCTAATCTGTAGTAACATGTAAAAAGACAATGCAGAATTAAGAGGAAATAACTTTACAAGTAAAGGTTTATTCATCTTATAGTGACAATAGTATCTAGTTATCGTACTAGTTTAATATATTAACATTCAACAAATTATTGTAAGAAATGACTTAAAATAAATTTGAAACAAATAAATTGTTTGTAGAGTCCTTAGATTACAACCTTATAATAAATATCATAAATTGTAGTTGTATAAATTACCAACAATAATGACTATAATTATAAAAGATGTTGAAAATGTCCACCACCTTCTTCCAAGAATTTTACGCACCTCCTCCGAATGCCCGAATGCTACTAAATACATTTTGCAGTATGGGACTATTTCTAATTTCACTAATTTTATTTATAATTCTGTCTTGGAGATCTATATAATCTTGCACTGGTACTTGATAAATTGATTTTTTTTAAAAAGGCCATAAATAGTAATCACACGGTGTAAGATCACAAGATCTTGGAGGAAATTCATGATCGCTGTTCAAACTAATTAAACGATTTCCAAACACTTCTTGTAACATATTCATTGTTTCCCCCGCTGTGTGAGCTCTAGCACCATCTTGTTGAAAGTATCCCAAAGCTAGTTCATCATCGCGAAGTTGATTAAAGAAAGGCAATAGTATTTCCTGTCGATATCTATCTGCAGTCAATGTACCATTAAAAAAAATTGGACCAATAATCCTTCTTCTACTTATAGCGCACCAAACACCAACTTTCTGAGGATGTAAAGGAGCTTCAACATAAAAATTATTGGGCTTTGTATCACTCCACATGCTCATGTTTTGCGAGTTAACATATCCACTAACATGAAACCATGCTTCGTCTGAAAAGAAAGTTTTGTCTAGGACATCATCATTAAAATTATTTGTAAACCATTCTCAAAATACTACTCGTCGCGGATAATCAATATCGAGGATTTCTTGCAAACAAGTTATACGATATGGGAATAACTGTAAATCTTCTTTTAACACTTTATGGCAAGAACCAACTGACAATCCGCTTTGTTGAGCAAGAGTTCTTACTGAATTTTTAGGGGCATCAGTCATTTTTTCTCTAACATTGCCAATCACTTCTTCTGTCCGGACTTTTGGTCGCCCACCACCCTCTTGGCGTCCCACACTACCAGTTTGTCGAAAAACCGGAACAATTCTGATTAGTGTACACTGAAAAGTATTATAATCAAAAGCAAGGTTGGGAAATTCATCTCGAAATTCTTCCAAACAAGCTTGAATTGAATTCTTCCACTTGCCATCGATCTTTTGACCATTTCGAAAATATGCTTCAACCATGAATGCTTTGTGTACGTTAGTAAATACCATTTTAAAAATTAAAAAATATAAATTAGTATCTTCGATATTAGATTCTGACAATTTTTGACAGACAACAGTTGACATTTAATAATTATTACAAATCAGATACTTAAGTAAAGATATACGATTTTTTGTTCAGAGCCCACTTGACTTCGAATGTTTCTGAACACCCGTTACAAATCTCCCCACTACTTTTTATCCTGCGCTAACTTACCCCTCCTCGCGCCAACTTAATTGGCGTTTGCTATAACTTAGAAAAGGTTTCGAAAGCAAACTCAAAATGGACTTATAGTATAATTTACTACATTACATCTAATTACTATTCTTCTTTAAAGTATCGTCATCTTCGTTAAAATCCCTAAAACTTTTCCAAGCATAACGCCCCTTCTTTCGTTTTTTTTACGATCCCTATGTCGCTTTTCAAAAATAATAGTCTAAACACAAAATATAAATCGCCTACAATAAGCGTTTTTGGCTAGGCTTTCGTTTAATTCCCTAATAATATACTTAATTTTCTGCATTGGCATTAAAAGAGAAATGGCGCTGAAATTTTTTCATTTTTATGAGATTTTTTTATGTAGAAAAGGTAAATCGGATAATAAGACTGAATACGAAAACGGTCTATAAAGAACATCATAAAATCTTTACAAGGAAAAGCTTTTTGTCTATCATATAACATAAAAGGAAATTCTTTTTATATGTTATTCTAAAGGTTTACTAGATGACGTGGCGCATATAACAATATTTCTAGCACTTGTATATGTATGAATACGATTTGATTTTTATATTATTAGGCAATGAAAATGTAAAAAGCAACAAGAAGCTTACATATGGAAGTTATTAGGAAAAATGATTATACAATATATGCAAATTTCTAATATAAATATCGACAGAATAAATAAAGCATGGAATACTAAATAATGAGGATAGATTTACGGTAGATTATTTATACGAATGCGAGTTAATTTTGATTTATTTAAAAAATATGTATACAAACTAAAGACCAATTATTGTTCTAAATATTGTCCGCCACTTTTACTTTCATATTACAGTAATGCATTGCGCACACATTCTTTTATTTCATTATCGCATTATTATATGAAATTCTCCCTAAATGCTTTTTAGAAAGATAAAGTCACTTTAGTGAGATCTCAATCTCTTGCAATTTAGTCGTCAACTGAGAACTGGTAGGAATTTCCGAGAGCATAATTCATTTGGAATAAAATTTTAATGGCTGTGTAAAGCACATGTTGCTACGTTTATGCGATTTTTGCAGTCATTTTAATTAATAAAAGCGGCAGAAAGGGTATATTAAGATATCAAAAGTGTCATTTTTCGCTGTGTTAGCGGTTATAGTTTCCATTTGAAGCACATGTTCGAGAGTTTTCCTTTTCTTTTCGATGCAAGACCATTACCCTCTTGTAGATGAGTCTATCTTTTGATGTCCATATTTATGGCATTGTTCCTTTTTAACTATAATTTATTTTTGCTAGATTGTTTTTTCTTGAATTTAAAAGGGTACATGTGTAGGGTATAAATTCCCTAATAAGACATAAAATACACACGTATGGAGAAATACATTCATTAGGGTGACTCCCATGTAATTTGTGCTATTTGCTGGATAAATTCTTGGTAGAAGCTGAGCTGATTGATTGCCATTTTCGAAGAAGAGTTGTAGGCCGCTTCCAAGAGAAGAACTTAACTAGTCAGGAATCGTAATGTAATAGATAAGGTGTGATGTATTTGACGTATTAGGTACAGCAGGGTGGGCTACAAATGTTTTACATTCGTCTAAGAACTACAGACATTTGATTCAAACCCACTACGTGGAATTCATCAGTGCTCAATATGTACTTAACTTTTAATTAATTAGATTCTGAGTTTCTAGTGTTAATTAATATAGACCCGTTCCGACATTTGGCTGCGAATCGTGGATATTGAACGAGAGATATAAAAGCAAGAAGTCAAGATAAAATATTTAAAACGAATCTGAAGTCATTGGACAAGATAAAATAAAACGCAAGAATAAGAGGGGACCGAGAAACACTCGATACCGGAATTTATTGGGAAAACGCAACTCGGTTTTTGAGGCCATTTACAAAGAATGAAGAAGACAGGACAATATTGCTCCATTTACTAGTTACCCCCATGATCTAAATAATTTTGTATTTTTTTTAACAATATTCGTTGTTTCAAAACAGTATTATATAAGAAGCATTTTATTAGGTACACTTTTAGTTTTCACGAAAAATAAATTAAATTTTCAATTTGCAGTATTTATCCACTAAAATTTACATTTTATTAATATTTGAAATAAAATCTTCACCATATTATGTAATTTACCTACAAAAGATGTAAATAGTAACGCTTGTATATTAACAAATAATATTATTGTATGTTAACTAACATTAAACAAAATTATATAATGAGTTAGGAAAAAAAATAGCATAAGTACGTTATTTTGACACATCCTCTTATGCCACAAACTCGCAAATATTTACACACATACCGTTTAACTTAATAATATTCGGTACTTAACCTTGACCAACATTACGTTAATTTAAAAATTAAGCAGACACGATTATTTGGATCATGGTTACCGATACTTACTGGGCAATTAATGAATAATGATGTATGAAACAAAGCCCAGGAATATAGGAGTATATACAATACTATACAATGGACATAAGCAATCGTACATTACCGTATAAGTATATGATATAACCGTAATACACAATATGTCATGCTATAACCTGAGCGCTGTTACAACTATTTATGTTCAACATGTTCACCTAAGCAACCCTAGAAATTACAATTTCTTATACAAAGAATTCAAATAAATTTTACCTCAAAGTAGCCCTTGGAAATTATGATTATGTCTTAGCTTGTTACTAATTTTAATAGGAATTTTGTTGGTTATGAGATGAGATATTTGATTGAATTGACAAATGTCAAAATAATAAAACGAACATTTTTAAGTGAATGAAATATGTTTATTTCCAACAAACAAGCAAAATTTTATAAAAATTGTTCAAAGTGTCCACCACCTTGTTCGAAACATTTCTCACATCTTCTTCTAATGGAGGAAAAAGTGTTTTGTAGTATCGCATTGTCAATTCCATTAATTCTTTCAGCAATTCTGATTTGAAGGCCTGCAAGATCAGGTATCTGTACTTGATAAATTGAGTTCTTTAAGAATGGCCATAAAAAGAAATCACATGGGGTAATGTCACAAGATCTTGGTGGAAATTCATGTTCAGTGTTTAAACTTATAAACCGATTTTGAAAAAAATTGCTGCAGAATATTAATTGTTTCACCTGCTGTGTGTGCTCTAGTTCCGTCTTGTTGAAAGTAACCCTGTGTTATTTCTTCGTCGTCAAGCTGTTCGATAAATGGCATAATAATTTCTTGTCGATACCTTTCTCCTGTTAAGGTTCCGTTAAAAAAATAGGGCCAATAATTCTCCTTCGACTAATCGCACACTATGGTCTGTATAGTAAAAATTGGTGTATGCACCAATTTTCTGCGGATGAAGGGCGGTTTCAACAAAAAAATTATGTGGTTTCTCATTAGTCCACATCCTCATATTTTGTGAGTTCACATATCCATTCAGATAAAACCATGACTCATCAGAAAAAAAGGTTTTGTCAAGAAGGTCATTATCAAAATTATTTAAGAACCACTGACTAAACGTTATTCTTCTGGGATAGTCGATTTCCTTGATTTCTTGATAACAGGTCATGTGATATGGAAATAAATGTAAGTCCTTTTTCAAAATTGTATGACATGTGCCAATTGACACACCCACTTGTTGTGATAATGCTCGTACGGAAGTTCTTGGTGCATTATTTATAATTTCTCTTACATTATTAACTAGCTCTTCTGTACGCTTTTTCGCCCGACCTGCGCCTTCTTTCTGTTTAACACTCCCTGTTTCTCTGAAAACCATAACGGAATGTGTCACTGTGTGCCGAAAACTGTCATAATCAAAGATGACGTTAGGGAACTCATTTCTAAATTCTTCTAAACAATCTTGAAGAGAATACTGCCATTGTCCGTCAATCTTACGTCCGTTTCGAAAATAAGATTCTAGCATGAATGATTTGTGTTGTATAGTAAAAACCATGTTAAATCAATTTTAAATTACAAAGCAATTTTTGTCAACTATGCATCTGTCTAATTGACAACTAATGCAAATTTAAATTATTAATAATCATACGTTTTTAAAGGAATGGCCTACTAGAGGCAAAGCTTATTTGAACGCTTTTTATATTAATGTAATATTAAATATTAAAATATAATACAGCAACATTAAATGTGGATGTTTATGAATAGTTGGAATGTTTAATTGTTTTTTTTGTTATTAGACACTTTTAAATCAGTATGTTAAATACGAAAATGTACGAGTGTAACTAGTATTTTTTAATTCACCTTCTTTTATTCAACATGTCAACTGCTGATCAAATATTTTGAGCTCTCGTCTTAATATTGTAGAGATAACGGGCATATTAAATTTAAAATTATTTTTTCAGTTTTTTATCTTCTGAGTAACAGTCATGGAGTTAGTATTGCAGCACAACTTTTAATTATTACATCATTTTTCATGTAAGAGCAGTACTAAGCGGGAAGGGCTTATCTACTTCTTTAAAGATTCCGAGATATATTAAATTTTGTGTTTTTGATTCCACCAAGCTGTTACTATTATGTATGAAGTGATTACAAATTTCTATTTTATTTATAAATTTAAGGCCTTAAATAATACGCAATACTTTTTCCCAAAAAAAGTTTTAAGAGAGAAAATTTACAAAAAAAGGTTTAAGTATATCAATACGTTAAGCACGTATTACGCATTTGTTACAAATGAAACAGACATGCAATATACACGTCTGTAACTGTACACATGGACAATACACCTCGTATTTTCCAGGTTTTACTTCTGCTTAAGACACGTGTTTCTAGTGAAGTAAGTAAAGCTTAAATCGCCTCATAAGGTATAGCAAATTTTGTCCTATCAGGTGGCACCATATAATCTAGTGACATCTGACGGACGAAAGAGACTATGCCGAAAGTGGCAACCCTTCCCTTGACCGGCTAGGCCGGTACAGAAGAGAAGAAAATACGTATATAGGTGTAAGTCCATTAACACGATGCCCTATGGTGCCACCTGATAGGACAAAATTTGCTATACCTTATGAGGTGATTTAAGCTTTACTTACTTCACTAGCGTAACTGATGACGCCTAATAGTAGATGGCAGAAACACGTGCCTTAAGCAGAAATAAATGCTGGAAAATACGAGGTGTATTGTCCATGTGTACAGTTACAGACGTGTATATTGCATGTCTGTCTCATTTGTAGAGAAAATTGAGCAGATCCGACTTATTCAACTAAAACTAAGTATAAAATTACTAAGCATAAATGTCGCATCAAACAAAAAGCTATGCTTCGTCAGCATCAACGATGTGTTCTTCTTTTAAGGTGATTGACGGACGTCAAAATTTGTTTTATAATCTATCGTCTTGATCCCTTTTTTAAAAAGGACTTGGACCATGTTAGATATGGCCGCAAACTCGCTTTTCAGAGTTTTAACTTTGACGTGAAGTCCTTCCAGTCGTAAAAGCTTTCTAGGCACATGTCAACGATTTTTGTTTTTGTATTGGCATTCTGTAGATTTAAAATCTGCGAAATCATGCACCATTCCCTTCCTCTTTAAATTAGTCGACAGACATAAAGGTGTATTCAGGTTCAAAATATTTAATCGTCAACTCTTTTAGGCTAACGTTGTCGCAGTTGACTAGATACAAAAAGAACGTGAATATTTTCCAGTTCTTGTTTTGGGGCGAACAGTTATCTACCCATACTGTGATTTTTGTGGTTTCCAGGAAATTCCAGGCAATTCCAGGAAAATAATTTTTCCTGGACATCATTTAAAAATTTTATTCAAATAAAATGTTGAAATTATGTCTTCGTTTTTCTTCCCGCCACACCTTCATGCCATAAGCAGGCAATCGGAATGGTAGATTTACCGTTTTTCCCTAAAGGAATAAAGGACTCATTGAACGCAATAATTCTGGGTATAAAAATTATTTCCTTGAGCATATCGCACCTGGGGAGCATTATGACCTGAAAGTAAGTAAAAATAAATATTAATTACTATCAGCGATCTTTGAAAGATAAGTTAGCTTTTGAAGATCTGCTGAATAACATAACTGTTCGTTACTAACATCTGAAGAATATTCTGCTCTGGCTCGGTTGTATTTTTCATTATACATCTTCCAGGACTAACATTGTTTACATCTATCAACAAGTCTTTGTTATGAAGAACATGTTTTTTCGTGGGTAAAATGATTCACATTCCCAGCACTCTTCATGACTTAATTTGACAAAGGAAATATTTTTCTTTACTTCTTTCCGATAATGCTCGTAAGATATCTCGTGTTGAGGATACTTGTGACGAAAATCTTTTTACATTAACGTTATGGAAATGCCGATGCGTAAATATTTTCTTTTAAGTGCGTGCTCCCGGCGATAATGTGACACTGCAGGAATAAATGAGTCTATATGATTACTTATTGCTGTGTTCGAAAGAAGCTTATGCAGTGGTTTTCTTCCACGTTGGTTAGGTGTTACACAAACTTTTCGAGTTTTAATATGTGAATTCAACACGTTTTGCAACATTTTATCATTTTTGAGCAGATAACCCAGGGTAACAAGGAAGAAATATTACATACAAGATTTCTTTTCCCTCCTCTGATTTGAGGAATGTTGGAGGCCTGTTGTTCGTATCTTCATGTTCTAGATTGTAGTACGATAAAGAATGAAGGTTTTCTGTTCTATGCCAATAAGCTTCCAAAATTGGTCATTAAATCATGCCGTCTACTTTCATGTATTTTTTCTCTACATTTCATGGTGCACTGGTCAACACAGTTATTGTGTTTATTGTGTTTTATATTTTTTCTTCGACTTTTCACATTGCCCCTTTCTTCGTTAATGATATTTCCTTTTGAGAATTTGAGGAATAAGTAACAGCAACAACATTGTCAAATATATTTTCTAATAAAATTTTCACAAATCTTGTTATATTCTCATCTTCGCACTTAATATATCGTTACCAGAATCTGATTCAAATTCTGAACCAGGTGAATAATTTAGATTTGCAACAAAATTATTCGAAAAATCGTGATATTCACTCTAAACTTCAGCTTCAAAATTATTTTCAAGGTTTTCCAGCTCTGGTTGAACAACATCATTATTTGTTTGGGTTGTGATGACGAGACTGACCAACAGTTTTCCTCTACTACCAAACATTTGGATGTCAAAATTTTATAGAGCTACAAATTTGCAAAATGCGTCGTAAAGTTAGTAGACAAAGCAAAGAATACAATAAATTTACTCACATTAACTGAAAATAGATATAAAAATTAGAACTTGAAACCAATTTATATTACATTTAATGTAAACTTTTCAATAATTAAAATGGAACAGCAATTTAAAAGTTACACGGCTCACTGACATTTCACACAGTAAACTTTAAATGAGGTTACGTCGAATAGGAGGGAGCGAATGGGGCATGCGCCGATTATTGTTAAGCAACATAGTCCGTAGAATGTCAACGAAGCTCAATACGAACATTTCACATACGACTATGACAAGAACTCAAAACAATAGAAAGGAGTAGATAATCCCTTCTTACTTAGTACGGCAGCATAAGGAAGTGACATGAAATAATATCAGCAAAAAGGGCTATTCGGAAATTGGAGACAAATAATTGGAATTAAATAAGTCTGCTAAGAATACTAAGTAAATTAATAAAAATTTTCTTTTCATACAATTTACTATTGACCATCGAAATTGGCTCGCCTAATCATTCGCTTTATATTTATTTTTTTTTGTTAAAATGTTTTGTATGGATGACATATGGTTAATAGTATATTGTGTAACGAGTGACGAAAGGAACAATTTTTAAAGCGGGAGAACAGTAAGCGAATTTAAAAAAATGATTTCGACGAGTTAAACACTATACTTTTTCTACGATATATAGCATTCTAACAAACTTAAAAAAATTATGTAAATAAATAGGTACCTACTTTATTTCCAATTGAAAATTGCAAAGCTATAGATCATATTTAAATTAGCTATGATTTAAATATTGATACATAGAATATGTAGACCATAAGGTCGATACTATAAATTTTCCCACAATTTTGCAAAATATGCAAGCACAATTTCCGAATATGAATTTACGCTATTATCAGCCCTATATTCAATTAATTTTACATAGACTTCTTCATACCTCTTTCTCGATTTTTCTGGTAATTAGCCTGCAAAGGTTTTCTCAGCTTGATTTACTATTTCTAGTGGAGTATTGGGAATATCTAAATCACTTTCTGAATCAGAAATCATAATAAAGCTTTTAAAGACGTTATTTTAAAATGACATAATACAGCGACAGCAGGCAACTAGACACAGATCAAAATTAGTCGGTAATTTTCGTCACTAGAGATGAAAGTTAACGTTATGGGATTTTCTCTCACTGATGACGGAAATCAAATTTTCGCTGCAGCATGCGGTGATGAAAAATGTCTTTTTATAAAGGGTGGTGGAAAGAATTACTTGTTTGACTATTGTTTTCTCAAATTTTTGATAAATTTAAATTTAAGAATCAGGCATGTCAACATAAGATTGCAAAATTATTTCCAGATTAAGAAAAAACTTTCAATTATTTATAGTCACTCGTTATATATATATATTAGGGTGGTCCATGCTTACATGGAAAAAAAAACTTCCAAGAAGATACGCCACCCCCTAGTTTTGTTACAACTATCATTCATATTATGTCTTCAAAATTTCAGCAACTTATCTTATATACAAGGGAGTGCTCATCGACCTTAAAATATTTGAATTTTATGAAAAATCCTGAGAACGAACTAGTCAGAATATTAAGTAAAAAATAAAAAATATTTTTTTTTATTCAGATATAGTATTAAAACACACAAAATAATATAAATAAAGAAATACTTAAAAATAATATTAATTAAATTTTTTTTTTCAACTTAAAACTAAGTTTGTTAGCATCGTTTTGGAAGTTTCAGTAGAAACGATCTTTCTGTTCTGTTCAACGACATGAAGTAAAAATTGTTTTTCCTCCTCATTGTTAATGAGTATCGTATTGTAACCTTCAAATAGTTTTACACCCCTCTCCGCAGTGTCGTTAACCACACGCAAATTTCTTATGCAACTTTTTCCTTGAAGGTAATCAATATTGTCATCCCAAGCCTCAAGAAAGAGTCCATGATTTCTAGAACTGAGAGCGTCTTCAGCGTTCTTTGCGGTGCAAAGGCTTCTAATGTGGCTTCCGTGGATAATTTGGCAGAGTCACCTCTTACTAAACAAGAACCGCCGTCAACATCCATTCTTTGAACAATGGCCATTTTCTCGTCATAAGACAGCTTGTCGGAAAACAAGGCAAAGGCAACTAGCTCATCAGATAAGTACCACAAGTGACGCTCAAAGACAACCCTTGCTGCTGCACTGATTTCGGGATCAATGACTTCGTATAATTTTAATCTCTTCCAAAGTTGGAGGTCATTAATCGCTGCATCTGCTGCCAAAGGCGCTTCGATCTAAATCTTCGTATATATGAGTGCACCGAAACTAACAAATCGAAAAATTTGTTTTTCTTCTCTTTTGGTTAGCTTAAATGCTTGAGAATTATTTCGAAAGAGAAAAATCTTCATAGCATACAGCAGTTTTGCCATCCATCGAGCATAATGTATTGGTCCCGGAGTACGCCAACTAATCCTTGCAGGTGGTTTGTTCAAAACAATCATTGTGAGCTCTATTAGCTCGTTGTAATCACCACGAACTGGATTTTTTCTAGCTATATCAGTCGTAAGACTCTCAAGAGTATTTTCGGCAAACTGTTTCGCGCTAGTATTGAAGTCAAGACAATCGTAGTGATCTTTTGGTAATGTATCCCAAACATCGCTGAATCTTTTGAATAATGGAATCTTAGGAGAGTTTGATGGCCCAAAGCAGTGTAAATATTTTCGAAAGCATTATTTCAAACACGTGATGACGACAAGCAAGCCATAAAAGATGACGGCCCGTCTTTGCTTCGAGGAGAGTACACTCTCCTTCTTTGGCACCGGTGTTAGTGGCAGTAGTGTCAAAACTCATACCCCGGACTTTATTTGTGACATTCCACTGTTCCATTGTGTCAAAAACAGCATCAGACGTGTTTTTCCCCGTTCCTGCAGTAAGTTTGGGTACGCCTAACAGTTTTTCGCAACCATTACCGGAGACAAGAATGGGAAGGCGTTCTACTTTCTTATTACCTATTATATCAGGCAGTATTTTCCCATCCCAATGTACTACAAGCGGATACTTCGGGTCGAATAGTTCTTTTATATTCGCATTGAATTCTGTCCTTGCTTTTTTTCTTGCACGTCGAATTGTGCTTCGAGAGATTGGGAGTGCAGCAGGATTACAACCATGTGCGGCAGACAATGGAATAATCAGTGGCACTGCTTCTCTGTCGGTTATTTTGTTACGATCCAGAGCGCTGGTAACATGTTGTGTAAATATACCACTAGTCGATGGCACAACGACACTTTTACTTGTAGCGACCTGTGTCTTTTTTTGGTAAAGTAACCACAAAATCATCTTCTTGCTTATCCTTCAAATTGGTAGTTGCACTCGAAGTGCTACTGCAGCTTAAATCAAGTTCTATTTCTTGACTTGACACTACTGAAATTGAAGCATTATGTTTAGCGGAATTTTTTCTTAATTCTTTAGCTCTTTGTTTTCGTTTGAGAGAATGTTCTTTGGTATTTTCTAGCTTCTTGTCAATCGATGTCATAATCATCTTATGCTCACTTCTTTGATCCATGAGAAACTCTCTGTCTTCTGCAATTTTGATTGAATTCATAGCGTTTGCATGGGCGATATCGAAAAGTTTGTCTAGCTCTTCTGTAAACAAATGCTATCTATTTTTCTGTGCTTGCGAATCTCTTGTTTTATTTTTCTTTAAGAGCAGCCAGTTCTTATGAATTTTTATAAGTTTTTCAACGCAGTGATTTGGTTGCCTGGTTGGAATACCAGATTTGCTCCACACTTCTATGACTTCTTGAATAAGCATATGCGCAGAATCTTTCACATTCCTTGATTCATTTAATGTGTGGTGATAACGAAGTAGAACTTGCCGAAGAGTTGGAAGTTGGTTAATCCTTACCAATGACTCAAGATCCCGACATCCAAGTAGAAAAATATCGTCTTTTTTTCGAGTTGATGAACTCATTTTATTGCTCTGATTCACTGAGTCTGACCTGTAATAAAACAAGAATATCAAAAAAATTTTGAAAATATGCTTTTAGGTTAACCGCGAGAAAAAATCAAATCGTGTCAAAAATGATTGAATAATGCATTGTCATTGTCTAGCTAGTCGGGAAGGTAGTGAAAATTCGATCACAAGAATCCGGTACAAACATAAAAACAAACAGACAAGGAGAGTTAAATAAAAGCATTTAAAAATAAAAATCAAGCATTTTTCTCAAAAATTTCAAAAATAGCAATCGATTGAGCACCCTCTTCCGGTAAAGCTAGCCAACTGAAATTATACAATGTTATTGCTATGGATACATGTTACAAATTTACGGGGTGGCCAATCTGGAAAACAAAACAAAAATTTTTTGGACCACTCTAATATATGTATATACCGATAGGTCCAGCCCGCTACGGGCCATAGGCAACAATATACGTATGGAACGTAGTGCGATGTGGCAACGTGTGTACGATGCCACTCCGCGTGCACAACATAAGTCCGATGGTCGAGCGCAACAGATTGCCCGTCATTCGTATTTAGCTGTGCATACGTAAAGGTAGTTATCATGTCAGTGTATACAACAGCAGAGAAGGCGATAGTTTCGTGGTATCTTGCCGGCAATTCCTGTCGAACAACCGCTGATTTATTTGCTGTAGAGTACGTAAATCGGCCTATTCCTTCGTATTCGACGATTGAAAGGATCGTAAATGCGTTTAGGAAATATGGCTGTGTAGTCGGAAATTGCCGCAAATGCCAACAAATTGACGAACAGCCTCATATCCCTCTAATACCTGCCGATCGGGAGGAGAGAGACGTGAGGGTTTGTTCGTCAGTTGAAATGGGCGACCTTAAGTGTACACGGCAAATTGCAGACGAAATCGGTGTTAGTAGAAGTACAGTAAAGCGGATTCTAAAACGTAGCAAATATAAAAGTTACAAAGTTCGAAAGTGCCAGGAGATTTTTCCCGAGGACAATTTTGCAAGAATGGAGTTTTGTGAGTCCGTGATGGAAAAGGCTAACAGGGACGAATATTTTATAAAAAATATTCTGTTTACCGACCAGTCTTCTTTTCCACGTCATGGCAAGCATAATCCCTCAGTCGTGCGATATTGGTCTCGAGAAAATAAACATCTAGCTCGTAATGTTAAAACTCAATACCCCGAAAAACTTAACGTTTGGGCGGGTATCTTGGGTGATAACATTATAGGGCCATTTGTTATCGACGGCAATTTGAATGCAGTAAAATATTTAGATTTGCTGCGAACACGAATTATTCCTGCTGTCCGTCAACTAAACGTCTATTTTGATGCAATTTGGTTTATGCAAGACGGTTGTCCCGCGCATAACAGCAGATTAGTAAGAGGGTTTTTGGAAAACACTTTTCCTAATCGTGTTATTTCCGGGAGGGGTACGATAATATGGCCACCTCGATCACCCGACCTCAATCCCTGCGACTTTTTCTGTGGGGTTATGTCAAAGAAAATCTTTACGGTCTTCTAACAATACCGAACTTGCAACAGTTGCAAGTTAAACTGTTTAGAATTTTCGAGACAATAACCCCTAGAAATCACGAGGGAGTGAGGCGGAGTTTTACAATAGGCTCGGCTATTGTTTGGGAAGAGAGGGCGGTATTTTCGAATCCTATATTGAGTGACTTTCTTAAAA
This sequence comes from Melolontha melolontha, assembly GCA_935421215.2. Taxonomy (NCBI): domain Eukaryota; kingdom Metazoa; phylum Arthropoda; class Insecta; order Coleoptera; family Scarabaeidae; genus Melolontha; species Melolontha melolontha. Next base: position 20,293,251 of record OW285243.1, on the reverse strand, counting down.
TTTAAATTTATTTTGCAGAATTATTGATTTTTTTACTTTTATCTTTTAGAAACCGTTGTTTTTTTTTATTCCTTAAAATTACTTTTCCGTAGCAGCTAAGAATACAATAATAATAATAAATTGGACCTTATTATGTCTGAAACAAATGGGTAAATTACGTATACAGAACGAATATGCAAACGACTATATCCTTGCGCGGTTTAAGTCTTACTAAATTCTTAACTGCAATGTGCTGCAATTGAAGCAGCTGCGCGTAGAGGGGATTCGCTGTTGCCACTCATTGCTGACTATGGCCCGTTCAGAGCTGGACCTATCGGTATATATAGTTTATTTATGTAGACGTTAGTTCTGTGCTGTTTCGTTTTTAATTTTTTTTATGTTTTAACTTTTACATATACATGTTCTTTAAAGGTTGATGTGACACCTTATATCTATAGTTACATTAATGTTTTAAATTTAATAATTTTAATGTCTGTGTACGTCACTTTTATGTTTTGAACTCTACATTTTGTAAGTATTTTACTACTGCTTTATACACTAATTTATTTAATGTTATTTTTCATTACTCTTGTCGTATCTCCCGAAGAAGCAACAAACTCGTTGCGAAATATAGAGATAATTAATAAATGAGTTTTAATTAACAAACATCTTGCCCGTTTTTAATTTATTGTAACGAATATAGTACGGTCGATAATTTCTTTGAAATTATTTATTTATTTATATATATTGATATAATGTAGCACACGTTGTGCGTCAAAATGTTATATATGAGATGTTTTCGTATGGAACAACACTCGATAAGGATAAATTAAGTAATACTTACTGTCCTCCGGTCTTACTCAGAATAATAAATTTTTGAACAGTAAAACTACTCAATCTCATGCAATAGTCGGTTCCAGAATACTTAAGAAATCATCACCAACATACATACAAATAAAAGAATTATTTAAAAAACTGATAAATAACTTTATTGGAAGAATTATCTCTTTATACATACATTGATCTTTATGCAGCCTGTGTAAAATGTGTGTTATTAAAGTTGTAGATAAGAATTGTGAAATAAGTTTATACACAGTTTAGTTATTAGATTTTAAAATAAACATTACTAGAACATTAAACGATGACTTTTAATTGATATATAGATTTTATGGAAGGTGTATTTATTAGTGTTTGTAAAAGATCAAATTTAGGCAAGTGATATTGAAATAATAGTAATATTTAGGCCTTTAATAACTTCGCACGTGTACCTGTGATTAATGCTTCTTTCGCGTCAGGTATTCCGGTCACCAAAAGCAGGTATCCCGTCTTGAACATTGGTATGGATATGTGTGGACAGGAATTGTAAACTGAAGGACTGGCAGCGATAAGATTGATTTGGAGATTGTATTAGCTTCTTCTAGGTTAAGTATTAATAAAAGGTTTTGTATGTCTAAACAAATGGGTTCACAAATGCAAATATTAACTGGATATCAAGATATTATTTGAAGCAGTTTTCTTATAAAGACACAAAATAAAATTACAATCTTTATTAACAAAAAACTTTAATGAGTTAATAATACATTAGTTTAATTCACAATTTTTTAAAATTTTTTCAATATTTGACTCCCACTATAATGTAAAACACTTATAATTAGTCAAATAAAGTTTATATATAAGCACATAAAACACAATGAAATTAGAAAACAACGCTACGAACACTACAAACATCAATCTAGACCGGTAATTTGACAACTTAGTCAACTAGACAGGAAACGCATGGGCACGCCCGATGACGCGCAATATGGCGTTCGCCATTAGTTACGGGACAACCTTATACATTTACTAACCTTGCCTCCAAATAGTTTTAGATTAATTCAAAACTGTAAATAATTGTAGAGAATTAGATAGCTACGAAATATTTATATACATAGAAATAAGAGTAAATTAATGAATTCTGAGAACGGACCAATTCCTCAGTCCAGTTTGTATGCTTTATTGTGACTGCAGTATTTTTTCGCTGCGTGTTTTTTCACGGTTCCTTAATTTTTACGCTAGGTTTAAGTAGTATATAAGAGTTTGTTTTAATGTTAGGAATTTAATGTTATTCTACTGGCAATTTGGCGAAGAACATATCTTCAAAGGTCGGACCATAGCGAAAGACACTACGATTAACACTATCATTATTTTTCAGATTATTCTACTGAAAATGACAACTTCGTTACCGAAATGAGTATTTACAGTTTATTAATCTATATTGTACCTAGAGATTTTTCTTGGTTCGGTCTGTCAGATTTAAGCCACAGTCTTCATTAATTCATATAATCTATAGAATGTATAAAAATTACAAAATTAATTGAACAATTGGTTTAGTAAAATATGTATATTATTAATATTACATTTTTCTAATCATTAATTGTATGATTATCAATTATTAACAATACCAAACCGAATAGTTGTTTAATTAAATTGTAACAAATTTTCTACATCCTTATTGTCAATTTATGTGTCTATTGGCCGCCTACATTTGAAATCAGCCTCATACAATCATCTTAGTGCTTAATATCATATGATCAAAAAGTCTTTGGTTCGCTATTGCCGTAGAATTTACGAGATATCTATGAAATTATTTATTTCAATTAGTTTTGACATTTACTTGACAACTTTCAAGTCAGCTGGTTATAAAATATACATAAAGTGTAACTAATTACCAGTAGTGTAACTGGAACGGTCCTGGGACAATTTGACCTTGGAATTATAATTTTCTGATCACACTGTATATGACCCAGATGATATAATTAATTTTTTAGATTGATTAATGTCAACATGTGTGTTGACATGAGATCATCAATTAGTATGTGCAAAGTTTGTAAATGTAAGTTTGTAGAAGTCAATGACCTAGGGATAATTATGTCTAAGAATTAATAGAGATACAGATGTCAATGTCACGTGACACGAGGCTATGTAGGCTAGGTTAAGAATCGAATGTGATTTTTTTTGTCATTTGATATTCTCTTGTGTAAATTAATGGAGACACATGTTGCAGAAATATATACGAGTGCCGAGAACGTTATTTATTTCACTTACATATGCATGTTTAATAGTAGCCGTAACTTTGTGGTAATTCATTTTGAATAATAAAATTAAAATAAACATATACAATAAACATAAACAATATACTGCATTCAACATATATATATATATATATATATATATATATATATATATATAATATAAGGTAAACTTAAAATACTATATTTATAATAATATATATATATATATATATATATATATATAAATATGGAATAACAAGTTGACCTAAATCACACATTCGTACAACCGTGTGAATTTCAAGATAAGTGCACAGACATAATTTTTTTTCAAATCTGTGATTAAAGTAAAACAATATACTGTTTTTTTTTTTTTGTTTTTTTTTTCCACTTTATTAGCATATGTAAATAAAGAAAATTAATGCCTGTAGCCGTAACTTTGTGGTAATTCATTTTGAATAATAAAATTAATTACGTAGCATCGAACTAAAAAGTGGAGGAGGGGAAACAAAAATTAGAGAAATAAACTTGTATATTCGTGATTTAGTTGAAATGGCATACCAGACGAATTCGAACGCGTTAAGTGAATTTTCTCCAAATCATATGCTTGATAATATGTTACAGGCATATGAAGATGAAATACTGCGAGAGTACCAATTAATAAATGAAGTTCGTTACAATATAAACAAATTCTATTACGTGTCAACGGGGCTTAGTGCTGCGAGGGGTTTTCTCCCAGTGGTAAAGTTGGCAAACTCCAAGAGCTGTATAACATTTACAAAAAGTGAATGGTTCAATTTTCTGAACACTCAATGGTCGATTATTGAGGATCACATTAAGAAAAGTAAACAAAAACAACACGATACGTCTGTTGAGACTGAAGAGAATGCGTTACCTATTGTTAAAATAGTGGAAATGTTTCATATAATATATACGAGGGATAAACAAGGTCAACCCATTATTAAATTAGAACGTGGTCATTCAGAAATCCAGTTGGATAGAACGCGAGTAACAAAACTATTGGGTCTACTGGAAGTTGTTAAGAATAGATTAGAGAGATTGAATATAATGAATTTTCCTGAATATTACAATTCGGTGCTATGTACAACTCTTTATAATTGCAATGGTGATACATCAACAATTGAGACCTATATTCACAATTGGCTCCTCTCATCCACCAATGAGAGTGTTAATAGTAAATGGTATTCAGAATATGTAGACATTTTTCTAGAAATACTAGCGCGTGAGAGAGATAAATTTAGACGTGATATTGGCTCGCTAATAGTTGGTGGTGTTTAACAAGAATGTCTAACACAAACGAAGTAAACATTATTGTTGAAAGAATTGGTGAAATATTAATGAAATTAGACAATGAAGAGTTATTAGAACCTGGTGATATAAAGTATATTCCATTGTATGTGTTGAAAGTAAAAGTACGACCATTAGAACTGGAGCGATATTTTCCAATGATATCACAGGAGAAGCAGAAAAAGTTGCTACAATATTTGCCTTGTCACGAACACTATAACCGTGATATGGATGAAGAACATATAGATGGACCTCCACCTGCTAAATATATGTGTTTTTTATGTTGTAAATTCTAAATGTATTTATAATAAAACAGAAAATGTACTTGATTTTTTTTTTTTTTTTTTTATTAGAAAAACTAAGGAAAACAAGAGAAAAATATATATACAATAATTATACAAGATCTGATTTTGAAATCCAACTGTTTTGTGATTTGTTTAGTCCAAGCCACTTAACATACACTTTTCTTCCTTTCCTTCTTAACACCTTTTCAACTAGATAGACATCCTTATGTTTAGCCCTCAACAATTCTTCTTCATAAAAACCTCCTTTAATTGGATTGCCACTCATATCTTGTAGCAAATATGTAACAGGATTAGTAACTTGTACTTTAGCTATTTTAAATAGTTCACTCGAAAAATTAGGTGTATAACCCTTTTCAAACAAACTCTTGTGTTTGCTGATTCGAACGATGTTACCTATTGAGAACTTATGCCTTCCAGCTATCTTAATACGATTGTAGACTGTAGAAAGTAATAGAGCTTCTTTCGATGGCGTGACATCTACTGGTTTCATTCGAATTGTTCTATGTTGTGAATTATTGTACTGATTTACAACATTATCCAACACATCTAACCATTTATATTTACCAATTAAACTAAAATGTTTATATAATTTTTCTTTGATAGTACGAATCACTCTCTCAACAATGGAAGCTTTTATCACGCTAAATGTGGAGTAATGGTTAATATTGTGTTTTATCATCAGAGCTCTAAACTGTTGATTAAAGAATTCTTTACCATCATCTGTTTGCAAATTATTTGGAACTCGAACTTTTAGTAGAATTTTATTCATGGCATCTTTAACTTCCACGGCAGTTTTTGATTTAAGAGGTTGCATCCACAAGTATTTGGAGAAACAATCAATGACTACTAAAATATATCTATATCCTCTATTTTCACGAGCATATAAACCAAATTCTGCCAAATCCGCTTGCCATAAATCATCCAAACCTTTAATTACTGTTCGTCTTCTGGGAAAGTTCTTCCTGGCCGGTTTGTGTAACTCATTAACAACATCACTCTTTATCTTACTCATTATTCTGAAGGGGTAATTAGTTTCTGTTCAATATCATGTAGACGTTGCTTTAGAAGTTGTATATCACTTTCAATCTTAGTTTTATTTGTTGTGATATGTTTCTCAGTTAACTTTAATATATATTCAACGTTATCCAAATCCAACCTTAACTTATTAGTTGTTGTGTTTATATTTCGAATGTCCACCAATTCCGTAGTAACTTCCTTTTTCAAATGGGAAAAATTACTCCTGACATCTGTAAGACCATCATACATTTGTTTAATCTTTGTTTGATTTTCATCAATATTCGTCCGCAAATGAAACAAATCACTAACATGTTGAGCTCCACCACGTATACGCCCATCTAATTCATGCAACATTTGTTTTTTAATATTATCAACATACTTTTTGTTGGTACAATCACCATCCTCTCTAGCTAAAGCTACATTACGAATAAGTTTGTTTTCTACATCGTAATTCCCATCTTGTGTAAGAGGAAAGGTAGGTGAGTGATGTATAATACCAACTCTATCGACACCAATATATTTACCGAATTTATCTATTACCATCTGATCAGATTGCATTTTATCTACACTGTGATGACATCCGAATTTATCGATACTCATCATAAGACTAACGAGTGAATTATGATGATTATTATATTTATGCGATTACTTGAACCTCCCTCAATTCTTCTATAATAGAGGCTATTTCATTATCATGACTAGAATGTCCGGCGTTCTTGGAAGCGATTAGTAGGCGCAATCTATCTACTAACTCGTTAATATCGTCCCAATACACATATTGATATGGTTTGTTTGTAACTCTCAATTCACTTCCAATATTTACACCTTCACCACGATGTGTGAAGTCATATATAAGAGGTCTAATGATTTTTTTATACTTATACCCTACAGTACCCTTGACACGTTTTTTCGAGTTAAATTCCAAATGATGTACCGCAGTTCGCTTTAATATATCACGATACCTGTGTTCATCATCTTTGGTGTACTCGTCAGGTTCTTTCTTAAATATAAGATCATAAAGTCCTGGTGTTCCCTTATACCGTACACCATCCACTATAATATCATCACCTTGAAAATCTAATACACTTTTACCAATTTTCAATGAATTTGTTGTAGGATCCAAATGAACACCATAAGTATAATCAAATTCTCCCTGGGAGTCCAATAACAGACTGTCTATATAACTTGCAGGTAGTCTGTTATATTGTGTAAGATATTCTTCAATGCTTTCCGGATCATTTTGAATCATTTTCTGATAGTCTTCACGTGCTTTATCCATTGTTTCTCTTATATTTACCTCCTCAGGTTCTTCTTCAGGGTCATGAGTAAACTGTATTGGTTCAGCAGATACATTGGTTTCGGGTAATACGCTTTCATCGGTAACAATTGGTCTAATAGGTGTGGTAATAAGGGGTTCTGTATCGATCGTGCTCCGTGACATTGCCAACGATGAGAGAAATTTCCTTGCCTTTATGCGACGCCTCTTGATGGTTGAAGATAGTTTACGATGCAGTCTCTTTACAGACTCCAATTCCTTCTTAAGAGGAGGTGGAGGTTCATCGTCTACTTCCTCAGGCTCCTTTTTAACGTGTGCAAGTTCAATTAATTTTTTAATAGGTTCGACGAGAGGTCTAAAATGTTTTAACGCTACATCCTCCTGTTGTAATCGACCTATTTTTAATGCTAAATGTTTTTTTCGAACAGCTTTACTTGCTTTTATAATTTGTTCTTTAAGATTACTCCTGTCAACCATTCTTACACTCTTCAGATTGACGTAAGGATGAAAACTAAACTGTTACTTTTCATAATCGTATAATATATAACAATCTAACATTTTTCTATATCTTCCATTAGCACTATCACTGTCTTTGTCAATTACTAAAAATCCATATTTATCCTTCCAACATTTAGCACACAATAGTTTAAATTGCCCGAACGTCATATCAGTGTTCACATGATCTTCATAAATATGACGTAAGTTGATATCGTCTTGTTTGAAGAGAATTATGAAGTTGGCATTATCACGTATCAAATGTTTTGCTATATGTGTATAAGTTTGACACAGGTAAAATGAATCTACACCTTTATGTCTACCCATGCTGAAATACTCCTTGATTTTTTGTTGTTTATCACACGCAACATCGTCAAATATAAATATTGAATTTTCCAACGCTTTAGACGGATCTACTATATAATCACTATCCTTGTAAGAGAAATATTTCATACCTGACGTATTGGCCATTACACTCTCCAAGAACTGATATTTCGGTTGATACAATGACTTTGAATATATATAGACGTTATTGAATTTAAGACCATTCTCTTCAAACAACAAACTTAACATCACGTTTGTCTTTCCACAGTTAGAGGGACCACAAATGATACATCGAATTGTATTTGGTAACAAGGGGCTGTGTTTCACATATTTTTGCTGTTCGTCTCCACCAACACCCAGATTTCGAATGTTCAACGAATCCTTTTGCTTTAGCAAACGCATTCTCAACAACAACTGATATATAATACATAGTAATGATCATATTTAAATCATTAATATGATACTATTCAAGAAGGGAGGTGGTCTACTTAATTCTTTAATTAATAAGTTGCCTGTAGAATTACACATACCAGGTTATCAGGTAGTTATTACACTAATATTTTTTTTTTTTTTTTTTTTGTTAATAATTACTATTAATAGTATTGTGGACCTGGTACACGCTTAGAGGATCGATTGACTCGTGGGGATCGTGGAATAAATCCATTAGATAGGGCCTGTAAAGAGCATGACATAGCATATTCAAAAAGCAAAGATATCAAAGAACGACATAAGGCTGATCAGATTCTTGAAGATAGAGCTTGGGATCGTGTAAAGTCGAAGGACGCCACTACCGGTGAAAAAGCATCCGCTTTTATAGTAACTAACAGCATGAAAGTTAAGAGAAAATTAGGTATGGGTCTTAAAAGGCGAGTAGTGTCCGTTTCACCACTTCAACAACTCATTTCAAAAAAGATTAGGAGAGGTAAAAGGAGAAGGATGAGGGTCGGTGGCGGAATTAAGAAGATTGCTTTCCGGAAGTCTATAGTGAAGAGGGTTGGAGACACCATGAAACGTTTCAAACATAACAATATTAAAGAAGGTGCTAAAATAGCTCTCACAACTGCTAAAATAGCAGTTAAGGAAGTTGGTGGGCGAAAACGAGTACGAACACCCCGCATAATTCCAATTCCTAAAACTGGAGGCTTCTTACCTCTTATTCCACTATTTGCAGGGTTAAGTGCATTAGGTGGCTTAGCAGGTGGGGCAGCTGGGATAGCACAGGCTGTTAACAAGGCTAAAGCCGCACAACAAGAACTTGATGAAGCGCATCGTCATAATCAAACGATGGAGTCGATAGCATTGGGGAAGAAAGGTAGTGGATTATACTTGAAACCATACCGTAAAGGTCTGGGATTATTCTTGGGATCTCAAGGGAAGGAGAAAAAAAACTATTAAGTCGACTGCCACGCAGAGCTCTAACTAATATCGATATTGCAAAGTATGGTCAACATATACCACATTTTAGAGGTGTATATATGAGAGACAATTTACCGAAAAAATCGCGGAAAACTGAGTGTGCAGTCGTTAATCTTGATTCTAACGTCAGTGCTGGAACTCACTGGACAGCTTATGATAAGATCGGAAATATAGTGTACTATTTTGATTCGTTTGGGAATTTGAAACCCCCCAAGGAATTGATAAACTATTTCAAGAATTGTGAGATTATTTACAATCACAAGAGGTTTCAACAGTTTGATGATATAAACTGCGGACATTTGTGTCTAAAGTTTTTATATAATAAGACATTCAATGGTTAAAGATCAATTATGTCAAGAACTTTTACATTGAAAGGTACGAGCAATGTGCTCTCTGATACCTATTACCCGCCTATAGAATTAAATCCTTCACATGAATATGCTGTAGGATTAATAGGATTGTATACATACAATTCAATACCAAATATTTCTGAAGTAAATAACAAATTTAATTATGATAATGGTAAAGTTGTTCAAATACCTACAGGAGCATATGAAATTACAGATATTGAAGCATACTTGCAAGATAAGCTAGCTAAACCAAAAAGTACTGCTCATCAGAAAGAGGGAACATTTTCGCTAAAACCCAATAACAATACTTTAAAATGTGAAATATTAAGTAAATTTGAAATAGATTTTCAACCGATTGATAGTATTGGTCGATTATTGGGATTTACTGAGAAACTATTGGAGGCCAATAAGAAGCACGAATCTGATGCTCCAGTGAAAATTATAAAAGTGGTGACGATACGTGTGGAATCTAATATCACAACAGCTTCATACTACGATACACGTCTAAGTCATACTTTGTTTGAGTTTGCTCCGTCTGTGGAACCGGGCTATAGTATAAACATAGAACCGAGAAATATAATTTATTTACCAATAAATACATCGCGAATAGATAACATTACGCTTAGACTACTCGATCAGGACGGTGATCTGGTAAATTTTCAAGGTGAACAAATTGTTATTCGGTTAGAATTGAAGAGAGTCTGAAAGAAATGGGTTTGGTTTTCAATCGAAGGAAACGACAACAACAACGTTTGACAGAATATAAAACGGAAAAGTCATCAATCAATTGTCAGTCGTTCAAGAACGTGCTAACGCGTGAAAACATAATATTTCTCGAGTCCTTAGGTTTGAAAGTGAAGGGAAATGTCTGAAAAGTTACAGATTACGGACGACTTATATTTTGATGAAACAGTAACTAAACAAGAATATCATACCTATTATCCTATATCTAATAATTTTAATTTGAATGATGAAATACGAATACCGGTTCGCCATCAAGATATATACACAGTTCCGGGTGACAGCTATCTATACATCGAAGGAAAGTTTATTGAAGAAAGCGAAGGTAATGGTACGTGCAAATTAACAAATAATGCATATGCTTTTCTCTTCGAACAAATTCGATATGAGATCAATGGTGTGGAAGTGGATAGATGTAACAACCCAGGTATCACGAGCACCATGAAAGCATACATTTCATACAGCGATAATGAGAGTAAAGCTCTGCAAATGGGCGGTTGGTGTCCTTCATTGAACAAACAACCAACTCTCTACAATAAAGACTTTAGCGCTTCCATTCCTCTTTCCTTCTTATGTGGAGTTTTTGAAGACTATCGCAGGATTTTGGTAAATATGAATCAAGAGCTGATACTACTACGAAGTCGCACTGATAACAACTCCTACATGAACACAACGGAGGGCGGAACGAAAAAGGCAAACATTGAAATTACAAAGATTATGTGGCAAGTACCGCATATTGTAGTTAATGATGAGTCTCGCTTACAGCTTTTGAAAACGCTCAACACCAACAAACCGATATACATTCCGTATCGCGCTTGGGAACTTCACCAACTACCTACAATTAGAGAAAATAAAACGGACATTTGGCCAATTAAAACTTCTACCAATATGGAGAGACCAAGATATGTTATCGTGGCATTTCAAACCGGAAAGAAAGATAATATTAACGTTGATGCAACAGATTTTGATCATGTTTCCCTCACAAATCTTAAGCTTTACTTGAACAGTAATTCATATCCATATGATAAGCTGAATCTTCAAATGAATATTAAGAGATATACTGCAGCTTATCGCATGTACGCTGCATTTCAGTCAGCTTACTACAATAAACCGGGTCAACCGATTCTTGATTATGAAAAATTTCTCTCAAAGGCTCTGTATGTCATTGACTGTTCTAAACAGAATGAATCGATTAAATCGTCTACTGTGGACATAAAATTGGAAATGGAATGTGATGCTACCTTCCCCCCCAATACTACAGTGTTCTGCTTAATCATCCACGACAGCGTAATGGAATATCTCCCACTAACTGGTATTGTTAAGAAAATTATATAAGGAAGAGTTACCACGAATATTGGTGTGCAGTTATTGAATAGTTCATGAGATAAACAATATGGTTAGAGCAGTAGTTATCGATCTGCAAGGGGTTTTACTAAAACGAGGATTTATGGTGAAAGAACTAGCTATTGGAAATATGGAACGAGTTAACCACTACGTCTTCAAACCAAGAGTACCATATAGACGTTTAGATTCTGCTGAACGAAGACAGGTGCATTGGATTGAAAACAATCACCATGGAATACGTTTCAATGATGGAAACACTCATCCTGAAGAAATATTCAATATTTTAAAACAATTTACCAAGGGTGTTGATATAATTTTTGTTAAAGGCCATCAAAAAAAAGATTTTTTACAGAGATATCTTAATATTAGAATATTAAATTTAGAAACGTTTGTAAATGTACCCAAATTAGAGCAAACGAATACAGGTTGTTGTATGTATCACAAAACTGATTTTAGTATGTGTAGTTTACATAATATACATGTATTAACACAATATTTATATGAAAATAATTATTTGTAAATTACTGTTTATAAGTTCTATGTCTCATCTTATATATTTGTATATGTGTCTCTGAAGTGTATAAATGAATAATAAAAAAACAAATCAATATTTAATAGTTTTTTATTTCTATCATTCGATATCATAAACATTACAAACATTTATTTTTTATTTTATTGTTTTTTGTGAAAGATACATATCTGAGTGGTAGTTTTTTATTTCTATCATTCGATATCATAAACATTACAAACACTTATTTTTATTTTATTGAATATTTTTGTGAAAGATACATATCTGCGTCGATATCATAAACCTCTTCAAATTTCAATGGTGATGCTTCTGTCGTTGCTGCTGCTGCTGCTACTGCTGCATTTGCTTTTGTTGTTGAAGATGATAATGATGCAGGCTTCAAAAGCCTGTTTTCCAGTAACTTGAACTTTGATGATGATGATGAAGAGGAAGACGATGATGAATAGGAATCGGATAATGGTGACACTTCATCGTTTGTCCATTTAATTTTTTTAAGTGGTTGAGAACCAACTGCATTTATTTCCTCTTCATCTCTGTATATGTTGAAATGAAAACGTTTCAAAGCCTCTTCAAATAATTTTACATCTTCATCACTCTCACATGCCATTCTACAGTACCTAACAGGAAGGTTACCTATTTTCTTTTTAATAGTTGCATTCTTTGGTGTATATGACAAACTTAGAATCACCTTATCATCTCTCTTATTAAGTTTCTTCATGCCAAATCTAATAAGAATATTTCTTTTGTTAGACAATATAAGATATATATATATATATAACTAGTACTTACCTGAAAAGTTCTTTCACTACCACATACAACATATCAATTGGAAGATCTGATAAATTGTTGCTTTGAAATATTATGGTTGCTGGTATATTTGCCATCTTTATGTTCTTACTTGTTTGAGTTTCAACTAATACTAACAAGCATTGCAGATCGCAGTCTATTTATTTGAATATTTCATTTTAAAATTGTTGATTTTTAATTTGAATGACATACTTGTATGATGATGATGATGATGATGATATGTATCTTACACAATCTCTCATATAGTTGTGAGAAACTTGTATTGAGTTCACATGTGTGATTGTGTGGGAGTATAATAGGTTTTGATACAGTATTTCTGTTTAATTTTTTTTAATTTATTTAGGAACTGTTATTCATTTATTTACTTTTGTAACCCCATGGTATAGTGTCTGTGTATAGATAATTCACAATTCGTTTGTCATCAAATGGACTTAATGCGATTTTTTTTTGAGCAATTGTAAATACTTGATGTTTGTATGATTTAATTAAATTTTGAGTTATTTCAATATTAGAATTATTGAATAAACACTGATAGTAATCGTTAAAGGTAATATTTTGTAAAGAGGAATGTTTAATTCCTTTTGCTTTCTTAATAATATCTGAATCAATTTGTTGAGTGGTTATTTCTTTTCTAGTTTCAGTATCTGTTTTGTTTGTTAATAATTTTATTGTATACATTTTTGATCTTAAACCAATAAATTCAACCATAATTTGACCGTTATTTATATCTTTCATAAGTCCTAATTTTTTTTTATTCACTCTAGGGATACAATAGATATTATTTGGGGGATAATCTGAAGTATCAAATTTATGTATGTTCTCCTTTATCTGTGCATAAATATCTTCAGTATAAAATTGATAGATTAACGAATCTGTGTCGGTATATAATAATTTTGCATTATGATTGAATTTGTTTTTAATATAGTTGTAGTGAAAATCATATAGATATATTTTTGAAATATCTAAAATAGTAAATCCTACATATATAGGTTTATTAAATTTAATTTTTAGCCTGTTCATTTCAATAATAACCATATTTTCAGCAAAAATTGTACAACTACTGAAATTGGGCTGTGAAATGTAGTATTGTGCTCCATATCTTCCTGACCATCTAGACACCAATTTTATGTCCTTGTATTTCCTAACATTTTCAATTGTTTTTCCAAAGACTGCATTATTCATTAATTTAAAGAAATTTTTCTCAAAATCGTTTTTACTGTTCTGTCTACATTCTGTGTTTAAACTAATATATTTTTTCATCCATGGAGATTGTTTGAATTTAAGTATTCTGTGAGTTCTTTCAACTTTAAGACCTAAATTAATCACTTGTTTCAAGTTTCTATAATGAATAATATAGTTTTTCTTATTAAACAATGTTGTCAATAATTTAGGAATTTTAGAAATTGACGTAGGTGGAATCATATGTTCGGGGCAAACAGGAAGATCTTTATGTTTTTCATGTAAAGATTCAGAATACTCTAAATCAACCTCTAAGATATAACCAAATTCATGATCATCAGGTACATTGATAACATTTATGGAAAGAGCATCTACCCACTCGAATTGACCAGTAGGTAAATATTCACACATTGCTGTTCCATACAAATTATTAATATCAAAGTACATGAGATAAGAAGTAGTCTCTGCAGAATTAAATTCTTCATTCATATATGAATTATTAGCTTTTCCATATCGATTGGAACATTGTGAAATTCCTCCTCTAATACGTTTTTCAATGAACATGATTTTATCAATATCCCGTAACAATTCTAATTGTACTGAGGTGATCTTTAACATCGAATCAAATGCAATACCGGGGGCTGAAAAATAGTGACATGGATCTAACTAATATATTGTCAAAGAATTATTTCTAAAATTTTCAAAAATATCTGCTAATAATAGAACATCTGTTTTTAAGTAGAGTTCTGCATATTCTTTTAAATTTTGAATTCTAAAAGTCTTCCAAACTAGATTTGCATTCTTATATTCATCATCGGTTATATTAGAATCATTAAGACTACTATAAAATGCTTCTTTCGGAGGTAACCTTATGTCTTGTAATTTTTGCCAATTATCTAAATATTCATAAGGAAAGATTCCTTTCTTTTGCAGTAACTGAAATTCTAAATCATTTTGACAATGACTTTTGGTTATATGTTTTTGATTTGTATCAAGGTATGATGATAATTTGTCAATACTACTATTCATAAAACGAAAAGAGTCCAAGAATCTAAAATTTATTTTTGTATTTTTAATGTACTTTGTAAATGATATGTATCGTTCTTTATTAAGCGGTAATAAATTCATTGCTCCTTCAATTTCAGTACTAAGAGCAGTTATAATAAAATTTGCATCATATGCTGATAAATTATGAAAAATTACATT
Organism: Melolontha melolontha; assembly: GCA_935421215.2. Classification (NCBI taxonomy): domain Eukaryota; kingdom Metazoa; phylum Arthropoda; class Insecta; order Coleoptera; family Scarabaeidae; genus Melolontha; species Melolontha melolontha. Next base: position 20,277,928 of record OW285243.1, on the reverse strand, counting down.
GATATAATGAGCATCTTGATAATTCAAATTACATGGACTAGAATGCGCAGGTCCACGATATTTACCTGAAAGGTGGCAGTGCTCTCTTATCTTAATATCACTCGCACAAAATTTTTTAGAACAAATATGACAATGAATAGAATTTTGAAAGTAAATTTCTTGTTCATAACTAAGTATTTCCATAGGCACAGGTGGTTTAGATAAAATATTATTCACTTCAAATGCTATTGCTTTAAGTTCATTTACAAACCATACTTGACAATTTTTACCTGTATATGACTTAAATTTTGAAAGGGAATCATTATAGGAACATTTGAGGTAATATGCTATAGCAAATGGTATATGTTTTTGATATTTTTTTGTTTTTTCCATACAAAAATTATCTTCATATTTTTCAAGGATGCTTTCTATATCTGCATATATTACAAAGGGTACTTTTTCTTTGTTTCGGAAATTTTTAAATTTTAGAATCGACTCATTTTCTGATGGTAAAGTTATTTTAGTCTTGTTTAAATTTTTGCAATCAATTATATGAGATTGAAGAGATCTATCGGACTTGAAATGATTTAAACAGCGTTCACATAACCATTTTTTATTTGATAAATTCCCCAACTGTCTATGCAATAAGGAGGATAAATTTTTAATAAGACAAAAATGATATACCCTTATTGATGAATAATCACCATCTATTAAGTCATCCATTTCATCTTCAGAATCATTAGTATTATTATTGCACGCTAAAATAAGCAAATTAATACATTTCTGAAAACTAAATTTGCTTAGGGATACCGGTAATATTTCTTTTTTCTTAACACAATATACATTGATTGATAGATTATTCTGCTGTTCAAATTTTGGAATGTCTCTTAGGCTAATAGGAAACTTAATATTCTCATAGTTTAAAATTCCCTTAAAGTGGGGATATGATGATATTCTGCAGACATTTTTTTTAACACCTGCAGGGTAAAGATATGCCATAATACTGTATAAGAAACAGAAGGAATCATTATTTTTGATGTTTAATACTGCTTTTTTATCAGCAATGAATTTTGGTACATCAACATAAGTAGATACACCACAATTAATAGGTGAATAATTATTAATGTTAACTTTCAATGATAAAATTCTTAACAACCCCCACCCAGAATCAGCTTCTTGAAAGCTTTCTAGCTTTTCCAAAAGTTTATTTATTACATTTTCTTGATACCACTTTTTTAAAATTGTATTACAATCTATTATGCTGTTACTAGTATTGAAAGACTTTATATCGGTTTCATTATTTGGAGGTTTCACAAATGTTGCATAAAAAATTACATTTACCTTTAGAAGAGATTTCCTGAGCTGTTTTTTAATTTTTATTGAGAAACTTCTAAAACACTTCTCCAGAAAAATTTTTGGTTCTTTTATTTGTAAATTAGTAATCATCCCCGTCTTAATTCTATTATTGAAACACGATTCTACATCCTGCCAAATTAATGTTTTATTATGCTTTTTATTATCACACTTAAGTCGCATCTGATGCTTTAAATATTCTTTATAATATTTTAACAGTGCTAAATTTGATTCCAATTGAGGATACTCCTTCTTATTATTAACATTCTTTAAATATTTTCTAATCAAAATAATATTTTGTTTTAGATAATTAATCCATTTCATAAAATCTTCTTTTCTAAGGAGTATTTTACTAACTTGTTCAAGTTTTTTTAATATATCAAAAGCAAGTTTGCTTACTGTTTTCATTATCTAAATATGTACTTCTAATAACACACCCACTCAATTACACGTATGAACTAAGTATCAATGTAAAACGTTTACGCTTATATTATAAATATTTTTAAAAAATGATTTTTGAAATCATAACAAAATAGGTCATTTTCAGTAATTCAGTTTATTCACATGTACGAGATATGTATGATTTAGATCAAACACTTTATTTCAAACATCTGTGCAATTTAAAAAAAATTATGTGTGTGCACTTATCTTGAAGTTCACACAGTTGTACGAATGTACAATGTGTACGAATGTGTGATTTAGGTCAACTTGTTATTGCATATTTATATATATATATTATTATATATATATGTTGAATGCAGTATATTGTTTATGTTTATTGTATATGTTTATTTTAATTTTATTATTCAAAATGAATTACCACAAAGTTACGGCTACTATTAAACATGCATAGTAAGTAAGTGAAATAACGTTCTCGGCACTCGTATATATTTCTGCAACATGTGTCCCCATTAATTTACACAAGAGAATATCAAATGACAAAAAAAAATCACATTCGATTCTTAATCTAGCCTACATAGCCTCGTGTCACGTGACATTGACATCTGTATCTCTATTAATTCTTAGACATAATTATCCCTAGGTCATTGACTTCTACAAACTTACATTTACAAACTTTGCACATACTAATTGATGATCTCATGTCAACACACATGTTGACATTAATCAATCTAAAAAATTAATTATATCATCTGGGTCATATACAGTGTGATCAGAAAATTACAATTCCAAGGTCAAATTGTCCCAGGACCGTTCCAGTTACACTACTATTACCATAACCTAAAATCTATTTTATTTGCGACTTATGTGTATGTACTTCAAAGTACAGAAGTAAATAATTCTATAGATGGTTTTTACACTTCATGGCTATCGCGATCCAAAGACTTTTTGATCATATATTATATTATCTCTGTAATAATTAGAGTTGCGGATATTGTCCGTACAAGACAAAAGCACCCACCGCTACGTGAATATGTATATAAACTTGTTCTACGGCGTTTGTTTAAATATGGTTTCAATCTCCCGTCTTTATTATACCGGGTGCGGCAATAGTGTGTCGGCGGAGCTAAGCATGAAAACTAATAAAGTTGTAGCTATGAAATTTTACGTACAGATGTAGTATGCTACAGTGCATTTTCTATTTTAATTTATATATTTACAGGCTGTTCCAAATTTCCGCAACCACTTTCAATTTTTTTTTAATAGATTGCTATACTTTCTTGTTATTATGGTGATAGCCACCCAAATTATCTTTGCAATGATATATAGCAATGTGCATTTACAACTGTTAGTTTTGGTTTCACTGCAAATTTTGTTAAAATCTTAACAGTTGCAGCGTCTAACATTTTAAGTCTGAAAATGGATGCAGTGCCTCACGTAACTCTTTTGTTACCAATTTATGGACTAACACGTTATATGTTTTGAGGGTGAACAACGTGACAACATATACAGGGTGTTAAATATGTCGTGCCAAAGTTATCAAAGTTTATAGGCGTAACTCTTTTGTTACCAATTTATGGACTAACACGTTATATGTTTTGAGGGTGAACAACGTGACAACATATACAGGGTGTTAAATATGTCGTGCCAAAGTTATCAAAGTTTATAGGCTATTTTCTCTTTTTTTATTAATTGAACCTATAATTTTTTTATTAGTCAGCAAATTCCTTGTAAAATTGCCGTTAAAATGGTACCAAAAACATAGAACTTATTTCTAGTATTTTCGAAGTTATAGCCCTTTAATGTGATAAACCTATGTTTATAATATTCAATATGCGGTGCTGCATCTAATAGTTGGTTGGTTGGCTATGAAATGATATTAAGCAAAAATTACTGTGTAACCAAACGCAAATATCTACCTAAAATTTCCGTATAAAATGTTTTTCTGTAGTTCCTCTTTGCTGTAATCGCGTTTAATTGTTATAATTTAAGTTCGGCTAGTTAATTATCAATTTCCGTTTGTTCGTTATTAGTTGTTATCTTGTTGCCAGTTATATCGTTTTGTTGTCATTATTTTTTATTTGCATGCCGTAATAGTTTATAGTTGTGTTTCTTTAGAATGAATTTTTCGAAAGAGAAGCTAATAGACATGGTATATGTTCTTGGCGCTAGCAATAGAAATCCACTTTTAGCATCAAGAACATATGCTATGGAATATCCTCACCGAAGAGCACCAGATATTCAGACGTTTGAAAATTTGTTGACAATGTTTCTTTGGACGGGTTCAGTGAATTACATCAAACATGAAAGAACTAAGACTATGGTTACAGAAGACAATGAAGTGACAGTCGTAAAGTCCGTTGTGGAAAATCCGCGCGTATCTACAAGGATAATTTCGAAAGAACACGGGATAGAAGTCACTGCTGTAAGGATTTAAAAAAAACATAAATTTCACGTTTACAATTCAAAATCATCAAGGCTTATTACAAACGGATTTTGAAAGGAGACTTGTTTACTGTGAATGGCTACTTTTCCAATTACGACAAGATCTAACTTTTCTAGATCATGTGCTTTTCACAGATGAAGCAACATTTGCTAATTGTGGAATAACAAACAGAAAAAATTCTCATTATTATGACACTAGAAACCCTCATTTTGTGCAACCCATTTTATACCAACAAAAATGGAGTGTTAACACCTGGGGAGGCATCATAGGAAACACTATTATAGGTCCATTCTTTTTTAATACTATTTTAAATTGTGAAATCTACACAAATTTCCTACAAAATAATTTACCATTGCTGTTAGAAGGCCTACCAGATAACATCATAAGGAGATTGTGGTACCAACATGATGGTGTACCTGCACATTACGGTGCTGCTGCAAGAGCACATTTAGATAGGGGTGGATTGGGAGAGGAAGCTTTATAAGCTGGCCACCGCGATTACCAGATCTAACCCCTTGTGATTCCTTTCTGTGGCCTACAGTAAAAAAATATAGTTTACGAAACACCTCCCACAACGGCAGAGAACATGCAGCAACGAATCAGAAACGCTTTTCTTCAATTAAGTGAAAACAACATGGCTCAAAATGTAAGTCTGTCGATGGAGAGGCGATCAAGAGCATGTGTAGAGCAGAATGGACATTTATTTGAACACATTTTAAATTAATTTTGTTTTATTATGGAATAATTACAAAATGTAATTCTAAAACTAATAATTAAGAATTAAAAAACAGGTGTTTGTAAAAGTTACTTTGTTTGATATAATTTTATGGCCAACCAACTATTAGATGCACCACATATTGAATATTATAAACATAGGTATATCCCATTAAAGGGTTATACCTTCGAAAATACTAGAAATAAGTACTATGTTATTGGTTCCATTTTAACGGCAATTTTGCAAGGAATTTGCAATTTAAAAAAAAAAAGAAAATAGCCTTTAAACTTCGATAACTTTAGCACGATATATTTAACACTCTGTATATGATGTCACGTTGTTCACCCTCAAAACATATAACGTGTTAGTCCATAAATTGGTAACAAAAGAGTTACGTGAGGCACTGCACCCATTTTCAGGCTAAGACTTAAAATGTTAGACGCTGCAACTGTCAAGATTTTAACAAAATTTGTAATAAAACCAAAACTAACAGTTGTAAGTGCACATTGTCATATATCATTGCAAAGATAATTTGGGTGGCTATCATCATAATAACAAGAAAGTATAGCAATCTATTTAAAAAAAAATTAAAAGTGGTTGAGGAAATTTGGAACAACCTGTAAATATATAAATAAAAATAGAAAATGCACTGTAGCATACTACATGTGTACGTAAATTTTCATTGCTACAACTTTATTAGTTTTCATGCTAAGCTCCGCCGACACACTATTATCGCACCCGGTATAAATATAATCTCTATCTCTACAGTATATAACGCATAGGTAACTGTTTAATATTACATTTTTTACTTCGCATGTTTGAATTAGTCCGAACACGTACAGGAGACGCCTAGTCCTATTCTACTATACAGACAAAATATCGCGACTCTAGTTATAATTTGATAAACTCCTTTTAATGAAAAGTTAACAAACCTGCCTTGAATTGACAATAATCATAGTCGGTATCTTTCTCTATTTACCATAATACTGATATAATGTACTAGTTCCGGGGATACTTTCTTTATTTAAATAAGAAATTCGTATTACACTTTAATTAAAAGCACACCATTTTACATTGTGTACGCATTCCCTCTTCTTGTAGAACACAATTTTTATCGATTTTTTTTTATTCACAAGCCTCATCTTTGCTTATACTTAATTAGAAAATAAGACCGGAATTAATCAAAGTGCATAGAAAAAGCAGATAATCAAATGTAATAAAATATGTTCATAATAAAGGAATTGCAATAAATCAATTATACGATAAACGATAGATAACATCTAACATAATAATAAGATATGACAATTAGTTTTCAGTAAATTAAAATTCATGAAATACACTATCTTATAAATTAAGACATTCTTTTAAATTAATGTTAAAATTTCATACGCAACACGTCTGCACATCATCGTATTGGATTTATTACTGTTTTAATCTTAATTATAATTAAATTTCAAAATAAAACATTTCACACTCAAATTCAATTAATTTATTTCATTAACATACAAATGCAATAATATATCGTGATAACAAATATGGGTAACAATAATTATACAATCTAAAATTAATAAACTCAATTTATGCTTTATATCTCAATTAATTAAATATAAAAAGAAATAATAATCATCAAAATTACATGACCATAATTTGCATTAAAAATCACTTAGTATATAGTATATATGTATATATATATAAAAATGCCTTGTCTATCCAAAAATATGATCTCGTCTCTAATAACATTTGTTGTTCAATCTACTGTTGAAAATATGTATGAATAATTAAAGTAAAAAAAAATATGTATAATAACTTATAAAGAATAATGTGCTTCATTTTTTAGCACACATGTTACGCACTACATGTTATTTACCTCTGGAATATTTACCATCCTGAATTTGGCGGCTGCTGCGGTTGCTGCGGCTGCTGCTGTTGCTGGTAATTACCGGGAGGGAATCCTTGAGGCTGCTGTTGATAGCCTTGAGGCTGTTGAGGATAACCTTGCTGGGGATAGCCTGGAGCTTGTGGAAAGCCTCCAGGATAATTATAAGAATCTAAAAATAGGGCTTTCCTAAAAACCTTTTATACATATACAACTTAAAAAGGTATATAACCCCTTACCACAATTATTAATCTTATCCTAAATACGTATTTCAACAACTTAGTTGTCATCATCAGTAGATAAAACCACTAATTAAAAGTCGCACATGGGGCACAGTAAAACTAGAAAACCGCTTACGCAACAACTACTTTACACCGCGTCCACGTATAGACTAATTTTAACATGCGAATATAACCTACGAAAAGATGGAAAAGCACTTACCTCTTAGGGAAAAGGCATTCACATATGTTTATTCTCCAAGTTGAAATATATCGAACAAAAGAACGACAAACATTCCTTTCTTAAGGGAACGGCACTCAACATGTCCTAATAACTTCAATTTTAAAACGACGATGACACAATTATGGTAATAAAAATGAAAAGAGACAACTGAAAGGAATCGGTGATCTATCGCTTTCATGGAATATTGTTTATTTTTCGCGATATGTATACTTTCATAAGCATCAAGTTCGCGGGGTTTATTAATTCCTTTGACCAGCTTCAACCCTGTAATCGACACATTGTGTAGTGTGCTTAAAGCGTGGTTGGCAACGTTAGATTTATCAGGTCTATTGTATTTAATATGTGATATGTGTTCTTTAAAACGGGTTATTATTGGTCGTTTTGTTTGGCCTATATATTTCAAATTACAATCCTCGCAACTAATTTCGTATATACCTGATTTCGAATTAAAATTAACTCTATCTTTAGTATTCCCTAGGAGACTTTTGATAGTATTTTCGGATCGAAAGGCAACCTGGAGACCTCTTTCTTTGACAACTTTATTAATGCTTTTCGTGACGGGGTGGTATGGTAAACACATGTACTTTTTCTCCTGGTTACTTTGAGATATCAAACTTGTGGATTCGCGGATTGTATTTTTTATTTTTGTTTTTCTAATTAATTTATTGATTATTTCTGTGTCAAAGCCATTGTATGTCGCGATATTTTTAATGAAATCCAGTTCTATTTCATATCTCTCTTTTGTTAACGGAAAATTTAGTAACCGATTGACTAAGAAGTTAAAGGAAGCTGTCTTATGTTGATAACTATGATTTGAATCCGCGGTGATGAATCTAGTTTCTTTCCGTTAACAAAAGAGAGATATGAAATAGAACTGGATTTCATTAAAAATATCGCGACATACAATGGCTTTGACACAGAAATAATCAATAAATTAATTAGAAAAACAAAAATAAAAAATACAATCCGCGAATCCACAAGTTTGATATCTCAAAGTAACCAGGAGAAAAAGTACATGTGTTTACCATACCACCCCGTCACGAAAAACATTAATAAAGTTGTCAAAGAAAGAGGTCTCCAGGTTGCCTTTCGATCCGAAAATACTATCAAGAGTCTCCTAGGGAATACTAAAGATAGAGTTAATTTTAATTCGAAATCAGGATAAATCTAACGTTGCCAACCACGCTTTAAGCACACTACACAATGTGTCGATTACAGGATTGAAGCTGGTCAAAGGAATTAATAAACCCCGCGAACTTGATGCTTATGAAAGTATACATATCGCGAAAAATAAACAATATCCCATGAATAGCGATAGATCACCATTCCTTTCAGTTGTCTCTTTTCATTTTTATTACCATAATTGTGTCATCGTCGTTTTAAAATTGAAGTTATTAGGACATGTTGAGTGCCGTTCCCTTAAGAAAGGAATGTTTATCGTTCTTTCATTCGATATATTTCAACTTGGAGAATAAACATATGTGAATGCCTTTTCCCTAAGAGGTAAGTGCTTTTCGATCTTTTCGTAGGTTATATTCGCATGTTAAAATTAGTCTATACGTGGACGCGGTGTAAAGTAGTTGTTGCGTAAGCGGTTTTCTAGGTTTACTGTGCCCCATGTGCGACTTTTAATTAGTGGTTTTACCTACTGATGATGACAACTAAGTTGTTGAAATACGTATTTAGGATACGATTAATAATTGTGGTAAGAGGGTATATACCTTTTTTAAGTTTTTACTTAACCACTGTCTCCAAAGAAAGAATTTTTACATATACAACCTCTAGCTAGAAAATAATTCAAAATATTAATATATTTACTGCTAATATATTAATTAGTCATGAGTGAGCACACAAATTTGAAACAATTTGCAGTGGCGCCGAGAGAGTATTTCAAGGTCTAGACACGTAAGAGTTGTTGTGTTGATAACAATCAATATTTGATATTGTGTTGCAAAGTAATTATGTGTGCAAAAATTAATAACAGGTTTCTGTTCGTGAACTAAATTTATCGAACAATTTCGAGACCTAAAATACGATATACTAAAGTTGTTTTGGACACGTAAATAGTCGAAAATACAAGTATAAAAAATGTGCTCGGAACTCTTATACCGTCAGCTTACAAATTAACACAAATATGTAAAAAACAATTGTGCATTACTTGCGATATGCGAAGCTACACACACTTCATAACTGCACTGAGGAGATAATTAGGACGAAACATATTGCTATAGACTCTTCCCCGCAAACATTTTGAAAAATTTTATTATTTATGAATGCACATTTATCTTGAAATTGTATATATTTTTGACTAGTGTAGTTGAAGTACGCCGTTTGGCTTTGCTGTGTACGATTTTTATAACTGTATTTTTTATAGGAAGCCGGCGGGTTTGCTGTATCTTTATTCAGACGCTAATGTACTCTGAGTTTAGAAAGACGTGTTTACTAAGATAAATCTTTATCTTTGTTAAGTAACTTCGTGATTTTGATTTATTTGTGGTTGGTGTTTGAATTCATTACCGAGTTTTATTTACGAGTTTGTTGTTCTCGTAATTGTTAAATTTAATAAGCTTTCTAACTCATATGTCTCGAGAAAATATATATATATTTTTTATTTTACGTAAGTAAATTATATTATTCTTATTATCATTATTATTATTATTTTGAATGTATTGATTTGTGTATTTTTACATTGTGTTAATTTTGATATATATTTTGTATTCTTTGTTATTTGAATTAAATGACAAAGAACGTTTTTTAAAATTTCTGATATAAAAAAATTTTCTATAACTTTCAAATTTAGTTCGCTTGGGATATCAAGGGCATATTTTTTTTCATGTGGTTTGCACATGCGTTAAAGTTTGTTTCGGGCTGTCATATCAGTTTGTTTATTTTGTTTCTTGTGGGAGAAATTGAAAAGCATCTTTGTAATTTATTAGTTTTAATTTTGATAGGTTGTCATTAAGGAAGTTTTTTATCGTGCGCTGCGGTCATTTCCGCACGATATTTTTATCTTTATAATATTGTTTAATGACGCAATATTTATCTTTATACTTCATAAAGATTTTTTTTTTATTTTTTTAAATTTTTGTATTAAGGTTCCATTCAAAGTTTGCTGTGTGTGTTTTTGAATTTTACCTTTCTTCATTTGTGCTTATAAGTAACTCAAAGACATTATAATTATAACATTTGTCAATACTCTTTTACTGGCGCATTATAAATTTGTAGAAGAGAATAAAAGCACATTTTCCGATTGGAACCTTGAGGGAAAAGCAGTCTCATCTTGAAAATTTAACCGACTAAATATCCAAGCTGGACAGATTGGTTGTGAATAGCGGTGTTATCAAAATCAAAACCACTATTCATAGCAATATGTCTATATGTTGAAGTGATCATAGGTTAAATGCGTTATGTATGTGCATGTATACAAATACAAATATTTTTTACATATTTGCATTAACTTATATTCACTAACACTATTGTTGTTCACATCGATATGCTATGTTTTTGGTATTTGGATTTGCTACTCTATTATAATCAATAAAAATTACTAGGTCAAATATTCAGATATAGGTCTTTCACGATAATAGACGAGACACGTGATAAATAGATACAAAACAGAGTTGACAAATCTACATTGCTTTGAGTCAGCTGTTGTTAGTAAATAATCTATTAGGTTAGGTTTATGTCATTTTAAAATATTCACAACTCCTACTAATATGCTTTATGTTATTATTATATATACTATATTATATATAGGGATAATTTAGTTGTGAAAATAACTGACCTTATATATAATATCGTTTTATAAATAAAATAGAGAGTAACTTGTAAATATGAACTCATTGTAAACAACTTATTCAAATGACATTTGACAGAATCCAAGCTGGCAACCATGCCCAGTTCTGGTAACATAATATGTACTAGGATTATTTGGTATTATTGTAATTTAAATGTTACTTGTTTCAAAGTAACTGTTTATCACGTGTCTCGTCTGTTATCGTGAAAAACCTATAACAATAAATTTTAAGACCAATATAAAATCCTTTCTTATTTTATCGAAAGTACTATAACAATGCAATGAGAGATAAATATCCTGAAGTGGAACTATATCTAGAAAAACCGCTCTCGAAGCTATCAGATCTAATTATAAGAACAAAACTAATGTACTCTAATGAGACATAATAGATCTGAAAAGGTCAGAGTTGAATAGGCTATAGCCCACCTCAAACAATCTCTATCATCATTAAAAAAAACACCATTTCTTAAGAAAACTAGGAAAAGTAAAAAAGATCAAATTCCAGTATTATACATAGACCAGAGAAGGGACATAAATTCAAAAACGCCAGCCATGACTACTTCTATGCATATAAAAGTTCTAAATCACGAACTACACTATTAAGAGAAGAATGAAAATCACACTCAATGTAAATCATAAGAAAGAACAACAGTATTAGTTTTCAACTCAGTAAATATACTAACATCAAACATTGGTGGATTAAGAAAATTCTTCTGAAGAACAAATTCCTTATTAGACCACTTTTTATCTCATATCTCCATTCTTTGCAACAAAATAGGACAAACCCATACTAAAAATTACAAATTTCATTCGATTCATAATACTACAGTCTACAATAACAGATCAGTCACGTCATAACCAGTAATATCAGGTATAAAAACCTAAGTGACTCAATTTACTAATGTAGTATATACATTTTTTTCAACATTTTAGGAAATTTGTATCTTCAGTGTTACATATTCTGCGCATTGTTGTCACGTATTATCATCATATGATATCCGCCTATCATATTGCAGTGGATTTTTCCCTGCAGAAGAAATTAAAGAAGATAGGAAAATTATTGTATATATTTGTAAAATTTTATTCCAGGGAAATGACTAAAAAAATTAAAAATTTTTATAATAATTTAGTGTAATGTGTATTTTGAACCATGATTGTAGGTTGCACGAGACTATGTAGATGTTCGAAGACCGCGCCGAGCAGGAAGTCATGATAATACAGATATATATATATATATATACATTATTATTATGTTGATTTACTTATGTTGGGAAGGGATATCTTGGCGTTTCCTGTTTTCATCATGCCTTAGAGATTGAATAGTTCTTTTAGATAGGTTGTATTTTTTGTTAAATTAAATAAAACGTAATTTTATTTAATTCTAATTTTGATAATTACGGTGTGTGTTTTTGGTAGTGTGCTGATGTATTTAAAATTCATTACGTAAATTTTTTATGAGTATTTAAACTTATAAATTGATTTAAATAACCTATCTGAATCTCTCGTACAATAGTTTTTGTGGCGTAACGTGTACAAAACTGAAATGTATGTATTTTTAAAAATGATATTTATATAGATATATTTGTAATAATACTTTTATTGAAATTGAAGCTTCTTAAATTCATAAATTTAATTTGTAATATTCTTGTAATCATTTGAAATATTAACAAAACGTGTTAGACTGTTTTTTTAATATAGTTTTTGTTCATTTAAGTTATCGTAGTATAGTAGGAAGGCGGGAAAATATATTTTGTTACAAGCTGGACTTGCGCTTGTTAAATTTTGGTTGCGTGCGAAAAATAGAGAAAGTTCTATTTTTGACGTTTGAATTGTTGAGGGGATAAAGTAATTTATATAACTAATAAAGTTTGTTTATATTTATTTAGATTTTGTTCGGAATTCAGGTTAGAGTTTTTTTTTCTCTCTTGTACAGTCATATTTTACAAGAGTTTTTTCTCTTTATTAAGACGTAATTTAGTCATGGCTCTGCTTTATATTTGATAAAGTAGTTTTTTTTTTGTTTTGTTTTTGAGATAAATTATGTTTGTGGTGTTAATGGTAGTTTTATTTCTTGAGTTTAATTTGTATTATTTCTCTTTTACACCACGACATTCGTGAGAATAACTCTGACGATTAAGAAGCTCAAGGAAGGTGCCCTCCCGATTGAGTCTAGTTCGGCGAGACTGCTGTGTATTGTGAACATAAATCAGTAAGAAAAATTAAAAACAACAATTCAAAAGCACAATTCACTGCAATATGGCCGTCACCGTTTCATTGCCTCGTATTGTTTTCAAACAAATAACATTTTTGCAACAATCTATGCGTTTTAAAAATAAAAATACATTCCAATTTATTTTTCTTGGCGAAACCTTGGTTTTTCATGTTTGAAGCTCTCTAAAATTATGGCGAGATGATAATGTTAAATCTGTAAAAGCAAAACAAGTATTGACATAGGCAATATATCATTACCTTTTATCCTGTAGATCTTAATCTTTGGAACAAATAGTAAAAGTATGGATTATCACTAGAGTGGACCAATTCGGAGCGAAAGCAAAGGCGTGACTTTCAAACTTACTTAAAATACACTCATTTCTTGCGTCTTCTATCGAACATAGCTGTGCAACATTATTAAATACACAGAATACACTTGCCTGCTGCTATTATACATGTACACACGATGACCGTGAACAACATACTAAGTAATCGTGAACCAATTCGTTAGTCACGCCTCTGCTTTCGCTCCGGATTGGTCCACTCTAATTATCACAGCGACATGAATAGAGAAAAATTTCTAGAATGGGTTGAAAATCAGCTGCTTAAAAATTTAGAAAGCCCCTGTTAGTATTATGGATAATGTGAGCATCATACTACGATAATAAATAAATCATCTACTGCTTTCTCAACAAAATACCAAATTCAGGAATGGTTAACCAACAATAAAATCAACTTTGACAAGATTTTAAAAATACAGTTACTTGAGTTGGTTAGACTCTTAGTACATAAAATAATTACCAAATTAAGTTCAAATAGATAATAAATTTTATTTAAAAGTATAAACCGTGACCTACTTATGAAGCCGATGAATTAGCAGAGCAATATGGCCACACAATTAACAAATTAGAGCAACTCAAACATTTTCTGCATTTACTCATATGAAATAGTTAAATAAAATCTAGAAAAAGGTATACTTCATTAATGTATTTAGGAGTAAAGAATTATTCTCGTTGAAAATTCATAACGTACGAATAGTGGTTTTAGATTTATTAGTTACGACTGCACTTTTACCTCTTTACATAGATTTATCTATAAATTCTTTTGTTCCAATGAAAATATTTGAGAAATTAAGAGCCAATATATGATATAGTGTTTTGATTTTAATATCTGTTTGACTTTATATTACACCATATTTATATGCTTTAGAGGCACATTACAAGTCCACCGCAAAATCTCAACTGGATAAAAGTCCTACCATAATGCCTAATATCTGCTTGACAAGAGTACTTCGAATACAACACTAAATTATTACCTGTGCCTAAGAGAAACTCATGAGTGTAATGTCATAAAAACTATAAAATATATAACCTTTATATTCTGTTGTTTAGTTTAACGCATGTACTGCTATATTATAGTTCATAAAGTATAAGTTTTCAGTTCAAGGCCAAATTCGAAGCATGTGATTCAAATCAGTACTGCAGAGTCAAATGAAGTCAATATTCAATCGCGGATGTAACTGTTTGTCAGCATAAAATATAAACGTCATGTTTTGCAATATTGTCAAAATTTTAGCATACTTGCAATATAACCAAAGAAAGCATATACATACCCTACATGACAAAATAATAATAATGAGCAAAGTAGAAACATGAATAGTTCAAAAGTATTGTTTCTTTTCTAGTTTTGTATAAATAAATTCCATCCAAGAAAACTTTGCCGAAATGATTACTTTAATATTCAAACAAATTATTTCAAAATGTTATTTATAATAATAAACTCAGGAGAATATTCCATCAAAAATTTATTTAAAAACAAATATTTCAAGTCAGAAATTAATAACAATCCAGTAATGTTGCAGAATATCATCAGAAATTTTGAACGGAGGATTTTAAAGTACATTGATCTTTAAGGACAACATTTTCAACATTTGTTATAGTTTTCAATAAATACCTATCTATTATTTATTTATTTGTATGTATGAAACTGTCAAAATATACGACTTCGTAGGTTAAATAGTAAATTTTAATTTACGACATACTTCAAAATGTTCTCAGTAAATCACATGCTACTAGATTGACTTTTCAAATGAACACTTGTTATGTATTTTAAATAAGTTTTAATATATTGGAAAAGAATGTAAATGTTATGTTTGTAACTTTCAAAAAGAATTAAAACCTTTTGACAGTTGTCAATATATGTTTTCAAATTACATTTAAAATTATACATAAAAGAAAACATTTATACAGTCTACACTTAATATTTTATTGTTTCTTAAGAAAATAATGGTATAATAATTCGTCTTGCAGATAATACAATCTAAATCCATATTATCCTTTATTAGATGAAGATTATATTTAACAAACACATGAGGATTTTCTGATAACTACATTTGATAATTTTGCAAGTTAGTGCACCCCAATAAGACAAACAAACGTCATTCTAATAAAACATTGCCTCGAGATTTTTATCATGTAATGTTTCCTTGAACCAGTGGCGGTAATTTCTTGGCTGCTTCATATTATGTGCATGCAAATGATGCACATTGGTGATTTTTATGGCAGTATTAATGTTACCATATTAAACATCTACAAAATATCGGGTGTCCCAATAAGAATCCACAATTTGAAAAGGGCGCCATTTTCGTACCGGTCGGTTGGCAACTCGTGTTTCTGGTTAGCTGTCAACTAGACATATTGCGGTTAGTGAAAATGAATCGTCTTACTGCCGAACAACGCGTTGTCATTGTCACAACTTACTTCAGGAACGGTGAAAGCTCCTTAGAAACACTTCGAAGATTGCGTGCAATATACGGTCGACGACACGTACCAGATTCATCGAAAATTCGTCGAATAATTCAAAAATTTCAACAAAGTAGTTCAGTTAGCGATGTAAAGACACCAAGAAGAATTCGTACCGACCGATCTGCTGAAAATATTGCTGCAGAAGGGGAAAGTGTTGCCCGAAATCCCCGAACTTCGATTCGCCGTCGATCACAGCAATTGAATATTTCGAAGAGCACCATGCAACGAATTCTGACAGAGGACCTTCATCTTCACCCCTACAGGGTCCAACTGACGCAACAACTATTGCCAGACGATCATTTACAACGGCGTGACTTCGCTGATTGGGTGTTGGAAAATCTAAATCTGGATGAGGATTTTTTATATATCGCTCTATATCTTAAAAATGTTAATTTATTAATATACATACCTATGACAAGAATATGTTTGTTCCATGTTAGGCATGATTTTTAAAAGAATTGATTTTTATGAAATTAAATGTGATTTGGCAACACTGGCTAATATTAGATTTCTCAGCAAAGCAACAGAGTCGGCGCAGAAGCGTCAATACAACGTTGAAACCTGCTTATGTGCAGTTTGGTTGTGTTAGTCGTCGTGCTACTGTGTCCGCGCGCTTGTTGTCTTCGTTGTTGCGTATTTTAAGTGTTCTAGAACGTATAAATATGGAAAGAAGACATTGTGTGAACAATCCGAATAACTTTTGTTATATCTGTGGTAGTTATGTCGTAGTAAAGCAGAGGCAAACTATAACGTCGTTTGTGAAAAATGTATACCACGCTTATTTTGGTGTAAAAATTGGCGAACAAGACAAGTCCTGGGCTCCTCATACTGTTTGTTCCGTTTGCGTTAAAGCATTAAGAAACTGGCAAAAAGGTAGGAAGAAATGTTTAAGCTTTGGTGTTCCTATGGTATGGCGAGAGCCTAGAAATCACAGTGATGATTGTTATTTTTGTTCGTGTAATGTTCAAGGATTCAACAGAAAAAATAAGAAATAAATTGTGTATCCCAATCTTGACTCTGCTATTCGACCAGTTCCTCATGGACCAGATGTACCGATACCTACCGCCCCAAAAGCACTAGAAAACGTCATATCGTCAGAATCAGAGGAATCTAATTGCGACCCAGATGACTCAGATTTCAGAGAGCCCGAAGTGTTTAACCAGAGCGAACTAAATGATTTAATTAGAGATTTGCACCTTCCAAAGGATGCATCCGAATTGTTAGCCTCCCGACTTCGTGAGAAACATTTACTGGCACCTGGCGTCACATCAAGCTTTTACCGGGATCGCGAAAAAGAGTTATGTCAATATTTTACTCAAGACGGACCGCTAGTGTATTGCAACAATATTCCTGACTTAATTTCAAAATTAGGAAATGTGCCGTATGTAAAAGAAGAATGGCGCCTGTTTATTGACTCAAGTAAGCGTAGTTTAAAAGGCGTTTTATTGCACAATGGTAACGAGCTGGCCTCGGTTCCCGTTGCCCATTCGGTACATTTAATGGAGATTGCAACAATATTCCTGACTTAATTTCAAAATTAGGAAATGTGCCGTATGTAAAAGAAGAATGGCGCCTGTTTATTGACTCAAGTAAGCGTAGTTTAAAAGGCGTTTTATTGCACAATGGTAACGAGCTGGCCTCGGTTCCCGTTGCCCATTCGGTACATTTAATGGAGACGTATGAAAATTTTGAACTTCTTTTAAAGAAAATAAACTACCAAGAACATCAGTGGATGCTTTGTGGTGACCTTAAAGTGCTGTGCATGCTACTAGGACAACAAGGAGGTTATACAAAATTTCCATGCTTTATTTGTGAGTGGGATAGTCGAGCAAGGGATAGACATTGGACTCAAATAGAATGGCCCTCTAGAACAAGCCTTACACCTGGTAGCAAAAATGTATTAAGAGATAGCTTGGTTGACCCCAAAAAAGTTTTACTGCCTCCTCTCCATATCAAACTTGGCTTGATGAAGCAGTTTGTTAAAGCCCTAGACAAAAATGGACAGTGTTTTAAATATTTGTGCGAGACATTTCCAGCCTTATCCGATGCCAAGTTAAAAGATGGTATTTTTGTTGGGCCGCAGATAAGGCAATAAGACAAGGATTTTCAAAACACAATGACCAATGTCGAGAAAAACGCCTGGGTTTCATTTAAAGAAGTAATTGATAAGTTTCTTGGGAACTCTAAGGACGAAAACTACGAAAATATTGTTCAAAATATGTTACAACACTTTCATCGTCTAGGTTGTAATATGAGTTTGAAAGTGCATTTCCTGTTTTCACACTTGAACTATTTTCCTGAAAATCTTGGAGCAGTTAGCGAAGAACAGGGAGAGCGGTTTCTCCAAGACATTAAGGAAATGGAACGGCGATACTAAGGCAGATGGAGCATAACGATGATGGCGGACTACTGCTGGATGTTAAAGGGGATATGCCCTTAAAAACATACAACCGAATGTCCGGACAACGCAGCTTTCTGGCAAAAAGACAAAGATTTCACTTAAAAAAGACTGAGTAAAGTATTTTTTTCCACTTTTTTAACTTGTATTCCACCTTTTTACTCAATAAACAAATAAATTTTTTTAGAAATATAATTTTTTTTTAATTTAATATTTGCAAAAAACCTTATGTGATACAAATAAATGCATAGAATTTTTAAAACCAGCCTACCAAAATTATATAAAATCAGTTTTCAAAATAAAAACATCTGTCAAAAAGTTTAATTTTGTAGACCTGTGTAATCCGAGGACAATCCATGAGTTAAAGAATCAAATCGAACGCGTTATTATGTAAATCGATCCAGAAATGTACGTAAAGAGTAAGAGTTTGTCAACGAAGTTTGGGCGGTCATTTGTCCGATATTGTTTTCCACGTGTAAGTGTAATGTATACTGAAGTTGCAAATAAAAATGTTTCAAATTTTCGAGTAACTTATTATCTTCTCCTTGCAAAAAAATATCTTGTAAGAAGCCAAAAACTAAGGATTTACCAGAAGCAACTAAAACGTAACTTCGAAATACTGTAATGCGTTTTATTCACAAATTAAATTGTGCATTCTTATTGGGACACCCGATATAAATACAAAAATATTTTGTCAAAATAAGATAGTTACCTGGTTATTAATGTTTAGTGAACTTTTAAAGAAGTAAACTTGCCTGTTTCAACCAAGTAAAACCTCAAAAATATTACTTGTATTATTCGCAATGTTATTTTTAATGTGAATGGAGTATATAATACATTGCTTAGAGGTAAGATGTTTTTCGGAAGAATTTGAACATGTAATAGCATTTACAATAAATTAAAAACATACTTTCTTTATACACGTCATAAACAGTATTTCGAAGTTACATTTTAGTTGCTTCTGGTAAGTCCTTAGTTTTTGGCTTCTTACAAGACATTTTGCTAGGAGAAAATAATACTGAATTCTGAATACTACGATGTTTAATAGTGTAGACTGTTCTACTAGAAATATTAAGGGCTTCTGCTACCCTCGAAAGTAAAACTTATTTTATAACACTGCCTTATCTAACTGATTATGTGAATTACCTCATGAACACGATCGACGGACTTAATAGCCCACAATTCTCTTTTTCCCGTTCAAAATAGGCTGAAATATTTAATACAAGCTGTTCAGCTTGAGAACCAAGCGGTTTACCAAGCGTCTAAGAAATATTCTGTAAAATAAATAGGTTAGAAATGTTAAAATGACATTCAAACAATTTCGTACTTATTGACACTAATTGATATTACTATTTATTATCAATATTGTTTTCAAAAGAACAGATTTTATAATTTTTGATGACAAACTAAATATTCAAATTAGAAGAATGCTTAATACAAAGGTATTTTTAATAATATAAAATATTATTAAAAATCTGGTGTGAAGAACACAAATGCAGGTTCACTATTAATATTTTCTTCTTTAATTAATAGTGAACCTGCATTTGTGTTCTTCACACCAGATTTTTAATAATATTTTATATTATTAAAAATACCTTGTATTATACAAAACTGGTGGGGTTTACCTACTCATGTATGTTTCAATTATTCTGACACATTACACATGCGGTTAAGCCGTAGTATGAGTGAAGACACAAACAAAAATGCAGTTTTCTAGAGAGATTGGCTGTGCCAACCTTTGGAAGGACGTCGTTACATCACATTAATTATGTGGACGGTATGCGAGGTACTTCGGCTGTCTGACAACAGGCAGCGCCTAATTTACTTCTGCGCTCGGTCTGAATAACTACGGTGATAGGGCGATGTGGTTCTTTTCTGTGAATGTGTCTGGGAATATCCTTTCTCCAGCAGGGGCGTACCGATGAGCCCTGTAGAAAGGTGAAATACGTATCTACGTCTCTGGGGATAGGATATATTCGGACACGTTCACAGAAAATATTAATAGTGAACCTGCATTTGTGTTCTTCACACCAGATTTTTAATAATATTTTATATTATTAAAAATACCTTTGTATTATACAAAACTGGTGGGGTTTACCTACTCATGTATGTTTCAATTATTCTGAGAAGAATGCTTAACCTAGAAGTCAGAATACCGGAAACAAAGTCGGCAATAACAATATTGAAATAATTTTACAGTAAGCCGAATATCATAAGACTATCTCCTGGACAACTTATCCTTCCTATTTAATATAATATTTCAAAGACGTACGTCTCAACTTAAAATGACAAACGTGTGTAGTATTACAGCGCGTATTCATGTTTGTTAGAAAGAGATAAAGTACAATTTGCGGTTCACACTTGGGCAGTGCGAACTGAAAACTTATACTTTATGAACTGTATATCACAATTATTAATATTGACTATAATAAACTATTTTCATTCTTTCCGTTTTTTATTCTAAAACATTGATATATTTTTAAATTTTTAAAAATAAAAGTACTAATTGCCTTTATTAACATGAACTATGCATGTTTTTTTTTTTAATATAGAGTGATAAATATGCAATATATATTAACATACTAAACAGTTTAAGGTATAACCTTAATGACATCTGTAAAAAAAGATCAGAACTATAACCCAAATGGTAATTATTTACAAGATGTAAACAATAGATTTGTCAACGTTGTATGCCGCATATTGATGACGTGACTGACCTGTTATCGTAAAAATAACAAAATATAATTTTTCAAAATTTAGAAATACTATACACAAGCAATTAATTTTTCATACAGGGTGCGGCAAAATAACCTCCCTATTGTTTGACGTAAATAAAAAAAGCATTTTTCCCGATAAAACAATTTTATTTTTACCAACTTATTCTTTAACACGGGAATTTTTTTTTACTTGGTTTTGAAAATAATATCTGACAAATGGTGGCCGTGGCTGTTGATACACTGCTGCAAGCGAACATTGAAGCACTCGTGGACTCTCTCAAGCATCGCTTGAGGTATGCGATGAATTTTCTCGCGAATTGCTTCTTTCAGGTCTAGCAGGTTTCCGGGACGATGTTTGAACAATGCTGTCTGGTGGAAGACTTTCCAAGATGAGTTGACATGCTTCCGTGCGACTCTGGCAATCACGTTGTGACAGTTCTTGCACAACAACCATCTTGTAAGGATGGAAATGAAGATCCTTGTGTAGGATTCGACGAACACTACGGTCATACATTCGAAGGGCGGCTGCATGTTTACGAGCTGATCTTTTAGGAGACTGCAAAACTGATTGTCTAACCGCATTGATGTTTTCAGGTGTACGGGCACTACGAGATCTTCCACCCCGTTTTTTAACAACAGAACCAATCTCTCTAAAGTTTTTTACCCATAACAAAATAGACTTTCTGTCCGGTACCGACTCACGCGGAGGAATTTGAAATCGCGTTCGAAAAGCACGCTGTGCCGTGACAACCGACTCATTGTTGCGAATGAACGCTTCAACCGCATAAGCTCTGTGCTCGTTCATCCACGCCATGATGGCGACTGGTGCCTACGTGCCGAATGCAACGTAACTTCCCACTCTCCTGCGTCGACTGCTGCTATCCTCACTACTCTAAATGTCTCCAGTTACTTACTACCGAGCATCGAAAATAGGGAGGTTATTTTGCCGCACCCTGTATAAAATTTCAGTTTACTTACTTGGATAAGGCATTGTACCATAAGGATTATAACCTTGAGGCATTTGAGGCGGTGCTGTATAAGATGGAAACGGTGTTGCCGCTGATGCCCCATATGGTATTGGCATTCCCTGTACATATACCGGGTAGGGTAATGTTGTTGGAACTGACGATGCTTGCTGCTGAGGTGGAGTTGAAACAGGGGCAGTTCCAGGTGTAACAGCTATAATACAAACCAATTATAATAAAAGCAATTTACTAAATGAAGAAAGTCGCACTTGAATGGTATCCAGGTTGGATTGGAGCAACAGCAGGAGCTTGCCTACTGCTTTCTTGCGTTAAATCTTTCAATAATTCTTCCTTCTCAGTCTTCCTAGCAAAACAAAAATCGGAGATCTTATTCTGTGCACTCACCAGAATTTGTGTAAGATCGTTATAGAATTTTGTGCCTTCTCTAAGGTTGTTGTGAATATCTCTAAAAGCGTCGTAAGCTTGTGCCAGTTCGCACATTTTCTGTTCCCTACCGCCCATTGTAGCACCTATTTCCTGTACGAATTCATTATTGGCCATCTAAAATTTAATGGAGTTAATATTTATTTGGAAAAATTAAGAAAATCTAAAACTACTTGTATTCTCTCCATCAGCCCCTCTTGTTTATCAATACTCTCTTTAATGCGTCTTTGAATTGGTCCGAACACCTCGCCTAAAGATTCGATTGACATTGCAGGTTCATTTATGGTGCCATCACTTGATAAGGCTGTCATGAATTTGCCTTTCATATCTAATGTAGCACTAGTTAATTCTTGTTCGATGGCGTCACGTTCTGCTTTTAATGAGTCTACCTATATATACAATATAAATTTTAATTTAATAAAAATTACTTTTTTTCATAACTGTGTTTGTAGAATTTAGTAACAAACAGAAATAGAATATAATGAAATTATTCATTGTATAATACTTTGTATTTCAAAAATGGTCTCCACTATAATTACAAAATTAATTTTTCATTAATTACGAAAATAATTCATGTCGATCCCTACTGTAATTAATACTGTATGTTAATTCTCTACAAAGAATCTTTTCTTAATGTCAAGCAAAACCAGTAGAATAGTTTTAAAGTTATAGTTATTTAAAAGACTTAAAAATGTCAGGCAGTTAAACAAAAATATGATCAACTAGGAGTTTAATAATCATGTTCATTGGCTACCATAAAGCACTGGCATAATTAACTTCATTTTAGCAGTGAATCTTTGAAAGACCACCTTTTTCCAAAAAAATCACTGATAAAAACATTAGTTCGATTTAAACTAAAAGCATTGGTGTGAGAGCGGTCAACACCAGTGGCGTGTCGTGGGGTTTGAGTTTGGAGAGGCGCACCAGAAACCAAATACCAAATGACATATACTTGCGCGAATTGCGCGAAAAAGTATCCATTTATAACATTTATTTAAGTTGAATAAATACATAGGAATTAAAAAATATTAATACCTACAATAAAGACAAAAACAATAATAATTGTAAATCAAAACGGAAAAAATCCAAAATGGGTGGGTAAGTCATTTTTTAAAAATGAAATCCGCTCTGCAGTCCTTCATGGAAATGATTTTTTCCATGACTTTATCATCAAAATTGTTTATTTCGTGCACTAAATTTCGATTTATGGACATCATAGCTAAAGCATTTAGTCTGTCATTAAGCATGGTATTTCGCAAAAATGTTTTTATGCTCCATACAGTAAATAATAAAAATAAATTAAAACACTTGGCTTGTTTCACTATGAGATTTATTTAAATTCTCTAACATTTGTTTCGGCTGTTATGCCATTCTCAAAGAGATCTATAAATCTAACTTAAAGACTATCGCACTTGTTCTTATATGTTGTCTGTTCTTGTGTGTAGTGGGGGTGGTACTATATTGTGTATTACGGTGTCTATAAAGGGTGTATTGGCATATTCTATCTGTGTGTTGGTGATTAATAGATTTTGTTTTTTCGCTATTTTTATTTCTAATATTTCTAGGAGGTCCAATCTCTTGCTTTTTGTGATATTGTGTATTAAGTCGCAGTTATCTATATCGGGGAAGTGGTTGAGTTCTATACAGTGTTCGGCAAAGCCTGTGTTTTTCTCACTATATAAAATTGACTTTTTGTGTTCTTTAACTCTGTTTTTAATGGCTCGTCCACTTTGGCCGATATAGATAGCTTCACAGTCTTTACATTTTAATTTATAAACACCTGATTGGTCCATTTTATCTCTTTTATCTTTGTTGTTGCTAATCATTGTTCCCAAATTTGTTTTATTTACCCAGCTTATTTTGATATCTAATCCTTTTACTATTCTGTTTATTTTATTAGTGAGTTGTGGTATGTATGTAATTTTGTGCCATCTTTGTATATTTTCTGTTATTTTCGGGTATAGGTATTTGTTCTTATTATTTTGTATTTCTTTACGTTTTAACAGTTTATCTACGATTTTAGGGTCATATCCATTATTTCTTGCGATTAATTTAATTGTGTTTATTTCTGTATTAAAATCTGTCTTGTTTAATGGTGTGTTTGTGGCTCTATGTATATAACTATTGAATGTTGACATTTTTATTTTCATCGATTGTTTAGCGTTTGCGTGTAATATGTTGTCTGTAAAAGTGGGTTTTCTGTAGATTTCGAATGTAAGCTTATTATTATGTCTGTTTATTGTAATGTCTAGAAAGTTTATTTTCTTGTCTTTTTCTGTTTCTTTTGTAAATTGTATCTTGTGGTTTATAGAATTTATTACTTTTAGGAACTCCGTTAATTGCCTATCTGTACCCTTCCATATGCAAATTACGTCGTCTACATATCTGGCCCAGAAATGGACTTGTTGAATTAATACCGTGTTTTTCTTGAATAGTTCTTCTTCGAATTTATTCATGTATATTTCTGCTAATAGCGGGCTTAACGGGTTTCCCATCGGTAATCCTTCTATTTGTGTGTATGTTTCATTGTTGAATTTGAAGTAATTCTGGTTTAGACATAAATTTAAAGTTTCTTTAATTTCTCGTTTATCTGTGTCATTAAGGTTATTGTTCAACAATGAAACATACACACAAATAGAAGGATTACCGATGTGAAACCCGTTAAGCCCGCTATTAGCAGAAATATACATGAATAAATTCGAAGAAGAACTATTCAAGAAAAACACGGTATTAATTCAACAAGTCCATTTCTGGGCCAGATATGTAGACGACGTAATTTGCATATGGAAGGGTACAGATAGGCAATTAACGGAGTTCCTAAAAGTAATAAATTCTATAAACCACAAGATACAATTTACAAAAGAAACAGAAAAAGACAAGAAAATAAACTTTCTAGACATTACAATAAACAGACATAATAATAAGCTTACATTCGAAATCTACAGAAAACCCACTTTTACAGACAACATATTACACGCAAACGCTAAACAATCGATGAAAATAAAAATGTCAACATTCAATAGTTATATACATAGAGCCACAAACACACCATTAAACAAGACAGATTTTAATACAGAAATAAACACAATTAAATTAATCGCAAGAAATAATGGATATGACCCTAAAATCGTAGATAAACTGTTAAAACGTAAAGAAATACAAAATAATAAGAACAAATACCTATACCCGAAAATAACAGAAAATATACAAAGATGGCACAAAATTACATACATACCACAACTCACTAATAAAATAAACAGAATAGTAAAAGGATTAGATATCAAAATAAGCTGGGTAAATAAAACAAATTTGGGAACAATGATTAGCAACAACAAAGATAAAAGAGATAAAATGGACCAATCAGGTGTTTATAAATTAAAATGTAAAGACTGTGAAGCTATCTATATCGGCCAAAGTGGACGAGCCATTAAAAACAGAGTTAAAGAACACAAAAAGTCAATTTTATATAGTGAGAAAAACACAGGCTTTGCCGAACACTGTATAGAACTCAACCACTTCCCCGATATAGATAACTGCGACTTAATACACAATATCACAAAAAGCAAGAGATTGGACCTCCTAGAAATATTAGAAATAAAAATAGCGAAAAAACAAAATCTATTAATCACCAACACACAGATAGAATATGCCAATACACCCTTTATAGACACCGTAATACACAATATAGTACCACCCCCACTACACACAAGAACAGACAACATATAAGAACAAGTGCGATAGTCTTTAAGTTAGATTTATAGATCTCTTTGAGAATGGCATAACAGCCGAAACAAATGTTAGAGAATTTAAATAAATCTCATAGTGAAACAAGCCAAGTGTTTTAATTTATTTTTATTATTTACTGTATGAAGTTAAAATGTTTCACCAAGAAGTATCTGCAACAACAGCCGAGAATGTTTTTATGCGTTTAAGCGTACCATAAAATAAATTTGTTTGTTGGGACACTACTGAAATGGATGTTTTTGGATTTTCATCAATAATATGCCGAAGAGCTTCAATATTATCAGCTGTAAGTTTAGATGGCCGTCCACTTCCAGTTTTTCGACCGACGCTACCAGTCTCTCTGAATAACTTTACATAATTTGTCAAAACATTGTAAAAATCATTGTGGTCAAACACTAATTCAGGATGTTCTTCACTAAAATCAGCCATGCATTCCGTAATTGATACTGCCACTCGCCATTTACTTTCACACCTGTACGGAAGTAACATTCGATAATTTTTGCTTTTTGTTCTATGTTGAATACCATTTTTTAAATAAATTTAATTTTTTTAATAAGAGTTTTGAAAAATTTGACACAAACTTATAGTTTCAATGTCAAATAATAAATCTCATTATGTGGAAGTGGCTAAAATACCAACCCAATTTCACAGTCTACTCCAATTATGAATTTTTTCGATAGCTTGTTATTTGTGCTAGTGTTTTTCAGAACGTCAGAAATAGGTTATGTCAAATATGACGTTTAATTCAAATTGTGAATGGCTTTTCAACAGATTTTCCACAAAAACATGTTTAACGTCATCCTGGTAATGCACATACAATAATTAGTTTAATAATATAAATTTGTCATGAAATTGTTTATACTGCTTATTGCATGTAATAAAATTGAATGACATTACCACAAAGAAATACACTCGCAGGTGTAGGACACGTACCATTTTCAATATAAAATATCGTGTTTTACTGTATTAAGTTCAACATTATGAAAAAATTTTTTGTAAAAATCTTGCTCATTGTAATTTCAACATTGAAATTTACTATCACTAGAGCACAAAAATTTTATATGATTCACATTGAAAAACTATTTAAACAATATGTATGTGCCTAAGTTCTTGTACTTAGTTTAAAAAACACTTGCTCTAAGAAGTCTTTAAACGTTGTGCTCTATCTAAAACGTTGGAATGCAAAATATATTTGGAAAAGCTATTTTTATGAGTAATATGCACACAGACTGATGATGCAGTTTTTAATTTTCAGGCTTTCTATCCAATTGGTAACACAAACTACTAAATAAAACTTTTCTATCTATGCTACAGTACCTCAGTCATTAATTGACGTAATGTGTTTACAGCGCTCGAATTCCCAACAGCACCTCCATTACCAGATGGGACTGATCCCTGAAGGTCTGAAGAAGAACCACTTAAAAGATTGATTCCAGCTCTGTTTTTAGCTAATTTTTCTCTTACTAGTGTATCAGCCTAAAAAATAAATAGCTTATATAAACACAAGATTCCCTTAAATATACATTTCGATGAACACAAGTTATACCTTCTCAGCATTAGTTATAATTTCTCGGTACTTCGAGGAATTAGATTTGAACATTTCAGTCAGCTTCTCTGAAGGAGTTCTATTCCATTTCTCTTTAAATTGCTGCCTTAGAGAATCATCTGCTTGTTTTTCCTCATTCAACATTCGATCAGACTGTAAGTTTAAACATTTAAAAAAGTGGCTGTGCAAGAACTAGTGGTAATTACCTCATCCAAAATATCTTTATTTCTCTTTAGTAGCTCTGGAAGATCGTCGATTAACTTCTTCAATTCATTCATGCCACCTAATTCTTTCACCTTTTCAGATTTTTCCAGTAATGAAGGCGGTAATGCATCACCATCCGTTACTTCAATAGCTGCGGGCAAATTAAGGGATGCTAATACACTGTTTAAAACCTGAGTAGATTCCCGTAACCGTGAAATTTCGTTGTTTGTTAATTCTGTTTTTCTAAGATCATATGCTGCCATTGCCTGATGAATAACCACCGGAACCAATTCACTAAATAAGTCTGTAAAAGAAAGTAAGTATTATTAAAAGCAATCGCAATCAAGAGCTGTTAATCTAACAAGAAATTCTTCCAAAGATAATTCTAAAAAGAAAATGGAAAGCTTTACTTAAATAAAAATATAAAATAATAAGCATTTGAATAATTTTGAAATTAGATACGGCTTAGATTTCTTATAACAGATACTTAACTATGAAGCTCACCAGAAGTGGATTAACTCTAAAAATCTAGGATTTTCAGTTTTTCACTGGAAATATTGTTACCTTCCTTTATATTTACTTTTCTTACCAAGTTATACAATGAACAAGGATATTACAAAAAATTAGTGCACTGTAATATCAAAAATGCAATATAACATAGGAAGTCTCACAATAATGCTTCCACTAAATATTTTTAATGCATTCTCTGAAGCCTTGTTCTGAAATTTTTGGAAACCTACCAAACTTTCCATATCAAATAATAATCAAATAAAGTTTTACATCTAGTTAGAATTTACATTAAACAAGAAAGAATTTCTAACCTTTGTAATTTTTGCTCATGGGATGTGTTACTGGTAATAATTTTGCAGGTTGAGCTTTTCCTATTGGATCTAAAGTTTTTATATCTGGAATGCGATCATGATAAATAAAGTCATTATCTTTCTTTGCCTCTGTTAAATTTCTTTGAGCCCTAACATATATGTCATTGTACAAATTCTTTCCAGATCTCTGCTGAGATGCTTTGAATAATTCAATTGAATGCTGAAATAAATATAATTATTTAAAATACTCATCATGCAACAAGAATTAGAAAAATCTACCTCTAACCAGGCAATTTCTTTTCCTATAAATTTTTCATTTTTGCAAACAATACTCTGATAATAAAGAGCTAGAGCCCGCATTGCTGCTTGTTTTCCAGCAATCTACAAATAAAAATTATACCATTTGTTAATTTAATTAAAAAAATGAATTTATTTACAAGAGGTATCCAGTCTTTATCCCATAAATTTTTCAAACTATCTCTTTGAAATGTTTTCAGACATTCTGCATATAATTCTTCGCACTGCTGTGCTAGTTTAGCAACAATTGCTTCTTTCATATTATCTAAATTTAAAAAAATAAAATAATCCATAACTAATTAATATGGAATTTAAAATTTTACCATGGACACCTTTCTGCACAAACATTTCTTGAGCTTGTGCCAACATGAGTATAGAAAGTGCTCCCAAAGTATCAGGATTTAAATCATCTGTAGGATCCTGTTGAATTTGTAACATAACTGTTGCTTTCAAGTGATTAAAAATACCTGCAGCTTGCTAAATAATAAAAAAAAATAATGCCTTAACTACTGAGAAATAAATTACTAACCTGAAATAGTTTTGCAGCAAGTTTAAGTGCTTCATCATTCTCAGTACTTTGAATAGCACCAACTGCACTTTGTAAAGCGGCAACATTAAATAATATACATATTTTCTCATAACTTAAGGATGCAATAGCTAGAAAACATGTGTGAAATGAAGGAAAAATGCCTATACAATTCTTAACTTACTTAAGCTGGATTTACTGCCAAATAAAGAACCTTTATCGAAAGCATCTTTCCATTTGAAAGGTATTGTCACTTCCTGCGGTGGTATTTTCTGTTCTAAACTAACTAACTGATCATAATAACTATAAAATAATTACATAGTAATAAATTCTTAGGACGCAGTAGTTAATTTACCCATAAATATATTCTAATGAACTCTCATATTTTTCGAAAGCCTTCCATATTCCGGAGTTTCTTAATTTTGCTAGCTCGTTTATTGCATCGCCATAATCTTCTGGTTTGTCGGCTGTACTATATCTCGATTGAATAATATTTTTTAAAGGTTTAACTATATCAACTTCATATGGTTTTTTCAAAGGTATAGATATTAGTTCTGCCATTATTTTGGATGGAATTGTAACTGTCAAAATTATGCACCACCACTTGGGAGGTACTGTGATGATTCAGTCTTTTCCAAGTCCATTATTGGTAGATCGAATCACGTGCTCAACTGTCATCTTCATTTTTAGATTAATCATGAGTTAATTATTTTTTAGTCATTTATTTATTATTGAAGTTTGAATAAAGATTCGATATATTTTAAAATAATACATCACTATCAATTCAGGTTAGTGAATTTCATAAAAAAATGTAATATTTACTAATATCTGTAATATTATTGTAGATATTCATCCGCCCATACACCTAGTTCGGACATGTAGAAATTTAAAAAATCATGAAAATAATTCTAATATATAAAGTAATAATGATTAAATTTAGTGCAAATTTATTGCATTTTCGCGAAGTAATGTAATTGTAAATATTCCTTCTACACTTTACGAGGCTATTTTATTCGAATTTTTCATTGAAAAAAAAAAGATTAAATTTAGTGTTCATCAAAAACACAAAGCTCGAAGTTTGAATATTTCCGGGCATCCCCTCTACCACATAGTTTTTGTATTTGGCAATTAGTCCACTGTTATGGTAGGATATTACCAAATATTCTGCAGGTGTGTTATGTTATGCAAGCCAGTTGCGTAACGTACAGGTCAAGGGGCCCTGGCCCTGCATTAGCCCCTGCTCATAAAGTAATGCCACTGCCTGCATAATAAAATAGTCGATGAAGCTTTTACACACTAAGAGCAACATCATATTTTATAAATATTATAAATACCTAATTTACTGTCTTTTTGCGACGTCACCAAATTGTCCTTTCTTCTCACTTGCAAATATGTGTGTATAAGCACAGTATAAGGTTCCGAGTAATGAAATTATTTTTAAGTAAACATAATGCCACTTTGAAATCGAATAATCAACTCCGCAATATAAATGATCTTTGTAGTTTTGATTCGGGGATTTCCTAAGTTATTTACGATTGCAATATGTTCCATTTATATGTCTGTTTATTTATTAGTCAGTTAAAACGACGGCCTTATTATAAATACGTGTGGTTTTTATTTGAAGCAGTAAAATACTGTAAGTACAAATTTTTAGTAGCATGACCTTTCTTTAAAAGTTATTTTATAACGATTGTAATTGTGAAAAGCATGACTGTTATAAAAAATAAAAGTTAGTTAATGTTTCCTAATATAAATTAATTAGAAATAATATATTTGCAGTTAAAAGACATGAGCGGAAAAAAAGTTTTAAGTGGATATCAAAAGAGAAAACTTCGTAGGGAAAGGAACAGACTATTGCTACAAAATATAGAAAACTTGACAATTTCTTTGGTGCTCCATTCAATGAACAAGCGATAGTTAAAGAAGAAAATGATGAAAATAGTGAACGGTATCAGGAGAATGATCGCTTAAATTAACCAACCACATCACATGTGGCATTAACTGAACCCAGTGAACCTGCAGAAGATGTGTATAAAGTAAAAAGTCAAAATAAAAATAAAGAGATAAAAATGTTCACAAGTGACATTGCAAATTATCAAAACGTTGAAATTGATGATAACATTAGGAAGCATATATTAGGTGCGGAGCCGTGTAAACCCAATAGTAATTTTCCGAAAGATGCTAAAGGTAGATCTTTTACAAACGCTTATTACTTACACATTCAAAAATAAAATTGGTCAATCCGTGGAACGTATGTGGTTGTGTTATTCGGCAAGGTTGAACATTGCGTATTGCGAACCCTGTTGGCTTTTTGCTAACAGAAATGACATGTATTTTAGAGACAATTGGTGTAACGGAGTTAATGATTGGCAGGGTCTTTCAAAAAAGATCAAAGATCACGAAGAAACATTTGTACACATTTGCGTATGTAAAACGTATGATGCTTGGAAAAAACACAAAACCATTGATAAGGCGGTCATTTTGTCACTAAATCAAGAAATGAACAAATGGCGACAAATAATTAGAAGAATTATAGCAAAATGCAATCTTCCACTTCGCGGCCATAGGGAGCAAACGGATTCAACAAGTAAAGGAAACTTCTTGTCGATAATTAATCTTCTTGCAAGATACGATAACGTACTTAATTTACACATACAAGAAAACAAATTCGAGAAATATTTATCTCCAAAAATTTAAAATTAAATTATCACATTAGTGGCTACAAATGTTAAAGGAAATATTGTTAACAAAATTAAAGCATCGTCGTTTTTCTCTATAATAACAGATACAACACAAGATGTTTCCAAGATTGACCAGTTATCACAAGTTATTACGAGGGAAAGTCATTAAATAAGTCACAAACTGCTGTAGGAAACCTGAAAATAGGAGTGAGTTGCTTCCCTATTTGTCAATAGGTGTCACCACAATCCAGCTTTATAATTCTCAAGTGACAGTTGGTGTGCGCGAACACAGGCAGTGTTAAAATGGCGACCGTGCTCGACGATTGTACTGTGGAAGAGCAAAGTGCTATTGTGCGTTTTTTCTGGGCAAAAGGACTTTCTGCAAAAGATATTCATAAGGAAATGTCTTCTGTTTACGGTGAAAAGTGTTTGTCGCGTAAAGTCGTATATAACTGGGCCGAGAAATTCTCTCAAGGACGCTCAAAAGTTGTTGACGATCAGCGAAGTGGCCGCCCCGTTCAGATTTCGACAGATGCAACACTTCGACGGGTGAAAGAGATGATTTGAACTGACAGGCGGGTAACAATAGACAGTATAGCAACTACAATAGGGTGTTCTCATGGTTTAGCCTACGAACTGATGCACAATCGTTTGAATTTCCGAAAAGTTTGCGCACTGTGGGTACCTAGACAACTGACCGACGAACACAGAAGAATTCGAATGGGCTTGTCCTTGCAACACTTCTCTCGATACACAGTGGAAGGGAGAACATGCTTAACAGGATTGTTACTGGTGATGAGTCATGGGTGCACCACTACCAACCCGAAACAAAGCGTGCTTCAACGCAATGGAAACATCCTTCTTCGCCATCAACAAAGAAATTTAAGGTTGTGCCCTCAGCTGGTAAGGTTATGCTTACCGTGTTCTGGGATTCTCAGGGAGTGCTCCTAGCCCATTTCCAGAACAAAAAAGAGAACGTGACTGCTGAATCATACTGTAGAGTTTTGTTGTTGCTTCGGGATGCAATTTGACGAAAACGTCCAGGCCTACTGACGAGAGGAATATTGCTGCATCACGATAATGCCAGGCCCCATTCGGCCAACTTGACCCAGGCTAGAATTGCGCAATTAGGGTGGGAACTTCTTGAACATCCGGCTTGCAGTCCCGACCTGGCCCCAAGCGACTATCATCTGTTCGGTCCACTCAAAAAGCATCTTGGCGGCAAACATTTCGAGGGTGACAACGATGTTCAACAAGAGGTACGCACGTGGTTCAGATGCCAGCCCAAACACTTTTATGCAGCAGGCATTGGGGCATTGATAAAGCGATGGGATAAGTGTATTAATGTAGATGGAGACTTTGTTGAAAAATAAAACTTGTTTTTGGCTAACTATTTCTCTAATTATTTTTATAATACCTTTTTGTGACCTAATTACTGACTTTCCCTCGTAGATATGTCACAATAGAAACGAATCAACATCAGAAACCCATATGCATAACTATCCACGAATCTTTTATAGGATTTCGAGAAGTCACAGACCAAACCTCAAAAGGTCTGGAAAGTGATATTTTAAACAGTTTAGCTGACATAGGTATTGATATAGACAGATGTCGTGGGCAGGGTTCGATGGCGCTGCTAATATGAGCGGTGTATACTCTGGATTGCAAAAACTAATTAAGGATAGAGTACCAACAGCAGATTACGTTCATTGTTCGGCACACAATTTAAATCTCGTGTTAAATGACGCATGTGAAGACGTGCCTGAAATAAAAAGATTTTATGATATATGTCAAAAAATATACACATTCTTTGGACACAGCATTAAAAGATGGAGGGAATTAAGAACTCAAACAGAAATTGAAGCAATGTCGAGTACATTAAAAAGCTTATGTAATACAAGGTGGTCTTCTCGTTATGAATCAATTATAGCAGTAAAGGCAAATTTTACGTCAGTTTTGAAAGTACTCTCTAATATTGCACTCACAAGTAAAAAAGGAGACGAGCGTGAAGCAGCATTCGCAATAAAAAAGAAAATAGAAAATTTTGAATTCATTTTTATGTGATGTATTAGGAAGAATCAATTTGACGTCCAAGCTACTTCAAAATTCGACAGCTGATCTCGAAAATACTACTAAAATGCTAGGTTCAACTATGAAAGGTATTCAAAATCTTCGGGTAAAATTTCTTGAATTCAAAGACAAAGCAACAGTTCTGGCTAACTCGTGGAAAATAAATCCAAATTTCTCAAATAATCGGCATCGAAAAGTTAAACGTTTTTTTGATGAGTTACTGTGTGATGAACGTTTGGAAAATGCAGAACGCTTGTTTGAAGTAGGTGTCTTCAAAAGCACTATTGATATATATGTGAGTCAATTACGATGCAGATTTCAAAGTTTGAAGTTTGTCTCCAAAAAATATGGTCGAATTTGTCGAAGAAAAATTGTATAGTTCTGCAGCAATATTACAAACTTATTACAGCCGCGACCTATCTACAGATTTTCCAGAGCAAGTAGTAACCTTGCAAAAAGTTTTTGTCGATGAAATTAAAAATTTAAATTGCATAAAAGATTTAGGACATTTTTTGTTAATAGACAATAACTACACAGCGAACAATTTGTCAGACGTGTGTAGTGCACTTCTTTTATTTCTGACATTGCCAGTTACTGTTGCAACCGCTGAACGTTCATTTACAAAATTAAAATTAATAAAAAACTATTTAAGAAGTACAATGAGTGAGAGCAGGCTTTCAAGTTTAGCAATTATAAGCATAGAGCACCAAGAAACCAGTAGCCTTAATTTAGATTCCTTAATTGACCAATTTGTAACTAAGAAAGCACGTCGCAGAAATCGTTTTCTTTAAAATGTCAATGTATTTATGTTCTCTTTTTTGTATATTTTATATTAGGTATGTAAATTATCTAATAAAAGATTATTATATTTATTATAGGTATTGTCTATATTATAAACCCTTCTTTCCTCATATGCCAAAAAAAATCCAGGGGCCCGTCTGTACTTCTCGCGGGGGGGCAGCTCAAAAAGTTACGCCACTGATGCAAGCCCCAAATAAGATGGCGCGAGGAGAGGGTGCGCAGAAGCCATTTTTATAAACGTCACGTTATATATTTTACTATAATAAATTATTAATTTATTAAGTGATAGATGTATAGTTTACGCCACCTAAGGTATCTTGCAAATTGATGTAAAACTAAATACAAATCTCCCCAATACTTCTAATCCTGCGCAGAGACGCAGAAAAAGAACTTACCCCTCCGCTCGCCAACTTTTCCGGCGCTTGCTTATACCTATGTTTAATGTCTGAACTTTCTACTTGTCAACGTCGTATGTTTGTAGTTGTTACCATTCATTAAACTTTGCTTTGCACTAATTAAATTTTCCCCTGACGGTATTTCATGTTCCTGCAATATTTACAAATAAGTTTCTATTCGCATAGTACTTTCAATTTCTTGCAATTCTCTTGTACCGACATACGAAAAACAACCCCAAACAAGCTCATTGCGCCGCAGTTGATACAATGCAATTGAACATTTTTTTGATCATTTGATCGTCTAACAAAAACATGACGTGCTTGTTCAAATAGTTCGAACCCGAATTCATAAATCCAAAACTTAGCAATTTGAAATGCTCATCGCCTACTCGTAAACGACCTGACGTGGTCAGCAATATACACTATATAAATGATGCATACTTTAATATGTAATAGCTGTAATATTAAGCATAAAATGCTAATGCGAGTGAGATCTGACTGGTAAATTTAGTATTCCTTTATAACTGCAGCGCGAAATAGAGAGTAATAGATGACAAGCCTCCAGAGCCCAACTGTTCCCAAATTACCCTGCACATATGCACATGAGTCTTCGACGTTTTATGATGATAGTCTCATGAGCAAAAAAACGGGACACAGTTTCTGTGTGGGTTTAAATTGTGACTACTTAAGTGGCTATTTTTACTCGTAATAGTAAGTCAGGAATTGTCAAAAAGGTGCGTCTTATTGACATTTATTAAACATTTTTAAAATAAATGTAAATAAAAATTACTAAACGGTAGAGAAAGATTATTTATTAAATTAAAATAATTGTTACATTAAAATAATTAGTATTTCGTCATTCCACCGTTATTATTAACTGCATCTAATCTTGTAGACATTGAAGCGACAATATTTTTAGACAACATTTATAGAAATTTGATGCCAAGCATTTTGAACACTCTTTCAAAATTCTTCCTGGATAGAAGCTCTATCTCATTAATCCCCATACATTTTCAATGTGATTTAGATAAAGACTGTAGGGCTGGATATCTCAAGTTTAAATTTCATCTCTTGTAACCATTGCTACAAGATGAGACAGGAAGTTGTGTTGTTCTTATTGCTTCCTTTAATGCTTTGAAAGGGTTGTGCCTAATCTCAGTAAGTAATGTTTCATCTTCCTGCGTATTCGAATTTTTTCGAAAATTATTTTCCGATTTAAATTATCCTCTTCCCTCCATTTTTTCATACAGTGTGTATAAGCCAAATGGAATAAATTCATTATTTCGGTTACTGTACATATTTATAAAAAATCCCGAAACATGTCATATTTAATTTATAAATTAACATTCTTCAACGTGAAAATGCGATCCCTACCTTCAACCCCCTTCGAATGACAGGTACAACCCCCATTTTTTTAAATGGGAAGTATAGGCTTGTGATATATCGTTGTAAAGGTGTCTTTATTCTCTATTCAAAAATGTTATAATTTTCATGTTTGTTGCAACAATTAAGATAGAATAAAATAAAATCATGTTATTATCGAAATTCGCTACAATATACTCAAAAAATAAAATTTAATGCAAAATTTAAAGAAAAATTTAAAACGCCAGAAAAAAATATGAATGTCAATGAAGTAGATGCTCATTTGCGTTTATAAAGATTTAATACATACATCAAAGGCATCATTGCATTACTTACTTCCCGTTTAGGTCTTCATAATAAGAAAGTGAGTAAAAACCATACCAATGTGCTTTTTAGATGGTATCCATTAAAAATACTTTAAAAAGTTTCCGGGGCAACATTAGTTTGTTTAAAACGCCTTAGTAAATTGTTTTGTATTTAAAAGTTGTCATTTAAATTGACAGTTTGATAATTTTAGTTTGAATTTCGTAAAATACAATTCTGGGAAATGGTTAGATTAACGGAAATGCATAAAATAACAGTCATACAAATGATTGGTTACGGAGAGAGAACCCGAACACAACAAGAAGTAACCCGCCTATTTCATGAGAAATTTCCTGATTTACCGCCTATAGCTCAAGTAACAATAAGTAAGATAGAGAAGCAGTTTCGAGAGTTTGGTCATGTAAGGCAGATAAAAAAAAACCAGATGCCAATGCACTGAGTGATGAAATCAAAGTAGATGTGATGCTTGAGTTTATGGAAAACCCACATACATCGAGTAGACATGAATCCACTACATTAAATGTTAGCCATACATCGATAGTGAACATATTAAAAGAAAATAAAATGCATCCCTATAAAATGATATCTACTCAGGAGCTTATGGAAGACGATTTTGATAGAAGAACTTATTTTTGTGAGCGAATGATGGACATGCTGGATAACAATATTATCAATTTAGAAGACGTTATGTTTTCTGATGAGTGCACTTTTTCTCTTAGCGGTCATGCTAATCGGCAAAATTGCCGCTACTGGTCTACGGAAAATCCTCACTGGATGAGGGAAGAACACACACAATACCCAGTAAAAGTTAATGTTTGGGCAGGTATTGTTGGAAACCATATCATTGGTCCCTTTTTCATTGAGGGCAATTTGAATGGCGATCGTTATTTGGCACTACTTCAAAATGATGTCATTCCAACTTTGGCAAATTTATATCCTGATCCAGGAAACCCTCAAGTTCCAATGAATACGATATGGTTTCAGCAGGATGGAGCACCACCACATTACCAACGCAATGTCCGGCAGTACCTCGATGCAATATTTCCCAATCGGTGGATAGGAAGGCGAGGATCGACAGAATGGCCAGCGCGATCACCTGATCTGACCTTACTTGATTTTTTTTTATGGGGATATTTGAAGAGCATTGTGTACAAAACTAAACCTTTGGATTTAAATGACTTAAGAGAACGAATAACGCTTGCGATTAGGTCGATCACGCCTGATATGTTAAATAATGTTAGAAGACAGTTTTATTTAAGATTAGGATGTTGGCAAGACGTTCATGGTGAACATTTTGAACATCTACTTCATTGACATTCATATTTTTTTTTTGGCGTTTTAAATTTTTCATTACATTTTGCATTAAATTTTATTTTTTGAGTATATTGTAGCGAATTTCGATAACGACATGATTTTA
Source organism: Melolontha melolontha (assembly GCA_935421215.2). NCBI lineage: Eukaryota > Metazoa > Arthropoda > Insecta > Coleoptera > Scarabaeidae > Melolontha > Melolontha melolontha. The sequence continues at coordinate 20,239,175 of OW285243.1, read as the reverse complement.
TTTTATTCTATCTTAATTGTTGCAACAAACATGAAAATTATAACATTTTTGAATAGAGAATAAAGAGACCTTTACAACGATATATAACAAGCCTATACTCCCCATTTAAAAAAATGGGGTTGTACCTGTCATTCGAAGGGGGTTGAAGGTAGGGATCGCATTTTCACGTTGAAGAATGTTAATTTATAAATTAAATATGACATGTTTCGGGATTTTTTATAAATATGTACAGTAACCGAAATAATGAATTTATTCCATTTGGCTTATACACACTGTATATTCATGCGGCTGAACTTTTACCAATATTAAATTGAACCGATACACTTCTTAATGATTTCCCATTTTTCAAACTAGTAACAAGTCAGGCTTTATTAGTTTTCGAAAGATGCGGCATTTTCAATTTTGAATTAGCAACAAATGATATATAATTTGACGTAGAGTTTGAAAGTTAATATCGTCAAAATTACAACGCAAAAAAATAAAGGAAATTGACGTAACGATTTTGACACTGTCTCGATTTTTTTGCTCACGACAGTAAGTGAATAGTAATAAATAATAATCACATTAATCATTTTCATGTCTATTTAATAATAATAAAACTTTTCAGGCAGCTGTTACTTTTTTATTTTATTTTTTCTCCAACATAAATTTTAAATAACGAGCCATCGAAAAAATTCATAATTGGAGTAGACTGTGAAATTGGGTTGATACTTTAACCACTTCCACATAATGACATTTATTATTTGACATTGAAGCTATAAGTTTGGTCAAATTTTTCAAAACTCTTATTAAGAAAATTGTTTGTGTTTAGATGTAAATGGACAAAATTTTCAACAACTTCTGTAGCTATATGTAAATTTTGATTATGATTTCGATATTAAATAAATTATTTGTTTTCTTTTTTGTTGTAGTATCATTTCAATGCCATAACCTTTTTTTACAATGAAACCAAATGAAACTGTCAAGCATCAAGTAATGTGTCATTATGTGGAAGTGGTTAAAGTACCAACCCAATTTTACAGGCTACTCCAATTATGAATTTTTTCGATGGCTCGTTATATGTACAGTTGCGAGCCTTGAAAACTCAGACACAAATGCAATAGTATATTAAAGTACAAGTTGCATAAGACATGATTTTAGTGCACGCGTTCAAGTTTAGAAAAGGAGCCGCAAGGCGAGTTTTCTAAAGAACAAGTGCACTAAAATGTCTTATGAAACGTGTATTTTATACTATTTTTTCTATTTCGGACATTAAAGGTTCAAAAAGACTTAAAATAAGAGGCATGTTTTGTACGAAAATTGTAGAAATTTTCTTTTTTTGAAGTTGGTAGCATTGATGTTTAACTAGAGCATTTTAAATATTTGAAAATCGGCGGTGTTATATGTCATTTTAAGTTTAAAATTTAGATTGATTTATGCAATGACCAACCTCTAAAAACAAAATTTTGCGTGCGAAAAAGTAATACTTTATGCAACCCAAACGGGTGTCGAAAAGTACACTTTATAGCACGGAAATAGAAAAAAACCTTTTAAGCGGTGTAAAACTTTTTTTAAACGTTACTCAAACCAATCATTGGCGTAGAATGCAAAATGTATTACGAAAACAGTATAAAAAAAATCAGTAAGAAAACTGCAGTTAGTGTCCTGCTTTACTTAAATTTCATAAGTATCATTTCGAGTATCAGAATACAAAAGTTTACTTGAAAATTAGTATTTAAATAATAATCTGTCTTTGGACAAATACAAAGAACAAATACCATGTCTATTAGCTCCTCTTTCAAAAAATTCATTCTAAAGAAACACAACTATAAACTATTATGGCATGTAAATAAAAAATAATGACAACAAAACGATATAACTGACAACAAGATAACAACTAATAACGAACAAACGGAAATTGATAATTAACTAGCCGAACTTAAATTATAACAATTAAACGCGATTACAAGAAAGAGAAAATACAGAAAAACGAATTATACGGAAATTTTAAGTAGATATTTGACGTTTGGTTACACAGCAATTTTTCTTAATATCATTTCATGGCCAACCAACCAACTATTAGAGGCAGCAGCGCATATTGAATATTATAAACATAGGTATATCCCATTAAAGGGTTAATAACTTCGAAAATACTAGAAATAAGTATTGGTACCATTTTAACGGCAATTTTACAAGGAATTTGCTGACTAATTAAAAAATTATAGGTTCAATTAAAAAGAAAAAAGAGAAAATAGCCTTTAAACTTCGATAATTTTGACACGACATATTTAACACTCTGTATATGTTGTTACGTTGTTCACCCTCAAAACATATAACGTGTTAGTTCATAAATTGGTAACAAAAGAGTTACGTGAGGCACTGCACCCATTTTCACGCTAAGACGTAAAACTGTTGTGAAACGTAAAAGGTGTTAACTATCTTTACTATTTTATATTTTATTCTAATAATTTACAAAAGTGTTTATACCATACATGTCATTATTATTTATATAACTATTATCTACTTGTCAAAAAGAAAAAACAAAAGTAACCAACTTATTTCCTACCACCAACATACCAGAAATAAATGCTAAAATAAGATATAAATAACTTATTTCAACACTCCCTCCTTTTAACATTTATTTTATCTCTTATATATTCGAAACGATATTTTGTGAGTCCTTTAGTGAATATGTCCGCCAGCTGATCTTCGCTACTAACATATTGTAATTCAAAAACTTCATTAAGTTTATCTCTTAAGAAGTGAACACGAACGTCTATGTGCTTTGTACGTTTATGTGCCGTTTCATCACTTAACATTTTTAATGCACTTTGATTGTCAACTTTTAGAGTTGCAATAGATTCACAAACACTAATTTCCTTACACAATTTCATCATTGGTATTGCTTCCTTTATCGCTTCTGTAGCTGCCACATACTCTGCTTCAGCTGTTGATAAAGAAACTGTTCCTTGACGTCTTGTATACCAATCAATTATTCCATCTTTTAATATTAGTGCATACCCTGAAGTGGATCTTCGTGTTGATACATCTCCAGCATAGTCTGCATCTGTGTAACAGAGTAATGGTTCTTTCTCTTCTGAATGGGGGTCAAATTTTAAACCATAGTCTTTTGTTCCACTAAGATATCTAAGTATTCTTTTAACTCCCTCCCAATGATTTGAACGTGGTATCTCCATATATCGAGTTAACTTCTTGACTGCAAAAGTAATATCGGGTCTGCTAACTGATGACAGGAAGAGTAAACCTCCTATAGCTTCGCGATAAGGTGCTTCACACAAAGAACTGTCCTCATTTTCTAAATCCTTTGTTGA